>OZ020269.1:70860017-72258017 GCA_963971225.1 Melieria omissa | reverse complement strand
AAGTTATTATTGGCGGGGAATGTGCACTGCGACCTAAAAGATCTATTCTATCTATCTTGGCCTTCACAGTTCGTTCGTGAGTCCAGTATACAAGAAGAATCTTAGTACATTTCCTAAGCCCCTGGAAACTTAGTCCGAACCTGGTATAATAAAATCACCCAGATGCTTTTTTCGTTTGTATATTAGTGCAGGGCATATGCCTAGTATGTGTATTGCAGATTCATTGTCCTGCAAACCGAACCTACAGAGTTCGTTCACCGTGATACCTAGTTTGGTTAGATAATAGTTCAGTCTACAATGTCCTGTGAATATACCTGTGATAATCCTTAGATTATTCTTTGAGAGACTCATACATTCCTCAAACCTTTATTTTGTTGTAAGAGCCAATAACCATCTTGGATTGTTACCAACCAGGCCTTGGTTGATTTTCCCAGTACTGATTCCGGATGGTTATCTCGTCGGATGGATAGTGCTCCTTTGCCTAGACCACAGAAGGGTTCTGGGTCGACGAATGGGGTGGACGCCCCTTTCTTGCAAGTTTGTCGGCCTGCTCATTCCCATCAATACCGGCGTGACCCGGAACCCAGAGGACCCATACCTGATTGTAACGGCCATGTTCGTTCAGCTTCTTAAGGCATTCCGACACCAGTTTCGAGGATACCTGGTAGGATCTTAATGCCTTGATTACCGCTTGGCTCTCTGACAGGATCGCGATCTTCCGGTTCCGGTATTTCCTCACCAGACTGAAGTGAGCGCACCTTTCAATGGCGTATATTTCCGCCTGGCAATTGGTGGTCTGCTTTTCTGTAGGTTCCGAGTATCTGATCCTAGGTCCATACACCCCGATTCCGGTACCTTCCTCCGTTAGGGAGCCATCTGTAGACCAGGAAATCATGTACTGATCTATCAGATATGACTCGGATATACCTACCCAGCTTATTTTATTAGTAAGTTCTGTTTTAAATCTAATAAATAAATCTTAATAATTAAAAATAATAATTTTTTTTGCCTTTAAGTACATTCTATGCCATATGGCATGATGCCCAAAAACCGCTTTTTCGAACAATATTTAAAAAAATTACTTTTGATTATTCATTATGTAGGCTTAAACAGTGATAAAATGGAAAAGAATGATTTTTAAAGTCTAAAACAAAAAAGAAGTACCGAAAGGGTTAATAGCAAACATAGCTTCGCATCGTATGGATTACGCCCTAAGGTCACCGTAAAGTTAAAAAGAAATGCTGAAATCTGATCCAAAGTTTTGAAACCTTGGCTTACATAAGCTTTTATAAAATGTAAATAACCCCTCGGAACGATTTCTGAATAAGAAAACAGCCTCCTCACTCCTTTTTCTGACATGCAGCCTCATATCATACCCCCACATATGCTATGCTTCACTGTTAATTTCAAATTTTTGTTATTAACAGGATCCTCGTCAAATTTGTTGATGCCTTTTGCCAAATATGCCAAACCATTATCATATAATAATGAATTATCCCACTTTCTATAGATAACAACACATCGTCCCTGAAATCCGGGTTTCTAGACTCTTTGATGGACTCTTTTACGAAAGCAATTATGGGCTCCTTGTACGTAAGCTAAATATGGGCTTCTTACATGCTGTTATGCTGTTATGCTCTCAGCTGGAAATGGCAAACATCTGAGAGCAAAAATTGCCTATGAAAAAGCTCCCAACCTGCCGTTCGGAACCGGCATAAAACTGTAGGTCCCTTCCACCCGCGTACAAATTGACACGCACAACACAGGTGGCTGCGGGAAGCTAGGCCTTAGTCTCGCGTAATAGGGCTGTCGAGCCAATCAATTACACAGTACAACAGTAAAAAAAACCCGCAGAGTTTCTCAACTGTTCCTTATATTTTCGGAGTCGCTGATCACGAATATGTAATTATTTTTTTCGGGTCACCTCTAGTTTGGGTTTTACAGGGTCTTGAAGTTACAAGCTACACCCCAACTAAAAAAATTAATTTAAATGGTTGAACTTATCCTAGTCTAACAATATTGGTATCAAAAGAAAGGGAATTATATCTCCAACTCAAATCAAATAATTTTTTTGTAATTATCCTGGCGGAAGGATATAACAATGTCCTTTTAAGAATGTATCCTTTATTATCCTGGAAGTTTTTCTACAAAAAAATTTGAAAAAAATATATTACAAAACCCTTACCATGCACCAACACATTGTGAAATTTCATGTTGATCAGTCCATTGGTTCGGCTGAAAAAAATTGTTGAAGTTTATTTCAACTCAAAAACTTAAATCATTCCAAAATTTTTCACAGTGTAAACAATTTCAACTCTTTACAAAAACCCGCCCAGTTTCTGAACTGTTCCTTATAATCCCGGAGCTGCTGATCAAGAATATGTAATTTTTTTTTTTATTAAATTATTAATTATTATTAATGAAAAAAATTAATTATTACATGCTGTTATGTAGAGAAAATATGATTTTTCAGGACTTTTCTTATAAAGACACTGGTACTGTATTTTATAAAATATGTCTGTACATTTCTGAAGATATTGGATGCAACTAGCGTTAGATTATGATGCACTGATCGTAAACAATCTTATCCTCTTGCTCGGGTAGCTTAAGAAAATGGCCAGATCGTAGTAACGAAGCAAGATTATCTGTTTTTTTCGAGATTTATTGCCGGCCTCGATAGCTCAATGGGTAGCGCGCTGGCTTCTCATACCGAGCGTCCCGGGTTCGATTCCTGGCTTGGGCTGGAAAAAACACTCATCTTCTTCTATCGCTGTCCACATGAAGAGAAGGAGAATTACAAGAATCGTACAAGTGCGCTCTTGGCAGGCAATGTGAAAACCTCCAAGTGTGAACGAAAAAACTGCCAATCGCCGGTCGGATTCGGCGTTAAACTGTAGGTCCCTCCCCTCCCTTTCCGCATCCGTTTGAAATGTGTGTTGTATCACATGTTGAAAAAAAAAGTATGGCATACGCTCTTCAAACGGGTTCCCCTAATATCATGAAATTGTTTGTCAATTTTGAAAAGTTTTAGGAAGATTATCCTTTTATCCATTTTTAATTTTTATGTTGGATTCTATTAGGTTAGGTTAGGTAGGGAAGGTTGTGTGCGGCAGGATTGCACTTCCACTCGGAGGCCACAATGGCCCATTGTGAATCCCTTCATATGGTGTTCTGGAGCCAACCAATAGTCTCAGTCAGGGGGAAACCAGTTCGACCTCTTAATGAAGGAGAGCAGATTCGAGATTTCGACTTTCGCCGCGCAAGCCAGGTCTGTCAGGAACCTTGACCCCAAGGTGCGGAGTCGGCGTTCCTGCATAGCCGGGCAGTGGCACAGGAAGTGTTGTATCGTTTCTACTTCTTCTTAATATCCACAGCTACGATAGACATCACCGGACGAGAGGCGCCATTTGGTAAGCATAGATCCAATAGCGCAGTGTCCGGTGATGACTCCAACGAGCTGTCGAATAGAGGTACGACTCTGGGACAGTACGAATCGTGTTTTCGTCGAGGAGAGGGAGGGTCACAGTGCCCGGCAGGTGCCGCAGTCGGTCCTGGTACGCCATGACGACTCAATTTCCTTTTTGGTCAACCTGTCAATATACATGTATAGGGCAGATATCGGAGAAAACACAGAGGTATCCACTTCGGTGGCAGACAAAGCGACCCCTTTTCTTGCCATCTCGTCCGCTGCTTCGTTCTCTGCCACTCCTGAGTGGCCCGGAACCCAACAGAGAGTGACCTGGTGGTGCCCAATGCCTTGAAGCGCGGTACGACACCTCTGCACTACCTTTGATTTCACAACAACTGATTCCAGCGCCCTAAGCGCCGCCTGACTATCTACGAAAATTGTGACATCTGTGGGTGGTAACCCACTATTACGGATAAGTTCGGCAGCCTTCCAAATTGCATAGATCTCTGCTTGGAAAATACTGCAGAGGTCCGGCAGTCTGAATGACATGCGTGTCTGCAGTACATCGGAGTAGAGACCAGCTCCAGTACCTTCCTCCATTTTGGAGCCGTTGGTGAAAACGGTGATAGAAGCGTCTCTCATCGCACCTGTCAACTCCCATTCCTCCCTTGTGGGATATGAGGCTAGTGCTCGCGTATCGAAATCCAGGTTGGGATCAGATAGTCCGTGCAGGAATCCACCTGATAACCGATATCCGGCTTCGCGAATAACTTTAGAATTCCAGAGTGTCCATAAGCGTGTTGCCTCCACAAGTTGGCTTCCCTCAATCTGCAAGCGCCTTTAGCGGCGCAACACTTAATGAACTGCTCAATGGGGTGGAGGTGCAAGATCACCTCCAGCCCGGCCTGGGGGTTGCTTTTGACAGTGTCTGCTATTCCCATAGCCGCGTCTCTGCACCTTCGTCAGTTTCGTTACCAGGGTCTTGGTGCCCGTACTCGGCCACCAGACAATGGCTCCGTAACTTAGGATCGGCCGTATAATCGCAGTATACATCCAATGAACGATAGTCGGCTGCAATCCCCACTTTTTCCCGAAAGTCCTTTTACAAATCTAAAAAGCATTCAGGCTCTTTTTCACCCGCTCTTCCACATTGCGCTCCCAAGAGAGCTTGGAGTCAAGTATGGTGCCAAGGTATTTAGCCTCGGGTGATAGGGTGAGAGTAGTTCCGCCAAGTTTAGGCAGCTCAAACTTCGGTATTTTGTATTTCCGGGTGAACAGTACCGAAACAGTCTTAGAAGGATTAACCCCTAGACCGTTTAGCTCTGCCCACCTGGAAAGTTCCTTTAGACAGACTCCATGAGATCACTGATTGTGGACAAGAATCTTCCAGAGATCAGGATAGTGACATCGTCTGCATACGCTACTACTCGTAGCCTCCTGGTTTCGAAGATCTCGAGGATGCTGTTTACTACAAGGAGCCACAGCAGAGGCGAAAGAACACCCCATTGGGGTGTGCCCCTTGTAGTAAGTTTCCTCACTGAGCACAGGCCTAGGTTAGAGTGAACCCTTCTGCTACTGAGCATGTCACTGGTCCACTTTACCACCTTCTTGTGAACTTCGAACTTTCAAAGTGCGTGGATTATAGCCTCCAAGGTAACGTTATTAAAGGCTCCATCGATATCGAGGAAAGCGGCTAACGTGTACTCCTTAGAGTTCAGCGATCTTTCAATCGTCTGAACAACCTCATGCAGGGCGCTGTCGAGAGATTTTCCCCTGCAATACGCATGTTGCGCCTTGCAGAGTCCTCTGGACTGTGCCACTTCTCTAATATAGACGTCTAGCCGTTCAAGAGTCTTAAGTAAGAACGATAAAAGGCTGATTGGTCTGTAATCTTTTGCTGTTAAGTGGTTCACTTTCCCTGCTTTGGGAATGAACACCACCCTAACCTCCTTCCAGGCACGCGGGACATATCTTTGTTGGAGAGATTACCGAAAGATTCTCGTCGGGACCTTGACCACCGCCTCCTTAGACCATTGTAGCATAGCAGGAATGACACCATCAGGGCCCGGGGATTTATACGGGCTGAGGATTCAATAGCCTATGCCACCTTGGCTTCGCAAATTATCCTCTGAACTAGACCATCCGGTTGCGGTGTTTATTGCCTATGCGACGTGGTCGCCTCAGCAACATCCGTGCATCCAGGAAAGTGAGGAAGTTCCTCCCTCGACTCCGTCCATGATCCATCAGATTTCCTGATGCTGCCAGGGGTGTGTGAAACCCCTAGCACCTTACGGAGTCTGGCGGCCTCGTTAACATTGTCGAGGGATTCACAGTAATTCCTCCAATCGTCCCGCTTGGCCGCCCTAATAGTTAAACTTATTAAAGCTAGCCTTGTAGGCTCCCCAGTCTTCTTCAGTTTGACTAAGCTTAGCCTTATTGAAGAGACGCCTAGTATCTGTCCTCAGTTGTCTTAGCTCTGGGGTCCACCAAACTGCGTTGGTTTTCCGTGGAGCTCGACTTTTTGGACACGATTTCTTGAAAGATGTATTAAGAACTTTCGTTAAAAGACTAACTGACCTGTCAATGTTGTTTCTTTCAAAGGTAGCTGTCGCCTTGCGCGACGCCAGTTTTTCGGAAACTAGTGCACTGAATCTAGGCCAGTTAGTCTTTCTCCGATTCCTATAGGCTGGTGGACTCCCCACCTTCATGGCCACGGAAAAGACTATCCGGTTGTGGTCCGAAAACGAACATTCCGTCAGTACTTTCCAGTCGACCACAGAGATGGTACTAGAGTCGGTAACCAAGGTTATATTTACAACTTCTTCCCTAACCCTGTTTTGGAAGGTTGGCGTATTGCCCCTATTACATAGCATAAGGTTAGAATTAAGAAGAAACTCAAAAATGGACTCACCCCTGCTGTTAGTGCCGGAACTTCCCCACTGAACGTGAGGAGCGTTGGCGTCACACCCGATAATGAGATCAAGTCTCCGTGATCAGGTGGTTCCTCTCCTTCGAATGGCATGTATGCGGATGAGAGGATAAGGTCATGCCCCTCCATTCGCTCACATGCAGCCACACACAGGTCACCAGTACTGTATTGAGACAAGAGAAACATATAATTCTACTTTCTATAAACAATACAGGCTCGTATCTTACCTTCACCACGCGAATGAAGTACTCTGAATTGACTTGACCCCAATCCACAAACACTGTCTCTGAGGAGCCAGGGTTCCTGGATTAAGGCCAAGTCAACCTCCTCCTCCTCCAGAAATTGCATAAGATCGTGGGTGGCGGCCTTAGAGTGATGCAGGTTTATCTGCACTACCTTTAGCCTTTCCCTGTGTGGCACGCTCCTTATTGGGGAAACGAGCTTTCAAGGAACCCAAACCGAACTTGACAATACCAGAGGAGTCTCGCAGATGACTAAAGGACGGTTGGTCAACAGCGACCACGAGGTCCTTACCCGTCTCGTTTTTGCTAGTAGTGGAGGAAATTACTCTCCACTCTCCAGTGTTAAGGCCGCTGTTCTGCCGACCTATCAGCTTCAACGTGTCGGCATCCTCCATGACTGGAGGGGGGACCCACAGTGTTACGATAGGTCGGAGAGGCAATCGGTCGCGAGGTATAACCTCGAGTTTTGCCCCCTGCCAGAGAGGCTCAAGACCACCGATCGTGTGCACCAGGAAGTCAAGTGACTGCCTGTTGCCACAACCGACGATCCACTCTGCCAGCCAGCGCCGTCGAAGTCGATCTCGTCGTCCGCCGCCCCGATCATCGCTCGCAGAATGCGTGCCTCAACAGAGAGCCAGTTTTGCGGACGAATTTTCCCATCGGGATCGCTCCGGTCCACTACGGCAATCTGTAGCTCCTGTGGAGAGGAGAAGCTGGCTGAAGGTTTCAGCCTTTTCCCCTCCCCTGTAGGCTAATCTACCCCTTTTGACCGCCTTTTCTACTGCGGTGGAAGTGGGCTTTGTCGAGGTGGATGGCTTCTGATCAGCCTTCCGTACTGACGAGGCAGCCGTGGCACTATTTCCAGGCTTCGCCGCCTCTCCTCTGTTCGGTCGTACAGCTGTAGCGGCCGTGGCCCTAATACCAGGCTTTGCCGCCGTTGCTGTACCACTAGTCTACTGTGCAGCAGTGGCGCTGTCTTCAGGCGTTGCTGCAGTAGTCGATGTCGTAGCACCAGAAATCGCCGCCTGCTTCTTTTCGTATTTTGCTACGATTTTCTGGTGCTTCTTTACTAGGTCTTTCTCCTTGTCAGACAAGGGTACTGAACCTTTGTTCACTTTGCGAAGGAAAGCAAGTGAGCGCCGGTAGCCATTTCTGGCTTTTTTCGCAGCACTGTTCGCCTTACTTTCCCCCGCCAAGGGCGTTCCAGGAGTGGAACCGGTGGCCGCAGGTTCGTCCGTCTCCTCTAGGAGTACCGCCTCCATGTCAGAGTCAGCTGGATTCTATTGCTTTCTATAAAATTTTAAGCACATATACGGTACAAGTCCGGTTACTGTTCAATGGAATACAAATTTTCCCAAAAAAAATACAAATCAACCGGAAATTCCCGTTATTAGTTTTGTACGCAAATTTATTCTGCACCGTTTTGTGAGTATATTGTTAATAAACACGAATACATGGAAAACTATTATTTAAATGCTTCTGAAACAGAACAAAAAGTGCAATTAAGGCATATATGAATAATGTGGATAAGTTTTTATAAACAGAGAACCCATTTTTGAGGTCAAAATTAATTTTATTATTAATTTTATTATATAAAGGAAGCTGGTTGTACATGTAAGACTGATTGTCTTTTAAGCACATCATGAATGAATAATTAACTAATAGTAACATTTCAATTTTCTTATATAAAAAACTTGATATGCTAAACTTAATATACTAAACTAATCTAAACTAATAACATGATCTCAAACTTAGTCAGAATTAAAATAGTAATTGGAGCAAGGAAATACAGAAAGCAGAGAAAAAGAAGAAAAGAAAAAAGTTAAAAATTAAAATTTACTGAAGTAGGTTGAATACTGCCAACTTAAAGCGCCCTAGATTTTGCTCGGATTTAATAATATTTGGTAGGGAATTCCATAGTTTTACAGCATTGACAAAGAACGTTCTAGAGGACGTGAGGTACTTACTACGTGGCACAATGAGGTTATGGGTTCTAACAGACTGCGAAAAACGCAACTTTTTAAAAAGATATTCCGGTCGCTTTTTATAAATTAACTTATGCAAGAAGACTAGATTGCGAACATTTAAAAACGCACTCAGACTACAGTTGAGTATCCTGCAGGAAAATTGGGAAATATGGTCAAACTTGCGCTTTGAATATATATATCTGGCGCAGTTATTTAAAGCCAGATGCAACTTCCGTAATGATGCATTATCAAGGTGCCCATAGAGGAGCTCACTATACAATATGAGTGGCACAATGAGAGTTCTGTTGGTTGGTTGGTTAAGTGGCTGCCTCTGTATGAGACACACTTAGGCCTATGGGCCCGTTGTGATACCACAAATTCCACCCGTTTGAAATGTGTATGCAACACTGTTTTTTTCCAACATGTGATACAACACACATTTCAAACGGATGGGGGGAAAGGGAGGGAGGGGACCTACAGTTTAACGCCGAATCCGAACGGCGATTGGCAGTTTTTTTCTTTCACACTTGGAGGTTTTGCCATTGCCTGCCAAGAGCGCACTTGTGCGATTCTTGTAATTCTCATTTGCTTCATGTGGATAGCGATAGAAGTAAATGAGTGTTCTTTCCAGCCCAAGCCAGGAATCGAACCTGGAACCTTTGTAACCGTATGCTGCGCTTGATTGATGGATTGTAAAATTTGCAAGCTATTATATATCTCGAAAACCAAAATCACACAATTTGCTTATCAAGAAAACAAAATTAATTTTTCAATTAAATAGTTTTCACGGGTCGTAAAATAGAACATATTTAAAAAGAAGCCTTTAAAAAAATCTTGACAGCTAAAGTAAGGGTCGAACTGCGCACCCGATGTTCGATGGACTCCCGCTTACACACTTGACCATCACTATCCAACCCCGACTATGTGCTTAAAAGGTATAATAACAGACGAACGCTGCTTTAGCTAAAAACCACATATTTCTGTATATAAAGTGTGTAGCGAAGTGTGTTAAGAGCTTTTTCATATTGACTGTGTTGATATCTACAAGCAGATCTCGATTTTTTGCTAGCCTTGGAGAAGCTTTTCTTTTGTAAATTGTGTGCGGTTGAGCGTCGCACTTCTGTCCGCTCACCATGATTATCTGTTGCTATGGGCAAAAAATAAAAAAATTGAACGACTAATCATGCATAATAATAAGCAACAAACTACATTGCTACAGGCTAATGAAATTCTTGTTCTGAAAGCATATAAATTCTCGCATACTCTCGGTAATGAATGCTTTGCTTGAAAATAGAGAAAATCTAATGAAAAAACTGATGGTCTTCATCAAGAAATATTTTTTGAAATCCATACTTAGTAATAAAATGGATGCGCTTTTCCCGTAACCACGAGAAATAAAGACTCTGCAGGGTATTGTCTCTGCTACTGTCAACAAGCAACACCCAGTTTCTACTGGTAATGTCAAAAACAATAATAACAAAAACGTGACTACTATTTAGAGTCCGACCGATGCCAAATTTTTTGGCCGATGCCGATTATTCGGCCGGAAGGGAGAATTTGGCCGATGCCCATTAATCGTCCGAAAGGGCGAAAATCGGCCGATGCCGATTACATAGAAAAAATAACACGAATGAATTCAATCAAAAACACACATATTACATATTGTTTGTAATATTCATCACAAAATAACAAAACAACGAGAAAAGAAAAAATTAAAAACTAAATAAAAAAACAAGAGAATTCAGATAATACATTAACATGTAACAAAAAAGGGGCAGTGGTGACGTGGACGTTGAAGCGAGCGGACGTGCCGTAGCCGCGATCGCGTAATATTGAACAGTCCTTTTATGTTGTAATTGCTCTTTGTTTAAAAATAAACAGTTTCCTGGAAACTTAACAATCGAGTCGGTGATCTTTGACAGTATCAGAAGTGGGATTCAACCAAATTAGACTGCGAATTCTACGAACACGCCACAAAATCCGAGGCTCGCCGGTAGCGAGTGCACAACGTAAGGGGAAATAGAAACCACCACCACTCCACGCAACAAAGGCGCTATGCGCTAGACAGGGGCTGCGATAGACGCGGCCACAAGTAAGCGACGGACGCTTACATTAATTCACACGAAGCGACAGACGCTTCCGAGAATAGAAGTCGAACGATAGACGTTTGAGAAAGTGAAAGAAAGCGGCAGAGCCCAGGAGTCAGTCGAGTGCGGACATCCAAGCAGTTAGGACGGAAGAGTAGAAGCTGAAATGGTGAAATTGGCTGCTTTAAAAGTAGATCCACTTAACGCGCTCCTTCGCAACCAAAATCTAGATGTCACGGGAAATAAGGCACAGAAAACTGCGAAGCTTATTGAAGTGTACCAGGAGGATGGGGTCGACGAGGCGGAATTGGACGGGCTGGACCAGGAGCCCTCATGGCGCAAGCAGATCAACGATCTTCGGGAAATGTTTAACAATATGGCCAAGACGGTGGGTGACGGCAGGTGTGGTACAGGTTAAGAGTGGCGCTACAGCACCGACACCAGCGACGCGGAATGCTGCAGATCCAGAGGCGACGATTGGCGGTCCGGTGGGAGATTCGTCTACCCCGGTACTGAGTCGACCAGCACGCGATTTGATGATAGCATCGATGACAACGCATGCAGCTACAAGATACACGATGAGCGCGATTATTGGAATCCTGCCAGAGTTTGACCCGCTGAAAGACAAACGCACGACGGGTCAATTCTTTGATAAGGTGGAGCAGCTACAGTCAATATACCTGTGGAGCGAAGAAGAAGTGCTTTTCGCGGCGCAGCAGAAACTTAGAGGTGTGGCAAGAGATTGGGCTGATTCGCAGCCAGCGTTCCGAACATGGTTCCAGTTCGTGGACATGCTGAAAAAGGATTTCCCCAATTCGTCAAGTGCAGCAGAAATACATCACGAATTGGGTACGCGCAGGAAGAAGCCCAATGAATCTCTAAAGGATAACTACTACGCGATGTTGAGATTAGGTCGCAGCGGAGACGACGAAGTATCCTTGAACTCCTACATCATCAATGGTCTAAACGATTCGAACCTGTCCAGAACCCTACTAGCGATGAATCTGAAAACGTGTCGTGATCTCTTATCTTCAATAGAAAGCTTGTCAATTATGTCAGTGTGGCCCAAAAAACTAGCGGATGTACGGCAAGCTACGACAGAAGGGTCAAGATGCTCAGATGGGTCTCGAAGCAGTCCGGTGGAGTCAGCCCTGGGATACCACCACCATTATTGAAGGTGCGCACTTAGCCCTAAATTGGACGTAAGCGAGGATAACGACAGCATGTCGACCGGGGCGGTCGAAAGTCAGGAGAGGCCGAATTGTCAAAGAAGGGGCAGTGGTGACGTGGACGTTGAAGCGAGCGGACGTGCTGCAGCCGCGATCGCGTAATATTGAACAGTCCTTTTATGTTATAATTGTTCTTTGTTCAAAAATAAACAGTTTCCTGGAAACTTAACAATCGAGTCGGTGATCTTTGACACATGTATTAATAAAAATAATATATCACATTTATCCACTGAGAGAGAAACAAAAAAAGTGACGTAAATATTGCATATAAATTCAGTTTTTTATTCAACTTAAAATTACGATTTTTATATTAAAATGTGTACTCTCAAATTGCGACCCGTTGTACAGATGCAGTGGGAAGAAGTCAGAAGGAAAAGATTGAAAAATTAAATGCCCTTTTTCTGATATCCACATTAAGAGACGAAATGCATAACCATTTCGAGAAAATCTGTGTTTTTAAGAATACCTAGTTTTAAAAAAAAATTTCAAGGAAACATTTACATAAAACAGTATCTAAAAATAAATAACTGAAAAGGGGTATAAGAACCCGATGGTAAAAAAAATTAAAACAACAAAAATTAAAGCAGAAAAATAGGCCTGTTTAAATCGATTCGTCGCGGAGCGGGAGAAATAAATAAGCGGGGGGTTTCGTGTTTAGGAGTGGTCTTTATTCGTCGGGATGCGAATAACGAGTGGTGTTACAGAGAATACAATAAACATTAAACGATACGAACGGCTGAAGCCGGGGAGCAGAAAATAGGGGGAAACATGAGTACAAAAGGATAAGGAAAGGAAGGGATTATAGGTGGAGTCGACAGATCACTGAATAGAGAGCTGCAATTGTGCATTTGAAAGCTGTTTCAAGACACTCTCTCTCTTTGCACGGCACTTGTTCAGTGCAAACAGATCGAATCAGAGCTGCCAGCGAAGAGAAGCAAAACATGTGTGTGCATGACATATGAGAGCTGAGTCTTTGTTGCTTTATAACATTAGTGTGTGCGAACACACTAAAGGCAATGCACAGTAAAGGCAATGAAATTTACTGCAATGACACTGAATGCAGTAAGTTATACCAAAAAGTAGAGTCCGACCGATTAATCGGCATCGGCTAGTATCGGCCAATAAAATTGGTATCGGCATCGGCTAGTATCGGCATCGGCCAAAAAAAAAAGAATCGGCATCGGCATCGGCTTCGGCCTTTTTTGGTCGATGCCACATCGGCTTTTTTTGGCCGATGCCACATCGGTTTTTTTGGTCGATTTTACGATTTTCGATTTTTTAATACGATTTTATTTGCAGCTGAATCGCACTGTCTTCCTTTTTCATATCTCGCTTTGTATATTTATTACATTTTTATTATACGTTACAAACCAGTGTTGCCTGATTAGGGGGTTTCTCCTTAAATTTGTTTGGATTTTATGACAAATACTTAGGGGACAATATTTTTTAGATATTTTTAATCTATTTTTGCTACATCAACACCTTGTTCAGCTATATTGGCTATTGGGTCTTTTGTTAATTGCTTGTGCCAAATAGAATGAGCAATTTTCATGAGATATTAATTTTGAATTCTGAATTTTCTTGTAAGTTTATTTAGTTTTTAGTTGTTTATTTTCTCGTTTTCGTTTGTTAATTTGTGATAAATGTGATGAAATGTACTATATATGTAATAGTTCCTTTTGTTGTTTTATAAAATAAGCTGTGTTTTTGATTGAATTCATTCGTGTTTTTTTTTCTATGGAATCGGCATCGGCATCGGCCGATTTTCGGTCTTTTGACCGATTAATCGGCATCGGCTGATAATTGGCCGATGCCGATTAATCGGCATCGGCATCGGCCAAAAAATTTGGTATCGGTCGGACTCTACCAAAAAGTATGGAAAAATATTCTTTGGTTATACATACTAATAGAACAATTAGTGCTTTGTTGTTATTGTAATAATCACGCATATTTTTGAGTTTTTTTAATGGTATTTAATTCAAATTAAATTTCATATGAATTTACAAATAAAATATTTTCACCTAAATTAAAACTATTGTGTATTGTGTAACACCACTCGTTATTCGCATCCCGACGAATAAAGACCACTCCTAAACACGAAACCCCCCGCTTATTTATTTCTCCCGCTCCGCGACGAATCGATTTAAACAGGCCTATTTTTCTGCTTTAATTTTTGTTGTTTTAATTTTTTTTACCATCGGGTTCTTATACCCCTTTTCAGTTATTTATTTTTAGATACTGTTTTATGTAAATGTTCCTAGAAATTTTTTTTTTAAAACTAGGTATTCTTAAAAACACAGATTTTCTCGAAATGGTTATGCATTTCGTCTCTTAATGTGGATATCAGAAAAAGGGCATTTAATTTTTCAATCTTTTCCTTCTGACTTCTTCCCACTGCATCTGTATCCTAAATCTAAATCCTTTTTTTTCAAAATTTTTATTTTAATGATGGCGTTGGTTAGCTGATTGCTAGACTAAAAATTACAATAATATTGTAACAACATACACTAGTCAGAATAAGTTTGCGTACAAGGGGTACGTAGCTTTTTCATATGAAAAATAAATCAGTTAAAGTTATTTTTCAAAAACAAAATATTTTTTATTTCTTCCGTAAAGTTAGTTATTTCATTCCATTAAGATAATAATATGAAAAACTTGACCAAACTGTAAAAGAAAGCCAAAAACAAAATATGTTATGAATTCACCTCAGAAACAGTTTGCGTACCAGATAAGGTTATGTAGTTAAAATGTAATTGAAACTAAGTTTTCAACTCCCTGCGGAAGTTTCGGCGTGCATTTTATTAAATTCGGTGTTTTTTCAGCGGCTATTTATTTTATATCCTTGAATTGTTATATTGATTTACTATATCTTTGAAGATGGAGTGTTTGTGGGCTCAAGGTTCAAGTAAACCCTTTATATACTCAATTAGATGCACGTTATGTGACTAGGGAGGAACTTTTTCAACTTTGTTGAGCCAGTTAATAGCAAAAATAGCTTCGCATCGTATGCATTGCACCTTAAGGTCATCGTAAAGTTGAATGAAATGTTGGAACCTGATCCAAGATTTTGAAACTTTGGCTTGCATAAGCTTTTAGAATATGTAGATGACCCCTCGGAACCATTTATAAATAAAACAACACAGCCTGCTCACTCCTTTACTAGACATGCAGTCCCATACCATACCCCCTCAAATGCTATGCTTTGCTGTTAATGTCAGATTTTTGTTATTAACTGAATCCTCTTCAAATTAGTTGATGCCTTTTAATGCCAAATATGCTAAACCATTATCAGAGAACAATAAATCTTCCTACTCCATAGATAACAACACATAGTCCTGGAAATGTGGTTTTCTAGACTCTTTGATGGACTCTTTCACGAAAGCAATTATGTGCTCCTTGTTAGTAAGCTAAATATGAGATTCTTACATGCTGTTATGTAGAGAAAATTTGTTTATTTCAGGACTTTTCTTATAAAGTCACTGCTACTGGGTTTTATAAAATATTTCTATACATTTCTGAAGAAATCGGATGCAACTAGCCTTATATTATATATACTGATCGCAAAACAATCGAATCCTATTGCCTGGGTAGCTTAGGAAAATGGCCAGATCGTAGTAACGAAGGAAGATTTTCTGTTTTTTTTTGTGATTTAAGATGGCTTTTTGGAATAACGAATGTGCTCTTCTCTAATCTCACGAAATTTTTTGTCAATTTAGGAAAGATTTAGTAAGATTATCCTTTTATCCTTTTTAATTTTTTTCGCTTGGGTTCTATTGCTTTCTATATAATTTCAAGCACATATACGTTTAAAAAAATTCCGTTTATTGCTCAATGGAATACAAATTTCCAAATAAAAATAAAAAGCATAACTGGAAATTCCCGTTATTAGTTTTGTACGCAAACTTATTCTGTTCCGTTTTGTGAGTATATTGTCAATAAATACGAATACATGGAAAATTATTATTTTAATGCATCTAAAACAGAACAAAAAGTGCAGTTAAAGCATATATGAAAAATGTGGATACGTTTTTATAAACAAAGAACCCATTTTTGAGGTCAAAATTAATCATAACATTATTTTGACTTGCCTGTACGCAAACTTATTCTGACTAATGTATTTTTTAATATTACATTTAATTAATTTTTTTAAATATCATTTATATATATATTACATTAATATTACATTGAAATTATTTATTTGAATAAATAACCTCCATTTTAATTGGTATTTTGTCAGAAACCTAAATGTTTTACGAAACTCCCTCACTTAATTACGCGTGTCAAGTAGCAAACTCTTCTTGTAATCACTCATTGCATTAAGTGTACAGGTAGCATTTTGGCCTGTTACGCACTGTCAACGACTCATTAGCATTGCTTGCAGTGTATATAGCAGAGAGAAAACAGTGCGTGCCTTGCAGAGACAAGCAATTGATTGTTGACTGCCAATGCGGTTTGCATTTTGTTGTCATTCTCATACTGCTCTCTTACTACAGTGAATGCTGGCAATCAGTGCACACTGCACCGAATCACACTGTGTGTAGGGAGAAATTAATCATCCATTGCAGCTCTTTACTGAACAACCACAGCACTCATTTAGCCATCGCGGCCGCCATTGCAGAGTGCAATCTATGAAGTAACCCAGGGGTGGTGGTGCGGCTAACGGCAGGCTGGCTGTGGGTGCGCTTAGGGGTGCGCCGATGGCCTCTTTGCAGGATGGTAGACGCTGCGGATGCTTGGATCCCTATCGGCAATGCGGGACAAACTCGAAGGCAGCTGCTGCGATGGTCGTCTAGCGTACGATCTGCAAAGAAGATGGATGTCAGTTAATTGGATATAAAAGTTTTGAGGCTGACATCGTGGGTATGGGAAATCGGCTATGCTGCGGGGTTCGCTTAAGCTACAGCCGGGGGAGTATGGAGATATATAACTTAAAAAATTGGCCAAGTTGCCATTTACTTTTTCTAAGCGTGGGGGAATTTGTCGAGTGTATATGGAGAATTTTAGGTGCATATATACATATTCGTGGGGCTCGAGAGAAGCAAGTGACCCGAGCTAGGATGTCAGTTCGCTCTTCGAGAGGGTGGTGGCAGTCAACCGCCCTTTTGTCCGGAATTGGACCTGTGTGAGAATGGCTGGAAACGTTCCACCCGAGAGGGAGATCTTATAGATCTTGGAGTTTATACCCGATCAGTCCGACGTCTGCGGGATTTGCAGCGCTTAGGGCAGGTCGCAATGGAATGACGACCGACCTCTTCTCGAACCTGGGATGGAGTCGGTGCAATGAGGGACTGCGAGGGAATGCAATTCCCGTCAGTTACTGTGAGTGCGGGCCGTTTTGGCGAACCCTTTTGGAAGACCTCATTAGAGGCGAAAGCCATCCTGCGGGGCCGAAACGATTTGCAACTAAGGAGGGAATTTGCCGGTTTGGGAATGAGTTTGCAGGAGTGGTGGATTCAGGGTGATTTTCCATTAATTCCTGGGGTTGAGGGCGGCAATCACTTGCGAAACGGCTTTCTTTAGGGCTGGTAGATTATTTCGAAGGGCGGGTCCAGTATGCATATGACGACTTGGTACGTCTGTGGCACATGTCAAATGCGAAGGGGGTATTTGGGCCACCCGAATACTGCTGTTGCTGTAGTAAGCTGCCACATACATTCCGGTGGATACCTTCGAGCATGATCTGCGGGATGAGATCACTGCCAATCACTAAGGGGTTTGGATCAGCCAGTTCTAGCATGGCGAAATCGTTCATATTAGGGGGGTTTATATGAGAAGATGGGAGCAATTTCGTAAGCTCTTGGAGCACGATAGCTTGCACGGGGAGTTTCGTGCTAGTTTGAGGGACTGCCAATGTCAAAAAGCATGTATGATTGGCATTTTGCACAATCTGACCGCCCATGCCCGAGATTTGGAAGGGGGATTTCTCGATTGGCAATTTGAGACGTTTCTGGACCTTCAAGGAAATGAAGGTACGCTGAGAGGCTTGGTCGATCAACGCTTGAACCTTAAACAACTTTCCTGAGTGTTCAATGGACACCTGTGCCGTAGGCAAAAGGGATTGGGTCCCATTAATGGAGTGGAGGGCTTGTACTTGATGGAATGAGTAGCGGAGCTGTTGTGCGTTTGTATTGGAACTGTTGTGACCTGTGATCGGGTCGAATGTGACCGATTGGGAGATTGAGAGGGTTACGCATTGCCTTTGGGGAAATGAAGCAGTGAGTGGTGCTTCTTCTGGCAATACACGCACGTAAAATTGATGTACAATCTTTAGTGAGGTGCGATGTAGCAAGACAATTTACGCAGAGATTGTGCTTCTTAACGTTTTTTAATCGACTCTGAGGGGTGAGTCTTTTGAAGCTCTGGCAAGTCCGTATGGGATGATTTGCGTTGCAGAGTTTGCACGCGAAGTCCCTTTTCACTTGAGTGTGATAGTTTAGGGATTTGTGTGGCCGATTTGGGAGGACATTGGAAGTCGAGGGCTGCGGTTTTGGCTTAGCAGGGCGAATACTATGCAGCCTTTCAAGTACCTCATATCTGCCGGTCAGGAACTCATCCATTTGCGACCAGGGTGGCAGATCCTTCCGGGATGTCAATGATTGCTCCCATAGAGCAAGTGTCTCTTGGGGCAATTTTGTAGAGCATATATAAACTAGCAGCGGGTCCCAATTGTCTGTATCTACGGCCTGGGAATTTAGTACTGACAGATAATTGTTTATGGTGTTTTGGATCCGCTGTAGTGCCTCACTAGTTTCGGTATGGGCAGGAGCGATATTCAGGAGGGATCTAAGTTGAGTGCCAACGAGTATGCGTTTATTTTCGAATCGGGATCTTAGGGCTTCCCACGCGAGTCCGAAATTCTCATCGGTGAATGCATATTGCTTTACAATAGCACCGGCTTTACCTTGCGTCTTGTATCGGAGGTGATACAATTTTTGGGCTGGAGTGAGCTGGGGCTGGTTAATGTAAACTGCCGTAAACATGTCGCGGAAGGACGGCCACTGCTTATAGCCCCCGAAGAAGGTTTCGGTATCACAAGGTGGAACTTGTAGGCAAATTTCTGGTTCTAGGGGTCCATATGCGCAGCGGGCTGGGGTACTGAGTTTGGAGCATCTCAATGATGTCCGACATTCGAGCCATGCACAACTCGTACTGGTCTGTGCAGGTGTCAATCTTTTGCCTAGCCGACTCTTTGAAACCGTCATGCTGGCTGTTGTCTTCAGCAATGAAGACTGCCTCATCTGCGCGCAAA
This sequence comes from Melieria omissa, assembly GCA_963971225.1. Taxonomy (NCBI): domain Eukaryota; kingdom Metazoa; phylum Arthropoda; class Insecta; order Diptera; family Ulidiidae; genus Melieria; species Melieria omissa. The sequence continues at coordinate 72,238,905 of OZ020269.1, read as the reverse complement.
AGCCTCTCCCATTGGGCTTGCAAATTTTTTTGCTTAATTTGGACCAGAGATTTGGTCAAATCCTTAATGGGAGCCGATGAAAATTGTGTGCATAATAGCACGAGTCAATCGTACTCGAAAATAAATATGGCAACACTGGGATCGGTTGCTTTGGGACTAGAGAGTTTAGAGTGCGTGTTGGGTGGCTCCCGAGTGACAGGAACTGTCAAACGTGCATTAGCTGACTTTGGGTATCTGGAGGAAGGAGTCTCCATTTTGACAAGTTGTCGGTTAGGGGATCGCTCAACAGGCATTTTGTTTAAAAAAGCTCGACAAAGAGTAAAAAGTTTGAATAAATATAAGTGGAAAGTAGACGTGTAGTCTAACCGCGTCCGTGCGAACGATAATTATCGTTCGCGCGGACGATGCGGTCAATTATAATTGAGTATGGGAAGAATTCGTTAATACGAATTTGTGTCTCTGTCGAGTAAAAAAGTTTACAACGTGTATGTAAAAGTGTAGGGAAACTACAAAATGGTGAAAATAGGTCGTCGTAAAGCACCTTGTCGGACCGCAATACAGAAATTGGTGGAAAAATTCGAGCTGTTGGGACAAGTTAGTGATGTCAAGAATGAAACCCGAGCACGTCGCTCAAGAACAACTGAGAATATTGCTGCTGTAGCCAAAGTGTTGAAGAAAACCCAGGTTTGTCGATTCCTCGTCCTCGAGAGATGATTAATGATTTGTTATGGTCGGAGTTGGATGGTATTGATCTGGACAACGTTTACTTTCAACAAGACGGCGCTATGTGCCACACAAGCAACGAAACCATTGCTCTTTTACGGGAAAAGTTTCCGGACCGTGTTATCTCTGGAAGAGGGGATCACAATTGGCCACCGAGATCTTGTGATTTAACACCTTGCGACTTCTTCCTTTGGGGCCACGTGAAAGATAAGGTGTACGCCAACAGCCCAGCGTCGATTCAAGACCTCAAAGATAAAATTCGTGAGGCTATCGAGGACATAGGGCAGCCACTTTGCGATTTGGTTATGGAAAATTTCATGAAAAGGATATGGTCCTGTAACCGTGGTCGTGGTGGCCATTTAGCTGATGTTGTTTTTCATTATTAACGGCATACCTTCCTCTTTATTATGAAATAAACATCTGATCATTCATCTCAAAAAATGGCATTTTTCTTTGAATACCAAAATAACACCTCTTGTTGGAAACCCCTATATGTGTATTGGGAAGGGATGTACAAATAAATATTATGTGTAACAGCTGCACATATGGCAATGCCATTGTGGTAATATTAAGTTATGTGACTGGCAATGCCGTCATGATTGTAGTTTGTAAGTTCTTTGGTAAAATGGGTCGCACTGAAAAAAAATAAATATGGAGAGAGAACTTCCGGCATAGCGAGCAAGCAAGACGCACGCAATAAAGAGAGCACCAAAACTTATTCCGAAAATATAAATTACATCCTCTGAAGTGGGATCACCATGGCCGGGAAAATTCAAAGGTCAGGCCTGACGCAGTGGCTCAATGAGCAAAACATCGATTTTCCGCGATCGGCTAACCTTCAGCAACTTAAGCAACTGATCGGCGAAGTTAACTTGCAGGAAATTCTGCGTGCTAGAGCCAGAATGCAAGCGTCAGTCGGTGGTGACAGCGCCAGTGAGGACGATGAGGAGCAGCCTGCAAATATCGTTCCGTCGGCCGCACAGTCGGCTTTGGCAGATGAATCCCTCGATCAGGAATTGCGCGACTTAAAAAAGCGGGTCGAGATTGCCGAACTCAAGAAGCGTTTAGCGGAGCTGCAGAATGCTGTTGGTGCCACGTATCAAGACGGCCGCCAAGACACATTCCGCCGAGCTGACTTCGGCGACGTTGAAAACGCGGTAGCGGCGTTCGCCGGTGATGGATTGTACGACGCGTGTAAGTGGATAAAAGAGTTCGAGCGCGTTTGTGATTCTCTGGATGCTGACGGGAAGTTCAGGCTGAAGTGTATCCGCCGTTTAATGAAAAAAGACACACCAGCCGAGCTGTTCCTGCGAATTGACCACTTAATGACATATTCCGAGTTCAGAACAAATTTTCTGAAGAATTTTGGTCATACGTTTTCTGCGGGAGAGGTTATCGAAATCCTCCAGAAGACCAAATTCGACGCCACAAAAACCACCGTGCTCGGCTATATATTGCAGATGCAGGAAATTGCTTCGCGATCGACCGTAGACGAGGCACATGTAATTCAACTTATAATCAACGGCCTGAACGACCCGACACCAAGTATTGCCGTGCTGTATGCAGCAACAACTATTGATCAGCTGAAGTCTCTTGCTGGTCGCTATGCTCAACTACATGCCATGTCGTCTGCCGTTTCCAGAGTTCCGTCTTCCGCTTCTAAGGTTCCGTCGGCTGTTCCGAGAATGCCAGTTCCGGCTGCGAGAGCTTCCGTCAATTCCGAATCCAGGCCGCCCCTGGGAGTCAAAACTACACAGTGTTTCAACTGTTCCGGATTTGGTCACATTTTATCAAACTGCCCAAAATCGAAGCGCGAAAAGGGCTCCTGCTTCCGCTGTGGATCCGTGCAGCACCTCCTGCGAGACTGCCCAAAGCCGGCACCACCCCCAACTGCAGCTAGAGTGGCGCTGCTTGATGAAATCGATGGATCAACCACACGCCAGGATGACGCTGGTGGAATAGCTACTACTTTCTCCGAATTAAACATTTCCGGCTAGTTTTGTACAGCGGTCAGTCGTGCCAAATCACTTGGTCACAGGCGAATTGTTCTTCACGGGTTACAGAGATGACCTGATTCCCATACCATTCCTGCTGGGTCGAGACTTTCTTAAGCAATTTTGCATTACCTTACATATGTCAATTCCATTCAAAGAAATAACACACACAAATAAATCCAATGGAGAAGAAACACATGTGTCATTTCAAAGCCGCTTGTCGAAGCAATCTTCAAGGAAGCTTTCCGATTCCTTAAACTCCGATACTCATTCAGATTCCGATCACGATTGCATAGATTCCATTCCAGATATATTTGCGATAGATTTGAATACATATTGTGGTGATTATCAGATTGATATTTGCGAAAAGCTGAGTTCCGATCAAATTGAAATCATAAGTCAGGTTCTGAAAGAAAATTACTTTAACTCGGAAACCATTCCGGCCATCGAGCATAATTATGAAATGAAAATCCGGTTGACGTCAGACATTCCGATTAATTTTACGCCTAGAAGACTTTCATATAGCGATAAAAAAGAAGTACAGAAGATTATTCAGGGCTTATTGATTGAGGGGAAAATACGGCCTAGTGATTCCCCGTACGCATCCCCGATGCTCTAAATAAAATTACCCAACGGGATAATTACCCGCTTCCGATTATTGATGACTGCATTGAACGAATGGAGGGCAAAAGTTATTTCACTTCGCTTGATCTTAAGAGTGGGTTTCATCAGATTCCTATTGCTGAAGATTCCGTAAAGTTTACTGCATTTGTTACCCCTATGGGGCAGTATGAATATCTTCGGATGCCGTTTGGGCTGAAAAATGCCCCGGCGGTATTTCAGAGATTCGTCAATTTCGTCTTAAGACCATTCCTCGATGAAGGAATTTTGGTAGTATATATGGATGATATTACTATTATGACGGATACTTTAGAACAACACGTTGACGCTTTGAAGAGAATCAACCGTCGGTTGTGTGAATTCCGCTTAGAGTTGAATTTCCGGAAATGCAGGTTCTGCTATTCCGAAATCGAATTCCTAGGTTACTTCATTAGTAGAAAGGGCATCAGACCGAATGATAAACACCTCCAAGCAGTTAAAGACTATCCGATACCAAAAAATGTGCGCGAAGTTCAACAATGTTTAGGTCTATTTTCATATTTTCGGCGATTTATCCCGTCCTTTTCGCATGTGGCGAAACCTCTTCTCGACGTGGTGAAGAAAGACACAGTCTTTGAGTTTAATTCTGAATGCAAGAAGGCAGTCGAAATTTTGAAAGCGAGGTTACTAGAGACTCCTGTTCTAGCCATTTATAATCCCGACAGGGATACTGAATTACATTGTGACGCAAGTTCAATTGGATTTGGAAGCGTACTACTACAAAAACAAGACGATGGAAAGTTTCATCCGATAGCATATTTTTCGAAGCGAACGTCACAGGCAGAAGCTCGTTATCACAGCTTCGAATTAGAAACTTTATCTATAATTTACTCCTTACGACGATTTCGAACCTACCTTGAAGGAATACCCTTCCGTATAGTGACCGATTGTAATTCATTAGCCTTGACGTTAAATAAGAAAAGTGTTAACGCAAGGATCGCGAGGTGGGCTTTAGAACTAGAAAATTACGACTACAGTATTCAGCATAGAAATGGGGTAACTATGGGCCACGCGGACGCCCTAAGCCGTAATCCAGTTATATGCGCTATTGATTCCGAAGATATCGATATCATATTACAAGCAACTCAGAATCGTGATGAGAACATAACTCGATTAAGAGAAAGACTAGAGGCTCAAGACGTAAGGTTCATTCTGACGTAGGGTTCATTCTGACCGATGGGTTGGTCTATCGTAAGACCCGAGATAATAGGCATCTTTTATACGTACCCCAAGAAATGGAGGCAAACGTGATACGAAATGTTCACGATAAGTTAGTTAGTTTAGCTGTCAAGAAATGTGTTGACCAACTGTTGCTTTATTATTGGTTTCCAGATATGATAAACAAGGTGGAGAGTTTTAATAGGAATTGTCTCAAATGTCTTGTACATTCCACTGCACCACACTCGAACGACCGTGATCTTTATAATATTCCGAAGAAACCGTTCCCATTCGATACTATTCATGTCGACCATTTCGGTCCCCTCCCGTCAATCAATCGCCACCCGTCTTCAAGATGCGGGGGGTAGACAACAAGAGGAAGCACTTGAAATGACAGCACAATGCTCTGAGCGCAAATCATAGAAACACCAATGCCGCGTCTGTGCTCACTCGTACATCGATGTGCATCGATCACAGCTCTTAATCCAATCGGCGACAGACTCCTGGCATCCTACCCAGTAGAATAGCCTTTTTATTTTGGCGACAGTTTTTGTGATGCCTAGGTGCCCTCCGCTGGAGTCGTTATGGTATGCCTCAATGACCTCGTTGATCCTGCATTTCGGGACTACAATTAGGGCCATCCTCACTCTCCCACTCGCGGTATAGGCAACCATCATACAGCCGCAGACTTTGCCACTGCGCCCAGTAAGACTTCGCGATCGGGCTCTCACCGGCCATTTCCTGCCAGTCTGGACGTGCACCTTGCTCCTTGCCTTCAACGATTTTTTTAAGATCCGTATCCTCGCGCTGGTCCTTTTGTATCCTCTCCGCAGACCACTCTTCCTCTGGCATAACGCTGATCAATCGTACGTCCACTATCTGCTCTTTGCTTTCGGCTCGCGAACAATGCCTGCATTCGGTTTTGCACGGACGGCGTGACAAGGCATCGGCATTTCCTTGGCTGCTACCCTTGCGATGCTCTACCGTGTAGTCGTAGCTCTGCAGTCGCTCGATCCACCGCGCCAACTGGCCATCCGGATCTTTAAAGTTCAGGAGCCATTTCAATGCCGCATGATCTGTGCGCAGGCGAAACTTTTGCCCATACAGGTATTTATGGAAGTGTTTCACGCATTCCAATACCGCGAGCAACTCCCTCCGTGTCACACAGTAGTTACGTTCCGGCTTTGACAAAATTTTGCTGTAGTAGGCTATCACTTGTTCTTGGCCATCTATTATCTGTGATAGCACACCACCAATACTATGCCCACTTGCATCTGTATCCAGCACAAACATCTCTTCAGGCACGGGGAAGGCCAGAATTGGAGCAGTCCACAGTTTTTCCTTCAGTCGTGCAAAAGCCTGCTCCTGCTCTTCACCCCACGCGAAGGCTTGATTCTTTTTCGTCAGTTTGTGCAAGCTGCCGGCTATGTTCGCAAATCTCGGAACGAATCTTCGGTAATATGTGCTCAAGCCCAGGAAACTGCGGAGTTCGTGTAGATTGCGTGGCCGGGGCCACTCCTTCACCGCCGTAATTTTGCCTTCATCCGTATGTACTCCGCGGGCGGAAACCGTGTGACGCAGATATTTGACCTCTTTTTGAAACAGCGAGCACTTCTTTGGGTTGAGTCTAAGCCCGGCTTTCTGTATTCGTTCGAATACCTCCTTTAGCTTTCCCAGGTGGTCGTCAAAGCTTTTACCCATTACGATTATGTCGTCCAGGTAGACCAGACACGTCCGCCAATGCAGTCCTTTCAGCACACGTTCCATTAGCCGCTCGAATGTTGCTGGTGCGTTGCAGAGTCCAAACGGCATGACGGTGAACTGCCACAAACCGTCGCCAACACTAAAAGCCGTTTTCTCCTTGTCTGCAAGCTCCACCTGCCAATAGCCGCTGCGTAAGTCGAGTGTGGAAAACCACTGTGTGCCTGACAGTGTGTCCAGGGTGTCATCGATTCGAGGTAGTGGATAGCTGTCCTTCTTGGTCACATCATTTAGCTTCCGATAATCCACACAAAATCGGGTACTGCCATCCTTTTTCTTGACTAGCACGACCGGCGAACACCAAAGGCCTGACGACGGCTCTCTGACTTTTTCTTTACCCATGTTTTCAATTAAAGTTGCGACCTCCTCCCTCTTGGCCAGAGGAACTCGTCTTGGCGGTTGGCGGATTGGTTTTGCACTTTCGCCTGCTTCCGTTGCAAATATTGTCCCATAGTTCTGTAGAAGTGACCGTGCCTTCTGTTTCTGCTCGGCTGTCAATTCGCTGCTCCACTGGTTCTGCGGTATGGCGTCCATGTTAGAACCGCTTTTCTTACTTCCTCCGGGTGGATTGCTTTCGCAATTGACAACTACTTCAGCCTCTCTACACTCGCCAATGACCGCATCTTTTTCGACATATCTGGGTGTGTTCAGTATCCTGACTGGTATTTTGCCATTTTTGGGTTCCACTAATGTACGTTCGATTATTATGTTGTCGTATCCTTGTTTTGGCGCTTCTACAACCCACAGTCGGCTTGTCCCATCGTCCTCGTCCACCTTTGCCCACACAATCGCCTCGCAATTCGCTGGTATCTTCTGGTGTTGACACGAGACAACTTTCCTTACCGCCACGCTTCGGTCATAGCCAGTGTGCAGGGGGAATTCAACGTTGGCATACCTCAGCACATTTTCTTTCAGATCTAGCGTAAAACCGTGCCTTATCATGAAATCCACGCCGATAATCACGTCGTCCATTATATCCGCGACGATGAACTCATGCTCCAGGCTGCTGGTGCCGATAGCAATTGTTTTTGTTACTTTTCCTCTTACCGGCGCACCCTCGCCAGTCGCAGTCCTCAGCTGTATGCCATGCAGAGGTTCCCAGTTCTTCAGAAGCTTCCTTTTTATGATCGAATATGACGCTCCAGTATCCAGTGTCAACACGAACAACTTTCCATCTATCTTTCCTTCAATCGTCAAGCTGCTGGGTTACCGTTTCAGCTGTGATACAAGGAAGGTGGGGCAGCGGGTTGTGGGGATCAGCTCACGCCCCTTTGGGCTGACCCGTTTTAGTTTAACGGCTCCTCGTCCTCAGCCCTGCGCTTGTTGGCTGGGCCTCGATCGTCAGTATTCCTCGCTTCAGGCGATTGCGATCGAGAACGGGAACGCCTCTTTCGTTGGCGGCAGTCTCGTGATATGTGACCCTGCTTGCCACATGTCCAGCAAACAACTTTAGAGGAGACAACCCGTGGCCTGCCCGGTGTCTCAGAGCTTATGGCCTGGATCGAAATGTCGCTGTCCGGCTGGATTTGGCGTATCCTTGCAGGTGCATACCGAGTGCCTCCAATCCATGTCGCCTCATATGTCATCGCGCTGGTTACCGTCTCCTTAAATGTCGACTTGCCCATCATCAACGCACTGCCACGTGTTTCGGGATCATGAAGACCTTCAATGAACGATTCAATCTTCATCCTCTCTAGATCATCAGCGCCGAATTTTGGGTAGCACAACTGTACGAGCCGCTCAATGTCTGCAGCGCCTCGTTGGCTCTTTGCCTGCGGTTCTTCAGCTCACAGTAGTACAGCGTATGGTTGTGCTCGTTGCTGTAATTCGCTGCCAATGCTCTCATGACGGCCTCATAATCACTTCTCGAACATTCCGGAACTGATCTCATTACCTCAGCCGCAGGACCTTTCAGCGACAGTGCCAATCTCCGACCCTTCCTGATATCGGTCCACTGATTTTTCAAAGCAGCTAAGTCGAATTGCAGTTTAAATGTACCGAACGGCGTAGCACCATCATAAGTAGGCACTTCTGTTCTGGTGGCAAAATTTTCCTGAACTGGCGGCAACCATTCTCGTGGCTGTACTTCTTGAAACCGCTCCTCCAGACTGTCAACCCGTTTGTCCCATTTGTCCATTCGCGTCTCGAGATGCTCAACTTTCCCGTTCAGTCTATCGGAAATTTCCTCCACCTTCTGCTCTAAGCGCGCAGAATTTGTTGCCATTTCTCGGTTGCACGCTTCCATTTGCGCCGATATTTCACGATTTTCATTTTCAAATTTTTCTGCATTTTCCTGGAGTTTGCTTTCCATCCGTTCCGCTACTTCTCGGTTCGCCGTTTCGACTTTTGCCGAAATTTCCTGATTTGTAATTTCCAGTTTCTGATTCGTGGTTTCCAGTTTTGCTGCCATTTCACGATTGGAAGTCTCAACCATGCCTTTCATTGCAATCATTAGCTGGCTCATGTCTAATGCTTGTAGTGACGCCCCCGCTGCAGCCGTATTTTGAATCGACGCAGCACCAGCAGGCGATTCCTCCACCTTGGCCGACGCCTCTTGTTCTTGCGTTCCGAACTCGTGTGCAGCCCAATCGATGTCTCGTGATTCACACGCCTCTCGCAAACGCAGCTGCAGCTCCACCTTTCCACCAGCAGTCGGCAAATTCCATGCAGCCAGCTCCTTCTTCAGCTGGTCCACCTTCAGCAGCTCGAGTTTAACCGTGTCTGTGTTTTTATAATTTTATTTATTTATCTTGTTTATCTTCAGTAACACAATCCGAACTTCTGACACCAAATGTTACGAAACTCCACAGTTCGTTATCGACGGTTCGTTTTGATTGTATTTGAAAATAAAACAACTTCAATTATTCAGCGCAAACGCAGTAACTAACAATCACTTTATTTACAGAATTACACTTTGCTTGTATCTACACTTGTTACCACTTTGCTTGCTTAACACAGACTCGACCCATTGCGCTGCACGCTGCTGCTTTTATACCAGTTTTCTTATCGCGCCGATGTTTCTTGCTATTTCAGCCTATTTCTTCGAGAACCATCCTTGCCATATCGGACTATACCAAACGAATTATACCAAATTTGCCGTACTTCAAAGTGCATGCCTAAAAGTATGCTTGGAAAACATTCGTGCGGAGAAAAGCATTCCTGTACAGTACGGCACGGAATTTCTCATCGTATCAGTATGTTTATTTTCTCTGCTTCTACTCACATGTTGCGCCGAAGTTACAGAGATTTCTGCTGCTAGTAACAGAGGGTTCTGCTGTCAATAACAGAGGGTACTACCAGCAGTACCCGCCATACAACCAGTGTTGTTACTAATATATTAAAGTAGTGTAACTAATTACGTAGTATATTACTGTTGTTTAAAAAATTTAGTGTAACTAGTTACTTTTCCCCATAAGTAATCATCTTCAGTAATATTATTACTTTTTTTCAAGTTACTTATTATAATATTACTTTTTAGTCAACAAAGATATAATTTTCGAGGCTTAGTCAAACCATAACAGCGGCTATCGACAAAAGATTTGAAAATACTTTTAAAGAAGAAGAGGCAAAACTTGTTGCGGTATCAAATCCACTCTTCAAGAATATTTTTACACATAATTTAGAAGAATGACAAGCTACTTCTCGAAATTGAAAAATGCAAGACAATGTATTAGTTTCACCTAGTCTTACAGTTTCTGCAAAGAGTAAGACAAGCTTTTTTGATTTTAATGCTAAGACCTTGGGCAACACAAACAGCATTGAAGATGAACTTGATTGTTACTTGAAGAAATGCACAAGTATAAGGCAACTTATTGATTATCCTAATGTGAAGAAAGTTTTTTTAAATATGGGTCAAATTTTCTCAAGTGGCTTTAAAATCGATGGTCTCAGTTTTCGTTGATCAATACGGTTTTCGATCGGCTTGGAGGTAAAAATAACACCCCTAAAATAATTTTGAAAAAAATGTTTTTTTCATTAGTTATTTACCGTTAAAGTTTTTGGTCATGTTTTTTTGAAAAATTCATAACTCACGAACGGTTTATCGGAACTCAACGTTTTCTACATCAAAATGTTTGTCAATTAATATACTTTGCCATGAAAAAATCTTTCTTCACAAAAAAATTATTATTTAGCTGAAAAATCCTATTTGTTGTAAATAATTGAAAATGCATGAAACTTCTCCGCCTGCGAGAAAATTCTAACATATTTCATTCAATTCTACAATCCCTTACAAAAATTTTGGTAAAAAAAAAAGTCATTATTTTGCATTAGGTCAAAAGTTATACATGTTTTTGTGACCGCGCTCCTACCTCTAGCGCTGGAAAAGCACGTATTGACGCGCGCGCGCTTAGTTATCGTGTGACCGAATCGTCATCGTGTGACACGATGACTAAGCGCGCGCGCGTCAATATGTGCTTTTCCAGCGCTAGAGGTAGGAGCGCGGTCACAAAAACATGTATAACTTTTGACCTAATGCAAAATAATGACTTTTTTTTTTACCAAAATTTTTGTAAGGGATTGTAGAATTGAATGAAATATGTTAGAATTTTCTCGCAGGCGGAGAAGTTTCATTCATTTGCAATTATTTACAACAAATAGGATTTTTCAGCTAAATAATAATTTTTTTGTGAAGAAAGATTTTTTCATGGCAAAGTATATTAATTGACAAAAATTTTGATGTAAAAAACGTTGAGTTCCGATAAACCGTTCGTGAGTTATGAATTTTTCAAAAAAACATGACCAAAAACTTTAACGGTAAATAACTAATGAAAAAAACATTTTTTTTCAAAAATATTTTAGGGGTGTTATTTTTACCTCCAAGCCGATCGAAAACCGTATTGATCAACGAAAACTGAGACCATCGATTTTAAAGTCACTTGAGAAAATTTGACCCATATAATACAGCTTTGCCATCCAGCGCTACAATCGAACGACTTTTTAGCATTGGAGGGGATGTTTTAACCCAAACCAAATAAACTTACCGATAGTCTCTTTGAAAAATTTGTATTACTAAGATAAAACAAAAATTTACTATAGTTACTATGATCTTATAAACTGGTAACGTGTGATAAAATGAATATGTTTCTTTTATATAATAATAATAATAATAATTCTTCTTTTATATACGCTTTAGATTATTTTAAACATTGAATGTGAGTACAAAAAACGGTATACGTTTTAAAAATAACTAAACAAGATGCCTGAAGTTTTATAAAAAAAATATCAAATATATTAAAAAAATCTTCGTTTATTTTTTGGAAAAAATCTGTAAAAGTCATGTATTTTTAAATAATATATTACTTTTTGTGATACATTACTTGACATTTCCAGTAATAAGTAATGTAACGATATTACTTTCAAATGTCAGTAATGTGTAATATGTTACTGTTAAAAGTAATAAGTCCCAACACTGCATACAACACGTTTGCTTGTATGAGATGCGCGTTCTATATTACTTCATATTCTTTGGTAATACAGAGTGGCTTGCCATCGAATCAAGGCAACTTTTCAAAAGAAGCAAAACTTGTGAATATCTTCAGAACCAACTATAGCAGTTAATAGGAAAATTAAAGTAAAACATGAAAACCGAAACTCTGATATACACTGCAGAGCATAACTATAGACGCACCCACATTTTTCCGTTTCTGACCAATTAAAAATTTTTGAGTAAAATCGAATGATGCAGAGTCAAAGAGCTTTAAAAGTTATTGACTTTAGGTTCTTGTGCAAATTAAAAAAAAAAATTTTGCTGAACACTGCGATTAAAAATGCAGTTTCTGGCTGGTGCATAACTATAGACGCACTTTGAACATTTTATTTTGAGTACAATAATGACGTATTAAAAAAAACAAATTTTAGTTGTGTGAGTGTCAGTAGTGAGTAGGTCCTCCTTTGTTTAAACGCGAAGAATCGCCAATCGACTCTAAATGTTGAATAATTGCCACTTTTAAGTTCTCAACCGTGTCGTATTGCTTGTTTTCAGCAAACACTATGTGCACCAGTATTCCCCACATGTTCTCCATGGGACTTAAATCTGGAGAACAAGCCGGCCCCTGAAGAAAAGGAATGTGATGTGTCTGGAGCCAAGTGTTTGTCTCGTTGCTTTTGTGAACAGAGGCATTATCTTGTTGAAAAACTAGTCCACTTCACCGATATCGGTTAAAAAACCGTAGCAGATTCGTTTGCAAGAGTGTAGTGTACTCCGCCGAATTCATTCGCGTACTAGGAAAAGCCAGCTCCAACATACCGTTCCCACAAAATGCTCCCCACGCTATTAAGGAACCCCCACCGAAGTTTCTTTTGGAAAAATACTGCGGTTCTTTGCTTAAATCACTTCAGTAAGAATTAAATCCATCTGGACCGTCAAGGTTAAACTTCTTTTCATAGGAGAATATTATCTGCAAAAAAAATTCATGCTTCAGGAAGCAGAATTAGGGATTCGGAAAACTGTTTTACTTACTTTTTTCCAATTCATACTCATATTGTTTCGAGCGAATTGCAATCGGGATTTCTTATGGCGTGCCAATAATCGGAGCATATTTTTCAATTTCTGCCGGGAAATGTTCGGAGACTCCTTCAACACTCTGTTCACTGTCCAACGAGACACATTAAATCCACAATCTATGCCAATTTGCTCAGCTGTTCCCATAGAGTTACTATCGGCAGCAATTACACGACGTTTATCCCGTTCAGAAACCTTTTGTTTTCTTCCTCTTTTTTTGTTTGTGCCATAATTGGTGGTATCTTTTAAAAACGATCGCACTACTTTGTCCGATCGCTTCAATTTTCGACCGATTTCGCGAAGTCCAACACTTTCCTCGCGAAAAGCTAAAACTTTGCCTTTTTCGATTTCCGACAAGTACGAACCATGTGGCATTTTGAAAACATATGGAAACCAACCAAAAAAAGTCCAAAAACTACCGCTATTTCGTGACTTACTCGATTAAGGCAGGTTCTCACCTTGTGGAAAAAAAAACCAATTTTTTTTTTTACCTTATCGTGTAGATATATGTTTAAAAAATGTGCTCCAGAAATTTCAGATCAAAATCTGAAAAATTACAAAAGTTAAAGGCCGTTACATAGAGCAGTGTAGAGCACCGGCCAAGCGCGCTTTAAACTTTAAACGCGTTTTTCTCAGAACCACATTTTCGGACCTTACGGAAGTGATTGAAGGCGTTGGAATGAACCAATCGTCACCAAATTTTTTCCAAATGTTCCTTAGGGTTTTTTCTAATAAACGAACTACGATCAGCCAAAAATATTGAAAATTGTTTATTTAAAAAAATAATTAGTTAACAAAAAAATGCGAAAATCGTAATTTTTTTTTCAAAACCTCATAACTTTTTTAATTTCTATTTTTCTTTCATGATCGTAGTTCATTCAATAGATAATACGGTACACATTAAGAATGTGTTCGATTTTTGTGTTTCCGATCACGGGTTTTGACGGAATCACTTCCGGTAGCGGGACACCTCCTCGCCGACATGCCGCCACTGATGGACGCCCCCTCCCCCCTTTTTTTGATTCATTCAATTTTAAAAATTGTATTCTCTAAATAAATGTGTGTTCATATCCAGAAACAATTTTCAGCGTTGTATCTTTGACCGTTTTCTCAAAAAAAATTCCTAAAAAAAATGCACTTTTTCGGATCCACAAGGTGAGAACCTGCCTTAACACACTAAATAACTCACATTTTTACAGTGCGTCTACAGTTATGCACCAGCCAAAAACTACATTTTTAATCGCAGTGCTTAGCAAAATTTTTTCTTAAATTTGCACAAGAACCTAAAGTTAATAACTTTTAAAGCTCTTTGACCCTGCATCATTAGATTTTGGTAAACAATTTTTAATTGCTCAGAAACGGAAAAATGTGGGTGCGTCTATAGTTATGCTCTGCAGTGTAATGCAATTTTTAAAAAAATTTATTTAAAATTTTGTCGAAAATAGATGTAGAGAGTTTAATTCGAATAATTCATCATCGGAAACCGATTTTCCTAGCAGTACAGATTAACAAATTGTAATTTTAATGAAAATATATGTTTTACTGAATGTAATAAAAGGTATTATTATTTTCTATTTGGGTGTGAAATTACTTAGGTGCGAATAAGTATGCACAGATATTTGTAGTTTTTATAATATTTCCTTTTTTTATTACAATCGTATTTGTAGGTTGATCATTTTTGGTATATATTTTTATATTGATGATATGAGTTGCTGTACCAAATTTCATCAATATATCTTTTATAGTTTCCGAGATACTGTCAACTTAGTATTCGGTTTGTATGGGAGGTAGTCGTGTCCGTGGGGTGATTGAAGGAATTTTTGGAATTTTTCTCTTTATAACAAAATCATATGTACACAATTTTATTGTCGTACGACTATTCCTTCTATTTTTGTCCCTCGCTACTATGGACTCCTGACACTCTGCTACCTCGAATCGATGACACCCTGGACACACTGTCAAGCACACAATGGTTTTCCACGCTCGACTTACTCAGCAGCTAGTGGCAGGTAGAGCTTGCAGACAAGGATAAGGAGAAAACGGCTTTCAGTGTTGGTGATGGTTTGTGGCAGTTCACCGTCATGCCGTTTGGACTCTGCAATAGAACGTATGCTAAAAGAGATGCATTGGCGGTCGTGTCTGGTGTAACTCGACGACATAATCGTGGAAGGAGGAAAAGCTGAAGGAGGTATTCGAGCGAATACAAAAAGCCGGGCTTAATCTTTACCCAAACAAATGCTCGCTGTTTCAAAAGGAGGTCAAGTATCTAGGTCACACGGTTTCCGCTCGCGGAGTACATACGGATGAAAGGAAAATCACGGCAGTGAAGGATATTACCGAAGATTCGTTCCTGGATTTGCGAACATAGACGGCAGCTTGCACAAACTAACGAAAAAAAATCAAGCATTTGAGTGGGGCGAAGAGCAGGAGCAAGCTTTTGCCTGACTGAAGGAAAAACTGTGCACATAGATGGCAAAGAACAAGTGATAGCATACTACAGCAACATTTTGTCGAAACCTGAACGCAACTACTGTGTGACACGAAAAGAGCTGCTGGTAGTATTGGAATGCCTGAAACACTTCCACAAATACCTGTATGGGCAAAAGTATCGCCTGCGCACAGATCATGCGGCATTGAAATGGCTACTGAACTTTAAAGATCCTGAAGGCCAATTGGCGCAGTGGATCGAGCGGCTGCAGAGCTCCGCCTACACGGTAGAGCATCGCAAGGGTAGCAGCCATGGAAATGCCATCCGTCACGCCATCCGTGCAAAACCGAATGCAGACATTGTTCGCGAGCCGAAAGCAAAGAGCATATAGTGGACGTGCGATTGGTAAGCGTTATGCCATAGGAAGAGTGGTCTGCGGAGAGGATACAAAAGCACCAGCGCAAGGATACGGATCTTGCCAGAATCGTCGAAAGCAAGGAGTAAGGCGCACGCCCGGACTGGCAGGAGATGGCCGGTGAACGCCTGCGGCTGGTTGATCGCTGTCTATACCGCAAGTGGGAGATTGAGAATGGCCGGACCAGCAATTCCCTACTTTTAGTCCCGAAATGCAGCATCAACGAAGTGATCGAGGCATACCATAACGACTCCAGCGGAGGGCACCTAGGCATCACAAAAACTGTAGCCAAAGTAAAAAGACAATTCTACTGGGTATTATACCAGTAGTCTGTAACCGATTAGATTAAGACCTGTGATCGATGATCGGCTGCGAAAGGGCTGACAAGAAGATCTCGAGGCCGCATGCAGCAGTACAACGTGGGAGCACCCTTCGAGCGAATTGCCATGGACGTCGCCGGCCCATTCCCACTGGGCACTCAAGGCAACAAATATGTGCTGGTGGTAATGGACTATTTTAGCAAACGGCCTGAAGTGTATCCTATTCCTGACCAGGAGGCCACCACGGTCGCGGAAATGCTGGTAAACAACTGGGTGGCCAGATTTGGAGTTCCGCTGGAGTTGCACTCGGATCAAATGAGGAAAATTCGCACCTGTCCTTTGAATCCCCAGTCCGACGGAATGGTGAAACGATTCAATCTGACACTGGAAGAATATCTGCGGAAAGTAGTAGGCAGGAATCAACAGGATTGGGACACGCATATCCCACTGTCCCTGATGGCGTATAGGGCAGCGCCGCACGATACGACATCACTCACTCCAGCTCGAGTAGTGTTCGGCACGGAGCTGAGGTTGCCTGCTGACTTGAAGTTCGGGGTGGTCAGCACGACGGAAGGCGATAGGACTGATTACGCAGTCAATAAGCGGTCGAAACTGGAAGAAATCCACCAGTTTATAAGGGACCGTATCCAACTGGTCAGATAAGATGAAAGCCAGATGTGATCTTCGGGCTAACACAGCAGGGTTTCAAGAAGGCGATCTGGTAATGCTTAACAACCCGCAGCGGAGGAAAGGTTTGTCTCCAAAACTTCAAACGTCATGGGAAGGACCGTACAAGGTCGTGACCAGGATTAATGACGTAGTGTACAGGGTTTAACGCCGCAACAACAGAAACGCCAGGTTGAAAGTAGTCCATTTGAAGCGCCTGGCGTCTTACTCCGGCGGAGCCTTAGCACTTGTCCGGGACGAACAAGTCTACACAAGGCAGTGTAACGATGAGGCACTCTTTTGCTGTGCTATACATGAATGCTTTTACGGATATACTTTTAGGCATGCACTTTGGAATACGGCCGGCTTGCTATAATTCCGATATGGCAGGGATGATTCGCGATAGTAATAGGCTGTGCGAGAACGATCGAGAGAGATAGTCCAACTGGAATGTGCAAGAACAATCGGCGCAATAAAGCAAACAAGTATAAAAAGCAGCAGTGTGCAGTGCAGAGAGACGAGTCTGATTTAAATAAGCAAAGTAGTAACAAGTGTAGATACAAGCAAAGTGTATATCTGTAAATAAAACGATTGTTGCGCTGAGTGATTGAAGTGGTTTTATTTTCAAGCACAATCCAAAACGAACGTAGAGAAGACATTTTCGTAACACTATTGTCGTCGGGTCGAATAAGAATCAAGAACTACATGTTGTGCCCATTATGAGATGGTTTCACTTATCATCCTTTTCCAGTAATGAAACTGTTGCTTATATTTTGGCTTACGTTTCAAGGCATGCTAAAATTGGTTTGAAGATGTTGGCCTGATATATGTCTATTTAAAAAGACACGGAGGTGTGTGAACTATAAAACTATAATAGTAAACTAAAATTTAAAACTTGGAGTCGGAACGCTGCTATGAAAAGGTGGTTAATGCGAACAGTTGGCCAGCGAATTGTGAAGATTCGGCCATTCCGTTTTATACAATATACGAATATACAATATAAAGAATACGCATCTTCAAAAATTTGTCAAGCGTGTTTCAGAGGCGGGGGGTAAGAGATGAACGGAGGCATAGGCTGTGGGAAATTTGCTCGCGCTCAACAGTTTGCGATCTTGTTCGTCGAAGCGCAAGCGGAGAGTAAACAACGAACCAAAGCATCGTCATCGTTGTTTCAACGAAGATGATTCGGGATTCGCTAATGTTTTTGGTGTTGTCGTTTATTGTGTGTATGCTTTTTTGTCTTTCCGATTGGTTTTGCTGCACAGATTGCTGTTATGTCACCATCAATCGAATCTTTGTGGTGTATGGCTTCTTGCTGGCCAATGCTTTGATTAATTAATTTGGTGGTTGATCCCAATTTAAAATGTTTGCAAATATTTTTACGTGGCGAGTTCGAAGTAAAATTATTTGTTTATATTTTCACATGATTGATTACAATTTTGAGAATATGTGAAAACTACGAAAAAAAATTGACAAGTATTATGTCATAAGAAAAATGTTATTACGGCATGCCTACGTTTAAAAATAGTTTAAATATTCTACACCTGAATGGTTCCATGTGGGACGGAAAATTATTACGGGTAATAAAAACGTTTTCTTTTCTTTCCAATTCCATTTTTATTGATTACTTATTATATATTTTTAATTGCCTGTAGCGGTCATATAGGTCGCCATGCCAGCCATATTTTATTTTCTTTTCTATGATTTTGCGCACAATACAGTAGGCAGTGAGTTCAGAAGGAATATGCGACGCCGTGTAAGCTTATAGCAGAAGAACAAAAGCCAGCCAGAAAATAGAAGTCGTTTTCCAATTTCAGCTTTTCGCCAGCGCAACAACAAGAAAAACAGCACATCGTCTTCCTCCTCTTCGGACAATTGAGCGAGATTGAACGAGTGAGCACAGACGCGCAGTGCTGCCGTTTTCAATTTTGTTTCAGTAGTACATGTTATAATTTTTGGGTAGTTTTTATGGACTGTGAGTAGTACACATGCATATTTTCTTCACAGTATAAAAAATCGCAAGGATCCATCAACTACTAAATCAAATACTAAGTGTCAAAACACATTAACAATTTGATTTATAAAAAAGTGAAAGAAACGATGTTATTCAGTTTCAAAAATGCATATAAACAAATTTTATATGTTTTTATTATATACTAACAATAATTTGTTTGGATGCAAAGCAATAATCGCTTAAGTCCTAAGCGATAATCGTTTTTGACCACAGATTAAACAATACATAATAATACTTCTTTTTTGATGGACTTCAAAGGAAAAAATTTATAAAGCTTTGATAGAATACTTAATCTTAACCAAAATGTACTTCATATAATAGTGGAATTATATATTGCTGATATTTTGCTCAAATAGGGCAAAAACTGGCAAGATCTTTTCAACAATATAGTAGTTTAATATTTGCATATCTAGAATGCGTACAAGTTCTCTCCTAATTCAGACCAATTTATAACTATTTGTCTACGGATATACTCTAAAAACCCCATTTTGAAGATATTTTTATAAAAAAATATACTGCTGAAACATGTACTATTTGTTTTTAAAGGTTTTTTGGTAGTCGGGTTTTAAAATACCTGAAGTTTAAAATTCCATAACAAAAATTATGTGTTATTAAAATGTTTTATTAATATCAAATATCGTTCGAATATTACTTTTAGCACTTCAAGCAAACACACAAGAGAAACCAATCAACAGCAAAAAAAAACGAAACACAACGAACAATAGTTTTTATTTATATTTTTTTCAAAATGGCAAAATTTTGAGCATCAATTTTTAATTTAAAATTTAATTTGTATGAATAATAATCCAGCGGGATTTAGCCCTAATTTGGAGTGGTTGAATTAAATGCCAAGCCCAAAAGGGAATAGAACGATTTTATTCACTTTTATCAGTATATTCCAATGATTGCGAATTACACGTTTCATCTCAGTTTAATTTTTTCTGACTTGTCGACGTCCCAACAACCACTTTATTGTCTTTATCAAATTTTAAAAGATTCCTACAAGAATATGCAAAAATATTGAGTTATTTTGTATTTAAGGGGGAAAGCCACTGTGACGGGTCAAAAACTTAGTGATTTTAAACATTTTTTTTGATCGAGTAAATATACGAATTTTTGGATCGGGTTTCTTTTATTTTATTAAGCAGACATCTAATAATATTTCCACAAATTTTTATTAAAAAATATTAAATAGTTTAAACAATAGAGATGATCCCGTAGCGCTTGAAAAAAAATTCCCCCTCCATGGCGGCATCGATTTCTCAAAAACCCGTACTCAGAAAAAATAAAATAAAATTTTATTGTAATCTGTATGAATGTAGCTATCTTTGTGCGTAGCCGTTTTTTTTTATTTTGATTTTTCACAAAATGGCGACCGATTGAAAATATTTCCATGTTTTCGACCTTGTTTTTTTGGTTTTGAGACAGTTTAAAAAATAGTAAATAACAAAATTTTCCAAATCGGCTACGCTTAACCTTAACCACTACTAAGACGAACAAAAAAAATTAGAAATCGGTTCATAATTGTTCGAGTTATTGATGCCGCCAGTTCAAAAAAAGTCGTTTCGAGAAAAACGCGTTTAAAGTTTTGAGTCCATTTCTCTCGTAATGAAATCATGTATCTTTTAAAATTTTAAAATCGTTGTAACTTAGTCAATTTTTGAAATTTTGACTTGCAACTTTGTACACATATTTGTGAATATATAAGCTTTGATTTAAAACAAACAAAAAAAAATTTTTTTTTTTACCCGTCACAGTGGCTTTCCCCCTTAAATACAGTAATATTGCTCTCTTATTTCATTATGTTCATTTTTGGGTATCGCATCCGTTGCGCTGGTTTCAAAGTTAAAAAAGTCAAAGTCAAAGTCAAAAGCTTAAATCATTCAATTACAATCTTGTGAAGTATTGTACGAACAGCATTTGGCAACGCGGTTAAAAAGGTGTAATTGTCACCTTGGAACACAAGTGATAGAGTTGCTCACAAACCAAGGATATTTGGTTAGAAACAAAAAACAGCAAAGACGACTTTTAAAGTCAATGTCGTACATTCTTTATTATTATATTGTTATTGTTAAAAACACCAACGTTGGTTTAAATTTCGGCCTTCGGCAATGTTCAGTTCGGTAACATGTTTGTATATTCTTTTCTAATAGCCTTACTTAGAATTACGGTTGCCACTCAACTAAAATTTTTTGTACCAAATTTTCCAAAAAAAAGGCCCAAAGTGGAAGCGTTTTCGGCAAATTGTTTTTTAACATCAAAGCAAAACATAACTTTTATATCGTAATTTTTGTTTTTGCTTGTACACTTAGTATTTTTCAGAAAATAGTAGTATAATTGGTCTATGGGTAGTACGGTAGTACGAATGACGAAATAGTAGTAAAATACTACTATAGTAGTACGTTCGGCAGCGCTGCAGACGCGGCATTCGTGTTTCTATGATTTGCGCTCAGAGCATTGTGCTGTCATTTCAAGTGTTTCCTCTTGTTGTCTACCCCCCTCATCTTGAAGACGGGTGGCGATATCAGCACCCGCATTCAAATGTTTACTTGTACGTGATGCACACTCTTTATGTTACATACTTTTTGATATTACACACCTTACATGCTAAGAATATTCCACAAATTTAAAGCAGACGAAAATTTCAATTTAAATTTTCCATTTTGATAATTTTCGTTTGTTTTGATTTTGAACTGTCAAAAAGAACAAAAGATTTAGAAATCGCTTTCGTTTTGTGATGCGTTCGATGAAATTTGTCATGTTTTATCGCATTTTCTTCGTTGTTTTGTTGAAATGAGTCATTTCGTAGATTTGAAATTGCATGGGGAAATGCGTGATTTGGCTTCGCATTTGAGAATTTTTGCCCAAATCATGCATTTGGGCTCAATGTAAACGTAGTATTACTTACAAAATGTATCGGGTCTTAGAACAAAATCTAAACAACTTGTTGCATTGCTTTGACAACGAATTCTTCGACTGTAATCTTTTCAATGTTTTTCGCAAAGACCGTGATGTTTTAAAAAGTGGGCGTTCAAGAGGTGGAGGTGTTTTAATAGCAGTCAATCGAAAATACCGATTGTCCCTTGTGCCATTAAAGCATGCGGAAGCATACTCTCTTGGATTAAATTCATATTGCTGTGAATGTCATTTCACATTTCAATTATTATTAGCGTTTCTTATATACCACCATCTAGTGCTGACATAATTTATAAAGTACACGTTGCCAATGTTCTTGCTTTAGCTTCTAGTCATGAAAATTTATGTGTAATTGGTGACTTCAACCAAAGTAATATCGAATGGTCTATTATGAGTGATAGCAACGAACATGAGGTAATATGGAACGCGCATCTCATACAAGCAAACGCGCGGATACTGGCGGATACTGCTGGTAGTACTCTCTGTTATTAACAGCAGAATTCTCTGTAACTTCAGCGTAACCAGTGTTGCCAGATACCTGAAATGACTTTCTCCTAAATCTTAAAAAAGCACTGAAATTTCCTCCCAAAAGACAAATAAATACATATAGTTTTTTTTTAATGCAACCTTTTTTTTCATCTTCATCTTTATTCTTATAACAAATGCCGTTTTTGGCGGGATTTCATTGTGACAGCAATAAATGAGAACGAGCTTACATTTTGTAAGCTTACAAATTTTTAACACAATAGGGTGCTTTGACTATTAGAATAGCTGTCAAAATATGTTTTGTTGCCAGTGTTTCCAATACATAATACTTCGATATCCAAGAATCTCCCAAAAATCCACTAAGGATCCGAAAAATTCCCTAACATAAACTATAAATCTTCTAAACAATTCTTCCTCCTAAAAGGCCAAGAATCTTCTAGGTCTAGGAGGAAATCTCCTGATCTGGCAACACTGAGCGTAACATGTGAGAAGAAGTAGCTTCTGTACTCACTAGTATTCTCGCTGCTGCTGCGCCAGTTCAGTGGCCCACGCAAGGAGGAATGATTTTGGATTCAAACCCCTCCCAAATATTTGTACCTTGTAAAAGTTATAGTTACCAAAAATTGTTTCAACTGGCATTGCGCTTGAAAGTTGTGGACGTAATCCCCTTCAAAATGAAATCCTATGTGCGCCACTGTGCCAGTTGATAGACATGACAATGAACGCTGCTTTTGTTGTTGGGGCGAAGAGCATTAATATTATTGGCAAACGAAAAAAAGTCGGCGCTGAGCCGTGTATGCGGGAATAGCGTTGATGTTTTTGCCTTTTGTTGCTACTTTTGTTTTAATTTATCCTTTCTAAAATGCATATGTTTTTATTGGCCAGCAAATATTTACAATTTTCGTCCTCCTTTTCATACAACCCCCAGACAGTGTTTTCGTAGGAGTGGTGAAATAAGAAAATCGAATATTGTAACTTTATGGTCACAGCACTCCCCATGGAACCATTCAGGTGTAGAATATTTACACTATTCTTAAACGTAAGCATGCCTTAGTCACAGTTTTTAAGGTTCTGCTTTGAAAACTATCAGGACCCGCTGGCTCTGCACGCAAGTTTGAAATCAATGGACCCAATAAATCAAGTTTCTTTTACTCTTTGTTGAGCCCCTAAGATTTTTATGACAAAATACTTACTTACTTAACTGGCCATAACAACCCGTTATCGGGTTACGGCCTGCCGCCAAACTTCTCTCCAGGCGCCTCTGCTTTGCGCGCGCCTTCTCCAGTTATAGTAGTAACACCAAGAGATGACAGGGCCTCTTCAACTTGGTCCTTCCACCGGAGACACGGCCTCCCTCTTCGCCGTCGACCTCCAACCATCGCATCGAACACCTTTTTCGCCGGAGCTTCGTCGTCCATGCGGCAGACACGACCGAGCCAGCGTAGCCGCTGGATGTTTATTCGCTGCGCTACGTCCATGTCCTTATACAGCTCATACAGCTCGTTATTGGTTCGTATACGATAGTCGTCACCAACACGAACAGGGCCGAAGATTTTGCGAAGTACCTTCCTCTCGAACACTCCAAGGGCCGCTTTGTCGTTTCGTGTCATTGTCCATGCTTCAGCGCCATAGAGGAGCACGGGCAAGATAAGCGTCCTATAGAGTGCGAGTTTTATCGGTCGAGAGAGGTCTCTACTTCTCAATTGCCTACCGAGACCGTAGTAGCACTTGTTGGCAAGAGTTATCCTTCGCTTTATCTCCAGGCTGACATCATTGCTGCTGTTGATGGCGGTGCCAAGTAGACGAATTCCTTGACAACTTCAAAAGTATACCTGTCGGCCTCGACGTGAGACCCTAGCCGCTGCGAGTCCCTGCATGTAGACAGCATATACTTCGTCTTGCCATCATTTGCCACCAGACCCATTTTGGCAGATTCTCTTTCGATAGCCGCAAAGGCAGCGGTGACATCTCGCTTGTTACGTCCGATGACATCAATGTCATCAGCGTAGGCAAGGAGCTGGACACTTTTGTTGAAGATTGTGCCATTACGATGTACACCGGCCTTGCGCAGAACACTCTCCATGGTGAAGTTAAAGAGGTCGCAGGACAAAGGATCGCCCTGTCTGAAACCTCGAACGGTATCAAAGGGGTCGGAGAGGTCACTTCCAACCTTGACGGAGCTGCGCGTATTGCTCAACGTCGCTCTGCAAAGTCTAACGAGCTTTGCAGGGATACCAAGTTCAGACAATGCGGCATATAGGCGATCCCTTATCGGGCTATCGAATGCGTCCTTGTAATCGATGAAGAGATGGTGTGTATCGATTTGGTTCTCATGGGTCTTCTCCAGGATTTGGCGTAGAGTGAATATCTGGACGATGGTGGACTTACCAGGTCTAAAGCCGCACTGATAAGGTCCAATCAGCGCCTTGGCGAGTGGCTTTAATCTTTCACATAGTACGCTCGTCAGGACCTTGTATGCAATGGGAAGTAGGCTTATACCCCTGTAGTTGGCGCATATTGTTGGGTCGCATTTCTTCAGCACAGGACAAAGGGCACTGAGGTTCCAATCGTTGGGCATTCGTTCCTCCAGCCATATTTTGCAAATGAGCTGATGCATGCACCCAATCAGCTCACCGCCGCCGGCCTTGAACAATTCAGCTGGTAGCCCATCCGGCCCTGCAGCTTTGTTGTTCTTGAGTCGCTGGATAGCGACCCGTACTTCGTCATGGCTGGGCGGTGGCACATCCACACCGTCGTCGTCGATTGGTGCCATCTGGACATCTTCACCACTGGCGGTATTGTTCCTTTCGTCGCCTGCGAGCAGCTTGGTGAAGTGCTCCTTCCACAACCTCAGCACACCCTGCGCATCCGTAACCAGATCCCCGTTTTCGTCTCTGCAAGAAGATGCCCCGGGCTTAAATCCTTCCGTGAGACGCTTAAATTTTTGGAAGAATTTTCGGGCGTCATTCCTGCTCCTGCACTCCTCGATTTCCTCACGCTCGCGCCTTTCTTGCTCCCGTTTCTTGCGTCTAAAAAGGCACCTCTCTTTCTTCCTCTCCTCCCGGTATTTTTCTGTCATGGCTCGCGTGGCGGCCGACTGCAGGGTGTTCTTGTAGGCAGCATTCTTCGCTGCAGTGGCTGCGCGACACTCTTCATCGTACCATTGGTTTTTTGGTGGTGGGCGTCGAAAACCAAGGACATTTTCTGCGGTGGCGCGCATAGAGTGGGATAAGTGAGCCCATAATCCGGCGATATCATCAGGTGGAGAGGGAGGGCGGGAGGGGGAACTCTCCATCCAGACCGAGCTGGATGGAGAGTTGAGCGGAGTAGGATTCGGCTACCCCTTGTGATCGCAGCTTACTGATGTCCAGCTTTCTTCGCAAACTAGGTTGTGCGGTCTTCGCTGCGCAAAGACGCATGCGTACCTTGACTGCAACAAGGTAGTGGTCCGAGTCGATGTTGGGTCCTCGGAACGTGCGCACATCTAGAATGCTAGAAGCATGCCTTCCATCAATCACAATGTGATCAATCTGGTTGCGGGTTGATTGATCGGGGGATAACCAGGTGGCCTTGTGGATATCGAGGTGCTGAAATCTGGTGCTACTAACTACCATGTTTCGTGCCGCGGCGAAATCGATCAGCCTCAGACCGTTGTTCGAAGTGGTCCCATGGAGGCTGAACTGCCCGACTGTCGGGCCAAAGATGCCCTCTCGCCCGACCTTTGCGTTGAAGTCCCCGAGGACAATTTTGACGTCGTGGGCCGGGCACCTGTCGTAGACGTCCTCGAGCTTCGCATAGAAAGCATCATTGGTCGCATCGTCCTTCTCTTCCGTCGGGGCGTGCGCGCAAATTAGGCTGATGCTAAAGTATTTAGCTTTGATGCGGATCGAAGCCAGCCGTTCGTTCACCGGAGTGAACCGAGAGACATGGTGGCGAAATCTCTTGCTGACCACAAATCCGCAGCCAAATTCGCGCTTCTCCGCATGGCAGCTGTAGTAGATATCGCAGTCTGCTCGCTTGGAGCAACCTTGTCCTGTCCATTGCATTTCCTGGATGGCGGTGATGTCAGCCTTACATTTCGTGAGGGCTTCCGCCAGTTGAATAGAGGCACCTTCCCTACAGAGGGTCCGGACATTCCAGGTGCATATCCTCAAATCATGGTCCTTGAATCGTTTGCTGTGGTCGTCAACATTGTGGGTTCCTTCCGAGGCTTGCTTTTTGGCTTTCATTGGTAGATGATTTTCCGTGGCGGGCACCAAACCCTGCGCACAACCCAAATTTTAAGTCCTGGGGATTGGACTCGCTGCACACATTAGTTCACTATTTAGCGGGTGCCAAATAGCTATCCAGAAGGGCCGCGCGGAGGCTGTGTATCAGCTTGGATTGGACAGGGACAAGGATCGTTCTGGCGTTCGCCAGGTTGAACGCAATCAGAGACTTTACCTTGTATGTCCGCTCCCTTCCTTCCTTTATGACAAAATACTTGTCTAATTATTTCTTATTTTGAGGACCTACACCGTATTTAAAGTCAATAGGCCTATTAAATGTTTTTCCATACAAACTATTAACCCTTGAATTAAAAAATTAAAAAGATGTCTCTAATTACTTTTGATTTCAAGTGACTTTATCAATTTTAAATCGTCGTCCCTTCTTTTAACGAAAACCTACGTGGAAGATAACTGTAGCCAATTTGTAGCAACAAAGCATACTGTGCGGTGTGTTTATACTAGAATGCTCAGCCTATGCCAAAGATCATTCACAAAAACAAATGAGGAATTGGAATCCTCAGCCTATGCTGAAGAGCATTTACAAAAACAAATGAGCAACGAGAGCATAGGGCATGGGCACCTCTGCTCTACAAAGATTCGATTGATGATGACATTACAGCAATTTGTGCAGCAAAACCAGTCGGCAACACAAAAAAGCATACATATAATAAACGACAACAAAAAAACCTTAGCGAATCCCAAATAATCATCGTTGAAACGACGATGGCGATGCTTTGGTTCGTTGTTTGCTCTCCGCTTACGCTTCGACAAACAAGATCAATAAACATACATGCAAAAATTATTGAGCGATCACTACACACAACAACCACCATTTCAATGAACACGAGCGAAGCCTTTGCAAACAACATTTCTTTTTGCTGTTGTCTTACGCAAATCTAACAGAACATTTTATGAACTTAACATGCTCAAATGCGTACGCTTCCCTCTTCCCCCTCGCATCTTAAAAGCCGTAAACACTTTTGTGCCCACATGCGCGTTCTTATTATACATATTCTTTGCTACAGGGAAACTATCACAGAATAATAGTGTTATTTAATTTATATTGATATATTTGGTAGGAGATGCTGGCTTTTGGTGGGAGGCTTTTAACTCCTTTTAACTTCAGAAATTTAAAATCAAATCGATATGAATCGACAGACAGATGAAGGGTGACATTTTGAGGAAAAAACAAAAATGATTGCTTCTGTCTGCCTGTTTTTAATGTATTGATACCACCAAAGAGTTTATGTTGCAAAACTTTATTTATGTAGTTAAAATAACTTGCTGCATGTACATTAAGGTGGGTCGCGAAAAAAAATTGGTGTTGTCACCACCTAAAAATAAAATTCAGAGTGTTTAATGACTATTTGGAAAATGTTGCGATTCTGAGGTAAGCCAATTGTGAGCGGTTTTGCTTCAAAAATACCTCTAATTATCATGTTAACTCAATAAATTAACAAACAAAATTTTTACAAAATATGTGCAATCCAAGAACTCCTGAAGGTTTATCTAACCAAAAAAAATTATTCGAAAATGTCCAACAACAAAAAAGTTACACCCAAAAAACATGATAATTAGAGGTATTTTTGAAGCAAAACCGCTTGGCTTACCTCAGAATCGCAATATTTTCCAAATAGTCATTAAACACTCTGAATTTTATTTTTAGGTGGTGACTGAAACGTGATTTTTATTTTGTATGGAGTGCGACCCATCTTAATGTACATATTGTTACGAAAATTGCTATCCAAGGTTCGTTTGGATTGTATTTGAAAATAAAACAACTTCAATTACTCAGCGCAAAACGCAGTCAGAAACTAACAATCACATTATTTACAAATTTACACTTGTCACTACTTTACACTACTACTATAGCATGTTTCGACTCTTGCGCTTCACACTGCTGCTTTTATACAGTGCAAGCTCGGTATTCGCGACTACCCATTATCGCGACGGCCCGGTTATCGCGACGGCTTAATTTTTAACATTGCAGGTTCTATAATCGCGACAATTTACGAAAAACGGGGTTCAATTTCGCGACTTTTATATGATTTTTTAAATTTTATTACAATGTCTATAATCCCCGTCTTTTGGTATATAAACCTTTTTGGATTTTTAAGCCGACAACAGCACTATATAAACTACGTGATTCAGCTGTTATTTTAAAAAATAATTTGCCAAAAAAGCAACTCAAAATCTCCAATTTCTTTAAAAATGCTTAACATGAAAATATATCAATAAAACACAATTCTAATTCTAAAAGTTACATACAATTTTTCAATAAAATTTTGGGTTCTGTTATCGCGAAAATTCAGTTTTCACGACAGGTCTGGTTTTTAATTAGACGCGAAAATCGAGCTTGCACTGTACTAGTTTTCTTATTGCGCCGAAGTTTCTTACACATTCTAGTTTCTATCTCGATCGTTCTGGCACAACCTATTGTCGCCGCGAACCGTCTCTGCCATATCGACATTATAGCATGCCGGCCGTACTTCAAAGTGCATGCCTAAAAGTATGCTTGGAAAAACATTCATACACAGCACAGAGTGCCTCATCGTTTCAATATGTATTTGATGTACGCTCGTTTCTTCCAAATAATTACTGCGAGCCAGGCTGCCAAAAGGGTACATGGGTACATAGGGTGATGATTGCTATTGCGCAAGTGAATGCCGTTGTTCTCGAAACCACCTCCTCCAAATAAGATAAACTCAAAACTCGAGTTCATCACTAAATTAATCTCAGCCACGCTGTTGGTTTGCCCGAAATGTAGGATCCTATTTGCCGGCTCAATTTTTTATACTATTTTATTTTTTATAGTATTATTTCCCTATTTTGTAATACCTTAATCTAATATCCCCAGTAGCGCCTTGCGGGGTGGAGGGGCGGAGTGCCCCGGGCTGCAGGGGCCCGAGAGAAGCTTGCATATAAAAATGTCTTTTAAGCTTATTGCAACACACCATGAATTTAAATAGGCAGAAATATTTGGAGAAGTGTTGCGACTTACAGGGCTATTCTGGCAAGTATCTTTCAACTCAACTCAACCTTTCGAAAAACAATTTGCTGTTCTAGCAACTATCTTAAAACCTTTTTTACGTAACATGAAAAACAGTTAGAAAGATGTGCTTTATACTACGTTTACATTGAGCCCAAATGCGTAGTTTAAAATGAGTCATTTCAAAGTGTTTACATTGCCTTATTCGCATTGCATTTGCATTTGGTTTGGCAGCTAATGTCAAATGCTCAATGCTCATTTCCTCTTGCCGCAGCACATAGATCAGCGCTTTTCCGGCTACTGACTAAAGAATTTGTTGTTTTTTTGCTGCCTCTATGTTCCACACACTACCATATTTGAATACAAATATATTACATACCTTACATGCTAAGCATATTCTACATAAATTTCCATTCAAAATTTCCATTTTGATAATTTTCGTTTGTTTTGATTTTGAACTGTCAAAAAGAACAAAAGCTTTTGAAGCTTTTGAAAGAGCTTTCATTTTGTGATGCGTTCGATAAAATTGGTCATGTTTTATCGCATTTGCTTCGTCGTTTTGTTGAAATGAGTAATTTCGTCGATTTGAATTTGTATGGGGAAATGCGTGATTTGGCTTCGCATTTGAGAATTTTTGCCCAAATCACCCATTTGGGCTCAATGTAAACGTAGTATTAGGGTCGTCTTTCAGCTTGAAAAATGTACGTTACGTTGTGTTTTGTGAGAGGAAACGATAATACAACCTATTTTTCGAAAAGACTCAAAAAGACAAAGCAAAAGCATAACATAAATAAATGAATATAAGGCCTGGTCACTATAAATCGGTACTGAATAGAAAATGAAATTACTCGGGTAAACATTGTCGCAGAATAATATGCTTTTTATTGAAATGTTGGTAATTAATTTTAGTTTATATACATAAAGAAACTAATTTTCAACAACACCTTTGCGCCGAATTAAATCCAATCGCGGCTTTGTACTAGCTGCTAAGCCTTGTACAACGTTTGCATCGATTTTAGTCAAGCAAAACTTTATCCGGTAATATTTTCGGCTTTCTTTTCATAAACTTTTGATTTTAAAACGTCCCAAAAATTTACAATTGGTCGCGCTTTTGGCACATTTGCAGGGTTATCTTCGTTCTCCACCAATACTATAGGGGTATTCTCGATGTCTTTGCAAAACCCTTGCACATTGCAGAAGTTTCAGATTATGCAGACTTTTGCAATCCGTACAATGATACAACAACAAAATACAGTCAAAAACATATGTTCACCTTCTGCAATATTTGCAACACCGAAACCCATGTTTTGTATAAAAGTACAACCGTACATCAGCTGACTACAAAAGCACTTTCAATCAAGAAATCAACAATTTTTTCATTTTCGACTGTTTGCGGCATTTTTTTCAATATTTGAATTTTTGGATGTTCTCGAAGTCTGGCACTTTTCAGGGTTGCAAAGATCACTTTTTTGCAATGTTGCAAGACATCGAGAATACCCCTTATGTTTTCATCGCGTAAGAACTCTAACATTTTTTTTTAGTAGTGGGCGCTGGCAAGGTCGGGCCAAAACACATAATTACCTTGCGGATAAGTTTTTTTTAATAAAAGGCAACAATCGCAATCGTGTACACTCGTCAAGGTGAGTTTTTCTCTTTACGGCGTACCCAGACCGACGTATCAAGACTCGTTACAATCCTTTGCAGCTCATAGCTACCCACACCAGTACCTTCTTTTCAAATTTGGGTTTTTTTTTTTTTTTTTAAACAGGAACAAACGCGCAGGGGATGAACCCTATTAATGCGAAGCATTGCGTTGGTTCAGGAAGGATATAAAGGTTAGGAGATAGGGTTATGAGTAAAGTGTTTATGGGCTCTTGCCTTGAACCCATCGAGATCATAAGTGCTGGGGAAAATATCCGCAGGGAGACCATTCCACAGCCGCGCTGTGCGGGCCAGAAACGAACTTTCCCTGTAGTGCGTAGTGCGCTGGAACATCGTTTCGACGTTTGTGTGAAACTTCACATCTGTCACAGCCAAGGATATGTTAGATGAGTAAAATCCGTCATTTCCATTTACTTTCGAGTTCGTTAAAGTAAAATAAGACTCATCGTTTTACTTTTGCTGTAGTAATTAGCTGGAAAGTACGCTTCGGAATACCATATTTTTTTCTGTGTCGAATGTTGATTTTATGCCGCAAAATTTCTGCAACATAGCTTTTCGAGATGTCAAATTTTCTTGCGGTAATGCGCTGAGAAACTCAATCCTTTTTATCAAACATCTGCTTCAAGCTTTCAACTTTACTCTGAGGAATTTTTAGAGCTTTCCTTGGTTTCCCGACTTTTCTTTCTGCTGGTAGACCACTTTCGTATCTTTTAATGATGGAATAGACAGTTTTCTTCGCGACGTTTTCTTGCAAAAAATGTTTTACAGTAAATAATTTGCCACAACTTTCATACTCAGAGTAAAATTTGTACACACGCTTTCTGAAGTTCACTTCGTTATTTGTCATGTTGTCAGACAGAAAAATGATTGCGAACTATTTATTTTGTAGACAGTACAAGCACAAATCGAACGGTACATTTTCTATGCATATACGATCAAAAGTTTAGAAAATATTGATATTAGAACTCAGTGCCGATTTAGAGTGGACACACCTTAGCACAGTTCTGGTTAGTTATTTTTGTTTATTAGCCATGTAACAGCTTTGCTCAAAACCAAATCAGCTGAAGCCATTTCGCTAATGGCAGCCTCAATTGAGCCTCAATATTTCGATCCTCTATACATTGGCGTTGAGTAACAGATTCGCGTTGCCGAATTCTCCACCGATGAAGATCTATGCGTCATCACAGGTGGCGTTGCCAAAATCTCCGCCAGTAAAGGCTCCAGTATATCACAGGTGATGATGCCGAATTCATCGGCTATTAAGACTTCAGCTTTTTAACCTGTGGTGTTTCGGAATTCTCCGCCATAAAACCCATTGTCGGCACTTTAGCTTGGCCAACAACAACAGCTACCCCGAAGACACACATTGCCCAGTCCTCCAGATTCCATCTAGCCGCTGTTCGTGACCCATATTCCATAGTCTAATGCCCCAATATCTAGAATTAAGAATGGGATAAGAAGAACAAAAACAAGAAAATTAGTACATTTTACTTCTTTCCACTGCGCAGTAGAGCTGCAACATCGACATCGATGTTTTATAAACATCGATGTTTAGCATCAACATCGAGTGTTTTAAACATCGATGTTTGCAACCCGATGTTTCTTTAACACCGATGTTTTGGTTCGATGTTTTGTGTCGATGTTGCAATTTAGTAATTTTTTTTTCATGTAAGGCAATATTTTGGTTCAGACTTTTTACATGCGAAGATTCTCAGAATAAGTAAAAAATGCACCTCTGCATATAAATTGTAGAGCCATCTTATAGCTCCGGCGAAAGTACACAGCGACAAGCGGCAAGGGAACTACCACAAACTGTTAACCCTTTCGCTATTTTGTTGCCATATGGCAACATGATACTTTGTGGGCGTCTGAACCCTTTGTGATATCAAAATTACAATTGTGATATCATAATTAGTTTGAAGTTTTAGCAAAAATACGAAATTAATAAACTGAATATTTAAGTATAAGAGAAGTATACATGTTTTTTTAATGATATATCTTGACAGAGTAAAGGAAGAAGAAGCAGAAAAATTAAATAACTTTTTAATTTGACGTTTTCTTTCAGTTTAGATAAGTTTTTGTTTCATTATGGCTGAAGTAAATAAAGAAATATCCAAATTTTCGTTACGCGTAAAAAGTTTTATGTTTAAGTAATTATTACAGCCATAACGATGTGGTTGTTCTCATAGAAAAACACTCTAAAATACAGGGTCCGAGTATGTAAAAAAAAACTGTCTTATGGAATGTTGATAATATAACCACATAGAAGCCTGAAACGTAAAATTTAAAATTGTAAGCTTCCCAGTAAAAATCTGTAGTGAAAGCGTTAATAAGAATTTTTGAAAATTAAATAATGTGAATTCACACTCTTTTTCGTCATAGTTTTGTAGCTTTCATTTTTTGTAAAGAAATTTTGCATATGTATGTATTTAAATGCTTGATTTGTAGATTAAATCAATACCCAAGTGGTGATGTGAACTGAACAAAACTTGTATTGGATTTAATTGAATATGATAAAAAAAAAATAATGAAAACAACTGAGATATATGTAGCTAACATTTCCATTAACAACAAAAAACATCGATGTTTTGAACATCGATGTTTTTTAGCCGATGTTTTGTCAACATCGATACCTCCTTCCGCATAACATCGATGTTGAAAACATCGATGTTTTTCGGTCGATGTCGCAGTTCTACTGCGCAGCCGTTTTGGTTGGCCCTTTCAATTGGTCCCACAATTGTTGAATTCCATTGTTGCGCCCGATCGTCATCAAAGGGTTTTCAGTCCCACTCCCCGAAGGACTTGATTTGCTCGGGAGTCTTTGTCTGATTTTTATTTTATTTATTGAAATTTTGTTTGAATTTTTGTCAACAGCTTTTCAACTCGAGTGGTGAATTTTAAAGCTTTTTCCGAAAAATTTGTTCGTTGGAATAGCTAAAATCTTTCATTTAGTCTTTCGAACTATCTTTCAATAATCTTTCAAAAGTCTTTCAACTATATTCGCCAGAATAGTCCTGTAAAGCGTCACTTATCGGCTAGAAATACAAAGACAGAAGAAATTTCTCTGCGGTGTTAAATGTTGTTTATTCGGTTGTGTGAGCATGAATTACGAATAACAAGAAACACTGAACGAGACCAACAGTCTAGCATAAATAGGGGGAACATCAGTTCAAGACGACTAGGTAAGGAAGGGATTAGAGGTGGGATCGACAGATCACTGTAAAACCACAGCACTCATTTAGCCATCTTTATCTTAATTTAGCCACCGCGCCGCCATTGCAGAGTGTAATTGATTAGTTGTGCAGAGATGGCGATGAGCTGCGGCGGACGGCTGCAGAATGGGCTGACAGCTGAGGGTTTGTCGCCGGTCAGCGATGATGTTACGCTGGGGTGTGCGTTGAGGGCCTCCTTGCTGGGATGGTAGACGCTACGGATGCTGGGATTCCTTTCAGACATGCGGGACAAACTCGAAGAATGAATGGGAAATAGTGGTTAAGCTGCAGGGTTCGCGTAAGCTATAGTCGGGGAATATGAGAAAATAAATATATAAATTGGCTGCGTTGCCATTTCTTTAAGGGGGAGTAAGAATTTCGAACGACAGTTATGCGAGGGTTCTTAGGCTGTTTATAAACAAGACCAACTCCGCTCGGGATAATTGTGTGCTCGTAGGACTCAAATTAAGCAGGAGAGAATGTTGGTTTGCTCTTCGAGAGAGTGGTGGCAGTCAACCGCTCGTTGATCCGGAATCGGAACTGTTTGACCATTAGAATTACTGGAGCCATTCCACCCGAGAAGGAGATCTTATAGATCTTGAAGATTATACCCGAGTTGTCCGACGTCTGCAGCGCTTGGGGCAGGTCGCAGTAGTGACGACTAACCTCTTTGTGAGATTTGATGAAAATATTCGTGAGTCAACATTTAGGTAATTGAGTGGGGTGCATAGCGTTGCATAAAGTTGACCTTGTTTACCTGTGGTAAAAAGTCGACAAACTGCTTTAAAACGGGTCAAAAGTTGCGAATATATTTACCCTCTATATCCTAACCCTTAATAGGGCTCCCACACAAAGTTACGATTTTTATATAATAGTTTCCCACTGCTTTGAGGTTGTCTCCAGACGTATGAATCGATTTGAACGATTTATTCAACAATAGTGTCCTTATTCATATCTAATGTACTTACCTACAAACCTATATTTCCACCTCTTACGCTGAAAGTAAGCAAAGTTTAAAAATATATGGGAAGAGGGGTTGAAGTGGGAATACGGGTGAAGTGGGAAACGTCATTTGTAGTATTGTATGCCATCTATCGTATACATATTCTTGTAGCTCGTGTCGAACAGTTATTACTGAAAAGACATAGAGCTGTACATACGCATTTTACTGTGTTGTTTTTAACGAAAATAAAAGAAAGAACAATTTAATTAATTTTTTGTATTTGTTTTGTGTTGTGAAATAGCATTTTTTCCACGATCCAAATAAGGTAAATAGATGTGAATTAAAGTTTATTCTTTTCTCTTTCGATTAGCATTTTTTTTCCAAATTCTATACAATGGTTCTATATCACTTTGACATTCACGCAATCACCTTGAGGAGGGGTGAAGTGGGAAATTTTGCCACAAATGTCATTGGAATATTCTAGTGTTTCTTTCAATGTGTTCTTTTTATTTGATCATTGTTTTTACTCGAATAAAGTGATTTTCACATTTTAGTCGCCATGCCTCGAAAATATGTCAGGAAAACTGAGGTTAAAGTTCCAGATCCAAATGAAATGCTTGCAGCTGTAAAAGCAATAAAAATTGACAAAAAATCTACCTTATCGGCTGCTCAAGCTCACAACATTCCAAAAAGCAATTTGTATCGCTATTTGAAAAAGATTAATGAAGCATATCCAGATATTTCAAAGGCCCCTAACCAGTAGGGTGGGTCGATTCCGGACTTTTTTCGATTCGAAATTTCTAATAGTGCGGAAAAGTTGCCTTAGTACTTCCTGATTCCAATTCAATTTTTTGTTTTGAGATCGGACTGCATCTTCAACCCCAACTCCGGCCTTGAAATTTCGGAAATTTGCCTAAAATCGTGAAATTGCCTACCTAGCGCCTGAAATACGCCTCTCATGGCAAAATGTATTGTTACGAAATTCCCCAGTTCGTTATCGACGGTTCGTTTTGATTGTATTTGAAAATAAAACAACTTCAGTTATCCAGCGCAACGTAGTCAAAACTAACAATCGCTTTATTTACAAATTTGCACTTGTTCTACTTTACACTAGGGGAATAGGTTCAGTTGTGGGCACCTTTTTGTTTTTGGCTCATAACTTTTTACCAAGTTCTTCTTAATCGGACATATGGACATCTATGGAAAGCTAGAAACCTTAGCTAACAAGTAATGACAAAAGTAAATCGATTCCGTCAAATAGAAAAGTTCTTTTTTTAATTTTGTAAAGTAGTCATTTTTAACAAAAATTTTTTTTTGGTTCGGTTGTGGGCACCCCTGGAAAATCTGGTGGAAACGGGGAAATATTAAGAAAAACCAACACGAATATAGAAAAACATTAAGTTTTAATTATTTGAAGCACAATGCACGCATGTGAAGTAGCTGGTACGCATGTCGGCACACTTTAGATGGACGGGCATTTCAAAATGTAAGTGACCAAGTTATTCTCCTGGGCTGTCAAGAAGACCTAAAGTAAAATGAAATTCAACCTAATTAATCAACACTCTTCAAGTGCTGTGACGTGAAGAAGGTGGAAAACACCAGTTAACCTGATTCGATAACATACACGAAAAGAAAAAAAAGAAGAAAACACCACCGTCGACAGCTTTGATGTTTCCGAAATTTTCTTCCACCTTCTTTTTGTAGCGTTGGAAAGTGGTTCGGGAAATCGCATACGCTGCGGCAGTCGATTTTGTGGTTAGCTTATCTGCAGAACAATGTTAAATTACATCCAGCACATTAAAAAAGATATCGGAGGATTTTTTTTATTTACCCTTGGAAGATATAACTAAAACAACCAAAAAATGCGTTAGAAGACCATTTTCGATGAAATAACTTACCAAAACTTACCAAATCACTAAAAGACGGGTGCCCACAACCGAACTAATTGCAGTGCCCACAACCGAATTTGGCAGCCATTTTGAGAAGTAGTGAAAAATTTGTCCGGGGTAAACATATTGGTTGTAATCAATATTGGATCACAAAGTATAATAAATTTACTAAATAAAAATGCATTTTACTCGCCTTCTCGATGGATTCACTTCGATTTATGACACCATTTAAAATGTTTAACAAAATTTGTGTCTTATTTTTTAAGCACAGAAAGATATATATGGTCCCAGCACAAAGCAGGCGTGTCTGTTCGACTCAGTATTTGGCACAAAAAGATCGTGGTTCCATAATGAACAAATGGCCTTAGTCAAAAAAACCCAGCCTGCTTTCTATCAAAAGATACGAAGGGGTGCCCACAACCGAACTATGCCCACAACCGAACCTTTTACCCTACTACTATTGCATGTTTCCCCATTGCTTGCTCAACACCGACTCGACTCCTTGCGCTGCCATTGCTGCTTTTATACCAGTTTTCTTATCGCGCCGAAGTTTCTTGCACTTCTAATTGGAAAACGCTCGACTATTCTCGCACAGCCCATTTCGAGAACCATCCTTGCCATATCGGACTATACCAAGCGAATTTATAACAGTTTTGCTGTACTTCACAGTGCATGCCTAAAAGTATGCTTGGAAAACATTCGTGCGGAGAAAGGCATTCCTGTACAGTGCGGCACAGAATCTCTCATCGTATCAGTATAAAAGAAAAGTTGTTTGTCGCATCATTAGCTACCGAAATGGTTCCGTTATACCGAAATGGAACCGTTCCCAAGATACGAGCGAAAAGGCGGCGCGCCGCAGCGCAAGGTAAAAATCGGCTTGCGGCCACACTTCTCCCTGAATGCGCCAACAATGACGCCGGCGCTGCGGAGATGTGTTCTGTGCTTCACGCGTCGGGTCGGACCGGCCGGGCCGCTCCCCCCGTCCCGTCTCGCTCTTCCCCCATCCCTCTCCCCTCCCCGCCAGATAATAGACTAGACTCCCGCTGCGCGCCGGGCGCCACCATACGACACGTTCGGACAGGTCCCCACACAAATATTCTTTCATCGAGTTCCTTCAGTCTTGTCGTTGATTTCGCCGAGTGCTATCACTTACATTCTCTGAACAGAACACAAAACTCAACATGTCTGTATCTAAATTTAAATTTAGACAGAAATGTCCTGTGTTTGGCATATATCCGTACGATCTCACTGAGTCCCAGCTACCCAGTTACCAGGATGTTCTTTTGTATTATCAGTTTGAAAGATTTCGTATAGGGCGACTCCGAGG
Source organism: Melieria omissa (assembly GCA_963971225.1). NCBI lineage: Eukaryota > Metazoa > Arthropoda > Insecta > Diptera > Ulidiidae > Melieria > Melieria omissa. Next base: position 72,200,572 of record OZ020269.1, on the reverse strand, counting down.
TGACACTATGAACCTAGGAGTAAAGAGGTTTCATAAATAGTTGCAAAAATGGTTGAAAATATTTTCAAAAAGTCATCTATTCCGATAGTCTCACACACCAGAGTTCTACAAATGCTCACCACATACCATAAGAAATTTCTGACACTTAAGCAAATGTTTTTAAGGAGCCAAATAGGTTTGCGCTCTAAAAGAGACGACTTTGTCTCTTCTGCCGCAGAATTATTTGACATCGCTGCTTGTAAATGCATTTATTTTTCTTCATGCAAGTGTCCAAAGGAAAGGAAAGTTCCTATCATTGAACAACCATTTCTCTTGGACCAGAGAACCAGAAGAATTGGTCGCATTGGAAGTGTTGATCTACCTGAAACAAAAAAGATTGCAAAGAGAAATGAACGTAAAGAAAAGCTTTCAAAACGTCATTCAACATCAACACTTACCACACATACATTCTTGCAAAAACGATGCTGATGCTGAATTTTCTCTTCCATCCTCTAAAATCAAACAAAACACACTATTATTAGAACACACTGCTTTAGCTGCCCAAAGATTCGGATTAAGTGACAGAGCAGCGGCCTTGATGGTTTCATCTGCCTTTCTGGATGCCAAAAAAGCAGCTTTGATAACAGAGGATCAGGCTAGCTTTGTCACTGACAAATGCAAGATTAGTCGAGCAAAAAAAAGTGTTGGAATTAAGCTCCAAAATCCCGAAAGTATTGACTCTGTATATGGGCTGTATTTTGACGGCCGCAAAGACAATACACTCACACAAGTCCGCGAAGGTGAAAAGTACTACCGCGACACTGTCAAAGAGGAACATATTTCTCTTGTAGCGGAACCTGGGTCTCATTACTTTGGCCACGTCACTTCTCCTTCCGGGTCAGCTGAGGATGAGATGCAAGCTATATGGCAACATGTACATATGGAACATCTAGAAGTTGTCGGTGCTGATGGCACCAACACGAACACAGGTTGGAAAGGTGGAATCATTCGGAAACTAGAAGAAAAAATAGGTAGGCCATTACAGTGGGTTGTTTGTCTTCTACCTTTCAACGAACTTCCATTTCGTGCTCTTTTCGAACACATAGATGGTGTCTCAAAGAGTCCAAATACATTCTCTGGCGACATAGGTAAACTGCTCCCTGATTGTGAGAAGTTGCCTGTCGTCAAATTTGAAAGTTTTCCATCATGCCAATTACCTTCTGAGGTTATTAATCCGACCCAACTTAGCACAGACCAAGCTTACCTCTACAAAATATCAGAAGCTGTTATTTCCGGTCAATGCTCTTCAGACTTACAATTAGCGTCGATGCATCCAGGTAACATGTGCAAATCTCGCTGGCTCACCTGTGCAAACAGAATTCTGAGATTATACATTTCTACAGACAAATCAACAAAGGAAATAAAGATTTTGGTCAAGTACATACTTACAGTTTACTCACCTTTGTGGTTCTCAATAAGATTCCAATCAATAAGTTCAATCAAAGATGGCTCGCGCCATCTCTTTGCTGCAATCCAAAGGTCGAGATACTTACCTGCCAAACTGCGCAAGGTTGTCGATTCATCCATTCAACAGAATGCTTTCTTTGCTCTTCCAGAAAACATTCTCCTTAGTATGATGACTGACGAACGGGTAGAAGTCAGAAAGTTGGCCCTTGACCGTCTTCTGGCAGCCAGAGAAGCAGAGACTGACACTGTAAATGGATGGGTTAGATGTAATAAAGTGCCAAAGCTGAATTTCAAAGCTAATAATTATTACGATATGATTAAGTGGAAGACTATTACCTTGACTGTTCCACCAGTTCTTCGTTCAGTTTCTAACGAAGAGCTCATAAAAGGGTTGTCGGGAGACACTGCAGAGATATGGAAATTTAGTGAATTCCCCTCTCACACCGTGGCAGTCGAGAGAACCGTCAAACTGGTGACAGAGGCATCTTCTAAAGTTATTGGCCCCCAGTCTCGTGATCGTTTTATACGCTCTACACTGAAATCTAGGCAACAACTGCCAAAATTTAGTACAAAATCTGATTTTATCAATAAATTTGATACAGATTCAGACTAAAACAAACCTGACATATGGTTGGTTGGTTGGGTTGGGCTTGGGAGGAACCCGAAGTGCAGCCGCCTCCACGTGGTGGGTTCTGGGTAACCAACACAGGTTAGCTGAGAGCTGCAACAATTTTTACCTTGCGCTGCAGCTCGCCGTCTTTTCGCTCGTATCTCGGGAACGGTTCGTCCTACGGCCATGATCATAATACCATTTCGGTAGCTAATGATGCGACAAAAAACTTTTCTTTTATACATTTTGCCATGAGAGGCGTATTTCAGGCGCTAGGTAGGCAATTTCACGATTTTAGGCAAATTTCCGAAATTTCAAGGCCGGAGTTGGGGTTGAAGATGCAGTCCGATCTCAAAACAAAAAATTGAATTGGAATCAGGAAGTACTAAGGCAACTTTTCCGCACTATTAGAAATCTCGAATCGAAAAAAGTCCGGAATCGACCCACTCTACTAACCAGCAATTATTGCATTGTATTAAACAATGTTCATCACATGGTGGAAAACCCGTATGTTTTATTTTTGTTATAAAAAAAAGAAAATTTCTTATATATTGTTGTTTTCTAGATATTCAGAACAGCCGAAGAAGAATCGTTAGTGAAGTATCTGCTGAGAGCCAGTAAACTTTGTTGGCTCTGGAATTTGCCAAAAAATTCAATTATTTTTGAAGTATTTTTGAATTATGAAGGATTTATGAAGCGACATAAGAATTTGACATTACGATCTGAACAAATCAGCGCAAATCGAATGAAAGCATTCAATAAGGCCAATGTGGATTCCTTTTTCGTGCATTTAAATGAGCACCGATAAATCCTTTGAACCTCATCGGATTTGGAATATGGACGAAACTGGCCTTCCAACCGTTCCGACAAAGGTGATAGAGGTCATTGCGGAAAAAGGAACCAAAAGAGTTGGGCAAATGGCATCTCAAGAACGGGGAACGAATGTAAAGGCTTGATTACACGTAACGAGTAGAGTGAGAAGACAGCAACTCGAACGAGTACTCGTTTCGTCTAAACGGTAAGGTGAGTTCTTGATTAAGTCAGTCACCGATGAAAGTGGCGAGAGAGCAACTAGAATCACATTTTGTTTGCTAGGCCGAGCGACCACTACTTTACCGTTATATTTTTCTCTTTTCGCAGCGATTCGCGCATTCGTCACATGCAGAATCGCTCGTGACATGCGGTATGCGTCACACACCACTTTTCGCTCGGTTGAGTTTAATTGCGCGAGTTGCTTAGTTCATTTTGTGCATTGTAAAACCGAACTGACTCGCCGCGTGTCGAAATACGTTTGAACAACTTGTCGCTTTTGCTCGCTATCCCAATTCTTTCGGCCTAGTACCATTTTGATGCCTCGTCACTCGACTCGTTACGTGTAATCAAGCCTTATCCATGGCAATAGCCGTGAATGCTATTGGGCATTCGATTCCGCCGTTCTTTTTGTTTCCAAGAAAATAAATGCAAACGCATTTCATGGATAATAGCACGCCAGGCTCAGTCGGCTTTGCTAATGGATCCGGATGGATGGAAAAGGGCGAATTCATTAAATTTATGAATCATTTCATCAAGCATAGTAATTCGTCAAAAGATTCAAACACATTATTACTGCTTGATAATCATATGTCTCATCTTTCGGTTGAGGCTATTGACTTGGCGATTGATCATGGAATTACATTATTCACATTTCCACCGCATTGCAGCCATCGTTTGCAGCCATTACACGTTTCTATTTTTGGCCCATTGAAGAAATTTTACGCATCAAAAACGAATGCATGGGCAAAGTCTAATGTTGGCAGACAGTTAGACCTCCATCATGTTCCAAGTATCGTCGAGAAATGCTTGGATCTGGCCGTTACACCACGTAATATTAAATCAGGATTTAACGCTAGTGGTATTTTGCCATTTAATCCCGACATCTGAATTTGCAAGCACATCGGATATGGCCACAACATCCACGGCATCACTTGATAAAACTTTGCATGAAATCGGGCCAATTCATAGTGTTACGCCAATTGGAAAATCAAATCGCGGGCGCAAGCCAATGGAATCAGCGGTATTGACATCAGCTGAAAAACGCAAAAGTCTAGAAACTTCAGCCCAAAAATCGGCTCAAAAGAAGCAACAAATAATAAATCCAATCAAAAAGACACCATTTGGCTTTCATTTAATTTAGAGCCGTGTTATGATGAATATTTTTATATTCGAATGATGCCAAAAGATAGATCAAGACACGCTCTTTATAACTGTATAGATCATTTTGTAAGAATGAAGTATTTTTACAGACTTAATGGAACGAAACCAAAATGTTTCCCACTTCACCCCCTCTTACCCTATTGTTCGAAAATCTTCATGCATAAATTAAAAAAAAAAACAATGTAATATTCGCTCATTTTCACAGTTGTGGTAAAGGACGAACTCGAAACCTTATTGAAGCATCCCGATCTCATAAACCGGCGCATACCACTTCTCTTTTATGGTAACAAAATTGATTGCGAGGATTCACTTTCGGGCACTAAAATAGCAGCAGGTAATTGTTGTACATACACGTAATAGGGATTGCAATTTCAGACCATTTTTCCAATTCCGTCATTTTATTGAGATTAATTTTATTATTATTGATATTTAATTGTATATCATGTATATTTATTTTAACTGAATATTAATTTTATTTTGTATTAAATACATTTCTTACTTAAAACAACAGCATACAGTAGACACAATTTTGACACAGCTTCATATTTATTCATAAATAGAGTATTTAAAACATTTTGCCAAAAAAAATTTTTAAAATTTGCATATTTCGCAATTGAAGATGCATATTTGTCTATTTATCAGTAAGATTTGCTGAAAATGTTATATATGTTAGGTAGTCAAAATAACTACTTTTGGGCACTTAAAGTAAATTTTGCAAAAATGAGGTAAACAATTTTTGTACAATATTTTTAACTTATTTATTCCATTTATCTTTAAAAATTAATAAAAGTCACGTAAGATATTTTTTTAGAGAGGGATGTAACAAAAGTTATTTACAATAAAAGACCTCAATGTAGTCAAAATGACTACCTTGGGCATTCTAGTGTTAAAGTGCTAAATGGCAATGGAACATAATTTTTTAAATCTCTTTCTTTTTAACTCTTTGTAATTCATTTTTTTATCGTCATTATGCCTGGTTCACTTGTACAATTTCACTATGCCTAAAACTAAAAACAAAGTTCCTATGACAAATAATTTAAAAGTTGAAAATTGCATTAAATTTTGTTTTACAAATTTTAATTGGATGGCTATTATGAATGTAAAAAAAAAAGTGAGAGAAAATAAGAGCGAAAAGTGACAATTCATTTTGTTAAATTTTACTAGACACATTTTTACTTTTAACTACTAGCAGGCATGAAGAATGTATGCCATATGATTTACTGCAAAAAAAATGTATCACTAACGAATTAACAATGGAAGAAATAAATTCCTGTTTCTAAAGCTAGTTCGAAAAACAAAAAACGAAAAGTTTAGATATTTTTATGATTCGACCTTAAAATTCGGGAACCGGGTATTGCAATTCCTAATACGTATGTACATATATAGAACATAATACAGTTGTAAATAATTATTTACTTTTCAACTACGCAAAGCACTGGATCTGCAATGTATTGATGATAAACCATGGCATATAAGCTCGAGTAATGCAATTTCTGGTGAAGGTATTGAGGAAGGTGTTCAGTGGTTAGTGCAATACATAAAAACTTTGAATTCAAGGAATAACAAATTCACAAAATAAAAATAATTTAATGTTATATCATTGTTTCTACTCGAATACTTCATTACTTTGTATTGTGGCTGCCCCAACGTGTCAATATTTTAAACGTTCTTTCAAGGTGGCGCAACAGTTGTCACCCGGCGGAAACGTTGCACCCAGTGTTCTGTAACTCTAATTTATTTATGAACTAGCTGGGCCCCGCGGCTTTGCATGCATTTTTTATCCATACAAACTGTTAACCTTTGTTGACCCCGTTAGATTTTAATTTTCAAAAAAGTAAGAAACACGTGTAAAATTATTTCTCACTTAGAGTAAGAAGTCACCAAGTTTGAAGACAATGGGCCTATTAATTCATGTTTCTTCACAGCTTCTCCATACAAACTCTTAACCCGTCGTTGACCCCGTACGATTATAATATTCGGAAAAATGAACAACACGTGCTTAAAGCTCAGAAGAGCGAAAACTGCGCAAAAGCGTTGAAATAAAAAACCGATGTAAGGGTTTTCTGTAAGTTTTAATAAATGTTGAGTGTTTGTTAAAATATGTTAAGGGGGGGGGGAAAGGGATTACACTTTCGAAAAATCGAATTTTTTTTTTTCTTATCTTATTGTTACATATTTCAAGAATATATTTTCAAAATTTTAAGTCGATCGGAGCAAAACTCTTGAAGTTATGGTCTATAGTTAGTCCCCTGTCCTTTAGTGCAGGTATACAGTTTATTCTCTTCTATTGTTCTGGTCTCAAAACTACTTTTTCAAAGCCCGTGTTCACTGTCATTTAAGAACTACTAAGCCGATTCATTTGAAACTTGGTACACATTTTCTACATATAAAATACCTCCCCCTAACGTTTAGTAAAAATTTGTTTTTTATTAAGGAGGTTTCCCACCCACAAAATGGCGGAATTTTTCGTGGAAAATAGCAGTTTACACTTTAGATGGCCACAAAAAATTTGTAAATGAAAAAAAAATAATAATCGGAGAACGTTGGGGGGAGGATTTGATAATACTTTGACTAAATTTTAATGGTTTTCGATTTCAGATAATTTCCGACCGAGATACAGTGAATACCGCAAATTGTATTTTTTCAAAGACGTTCTAGGGCAAGCTCTGTCACCGGCTTGTTTTGTAATATTTCTGCATGAAAAAATTTATTTATTTATTTCATTACAAAACCATCGGCATTTAAGAGTCAGTTCTTTTGAATGCCACAAGTTGATAACAATTCAAATTCAATCTTAATATTAAAATGAGAAGAAAGAAAAGGAAAAAGCAAAAAAAGAGAGTGAAAAGGGGAGAGGGCAGAGTTAAGAAAAGTGTTTGAAAATAGAATGCTTAAAGTGGCGTCTATTGGCAATTGATTTAATTTGTATTGGCAACGAATTCCATAATCTAATGGTGCTAACAAAGAATAGTCGACTGGAGTTGGGAAAATTGTGGGCTGGAGGTAGGAAGTTCATATGTGACACTTAGAGAACTGAAGTTTTTCATACAGATACTGGGGCCTTCTGGTATGGAAAATTTTATGCAAAAAGGTCTGCATATAGGTCTGCAAGCTGCAGCCCAGTAATTTGTTGCTGTAGATGGAGATGCGGTTAAACCTTTTGACACAGTAAACATACCGAGCTACATTATTATAAGCAACTTGTATCTTATGCATCGATCTGGAATCCAATTTGCTATACACCGCCTCCGAGCATGTTATAATAGGCAGCAATAACTGAATCACTAGCTTCCGTTTAGTTTCGATTGGTAAAAACCCCGAGGTCCGCCTCAGATTACGTAGTTCATAATAGACTTTCGATACAACAGAATTAATGTGGTCCACGCAAGACAGTGAAGAGTTGATGTGATACCCAAGATTGCCAACTTTACTAACATATTTCAGTTCTACGCCATTGAGAATAATAGGTGGTAGATCTGAACAGTGAGAGACAGTTCTCGATATGGGTAAGACAAATGATTTCAAGGGGTCCAAACATAATTTGTTTTCCCGAGCCCACTCACCTATAGCCCTTAAGTCTTCATTAACTCTTGCACATAAATCCTCTACCATCCCAATTGGTCTCGACAAGTACAATTGTAGGTCGTCAGCATACGCATGCATGATAACATGACTGCAGCTGCTGAAGGTATCATTAATAAACATCGTAAACAGCAGGGGACCCAGGACAGAACCCTGAGGAACCCCGGTGGCAATACCCTTAAATGCAGAGAAAGCATTACCAACCTTCACTCTTTGAGATCTGCCAACCAGGTAGCTTTTTAGCAAGTTAACCGCAGAATCAGAAAAATTAAAGTAACATTGAAGTTTGTGACAAAGCATTGCCTGATTAACTGTATCAAACGCTTTTGAGAAGTCTAACAGACAGAGTAAAGACAAGTGGCCCATATCATAAGGTACTCTAAGGTCATCTAAGATTTTAACTACAGCAGTAGAACAGCTACAGTGCGTTAAGAAATGATAGCACCATTGACCTTTTGTATTATAACTTCCCTTCCCCTTAGCTTCATTAGCTAAGAAAAACTTAGTCAAATTATCCACTGCATATATTTAAATAATGTTCCGCACCGAAATTCCGAAATGTTCGATACAAAGGACAAAATATGAATTTACATAAAAAAGTCACTTTATGAAATGATAGCACCACTTACAATATTTTATTTTTATTTCTGCCTTTGAGTTTTTTGTCAAACTTCTATTGTAAAAGTTTATTCATAAAAACGTGTTTAACGCAATGGGCAGAAAGGCAGAGCTAAAAAAAGAGGAAAAACCCGTTATAAGCGCTCTCAAAGAGGAAGGTCTTACAAATCGCGAAATCGGACGTCGGATTGGCCGTTCTCACACGGTAGTTGGCAAATTTTTGCGAAATCCAACAGCTTATGCAAGCAAGAGAAGCCCAGGTCGTTTCAGCAGTCTTTCCAAAGCCGATAGACGTACCGTTTGTAGAGCTGCTTCAAATTCATCAAAGGGCACGCGTGGTTTAAAAAGCGAATTTTCACCACATGTGTCCCATGTTACAGTCTGGAAGGCACTAAAGGATAGTAACTTCCTAGAATATAAGAAAATGACCAAAGCTCCTGCTCTAAAACGCACACATATCGACAAACGAGCCGAATTTGCAGATGCGCATCAAACGTGGTGCAGCGAGAGGGCATCGGTAAGCATAAGAAACAAAACTAAGCGTTGAAAATAAAATTTAAGCCTACTTACCCTTCCAGATCATCTGATCTGACGAAAAAAATTCAACCTAGATGGACTAGATGGATTTCGACATTACTGGCATGATCTGCGCAAGGAACCGAGGCTTTTCTCAAAAAGGAATTTCAGTGGTGGATCTCTAATGGTTTGGGGTGCATTGTCAGCTTATGGAAAGGCTTCTCTGGCATTTATTGATCCACGCTTGAACTTTTCGAGGTATCAAGAGCTCCTTCAGGAACATCTTCTCCCATATATCGACAAGTTTCCCGCCGTGGATTTTACGTTCATGCAGGATAACGCAGCAATGCACGCATCGAGAAGTACAAAATAATGGTTACAATCGCGTAATATTCCTACCATCGGATGGCCAGCAAGATCGCCGGATCTAAACCCAATAGAGAACTTATGGGGCATCATGGCACGGTAAGTTTACGAAGATTGTCGGCAGTTCGAGGATGTGGCACAGCTCCAAAAAGAAATTGTCCGAGTCTGGGAAGGATTACCTCATAATTTTCTACAAAATTTGATCGAATCCATGCCAAAGAGAATTAATTTAACAATTAAGAGTAGAGGAACCCCCATTTCTTATTAAACACAAAAATAAAGTGCATTGCTAAACAATAAAAAGAAGTATTGTAAGTGGTACCTATCATTTCTTAACGCTTGTGAAAGTGACTTTTTTATTTATTTATTTATTTATTTATTTATTTATTAAGAAATTTATATACTAATACAACAAGATTCTTTCGAGTCTTATAATTAAAATATTAGCAACTAGGATTTCAAAAAGCTTACAATTGTGATCTTATACTGTAAAGGAGAAAAAAAAAAGAAATAGGAAACATACATGCATTTTACACTCGCCGAAAAAAGACCATTGAGGATTAATGTCATTGCAACGAGCATAGGTATTTAAATAACATTGATTTGAATTGCACAACGTTTCTGTAGCTTTTTATCAAGGGAGGTAACGAGTTCCAAAGACGTATGGCGTAGACGTAGAATTGCCTTTCCGAGGTAAGGCTAAGATGTTTCAATTGTGTCAGGTTAGCAGTACGATTCGACCGCGAGAAAGTCAATCTACTGCGTAAATAGGCTGGCTCGCCAAGGTGTAAAACCTTCTGCAGCAGCAGCAAAGTCCGGAATTTGAGCACATTATCAAATGTCATGTTACATATTCGCGTAGCATATAAAGAAACATGGTCATTGCGTTTAAGACCAAAGACGTATCTAGCAATATTGTTGAAAGCAACATTGAGTTTTGCTTTGGAAGCGGCGTCACAGTTGGCAAATATCTCACAACCATATAGGAGAACAGGAAGGAGATGCGTCTTGGCAAGTAGTGTGACCCATAAGCTGCGCAACATTCCGTACACTTTACCAGCAATACTCCTGATATGAGGCCTCCAAGATAATGTGCGGTCAAAAATTATGCCAAGGTTCTTGGCAGAGTCCACTTGGTCGATGGCGCAATGATTGAGTATAATTTCGGGGAAGTGCGAGGTGTCCATAATTTTTTTCGATATGAGTAAACATTTGGATTTTAAAGGGTTAAGACATAAACCATTTTCGCTTGCCCATTTAGCTACACTAGCAAGATCATTGTTGAACTTTGAAACACAATTAGATACTGAAAGACAGTGCCAGTTTGCATATAGCTGCATACATATGTATATTACAATACTTTAAAATTTTAGGCAAGTCGTTGACATACAAAGAAAAAAGAAGTGGCCCAAGAATAGAGCCCTGAGGGACTCCTCGTTTTATAGGCAGAAACGCTGATATTTGCTTATTCGCGCAAACTGCTTGCGTTCTATTTGATAAATACGAAAGCATCATACTAGCCGCTGATGTAGAAAAATTAAACAAATTTAGTAGTTTAGTGATTAGAATTGTATGATCGACAGTATCAAATGCCTTGGAGTGATCCAGGAGGACTAAAAAACTCACTTTGTTATCGTCCAAGCCGGAGCGTATATCTTCGGCTACGTCAATAAGTGCAGTAATACAACTACGTTGTCTTCTGAATCCTGACTGCCTATCGGTGAGTAGGTGATGGGAAGATATGAAGTTGCTAATTTGCTGATATAAAAGACGTTCCAAGACTTTAGAGAGGAATGGTAAAATTGCAATTGGTCGAAAGTCGTTACTGGATTTAGGAATCGGAATAATTTTTACTTTCTTCCAGCAGCTGGGAAACGTGGATGTTGTTAGAATAGTGTTGAAAATGTGAGTGGCATAAGGCAAGAGCGCAGGAAGCGTCAAGGCCAGTGGCATTTGATTTAATGGACAGAGAGCTTTGAAGCACTTCACCTTGGTCAACACAGCGAAACGAAAACATTATATTCTTATCAAACATTTTTTTACACATTGTTAACGACTTCCGGCATGTTGATGTCTATAAACTTCTTATTAAGATTATCAGTCTCCACTACGTCGCCACAGCTAGTGGGAACTTTGCCTGCGCCGATTTCACGAATAGTATTCCATAACTTTTTACCACCAACAGCGTATTTAAATTTTTCGTAGTAAAAACGAGTTTTGGCGGTATTTATTGCAGTGGCTACAACTTTCTTTAGCCGTTTAAATTCCGTGTACAGTTCGGGTATTTTAAATCTTTTCCACCGACTGTACGCTGCGTTACGATCATTTACCAAAGATCTTATGGTGCTACTAAACCAGGGCTTATGCTGAGATTTGCAGTCCTTAGTTACTAGAGGGACAAATTTGTTAAATAAGATGTTAATATTATTCTGAAAGAAGTTCACCTGATCGTCAACAGAAGGCATATGAAAAATTTGTTGCCAATCAATTTTATGAACGCTCTGACCAAGTTTAGTGTAGTTAATGCGATTGAAATTACGAAAGGTAAATGTGGTAGGCAGACATTTAAGATGAAAATCATAGGTTAGAAAGATCAAATCGTGTCTGGAAAAGGCCAATGCGTTTAATTGGTCATAAAGTAGGACTTTTGACATATCGTTGACAAAGAAGAGATCGAGTAGCGAGTTGCCGTAGTTGGAAGAGTGGGTGGCAATGGAGACATTAACAGGATACAGATCAAGAGTCTGCATATCATCCTTAAGATGATTTTCAGACAGAAGATTGCTGTTGAAATCACCCGCGATAATAACTTGTGTGAAGTTTAACGATATGTTTTATAAACAACTTAGGAGTAACGAGGTATCTACATTACGGTTTGGACGATAAACACTGCCAACAAGAATTTTATGATTGTCGCTACAGATGACAACAAAAACATATTCAATTGCACTGTTCACAGGAGATTTGCGCAATAATTTGCAAGAGATGTTTGATTTTACATAAATAGCAGCACCGCCTGCGTGGCTGTTTCGGTCTGCACGAAAGATTTTATAACCGTCTATTCTAAATAATGTATCTGGCATATCAATATTGAACCACGTCTCAGATACACAAATTACATCAACATCAGAGCCCTCGAAGATGTATCTAAATTCATCCATTTTATTAATCAGGCTTTGTGCATTAATGTGACATAGGCGAAGTCCATTATGTTGTTTAGAAAGAATACGAACAAGGTGAGATACACTGTCTTTGGAACTGGAGGTTTTATTGCTCAAAGCGATTTAAATATGTAAAAAAAAAGGCGTAATAGTAACGTGTGCGAATTCTGAGAAAAGGAGTTGCAATGAAATTAAGATATACTTTTTCATAATAAAAAAAGGTGGTCGAAGTGTGAAAAATGCATATATACTATAAATAAAGCTAGTTCGAATGATGCAGCGGCAATTAAGTGAAAGAGAAAGTATAGTATAGCAGTAAGAGTACATAGCAAGATCGCGATATACATCATCAGTTATGAGCCTCACGAAAAAGAAGAGCAGTTGAGACGTCGGCGGCGCTCTTATCAGCGTTAGAATGGCTTGCTTGCCCGTCGCAGGTGTGACTGGGGTGCTTACTGTTGCGTGGGATAACACGTGAGGAAGAGGCGACGAGAGCATGCAGTTTTTCAACGCACTCAACGCATTCTGCAGTATCACCCTCGTTGAGCCTAATGTGAACTAAGCCACGAAGAGTAAACACAGATGCAACAACTTTCTTCCGCTTGTAATGTAATGCAGCAAGCAAGACTGTATGATTTTATTTTGTTAAGCACTCGTTCACGTAGATAGGCTGTTTTGATTCGAAACCAGCATGATGCAGGCGTAGAGAGGTTTTCTTTTCTCGACGAAATAGAGCTAATGATCTCAGCACACGATTACGCTCGTAGGATGTTTCAAGCTTAGCTATAATCGGTGCGTCGAGAATACTTTGATCTCTGCGCGGTGCGTTGAAAGGCTTCAATCGAAATATTGATTTTACACTTGGTGCTGCAATATTTAGAGACTGGCATAAATTGTTAAAAATTTCGTGTAAATTTTCCTCAGCGAGAAAGGGAATCCCATTGATCCGCAGGTCACAGGCAACCAATGTATTATCCTGCCTGGCGAGCTGAGCTTTAAGATTGGTGATCTCAGCTTTCAATGACCCAAGATCGGCTGCACTTTTCTCAAGAACAGACACTCTCTCTGTGACTGCTTTGAGCTCACTTGCAGTGGCTGTGATATGCTGACGAAGCTGACCGAGTATTCTGTTTTCACTCACTTGTATGGCGTTGATTAGCTTTTCAATAATTAGCTCAACTTGCTTAGAGAAGCGTTCATCCATCATCTCAGTTAGCTTGGCAAATTTGTCAGTTAAAAACTCGAGAGGCAAGAAGTTCGAGTGACTTTTGGGATGCACACTTGAACGCTGTTGGGTGGTAGAGGCTGGCGGAGTGTGCGCTTTATTAGCAGCGGTGTTGATTGCTAGCGACAACGGTACAGCAGCAAGCGACGGAAAATGAGTCGAGTGAGAATTAAGCTGTTCACCTGCACGTTGCTCCCGTTGAATGATCGACGCTGGTGGAGTGAGTACTTCGTCGGCGGTGGAAGATGTTGCTAACGGCACCGGTGCGGCAGCGGCTGCAAGCGGCGGAGAGCGAAGAGATGCGCGTCGAGCTGAGAGGCAGGCCTTGCACTTGTATGATTGCTGATTCTTGTGCATAAATTCAATATCACATTTTTTTAAATTGACGCAGCTGCAGTGAAAAAATTCGTTGCGAACACACATTTGATATGATATATAAATTCATATTTTGTTCTTTGTATCAAACATTTCGGAATTACGGTGCGGGACACTATTTAAATATATGCAATGGATGATTTGACCAAGTTTTTCCATTCTTCGATCATTAGCAGAGAAGTTATAATACAAAAGGTCAATGGTGCTATCATTTCTTAACCCTTATGTGTGTGATGGGGTACCTGGGTACCCAAATCACTTTTATATCGAAATTTTATATACTTGACAACTTCAACTTCATGACAACTCCCAAAATGGTATTCTGTCTTTATTTTCGAGTGTTTAATTCCATTTATTTTATTTTGGAAGGTGTGGCACGACATTTTACTTTTTACACCCTTACCCGTGTGCTGGGGCACCCGGGTACCCCAATACATTTTATATGGAGTTGCATGGATTTCATCGATTTGTTCTGTAAGTAAAACTTTCTAAAGTTATTAATTTGTAATAAAACAATTTTATCAACGAAAAACAATCACTCAATCGATTTTAAGGAGACGAAAATTTGATTTTAGTTATATAAACTTCAATATATTTTATATTTGCAAACCAGATCCAAAACAACTCTCTCGCCTACATTTATCGACATTCGCCTTTAGCGGTTTTTCCCGGATACAGTTGACCTTGGAGATGATAAGAATTTCTTGCGTCACAAGCCCAAAAAGTTGTTAACTTATATTTTTAAGGTTTCGACGGTATATATTGCGTAAAGCGTCCTTTTCAGTTGGTTTCACGCAAAATTATATCACATATTTCACTTGATAGAATACTTTTGAATATAGCTTTTGCTGTGCATATATTGTAGGAAAAATCGAGGCCACTATGCTGGCACACTACACGGAATGGCTCAAGTCTGTATGTCGTATTTACCACAAAGTTCAATATTTGGATATTACTCTTCGTCACTACCATTCGAGTCGTGTGAGATGGTCAGTTTCTATGCAACCCGCAGGCTCAGCGTCAGAGGCTTCTATTGCTGCGTCGTCAACTGATGGAATGAACATATCTTCACCTTTGGAAATGAAAAATGCTTTACTTTCGCACAGTATTTCTTGAAATTCGGCTGGGATAAATCTTTCACAATGAGGTCTTGCTGAATAAGAACTCATTTCCGAATTTGTTCAGATCTTTCACAATGCAATTAACACTAATTACTAACGACTAATTTATTTGTTACAAAGTTCAAATGTCAAAATTTTCCCCGGAAAATAACCTTACATTGAAATTTATAGCAGCATATGAATGGTATTCCCGTGTTTATGAATAGGAGATCCGAACTTGCTGAAAAATTCATTACTGTAAATTAAGAAACAAGTTTGCAAGTAATTTTTTGTGACAAAGGAAATCCTAAAATGTACTTTATATTACTGAGAGCTTTAAAACTAAGCAAAAACAGTAAAATTTCTTACAGTGCGAACAAAAAGTGAGAAATTTTCATACAATTTGTACTGGGGTACCCCATCACACGGGTAAGGGTATTTTTTTCAGCACACACACTAGCGTTAACGCACTGTATGTCCTGACCGAAAGCCTGATTATAAAGAAGACATAAGGCTAAACTTCCCTGCAAGACAGGACTGATGGAAACTCCAACACATCCACAAAAATTTTCGCTGAAACTAACACATTTACTTCTTCTGCTATTAATCCAATGATAATAAAAGAGATAGTTCGGCTACATTTCTTACAAACGCGAAGTTATGTATGAGAGAACGAGATAGCTAATGTATACATTGGCAACAAAATTTCTTCTGCTATTAATCCAATGATAATAAAAGAGATAGTTCGGCTACATTTCTTACCAACGTGAAGTTATGTATGAGAGAACGAGATAGCTAATGTATACATTGGCACGTGAACCTGACAAGTGCTCGTGCACATGGCGCGCAAAAATAGTAAATTTTTGTGAAGTAGTGTGCTGCGGACGTTCGATCGATCTGGAAAAACTAGAGGAATAAAAGGAAAAAAGAAAAAAAGGGTAAAAGGAAACAGCAGGACAACCTAAATCGAAAAAAAGATAAGTGGAAAATAGGAATTGCTATTGAATTTATCTAACTTTGATATATTTACATGGATTCTAGCTTCAGCGTTCTTGATGACTCTATGGATCCATTGTCTCCAGGTCAAAATAGTATGCACCAAACCACGCCGAATTATGATTAAATTAACGATTTCTATTTATCTTTTTATTTATTTATTTCTCTTTATCTCAAAATTGTTTTTAAATAAATAAATAACTAAAACAAAAAAAATTACTTTTAATCAGTGCTGATAGGTTTACACACCAGCCCTGATATAAAGCTACGTATACATTGTAGAGAAAAATACGGAGAGCTAGAGAAAAATCTCGCCTAGAGAAGTCTAGACACTCAATAGAGCTCTTTACGAGAGCTCGTCACAGTCTCTACCCGAGATTTTTCAGTCGAGAGTTTTTCGTAGTGTAGACACTTTTTTCATTGGCTCTACGAGAACTCTAGCTCTATTGAACACGTGCAATAGAGTTTAGAACCCTCACATGCAGGTTTTTTTGTTTATATGAATGCATAGTAGATTATTTCACAATTTATGAATGTTTTTGAAAATGTGGTTTTAACTGAAGATGTTAATGAGTTTTTAAGAGCAACAAAATATATACCAAACAAACAATAATGAACACACAATGGCATCAGCGCCGAAGAAAAAACGTTTCAACTGATTTAGATGTTCGAGATGTTCAAGGGTCCAGTGGACCCTACGCAAACCAGTAAATGTTGTCCCTGTTTGACCCTTTGAAAATTTTATTTAATAAACTTTAACGTTAATTTTAACGCTTACATGCATGTATGTAAATAATTGTTAAATAACATGAATAAAAAAGACTTTACATATTGATTAGTTACAGTTGAAAATTGCTGACAAATGTACATTGGCGTAAAAGAAGTGGCCGCAAAGAAGTACAATCTGCGGTGCCAATATAACGGCGAAATGAGAAAAATCAAACAAAAGAAAAGTGGGTCTGGTTCTGGCGAGTTGTATGTTTCCCGTTGGGTGTTATTCATTGCTTTAAATTTTTTAGCAAAAGCTGGGTCCTGTAACACGACAGTAAAAATAGTTTATTTTATTTATTTAAATGCATACATTGTGTCCGAAAAGTTTCTAAAGAGTCTAAATACTCGCGTTTTGCCATGGAATTTCCCATTCTAAGCTCAAAAAATATTCTTGAACAATATTTTCAACGTATTTTGCATCTGCGGACGTATTCGCATGGTTCCCTCTGTGCATTAGTGGTATTTTTTCATTGACTTCGTTTCGCCAACTACGAATTAAATTTAGAAATCTTTCAAAAACATTTTACGATTACCGGGCCACTATTTGTAGCAATGCTTCAAAATTTGTGGATGACATTAAAAAAAAAATTGGCATACGTCGCTGCATCACTATTTTATAATTCACCAAGTAACTCCCGATAAACACCCGCACTCTGCCGTTTCGCGATGAAATTTCGCACCCAACATTCCCGACTTTTTTTTTAATTCTTCTTCAAATAAACTGCAGCTGTTGCTTGCTTCTGGCGCGCACTCATTTTTCCGAATTTCGTTCGCAAGAATACAAATTTGCTCTACAGCTCTAGCCGAGAGAAAAAATTGTCATAGAGTTCATCGTTGTATAGAGTTTATCAAACTCTACGTAGAGTCAAATCTCTAGTAGAGATACTCTATAGTGTAACATAAACACATTTGATAGACGAGAGTTCGAGAGTAGATAGAGCTCTACCGAAATTTCTCTACAGTATACACGCAGCTTAAGAAATCAATGAAGTTTCTATCAGGGCTGAATAATCATCTGATTAATCAGGACTGACAGAAACTCTGTTTAAAGCTGATGTGAGTGAGCGAGACAGCTTGAAATTCACAAGGAATTCAAACCACAATGATAGAAGGTGCGAGCGAACAGCTGCCCATTGAATCTTTTGCCATAGTAGGTGCGACCTAGACAGCTGTATATCTGTGCCAGATACCAAAACTCCTGTGTTGAAAGGTGATGCAAAATCACACGTATACGTGAGTTTCTATCAGAATTTTCACACGGCTCTTCAGAAACTGATGGGAATTCTGGTGGAAATTTCTATCAGCACTATAGGTTAAATGATTAATCATTTTACAAACTGTGTTCTTGCAGGGTTGTTCAAGTACGTGGTGATCTGCTCAGCCATGACTGACTCACACACTTTCGAAATCGAGCACAGAATACGCGAAAATCACCAGGTTCACGAGCTGCTGATTTTTTTGCTATTGGAATAAGTGATGCTATTTTCCACACTTCAGGGAATCTGGAAGTAGTGAAACAGTGGTTGATGATGTGAGTTAGAGGACCTAACACAGCAGGCATTATGATTTTGATAAACTTTTGGTAGCTATTCGATCATCTCCAATGGCGTTCGACTTGATTTTCATTATGGAGCGAGCAACATCTATTTAACTAACCGCGTCAAATTGAAATTTAATTTTAGGGGCTCGCGTACGCTGAATTACGGATACAAAAGGCGCGCTAGAAACAGAATTGGAAATGAAATGATCATCAAGAATATTGCGATCAATCCGACATGCCTCAGTTTCCTTATTACCTATTTGCCTCAAATTATTCCATAACATTTTCGGTGGAAGTGACGGGCTAAGTTTCCACATAAAGAATTTTTTTTTCGAAATGCTGACAGCAGAAGTAGCACCATTCCTGGCCTTCCTATACGTTTCCCAGTTATAGGCAGTAGGATTTTATTTCCATTTGTTGTATGCCTTATGCCGCTTCTTTAGTGCCAAGAGCACGCAATGTGTGAACCAGGGGCACGTATGAGCTGCGCCAGGAACACGTTTTGTACGAAGCGGAACATGTAGCTCAAACTAATTATTGACCTTATCAATGAAAAAGTTCAGCTTCATCAACAGTACGTAGAAACCAACCATCCGACCAATTTATACAAGACAAGTCATTGAACAGCGAAACATAATCAATTGATTTGTAGTCCCGAAAAGAATAAAATGTATTAGAGGTTCAGGGGCGAGGCTAATATTCAAAGTGCAGAAAATCAGATCATGATCGGATAAGAAGGAAATTTGATCAAACAGCAGCACAAGCGAAACATCCGAGACAACAAACAAATCTAATAGAGTAAGACTAGAGTTGTGAGAGAACCTAGTTGGAGATGTAGTATTTACCACAGAAAGACCCACCTCGCTTAAGCAATCAAGGAATTTGATAGCAGCCGTGTCCTTGCTTAATAGATTAATATTAAAGTCTCCACACAAGACAAAATGATCATATTCAGTAACACTGGTCGATATAGCATCAAAGAATGGATCTAAACAGCAACTATGATTAGAGTTCTATGCGCACGATAGAAAAACTTTAGTTTGGTGGTCATTGATTTCAACAGATAGGAACTCCACCTCCGAGCTTTGCGGAAAAGTTTGTAATTTACTATATTTAGAGACGAATCATTTATAACATATACTCATGAAACCAAGTTTCAGTGACACAGATTATATCGACAGAAGAGTCAGCAAAAGTGAACTTGACGCAGTCAAGCTTGAAATCGTTGAGACTTCTGGCATTTAAATTTTCGATATTTAGTCCAGAGTGTTGTCTACTAAGAACATCAATCATAATTTTGTAATTCTCGTTAGCATTAGAATTGGATTTATTCGCAGTCACCATAAGAAAGCTGAGTGGTGGCCAAGCAGTAAGCATTAAGAAAAGAAATATAGATAGAAGAAGAAAATAGTGAAAGAAAGAATAGTAAAATAAAAAGTAGAAAGATAATAGATAGTAAAATAGTACAATAGATTAGTCTAGTCTATAGCAGCAACACTTTTAGCACCAGGAAGTTCATCAACAGCGCTGATTTTAATGCCATCGCCGCCTTTATGCATTCTAATATGCACTGAGCCACGGACTGTAAACGCATTATAGATGGTTTTATTGCGCTTACATGCAATTGCAGCATGGAGAAGCTTCCTAACATCAAGGCTAAGGCTCTCATGGATGTAAACATTGTTGTCGTACTCAAGCCCGGCATCTCTTAGATTAACTGCCTTAAAATGTACGCCTGCGATAATCACCGAAAGCCTTCAGTGCACGATTACGATCATACGGCGTGTAGAATTTAAGGATCACCAGCGAGTTTGAGTTGTTGGATTTACTCTTTACTCGGAAAACGTCTTTTAGTTGCGGAAATAAGAAGTCAATTGAGCGGCAGATCGAGTTAAATTACAGAATATTGTTAAAAGTATGCTTAATAATGTACAAAAGGTTAAAATAAATTTGATTAATCCATACTTTCAAACAAAATTCATAAAAAAAGTGTTTTTTTACGCTGGAACCCTTTACCCGCCCCCCCCCCCCCCCTTAATGCAAATGTTAGGTTTTGTGTGGGTCAGGGTCCGTTGATGTTACTTCCCTTCGGAATGGCCAGGGTTGCCATCCGTACATATAAACACATAAAGGTACTCGCACAATACAATATTATCGACAAATACTTAATTTTAGGAACCCCGCTACAGGCGGTGTTAAGCGATCTAAACATCCTGGGGCCGGATGCACTCGTGCATTTATAAGACCCCCTGGAGGTCCATTAGGACTTGGATGGCTCTTGGAAGGAGGGTCCGAACTCGGTTTCCGCGCAGCTTTCTGGTTTGAATCCTTGGTCTGGATCTTGGTTGGATGATGCTGCAGCCGCGATTGTGGATATGACTCGCGTGCGGACGGGATGTGCTATCAAGGCGAGGCGAGCGGGTCCGACTTAAGTCCTGCGGTCGTCGTCTATGGCTTGCAGCTTCGGCTGCGGTGTGCCCGAACTAGCTAGATTTAGACATGGGGCAAGGAGCCCCTTAACCGTTGTGCTGCGGGACTGCACATGAGGGTTTTTCGTCCTCGCGAGGTGACGGAAAATGACTCATCTTGACAGACTCCGAGGCAGAGTCACGAAATTTGGTGAGATGGTGAATTGGGGTGGGATTTGGGGTGGTGTCAAAAGAGAAGTAGAGCATAGAGTGATACTTGGGCAATCCCGCTTCAAGTGAGTATGGGACAGGCAGTTTATGCACAAGTTGTGGGCTCGTACTGCTTTTACTCGATCATAAACAGATAACTTTTTGAACTTCGATCATGGTTTGAGCGCATGAGCCACGCTGCAAACCGGACAGAGGAAAGTACATCTGCTCTCATCTAAGTTTTTAGCTCTGTTATGATCCCGGTTGTGAGAAAACCTGGACTTGGTCGGCCTCATAAGGTTTAATCTTTCCACGACCTCATATCTGCTGGTCAAAAAAGTTTTCATTTGCTCCCAAGTTGGAAGATCTTTTTGGAAACTAAGGGACTGTTCCCACAGGGATAAAGTGTCTTCCGGAAGTTTTGTTGAACAAATATAGACCAGGATCGGGTTCCAACTCTCTGTCGAGATGCCTTGAGCAAATAAGACGAACAGAGAATTGTTTATTGTATTTTGAAGGCTTCTTAGCACTTCACTGTCTTCGACAGCTACTTGAGAGAGGTTCAAGAGCGTGTTAACCTGTTTATCAACCAGAATGCGACGATTTTCGAATCGGGACTTTAGCGCATTCCATGTCAATTCGAAGTTAGAATCTCTCAATGGATACTGCCTAGCAATGGCGCCAGCCTTTTCGGTCGTTTTATATCGGAGGTGATATAATTTTTGGGCAGAGGAGAGAGTTTTGGTGATTAATACAAATCGTCGAAAACATGTCGCGGAAGGACGGCCACTCTTCATACCCGCTGGACACGATTTCATTGTAGCAAGGAGGGACATTCTGGCAAATAGAATTCCTTGCCTGTTCTGTTGCAGAAGGGGTTGAGAATTCTGCTGGACGAGTGGTTTCAGCGAGAGGAGGTTGCTGAGCGTCTATGAGGTCCGAAATCTGGGCCATGGTTTCATACACTCGTTCTCGGCACAGTTCCATTTTGGAGCGAGCGGTCAACTTGAAAGTTTTAGGCAGGTCGTCATTGGGGGTGGTGCCACATTGCGAAAAAGCCGCCTGTAGATCCGCATAATAGCCATTGAGATGGGCTAAATACGCTTTGAGGATTGCGGGCGTTAACTCTTCGATAGGAACAGAAGAGAATTTGGAACAAAAGTGGACCAAATTGTCCGTTTTGAAATTAAAAATGCTTATGGAGAGATCATGAGACTGTGGGAATTGAGAATAATTTAAAATTGACTTAAACAAATAATTCGATGGTTGATGGATCGAGGAGGCAAGAGTTGAGAAAAACAAACACCAAAATCGAAAATCGAAAAATATTCGAATTGACAACAAATGTTGCACAAAACCGAATAGAAATGTCGCAAACTGAAGTACATTCACGAAAAGTGCAAGAAATTTTTCGAAGTGTTTCACCTCAATCGAGTTTTGAGTGAACACACAAGAGATTTTTATGATGGCACGAAAATGCAATGATTTTTTGGAAAAAAAATCTAATGTGCGTTCTTGTCCAGGAAAGCGAAGTTATTTCTCCAATGGAATTGGAAACAACAAGCTTATAATTATTTTTCTTAAAGCAGTTAAGAAAATATAATTTACTGAACTTATTCCACAGCTTATTTTTTCCACTCCAGTGTACTACATAAAGAGGTTCATGTAGTGCCACTGTAAGTATCTGGAACTGCACTGAGAAAGGTCAGCGACACTATTTACATATGTATGTACAAAGACAATTAAAATTAAAATTAAGTATAAGATGTCTCACGTTCATACAATAAAAGCCACGTGCGAGTGGTTTTTGCAGCAGAGCCACATTCGGAGAGTAAAGATGAAGCCACGAAAGCAACTCTCTATGCTTGCAGTCGGCAGAGATATGAATATGCGTGTGATCTCTATGTGCTCTTGTGTTGATTTGTTTGGTGGTTGATTGTTTCAATCAGTAGCGCACTCGGGGCGGGAACTTTGGGAATTCAAACCCCTGAAATACAAGAATTATTGGTGAAATATCCCTCCAAAATAAAGTTTTGCCTACGCCACTGATTTCAATACGTGTGAAGTGAACGCACACAATTTTGCTTTACCTGGCAGCGATCGGAACCGTTGTGCTTTGTGTGAGTAAAACAAAGAGCGTTAATATTGTAACGATAAGACAGTCTGTCGCTGTGCAAAGCAACCCTGTCGCTACGCGCCGTGCTATAATTCAATCTGGTAACGATGGCCGCGATAATAAGGGAAACTTTTAGGCCAACCTGGCAATGATGGCAACTGTTAGTCCAACCTGGCAATGATGGAAACTGTTAGTCCAACCTGGCAATGATGGCTACTTTTAGTCCAACCTGGCAATGATGGTCGCGATCATCATGGAAACCTGTAGTCCACTCCGGAATGTGCGAGAAGGATCTGCGCGATGGCCAGACAGGTATAAAAGGCAGCCGGGTGCGGCGCAGCGAGTCAGTCTGATTTTGACTAGTGAAGGTGCCACACGGAGTAATTGAGCAAATACTTACCTTGTGACCGAAATTTTTCCGGAAATTTTAAATAAAACGCAAAATTCTTAATCTTCATCAATATTTATTTTATCTCCTTCACATATGCCAACGTTTCTTCCAATCATCAAAACATTTTTTATAGGCGCTTTCCGGTATGGCTTTGAGTTCCCTCTGCGAATTCTGTTTTACGTCTTCTATGGATTCAAAACGCGTTCCTCTGAGTGGTAATTTGAGTTTGGGAAACAGGAAAAAGTCACACGGTGCAAGATCAGGTGAATACGGTGGCTGTTCGATGGTATTCATTGAATGTTTGGCCTTAAAATCGTTGATAATGTTGGCTCGGCGCGAGGGAGCATTATCGTCATGAAAAATCCATGAATTATCCTTCCACAATTGATGCCGTTTACGGCGGATATTTTCACGCAAACGTCTTAAAACAGTCAAATAGTAGTCTTTACCGACTGTTTGTCCTTCAGGGACGAATTCATGATGCACCACACCACGAATTTCGAAGAAAACAATCAGCATTACCTTGATTTTCGAGCGACTTTGGCGTGGTTTTCTCGGTTTCGGCCGGTCTTTTCCTCTCCATTCCGATGATTGTTGGCTTGTTTGCATGTCGTACTCGTAGACCCATGTCTCGTCACCAGTTATGATGCGTTCCATGAAAGTTGGATCGGAATTGGCACGATCAAGCACGTTCAAAGAGACCTGTTCACGGTACTCATTTTGAAGAAAATTCTCAACAAAATCGCAACGCACTACTGAGGTGAACTGGTTTCAACAGCTGCCGTAAACAAACTGTCTGACAGATCGCGCTCATTTTTGGCATAGTAATTAAGGACAGTGCTACCAACCTACAGAAACTTAAAATATCGAAAATTATACAGCGCGCGAATTTTAAATGAGAATTTCCGGAAACTTTTCGGTCACAATGTAAGTGTAAAGACAGTGAAGAGTAAAGTGTGAAATAAAGTGATTTTTGGTTTAGTTTATTGACTGCGTTTGAGAAACTGAGTGTGTTTTATTTTCAAATTACGCAATCCAGAGATACGTAACAGCCCACTAGAACTAGTATTCGTAACAATATTATTACGCTCTCACTGTGCCGACGCTTGTTTCCTCTTGATAATGAAAGTATTGCAAATTCGAGCTTGCCCTATGCCATTCGATTGTATGAGCGTAAGACATCTTATACATTAATTCTGTGGTCAAAAACAATAAACGCTTAAGTCGACTAAACACATCACTGAGTTAAGGTTGCTAGCATCTTCCTTTAAAGCGCGCGGCTTAAAATAGTACTTATGGACTTAAGCGATTATTGCTTTTGACCACAGAATTGTCTTTGGTATGTACATATGGGAAATGCAGAGACATTTGTCTCTGGGAAATGTACAAGTAAACACCGGCTACCGCGCATCCGGCTGGATGCAAGCAAATAGCACCAGCTAAGGCCACACTCCTGAAAACGCTGGGCAGCCAGAAACTGCAAGCGCAATAGCAACATCAACAACAGCAACAACAATAGCTAGCTTCAGCCAGAAACTGCAGCACTGCAACAACAATAGCTAGTTTCAGCCAGAAACTGCAAGCGCAATGCGATCATCAACAACTGCGACGTCAGCACAGCGACAACAGCTAGCTTCCACACAACGCAGCAGAGTAGGGTAGAATAACTTCAGTCTTTTGTCAGACTCTTCATTGTCAACACAACTTATCGGCAGACCCTGCGATCGTGCGGGTGGAAATAAAAAGTATCAATCAGAAAAATTGTGTTTTATTATTTTAACTGGCGCCCAACGTGGGGCCACGCGTGCGAATAAAAATATCCTGATAAAAGGATTAAACGCCGTGGGTTCAGACCCACTGAACAAAATTTTATTCCTATACTTAACTATAATAAATAAATAAATAAAACAAATAGAAAAAATAAAACAGTGAACAAAAGAATATAAACCGAAGAAGGCGCATTTAAATAAAAAGAAGTACTACGTCAAAATAAGACCGTAGTGCCGTCAGTCACTCAGGGGGATCAACATGTAACACTGGAAAGTGTACGTGCCGTAACTGAGCTGGCTAATGGAAGCGTGTGCTAACACCTCCACGTGGTGACGGCTGGAAACGGCTACTTCCAGATCTGGTTCTGGTCGTAGTCGGCTAAGGTAGCACAGCGGAACCTCCCTAATCCGGGGTGTCATGCGACCCGTGCCCATCGGACTGATTTGCAGCCAGGGAGTATATCGGCTGTATTTGAACGGAGCTTTCCTGATACCTGGCCGCCTCAGGAAGGAACGATGGCCTTATCACGGCAAGGGGCTCTGCCGTGACGGACCCTCCCTTTCCCCATTCCCGCATTGGTCACCGTGCTGGCATTTTCATCAGTGTCACGCACAGCCCGCCAGGTCGGGCAGGTGACCGTAAGAAACAGATGATGTCGACATTCAAAAAACAAGCCTCGGAAGTAGATGGACAGACGTTGGACACGGACAAACGGAGAATGGATTCGGACAAACGACAAACTGACATGGACAAACGACTGACGGACAGAAGAGAGGTGGGCACTTCTTCCGAAGACGACCTCCTGGCATCAAGCCAGGAAACAATGATTTCCTCAGTGGGAGTAGGCGCTGTGGGCCACAGCACCCCTACCCCCACTGAAAAACCAACGACATCAGCAGCTGCAGCGAAAGCCATCAAAAAACCGGCCAAGCCTAGGGAACCGTCCAGTTATAAGCAGTACCAGAGAGCCTTAGCTATCCTCAGTAGGATTAGCAAGAACGAGGCTGCTGGTGCTGCTCATCCCAAGGACGCGGAGGGCAAGGTACGGTTTCAGAGGGTTGTCGACGAGTACTTGGCGTACCAAGCGACCCTGCCGAAAGCTGCAGCGACAAAACGCGACCGGTCTGCCCATGACAGCTCGAACCGCGAGACGAAGAAGGCGAAGGTTGCCGATGCAACCGACGCAGCGACGAGACGCGTCTTCAGTGACGTGGCACGGGATAGCCTGCAAGTAGCACTGGTCGATGCCACCACAAACCGCGGCAAGGAAGCCTTGGAGAAATGGGGAGAGATCGAGGCCAGGTTGACACAGATGGTCATGGACCATGTGATTAGCAACCTGGCATCGAACCCGAAGGTGCCTCTCCCTGGTTTCGACTCGGCCGAAGTTGTTCGCGGTTATCGGGTGATCAAGTGCGACGACCAATTCTCCAAGGATTTCCTGGAGGGCTGCATCTCCAGGATTGGAGAGGCAACTGAGGGCTTGAGGCTCAAGCTCATCCCCGCCAGCGAAATTCCGAAGAGACCAAGAGCGCGCATTTGGTTGCCAAATATGTCCTTGGACAGCGGCAAGCTGGTCCCCTACTTGCAGGCACACAACCCGACAGTGCCAATGACAGACTGGCAGGTCATACAAGCGGAGGCTCCGCAAAAAAACAGTTTATCCTTCCTCCTGGTGATCAGCGAGGAAAGCCTACCTGCCCTGGAGAAGGCAGAATTTAAACTTCGGTTCGGCGTACGGCACGCTAGACTAAAGGTCTTCCGCTCCTCTAATCCGGAAGAGGAGGACGCAGACGAGATTGTCGAAGTTGTTGGACGACGTAAGGCTCGACGATCCGGACCCTACCACCGTAGACCAGTAGGCCTGGGGTTGAAGGTTGTCCAAATTAACCTCCAACATTCAAAGTTGGCAACGGACAACCTTACCGTTCTTCTGTCGGAGGAGGACGTGGACATCGCCATAGTCCAGGAACCTTGGGTACGGAGCACTGAGGTGAAAGGGCTGAGGCGGAGCGACTACAACCTCTTCTACAAGAGAGGGGAAGGTAAGCCAAGGGCGTGCGTAGTTGCTAAAAACACCTTAACATGCATCTTTTACCTCACCACAGCACTGACGACACCACGGTGGTGGAGCTAGCTGCAGCCGAGGGAAAAAAGCTCCTTATAGTCTCGGTCTACATGGCGCATGACAGGCCTGCGCCACGCGAGGAGATCCGGAGGCTCGTCAGCAACACCAATACCCACGGCACGGTGCTGATAGGGTGCGACGCGAATGCGAGCCACACCCTATGGGGAAGCACGGAAAACAACGACCGAGGTGAGTCTCTTTTTGACTTTATACTTAGTACTAACCTAGTAGTGTGTAACAGGGGAAACACCCCCATCTTCGTTTTCCCAAGCACTGACGGGTTTAGTGAGTGGGAGGAGGTTCTCGATGTTACTCTACTAACGGATAACGGACAGGTGGGTGTGAACAAATGGAGGGTATCCAGCAAGAAATCCTTTACGGATCACGCATGGATACTCTTCGATTTGGATCTTCTGGTTGAAGCACCCGCACCATATCGCAATCCCAGACGTACCAACTGGAATCGTTTCGCCGGTATGATCCGTAACAGGATAGGGAGGGCTGCCCCAGTCAATATCTCCTCGGTAGGAGACATTGATCATAGAATCGGGCAGTTGGAGAACACGATGGCTTCCGCGTTCAAAACGTCTTGTCCTATTAAATACTCAAAAAAATCATTCCCACCTTGGTGGAATGATGAGATCGGAGGTCCGAATGTCATTCAATCTAAGTTATTCCTCAGGTAACTGCCAAAGTTACAAGGATAGCTTAAAGAAATATAAAAAAGCTATCAGAAATTCCACAAACAAGGGTTGGAGGGAATTCTGCTCAGCTATAGAAACTACGAAGGATTCCGCAAGGCTAGGAAAGGTGTTGTCCAGGGATCACACCTGCCCCTCGTTCATAAAGAAGCCAGATGGCTCCTGAACTGAAAGAACCGAGGAGGCCCTAGATCTGCTACTGAATACACACTTCCCAGGCTGCACAAAAGAGGGCACCTTGACTAGGCATGCAGTGCCAGGCCTAACTCCGATAAACGATGCTAACAACATTATAACGAGACAAAAACTCACATGGGCTGTGAAAAGCTTCTCACCATACAAGTCTCCGGGACCAGATGGCATTCTTCCCATAATGCTGCAGGTGTCACAGGACTCAGTACTACCCTGGCTAGAGGCCATCTTCAAGGCCTGCCTAGTCTGGAATTATATCCCCGTCAGTTGGAGACGGGTGAAAGTCGTCTTTATCCCGAAGGTAGGGAAAAGAGGTCACGACTCAGCGAAAGATTTCCGGCCTATAAGCCTGACTTCTTTTGTACTTAAAACCTTCGAGCGGTTGCTCGACCTCCACATACGGGAGGAAGTAGGACATAAACTATCTGAAACCCAACATGCTTACCTAAAGGGTAGGTCAACGGAGACCGCCCTACATGAGGGTAGTACGAACAGTGGAAAGGTCACTGGAGTATAAGCAGTACACACTGGCAGCCTTCATGCCTTTAATAACATAAGGACGAATGCGATAGAGGAATCGCTGGTAAACCTTGGAGTTAGCATACAGGTACGTAGCTGGGTTACGGCAATGCTCTAATCGAGGGTGGTGAGCGCGACGCTCGGGAACACCCAGCTTACAAAATTTTTAAGCAGGGGCACACCACAGGGGGGGTACTGTCGCCTCTTCTGTGGGTTTGTGCCCTCAACAACACTTTAACAGAACTTAACCAGAGAGGACTCAAAACGGTTGCGTATGGTGACGACGTGGTTTTAATGGCATCAGGAATCCTTCAGGGTGGCCTGGATAGGTTAATCGCTTGGTGCACGGGACGTGGACTAAGCATTAACCCCAGCAAAACTGAACTGATGCTGTTTACCACTCGTACTAAGATACCAACTTTTACCTCATCTTGAGAATATAACACTACGCCTTTCGTCCAGTGCCAGATATCTCGGGGTAATTCTAGACCCTAAACTGAACTGGAGGCTAAACATAGAGCACAGAATTAACAAAGCAGGATTTACACACTACTCCTGTAGGAAAATGATAGGAAGGAGGTGGGGCCTCCGACCAAGTCTAACGCTATGGATGTTCAAGATGGTTGTACGTCCAATATTATCATACGGAGCTCTGGTCTGGTGGAAAGCCCTCAGGAGGGAATACAACATTACCAAACTCGGTAGACTACAAAGAGCAGCTTGTACCGGAACGACGGGAGCGATTAGATCCTGCCCTGGAGAGGCGCTTAACGTGTTGACGCACCTGCTTCCCGTCGATCTGTATATTATGAAGGCCGCAACTCTTAGTGCTCTCAGGCTGACGGAAACAGGTTGCTGGAAGGACAGACCGTATGGCCACGGCAATCTGTTATCACAAGGGCAAAGGTGCCTGCCTACAACGACGGATTATGTAATTCCTACCATGGTCTTTGGGAAAAATTACGATATCCGTATCCCCTCTCGTCTAGAATGGAAGAGAGGAAACATCCTAAATAACCTGAGTACCACAATCTACACTGATGGCTCCAAAATGGAATGCGGAGTAGGAGCAGGAGTCTTCTCCGAACATCTTAAGATAAACGTGTCTTTCCGCCTCCCCAATACGGCAAGCGTTTTCCAGGCGGAAGTGCTCGCTATTATGGAAGCGTGCAGGATGGCATTGATGGACACATCCTACAAAAGCCACATTACAATTCTTTCCGACAGCCTATCTACGATTAAGGCACTGGAATCGTCGATTCTATCGTCAAAATTAGTGCGGGAATGCAGGAAGCTCCTGATAGACCTAGCTCAGAAGTTCAGAGTTACCCTGATATGGGTGCCAGGGCACAATAGCATTGACGGGAACGAAAGGGCCGATGAGCTGGCTCGAAGAGGCTCCGCTCTTGATGAGAACGAGGCGCTGACGGTTCACGCCCCACTGGGCTCTATCAAGGGCGAGGTCTCGAAGGACTTCCTTGCCAAAGCCAACACTAGATGGCAGAGGATGGAATCCTATAAAATCAGCAGATCACTGTGGCCAACATACGACAAACACAGGACCGCGGAGCTCTTGAACAAAAGTCGACGGGATGTGGCAAGACTGACGGCAGTCATCACTGGCCACTGGCCCATTGGAGAGCCGTGGCAAAGATGGGGATTCCATACAACACCAGCTGTCACAGCTGTGAAAACCCGGATGAGAAGGAAACCGTCCACCATTTCCTCTGCGCCTGTCCGGCCTTAGCAAGAAGGATATGGAAAACGCTGGGAAAACCGACATTTCAGACTTTCGAAGAGATAGCCAAGTGCAGCTTAAGCTCACTACTCTCTTTCATTAACCTCTCGGACTGGGTATAAGTATATGTATGGATAGATACATATACAGCTGCGGTCAAAATAATAGTAGTACGCATACAACGAAAAGAAAATTAAGAAAAAATAATCTGCTTTTTTTTACAAATATTTATTTTGTATTTTTTTTAACAAGTTATATGTGTTAACAATGCAATCATAAAAGAAAACTTAAGAATTAAACTCAGTTTGGTTTGATTTAAATTAAATGCGTCAAAAGCTCCAAAATATGGACGGTCAAAAAAATAGTAGTTCGCTTTACTTTCATAAAAATGAAGCAAAAATTATGTTTCATTTTAAAAGATTTAGTGGTTAAATAGTAATAACGTAATTTTTCTTCAAATTAATATTTAGTTGCGTGACTGTTGTTTGGCTATTACTGCAGCACAGAGCCGATGCATTGAAATAACCAAATTTTCATATCTTTCTCTAGGGGCGTGGTCTACTGCTTCTCAAAGTTGATTATTATTTAAAAGATTATTGTGAGCAACTGCTCTCTTCACGTCACACCACAAATTTTTAATTATATTGAAGTCTGGTGATTGTGCGAGCCATTCCATAACCCTAATCCTGCTTTTGCGAAGCTCCTTTCGTGCGACCTTTCTTGTATGCTTTAGGTTATAATCCTGTTGGAAGACCCAAAGCATTGGCGTTTTTTCACTGACATACGGTAGCACGATTTCCTGCAAAATTCGTACACATACACATCGATCCATCGTTTTCTTGATCAAATAAATAGCGCCACTCCATAAAACGTAGGACATGCATTTATTTATTCAGCATGTCTTACGTTTTATGGAGGTGGCGCTATTTATTTGATCAAGAAAACGATGGATCGATGTGTATGTGTACGAATCTTGCAGGAAATCGTGCTACCGTATGTCAAATAAATAGCGCCACCTCCATAAAACGTAAGACATGCATTTATTTATTGAGCATGTCTTACGTTGTATGGGGGTGGCGCTATTTATTTGATCAAGAAAACGATGGATCGATGTGTATGTGTACGAATCTTGCGGGAAATCGTGCTACCGTATGTCCGTGAAAAAACGCCAATGCTTTGGATCTTCCAACAGGATTATAACCGAAAGCATACAAGCAAGGTCGCATGAAAGGAGCTTCGCAAAAGCAGGATTAGGGTTATGGAATGGCTCGCACAATCACCAGACTTCAATATAATTAAAAATTTGTGGTGTGACGTGAAGAGAGCAGATGCTCACAATAATCTTTTAAATAATAATCAACTTTGAGAAGCAGTAGACCACGCCCCTAGAGAAAGATATGAAAATTTGGTTATTTCAATGCATCGGCTCTGTGCTGCAGTAATAGTCAAACAACAGTCACGCAACTAAATATTAATTTGAAGAAAAATTACGTTATTACTATTTAACCACTAAATCTTTTAAAATGAAACACAATTTTTGCTTCATTTTTATGAAAGTAAAGCGAACTACTATTTTTTTGACCGTCCATATTTTGGAGCTTTTGACGCATTTAATTTAAATCAAACCAAACTGAGTTTAATTCTTAAGTTTTCTTTTATGATTGCATTGTTAACACATATAACTTGTTAAAAAAAATACAAAATAAATATTTGTAAAGAAAAGCAGATTATTTTTTCTTAATTTTCTTTTCGTTGTACGCGTACTACTATTATTTTGACCGCAACTGTAAGTCCAGATGACACCACACAATATACCTTAGGGTACCTACCGGGAATAGTGGTATCTAAATGGCGCCAACGCGCTAATTGGATGTTGGAACATCGCCACTTGAACCAACCAACCAACCAACGTCAAAATAAACAGGAAAAAATTAAAAAAAAAAACTACAATAAAATAAAAACCCAATAAAAAATTGATAAAAGCAACAGAGGCTTTGCGCGCCACACCTAGGTGCTGCCATCGAGGGACGAACCATCGCCATCTGCACAGATTTCGAACAAGGTCTAATGTATTCTTAAGGATTGTATGTGAGTAGAGTCCCCACTTTTTGAAATGGTGATTTAGTTAAATAAATGAGAATTTGTTGGAAATAAAGTTAATTGATATTGTAAAATTAATAAATAATTATAAGTGTTTATAATATTTGTAAACCCATATCGAACTAACCGACGACATGGATGAAGAACAACTTCGCGCTGTGGTTGGTGCTGCTGTGAGAGTGGCCACGGACCAGGTTTTTCAAACTACAGTTGACGAATTGACTAACAGACTATCGCGGATAGAGACCCCAGCTAGAGTGGAAGAATACGTTGAAATTACATTCGACCCTAATATTGAATGCAACGAATCATTAGACATAGTCCAGTCACTACCTGAATTTTGTGATGACCAGACTAAATACGTCTCATGGCGTCAGGCAACGCACGCTGCATATCGAATATTCGAGAGCTATCCCGGAAGTTGCAAGCACTATGAAGCAGTGGCAATTATCCGGAATAAAGTTGTCGGACGTGCAGATTCTGTATTGTCCTCATTTAATACCGTGCTGAATTTAAGGGCTATTATAGCCCGACTGGATTTTACCTACTCTGATAAAAAACCGATTCACACAATTGAGCAAGGGATGTCCACACTACACTAGGGGAGGTTGACAATCTGTGAATTTTACGATGAGGTGGAAAAGAAATTGATCGCCATAACTAACAAAACACTGATGACTTACTAACAAAACACTGATGAATCACTAATGACTAAGTTCAGACAAGACGCGCTCAGAGTTTTCATTTCTGGGCTCAACAGGCCGCTATGCGGTATTTTATTTTCTTCAAGACCAACGGACATCCCTACAGCGCTTGCGCTAGCACAAGAATTGGAGGCTAACCGAGTGCACTCCTTATT
Organism: Melieria omissa; assembly: GCA_963971225.1. NCBI lineage: Eukaryota > Metazoa > Arthropoda > Insecta > Diptera > Ulidiidae > Melieria > Melieria omissa. The sequence goes on along the minus strand of OZ020269.1, from coordinate 72,166,941 downwards.
TGCCTTCAAGCTCGCTGACAGTAATAATTCAGATACTTTCATGCAAAGACCAACCAACAACAGGACACAGCCTGCAGCCCTCATTTTCATAGGTTAGCATACGACCCGGGACAGCGAAGGGCTGTATATGGAGATTGATCCCAGTACCTCTAGATTTAGATACCCTACCCAAGCCAATAATCGTAATGGCGGTTATGCACTACAGGCCGGACAATCATCTCTTCTCCCTAATCGTCAGACTTACCTCAGGCAGAACCCTATTCGGGAATTCGCATCCGGTAGGTTTCAATCCCGTAAACGCTAAAAGACCATACAATAGCGACCGAATTAATGTCAATAAAATGCAACTTGTCAATAACGTAAACCAGTGTGCGCATGATGATGCTGGGCCCGACGCAAATTCTGATTGCTATTACGAAGAGCGGGAGTTGAATGGGATAAATATAGACACCGATGACATGATACCAGAAGAACCTACCGAGGAGATAAATTTTTTAGGGGATGGTTCCTGCTACCGCACGTTAGCAGGACATTTAAGGGAAAACCAATAACATTTTTTATTGACACTGGAGCCTCGAAAAATTATGTTAGGGATTGTGCATGCAAACAGTTAAACCCCCTTTTTAGTAAATTCAAGTACCAACCGCGTCACAAAAAATGCACTTTTAATATCTTTAACACTAATTCTGAGTTCGAGAGCGAAAAGCTTTGAGCACGCCTTTCCACAAACTCGAACAATTCGTCCAATTTCGGAATCACCTTTTGATCCGAATGCATGCCCCAAGCGTGTGCTGTAGCTGGTGGCAGCTTGGATGTGATGATGGGCACCGATAAGGCATCCCATTGATCGACCGGTAACTCCATCACCCGTAGTGCACGCAACGACTCGCGCGCCGTGTCCACAATCGTCAACAAATTCTCAGAGGTCTCATTGGATGCTGGGTTGATGCCCACGAATCGCGGAACATGTAACTCAGCCAGTTGTCTTGGGCTATCGTAGCACCGAAGCAATTCGGTCCATGTTGCATCGAAATCACCAGTATATAAATTGCCAACCAAAGTCTGGAGTGATTCGCTTGCCATTGCGTCTGGTAATTTAGCCAGTTTGTTGTATTCGAGGATTTCGGGCTTATTGAGAAGTGTCTCAATAGCATCGTTGAAGGAAAGCCAGTTGCGTAGTGAGCCATCGAATTTCGGAACGCGAACCGGATCCAATTTCAAATCCATCAGGACATTAGGACTTGCCGATGCCCTGCCATCTGATAGAGGTGTGCCATGCACCTCGTGCACAGCCATTTGTCGATTCAATTTTACGATCATGGCGTTGTAGAGATCTTCTGTTTCGCCGTACAGCTCGTGGTGTGCTGCCAGTGCCTCATCAAACGCGGCATGTCCGACCAAGTCGTCATACACCTTCATGAACCGATCAAAGTGCATCCGTACGGTCACCGATCGCTGTTGACATTCGAATGCGTCTTCGGAGAATGTGTCAGCCATAATCACCGCCGACTGCCGACGCAATGCATTCACGGCAGCCGCACGTTGGTTTAACTCAGCCATTGCTGTTCGGTAGCAGGCCACTGCGGGGTGGTGCCAGTGATTAATGGTTGTATGTCAGCAGACCACTAACGGGTGCTACCGATGCCAAAACCAAGATGTTCCACTGAATTGTTATATGTATGCCAGCAGACCACTACAGGATGCTGCAAGCGCCAAACCAAGTTGTGTGTATGCGAGCAGACCGCTACAGGATGCTGCAAGCGCCAAGCCAAGTTGTGTGTATGCGAGCAGACATCTTCAGGATGCTGCAAGCGCCAAGCCAAGTTGTATGTATGCGAGCAGACCGCTACAGGATGCTGCAAGCACCAATCCAAGTTGTGTAAGACGTTACTGTACGGGTACCGTATGTGATCCCGTTAGCAGCACACTCGCCACCTGTTGTTTGTCCGCAGACCACTGCCGATGCTGCAGACGCCAAAGCCAAAATGTGTAAGACGTTGCTGTACGGGTACCGTATGTGATCCCGTTAGCAGCACACTCGCCAACTGTTGTTTGTCCGCAGACCACTGCCGATGCTGCAGACGCCTAAGCCAAAATGTGTAAGACGTTGCTGTACGTGTACCGTATGTGATCCCGTTAGCAGCACACTCGTCCTCTCGTACGTGTTTCGACGCGTCCTAAGATGGCGGCACGCGGAACTCTCGTACACCAATCTCCAATTTTCCGCCAATGTCCAGGAGCCGTGAACTCTTCCTCACAGGAGGCACCAACAAATGTACGGGAAACCACTTCCAAATGGCTCCGCACACGCAAAATAAATCCCAACCACCAACAGTCAGAAAGAAAACCAAAAAGAACCGGAGTTCCAGCGGAGCGCGCGCAGCTCGCTTTTATTTTGAACAACCAACTTCAATCACAATCAAGTAACGACTCGAGTGCTGGCAGCACTCGAGTGCTGCCAGCATTGTGCGTGGGTGTTGCCAACTCAAACCATCTGTCTGTGTTCAATATTATTGTACAACGTCTTTACAGTGAAAATATTGTAATTTGTCCGAAGCATTCTTGTATGAAAGGACGCCTTTTTTAGTGTCAAATTTAGCATCAATTTTGCGCAAAAAATCGTATCCGATGATACCATCAAATGTTTCAAGAGCGGGTAAAATAAAGAACTCAGAATTAGTGTTAAAGATATTAAAAGTGCATTTTTTTTGACGCGGTTGGTGCTTGAATTTACTAAAAAGGGGGTTTAACTGTTTGCATGCACAATCCCTAACATAATTTTTCGAGGCTCCAGTGTCAATAAAAAATGTTATTGGTTTTCCCTTAAATGTCCTGCTAACGTGCGGTAGCAGGAACCATCCCCTAAAAAATGTATCTCCTCGGTAGGTTCTTCTGGTATCATGTCATCGGTGTCTATATTTATCCCATTCAACTCCCGCTCTTCGTAATAGCAATCAGAACTGGCTGAGTTACATGTTCCGCGATTCGTGGGCATCAACCCAGCATCCAATGAGACCTCTGAGAATTTGTTGACGATTGTGGACACGGCGCGCGAGTCGTTGCGTGCACTACGGGTGATGGAGTTACCGGTCGATCAATGGGATGCCTTATCGGTGCCCATCATCACATCCAAGCTGCCACCAGCTACAGCACACGCTTGGGGCATGCATTCGGATCAAAAGGTGATTCCGAAATTGGACGAATTGCTCGAGTTTGTGGTAAGGCGTGCTCAAAGCTTTTCGCTCGACATACTACATTGGCCAGGATCATCCAGCACTGGCACTGCAAGTGGATCCTTTCAGCGTGGTGGATCAGCGAATTCATCACGGCGACAAATGGTGAAATCGCACTTGGCTTCTGGGTCAAATTTTCTCAAGTGGGCCACTTTAAAATCAATGGTCTCAGTTTTCGTTGATCAATACGGTTTTCGATCGGCTTGGAGGTAAAAACGACACCCCAAAAATAATTTTGAAAAAAAATGTTTTTTTCATTAGTTATTTACAGTTAAAGTTTTTGATCATGTTTTTTTCAAAAATTCATAACTCACGAACGGTTTATCGGAACTCAACGTTTTCTACATCAAAATTTTTGTCAATTAATATACTTTGACATGAAAAAATCTTTCTTCACAAAAAAATTATTATTTAGCTGAAAAATGCTATTTGTTGTAAATAATTGAAAATTAATGAAACTTCTCCGCCAGCGAGAAAATTTTGACACATTTCATTCAATTCTACAATCCCTTACAAAAATTTTGGTGAAAAAAAAGTCATTATTTTGCATTAGGTCAAAAGTTATACATGTTTTTGTGACCGCGCTCCTACCTCTAGCGCTGGAAAAGCACATATTGACGCGCGCGCGCTTAGTCATCGTGTCACACGATGACGATTCGGTCACACGATAACTAAGCGCGCGCGCGTCAATAATTAATTTTCAATTATTTACAACAAATAGCATTTTTCAGCTAAATAATAATTTTTTTGTGAAGAAAGATTTTTTCATGTCAAAGTATATTAATTGACAAAAATTTTTATGTAGAAAACGTTGAGTTCCGATAAACCGTTCGTGAGTTATGAATTTTTGAAAAAAACATGATCAAAAACTTTAACTGTAAATAACTAATGAAAAAAACATTTTTTTTCAAAATTATTTTTGGGGTGTCGTTTTTACCTCCAAGCCGATCGAAAACCGTATTGATCAACGAAAACTGAGACCATCGATTTTAAAGTGTCCCACTTGAGAAAATTTGACCCTGCTACTACGCCTGGTCATTGCTAATTCTGCAATGAGGCTGGTCATTCACTCACTCGACTTATTGGCGCTGACGCCAGGACAGCGGTTTTCGGCACTGAGGGGTTCGGATCTGTGTTTCAACTGCCTGAAGCCAGGACACCTAACGAGAGAGTGCTCATCAAATGGCAGATGTCGGACTTGTGACGGGTATTATCACACATTGTTGTGTCGTAAGGACTCCAGTCATGCGCCGCCACAATCCGGTTCGACACCGAATGTGGCACCATCATCGACATCAGCTGGCACGAGTGCGAGTGCGAGCGTAGGATCGTCGAATCAACCACCACGAAATTTCATGTGACTAGAGGGAACGGCGAAGACATTCGTCCTCCTTGGCGAACAATTGGTCCTACTGGCAACGGCAATTGTTCACATCACCGATAAATATGGCTTGGCTCACCGCTGCCGAATCATTTGTGATCCGGGCAGTCAGGTGAGTTTTATTACTAATCGATTTGTTACCCAATTGGCTATTCGCAGGAAACCCTGCACCATGGAAGTCGAGGGGGTAGGGGGTAGGTGTCACGACACGCACGCGCGGCCTTACCGTTCTCAGGTTGGCATCCGTCAACAATTCATTTTGGCATCGAGGTGGCCTTTCATGTCCTCAATTCTGTGACATCACCCACGCCTGTGGCAAACATTGCGCCTGAATGCTGGACGCATTTGCAGGCCCTTGATCTGGCTGACCCGTTTTTCGGCAAGGTTGGTCGAATAGACGCTCTCATTGGCGCCGATGTATGGGGCGCCATCGTCGAAGAGGGTATCGTTCGCGGCTCCATGCATGAGCCATTCGCCCACCAAACAAAGCTTGGCTGGGTTGTGTTTGGTTCAGCGACCATCGAGGACACAAGCTCCCCGTCCGTGCGCTCGTTGCATACGCACGTCGACGAAGATATGGCGGCCGACCAACGTTTCGATGCGATGGTACGGCTCTTTTGCGAATTGGATCACGAGGTGACTCCTACACCAGATGAAGATGACATGTGTGAACAAATTTTTCTGGCTACGCATCATCGGGACGCCGACGCCAGGTACGTTGTGCAAATGCCGTTCCGACCGGATGCACCGACACTTGGCAACTCGCATCCACTGGCGTTGTGACAATTCTATCAATTGGAAAAGCGACTGGCCGCGGATCCTGGGCTGAAGGCGAAATACATCGCTTTCATGCGAGAATACATCGATTTGGGGCACATGGTGTTGGTGATGGGCAACCATAGCACCCCATCACAATGTTATTTTATACCACACCATGCTGTACTCGCCAAATTCCGAGTGGTGTTCAACGCGAGTGCGAAAACTCCTACTGGCATTTCTCTCAACGAGACTCAACTGGTTGGCCCTGTAATACAGGATCTTCTCGTCAACATAATTTTACGGTTTCGACAATACGCAGTGGCACTCTCGGCGGACGTCGAAAAAATGTTCCGCCAGGTGCGAATCGATCCACGACATCGATGCTGGCAACAAATACTATGGCGCGAATCTTATCAACTCTTATCACTTATCAACTCACCACAGTTACCTATGGTATGGCATGTGGCCCATACAACGCAATCCGCGCAATGCAACAATGCGCAAAGGACAACCATGGCATTATTTCAGATGGCAATAGGGCAGCGACTGCATTGGAAAGCATCCTGCGCGATTTCTACGTTGACGTAGTCAAGTAGTTGATAAGTAGTCATCCAGCGTAGAAACATCCGATTTGGCGGTACAATCAGCTGGTGATATTGATGCACTACTGCGTACTGGCCACTTCTCACTACGTAAATGGCTATCAAATGATTCGACAACATTGGCAAAAATCACACAGGCATCGAGCCCGACTGACACTATGAATTGCGGTCGGTTGAGGCAACGATTTTGGGTTTGCACTGGGACCCAACAACCGATGAGTTATTCTATCATCTCACCATGGAAAGTGAACCGACGAGAACGAAACGACTGGTCCTGCGCGACACGGCGCGACTGTATGATCCGACAAATATGCTTGCTCCGGTCATCATCGTGGCAAAGGTCTTCATCCAAACACTTTGGCTACATGGCTTCGGCTGGGATTCAGAATTGCCCGCTGAACTACTCACTGAATTGGTGGAATATCGTGCGAATCTTTATCAACTGGAGCGCATCCGAATTCCACGATGCTTGAATATGGGAGCATCGATGACATCGCACTTACATGGCTTCTGTGACGCAAGTCAAAAAGCATACGCTGCAGTAATCTATATATGCAGCACTGATGGCAATGGCAACTTCACTTTATCGCTGGTCACAGCGAAAACTCGTGTGGCACCGGCGAAGCTCGACAAAAATGGCACTCCTCTGGCAACAATTCCACGCTTGGAGCTGTGCGCGGCACGGCTCTTGGCTGAACTCTTCATCAACACGCGACAGGCATTGCAGTTGGCAGACGCTCCGTATACTTTGTGGAGCGATTCATCGATCGTGTTGGCTTGGATACGCAAGTCACCGTCTACACTGAAGCAATACGTGGCCAATCGCGTCACGTACATTCAACAGCATACTGAAATGGCCAGATGGCGGCATGTGCGCACCCATCTCAATCCAGCGGACTGCGCAACTCGCGGTATCAGAGCATCCGCGCTTGTCAGTCACGAACTTTGGTGGAATGGTCCAGTCGAGCTGATGCGCGACAATCAACAGGTGGACATCCCAGAACCGGATGAGGACGAACTCAGCCCGGTGGCGTTCGAGGTCAGACCGGTCAAGGCACACGTTGCACGTGCAGTGCAACCACCCACAATTCAAACACGATTTCGTCGAGGCGACAAGGTCGTCACCATCGACCTGGTGGAACGTTTCTCCCAGCTCGGCCGATTGCTCCGTACGACCGCATACATATTGCGGGGCAATCCAACCCGACACTATTGGCATCACACACTCGTGGACGCAGAAGAATTGGCTGCGGCGCTCATTTGGCATGTGCGCGCTGAGCAAGAAAGGTACGAGGGCGGGTCAATAAGTCCGTGACTTTTTGAATTTCCCGCCTCTTAATTGAAATGGCAACACTGCTCCCGTCAACAGTCATCTGTCAGTTGACTCTTGTCAAAAATTGAACAAGCTGCGACATTTAGTTTGTTTTTTTGAAATCACTTCAAATTCACTTTTTGGTGTTCTACATTTCACTTTCACTCGCTCAATTCCACTTGTTTTTAAAAATGTATTCCGAGTGATTTTGCATGTTCCAGAAACCGAATTCACTAGAAAAAATGTGAATTGTACGCACTTCAGCAGTAGAAAGTGAAAAGACAGAAGCTACATAAAAATGTAAGTACATTGAAAAAATTTGAAAAAAATTAAAATAAAAATGCAATTTTAATTTGAGAATGTAATTTGCAAGGGGAAAGCACAAAAACTCGGCGCAGGATGCGATACTCCTTAAGTTTATAGAGAAACACCAGGATATCGCCAAAGGATTCGTTAAGGGGACCCGGTGGTCTAGAAATTTCAAAAAAATCGATTTTTTGTTTTTTCGATATTTCGAAAGTATAGTATCTTAAGAATGTAAGAGTGAACTTTTCATGCGGAAATTCCCAATATTATAGCTTCTACAGCCCATTAACTAGGTATATCGCGGTCCGCGCTCTATACATCTGTACCTCAAACTAACTCATTTATCTCGAAACGACTTTTTTCGGTACGCCGCGGATGAAAACAAAAAAACTATTTAACCGAATCACTTGAAATTTGGATATGTTGTTCACAACATGTATGACTATCGTCGGAACTAGAATCATAATTTTATTTAAATAATTTCTTATTTTTTACACTAAAAAACTAGTGAAAAAAGACCCGATTTTACGAACTTTTTTTCAAAAGCGCGCCATTTTGTCAATTTTTAAAATTTTCGATTTGTTCTAGTTCCGACCATAACTGCACTCTTTCTGATTAAGAGTTTTCTTGATTTTTGTGTTTCAGATGAGTAGAAGTCTCGAAATCACGTACGCCGTCCGGGTCCGATTTTTCGAGAGGGTCATCTTTAGCAGCATTTTTATAATAAAAAATATTGTTTTTAAAATGCAAACAAAAATGTTTTGTATGCTCAATAAACGTAGTAATAAGCCCAAAAAGTTGAAACATCGTTTTTTAAATTTTTAATGGCAAAAAAAACCGTGAAAACAGGTGAAATTTTCGTGCTCTAGACCACCGGGTGACAAAGTGAAAGTGGAGGCGCTCTGGAAAGAGTTGACGGTGGACCTAAATAGCAATGGCCCTCCCCAACATTTATTGTTTGTTTTACAATATTTATTGTTTCCCTACAATACGTAACTCCACTACATTCATAACATTTTCTGATTTGCCAATACATTCGCATGCAATTTAGTGCGACAAAACATTGCTGAAATATTCTCTTTCAATTAAGTTTTTCTCGGAAATCTCCACTTGAAAATTTATATTACTTACAATCATTGCATTTATGCTGAAGTACCCCTTTCTGTTGTAAAAAAGCGTGTGGTCATGATGTGGCTTCGTTATACGCACGTGTGTACCGTCAACGCAGCCTATAAAGCCCGGAATCTGGAATTTCTGCAAAATATGGCGTTTCGAAAGTTGTCGCTCTCCCTCCGTCATATTTAAATTTATCCATCTCGCGCAAATATGTTTTTCCAAAATTTCAAGGATGATGTGTAAAATTTTTGTAACCGTGCTTCGCCCTAATGCAATGTCGCTGTCTTTTCCAACAGCTTTTTGGAATCCGCCTTCTGCCAGTAACCTCAAAGTAGCAGCTAGCTGGATATGCGCTGGAATGGAAGATGGCTTCAATCGGGGAGTTATAACGTCGAAGAGCATTCGGAAGGCATATTTATTTACTCTGTAGTGCGCTGTGAAGCTAAAGGAATTCCATAAATAAAACTCTTGTTGCTTTTACTGCATTTCAGTCACTTACACAGATTCTACCATTTCCAGAAGGTTAGAGTGATCGCGCAAAATATTCCTTTTTATCTTTTGCTCTGTATAATGATTGTTTGCACCAATGGTCAGAACAAATGCAATTAATGCACTCATTTTTAAATACTTTTTTGAAAGCTTTTTGTTTTGTTCGAAAACAATCGGCTGACAGGAAATTCAGCGAGAAGAAAGTTATAACGAGTTGAAAATGAATATGTGGAATTGAAATCACTCGGTTTCTAGAACACCAACTACATTTTCACTCGGTTTCAAGTTCACTTCTAGTTTCACTTTCACTTGGTTTCTGGAACCTGGCTGTTTATAATGTTTTTGCCCACCTTCCCTTACTTGGGTGAGGATTGAATGAGTACCTATCCTATCGAACGCTTTTTTGAAACCAATGGAGAGGTTAGATATGTGATTTCTAGTTGCTGGATTGGACCCTATTTGGTGATCAATAAAGAGTTGTGCATCGATGGTTCCTTTATTGGGCTTAAAAGCTGTTTGTTTACAGCATATTAATATGTTCTTATATCCTTTTGCAATAATTTTATCTAAAACTTTGCTGACACAAGAAAGTAAAGAAATGGGTCTGCAACTGCCAGGTTTGTCTTTTGGCTTAACAGGCTTAGGTATAGGAATCACTGTTGCGGTCCTCCACTCATGTGGAATTATTCCTGTCTGAAAAATGTTATTGTAAATTTTTAGGAGGTGCTCTTTTGCTGCTTCTGGAAGGTGTTTTAACATTATGTAGCTGATGTCATCGGAGCCAGGACTACTGCTGGAAACAGAAGAACGAGCAGCGTTTTGTTCAATTAAACTAATTTCTGACTCAATAGTTACAGCAGATTTACTTGGAGCATAGAAGATAGTGGTATTAAGATTTTGTTTATTGGATATGAATGTGTTAGAGAACATTGAATCATCAGAAGCAGAGGACCATTGGGCTGCAAGTAATGTAGCGATTTGTTCAGGTTCGTCAATTATAGAACCATCTGTTGAGGTTAAAAGTTGTATAGGACTCTTTCTTTTGTGTCCGTATGGAAAGTTGACTTGCTGCCAGAAAAGTGTAATAGAGGAGTTTGGATAAATTGCAGACGTGAGTTTTTTAAAAGCATATTTTCTTTGCATGTTTGCATTCCCTCTTAAAAATTGCGTTCGCTTTTTTGTAGGCAAGTCGATTTTCATGTTATTTTTATTTTATATACCAAAGTTGTCGTTTATTATAGCGGAGGTTAGCAATAGTGGGGCAATAAACAATACAACAATAAACTTTTTTGTTTGTAGTTTGGGGCGTAGTTTTCGCAAAATCACAGATTTGTGAAAAAGAGTAGCGTCTCTGTTGTTGTTGTGATGAAGTGGTGTATTTAAAATTTTGTTGTTAAGGATTGTGTTTAGATGAGTGCTGTCTTCAGTGATCCTTCGATCCCATCTCCAATCCCAATCTTTCCTTTTCCCTTTGTACTCATGTTCCAACTATTTTCTGCTCCCTGGCATCGGCCGTTTGTATCGTTTAATGTTTCGTGTACTACTTGTTACTTGTTGTTCATACCTCCGTGAATAAAGACCTAAACATGAACCCCACCGCGTACATTATTTATCCGCTCCGCGCTGAACTTTACATGGTCCTTCGAGCTATTGCGGACCCGCGACGCGAAACACAAAACAAAAAACTATAAAAAGCAATCAACAAGTGCGAGAACTAAAATTGAAACCACACTCAAAACAAAAAAAAACACAAACGTTGTTACAACAAAACTAATCACAAAGGAAAAAGTGACAAATACATATGTACATACTACATAAAACATTGCTATTTGATGGGCAAAAATACAGATGTATTGTAACATTTATCAAGCCATGCTTTTGTTTCCACTGTATTTTTGCCCATCAAATAGCAATGTTTTATCAAAACACGAAATTCACTTTTTTCCATTGTTTACAAAAATTCAGAGGTAGCGTCACTTCGAAAGCAATAACTTGAAAACGAGTCAACCAAATGTCATGAAACTTTGACAGAATCTAAGTTAAGGATGGTTTTCCATGTACAACACAATAATTCTTAATTTCTGGCGCCATCTCTATGTCAGGCCAAAGACTTTTCAGCCCATGTAGTAGTCCAACTAACTAACAACAGTGACAACACAAATCAAAGAAAAAGTGCAAGGAAACACTAACTAACTAATCACAAGATACAAAGTAAAAAGTGTTACAAAAATATAACTAAACAGTGCACAAAATTTTTACAAATTAAAATTAAAAACAAAAAAACCGCGACACATAGCCAGTGGTTTTGCAGAACACATAAAACAGAAACACGGGCTATATAACAACATAAAAACAACAACAACACACCCACAACGCACAAACAACAACAGCAAAAGCAACGTAGCACAACAGCAGCGGACACACAGTTCCAGCAGGAGATACCCATTCTCGAAAACAGATAAGCCCAACATTTATATTTTCAAAATATAAATAACACGTACATGCACTAACACATATATTTTAGCCAAATATATACCCACTCCCCAAAAATCGAGGATAAAACGTTACATTCTGGTACCCCGCCACTGTACGCTTATCGTGCATATATCCCTAATTACAAAACAGCGCAGTGGAGTAAGCAATCCTGCTACTGCACGTAATTCGGCGCTTTGTATATTTTCGCAGTCTCTTTTGTGCGAACTCCGCTGGCAAAGCAGCAATAACTCCGCTGCAGCCAGCATCCCAAACAGCGTTGCCGTTTTGGTTATTTTTAACCAAAAATGGTTATTTTTATTTTTGAAAATGGATTTTGGTTACTTGGTGATTTTTGATCCAACTTGGTTATTTTTTTGGAACATTGCCCATTCATGACAAAATGTATATTTTAGAATATAGCACACTGATACAAAATGTATCTTAAATATCAATGAGCACAATATTATTGGGAGTGGCAATAATATTGATACTGATTGATAGTGACAACTCATAGTCATTGCTTTTTCTCGTAAAAGAGTAAGCAGCATTTTTTAATTCGATAACTACAGTCGTGTCTGGATATAGTGAACTAATTATTGCAAGGTCTGCTCACAGTATTGAAGTTGTTCACAATATCAAGGTTAGAATTTTTGTTTAAAAACTCGTCTTATTTGCTCAAACTACACTGTGTGTATTTAAATTTAAAAGATCATTAAAATAAAAACTAAAAGCCGTACTTTCAACCACAATCGGTTTGTACTCGACAAAAAACATAACCACTAAGGTCAAGAAACAGCTGATTTTGTAACAATCAATAGCAAAACTACAAATTAGGGGAATACCCTCTTTCATTTTTGATTCATTCTTTTGTTTTTTGTTACTTTTTGCTTGAAATTGCTTTCACAATTTTTTCACTATTTAGAGGTTTCCATTTGCTCACTATTTAGAGTACTCCATGTAAAAGTTTTATTGTTTACTATATCGAGGTGTTCACTATATAGGGTGTTCACTATACCCAGACACGACTGTATGTTTTAAAAGAGTCATGAACACTTTTTACGATTACTTTTTGTAAAAGTATTGTTGTTTTGTAAAAGTAAAGTAGTTGTTTATGTCATATAAATATTTTGGTTATTTTTGTTACATTTTGGTTATTTTTATTTCTGTTCCTGGTTATTAATTAGTTTTTCTTGTGGCAACGCTGATCCCAAATACGGACCTTGTGCAGTAAATAGGCACACAGCATTTCTCCCGCTGATTCCCACTCTCCCACTTGCACGCATTTTCGCGTTTTGCTTTATGCGATATACGCAAGCATAGAGCCACTAAGCAAATAAACACATAGAGGTGTCAACTGGCACAAATTTGCGTACCAGCGCACTAGGTCCCATACGCACTTCGGCTATTCGAACATATTCGCGATGACTTCGGCAAACTTCTCAATTCGAAGTCAGCTTTCATAATTTGCTTTATGTTGATGTGGTCAGTCGCACATCAACTGTGCGCTGTGATGATGTTATGGCCAAACTCCATAAAGCGCGTTGCAGGCGTATCGTGGTGTTTGGCGTTTCTCGTGTTTCGAGAAAAAGTTGAATCAGTGTATTTGTATGAAGCAAACTCCATGACTACGCCCGAAACGCGGCAAAAGTTGAACTATTTTCAACTTTCTCTCGCGTTTCTCGTTAAACGACGTCAAACAGCTGACAGAGCTCCTAAAGATGTCATACATTATGTGGTTGAATGGTAATGCCGATAACAAACTTGTGTTATCGCAAAAGTCGGATGCATTTATTTTACACGAAAGCTATTAAATAAATTTAAGAAACATTTGAAATTCAATATTTTAACATAGAATGTGGAGAAATTCGTAAAAATTAGCATAATTCTTTGACAGACGAAACTTAGTCTTCGCTGTATTGGAAATTCGATAGCTTATTCGTTGTCGATCGAATTTTGCTCATCCCTGTGAAATAAATTGCTACAAATTGAATTCAACTGAATCTTTTTTTATTTTTTGCAATGTTCGATATGCATTTAATGTGTTTCAAATGAAATAAGTAAATTCTACAAAGTCTATAACGTCGTATAGCAATTTCATTTCGTTGTTTTTCACAATTCACAACGAAATCAATCAGCAGTTTGCCAATTAAAAACTAGCATCAACTGACGTAAGAAGAAGAAGCTGACGCGTGAAACGCGCTTTATGGAGTTTGACCATTTGCAACGCGAATAACGAGAGAAACGCCATAACCCGACAAACACCGAACGCCTGAAACGCGATTTATGGAGTTTGGCCATTACTGTTGCTGTTATGCGCCTTGCTTTCAGCGCAGCAGGTCCCATACGCACTTCGGCTAGCCGAAAATATTCGCAAAATTGTGTGCGTTGCCTTCACACGCAATGAAATAATCAACCACCAAAAATGCCAACAAAAGCAACAACACAATTTCACTTGTTCGCGCTTATTTTTTGTGTGTATACCTTTTTTCGTTGGCGATCGCTTTCATTCAACAAATTTTCTGAGAACAGCTCATTTTCAATCTAATCGTTGCGCTGTCTGGTTGCGTATGCCTTGCGTTAACTGATTTGAAAAATTTGTTTGAATTGAAAAATTTAAGCGAATTCTGACGTGGTTGAATCCCAAACAATTTGTTTAAGTTTACAAATTTAAGCGAATTCTGACGTGGTTGAATCCCAAACAATTTGTTTAAATTTACAAATTTAAGCGAATTCTGACGTGGTTGAATCCCAAACAATTTGTTTAAATTTACAAATTTAAGCGAATTCTGACGTGGTTGAATCCCAAACAATTTGTTTAAGTTTACAAATTTAAGCGAATTCTGACGTGGTTGAATCCCAAACAATTTGTTTAAATTTACAAATTTAAGCGAATTCTGACGTGGTTGAATCCCAAACAATTTGTTTAAATTTACAAATTTAAGCGAATTCTGACGTGGTTGAATCCCAAACAATTTGTTTAAATTTAAACATTTAAGCGAATTCTGACGTGGTTGAATCCCTAAACAATTTTGTTGACGACCCTTTTTTTGAAACTTGACTTGATTTTACTCGTATTAACGTCATCAAGTTTTTATCATGAATATAAGTAATTCCGACAAAAAGCGTAAAATTAACAAGAAATGCGCTATTTTTTCCTGTCAAAGGAGCTATAGGAATGATTACGGGTCTCTTAAAGTTAGGCTTTTTAAATTTCCGGAAAATGAATATTTCAGAAATAAATGGATCGCAAAATGCAATCTCAAAAAAGATGAAAATATCGACAAGGCATTTATTTGTGATAACCATTTTGAACCTAAGTTTATTGGTAACAGGCTTCTTAAAAAGAACGCTATACCAACTCTCAACCTGAACCTAAAAAAAATTACTTCCCAAAGTAACACAGAGAGCTCCCCCATTTATTTGATTTCAATGAAATAGAGGATAAAATTGATCAATATGTTTCGATTCGACGTCAAGCACTTCCTTTCGCAGAATTTAAAAATTGTGGTGATCCAATACAATTGTCAGACTCTTCAATGGACACTGTGGGAGATATTGCAGATTTGTTGGCTTTTGAGGATCCTTGCAGAAATAATGCGTGGAAATTTGTCCAACAATTTGGAAACTGAAATAAAAAAAGATGAAGAAGACCAATACTGCACTTATTGTTTAAAAAGGGAACAAAACGAAGCTTTTTACAGAAAGAAATATTGGGACGCATGCGGTGAAATTAAAAAACAAAAAAAAATTATTTATGACCAAAAGAGAAAGATTGTAAAATTACAGAAAAATTTGCTTTCGAATAAGTATAAAAGAAACAAAAAAATAAGAGCGACTAATATAGAACAGGCAGTTGATGATTTTGTCGCTAAGAAATCTTTGTCCGATAATACTGCCATATTTTGTAAAATGTTACTAAAGAAAAGAGTTCTTTGGCAAGAAAAAGAAAAAGTTATAGCATAAAGCATGTTCTTTTATTCTGCAGCTTCTTACCAATTCCTAAGGGACGAACTGAAATTAAATTTACCTTCTAAAACGTCGTTGCTAAGATGGGCTCCAATAAAATCATTGCAGCCAGGCATAAGCCAAAAATTGTTTAGCATGCTTGAAAAAATTTTTACTCTCTACTGTACGCCTTTGTAAATTCACATGGTTCGTTATTCATAGCAGAACCGAAAGCCATGGAAATTCAATTTGCTTTTTATCTTGTGCAGTTGCTCGTATTGTTTTCATTCACCTCAGCGCATACACAAGCAACACTCACATTTATTTTCACACGGACACACACCCTTGCATATTCGAATTTGCAAACGATACGCCGCGGCGCGCCGTTTCGTGCTCATCAGCACAGCACAGCTTGCAATTGATGTTCCTTGTCGAACATCCCACAAAGAATGAAGATGAACTTCGAAAATTGAAGTTTGGCGAAGCCAGCGACAAAACTTCGTATAGCCGAAGTACGTGTGGGACCTACTGTGCTAGATTTGCGTGACCGAAAAATTTTGTACCGCGTGGTACCTCTATGTGTTTATTTGCTTAGTGATAGAGCCATGGCTCAACTGTAAGGTTGTAGCCATGGTTCAACTACAAGGTTGTAGCAAGCCACCGGCTGATCGTTTATCGCTTTTGTCAAAATCGTCGGTGTCAGCAGTGGTGCGGTGTTGCCGCATCGGTTGAAATGAAAATACCTGACTGAAAACAACTGACCTGAGCACTTTCTCGTTTTTTCACTCAAATACAGCACCGTCTGGCAACAATCACTTTTGTCTGTTTTCAGTTTCTCCCTCTTTCGTCGGAAAATTACAGCTGATTTTGACAGTAGCGATAAACAATCCTACCAACAAAATACATGTGGTTTTTGGTGTTGCGGGGATGCTATAACCTTATTATTGAGCCATGCATAGAGCAGTAAGCACCCCCTTTGCTGCTTCCAAGTGCAATTGCACATTCGCTTTTCTGCCTAAGCAATTTCCACACTCTCGCTAGCAGAAGTAAGCAACAGTGTGCTTACTTAATTTTTCATTTATGTGATAGACCTAGTGAAAAAAATGTGGTAGATTTGAATGAAATGTGGTAGATTTTTTGTATTGTACATTAATTGTATTTTATTGCATTTGTACATTTATTGTATTTCATTGTATTTGCACATTAATTGTATTTCTTCTATTAATTTCTTCTATTAATTGTCTTTCTTCTATGCACTTTAACCAGTGCCGGGCTTCTTCCCGTTGTTTTTTGTATTGTTGACTATTTTTTTTTTCTTTTTTGAGAGCTCGGATTCGCAAATTTCAGCAGCAGGTACAACTTCTCGTGGTAAAACTTCGTCCCGTCCAAGCGCATTGCCATCGCCATGCGATATTCTAAAAAACTAAACACTACTAAAAATAAAGGCAAAAATTAACTTCAACTTCAAATTTTTGAAATTTTTCCATATTAATTGCACCTGCCGCCAAAACAATTGCCAAACTGTCAACTATTTGTAGTGCACTGCTTTCGAAGTGATGAGAGTGCTACCACATAAGTTTGTTTTTGCACATGTTTACTTGTAATGTTCAATGCAGCCCTAACATAAATTTTACAAAATTGTGGCAACACCCTCGCACAAGGTGCGAGACGAATGCGACGCTGGGGGAACAAAGTTGGGAAAAAAGGGAAAAGAAATGGCGACGGCTTGGGCATTTTAGTTTTGAAACGAACGTGTAAAGACCAAGTTTTTAAAAGCTCTGAAAAAGAGTTGAAAAATAAAAAAACTATTACAGTGCTAATTAAATTGGTCGTTTAATTTGTAACATTCTTTTAAAAACTTGAATTTGATTGACTGGAAGTGGAAAGGCTCGCCAACATGGGCGAGTCTTCCACGGAGGAGGCAAGCTGCGTCATTTGCCGGCGTCCGGACGAGGGTAAGATGGTACAGTGTGACGAATTGAACTATTGGAATTAGAATTGGAACTGGCCAGGTTAGAGGAGGAACGCCAGGCGAATTTCGAGTATCTGGCCAAAAAATACGCAGTTTTGAAACAACACCAAGTCGCGAGGGCAACAGGCATAGACAGGCAAGGCGAGCGAGGTGTGCCGACCACGAGCGCGTATGCGCTGACCACGGGCACACATAGCGATGCACGTCTGCCGTGCGGAAGCGGAAGTGAACAAGGCGTTCTAGGTGCGCCGACCACGAGCGCATTTGCGCTGACCACGGGCGCACTAGGACACACATATTCGCTGTGCGTAGGCTTAGGCGGGCAAGGCGTATGCGTATGCGCTGACCACGGGCATATATAGCGATGCACGTCTGCCGTGCGGTAGCGGAGGTGAACAAGACGTTCTAGGTGCGCCGACCACGAGCGCATTTGCGCTGACCACGGGCGCACTAGGACACACACATTCGCTGTGCGTAGGCTTAGGCGGGCAAGGCGAGCGAGGTGCGCCGACCACGAGCGCGTATGCGCTGACCACAGGCGCACATAGCGATGCACGTCTGCTGTGCGGTAGCGGAGGCGAGCAAGACGTTCTAGTTGCGCCGACCACGAGCGCATTAGCGCTGACCACGGGCGCACTAGGGCATTCACGTACGCTGTACGCAGGTGTAGGCGGGTACAACAGCTTCGCTGCGCCAACTCCGAGCGCGTATGCGGGGAACACGGGTGTGAACTACAAGCAAGTGCCGAGTGAAGGCGGCGGCTTTCGGGATGGTTTTAGCGGCTGCGGGCCTAACGCCTGTGGATTCGGAGAGCACCAGCAGGTTTCATTCTTGACGAACGAGCAGATGCAGGCGAGGCAGTCAGTGCCAAAGGAGCTGCCCACATTTAGCGGCAGGCCAGAAGAGTGGCCACTATTCATCAGTAGCTACAACAATTCGACGCGTATATGTGGTTACACAAATGATGAAAATTTACTCCGTCTGCAGCGCGCGTTGAAAGGCAAAGCCCTTCAGTACGTCCAAAGCCAACTGCTGATTCCGGCATTGGTTCCGGACATAATCGACGTTCTACAAACGACGTTCGGTAACCCCGATCATATAATAAGCAGCTTGTTAGACAAGATACGTGCAGCGCCGGACGTAAGCGCGAACAAGCTCGATACGCTCATCACTTTTTCATTGGAGGTCAAAAATTTGCTCGCGACGATGTCCGCAACGGGACTTACGTCCCACTTGAACAACCCGATCCTGTTAAGAGATCTGATTCAAAAACTACCTGCTCAGTTGCGGCTAGAGTGGGCTATGAATTCCACGGTTGACCCTAGCGGTAGTCTCATGAGATTCGGTGAATGGCTATATACTAGAGCAAGGGCTGCAAGTTCCATTATACAAATACCTGTCGGTGGAGGCCAACAAATAGAGACGCGCAAAGCACATCGTGTTGGCTTTCAGGAAGAAAAGGGTGACAAGGAAAATGTTGAGCCCCACAAGATTCGGGCAAGTGCTCGGTATGCTCTGAAAGTCACTTAATTGCGAAATGTACCAAGTGTCAAGCAATGCCGTATGATGACAAGTAGAATGTGGTTCATAGCAAGTCGTTGTGTCGCTCGTGCCTCAAGGCACATAATTCCCAGTTTTGCAAGGAGCGAAAAAGTTGTGGTCTGAACGATTGCGAAGCATCATCAGCTGCTCCACAAGCCGGGGATAATGACGTTCCTAACGTTATTGCCGTTCATGTCCAGAAAACGTCAAACGTATTATACCGGATCGTGCCTATAACAATTCATAGCCAACAGAGGGCTGTAGCCGTTTACGCACTTCTCGACGACGGGTCAGGCCCTACAATCATCGAGCACGATATTATTAAAGAGCTACAGCTGACTGGTGAAGAATCCGAACTCTGTTTAAGTTGGACTGATGGCTCCGTACGAACCGAAAAGAATTCAGCCCTCGTTAACCTGCAGGTGTCCGAAAGAGGCAAGAACAAGACGTTTACGCTGAGAAACGTTCGAACGGTGAAGAAGGTCGACTTGCCTCCGCAATCTTTGGATTTGGGAGAGCTGACGCAAAGATACAAGCACTTAAGAGGCCTGCCAGTGCAGTCATATCACGATGTGGTGCCCCGCATGATTACTGGCCTGAGCAACAAGCATGTCGCGATGCCAATGAAATTCAGAGAGGGTAAAGTCAGCGAACCTGCCACAACCAAGACCCGCCTGGGCTGGACAATTTATGGTGTCGTACAGCATGACAAGGGAGGCCCTCGTGACACGCTCCAGTTACACATATGTGAATGCGACGACGACATTGCACTCTAGAGACTCATGATTGAAAGCATGAAGGTCGAGAACGAAAGAGAGCCACTACAAGAACTACGCGGAGCCGTCAGTCAACTTGACGACCATGTCCGACGAACCTGCAACCATTTCACGGCCGGGCTGCTCTGGCGGTCTGAGGACGTTATATTGCCAGACAACTTCGGACTTGCAATGCGACGAAAGCTAAATAGAGACGTGGGCTTGAAGGAAAAGATCAATGCGCATATACCAGGAATGATCGACAAGCAATATGTGCGTAAACTCGAAGCAACTGAAGTCGTTAGGAAATTCAAGCGCAAGTGGTATCTGCCAATTTTTTCCGTTTGTAATCCTAACAAGCCGAAAAAGGTCAGACTGGTATGGGATGCAGCGGCGGAATTTCGAGGAGTTTCCCTTAATAGTTGCCTGGATAAGGGTCCAGATATGTTGCGGCCGCTCACGCACGTTCTATTCAACTTTCGGATAGGCAAGGTCGGCGTCTGCAGATATCCGGGGAATGTTCCACAGGATCAGTGTGGACGAAGAGGACCAGCAATCACAACGTTTTCTTTGGCGCGATTGTGATGGTACGCGGGAACCAGACACATATCTACTTAAGGTGATGACATTCGGCGCCAGCTGCTCTCCTGCCATTGCTCAGTACGTGCGAGACAAGAACGCAAAGGAGTTTTCCAGCGAATTTCCCAGGGCCGCCAAGTCTATTACGGAACGGCACTACGTGAACGACATGCTCGATTCAGCCGACTCGGCCCAAGACGCCATTCAATTGGCTAAAGATGTGCATAAATGCGGCAATTTTCACATCAGAGGCTGGGTGTCAAATTGCCCACAAGTTATCGACGCCCTCGGAGAATCAGATGCGCCGGAGGACTTCTGTAATGTTGGAAGAACAATCGACCAAGTGGTGGAACCGGATAAGGTGCTCGGGTTGTGGTGGCAAACAAGCAATGACGTGTTTACATTTAGCACCAAGTTCACCAAGGCCAGCAACGAGATCTTACAAGGCCAGAAACTACCAACTAAGAGAGCTGCTCCGGCTGTTG
Source organism: Melieria omissa (assembly GCA_963971225.1). NCBI lineage: Eukaryota > Metazoa > Arthropoda > Insecta > Diptera > Ulidiidae > Melieria > Melieria omissa. Next base: position 72,145,990 of record OZ020269.1, on the reverse strand, counting down.
ATGTCGATATTCGACCCGCAAGGTTTTTTGTCATATTACACGATTCGCATACGGATCTTGCTTCAAGATATATGGCGAAGCGGCATCGGCTGGGACGAACAAATTCCTGAAGAATTCACTTCATCTTGGAGGCAGTGGCTTTCGTTACTCAAACGTGTCAGCGATGTTCAGGTCCCAAGGTGTTACTTTGGGAACATTGAAAGAGATGGGTGCACGATTGAATTAATTATTTTCGTCGATGCCAGTGAAGCTGCGAGCGCTGCGGTGGCGTACTTTAGAATTATACACGACGGAGGTGTACAGGTGTCCCTTAAATGCTCCAAAACTAAGGTCGCACCCTTACGGCCAATATCCATTCCGCGCATGGAGTTAACGGCGGCGATACTGGGGTCTCGACTCGCCAGTGCGATTCACACTGGACATGACTTCTACATACACGACACACATTTCTACACCGACTCAAAAACCGTACTCACGTGGTTACGTTCCGATCCATGTAAGTACAAGCAATTCGTGATGTTCAGAGTGGCTGAGATACAGGAAACCACAGACACATCAAAATGGCATTATGTGCCTTCCAAGCAGAACGTTGCTGACATAGCCACGAAATGTAAGACTCAAGGCGAGTTTGGCTCATCAACTCCTTGGTTTTCCGGCCCGGATTTCCTACGACTTCCTCAGGAAGAGTGGCCCAAGCACGAGCTCAATTCAAACGAGGATCTCGCGTCGGAAGGTAACTTGAATTTGCTGATCCACTGTACAGTGCAAGTTGAGCGGACACCGATTGTCGAGGTCAGCCGATTCTCCAAATGGGAACGTCTGGAGCGAAGCGTAACGTATGTGAAGCGCTTCATTGATAACTGCAGTAGAAGCCACCTTCGACCGTGCAAACCGTCCCCGACATCCACCAATCTAACAGCCGACGAGCTCCTGTGGAGTCGACACTTTCTGTACCGCCTAGCCCAAGCCGACACCTATCACGACGAGATTGGTATCCTGCGGAAAGATGTTCGACAGGCACTACCAAAAGCCAGCCCGCTTAGAAAGCTGTCACCATTCTTAGACGAAGATGAGCTTATTCGCCTACGTGGTCACCTGGAAAATGCACCCACACAAGACGCAGCCAAAAACCCAATAATATTGCCAAGGAACCACAAGATTACATACCTCGTAGTCAACTGGTATCACCGCAAGTATAAGCACGTGCATCACAACACGGTAATCAACGAGATGTTTCAGCGATTTTACATCCCGAGTTTACGGCGTGCCTTGCGATTCGTGCGCCAGAACTGCCTTGTCTGCAGGATGCTCTGTGCGAACCCGAACCCGCCACAGATGGGCCCACTGCCTGCAGCACGACTAGCGCCCTTCACGAAACCATTCTCCTACGTAGGAATCGATTTCTTTGGGCCGTTTTTGGTTACCAGCGGCAGACGTGCGGAAAAACGCTATGGCGCGCTATTCACCTGTATGACTTGCCGAGCCGTACACATCGAAGTGGCGCACTCACTCACCATGAATTCCTGCGCGATAGTGATAAGAAATTTCATTGCGCGAAGAGGACAACCCGTCGAAATATTTAGCGACAACGGTACCAATCTAGTCGCTGCTGAGAAGGAGCTACGCGAAACGCAACGGCAGCTTAACTTCGACGCCTTACAGGCGCAGTTGACAAGCGCCGAAACCAAGTGGACGTTCATTCCTCCAGCAAGTCCGCATATGGGCGGTGCCTGGGAGCGCATGATTCGATCCGTTAAGGATGTGCTGTACCAAATCGTGACGCCCGCCACTAAGCTAACAGACGAGAAGTTACACAATCTGTTCCTGGAGGTTGAGCTCATCGTCAACAGTCGCCCCCTAACCTACTTGACGCTGGACGCGGCCGTAGACGAAGCCTTAACGCCCAACCATTTCTTGCTGGGTAGCTCCTCGGGTGCCAAGTCCCCAGGAGAGTTCAGCCCAACGGACGAATATGTCAGGAGTTCTTGGCGTCACTCACAGTTCCTGGCTGACATGTTTTGGAAAAGATGGGTGGCGGAAGTGCTGCCAACACTGACCAGGCGGTCAAAATGGTTTAACAACACGAAGCCAATTAAAGAAGACGACGTGGTGGTTATAGTCGATCCCAACCTACCTCGCTACACATGGCCCAAGGGAGTCGTGACCAGTACAATCAAGGGACGAGACGGGCAAGTCAGAAGCGTCGTTGTTCGCACCCGATCGGGAGAATATCATCGCCCGGCTGCGAAGATAGCAGTCCTAGATGTGAAAGAAGAAGCAGCGACGCCGTTGCCTGAAGGAGGGTATTGACTCACCAGGATCGTCATACCGGGGGCCGGAATGTGGCAACACCCTCGCACAAGGTGCGAGACGAATGCGACGCTGGGGGAACCAAGTTGGGAAAAAAAAGGGAAAAGAAATGGCGACGGCTTGGGCATTTTATTTTTGAAACGAACGTGCAAAGACCAAGTTTTTAAAAGCTGAAAAAGAATTGAAAAATAAAAAACTATTACAGTGCTAATTAAATTGGTCGCTTAATTTGTAACAAACATAAAGCTCTAATTTACTTGGAGTAATAGGTTGGTTAAGAGAAAAATTTATGTTACACAAAAATGTGGTAGATTTTAAGCCCTCCGTGGTAGAAACTTGATTTTAAAAGTAATTGTGGTGGATCTACCACATATGTGGTAGAAGTAAGCACACTGGTAAGCAAACGCAAAGACAGTGGGACGAGTAGCCTGTTTTCGCAGAACATTGAACAATTTTCTGAGACTTAGAAAATTTTCAATAGTGCTGCACAGACACATTCACACAGTGCACAGCTGTTGTCACCCCAAGTGAATACAGTGGGACAAAAACACCCCACCTGTATTCAAAAAATTTTAATCGTTCACCCTATTATTGTTTGGTTCCCCTAATACAAAATATAATAAGAATTAATTATTATAACATGAAAACACTAATTCACTAATATACCAGGTATGCGCCTATGAAATTATTTTTGAAAAAAACACGTTTATTGTGAGGAAATGATTACAATTTTATTCTTCAAAGTAATGGCCATCGCTACCTACACATTTTTCCCATCTCTCAGGCAATTCATGGATGCCTCGCCAAAAAAATGTTTCGTCTTTTGCCTGAAACCAATCATCGATCCATTTTTTGGCTTCTGCGTGAGAATTGAAGCGCCGTTCCGTTAATGCGTGGCCCATCCATGCGAACATGTGATAATCCGAAGGCGCCAAGTCTGGTGAGTAAGCCGCATGAGCAAGAGCTTCCCAGTTGTACGATGCAACCAATTCTTTGGTGGCTCTAGTGCGGTGTGGTGGTGCGTTGTCATCGAGGAAAATCACTTTGTGTTGCCTGGCTTCATATTCTGGGCGTTTTTGGCGTATAGCACGGTTCAAATCGGCCAATTGTTGTTGGTAACGTTCACAGTTAACCGTTTCACCAGGTTTTAGAAGGTCATACCATATGACACCACGCTGGTCCCAGAAAACACATAGCATGGCCTTCTTTCCGAAGCGATCTGGCCTTGCGGTCGATTGCGCACTTTCGCCGCGGTTAACATACGATCTTTTTCGTTTGGGATTCTTGAAATAGACCCACTTTTCATCACCAGTTACGATTCGATGCAAAAACGACTTTCTTTTGTACCGGGCGAGCAGCATTTCACAAGTGGTTTTTCGGTTTTCTTGCTGCCTTTCAGTCAGTTCATGTGGCACCCATCTACCGACCTTTAATTGCTTTTAAACGTTTTCCGACGGTCCGACGGTCAACACCCAATGGTTCTGCGAGCTGTTCTTGCATTTGGCCATCATCTTCATCGAGCAATGCTTGCAATTCGGCGTCTTCAAACTTTTTTGGTGGCCGGCCACGCTCCTCGTTTCTCACATCAAAATCACCACTTTTAAATTTATTGAACCACTCGTTACACTGTGTGCGACCAAGAGCATGCTCGCCGTAAGCTTCCACAAGCATTCGATGCGATTCAGAAGCGTTTTTCTTCAAATGGTAACACAAAATTAACTGTCCGCAAATCGTAATTTGTAGGCACGTAATCCGACATTTTCCGGAGCGTCAAACAATGCGTTGTTGGATGAAACTTGACAAATTGTGAACTGAATATTGTTGACATATGACAGAAGAAGTAAACATGACATTTGGTACGGTTCCGAAGTTTATAAATATTCGGCTATTTACCGCTAGATGTCGTTACCGTTACCGTTTCATAGGCGCATACCTGGTATTAACATACATTGACGATATTAAAAAAATTGTTGTTTATTAATAATTTCCCCAATTCTTGTTTACATATTTTTTGCTTATTCCCAATATATATATATATACCAATTTCTCGCCGCGTTTACACACACAGTTGTAAACTTCTATCCTCAACAGAAATAAAAATTCGTATTGAAATTTTTAAACTTTCATGTACATTTCTCCATTTTTGAATTATCTTTCGCGCGGACGCGGTAATAGTTCCGGTTTATTCCCCATAAACCTTATATTTACACATATGGTCAAAAAAATAAGTACACTACTTAAAATTTTGTTAATGCACAATTTTTTTTTCGCGTAATGAATTCATACATAGTATTTCCTTTTTATTTTAATAATGTTTTTATCGCAATACTTTTGAAAGTGAAAATGAAACAGGGATTTCCCTAATTTGTCGTATTTGTGCTTGTTTCGCTCTAATGTGGTAAAATTTGTTGGCCATAAAAATAAGTACATTGATTATTTTTCGCGTTTTTCAACAATCTGATCATTTTTTTTGCAAAGGTTTGTTATTTTATTTGTATTATTATTTATTTATAGTAAAAAAAGAAGTAAAACATCTTGCAGATGGGTCGCAATAAACTTTGTACTTCCACGAAGAGGAGAATCGCTTTGAGGTTAAGAAATGACGGCCAAAGCCTTCGTTCCATTGCCAAAACTTTGGATCTTTCACTGTGTTTTGTCCAAAATGCTTTAAAAGTTAAGAAGAAAAAAAAACGTCTATATCGACAGATAATCATACCGTCACTCTTGCGAAAAAGGACCCATTTGTATCATCGAGAGCCATTTCAGCAGACATCGTCAACGTGATCTCTTCCCGAACTGTTCGTCGAAGGCTATAAAGAGCTAATTTACCTGGACGAATAGCCAGAAAAGTTCCTTTCCTTTGTAAAAAAAATTTTAAGACGAGCCTTGGCAAGGGAACATTTAAATTTGTCCGGACCTGACGGTGAAAAAACATGGCGAAATATTTTGTGGAGTGACGAAACCAAAATAAATTTGTTTGGAAATGATTCTGCTCGGAATGTTCGACGTCCCAAGGTTAAAGAATTTCACGTGCGGTTTATTAAAAAAAAACAATTAATCACAGGGAGGCAACATCATGGTATGGGGTTGTTTTTTGTGGTACGGTGTTGGACCAATACATCGTGTAACCGATACTATGACGAGATTTCACTACAAAGACATCTTGAAAAATACTACGTTGCCCTATGCTGAGGAGAGTATGCCACTATGGTGGACCTATCAGCAAGATAATGATCCTAAGCATTCTTCCAAGTTGGTCATTGAATGGATTCAAGAAAATGGAGTGGCGTTGCTTAACTGGCCGAGTCAGTCACCGGATCTGAATCCAATCGAAAATCTTTGGGGAGAATTGAAACGAAGATTTAGTAAGGAAGTATTCCAAAATAAGGGCCAATTATGGAATTTTATCCAAAAATCTTGGTATGAGATACCAATAAAGACCGGCCATAAGTTTATCTCCAGTATGCCAAAACGAGTGGCGAAAAATATTCCAAATTAAGGGTGGGTATACCGGCTACTAATAAAAAAAAGAATTTGTTAACAAAGAAAGCCGATAAAGTGGGAATTTGAATTTATTTTATTAATATAAACCGAATGTACTTATTATTTTGGCCAACCATTTTCATTAATTTCATACTTTGTTAACGATACTGAAAGTTGCTTTTATGTTTTATTCGTATTTTCCTCATTTATTTTACTTGGTATGTTATAAGAGAAGATTTATCAATTTGTTTTTATTTTAACTAAAATAAATATTCGCCTGCAAGCCATTGAAAAGATTATATAGGCCTGTACTTATTATTTTGACCATATGTGTATATTCAAACGAATTTCAAAGAACTTTCGAGCTTTTTTAAGTAATTTCAATGCCTGTTGAGCGATCCCCCAAGCGTCAAATTAACAAAATGGAGTCTCCTTCTCTAAGATATTCCAAGTCGACTGAGGCACATTTGACAGTTCCTGTCACTCGCAAGGCACTCAAAACCCGCTCCAAGCCACCTAGTCCCATAGCAACCGATCCCAGTATTGCCACTTTTGGTTGTGAGTCCGAGAGACTCGTGCAATTATGCACAATATTTTCATTAACTCCCATTGAGGATTTGACTAAATCTCTGGTCCGCATTAAACAGAAAAATCTCGAAGCCCAATGGGAGAGGCTTATGCGCGCATATGAGGCAGTCTTCTTAGCCCGACGGCTAGGCAAAAAACCAACGCCTGCACAGAGCAGGTATGAGTTGTGTATGGCTCAGATGTCAGACATCATTGAGATGCTCCAGTCTCAGTCCCCCCAGCCCGCTACGCATATGAAACCGGTTGAACCCCTAGAACCAGCAAATACTTCCTACATTTGCCTCCAAGTTCCACTTGTGTAACGCGGTAATTTAACGCACACTTTTATTTAACAAAAAAAGGCAATTGAACAATTTTAAAAATTATTTTACGCGACATCGGTCGCGGTGCGTGTCGTCGCCTGTCGGCTCGTTCTCTCCACTCCTCTTCTTCTTCTCGGCACCGTTCACAGTCGGCCTCTCCTGACATCAAGCGTCCTCGCGTTCTGAGCTTTCGTCGGAATCGCTGGCTACATCGCCGTCATCTGGTGGCGGCACACACCACAGCTTCATCGCGTCTGATGCGTAAACCGATTTGTAAAGTCGTTGGCTGCGCTTCGACCCAGGCAAGTCTTCGACGAAGTAGCGGTCGTTCCCAAGGACTTGAGTGATTTCGAATGGACCTTTATAGCGGACCTTTACTTTCTCACGGCACTGACGCAGTTGCTCTGACGCGGCAATTCGCGCCTGTTGTACGTTTTCGTTGACTGTCGTATCACGCTCATCATGTAATATTAGTGCTAACTGATTAGCAAGTACATCTCGTGGGCAATAGCCGTATAATAGTTCATGTGGCGTTTGTTTAGTTGACGCGTTCGTTACCGTATTCATTGTCCACTGAATGCGTCGTAGTTGTTGGTCCCAGTGTCGGTCGTTTTCGGTAGTTGGACGCAACATCGACAGGAAGGTTCTGTTGGCACGTTCTACCTGCTCGTTTGCACGAGGCATACGTACAGCAGTAAGGACATGTTTGATTTTGTACGTTTGGCAATATTTGATAAAGTCTTTGGACGTAAATGCCGTCCCACGGTCGCTAATGATGCGAGCCGGAAGTCCGAAGTAGTCACTGACGTCATTTAACACCGTTATTACACATTTGGTCGAGGTATCTTTGACCGGTTTTATTATTACATATTTTGTAAACGCGTCTATTATGACCAGGACATGTTCATTATGGTCCATATGGCCAATATGCATCGTATGAAATGGTATCGGTTCAACGTCACTGAAATGATATTCGCCCTCACGTTTTCCGCCGGGCTGTTTATTGAAAACACATTCGATACACGTTTTAATGTACGATTTGACATAGTTTCGCATTCTAGCGAACCACATCGTTTCTTGAAGTTTTTGGATGGTTCGTTCGACGCTTAAATGTCCATATTGCTCATGAATATCTCGCGTTCACGACTTTTTTTTGCTATATCTTTTACCTTCACGTCCTGTACTTGCATACTGTACAGCCAATCGTCGAAGTCTACGTTAGATTTTAAAACTTTTAAAGACGCTGTATCGATGTCGCTGGGCTCTTCAGTCAGCGCACGACTGAGCGCATCTGCATGCTGCATACGTTGCTCTGGACGATATTCGACATCAATATCAAATTCTTGAATTATTTAGTTCCCCTTTTTGCGTTGCCGTTTTTATTTCCCGATCACTTTTGTCACGGTTAATGTCTTTCTCGCTAATCGGCTTCCGTTGTTCAGCTTCATTAGCTATTTCTTTAGTGTAGCTAAAGAATAGCTCACCGCCACGATATGTCACTTCGATTGCTTTGTTTTTAAACAGATCTTGTCCTAAAAACACTTCAGCCGAAATCAGATTGTCTTCTACTACCAAGAAGTCGACCGTTTCGTAAATATTATCGATTTCGATATTAGTTTCTCACTCGCGTAGGAAATTCCTCCACCCAAGCCCGATATTTTCATAACACATTTTTCACGATCTCCCCGTATAACAGCGCTTGTCTTTTTTCGCATGAGATTGCACTCACTGCCCGTGTCTATAAATGCCTTTAAGACATTTCCGCCTACACTTACACGTTTTGTAAATTTACTGTTTTTATCTTCGCACCGAGCTACGTTTACGTTTCTTTCTACCACAATTTTCAGGTGTGTTTTGAGGGTGTACTTTCTCACAGTCTACGCAGCGTTTGCGTTTTTGCGGCTGAGGACAATTTGACGAAATGTGCCCTTGCTCGTTGCAATTAAAACACACAATTGATTTCGGTTCGCCACTAGACTCGATTGGGGACTTTTTGTTTCTGTCCAGACTTTTGCTGCGCTTAACAAAACTTGTTTTAACGTTATTGAAGTATTGCTCGAATGTTTCTCGCATTTCTTTCATTGACCTGAAATGCATCGGAGCAACAGCCATCTGAAGTTCACGATGTTGCAAGCCTTCGCGCACATATTTTATAACCGCACTTTCGCTGAGCTTGAATCTTTTGCCCATTGCGCTCATTCCAAAACAATATTCAACAACCTTTTCATTCGGCTGCCGTACAGCTCTTGCCATGTGGTAATGCACTTCAGCTTCGTCGATTGTCACACCGAATTCTTCTACTAACGCACTAGCAAACTCATTTCATCGCAAATGAAGCAAGCCACATTTTCGCCGGCCCCTTGAGTTTGGTATAAACCGCAAGTAACCCACATTTTTCGTCCCACTCATAGGCACGCATCGACTTTTCTACGCGCTCGACGAATTGTTCTACCGATAGAGACGAATTCTTAATCGGATCGAATTCTTTTTTTTTTATTAATTAATTTTTAATTTTTTTTTTTTATTTTTTTTTATTTATTTATTTAGCCAATGAACATTTTGATCTTACTGACTATAGGAACAATAAAGGAACACAAGTAAAGATGTTCAACTTAATTTAAACAATATTAAATTTAACAATGTCTCCTTGGGAAACGAAATGTCAAAGTCGGTTACACTATTTAGTTCCGCAAGGGCTCTACTCAGAGGCGCATTCCTCGCATAGTTCGACCTGTAAAAGCTGATGTAGAAAGTCCCTATGTGCCGTAGGTTACGTGTAGGGACATTGAAAGCCACTTTACTCAAAAGGGGCGGGCAATTAATAGACCCCTTTAAGGGGCACAACTAGTTTGACCGCCTGAAAAAAGGAGATTTTTGTGAATTTTGAATTTTGTGAAGTATTGCATCGAATGTTTTAAAATTTTGCCGATATATTTATGCATAAATAATGAATACAAAGTAAGTAATGAATACAAAGTTTTCAGCAAGTTATCCACCATCTCCTGAGTCTTCAAAAAAAAAACGTTCTCCCACTGCTGCAGTGATTATAGCCTTCGCAGTGCCTGAAATCAAAAAAACCAAAAATTTTACTTAACTAGGTTATATTTCCTATACAATGACCCTCGGTTGTAAAAAAAAAATAAAATGCAACAAAATGACGGTTTTTTGAAAAAAAATTAAAATTTTGCTGAAAAATCTGATGGTTTCTGGCCTGGCATAATTATACTTTTCATCCTATCATTAAACTGGAGGGTCATTGTATGGAAAAACAAATACACAATAAGCTAAAAAAGACCCAAGTCGATCGGATGATTTGTTATCAAGTTACAGCTGCAGCAAATTTGAAAAATGTAGTTTTGAGAAAAACGCGTTTAAAGTTTTAAAACCGTGTTACCGCGTAGTGAACGAGACGGATTTGAGGCTCTGTATCTCAGAGACTTTTACGAATTCGACAAAATCCGTTCGTATACTTTTTCTATGATAGTTATACTATAAAAATATGAAATAAAACAAAAAACAAAATTTTCAAAATTTCAAACTAGTTGTGCCCCTTAATAACCCAACAATGAAAGAACACGCAAGATAGGTTCGCCTAGCGTTTAGACTTAATAACTTTATAAGGCGATAACTTTATGAGCCAGACAGGAAGTAGGACAAGTGCAGAGGGCTGTGTTTCCTAGAAAAAGATACATGAAAACACTTACTTATATTTAAGAAAAGGTGATTTCTCGTACACCACGATTGAACTCTATCTAGGTCAGCCTGGAGTGCCAGGGAGTCAGCCATAGTATTAATCACAGCATAAATCTTCAGATCATCCGCATATAGAAGAAATTTTGCAAACGAAAAGCAGGAGCCAATGTCATTAATAAATAAAACAAACAAGAGAGGACCAAGTATGCTACCTTGAGGAACGCCGGAACTAGCAACGGCTGAGAAAGGTGATTATCAACAGTCACAATCAAGAAATGATGAGTGAAAGCCCATGCAATTTAGTTTCGAAATCAGAATTGCATGACAAACTCTGTCAAAGGCTTTAGCAAAATCCGTGTAGATAGTATCACTTGACTTCCTTCCTGAAAAGCAGACAGACAATCTTCGACAAAAATCGCGAGATTGGAGACAGTTGATCTGCCCCTAACAAAACCGTGCTGGTGTTGACAAATTGCACTGTTGACGCAAAACCTTAATTTTTCATTGACTATGCATTCAAAAAGTTTAGACACCGACGTGAGTTTCGAGATGGGTCTATAATTTGCGATATCATTTTTGTTGCCACTCTTGAATATTGGAGTTATTGTTGCTTTTTTCCACTCATCTATAAAAATACCAGAAGAAAGGGATTTGTTAAAGATCAGTAGTAGCGGCTCAACAAGAGAGCTACAATTCTTTAAGAGCACAGAGGAAAGCCCATCTGTATCCGTACGCATTGAAAATTTAAGATTGTTGATGCCCCATTTGACATCGTCGGCGGTTAAAGTCAACGACCCAAAGGAAAAAAAGGAATCGGGATAGAAGGTGTCTGCCAAAACAGCGTTTGTATCCGTCACAAAATTTGAGCTGAAAAACTGTGCGAATAAGTTAGCGGCATCATCCGCGGTTTCGGCGACTTTGTCCTTGAAAAATACCGAGGACGGAATATCGGAAACCAATTTTTTTGACTTAACAAAATTCCAAAAGAGTTTTGGATTACTATTGATGCCAACTTCATAGTTACGAATGTAACTGTTGTACAGCGACTTAGCCAACTTGTTGTAACTTTTAAGATGTGATTGATAGTAACTGATAGTAACTGAATTGAATTGAATTTAGGCAACGTTTCAGCGATTTCTTTGATAGAATTTCGTCCTACTGACGACTGTACACTTGGTGAAAACGAATTTGTGGCGACGGCTGGAACCGACGCCTCCGGGTCACCTGGACTGCCATCACTACGCGGCACTACGTGCTGTTGCAGCAGAGATAGCGCGCTTTCCACTAAACTGCTCAAATCATTGATTTGGTCCTGCAACGATGCATCTTCGCATGTGATGTCATCGCTACCGTTCGCCTAAGTGAGCCGCACTATGAGCTCAGATTTGGTTCCACTCGTTGCCAAACCGCGCTCCCGCAATAATTTTTTTAGCTGCTCCACCCGCAGCGATGTGATCGACACCATCCTGAATTGCTTTTAGACGTTTTCGTTTTCTTTCGACTGTTCTGCCTGCGTTTCGACCGTTTTGTTCAACTTTGAACTTTAATTTTTATCTTAACCGTTTGCGTATTTTCGACAGCTTCCCTCGCGTTTGGTCCGTTTCTGCTTAACTTTGAATTTTGGCCTTGATCTTGACCGTTTGCGCTTTTTGTTCTCCGTGCGTTTTCACGTCATGTTTTCGTTGCGTTCTCGTTACGTTTTCGTGGCGTTCTCGTTATTTGATCATTAACCGTCATTTCTTCATCGCCGAAATATTTGTATGTGCGTACATGTATAAAAGCGATTTGCGCACCGGCGCTCCGCTGGCCGTGGTTAAAAGCTACGCTCGCGATTTGGATGGATTTCCATCCCACTTCTGAAATTGTAACGCGGTAACTTAACGCACACATTTATTTAACAAAAAAAAAGACAATTGAACGATTTTAAAAACGTTTAAAACGACACGCGCCGCGACATCGGTCGCGGCGCGTGTCGTCGCGTGTCGGCTTGTTCTCTCCACTCCTCTTCTTCTTCTCGGCACCGTTAACACTTGCGACACCGCAACATTCTTCGGGGCTACGGACTTGCCAAAGCTTTAAAAGGCTCACCCCCCAGAGTCGATTAGCATATGTGAAAAAGCACAAGATCTGTGTAAATTTTCTTGCTACATCTCACCTAATTCAGGATTGTACAAGCAATTGCATGCGTATATTGTCAGAAAAAGCACCACTCTTGCTTCATCTCCCCAAAGGCAATACAGTCAACCTTCTTATTACGCGGTGAGTGCGTACCGTGTTATATGGAAACCGCGCTATAAGAAACTCAGAGTTAGTACAAATCACATCATTCGTACCGCGTTATATTTAGACCAATAAATACAAAAGACAAATAAATAAATAAATAAATTATACATTATTTTTATTGAATTCATCTTTTCTTTTTATTGAACGTTCTATTAAAGGTTTAAACTCCTGAGCACGCCATTGATTTTTCGAAATGAAGGTCCTAGCTGGTAGTTTTTTCCAATATAATGCCGTCTGATCGGCGTTAAACATCTGATCAGGTGAATAACCTCCTTCATTGATAATTCTAGCTAGCCACAGCTTATAATTTTTGGCAGCCTCAGCATCTGTTGAGGCCTTGAAACTTAATATTATGCAATGTGTACCTTTTTTTTAGTTTTTCAAACCATCCTTTCTCGTACTGTGAAAGAGCTTTGAGACGATTGAAACCGAAGCCGTAAACGGCTAAGAGATAAGCTTTAATGTTTATATAAACATATCCAGTTAAAACCATTCATTGGGTGCACGGAAAAAACTGATGGGACGTTGTTGAACGGAAACCGCGCTGTAAGAGTACCGCGTTATATGGAAACCGCGTTCTGAGAGTACCGCGTTATAGGAGGGTTGACTGTACGCAACCCACTTAATCCCCCAATCGATCACCTTCGCCCATTTCTCTGGTCTCAACGGTCATCCAAAAACCAAGCAACAACTCCATCACTCATCCTTCCCTTTTCGATGCGCAACCCAGCACATCTTCAAGGCAAAGTACACCTTCAGTACCAGCTCTTCACTCAAATAATGGCACCCAATCCCTTCTGCCTACGGCACTGGTGTCCATTAAACATTTTGGAAAGTTGTTCAGAGTTCGAGCGTTGATCGATCAAGGCTCTCAGCGCACCTTGATTTCATCGAAGTTCCAAAGACGCCTAAAATTGCCAATCGAGGAATCTAACCTCCAGATCTCGGGCATGGGCGGACAGATTGTGAAAACCGCCAACCATATATACTTCTTGACATTGGCAGTCCCTAAAACGAGCACAAACCTCCCCGTGCTTCCAAAGTTAACAGAATTTCTCCCCCCTTCCAAAATAAACCCCCAAATTTGAACGGTTTCACCATGCTAGATCTCGCTGACCCCAACCCCTTCGAGGCAGCGCAGATCGATATAGTGATTGGCAGTGATTCATCCCGCAGATCATGCTCGAAGGTTTCCACCGAAATGTATGTGGCAGCTTACTCGCTCAACTTACAGTCTTCGGTTGGATATTAAGCGGTCCAGTACCCCTGTCATCATATTTGACAAATGTCGCCGCGGTGCCAATTCACCATACGCACACTGGTCCTGCCCTTCGAAAAAACCTTCCTACTTCAAAGGAAGCCCTTTCTGACGTGAGTGCCGCCCTCAATCCCGTAGGGTTTCCACCCAAGGAAATAAAGACAACTCAGACTCAAAACGGCAAACACCCCCCTTCGTTGCCAAACGTTTCGCCCCCAGCAGGATGGCTGTCACCCCAAATGAGATCACGAAAAAGGGTACGACAAAAATGTTGGCTTGACGCCAAGCGGTCAATATCCACAGCAACTGATGGAAACTGCAGCCCCCTCGCATTTCCACATTTCCCCCCATACAATAAACCCCAAGCGCACCCATCCGGGGTCCGTGTCAGTCGCCATTCCCGTGCGACCTGTTCCAAGTATCTTCACTCTTCTGATGGGAACTCAAGCGAACCCCATCGCTTGACAAACCGATCAGACCCCACACCAACGATGTCAACATCATCACTTCTCACAATTGACATCTCCTCTTTTGCAGATCCGGCGCTAGCAACCACCCCAGCAGTAGCCCCCCAGATTGCCCCGCACTGAGCATCGACAGCAGAGAGGCCCTCAGCGCACTCCCAAGCGCTCCGGCATCGCGGAACGGCGACAACCCTACAGCCGGCAGCCCACCGTACAGACAGTCAGCCGCGCACCATCGCCAGCCAGCCGTCAGCCGCAACTCTTCCTCACACCCCGAGGACGCGGGGACGAGCAACCCCCACTATATTTAATTGCAATCTGCAATGGCGGCCGCGATGTTTAGATGAGTGCTGTCTTCAATGATCCGTCGATCCCATCTCCAATACCAATCTTTCCGTTTTCCTTTGTACTCATGTTCCAACTATTTTCTGCTCCCCGGCTTCGGCCGTTTGTATCGTTTAATGTTTCGTGTACTACTTGTTACTTGTTATTCATACCTCCGTGAATAAAGACCTTAACACGAACCCCACCGCGTACATTTTTTATCCGCTCCGCGCTGAACTTTACAGATTGATTGAAATTTTCCCGTCTGCGTTTTTGACAGTAAAATGGTTTTCTGTGTATGAATAGAGTTGTTGGAGGTGTACTTAATTGAAATTCGATATATGTATATTGTATATTGGGTAATGATCGCTTCCGTGGCTGTCCGTACGCTTATCATACAGTGCGTTGAGTTCGTTTAAAGGGATTGTTGTGTAGCGATGTCGCTTCGTGGTAGACGCCGGAACCCGTTCTAATGAAAACGCGGTAGTTTCGGTCGTTACTTCAAACTTTATTTTAAATAAACAGAATGTTCATTTCATAAAAACAATAAATAAAAAGTAAACGCACAAAATTGGTATCGCGCTACCGAATTCTTCTCAGTACTTATGGTCCCGTCCGTCCATCTGAGGCATAGCTCCTTTTCTAGACCTTTCAGTTTAAGCTGCTGCAGTATGATTTTTCAATCAGCGTAGGGCCTGAGCCGTCGTCCAGAAAGGCGTAAACGTTGCAAGAAATGCCATTCCCAAGTATTGTTATCGGCACAACTCTATACAGCACGTCCGAGGTCGCATGATTATGGATGGCAATCATCGTTGAAGGGTCTTCATGGGACTCCTCCTAGGGCTTGTGTAGTAGTGGATGGTGCTTAATAACACAACCGTTTACCCCGCAGTCTCTACGCTCTCTACAGTTTCTTGGGTCGTGCTTCTTCAGGCATTCCCGACATAGCTTCAAATCCCGATCTGATTCCCATTTCCCATTGTAATTTAAATACTTGAATTTTTCAAAATTTACCAACACATGCGCTCCGCTCCACAAATAGCATGTTAAGGTTCTATAGTTACCCGTTTGGGGTGCATCATCCTTTAGAACCTCGGAGTCTTCCCCACGTGTTGCATTTTACGTCTTTCCGCGTCTTGCGCTGCTGTTGAAATTGTCGCCACACTGCTGGCGGCGTCTGCCAAGTCAAATAATTATTCACTTAATATTTTCAAAATATGATCATATGATCTTGCAATCCGGAAGCCTCCATAGTTGCTGCCAAGTTTCTTACCTCCAGCGCAAACGCTATCAGGGTCTCCAGCTTGTTGGCGTTAACTGGTGGAGCCGCACGTAGTTGAACAAGCACACTATTAATGATGTGTTCAGGTCTCCCGAATACCATCTGAAGTGTGGATATAATCTCTGAAACCAGTGCAGGAATCATTAACTTGCTACCAACGTACTCAAGTGCCTTTCCTCGCAGCGCTTTGCAGCCAGAGCAGGTTTTCATCGCCACTAAAGCCACAAAGCCGGGTTAAATGTTTAAAACTGCTTATAAAAAGTAGCCATTCTTCGGCCTTACCGCTAAATATAGGAACGTCTTTTGGAAAAAAAATGTCGCTAACTCAACTGCTGGGCACTAAGGCCTGTTGACGTTGCTACTGACTCGGCCTACGCGGCGCCACGGTCTATACCTAGCGCTTTTCTGCAACCATCTGCCCTGGTCAACTCGCCCTTGCCATTCGCCCACTGTGTTACGCGATGTTCCCCTAAGGAGCGAAAATCATCTTCACCTCCTGACTCATCCGAACTATTATAGCTACGCAATATTGCATATTTCTTTTCGACGTACAAAAGCTCGGCCTTCCTCTGTTCTTCTAAATGCATTAAATCAAGCTTCATATTACGTTTCGATTTTGCCGAACCGCACTTGCTCAACACCTCAACCTGTTCACCCACCTTGGCGCCCTCCTCTACCAGCATGACTGCTGGCTGGCCTGTGGTTTGCCGTGTCGCTGTCGCCTTCATCGTCGATGCAGCGGTACACCGTACTCCAGGTCATTTCGGACACCTCCTCTGAAACGCCTACGCACTTAAAATGTGACCACGCATCACACACATCGCATTGGACCATCGGACCACCATCAGGGCCTCGACAAGCCGCACAATTCGCCAAACCTTGCCCGTCCTTCATTGCCGCTTCCTTGGGAGCACCCGTTTTCCTTTGTACGCACAGAATGGCTGCGTCGATTTTTTTTAAGAACTAAAATTTTAGAAGATTCTTTATTTATAATTAATTGTAGTTTATGTAAGTTATTCTAGGCTCCGTTCAAATTCCATTGTAGAATTAGGATCATAAGACTGGATAATGGATTCTATCAGGTCAGTCCATAAGTTCGTGCGTTTTTTTTCAATAGTTTCAGAATAGCCGCTTTTTGCATACAAAAAATTATTGTGGGTAAATAACGGAATTTTTTTAATTTTCTCTGGTGTATTGTGCATTCAACAAGTGATTTTAATCGCGGATAGAAGCACGCGTTGTTAAAAAATAAAATGGAATCTTCGAACGAGTATAAGAGGCATATTTTGTATTTTTATATAAAAGTGGAAAAAATGCAACAACTGCTGCTGCAGAAATAAACGCAGCTCATTGGGAGAATGTCGTGAGTGTATGGACTGCGAAAAAGTGGTTTTACAAATTCCGAAGTGGTGATTGTGACGCTGAGGATTCCCCACGCTCTGGTCGTCCTGAGGTCCTTAAGTCCGCGCCTTCCTGGAACTCGTGGAAGCAGAGCCAAGTTGAACAGTCGATATGATGGCTGGAAGGTTAAATTCATCCCATGGAACAGTTTACAGGCACCTGGTTCACATGGGCAAGGTTCCAAAGCTTGGAAAATGGGTTCCGCATAAACTTCCCGTCGCAAAGAGTGTGAATACAGCAGAGAGTGAATGTGTGTTCTCAGGTGCTGCAGCGGCTTAGAAATTAGAGCTTTTTGAACCGTATTGTTACTGGGGATGAAAAATGGGTCCTTTACAACAATCTTGTTCGCAAACGCCAGTGGTTAGATAAGGTCAATCCCCAGACCCAACCCCCAGAAATGGCCTTCACCCCAAGAAGATTCTTCTGCTTATTTGGTGGGATATGACCGGTGTCGTGGCAGCCGCCGTGGCTCAGTTGGTTAGTGCGCGGTCCAACGAGTCGCATGCAGAGCGACGCAAGATCGAATACTGCATGTAGTAACACCTAAAAAAAAAACAAAATAACGGGAAACTCGTTTTCTCTTTCGGTGGCTGTCCTCTCAGCTGGAAATGGCAAACCTCTGAGAGTAAAAATTTCCTATGAAAAAGCTCCCAACCTGCCGTTCGGAACCGGCATAAAACTGAGGGTCCCTTCCACCCGCGTACAAAATTCACACGCACAACACGGGTGGTTGCGGGAAGCTAGGCCTTAGTCTCGCGTAAGCGGGCTGTCGTGCCAATCAATTATTAATTATTATGACCGGTGTCGTTTATTTTGATCTGCTGAAACCCAACCAGACGATCACAGCTGATTATTATTGCCATCAACTATCCAAACTGAATGAAGCACTTGCAAAAAATCGACCGTCTTCAGCCAATAGACGCAAACTTTTGTTTCACTACGACAACGCAAAACCGCATACCGCAAAATAGACCTTAGGCAAGCTGAATGAGCTCGGATGGGAGCTAATTCCGCATCCACCATACTCTCTGGATATTACACCTTGTGATTATCACCTTTTCGGCGGACTTCAGTCCCATTTGGGTAATAAGAACTACACCTCAAAAGGAGCTATAAAAAAGGATATCGACGCGTATTTCGGCTCCAAGGACAAACAATTTTTTGAGCAGAGAATTAAAAATTTGCCTAAACATTGGGAAGACATTGTAAATAATGCAGGAAAATATATTATTGATAAATAAATACTGAAAACTTCTTTTTTTTATTTATTTAAAACCACCTCAGAAAAACGCACGAACTTATTGACTGACCTGATATATAGTGTTATACGAGATATATAACAGAAAGAGAGAGATTGATTGTGTTATTGCATTTCGGAGTTGGAGTCGGAGTCTGAGAGTACTGGAGAGTGGACTCGTCAATAAGTGAGCGAGGTATTGTGGTTGTGAGTAGTATAGTTTGAAGCGATTGGTTTGGTCGGAACTTTTTGAATTGTTTGCTTAGAACTTTTTGGATATTTTGTGGTGTTGTTGTCCAGTTTATTTGTAGGTTTTAATGATTTGCGTGTGTCTGTAGTTGGGTTTGGGGAATTTGTTTGTGATATTTGTATCAAATGATGGGCCATGGGTATTGTTATTGTATTTTGAAGATGTTTCAATTTTTTTTCGCATTTTGATGGCAGGTTCTTGAGATGCGGTGGGGATCTGGCAACGACAGCCGCGATAATAAGGGAAACTTTTGGGCTAACCTGGCAATGATGGACACTTTTAGGCCAACCTGGCAATGATGGTAACTTTTAGTCCAACCTGGCAATGATGGAAACTTTTAGTCCAACCTGGCAATGATGGCCGCGATCATCATGGAAACCTGTAGTCCACTCCAGAATGTGCGAGAACGAAATGCGCGATGGCCGGACAGGTATAAAAGGCAGCCGGGTGCGGCGCAGCGAGTCAGTCTGATTTTGACTAGTGAAGGTGCCACACGGAGTAATTAAGCAAATACTTAAGTGTAAAGACAGTGAAGTGTAAATCTGTGAAATAAAGTGATTGTTGGTTTATTTTATTGACTGCGTTTGAGAAACTGAGTGTGTTGTATTTTCAAATTACGCAATCCAGAGATACGTAAGAGCCCACTAGAACTAGTATTCGTAACAATATTTTTATCGTTTTCAAATTGCAGTGCTTCGGTAAATGAACATTTGATGGTGTGTTTTATTATTAGTATTTAATGTTTTTTTCTTATATTAGGGTATTTTTTTGTTTGTTGCTCTGTGCTCATGCTTGCAGTTTATACATTCGATTTTTGTGCACGGTTGTGCAACGTGAATGCCTAAAGCGCAAACCTCACATTTTGGTTAATTTTTACAAAACTTTTTAGTGTGTCCTAGCTTGAAGCAATTTTTGCATTGGAGTGGCTGCGGAATATAAGGCTGAGGTAAGTCTAATCGGTCAAATGAAATAATGAGTGAGGTATACCATATCCATATACAAATTTGGTAATTTTATGACAGTTTGTGACATTTTGGTGTTTTCGGCCATGTAAATTTTCCTCTGTTGAAAGATCTTTTAATGGTGGAGCGAAGACCATGCCTTTTGAAAAAGAGAAACTCGAGCAAATGTTGGAAAGCTGAGTAGCCTTCAAAAAGCGATTTGCTTGGGCTTCGTTTTTAGTTAAAATAAGTAAATCACCACCACGTGTATGGCTGATTTTTTGGAAACCGTCCGAGGAAAAG
Organism: Melieria omissa; assembly: GCA_963971225.1. NCBI lineage: Eukaryota > Metazoa > Arthropoda > Insecta > Diptera > Ulidiidae > Melieria > Melieria omissa. Next base: position 72,125,871 of record OZ020269.1, on the reverse strand, counting down.
CTTTCATTGCCTTAGAAACAAGGAATATGTTATAGGATTTTTATGGATTATTTTGATCTTTGCTTGTGATAAGAATATATTTGGGACAATCTTTTTTGTTGAATTTAATTGAATTTATTGAAGAAAAATCGTTTGTATTTAGTATATTCGAATCACTTTTACGTTTTTTTGTGGAAGGAGATTTGGTAGGCCCGGGGTCTTGCAGCGCAAAGAAATCACCTCCAGATGAGGCGGTCATTTCGGTATCGTGTTTTTGCCGCTCCGGTGGTAAATGCCTAGCGTGTGTCGTATAAGATGACTCGAACAAAACACAGTGTATGATAACTCAATGTTAGTTAATTGAGAGAAGCGGAGTCAAGTCACAACCTTTCACGATGAGCGCAGGGTATGAACTGCAGCCTAAATATAAGGGGCCCTTCGTCAATAAGGTCCTGTCGAACGAACGCTACGTCATAGAGGACCTGCCACATGCCCAGCGAACACAAAGACACTACACCCCTGCATTCGCATTCGACCAGCTGAAGCCATGAAGCCAGTTGCCGCCTGGTGATACCAATGTCTTCTTCCGAGGATGACCTGCAGATGTTTCGAGCGAAGACGCTACAAAGGGTCAGAAGAGCGATGGCAACTCCGTCCCATCCGCGTCAGGCTGGTTGGCAACGCCGTCCAAGGAGAAAGTTTGTCGGACGTAATGGAGGATGTTTTTTTTTTCTACGCGACTTCAGCTCTACCTATATGAGAGACAATATGCTAAATTTTTTTGTGTTCCTTAAACATTTAACCCTTTCGCTATTTTGTTGCCATATGGCAACATGCTACTTTGTGGACGTCTGAGCCCTCTGTGGTTTCAAGAATACATTTTTTGTTGGCCCTTAGAATAGTTTGAAGTTTTAGGAAAAATACGAAATGAATAAACTGAATATTAAAGTTTAAAGTAGAGAGGTATATACGTTTATTTAATGGTATATCTTGACATAGTACAGGAAGAAGAAGCAGAAAACTTAAGATAACTTTTTAATTTGGCGTTTTTTTTTAATTAAGAATCTTGTTTTTTAATTTCTGCGGAAGTAAATGAAGAAATATTCAAATTTTCGTTATGCGTAAAAATTTGTATGTTAAAGTAATTACACTGCACAACACAAAAAAAAATAACAAGGTTCTGACAACGGATTCTGGTAGAGGGGACCAAAAAAAAATATACGTGTATCGGCGTTTTGAAAGTTTACGTCTGAATTTTTTTTTAGGGGGGGTTAAAGTTTTCCCCTTTTTGCTCATTCTTATTGTGATTCGGCATACGAAAACCATGTAACCTTACATTTTAGGTATATGATGTGTTCAGCAATTTGATGTAAAATACTACGAAAAATATTTTTGTGGAGCATTTTAACCCTGTAGCTACTATTTTTATGGGTCAATTTGACCCTTTTTTTCTAAAATGCCAAAAATGTCCTGTAAAACAGGACTTTTTCAGGAAAAAATGTACCACGAAAATATTCGCCATAAAATTCTACTATAGGTCTCTGAATACATCAAAGCTCAGAAATTAATTTCAACGCCAGAATTAAGCCAAATCTGAAAATGTGTTTAAGTGTTTATTTCGTACTTAATCAAAATTGGTACTAAAATCTCCTACAAAACTTGATTTTTGAGGGTTATGGGAAAAATGTTGAGTGCAAAATTTCACTATAAGTCACCGTACAAAAGAAAGCTCTAAATATAATATATATAAATAGGATATATAATATATATAACAAGGAGAAAAAGTTTGGGTATTTATATTTTTATATTATATTTTTCGTTTAGCTCTTGGCAATTCCACACCGTTATCAAACAATTTCCAGCATACATCAGCTATAAAAGAATGAATACTTTTGCCTTTATACCGTTCCTCAATGGGGGCCAGTGGCGGATTCAGGGGGAGGAGGTTTGGGGGTTGAACCCCGCCGATCGATTAGGATCGATTTTAAAACTACATACAAATTAAAAGACATTTTATAAGTGTTAAATAATTACTTTTTGAAACCCCCCCTGAAATATATTTCTGAATCAGCCCCTGATGGGGATGTCTGATGAAATCGTTCCCCATGTTTATCGGATTCTGTTGCCAACTGATGTTCGAAGTAATCCATATGAGAATTCAGAAAATTAATTTTTGGTGACACATGAACACCTAATTTTTCGAATGCACTCATCATGGTGTCGACGTGCATTCGAGCAGCAGGATATAATTTTTGCCTACTCCATTGTCAATGACTCCTTTAATGCTTTTCCATGCGACAATCTCATTTGGTGAGAGCATTTGATCGAATTCGGCGCTACGCATAAGCCTTTTTATTTCAGGACCAACAAAAACACCTCTTATAATGAAAACACGAGAGTTTTTATATTTATTGGTATGAAACCAATATGAAAAAAGTAAAGTTTTAGCATTCATACCTTTTTGTATCTTTGCTTCGCTTAGTTTTCGAAACAATGTCTTCAGAAAGTTAAATGCCGATCCATTTGTATCCAAACACTCAACAAAATTGTTTATCACACCAAGTTTTATATGTAACGGTTGTAAAACAATTTTTTTTGTTGGCACAAGTGGTGGATGGAAAATATTATGCTCGCCTAATGTCCCTTCAGCTCTCGGCTCCCATTGTTTTTTGGGATATTGGTTGCCCTTCCATCTGCTACTCTACGTGCAAGTTTTGTAGGACATTTTAGTGCCAATTTTGAATAAGTACGAAATGAACATTTAAACACATTTTCAGTTTTGGCTTAATTCTGGCGTTCAGGTTAATATCTGAGCTTTGATGTATTCACAGACCTATCGTAGAATTGTACGGCGAATATTTTCGTGCTACATTTTATCCTTAAAAAGTCCTGTTTTACAGGACATTTTTGGCATTTTAGAAAAAAAGGGTCAAATTGACCCATAAAAATAGTAGCTACAGGGTTAAAATGCTCCACAAAAATATTCTTCGTAGTATTTTACATCAAATTGCTGAACACATTATATACCTAAAATGTAAGGTTACATGGTTTTCGTATGCCGAATCACAATAAGAATGAGCAAAAAGGGGAAAACTTTGACCCCCCCTAAAAAAAAATTCAGACGTAAACTTTCAAAACGCCGATACACGTATATTTTTTTTTGGTCCCCTCTACCAGAATTCATTGTCAGAACCTTGTTATTTTAAAAAAAATTTGATTTTGTTGTGCAGTGTTATTAGAGCCACAGCGATGTGGTTGCTCTCATAGAAAAACAGGGTCTGAGTATAAAAATTTAAAAATGTCTTTTGGAATGTTGCTAATAAAACCTCATAGAAGCCTTAAACGTAAAATTTAAAATTGTAACTTTCCCCAGTAAAAACCTGTAGCAAAAGGGTTAATATATTGTAAAAAATATGTAATATTTCATATTTATTTAATATATTTCAAAAAGATTGATGATAAAGGAGCTGAAAAATAAATAATTTTGTAAATCATCAAAAATTCCCCTTTCTAACGTGCCACCTTAACCACGTTAACTTAAAAGAAAATGAAGGATGCCCGAAAATGTATGTACAGTATTTTTTGGATAAACGAGCTGGTTGTAATGCTCAAAATTTAAATGCTCTATCCGGGGAAATTTTGTATGAAAATCCCGGTTAATAGCGCTTTTGGGGCTAATAACCCACTTAATGAACCTTTTGGGGTTTATATAAAAAATCGTCTAATGAATGAGTGAAAAACTTTTTTCACCCGACACTGCTTACAAACAGATATTTTTAATGGAATTTTTCCTTTATTCGGTGTGCTTTGGGCAAAAATTTCAAATCTGTTAGTATTTAATTTAAAATTTACTATAGTAATTTACTATAGTAACACCAAAGAATATGAAGTAATATAGAACGCGCATCTCATACAAGCAAACGCGTTGTATGGCGGGTACTGCTGGTAGTACCCTCTGTTATTGACAGCAGAACCCTCTGTTACTAACAGCAGAAATCTCTGTAACTTCGGCGTAACATGTGAATTGAAGTCGCTTCTGTACTCATTCGTATTCTCGCTGCAGTTGCGCCACTTGATAAACATGACGATGAACGCTGCTTTTGTTGTCGCGGGGAATAGCATTATTATATTGGCAAACAAAAACAGTTAGCGGTATACTGTTTTTTGCGCTGTGCCGTGCAGGCGGGATAGCATTGATGTTGTTGGTAATTATTGCGTCGCTATTTCTGCTTTCTTTTTTATAATCACAAGCAAATTACAATTAGCAAAAAAAATTCATGAACTTGGTGTAGTAAAATATGGGTGCAAACATGTTGCACAAGAGCGTTCATAGTTATTTATTAAAAATATTATTGTAATGTTTTATGTTTATTGTTTTACTTTCGTTTTAATTTATCTTTCATAAATAATAATTTTTAATAAGAATTTTTTTATATGCCAACAATTATTTTCAATTTTCGTTCTTTCGAACTTCCTTTTTGCACAGCCCACATGCAGTGTTTTCGTAGAAGAACTAAAATAAGAAAATCTAAAATTTGGACTCTATGGTTACAGCACTCACCATGGAACCATTCAGGTGTAGCATTTTTACGAGATTGTAAAACGTGTGCCTTAATATCAATTTTTTCAGGTTCTGCTTCGAAGATTTTATGAAAAATTAAAATATGTTTTATGCATACATTCATTAGGGAATTGGAAGGAGCAAAAAGATTACCAAAATCAGAAATTGACTGATAACTTTTGTGAAAAATAAAAATTTCACTTGGAGCAGTCAAAACTTCATCCCTTTTTCTCAATTCGTCACCGCATTTTTCACCATTTAATTTAGAAATAATTTTGTACGCTAAGTATCCAACAAAATACCTCATGGAACCAGCTCTAAGTTAATATCTTTCGGATTACAAAAGGTGTCACCTACAAAATACGCCTCGTGCATCTCACTACTTCAGATCAAGATTTTCCAGGATTTCATTGTCATTATCATCACCATTAGACTGCAAAACATCCTCACTAAAAGAAGCGCTTGAAATTAAATTAGTCATTGAATCTTGCGTCCCTTCACAATTGGTAGAGGAGCTAAACTTTATTATTTTAAAGGCTAATAACCTGGCTAAGATATTATTAAGTTCGGCTACAGAGGGGTTACAGTTATTAACTCCTTTTTGCCTTAACACAGCAAACGTATTCTCCAACTTGTCCTGGTTAAAGGCCTTTGTCATAATAAAAAACTTGTCCGAATTATCTTTTAATATTTCATCTACAAGTAGAAGGTCCGATTTTAAGGATAGTTTCATGCCATCTAGGAAGAAAACTCGTTTTTTATCAACAAATTTCACTTCCTCTAGATAATATAAAAATGTTTGAATAAATGTGTGCGATTCTTTCTTAATCTGAAGAGCAGATCGGTAGCAGTTATCTGCATACAAAGATCCACTATTCATGCAATCAAATATTTGATCAACTTTTGCTCTAAAATCAGCTGTGGATAACGCTACCTCTTGTGAGATTTTTTTAAATCCACTTATGTCTAAAATTGTTCTGATAGCAGCTTCAACTGTTTTACTGAACACTTGAGCGGCAAATTTAACACGCATTTTTTCAAATGAATTTGGAAATATGTGTTGTCTAGTGAATTTTGGGCACATTTTGGTTTTACAATTTTCTTCCCTCTCCCAAAGCTCTTGAACTACTTTAAAGCTAACTAAACCATCAGGCGTTTTCAAGTCGCATTTAAGCCAACCATTTCGCAATGACTTGATTAAATGTGGGAAATGGAACATGCAATAATTTTTTTGATTTTGAAATTGAAAGTATGGTTTCTCTATACATACGCCTAAGTGCGCGTACACACATGAAGCGGTGCTGTGCTGTGCGGCGCTGTGCTTTACCGAGCGTTGCTTTCAAACTGCCGTTGTCAAATGCGAGTGTTCACACATGCTACTTTTTCAGCAGCGTCACGCAGCGCGACGCAGCAGTGTTGATATTTTTGGTACATTTGTACTTTTTTGATACATTTTGAGATTGAAAAGTACATTGATACTACATTGATTTATTTGGTACATTTTCGTTAAGTGGCTTCACCTGCGTCACGATTGATTTATTTGGTACATTTTCGTTAAGTGGCAGCATTTCTCCACCTGTGTCATGAAATGTAACAGATTTACAAAATCTCGATTACGAATTATCTTAGAAAGTAAAGATAGCAATAACCGCTAAGTAGTTGTCCTTTTCTACCTCATCTGACCATGCGTTTGATTAATAGTGCGTATTCATTTTTGTGCGTATAACGGTAAGAAATAATCAGTTCTTACCGTCATTCGTCACTCCATCTGCACACATTTTAAATTTTATAACCACAAAGACGTTGAACGCTCCAATTGAAATGGAAAAATTTTTAAAAAGGTAATTTATACAAATTCTTGAATTAAAAATTGCTTCAATAATATGTATAACTTGATGTACATAGGTGCAAAACTGAAAGCAGCGTAAGGCAACTGGCGCTGCCCGAAAATATGAATTCAAACGCAGTCAATGCGTGCCTAAGCGATTCTGATGCGTGAGTATTTGAAATGCATTTACATATTTATGAGGTTTATTAATAGTTATTAAACATTTTAGGAAAGAATCAAGCCGTGAAAGGTACAAAGTGCCTTTCAGACAGCAATGGAAAGAAAAATTTTCGTGGCTAGAAGAAGAAAATTCGATTCAAGGAAAAAAATGCCACTTATGCAATTCATCGCTCGTCGGTGGGTTTTCACACATTCAACGCCATGCATTGTCCAAAAGCCATATCAGAGCAGAGAAAGTAGCTAAGTGCACACCAAAGTTGCCGGAGTATATAGTCTCCTCGAAGGACCCGGCAACCTACGCTGCGAAAAAAGTAGAGGTAAAATTAAGCATTTTCGTGGCAGAGCATAATCTGCCTTTCACAGTATTGAACCATTTAAATGATCTTTTAAAAAATTGTGTTACTGATTCACAAACCATTCAAAAGTTAAGTATAAATAGAATAAAAGCTCAAAAAATAATAACTGGAGTAACTGGGCCGGAAAATTGCAAATCTATAACTCAATTTTGTCAAAGTAAATACTATTCATTAACTGTAGATGAAAGTACGGATGTATCGGTGACTAAAAATGGACAGATTTTTGGAGTTGGTGCCTCTAGATGGTAGTGGTGCTGAAACCATTTTTAATGCAATTATAAAAACTTTAGAAAAGTATTCAATTCCAATAGAAAACATGTTAGCATTCGCAGCTGATAACTGTTCAGTTATGATGGGCCAAAAAAGCGGTGTACAAGCTCGGCTTAAGGAAGTCGTTCCTAACTTATTCGTCAATGGCTGCGTTTATCATATTTTAAATTTAGGAGCAATGGCTGCCTCAGAGGCTTTACCGAAAAAAATTGATACATTTTTAACAGATGTAAATTTCCATTTTTGTAATAGTCCATTAAGAAAATCGGACTTTAAACAGTTTCAAGAATACTTTAGTACGGACATGCATGCCATTTTAAAATATGCTCCAACAAGATGGCTTTCTAGACAAGCTGTTATTGACAGAATTTTAGAGCAATGGAATGCTCTTAAATACTACTTCACTCTTTCAGACTACGAAAGTAAAATTGATCAGGAAAATATTAAACAGATATCTGAAATTCTTTTATGTCCTATATATAAAATCTATGTTTTGTTCCTTTCATATGTCTTAAACCTTATAAATGGTGTAAACGTAGAAATGCAATCAGAAAATGCTCGAATACACATTTTTATTCCGAAATTAAAAAATTTATTTTATCAAATGGCAAGAAATTTTGTAAAAAAATCGTATTTAGACTCGAAACCCATTTGGCTTTTAAATATAAATGAAGAAGAAAATCACCTATTGCCAAATGAAGTGTTTTGCGGTGTGAACATAGACATTTACTTAACTTCTAATTCTTTAAAACACGAAGATATAAATACTTTCAAAAAGTGTGCGAAGCAATATTACATGCAATTTTGTAATACCTTAAAAAAAAGGTTAATTTTAATGATAATGTTTTGTGTTGGGCCACTAAGTTTTCCCCTGAGTGGATTTTAAATGGCGAAACAAACAGTATTGTCCCATTAATAATGTATTTGTTTCCAAAATGTGAAGTCAAAAAGCTAGAGAAGATAAATACTGAATTCCGTGCTTTAGCCGAACATGAAGGGCTATAACTGTTGAACAACTTAGATATTTGTGACTTTTGGGAAAAAATCAGATTAATAAAAAATGAGTTAAATGAACCTATGTTTCCTAACATTTATAGAATAGCCCAGGGAATTTTATCGATTCCGCATTCTTCTGCTAATGTTGAAAGAGTTTTTTCTATTCAAAACCTAATTAAAACTAAATGCAGAAATCGACTGCAAGTGAAAACAATCTCGGCATTAATACAAACCAAAGACCTTTTAAAAACAACAAACAATTTTTGTTATAACATTCCAATTTCGAATGACTTACTTAATGTTGAAATGCCCAATGATATGCAGGAAACTGATGAGCTGTTAAACTAAGTACTTAATGTGCACATATTTATTTTTATGAATAAATTTCCCAGTTGAATTGTTAATATAAATTAAGATTTTGTTCAAATTACAAAAAAATTGAAAATAAATGTTCGATTACAAACATGTACTTGTTAATAAAAGCATTTGATACTTTTTTGTGTAATTTAGTACATTTTTTTTGGCCTCTTGGTACAAAATGAAAAAACTCATTTATCAACACTGCGACGCAGCGCTTGGTTTGAAACTTTCAAAATATTTGATTCGCCGCGTGACGCTGCTGCAGCAAGCATGAACTGTGAAAATATAATATCGGAAATTGTTATTCGGCATGCGTTGTGTTAGTTAATGATTTTAATTAATTAATTAATGATTTTTCTTATTTATTTTTATTTAATATGAATTAATATAAATTTTTTACTTTTCCTTCATTATTATGAGTTATCTTTTTTTCACAATAATATAAATAAACCTTCTTTTTCAATATCTGAGAATAGTTATAATTGAAAATGCACTTTTATGAAATGTTTTTGAAAAATCAACTAATTCGGCCACTTTGTAGGGGCTGAAACCTCATTTATCCCTTTTCCCCCTTTTACGTTTGGACCTGAAATCTTTTAAAAACAGTCCATTTGCTGTTATTGCTTGCCAACTTAGCTCAAAAAATGAAAACTTTCTTTGTAAAATGGATGAGAAGAAAAATATTAACATATATTTATAGTGTCGGTTTCCGTATATAAAAATTGGTGTCGGTGTGAAGGTTAAAAAACTGTTTTCACTGAGAAATTACAAATCTTCACTGCACAGCCACATGTTGACAACAGGTTGATACTTGCAAAAGCTCCGCTCCGCACCGCGTTAAGTGTGAACACTGAAAGCGTAGCAAAGCGCCGCTCGGTAAAGCACAGCGCCGCACAGCACAGCACCGCTTCATGTGTGCACGCGCACTAAGTCGGAGAAACACTTTCTATTAGAAAACCCCTGATCACAAACCAAAACGTTCACTACTATACCAAAATTGCTTAAAATTTTAAGATTTTCTTTAATTGTTTTGCACAAGGTATCTGCTGCTGTTAATCCATTCTCTGACACAAAATAGTTTAAAATCGAACACCAACTCGAGAACATGGACTTCAACATAAATACACATACTTGCTTACCAATTTTTTTTGTTCTTTCGAAGCCTGTGCATTCAAAAACGTCAATTAAATCTAGTTTTTGATTGTATCGTAATTCTCTACGTATTGCCATTTCGTCCATTAAAAGAACCATATTATTTTAATTTTTTTCCTTCGACTCTAAGCACATCTTTTTAATGAATTCAAAAGCCACATTGTTGATACCGGGCTGAAGGAACTTTATTGGAGCCCACCGATTTAAGGTGCTGATAGTTATATGGCAAATTGAAATTTAACTTATCTATTAGGAAAGAATATGTTGATTGTGAATTATAAAAAATATTTTGCGCTAAATATTTCACTTCGTCAGAATATTCTTTTGGCCGGGTGCTAAGTAAATGTTTTGGATTCCAAGTTGATATGTTTTAAACAATCAATTGAATTTTTTAAAGTCTTTGAACAACAATTCTTGGATTTTAAAATAAAGCGCTTTTCTTTTCGCAATTTTTCGTTAGTTTTTTTGAATTTTTTTAATAGGTTGCTGTATTTCTTTTTGTAATAATGGGTTATTTTTACGTTTTTTTCGCAATTACTGCATACTATGTCATCATAACGTGGTCGTTTCAATGAAGAATCTGGTTCTAAAAATTCTTCATCCGAAATCTCATGATCTTCGTCTAAGTTTAAGGTTGGAATCGCATCCTTTTTTAGAAACCTTTTTCTTACATAAGTACTGGAGAAATGATTTTCACAAATATACAGTTTTCGGTTATAGTCGTCATAAGATATATTGCATTTTTCGCGCCAAATTTGGCCAAACACGAAATCAGCAGCGGGGAATCTAAATAATCTAAGATTCTCGCATTGTCGTCTCGATTTTTTGCAACTGCGAACACAACATTGAATTCCAGACGTTGAGGAATTTCTATTTGTCTTTATATTTCTAGCCATATTGTAACAAGCCGAAACACAAAATAGAATTACAATGTTGGACAATGGCGTTAAAATACTTCTTAAAAAAATTCAAAATTGGTATCAACTACGTCAAAATATAAACAAATAATTTTACTTGGAATACGCCACGTAAAAATATTTCTAGAAATTTCAAATTTGATTCAACCACGTCAAAAAAAACCGCTGCAAAAGGTTCAAAATTGGTATCAACTACGTCAAAATATAAACAAATAATTTTACTTGGAATGCGCCACGTAAAAATATTTGTAGAAATTTCAAATTGGATTCAACCACGTCAAAAAAAAGCCGCTACAAAAGGTTCAAAATTGGTATCAACCACGTCAAAATATAAAAAATGATTTTACTTGGAACTCGCCACGTAAAAATATTTGTGAAAATTTCAAATTGGATTCAACCACGTCTAAATATTTGCAGGTTTTAAAAATCAATCAAACCGCAGCATTTGAGCAAACAGCCATACACCACAAAGCTTCGATTGATAGTCACATTACAGCAATTTGTGCAGCAAAACCAAAAAAGCATACACACAATAAACGACAACAATAAAAACATTAGCGAATCCCGAGTCATCTTCGCTGAAACGATGATGACGATGCTTTGGTTCGATGTTTGCTCTTTGCTTGCGCTTCGGCAAACAAGATCAAGAAACATACATGCAAAAACTGATTGAGCGAACACTACGCTGCAACAACCACCATTTCAATGTACACGAGTGAAGCCGTTGCGAACAATAACATTGCTTTTTGCTGTTGTCCTACGAAAATCTAACAGAAAATGTTATGAACTTAACATTCTCAAATGCCTACGCTTCGCTCTTCCCGCTCGCATCATAACAGCCGAAACCACTTTTGTGCCCACATGCGCGTTCTATATTACTTCATATTCTTTGGTAACACCTAAAAAAAAATAACGGGAAAACTCGTTTTCTCTTTCGGTGGCTGTCCTCTCAGCTGGAAATGGCAAACCTCTGAGAGTAAAAAGTGCTTATGAAAGAGCTCCCAACCTGCCGTTCGGAACCGGCATAAAACTGTAGGTCCCTTCCACCCGCGTACAAATTCACACGCACAACACGGGTGGTTGCGGGAAGCTAGGCCTTAGTCTCGCGTAAGCGGGCTGTCGTGCCAGTCAATTATTAAATTATTTTAGTAATTTCTGGATTGTTTGTTTGATGGATACGTTTGTTGAGTTATGGCGGCAGCTGGTGAGCTTTGAAAAAATTTAAGTGAAATAATTGTTCATCACTTTTCCATCCAATTTTTCCTGTTCTCTAAATTTTCCTAAAAACCCTACAACATATCCAAGTTCATTGATTCCCAACCCAATTATTCCTATTCCACTTCCACGCAATAGAACGCGCAATTATGCGCTGTGATAAAAGCAGACAAATAAACACTTACGCAAAACAGGCGCACGAGTGACATCTGCAAGGGGAAGCGGACAACTGCGAAAACAGCGCGCACCAACCTGATCTAGCGAGGTCCCCAACCATTGTGCTGTAACCTCAGTGTTCCCTGATACCTGAAATGACTTTCTCCTAAATCTTAACAAAAATACCGAAATTTCCTCTCAAAAGTTAAAAAAATCTGCTAAATTTTTTTTATAATTTGCGTCGTTTTAAAGGAATGAAACTTCTCATGAAAAAATAAAAATATATAGTTACATATGTTTTTTGCTGCAGCGTTTTTATTCATCTTCAGCTTAACCCATAGAATAAATTAATTAAATGAAAAATTTTTTTTGGCGGGATTTTATTGTAACAGAAATAAGTGAGAACGAGATAGAACGAGCTTACATTTTGTAAGCTTAAAAATTTTTAACACAATAGGATGCATTGACTATTAAAATAGTTGCCACAAAATGTTTTTTGAAATTGTTCCAATATATAAAAAATTCGATCAAATTCGTTATCCAAAAATCTCCTAAAAATCCGCTAAAGATCAGAAAAATTACAAATTATTTAATTATTAAAAAATTATTAAAATAGTTGCCAAAATATGTTTTGTTACCAGTGTCCCAATATATAAAAAAAATCGATCAAATGCGTTATCCAAAAATCTCCTAAAAATCCGCTAAAGATCAGAAAAATCCCCAAACATAAAATATAAATCTCCTAAATTTTCTACTAAACAATTCTTCCCCCTGAAAGTTCTCCTAAAAAGCCAAGAACTTCCTAAATCTAGGAGGAAATCTCCTGATCTGGCAACACTGTGTAACCTCTTCACAACAGATGGTGCTACGAGCGGAGGCGACGTTCCTGAGCGGCGTTAGATGATTCCATCACTTAGGACAGGGGTGCCCAAAATCTTCTTATGGAAGAGCAAACACCAATACACCTAAGTCTGTTTTTACACGGTCTTTTTTTACACGGTTTTGATATAACACGGTTTGAAAATTGAATATTTTTAATTTTTTTACACGATTTTATTCCATTTAGCACGATTTGAAATTTTATGTACTTAAATTTTTTTTGTCAAATTTAATTTTTGCGAAGTATGTTCATATCACAAAAAAGTATTTATGAAAGAAAAAAGTCTGAAACCATCGATAGTATCGATAGTGCTATCGATAGTTTGCGAACACTAGCTTAAAGATTTAAGTGAATTCCCTTTTAGCGCGTACAAGCAATTTTTACTGGTCAAAGCAAATGTGAATAGCACTAATTTAGGGGAATTCCCTTTATGTGCATACAATAAAATTTACTGGTCAGAGCAATTGAAACGTGTTAATATTTTGTGAACTGTCAATGCAATAAGACGTGTTTGGTAAAGAAATTTTAATAGGTTTTAGAGATTAGGAACAAATCACCCATTTTTGTATACGATCAATGTCATTTTTTACACGGTTTTTTTTTACACGGCTTCTTCTGGAACCAATCTACCGTGTAAAAACAGACTTAGGTGTATATGTAAAGTTGCCCAAAAAAATGCAAACAAAAAAAGGGAATTCAGTATGTACACCGAAAAAAAAATATTTCATTTTCTGTAATGTTATTTAAAAAAAAAACAATTCTAATCTTCCTTCCTTCCTTAAAATTTAAGGAAACCTTCAATTATGTCAACCAAATCAAAACCAAGCAAACCCAAAAAGGCATACACACAATAATTGACAACAACAAAAACATTAGCGAATCCCGAGTCATCTTGGTTGAAACGAAACAAAAACCGAATTTTTTCTAGTGCTTCTCAATCGACAGCCGCACACGTTTTGAAGCAAATTCATTCGCTAGACAACAACAAAACCTACGTTGAAGATAACTGTCGCCAATGCGTGCGGAGTGCTGTGTGAGTATACTACACCTTTTTAAGTTCGATTTCAGAAAGTGTAAAAGCAATTTCAGAAAGCGTAAATTCAATTCAGGAATATAAATTTAATTTCAGAAAGCGTTAAGCAATTTCAGAAATCGTAAATTCAATTTCAGTTTTCTGAAATTGCTTTTACACTTTCTGAAATCGAACTTGAAGAGATGTAGAATGCTCAGCCTATGCCGAAGATCATTTGCAAAAACAAATGAGGAATGAGATTCCTCAGCCTATGGTGAAGAGGATTTGCAAAAACAAATGAGCAACGACAGCATAGGACATGGGCACCTCTGACTTAGGACCAGTGTTGTGACTAATATATTAAAGTAGTGTAACTAATTACTTAGTATTAGTATATTTCACTCCGCATTATTTACACTACCTATATCCGACCTAAAATGGAATTTAACTCGCACCTCTGGGCGGGGGCTTCAAAAACCCATTTGGAGTTCCTCGATCGGGGAATTAAACTTATAGGGGACAGTAGGGCATCCAGCTCTATTGACTCCCTGGAGCATCGTCGAAACGTGGCATGTGTGGTGTTATTTTACCGGTACTTTTTCGGTAACTGCTCAGTGGAGATGAGCAGCTCGGGTATTCACCCGAGCAACCCGTTTGAACACTGGCGCCCATGCATTCCCTGCGGATATTTTCCCCAGCACTTATGATCTCGATGGGTTCAAGGCAAGTGCCCATAAACACTTTACTCATAACCCTATCTCCTAACCTTTATATCCTTCCTGAACCAACGCAATGGTTCGCATTAATAGGGGTTATCCCCTGCGCGTTTGTTCCTGTTTAAAAAAACAAAAAGTATATTACTTTTGCTTTAAAAATGTAGTGTAACTAGTTACTTTTCCCATAAGTAATCACCTTCAGTAATATTACTACTTTTTTTCAAGTTACTTATTACAATATTACTTTTTAGTCAACAAAGTTCTAACTTTCATGTAAAACAGCAGCACTGATAACATAATTAAGATGTATTACAATTATACAACGCTGCATTTGTTCATACTAAACATAGTTATTTCCAACGGAGTTTGGTAGTGGAGAAACAATTAACATTTGCAAGCAAATTAAAGCGGTTTTAACAAAAAAGGTAGCGAAATTCAAATTGTAATTCAAAATGAAATACACATTTAACAACAATCAGGTTTTTGCAGAATGACTACTTTTAAGAGCTGGAAATTCCGCAAATATTTCGTTTTGTTGACGGAAAATAATATATTACTTTTTGTGATACATTACTTCACATTTCCAGTAATAAGTAATGTAACGATATTACTTTCAAATGTCAGTAATGTGTAATAAGTAATATGTTACTGTCAAAAGTAATAAGTCCCAACACTGCTAAGGACTACCTGCGGTAGGCCAATCACCTACCCTGGCAGAACAACACAACTGATCAATGTAACCAACACAAGGCTGTCTTGTGGAGGCCCTATGCTCCCGAGAGGAGTGAACAAGGAACAAAAAAATTGTTTAGTTTAGTTATTAAATTTTATTGAAGTTAAATTATAATAATAAAATACGAAGCGCTAGCGACCAGGGCTATCGGCTGCAAAAGTGCAGCGGGATTTTTAAACAAGACTTCCCCGGTTAAAGTATTTGAATTTTAAGCATTTTGATCGTTCCTCAGGGACTGACTATTCTGTATATTATTCAAGTAAGGAGCTTGAAATTCTTTTTGGCACACGTAGAACTTGAAAAATGCAACAAATAACGGATCGCTATAACTTTCAATACAGAAGTTTTTTGTTAAAACCCCCCCGCGTTATGAATAGAAATGCCTTTGTCGATTTTTTTTCGGTTCTGACATATACCAGATGAAACCGGTAATTATTTTTGAAAAAACACGTTTATTGTGAGGAAATGATTACAATTTTATTCTTCAAAGTAATGGCCATCGCTAGCTACACATTTTTCCCATCTCTCAGGCAATTTATGGATGCCTTGCCAAAAAAATGTTTCGTCTTTTGCCTGAAACCAATCATCGATCCATTTTTTGGCTTCTGCGTGAGAATTGAAGCGCCGTTCCGTTAATGCGTGGCCCATCCATGCGAACATGTGATAATCCGAAGGCGCCAAGTCTGGTAAGCCGCATGAGCAAGAGCTTCCCAGTTGTACGATGCAACCAATTCTTTGGTGGCTCTAGTGCGGTGTGGTGGTGCGTTGTCATCGAGGAAAATCACTTTGTGTTGCCTGGCTTCATATTCTGGGCGTTTTTGGCGTATAGCACGGTTCAAATCGGCCAATTGTTGTTGGTAACGTTCACCGTTAACCGTTTCACCAGGTTTTAGAAGGTTTTTTTCTTCAAATGGCACAACAAAATTAACTGTGTCCGCAAATCGTAATTTGTAGGCACGTAATCCGACATTTTCCGGAGCGTCAAACAATGCATTGTTGAATGAAACTTGACAAATTGTGAACTGAATATTGTTGACATATGACAGAAGAAGTAAACATGACATTTGGTACGGTTCCGAAGTTTATAAATATTCGGCTATTTACCGCTAGATGTCGTTATAGGCGCAACCTGGTACATATTTTGTTATTGATCTTACTTCAAAACATTGCCAGGTTTGTTTTATATTTTTCGTTACTCTTTACACGCTTTTGGATAAATACAAAAGTTGGTTGGATATGGAACCTGCACAATATTCTCGTGCTCGATGGAATGCATAATAGCAGCCTCCTTTAAAAACTCCATTGGGTTTGACTGCATTCGCTCACGGCAGAGGCATTTAGTGGCCACCTGAATCTGCGAAAAAGAATAGAAGGACCGGTTTAACAACAGTGACTAAGTACAGTGGTGACACACACCCGTTCTCTGCTACGAAGCAGCATGCGGAGATGTGATACACACTTACATCAGAGACTCAGAGTCGAACAACTTTGCATTTAAGGCCGTGACAAACATGGTGCTGTCCTTGTTCAGTTGCATATCATTGGTGCCGGCTGTGTGGTCGTTTACCGAATTGACCTCTCTTCCTGCGTATGTTCCAGAGAGAAATTTGTCCATTATTAAGCCCTACAAAAATAAACTTTAGTACATATTTTTCACTACATTCAAAGTCTACGCGAAGTCTGAGCGACTGGCAGAGCCGCTGGGATAGCTCTTCCAAGGGAAGGTGGACGCACCGCCTGATACCAGTGCTCAGCACTTGGCTGGACCGCAAGCACGGCGAAGTCACACATTACTTGACGCAGGTATTAACGGGCCACGGTTGCTTCAAGGCGTACCTGCATCGCTTCGGCCACGAAAACGACCCATACTGCACCATGTGCGTCGACGAGGTGGAGGATGCGGAGCACGTAGCCCTAAAATGTCCTCGGTACGAGACACAGCGACAGGCGCTGCGTTCAAACATAGGCAGCCCTATTAGCGTGCAGAACATGGTGCAGCAAATGCTCGAAACGGTGGAGAAGTGGAACGCGGTGTGTGTGTTTGCAGCACAAATTATGATGGAACAGCGACGACTGGAGCAAGAGCGTAGGGCAGAGGGCCCCAGTAGCATCTACGAGCCCAACACTTAAGGCTGGAAACCCGCCCGGCGACGCAATGCTCACCGGCAGTTCCGTCGGGACCACGGGTTGGAGAAAGGGGGTGGTTTTTAGTCGGTAAGAATCCGGCATACAGTCGAGCTCGGGTTCGGCTGTATCTTTCGAAGATTTTCCACCTCCTGCGCGAAAAAAAAAAAAAAAAAAAAAACACACCAGTTATGATGGTCTCATCCAGTGGACCCCACAGCATTGACGTGATCTTTGACTGCAATATGGCTATACGAATATATGGCGCATCAATCACAAACAGTTCTGAATTCTGACCCATAACCTTGTCCGTCCAATACGCTGCCTGATTGCCAGAGTAACTGAAATTGCAGTTGCGCACCGTCGACTTGGCCGGTATGGACGCGATTACAGTACCAAACTCTACATCCCAAATCTTGGTGGTCATATCACCAGCGCCAGGGTTACCGTTGAGAATTTTTCAAAAGTCGCACAAAAGGTATTTAAATAAAAATTGGCACAAAAAAGTCGTTTTTGGAAATAAAACAACTTAAAAAACAAAAAGAAATTAACAATTCAAACGATATAAATAGCCTAGAAATAATTCATTAAAAATGTGTTTATATACCCTTTTGTGTATTTATTTTAATAATAATTGATTGGCACGACAGCCCGCTTACGCGAGACTAATGGCCAAACTCCATAAAGCGCGTTTCAGGCGTTCGGGGTTTGTCGTGTTATGGCGTTTCTCTCGTTATTCGCGTTGCAAATGGTCAAACTCCATAAAGCTCGTTTCACGCGTCAGCTTCTTCTTCTTACGTCACAATAAACCTACTAGGTTGCAGTGCGCAAGGGCATTGTCCCTACCCATTATCATTACATTACGTCAGTTGATGCTAATTTTTAATTGGCAAACTGCTGATTGATTTCGTTGTGAATTGCGAAAAACAACGAAATGAAATTGCTATACGACGTTATAGACTTTATAGAATTTACGGATTTCATTTTAAACACATTAAATGCATATTGAACATTGCAAAAAATAAAAAGAAGATTCAGTTGAATTCAATTTGTAGCAATTTATTTCACAGGGATGAGCAAAATTCGATCGACAACGAATAAGCTATCGAATTTCCAATAAAGCGAAGACTAAGTTTCGTCTGTCAAAGAATTATGCTAATTTTTAGGAATTTCTCCACATTTTATGTTAAAATATTGAATTTCAAATGTTTCGTAAATGTATTTAATAGCTTTTGTGTAAAATAAATGCATCCGACTTTTGCGATAACACAAGTTTGTTATCGGCATTACCATTTAACCACATAATGTATGACATCTTTAAGAGCTCTGTCAGCTGTTTAACGTCGTTTAGCGAGAAACGCGAGAGAAAGTTGAAAATAGTTCAACTTTTGCCGCGTTTCGGGCGTAGTCATGGAGTTTGCTTCATACAAATACACTGATTCAACTTTTTCTCGAAACACGAGAAACGCCAAAAACCACGATACGCCTGAAACGCGCTTTATGGAGTTTGGCCATAAGGCCTAGCTTCCCGCAACCACCCGTGTTGTGCGTGTGAATTTGTAGGTTCAAACGACAAAAATTAGAGGTGCTTATGAATGGGAGTAGTGCGTAGGGCTGCACACAAAATACTGAAAAGCATACAGTTTTTACAATACACAGAAAAACTTTAATAGGTATATTTTTCTTTGCAAAAAGTATAAAAAAGCTCTTATCTCTGCCAAAAATAAGTTTCGGACGTAAATAACATGGCCGGTACCAGCTACTTGCGGAAAAATATAAACAAATTAGTTATGTTATTGTCTTCAACAGTTTTTTTTTATTATAAGTTTTTTTTAAGTTCATTTTCTTTGAGTTTTTTGTTTAAAAATTTGATTCTGAAAAAAATTCTGCATTTGAAAAACAAGCTTTTTACGTTTTCAGGTACGCAAATATCTTTGCTACTTTGTAGTAGCATTTCTCTTAGTGCGTGCTTCTGCACAACGCACACGAATTTCCCGACATTATTAATTCACACGGAAGATTTTGAATTTCAAAATGTTCAACACTCAATCACTTCTTGAAATGAAAAGCACAGAATCACAGCAAGGCGAAAAAGTTCACAAAGCACAAATTAAAAATAACGGCATAAAATGTCGTCATACGTCGGCGGAACATGCATGAAAAGAGAGAAAAGAAAAAGTCTTGCTTCGTGGAAAAGTGCACAAAGTCCAGAGCAAAAAAAGTCCAAAGAATAAACATAAATATAAATTATTTTTACTTAGTTTTTTGTCCTTCCTGTAACATTTGAAAAAGTGGACTTAGCACTTTTTCACTCTAAGGCAGCTAGTGCATATTTCTTGTTTGTTTAGCATGAACATTTCCAAAAGGTATGGTATGCATGGAAAAGGTACTAAATTTCTAGCGTACACGCAACTCCAGTATCTCTGTTTGACAGCATTTCCAAATGTAAACAAACGAAAAAAGAAGGAGATTCGTCTACTTGGCATACCTTGTTATTGTACCATGGTTACTACATGCAGTATTCGAACTTGCGTCGCTCTGCATTCGACTCGCTGGACCGCGCACTAACCAACTGAGCCACGGCGGCTGCTGTATTTATTTTACATTTAATTTTTAATTAACCCTAATTCCCAGAATTTTAAAAGTAA
The DNA here is from genome assembly GCA_963971225.1 of Melieria omissa. Taxonomy (NCBI): domain Eukaryota; kingdom Metazoa; phylum Arthropoda; class Insecta; order Diptera; family Ulidiidae; genus Melieria; species Melieria omissa. Next base: position 72,105,788 of record OZ020269.1, on the reverse strand, counting down.
CGTAAACCCAGAAGTGAGACTGTTAGGCTCATATGAGCTAAATTACTGAAAAACTCAATTTATTTTATTTTTTCAAATCTAGTTACTACTTAAAGACGTTTTTATTTAAGTTTTTTTATTTGAAATAAAAAACTTGTAAATACAGGGTCCACAGGAAAACAATTGCTACTGCAGCGCTAGAGGCCATGCATTAGGTTTGCGTTTTTTTTATATACGCATCATACAAATTTTGTTAATTGTGAGTGTACGATCCTCGCATCCAATAAACTATCGGCTAATACCTTACTGGTGAACTAGTTGGTCATTATTACATTTGTGTTTGTGAGGTTCACACAGTTTTTCAGCACCCTTTTTGCAAGATCCCCAGCTCGTAGATTACCGTCTCTGCATGTGTATGACATTTCAGGAAGTATTAGCACCGTCGCACTTCCATATTGTAATTACATATTTATCGGGATTGAAAGACATAAACTTTATCAACTAGCATCAACCTCGGCAAGGCATAAATTCTTCATAATATGTCGTAGATTGCAGTATTTTTAACAATTTTAGTAGACTTCATCCCATTCCGACTAATTGTGTGCTAGGCTTTAAAGCTATGAACTTGGCACGATCAAAATGCATCTAAACATGAAAAATAAAAATATTCTTCCATATGGTGGACAAAAAGTCAAGGAACTCTGAGTAAATTTGAGTTTTTGTTCAAATTAGCCTCTGAGGCTCACTTCTGGGTTTACGTTACATTAAAAAAAAATTGTTTAAAAAAAATTGAAAATTAAATTTGTAAATGAAATATAATTATAACATTCCATTAGAGGATTACATAAAAAAATTGAAATCGAAAACCTTTTGGTATAGGATTTATCACCATTTGAAATCTTAAATGAGACTGTGAGGCTCACTTCTGGGAATTAGGGTTAAGTGTTTGTTTACACTTTAATATATTAATTATACATTTAATTTTTTTTTTTAACTTCGTCTCGGTATTTTCGCACAAGTTCATTACTTGGCATCCAGTCTTCTATTTCGATATCTAGCAGATTAGAGCTGATAGCATGGACTCTCAAGTTCCTACAATTATCCTGTGGGTTATTTAATTTTCATTAACCCTAATTTTGGAAAAATACTTTCCGCATACGCACTGGTGTGTCTTAGAGAGTTAATACATGCGCTGTCATTGAAAACATTTTTTAAGCTTCCTACTTTAAAAAAATGTTCAACTAAATGCTAAATAATGACCTGTTCAATCGAATGAGGTTAACATATTGCGAGGAATGTCGTAAGCTTAATTGATTTTTTTTAAGGGAAAATATGTGTGATTTTGCAATGTATAACTATAAAAAGAGGAAGAAGAATTTCACTTGACAAAAAAGGGGAAAAAGTCGCACAAAGATGGAAAAAGTTGCAAAATTAGACAACTTTGAAAAAGTCGCACAACGGTAACCCTGGCGCCGAATATCGACTTCGACGTAGCCCAGTCGACGTCCAAACACCAGACGGCACCTTGGTGACCGTCATAGGTGCCCAGCCGGAGCCCAGTAAAAATTGCGTGCTTCCAAGCACTTCCGGACACAATTTCGCTAGCCTGGTATTGCTGGATGCACTCGCTTGATGTGTTATGATTTTTATCCGAAAAGAATGAATGTATGATAATTAAATGAAAATTTTCGTAAGTTCAACTTCTCTGATTGCTTCTCGCGCTGTTTGTTTACAAATTAAACTAGCGCTGCGACCAGCGATAAGCGATTGGAAACTGGGAGGAGAAGTGTGAAAAAACCCACAATATACACATAAATGGACCAATACTCTCACATAACAGCTGATACTCCGGCCCCACAGCTGATATTCCTGACTCCATACAAACTGAAAATGGAGGGTTGTTGTGTTGGTCAATTCCAAAATGGAGGGTTGTTGTGCTGGTCAATTTTCATGTGTGAGGGTTATCGTTGTGGTTCATTTTTAATTGCGTAGAACATTAATTTATTTTTTGCTTAGAGTTCTGTGATATGTTTATAGAAAAATGAATATATAATTCTTTTATTGCTTACAAATATAATAACATTGTTTTAATATGACTCTAACATGTCATTATTTAAGTTTTCATTGACTCATTACAAAAAAATCACCCTTGTGTCTAGAACAGTGCATTATACACCAAAAGCATCTCTGAACTCCGATGATTTGGTGTTTAATTTGCAAAACGCTAATCGGGTTGACCCTAGATGGCTGCCAAATGTGCAGCTGCACATAATAACAAATAACATAAAAACATAACAATGCTTAGAAAATGTTTGCATTTTTTTTTTTTAATAATTGACAATTATGAAAATAATAACATGCATCGAGAAAATGTATGACTTTTCTATTGAAATGATTGACAATTATGAAAATAAAAACATGCATCGTATTAATACGCCTTTCTTTTTAATTACGAAAGACAAGCTACCTCTAAATTGCAACTTTGCGCTTTGTTCTAACTTCAACGCGACCACACTGTTGAACCATAACAGCCAATCACTGACCCACCCTTGTCGGACCTGAGACAACTGGTTCCCAAAATGTATTGGTTTTTCAACTGGTTTTTTGTAAGTAAATTTACCAATTAGTTGTCCAAGTGAATGCCAGCGACGCCACGTTAAAAGGGTAAGTTTGCTCCAAGGAAATGAGTCGGTTCTGAAATCAGCTATGACTGACAAGCGACCAGTTGAAAAACTACATTTGAACCAGTCCGATTTCCTACAGGGCCATGACACCTCACACAGATTGTGTATGTGAAATGCAAAAAATGGTCAACAAATTCGCCAAAGTAAATCCTAAGTAGCGACACTATTTGACAACCGGACGTCGATTTTTTCTGAGGGCTCCTGTCAAATTGTTGTTGTTCACGTGTAAAACGGTCACTGTGGTGAATAAGTACATTAACTTTCAACCCTGAAAACTGAAGTTTTCATGAATTTCTTAAGTGTATTTTAAAACGATTTTATGTTTCGGACACTGACTTTTTATGCAGACATGACTAAGGCACAATAAAATAAATATTATTCTCACAAATTAGATGCTTTCCAACTAAAATCATGAAACAATTTTACATAATTTCGATTGCTTTGCAAAAGCAACTCTACCCGGAAATAAATAATAATAATTGATTGGCACGACAGCCCGCTTACGCGAGACTAAGGCCTAGCTTCCCGCAACCACCCGTGTTGTGCGTGTGAATTTTGTACGCGGGTGGAAGGGACCTACAGTTTTATGCCGGTTCCGAACGGCAGGTTGGGAGCTTTTTCATAGGCAATTTTTACTCTCAGAGGTTTGCCATTTCCAGCTGAGAGGACAGCCACCGAGAGAGAAAACGAGTTTCCCGTTATTTTTTTTAGGTGTTACTACATGCAGAATTCGATCTTGCGTCGCTCTGCATGCGACTCGTTGGACCGCGCACTAACCAACTGAGCCCAGGCGGCCGCCCGGAAATAAATATTCACCACAATTATGGTCAGTTTAAAATTTGAATTTGTAATTTATTTTTTAAATTTTTACACAAAAGCTGACTGGACACAAGAACATTTTGTTTTGATCGGGTGTTGTTTGCAATGGAATGCGTTTTGAACATCGATGTTTCTTCAACATCGATGTTTTGTAAGGTAATATTTTAGTTCAGACTTTTTACATGCGAAGATTTTCACAATAAGTAAAAAAATTCACCTCTGCATATAAATTGTAGAGCCATCTTATAGTTCCGGCCATAGTATAATAAAAAAGTAGTCTAACTTGAGAGAGTATTTCTAATGTATTTCTATTTTGTTTACAAAAATTGGCAGAAAATTTTATGAACAGAGTTTTGAAAATATTTTGTGTTCAAATCAATATGCGCCTATGTTTTCTGTTGACAAATTTTGTACATCAAAATGAAATATTGTGAAAGAAATTTCAAAAAATTTGCACTCAAAAGAGAGGAGAGTTCAGGTTAGACTACTTTATAACTATACTATGGTTCCGGCGAAAGTATACGGCGACGAGCGGCAAAAAAACTGCCACAAACTGTTAACCCTTTCGCTATTTTATTGCCATATGGCAACATGCTACTTTGTGGGCGTCCGAACCCTCTGTGATATCAAAATTACATTTTTAGTTGGTCGTTAGAATACTTTGTTTGAAGTTGAAAAAGAAGCAGAAAGATTAAATAACTTTTTAATTTGACGTTTCAATTTAGATAATTTTTTGTTTAATTTTGGCTGAAGTAACTAAAGAAATATTAAAATCTTCGTTATGCGTAAAAAGTTTTGTGTTTAAGTAATTATTACAGCCACAACGATGTGGCTGCTCTCATAGAAAAACACTCTTAAATACAGGGTCCGAGTATAAAAATTAAAAAAGTCGTATGGAATGTTGCTAATATAACCACATAGAACCCTGAAACGTAAAATTTAAAATTTTAAGTTTCCCAGTAAAAATCTGTAGCGTAATACTACGTTTACATTGCGCCCAAATGCGTAGTTTGAGATGAGTCATTTCAAAGTGTTTACATTGCCTCATTCGCATTGCATTTGCATTTTTTTTGGCAGCTAATGTCAAATGCTCAATGCTGATGTCCTCTTGCCGCAGCACATAGATCAGCGCTTCTCCGGCTACTGACTAAAGAATTTGTTGTTTTTTTGCTGCCTATATGTTCCACACCCTGCCATATTTGAATACAAATATATTACATAACTTACATGCTAAGCATATTCTACATATTTGAAGCAGACGAAAATTTCCATTTTGATCATTTTCGTTTGTTTTGATTTTGAACTGTCAAAAAGAACAAAAGCATTTGAAGCTTTTGAAAGAGCTTTCATTTTGTGATGTGTCGCTTACGGCGACTGTTCGCAGCGAAGCCCGAAAATACTAAAACAGAAAACTCCAAATGTTGGGTATTCAAAGTTTAGGTGTTTTTATATTCTGTAAAGTTTTAAAGTTACAATTTAAAGTTACAATTTAAAGTTACAATTTTTAATCAAGATATAATTCAAGCTCTTACTATTCGTGCTCGCCGCTAGCTCGTTCAAAACCAAGTGCCCATGCTTTTAAAATGGTGGGCCCACGCGGTTTTTAGAGTTGCAACGAACGGGAGCAAAATTCAAGGGTTTATTTTAAGAGTTGTAAAGAACGGGATCAAAATTCAAGGATGTATTTTTACGTATCAGCCGTTGTATCAGCAACATCCGGCACCCCGTGATTCGGAGCAGGGGTCGAAGAATCACCACACACGTCAAGTACTGCCAACTTGGATGCTGGTCGACGAAAGGTGCCTTGCGCCGTTTAAACTAACGCTGAGCGAACCTGGCCATCGGGCGCACCGAAGGCTTGTAACACAACCCCACGTTTCCACTGTCCTCTGCTCTCATTGTCGTCACAAATAATGACCAAGTCGCCTTCACTTGTCGGCTTGGCTCTGTCGAACCATTTTGTACGCCGCGTCAACGTCGGCAGGTACTCCAGTACCCATCTCTTCCAGAACACTTGTTTAAGTTGCTGCAAGATTTGCCACTGCTTTCTCAAGTGCACCCTTTCTTCTACTGCAGTCTGGACAAAATTGGGACAGCCCAATAAAAAATGGTTTGGAGTTAAGGGATGATCGTCTTCGGTTTCGACTGGTACGTGTGTAAGTGGACGTGAGTTGATTAGATTCTCTGCTTCGATCAACAAGCCTTGTAAGGTTTCTACCTGCGGCGCCTTCTCTTTCAATGTAAACGCCAGTACTTTCTTGACTGCCTGCACCATTCGCTCCCAGGCCCCACCAGCTGAGGGATTCGACGGTGTGTTGAAAACCCATTCAACACTTTGACGCACACATTCTTGCTCTAAGCTCTGCTCAACCTCTAACCACTGCTCTTTGCTCGCGCCAATAAAGTTTGTGCCTCTGTCGCTTCAGGTATTCCCCGACGATTTACAAAATTTTTTAAACATAATACCACCGCATCTGCCGACAAATCCTTTGCGAGTTCTAAATGAATCGCTCTTATGGTCAGGCAGGTAAATAACGCAACCCATCGTTTCTCCCGGCGTTTCTATTGATACCCAAACTGGGCCGAAGTAATCCACTCCCGTGTAAGTAAATGGTCTAACATATGGCGTTACACGGTCCGCCGGCAGCTGTCCCATCAACGGAGGTTGCGGTGTGGCGCTCAGGTTTTTGCACACTTGGCATTTCCTTTTTGCCGACTGCACGAGACGACGTAGGCTTGGTATCCAAAATTTGTACCGGATTGCCCAAATAACCGCTTCCTGGCTTTGGTGGTAAAATACTTCGTGGTAGTGCCGCACAACTAAACGTGTCAAATCGTGGTCTTTTGGTAAGATAATAGGCCTTTTTATGCAAACCGGTATGGAAAAGGCATTATCCAGACGTCCGCCAAGCCGCAGAATGCCATCATCGTCTAAGATCGGGGTCAATTTCCTCAAGGGACTAGTCTTGTTAATCAGTTTATTGTTTTGTAGCGATTCTATTTCATTTCTGAATTCATTGTATTGAACAATCTTACATATCAACCTTTCAGTTCGTTTTATCTTGTTCACGTCTATTCTCAAAGATGGATTCTGCTTGGTTTTAAGTGACCGAAATCTTTCCATCGCAAGCATAACCCACGTCATAACTTTCAAAAGGCGGTAGTAGTTGGAAAATTTATTGAAAGGTATGACGTTGTCAATATTAATGATTGAAAATATTTCCTTTGTACGTATCTCCTCTTTTACTTCATTTGATACAGAACTATCGGGTAGTATAGGCCATTCGTTTTCGGATAGTCTTAGAAATTGCGGGCCTTTCAACCACTTGCTGTTCATGGAAAACGTTTGCACTCTTGTGCCCTCGTCAGCCGGATTCAATTTGCCCGGTAGCCACCTCCATTGACTCGGATCGGTGGACTGTACTATTTCAGAAATACGGTTCGCAACGAATTGTTTGTAACGCCTGGCATCGGAGTTTAGCCACTGCATAACAGTCTTTGAGTCAGACCAGAACACAACACTCTTCGGTTTAACGTCATGGCCGTGTACAATTGACTCTTGCAATCGCACCCCCAACACAGCAGACTCAAGGTCCAGTCTGGGTATAGAGAGCGGTTTGATTGGACTACACCGCGATTTGCCGGATGCAAAAACTGCATCCACTTCATCTTTATAAGATACACGCCAAAACGCCACAGCCGCGAACGCAAGTTCGCTAGCATCAACAAACACATGTAATTCTGTATGTGAATCTGAATGAATGAATTGTGGGTGGTAGAATCTTGGGATAACAAAATTCTCAATCTTATTCAGTTCGCAATACCACTTGTACCAATCCTCGTAAATTTTCTCCGGGACTGGCTCATGCCACAATCTTTGCATAATAAGTTTGGATGCCAAAACAACGTTGGTCAGGAATCCGTATGGGTCAAATATAGACATCATCAAACTTAACACCTCCGCTTTTGTTGGTCGTCGTTTGCCTGTCAGTATTGCATTTGGTATTCTAGGAAACTTTAACCGATAATGAAAACAATCATTTTTTGCATCCCAATACATCCCCAGAATCTTGTCATACATTGAATCACCATGAAACATTTTTTTTTAAATAGGCGGCGGCGGCGACGTATCTGTAACGGCTTGTAAGAGTTTTTCGGAGTTTGATACGAACGCCCGCAGCTCGAAATTAGCTTTACCATGAATTTCTATTATCTTTTTTGTTGTTGCTACTGCTTCGTCAACCGACTCGAAGGAATTGACATAGTCGTCGACGTAGTGTCGCTCCACGATACCATCGACCGCTCGTGGATGTTCGCAACGGAATTTTTCGGCGTTCACATTTTTTACATATTGAGCTGAACATGGTGAACAAACCGACCCGAAAATCATGGCCTTCATTATATACACATCCGGTGGTCTAGATCGGTCACCATTCCTCCACAGAAACCTCTGTGCGCACTGGTCTTCCGGTCTTATGTCAACCCGGTGAAACATCTCTTTTATATCACCGCACACCCCGACCCTGCCCTGGCGAAATTTGTATAAAATAACAAACAATGGCTTTGGCTGATATTCTTCAGGCCCTTTTATTAAAACTGAATTTAACGACGTGCCATTTGTTTTAGCAGCAGCGTCGAACACGAGCCTGCGCTTATTATTTTTATTAACAACAAAATGCGGTAGATACCACGTACGATCGTGTGTCATGGCGGCTTCACTCGGTGACAGCATCTGTGCGTAGCCTTTTCCAACATATTCTGTAATTTTGGTTTTATACCAGTTGGCAAATTCAATATCGTGCAGCATTTTCTTCTCAACAAATTCGAGGCGTTTCAAAGCAATGCTGTAGCTTTCCGGCAGCACTACATCGTCGCTCTTCCATAACAGCCCCGTCTCATATTTTCCGTCAACGTATTTCGTGGTTTCCTGCAACATTTTCTCTGCCCTTACATCGGCTGCAGATTTTCTGCACGGCAGCGGCATCGGCTTTAAGTTTTCTAACTCGAAATAATCGGACATTTGTTTGTTTAACTCGGACAGAAGTTCGTCTTCAATGGCCACAGCCCTATTGTAGCTTCTTCCACGTTGTGTTCGTTGGAGCCGAACAATATCCAGCCCAGCTTGGTCTCGTGCGCTGTGAAACCTTCGTCGATGTTTAGTATATTAATTGGCCGGATTAAATTCGTGTGCGACACACCAATCAGCAATTGAGGTGCAGCGTTTGTGTAGTTTTTTATCGGGATACTTTGCAGTTTAGTGTGATTTGGCACAGTTTTTCCCAGATTCAGCGATTGCGATGGTAATAAAAGTTGTCTCGTTGTACGCACACCTTTCATGTTGAATTTTACGGCGGCATCTTGAACACCTGATATTTCCAGCCGCACATTACGTGACATCTCGCTTGTAGTTTTATCACCAATCCATCTAAGCGACAGCAAACTGGATGTTCCTTTCAAGCCGAGCGATTTCGCCGTGTTCTCTTCCAATAGGGAAACTTTCGCTCCTTCATCGATAAAGGCGATTATTTCCATAGTGCCTTTCGGTCCGCTGATTTTGACTGGCAAATATTTCAGCAAAGTGCGGCGATCAGTCATTTTTGTTTTTTCCAGTTCGCCTTTGTCAGCTGCCCGAACAGTTTGAATAGCACTGACAGTGGCGACTGATTTTGTATCGCATACAGAGTTGCTTTTCTCGGGAAGTTTTGGTTTTGAGTTATGCAAAAGGCGATTATGGAATTTTCGGCATGATGAAATTCCACATTCACGACGTCTGGAGCAATTCTGGGTTGTATGACCTGACTGAAGGCAGCAGAAGCAAATGAACGACACATGTATAAGTTGTGGCCGTCTTGACAAACCACACAACCTGGTTTGGTTTCGTCTACTGTTAGCACTGGTTTCGCTGTTCGCGGCTCATTCCCGATGTTGTTCTTCGTATTTCCAATGTCATTGGCTATGGAAATATACGTCGCAATTCGTTGCAGCCATGCGCAGAAGTCTCGCACGCTAGGATAAGTTTGCTGGATCGTGAACGTGTGCCGGACCCATTCTTCTCTTTTATTCGGCGGCAGTTTGCCCACCAGTTCATCGATTAATGTTGGATTTGAGAGGTGTGGTTGCGCACCGGCACTCTCTAAGAACGTCGTCAAGTTGGACACCATGGTGTAAAAGCTAACAACCTCGCCTAGCCTTCCACCCGATATAGCCGGGAACGCTCGTGCCTTGGCGATTTGACTTCGTATCAGAAGCTCTGGCCGTCCGTACATGAACTCTAGCGTTTTCATAATCGCCTCTACACTTGAGGGATGTATAAGTAGCGATTGTACTCGTTGCCGGGCAGCACCTTTCAGTGATTTCTGTAGGCGCAGTAGATTTTCCAAATTCGTGTACCCGTATGCTGCGGTCGTTTCGCGGTAGGCCACCGAGAACATTGGCCATTCTTCAGGGGACCCAAAGAACTCGGGCAAGTCGATTAGTTTTCGCATGTTGTTTTGGCCATGTGGTTGCAAATAAAGCTGTGATGGGTTTACTGAAAAGGGTGTATTCAAGCCCGCTTGGTGGGTGTATGGGCATTGTAGATTGTTCGCGCAATTTGATGTTGGGATGGGTGGATTTATGTTGGCAGGTATGCCGGCAGCAGTGGCGTGAGCATTTCGAGCATGAGCAAATGTGCAAGAACTTACCCCTATTGAAGACGTGTTGCGTTGTGTTACGTCGGCGGCGGTGACGTTGGTAGGGCAGTAGCTGGCAGCCGGTACGTCGGCAGCAGTGACGTTAGTGGTGTAGAAACTGGCAGCTGGTACGTCGGCAGCAGTGACGTTGGCGTTGTAGTAAATGGCGGCTGGTACGTCGGCAGAAGTGACGTTAGTGGAGTGCACGCCAGCGGTGGCGTTGATGGGACTGAAACTAAATCCAGCAGCAGTCTCGATGGTCTTCTTTAGGGTTTCGTTTTCTTTCCTAGATGCTTCTAGGCACGCCTGTAGGCCTTCCAGCCGTTCTCTGAGCTCTTCCAACTCTGCGTTCTCGGAAGCGAGCGTCGTGTCGAGGGCTTCCTCGCCATCGGAGTCTCTTACTTCTTGTTCAGCCATCTGCGTTCTATTTCGAAGATTGTAGTTATGCTTCGGCATGAAATTTTGGTCGGTACGGTCCGAGCCAAAACGCGTGAATAAATATAAGTAAATATAAATATAAGTCGGGCTTCGCTGCGACTGTTCGCAGCGAAGCCCGAAAATACTAAAACAGAAAACTCCAAATGTTGGGTATTCAAAGTTTAGGTGTTTTTATATTCTGTAAAGTTTTAAAGTTACAATTTTTAATCAATATATAATTCAAGCTCTTACTATTCGTGCTCGCCGCTAGCTCGTTCAAAACCAAGTGCCCATGCTTTTAAAATGGTGGACCCACGCGGTTTTTAGAGTTGCAACGAACGGGAGCACAATTCAAGGGTTTATTTTAAGAGTTGTAAAGAACGGGATCAAAATTCAAGGATGTATTTTTACGTATCAGCCGTTGTATCAGCAACATGATGCGTTCGATAAAATTGGTCATGTTTTATCGCATTTGCTTCGTCGTTTTGTTGAAATGAGTCATTTCGTCGATTTGAATTTATATGGGGAAATGCGTGATTTGGCTTCGCATTTGAGAATTTTTGCCCAAATCACGCATTTGGGCTCAATGTAAACGTAGTATAAGAGTTAATAACAATTTTTGGAAATTAAAGTAATGTTAATGTGAATTCACTCTTTTTCGTCGTAGTTTTGTAGCTTTCATTTTTTGTAAAGAAATTTTGCATGTGTATGTATTTAAATGTTTGATTTGTAGATTAAATCAATTCTCAAGGGGTGATGTGAACTGAACAAAACTTGTATTGGATTTTATTGAATATGATAAAAAAAGAATGAAAACAATTGAGATGTATGTAGCTAACATCTCGATTAAAAACAAAAAACATCGATGTTTTGAACATCGATGTTTCTTAGCCGATGTTTTGTCAACATCGATACCAGTGTTGCCGTTTTGGTTATTTTTAACCAAAAATGGTTATTTTTATTTTTGAAAATGGATTTTGGTTATTTGGTTATTTGATCCAATTTGGTTATTTTTTAGAACATTGCCCATTGATGACAAAATGTATGTTTTAGAATATAACACACTGATACAAAATGTATCTTAAATATCAAGGAGCACAATATTATTGGGAGTGGCAATAATATTGATACTGATTAATAGTGGCAACTCATAGTCATTGCTTTTTCTCGTAAAAGAGTAAGCAGCATTTTTTAATTCGATAACTACAGTCGTGTCTGGCTATAGTGAACTAATTATTGCAAGGCCTGCTCACAGTATTGAGGTTGTTCACTATATCAAGGTTAGAATTTTTGTTCAAAAACTCATTTTATTTGCTCTACCACACTGTGTGTATAAATAAATAAATATAAAAGATCATTAAAATAAAAACTACAAACCGTACTTTCAACCACAATCGGTTTGCACTCGACAAAAAACATAACCACTAAGGTCAAGAAACAGCTGATTGTGTAAAATCAATAGCAAAAACACAAATTCTTTCATTTTTGATTAATTCTTGTGTTTTTGTTGCTTTTTGCTTGAAATTGCTTTCAGAAGTTTTTTCACTATTTAGAGGTTTCCTATTTAGAGTACTCCATGTAAAAATTTGGATGTTCACTATATCGAGGTGTTCACTATATAGGGTGTTCACTATACCCAGACACGACTGTATGTTTGAAAAGAGTCAACAACACTTTTTTACAACTACATTTTGTAAAAGTATTGTTGTTTTGTAAAAGTAAAGTAGCTGTAAAATAAACATGTTGGTTATTTTTGTTACCTTTTGGTTATTTTTATTTTTGTTCCTGGTTATTAATTTGTTTTTCTTGTGGCAACGCTGATTGATACCATCTTCTGCATAACATCAATGTTGAAAACATCGATGTTTTTCGGTCGATATCGCAGCTCTAAATGAAACATAAAATCAGGGACGCTTTTGTTGTAAAATGCACTGATCTAGACACAGGGGTGATTTTTTGTGAGGAGTCAATGAAAACTTAAATATTGACATGTTAGAGACATATTCAAACAATTTTATTACATTTGTAAGCAATAATAGAATTTTATATTTTTTTTTCTGTAAACGTTTCACAGAATTCTGTGCTATAAGAGGTCACTATACTGTTCACTATAAGAGGCTGTGAAAAAGCAAAATCAAATTTTAGCATTTAGTTCAACATTTTTGGCATGCAGTAGAAAGCTTGTAAAGTGAATGTGTTTAAGGTGGGCTATGTCAGCCACCTGGAACGTCCTTTTGAAATTGGTTTACAAAAATTAGTTCCTGCCCAGCGGTTCGGACCGGGCTTGTATGTTGAAGAAAACAGGAAGAACAACGTAGTTTGGTTGAACGACAAAAGGCGAATGAATTTATTGACTGTAACGTAAAAGAGTTACAACAGATATTAATTACAATTGTAATAGATTAAAAGATAGACAGTGAGACCATATTTTTTTGACGTAGCTCTAAAAGCATGTATTAACTTTAAAGCGGCCCATACACGATACAATGTGGTGATACAACTCGTTCGGCCAACTTCATTTTTCTCATAAATTTTGTTGAGTGCAGACGAAATGACAAACAAAATAATTGTGATTCTGATCATCAATGAAATTATAGTGGAGGAAGAGAGCTGTGGAAATTCAAACATCAAACACAGTGTTCGTGGAAATATTATCCAATTCATCGTCCGAATTTTCATTTTGGTGAATTTTTTTCAGCTTATTTATCTTCACGACCTTAATAGTACTATTGGGATCAATTTTGTTATATGCTGTCAAAAGTTTTTCATGTGCGATATGACGAAAACTTGCATTTTGGTATTTTCCACATTTTCTGTTCCATAGTTCCGGCAAATTTGTATAAGCTTCGATAAAATCGCTTCAGTTTTCGTTGCGTTTGAACGCACAAAAGCTGAAACACGAATGAACTCAGAAAATTGCACAAAATTGTACAGCTTACCCATACACGTTGCGACCGCTCACACAACACGACCGAAATATCAAAATATTTTGATTTTCATACAACCGGTTGTGCGACAGGTACAACTGCGCTACACACGATGCGATTTTGTGTCCAAACTTGTCCAGTTGTACAACGTGTATGGGCCGCATAAGTCACAGCAGTGCATGTGCGGAAAGTATTTTTTCAAAATTAGGATTATTGAAAATTAAATTAACCAACAGATTAATTGTAGGAACTTGTGAATCTATACTATGAGCTCTAAAATTGCTAGATACCGAAATAGAAGACTGTATGCCAAGTAATGAACTTGTGCGAAAATACAGAGATGAAGTTACAAAAAATAAAATGTATGACTAATGTATTAAAGTGTATACAAACACTTTATTAAAAATTAAATGTAAAATAAATACACGAAAGTGTTTATAAACACATTTTTAATGAATTTTTTTAAGGTATTTATATCGCTTGAATTATTTATTCCTTTTTGTTTTGTTAGTTGTGTTTTGGTTTAATAAAAACGTGTGCCACTTTTATTAAGAAAACTACTTTTTTTGGCGAATTGTTTTAAAACGACCTTTTGTGCGACTTTTTCAAAATTGTTAACGGTAACCCTGATCGTATGCCGGTGTATGAAACAGTGACGCACCACATGATATGGCTGTGTGTTTGGCCAACAAAGCGATGTGCCTTACTGTGAAACTTAAATTGGAGCGTTGAGCGTAGCGTTTTCTGCCGGAACGTTCTCGCTCAGTGCGGCATACAGAAATTGAAGCGTTGCGTTGGGATTGTCAAAATCATGAAATGAAAAAAATGTAAAAAAAAAATCTGTTTAGTTGCCAAACAACAATTTATTATGTTGCAAAACTTAGCTCTTATTTGAATAAATTCCTCAGAATGTAAATCAAATAAATCACAGGCGTTTTTGTTTGTCGCAGCCAACTTCAACTTCTAACGCATTGTCAAAATTGGAAATTCGAACAGCTCAGCGTCAGAGCGTTGCAATTGCGGGTTTCCCCATACAATTTGTGTGGGCATGAAGCAATTTTGACAGTTGCTTGCCGCTAACGCTCTAATTTAAATTTCACGGTTATGCATGTTGGCGGTGGCTATTGCCTGCACTTAGCTTCCTTTTGTTTAACCCTCGTATTAGGGGATGTTTCGGTTACCTTCGGTTTAGCGGATGGTGTCTGGCCAGACCCCTATGTATTCGCATGTATTTATATGGGAATAATGGGTTTTTAATAGTGTGTTCTAAGCCATTTTTTTACCTGCTGATCACATATTTTGAGTTTCTTACCTATCCATTCGTGTATGACAAATCCTCAATAAGCTGAAAAAGTAAAAATATGACCTGGAAATTTTCGATTTGTAAAAAAAACACATTTTTGTTTAAATTTTTTTTCCCTTTATTTTGTATGTGTGCATGTTGTTTGAAGCATATAAAATGGGTTTTCAATGGATTTTATGATGAAAGAAATACCACGCAAATAATAAAAAAAAATTTATGAGTTCCGGCTGCATGAAAAACAAGTATACTCGACCTTTGAATGTTGTTGGCAAACTGGTAGGGCGCATTTCGGACAAAAAAAACGAGTTTTGCGACGAAGCTTTTCGCTTCCTTGTAAACAAAGACGGCAGTCTCGTTTGCTGGTAAGTGTATCAGCGCCGCTTCTTTGTGTAGCCACAACATTTGTTGGAATATTGATTGGTTTGCCGAAGAATGCTTCAACAGCTGAACGAACATAAAAATGCTTGATACAATGAACATTGCTCATACGATCTTCGACGTTTTGAAGCACCAATGTATCGGAAAGAGTTTGGAGAAATTGTCGATAATTGTCGAAATAAAGAAAAAAAAACAAAATACACATAAGCGCGCGTGTTTATGTGCGTATTTGTATGTGTCCGTGCATGTGTGCGTGTGTGTACATACTTACATGAAAGTCAGCTTCGCATATATGAGCACAAAAGTATATATTTACAATGAATAATGAAAACAAAAAGATAAAATGCTCAAATTACATGTATTTCCATACAAAATATATAGGGGTCTGGCCAGACACCATCCGCTAAACCAAAGTGGTAATTTCTAAACATCCGTTTTTCTCCTATTGCAAGGACTTTTTTCATAAGGATATATGTATAGATCGAAAGAGAATAAAATTTTAGGAAGCTCCCTATAAGGACAAGTCGCTATGTAAAATAGTTTCGTTAAAATTTTCGAATGAAAATGAAAAAGGTCTGGCCAGAACCGTCCGCTAAAGCGAGGGTTAAAAACAAGAATAAGATGCGGATGCAGCCGCCGTGGCTCAGTTGGTTAGTGCGCGGTCCAGCGAGTCGCATGCAGAGCGACGCAAGATCGAATACTGCATGTAGTAACACCTAAAAAAAAAACGGGAAACTCGTTTTCTCTTTCGGTGGCTGTCCTCTCAGCTGGAAATGGCAAACCTCTGAGAGTAAAAATTGCCTATGAAAAAGCTCCCAACCTGCCGTTCGGAACCGGCATAAAACTGTAGGTCCCTTCCATCCGTTTACAAAATTCACACGCACAACACGGGTGGTTGCGGGAAGCTAGGCCTTAGTCTGTCTGTCTGTTAGGGCTGTCGTGCCAATCAAAAAAAAAAAAAAAAAAGATGCGGAAAGGCAGCGATCGCGATTGATTGTACCAATAAGTACACTATGATCAATAAGTACCGGGACTGTGTCAAAAAAACAAAATTTTTTTATTCTTCTGGTAAATTTATTTTATCCCCTTCAAAATAAGCCCCATCTGAAGCAATACACATATGCCAACGCTTAATCCAATCGTCCATGCACTTCTGGTAAGCCGAAGCAGGTATGGCCTTCAGCTCTCGCGTCGTATTTCCTTTTATGACCTCTATAGACTCAAATCTCTTTCCACGAAGCGGTAACTTGAGTCGGGAGAACAGGAAAAAGTCACATGGTGCCATATCTGGAGAATAGGGAGCCTGATCGATGATATTCACACTTTGTTTGTTCAAATAATCGCGAATAATGTGTTCTTCAAAATTATCCATTGTAAAATGCGACGAAGTACAAAAAGTTGACTGACGCTAACAGCTGCCAAACAAAAACTAATGATGCAATCCCGCTCAAAATTTGACACAGATGTCAGTTAAGGTCCTACCGACCTAAACAATTTTTTACATGCATCGGGCAACGGCGGAAAATTTAAAATACATAGTCCCGGTACTTATTGATCATAGTGTATACATGTACGTGGGTGGTCCGATAAGTACTTAGCCTACAAAAGAAAAACGAAAGTTTTGGAAAAGTGGCGATTTATTTCTCAACGTAGTCTCCTTTCAACTCGATACACCTGCCCAGCGATGCTCCAATTTCTTTAACCCGTCTGAAAAATACGTTTTCTGGAGGCCTCCGTGGCGGCGATAACCTCCTCATTCGACTCAAATTTCTGCCCGGCGCGTGACTTTTTCAAGTTTGGAAACAAAAAGAAGTCACACGGGATCTGGAGAATACGGTGGATCGGGCAGCTGTTCGTAGCCTAATGCGATCAGTTTGGCGAATCACCGACCGATATTGCTCTTTTTCCATTTTTCTAAAATACGCGGACACGTTCGTTTCCACACGCGGTCAAAACAAAATTACAAATCCAATATGGCTGAAATTTTGACAGTAGCCGTCTACGAGGATATATTACACGATAGTAAATTTCTCTTACGGTGCCACTATCCATCGGGCGGTGGGGCTATTTTATTTGTATTTTTTACTACTTATTTTTTGCGAACAGGAATTGGTTCCGTGTTTTGTTTACTTGGTTCGGAAGAAATGTATCAACTGATATTGACAATGAGGATGACCAAAACCATTAACAATAGACATAAAATTTTTGTTGTTGCCGTGGTGTAACCACTTACGCCTTGGGCTATTAGTATAAACACAACCAAGTCGTCGTGCGATTTTTACGCAGCGAATGTACGCTGTCAAAATTAAAACACACAGCAGTAAATGTGATTGCCCACAACGACGACGACTGCGATATTCGACCGACGACTGGTCGTCCGACGATAGAACAAATTCTAATTTGGTCGCAGTCGTCGTGCAAACCAATCAGCTGTGCAGCTGTCAGCGGTGAAAAACGAAAATACAAACGAAAAATTGTAGTAAAATTTTGTGATTTGTGGTTTTTTGAGGTTGCAAAGTTGTAAGTGGTTCAAATTTTAATAAAAAATTGTGCCAAATAATCTATTTTGCCTTTCCCTTTCGTATGTTTTATTAAATGGACAAGACGGAGCTCCTAATTGACCGAGCAGCGAAAGAAATCGTGCCCGCGCTGGCAGTTGCGCTTCTGATTAGAGTTGCAGGTGGAGCCGGTTTTGTGTTGCCGTGAAGGCTAATATTGCTGCCCCGAAAGTTGCAAAACTCGTAGCCTGGACAAATCAAGTTTGCGCATATCTGCCGGGACACTAACGGGCGTATTGTCGCCCGTTAGTGTCCCGGTAGTTTGCCGTCGAGCGCCTGGCAGAGCGGGTGCGCTCCGAGGGACTGGAGGTGGTGTGCGTGCCCACTAGCTTTCAGGCGCATCAGCCGATTGTCGAGCATCAGCTGCAGCTGGGCGATCTATACCGGCATCCAAAGCTGGCCGTGGCCATCGATGGCGCCGACGAGGTCGATAGCGACATGGTACTGATCAAGGGCGGCGGCGGCTGTCTGCTTCAGGAGAAAATAGCGGCCGCCTGCGCGAAGCAGCTTATTGTCATAGCGGACTACACCAAGAACTCGCAGCGCCTGGGCGAACAGTACAAGGAGGGGATTCCGATCGAGGTGGTGCCCATGGCATATGTGCCAATAAGGCAGCGCATTGCGGCCATGCATGGCGGTAGCCAAGGCGGGGCCGTGCGTCACGGACAATGGCAAATTCATACTTGACTGGCACTTTGAGCCGACAACGGTTTACGACTGGAAAGCGGTGAATGAAGATTTGCTGCTCATACCGGGCGTGGTCGAGACAGGTTTGTTCGTGGACATGGCAACGAAGGCGTATTTTGGTATCTGTGGTGGTCTGTATTCGAATCTCATGTTTGTTTTGTAAACACGCTGCTTATTACAAAAAAATAATAATAAATAAATCCTTAGCCAGGTATGTGTCTTAATACAAATTGCTTTTAATCGCGCGGTCCAATGAATCTCGCCAGCGGTTCTCGAGCGAGTAAGTGTTGCATTGCACCTTCAAAAGGACTTCTTGCTGCGCGTCGGCAGCAGACTTTCCTTGGCGTAATTGAATAATGACAGCAGACCCTGTTTCTTGCCGCGCGAGAAATAGTTTGTGACCACATCGTGATTGTCTGTAACCTATATACACATTCAGATTAACCGCCCTCAAAGGACAACAATAACGACGTACCCATATGCTCGTTTTCTCGACTTATCGAATTCATGTTGATTTCCTTCACACAAAATAAAAGGCAATTGTGTGTTTGCTGTGTTTGCAGGAATAATAGCTGATGCGAATGTCGCATCATTCCGTTTAACTGTGCGTATTTTCACGACGACGACGCACTGCGTAATTTTTCGGTGCGTATAAATTCGCCGACGACTTGGTTGTGTTTATACTATAACGCTATCACCTGTATGAATTCGCCTTGCCTTGGAAGTATGGATTTTGCACTTAACCAAGCGTTTCATTTTCGTTTCGTTCTTGAAAGCACAGCCAAGTTCACTTGAACAATTTTTACTTGTCATTTTGGGGAGAATATTTACTAGGTCTAGTTTACAGTATAGTCTGATGTGTAACATGGCTCTTGCTGAAATTTGTGGTATAGCGAGCGCTCCGTATATTCAGCTAGAAAGGAATATCGTAGATGATTGGAAGCAATATACGTGCAATCTGGAGAACCCTTATTGTTTGTTGGCACCGCCTTTTAATAATGTAAGTTCCTATGAATTGGGTTTGAACAAGTTATTCTAAAAAATGTATCTATTAGCCAATACAGAACTTAAATAGAATCCAGGCGCACAGTGACAAGTCCGGTATTCAGATTGATTTTGATCATGGCACTACTACGCTGGGGTTTAAGTACCAGGGTGGCGTTGTTTTAGCCGTTGACTCGCGCGCAACAGGAGGCCAATTCATTGGATCGCAGACTATGAAGAAAATTGTTGAGATCAATCAGTACTTGTTAGGAACCCTAGCCGGAGGTGCCGCTGACTGTGTGTACTGGGACCGTGTCCTGGCTAAAGAGTGTCGTTTGCACGAGTTGCGTAACAAGAAACATATCTCCGTAGCCGCAGCTAGTAAAATCATGGCGAACATCGCACATGAGTACAAAGGTATGGGCTTAAGTATGGGAATGATGCTGGCGGGATTCGATGACAAGGGAGCCGGTCTATATTACGTTGACTCTGAAGGGTCGCGGTCTCCTGGCAACGTATTTTCTGTAGGAAGCGGCTCTGTCTACGCATACGGTGTCCTCGACTCTGGCTATAAAGCAGAACTTACAGATGAGGAAGCATATGATTTAGCCGAGCGTGCGATATTTCATGCTACGTATCGAGATGCGTATTCTGGGGGCATTGTGCGCGTATACCACATGAGGAAGGACGGCTGGCAAAGAATTTCCGAAACCGATTGCAAGAACCTTTATCAGAATTATCAGATTAAAAATCCTGAACCTGGCACATCCGGTAGCACAAATCATTGATTGGTTTCATGTGAAATGAGTGTACTCCGATTAAATATTGTTTGTCAAAAATATGTTCTTTGTTGTAGTTTATTTCACAAGTAGTGGACATGTATTTAATTTATATTGAAAATGTTCCAAATATTCAATCTATTAAGCGTTACATCACCTTCTCTTTAGTTCTCGTTATATAGCCTATTTCCACTGAGCGCTTAACTGCGATGAATGGCTCTGTTAAATTTGAGAACTGTCAAGCGTTTCCACCGGAATCGAGTTAAATGCAACAGCTGTTTTCCATCTCCTTGTATACGTATGTATGGTTTCTGGTAGCCCCTCTACTGCATTAAAAACCACTCCGCTTTCCTTCTCAACAGTCTAGGTATGTGTGCGTTTTCATATTTGTGAAAATTTATTTCATTTATGAAAATTTATTTTGCCGTTTATTTTATTTGTGACAGTTGTCAGCTGATTGATAGCAGAGCTGTCTGAATTTTTAATGTCAAGAGGGTTCATGAGAAGTTCCACGTTTTTTATTTTCTTTTTCAGCATTTATTATTGGCAAATAATAGAAGTTTTGACTTTGATTATCACAGACGAAATGTATATTTGCGAAAAATGTGGTAAAAAGTAATTGTCTTGGCAAAAAATCGACTACACCGAACGCAATTCAAATCCCTTCTTTCGTTTGTGTTCGTGCGGCTCTTGCAGCGCCTGAAAGCATGCTTTCAAAATTTGTACATTTGTGAGAATTGCCCCCTATTCTAACATAACATTTTCTCTTAGTCTGTAAACGGCAAAACTGAGTTATACAAAAACAATTGTATGGGAATTTGAGCATTTAAAGGCGATGTCAAACTGCAGTTAAGGCCCAGTGGAAATAGCCTATTATGCTTAAATCATGTGCAGTTATAAGAAACTAAGGGTATTCACGAAATTTGGCCGGTTTTTTTTTTGGTCTGTAAATTTTGAATTTATGTTTCTGGCTGACAATTCCCGACTTTTTTTTTCATGTTATTATGCGATCGACCTTCCGAGTGAAGCAATTTTTTTCCTTATGGGTACTTGACGGCTAAGGTTTAGCTACTTTTGGAGTAAATGACTTCTCGCCGCGATTTGTTATTTTATTCTTACGCCTATTATCCCACTCTGGGCCATCCGTTTTTTTGGTCCGAAGAATCGTAATTACAAATTTGTGCATTTCATGTAATTTAATAATGTGTGTACATATCTATTATAATAGATATGATATGGAAAATGTTATGAGAAAAAAGTAAGTAAGCAGCGACGATCCCGAATGATGGCAGAATACATTTGTTGTTTTGCTTTTTTTTCGAAATATGTACGTATGTAAATCCACAATTTTAAAAGATATTTCGTACATAACAATTGTACCAAATCGTTTGTTGTTTCATTTCCAATGTTTGATTTCCTTGCCGGCAACAGTAATAACAACCATAGCTTATTGCTCTTTTCCCAATACATGTAAGAAGAATTGGCACTTTGTTTTGTTGGCCGACAAATATTAGTTCTTATAGTATTTTTATGATACGTTACTACATAAACTGATAGCCGTAAATTTACGCTCCTATGGCTAAAATGAGAAGAGCAGTAGAAAAAATGTATTTCTCATTTGTAAATTTTCTTCTTATCTGTCTTTTTGAAACTACCTGTATTTATTTGTATCATGCACCTTGGCTTTTCGCTTTGCTCGTCACTCTGTGCTAGTGCTGGAACCAACATCGATACATCGATGTTTTTAAATATATTTCAAACATCGATGTTTTTTCCGATGTTCGATGTTTTTCTCTACTTTCCCATAACTATTAAAAACAGAGAGAAGCTACAGGGTAGGCCATTGGAAGTGGAAGCATCTGGTAACTATTGACAGACCCTATAACTTTTGACACAGCTGTCAGATCGACTAATGACATAGCGCGTTGGAAGCGTCATTCCAAGACAATTTATACCATGGAACAGTACACTCCAAAAGAACGTGCTGAAATTGTTCAGCTTTACATTCAAAATAACTTCTCGATTATGAGAGGCCACCGAGATCACCCGATTTGACGCCGCCAGACTTTTTTTTATGGGGCTACTTGAAGTCCAAGGTATACAGGTGCAATTCCACCTTTCCGCCAGCAGTCGGCAAATTCCAGGCAGCCAGCTCCTTCTTCAGCTGGTCCACCTTCAGCAGCTCGAGTTTAACCATGTCCGTGCTCTTATAATTTTATTTATTCAGATTTTTTTTTGTTTATTTTCAATTTTCTACAATCCCACTTCTGACACCAAATGTTACGAATACTAGGTCCAGTGGGCTGTTACGTATCACTGGATTGTGCAATTTGAAAATGAAACAACTTTAATTATTCCAACGCAGCCAATTCAAAACCAACAGTCACTTTATTATTCACAGTTTTACACTTTACTATTCGTACACTTAAGTATTTGCTTAATTATTCCGTGTGGCAACTTCACTTGTCAAAACCAGACTGACTCACTGCGCCGCATCCGGCTGCCTTTTATACCTCGCACATTCCCGAATGGACTAAAGGTTTCCCTGATGATCGCGACCATCGTTGCCAGATTGGACTAAAATTATTATCGCGGCCGTCGTTGCCACATTGAATTATAGCACGGCGCGAAGCGGCAGTGTTGCTTTGCAAAGCGACAGACTGTCTTATCGTTACAATACTTATAATTAGATAACAAGGTACAAAATACGCTTAAAGGTAACGCGAGATCAATATACAAAGAATTTGAGAAGCTATTGAATTCAATAAGAACTCTTGTAATAGCATTTTTGGCATAATTGGTCTTGTTAAAGCCAACATTAAAAAGATCAGACCGCCGTAGAGATCTGGCAGGAATATTAAAATTAATTTTTTCAAGAAGAGACGAGCAGTCAATAAGTCCATTCACGATATTATATAAAAATTTTAATGAGAGAAAAGATCTTCTATTGAGTAGCGATTTCAAGTTTAGAAGCTGACAACGTGCGTCATAGGAGGGAATCGGGTCTGCAAAATTCAGGGAACGAAGGGTAAAGCGAATAAAGACCTTCTGCACTCGTTCGAGTCGATTTATACTTAAGGCATAAAAAGGCCTCCAAATGACGGCTGCATATTCTAGCCTGGAACGAACAAAGGCGGAATAAAGTAACTTGAAAGTATAAGGGTCAGAGAAGGGAGAACAGTTGCGACGAATAAAGGCTAACATAGAATACGATTTGGAGATGATAGAGTCGATGTGTGCAGAAAAGAGAAGTTAGAATCGAAGAAGACACCTAGGTCTTTGATCACACTGACCGCTTTAAGCCCCGAGTTTGAAATAAAGTAGGAGGCAGGAAAATAATTACGTTTTTTAGCGAAAGTCAGTTGGAAACATTTGTTGGTGTTAAGGAAGAGACGATTTCGGACACACCACTCATTTAAGATGTTAAGCTCAGATTGGAGCGCAGAGGAGTCCTCAGGAGTTCTAATCTCAGAGTAGATTTTAAGGTCGTCTGCATACAATAGAAATTTGGAGGTTGAAAAGCACGTACAAACATCGTTAATAAAGAGCACAAATAATAGCGGACCTAAAATACTACCCTGGGGAACACCGGAGGTTGCCGTAAAAGGCTGGGAAGAAGTGTTGTCAAATGACACAACACAGAGACGTTCACTAAGATAGGATTTTAACCATTCAAGAAACATAGAATGAAAACCAAGACTAGACAGCTTGGCAAGTAAAATTTTATGAGAGACTCTATCAAATGCTTTAGAAAAGTCAGTATAGATAGTATCAATTTGTAAGCCCTTCTGAAAAGCCAAGATGCAGTACTCAGAAAAACCGCCAGGTTGGTTACGGTGGACCGGCCAGATACAAAACCATGTTGATTTGGGATAATTATATTTTTAACCGCAAAATAAACCTTATCTTTAATTATGGTTTCAAAAAGTTTAGAAACCGTGGATAACTTTGAGATAGGTCTATAATTGGACACATCATTTTTGTTACCACTTTTGAAAATTGGGGTAATTGAGGCTTTTTTCCAATCTTCGATAAATACTCCAGATATAAGAGACTTATTGAAGATAATTTTCAAAGGTTCCACAAGGGAAGGACAGTTTTTTAGCAGGACAGAGGAGAGACCATCAATATCAGTTTGCGACGAAAGCTTTATATCGCGAATACCCTTTGCTACATCGTCTGAAGATAACACCAAAGAGCCAAAGTCAAGAGATGCTTTAGTATTGATGGCCTCACTGACTTCGAACGCGTCATCAGTAACAAAATAAGGGGGAAAAAATTCTGCAAAGAGGTTTGCAGCATCCTCCAATGAGTCAGCTCATTTCCCTAAAAGGGAAACGGAGGATGGAATATTGGAGCACGTTTTTTTAGATTTAATAAAGCTCCAAAAATTCTTTGGATTGCGTTTAATATTTCGTTCGAAACTCTGTATGTAATTATTACAGCATTTCATCCAGGTTTCTGAATTCATTAAGGTATTGAAGACATTTGTCATAGAAACCAACGTTCTTTGTTAGTTTAAACTTTTTGTGGAACTTATTTTTCAGATTCTTAAGATGCATTAATTCTTTTGAGTACCACGGGAGCTTATACGTTCGAGTAGCAAAAATTGGGGACATTAGCTAAGCAAATATCTAAGATCAAAGATTTAAATTTGCTATAACAATTGGAGACATCAGCATACAAAAAAAGGGCGACCCAGTCAGTATTAAGAAAAAAAGAATCAAGAGATGCGAAGTTACACAAATTGAAATTGAAAGAAATTTTCCTGCTGGCAGAAGGCACTTCAAAAAATTTATAAAACTCGATGTCTAAAGTTAATGGAAAATGATGCAAGTTCGACGGGGAAATTGCAGAGGAACTACGAGATAACTTAAAATTTACGTTATTGCTAATAAAAATTAAATCTAAAATACGATTGAAGTTATTAACAAAGCCGTTAATCTGAGCCAAATCAATACTTAACAGATTATCAATAACAAATGTTTCGAACGGCCTATTTACATTAGACGGTGTGAGAGAAAAGTTATTATCCAAATGAGACCAACAGATACCGCTTAGATTAAAATCACCCAGAACACACAGTTGGTTATCACCGACAAGGTCCTGTAACGCCAGCACATTGTTCACGTGCGGTTTGTAGAGCGATTCATTGGCGGCGATTCCTTGTCTCACAGCTGAAACGACAGCCCAGCAGCTTGACAATTAAAGGAAGGATAGATGGAAAGTTGTTCGTGTTGACACTGGATACTGGAGCGTCATATTCGATCATAAAAAGGAAGCTGCTGAAGAACTGGGAACCGCTGCATGGCATACAGCTGCGGACTGCGACTGGCGAGCGCGCGCCGGTGAGAGGGAAAGTTACAAAAACGATTGCTATCGGCACCAGCAGCCTGGAACATGAGTTCATCGTCGCGGATATAATGGACGATGTGATTATCGGCGTGGATTTCATAATTAGGCACGGTTTTACGTTGGACCTGAAGGAAAATGTGCTGAGATATGCCAACGTTGAATTCCCGCTGCACACCGGCTATGAGCGAAGCGTGGCGGTAAGGAAGGTTGTATCGTGTCAACACAGGAGGATACCAGCGAATTCTGAGGCGGTTGTGTCGGCAAAGGTGGACGAGGACGATGGGACGAGTCGTCTGTGGGTAGTAGAAGCACCGAAACAAGGACACGACAACATCATCATCGGACGTACATTAGTGGAACCTAAGAATGGCAGAATACCAGTCAGAATACTGAACCCCCTGAATGCACCCAGATATGTCGGGAAAGATGAGGTAATTGGCGAGTGTAAGGAAGCTCTAGCAGTGGTCAATTGCGAGAGTAGCCCGCCTGGAGGTAATAAAAAGAGCGGTTTTAACATGGACGCCATACCGCAAGAGAACCAGTGGAGCAGCGAGTTGACGGCCAAGCAGAAACAGAAGGCGAGGTCACTCCTGCAGCACTATGGGTCAATATTTGCGGCAGAAGCAGGCGGAAGAGCAGCCATAGTGAAGCACAACATCGGCACCGGAAGTGCAAAACCGATTCGCCAACCGCCAAGACGAGTTCCTCTGGCCAAGAGGGAGGAGGTCACAAATTTGATCGAGAACATGCGGAAAGACAAGGTCATAGAGCCTTCTTCGGGCCCCTGGTGCTCGCCGGTCGTGCTAGTCAAGAAAAAAGATGGCAGTACCCGGTTTTGTGTGGACTATCGGAAGCTCAATGATGTGACCAAGAAGGACAGTTATCCACTACCTCGGATCGATGACACCCTGGACACACTGTCAGGCACGCAGTGGTTCTCCACGCTCGACTTACGCAGGGGCTATTGGCAGGTAGAGCT
This sequence comes from Melieria omissa, assembly GCA_963971225.1. Classification (NCBI taxonomy): domain Eukaryota; kingdom Metazoa; phylum Arthropoda; class Insecta; order Diptera; family Ulidiidae; genus Melieria; species Melieria omissa. The sequence continues at coordinate 72,079,268 of OZ020269.1, read as the reverse complement.
TGCAGACAAGGACAAGGAGAAAACGGCTTTCAGTGTTGGCGATGGTTTCTGGCAGTTCACCGTCATGCCGTTTGGACTCTGCAACGTACCAGCAACATTCGAGCGGCTAATGGAACGCGTGCTAAAAGGGCTGCATTGGCGGCCGTGTCTGGTGTACCTCGACGACTTAATCGTAATGGGTAAAAGCTTCGACGACCACCTGGGAAAGCTGAAGGAGGTATTTGAGCGGATACAAAAAGCCGGGCTTAAACTCAACCCTAAGAAGTGCTCGCTGTCCCAAAAGGAGGTCAAGTATCTGGGTCATACGGTTTCCGCCCGCGGAGTACATACGGATGAAGGCAAAATCACGGCGGTGAAGGAGTGGCCCCGGCCACGCAATCTACACGAACTCCGCAGTTTCCTGGGCCTGTGCACATACTACCGCCGATTTGTTCCGGGATTCGCGGACATAGCCAGCAGCCTGCACAAACTGACGAAAAAGAGCCAAGCTTTCGAGTGGAACGAGGAGCAGGAACAGGCTTTTGCACGACCCGGAGAGAACTGCTGGCGATATTTGACTGCGTGAAACACTTCCACAAATATCTGTATGGACAAAAGTTTCGCCTGCGCACAGATCATGCGGCATTGAGATGGCTCCTGAACTTTAAAGATCCTGAAGGGCAATTGGCGCGGTGGATCGAGCGACTGCAGAGCTACGACTACACGATAGAGCATCGCAAGGGCAGTAGCCATGGAAATGCCGATGCCTTGTCCCGCCGTCCGTGCAAAGTCGAATGCTGGCGATATTTGACTGCGTGAAACACTTCCACAAATATCTGTATGGACACAAGTTTCGCCACAGATCATGCGGCATTGAGATGGCTCCTGAACTTTAAAGATCCTGAAGGGCAATTGGCGCGGTGGATCGAGCGACTGCAGAGCTACGACTACACGATAGAGCATCGCAAGGGCAGTAGCCATGGAAATGCCGATGCCTTGTCCCGCCGTCCGTGCAAAGTCGAATGCAGGCAATGCTCGCGAGCCGAAAGCAAGGAACAGATAGTGGACGTCCGGTTGGTCAGCGTCATGCCAGAGGAAGAGTGGTCTGCGGAGAGGCTACAAAAAGACCAGCGTGAGGATGCGGATCTTGCGAAAATCGTCGAAGGCAAGGAGCAAGGCGCACGTCCAGACTGGCAGGAGATGGCCGGTGAAAGCCCAATCGCGAAGGCTTACTGGGCACAGTAGAAAAGTCTGCGGCTGAAGGAAGGATGCCTGTACCGCAAATGGGAGAGCGCGGATGGTCGGACCAGCAACTCCCTAATGGTAGTGCCGAAATGCAGAATCAACGAGGTCATCGAGGCATACCATAACGACTCCAGTGGAGGGCACCTGGGTATCACCAAAACCGTCGCCAAAATAAAAAGACGATTCTACTGGGTAGGATGTCAGGAGTCTGTAGCCGAGTGGATTAAGAGCTGCGACCGATGTTCAGCCGCGAAAGGGGCCGACAAGAAAATCTCGAGGCCGCATGCAGCAGTACAACGTGGGAGCGCCCTTCGAGCAGATTGCTATGGACGTCGCCGGCGCATTCCCAACTAGCAGTCAAGGCAACAAATATGTGCTGGTGGTAATGGATTACTTCAGCAAATGACCCGAAGTGTACCCTATTCCTAACCAGGAGGCCACTACGATCTCGGAAAAGCTGGTAAAAAACTGGGTAGCCCGGTTCGGAGTTCCGTTGGAGTTCCACTCAGATCAAGGCCGGAATTTCGAGTCTGCGGTATTCAAGGAAGTGTGTGGGCTGCTGGGGATAAAGAAAACGCGTACCACTCCTTTGCACCCACAGTCCGACGGCATGGTGGAACGCTTTAACCGGACACTGGGGGAATACCTGCGGAAAGTGGTAGGCAGGAATCAAAAGGATTGGGACACGCATATCACCCTGTTCCTGATGGCGTATAGGTCAGCCCCGGACGACACGACATCACTCACCCCAGCCCGAGCAGTGTTCGGCACAGAGTTGCGGTTACCCGCTGACTTGAAGTTCGGGGTAGTCGGCACGAGGGGAGGCGCTAAGACGGACTACGTGGTCAATAAGCGGGCGGAACTGGAGGAAATTCACCAGTTTATAAGGGGCCGCACCAAACTGGTCAGCGATAAGGCGAAAGCCAGATACGATCTACGGGCCAACTCAGCAGGGTTCCAAGAAGGCGATTTGGTAATGCTCTACAACCCGCAGCGGAGGAAAGGTTTGTCTTCACGAAATTTGGCCGGTTTTTTTTTTGGTCTGTAAATTTTGAATTTATGTTTCTGGCTGACAATTCCCGACTTTTTTTTCATGTTATTATGCGATCGACCTTCCGAGTGAAGCAATTTTTTTCCTTATGGGCACTTGACGGCTGAGGTTTAGCTACTTTTGGAGTAAATGACTTCTCGCCGCGATTTGTTATTTTATTCTTACGCCTATTATCCCCCTCTGGGCCATCCGTTTTTTTGGTCCGAAGAATCGTAATTACAAATTTGTGCATTTAATGTAATTTAATAATGTGTGTACATATCTATTATAATAGATATGATATGGAAAATGTTATGAGAAAAAAGTAAGTAAGCAGCGACGATCCCGAATGATGGCAGAATACATTTGTTGTTTTGCTTTTTTTTCGAAATATGTACGTATGTAAATCCACAATTTTAAAAGATATTTCGTACATAACAATTGTACCAAATCGTATGTTGTTTCATTTCCAATGTTTCATTTCCTTGCCGGCAACAGTAATAACAACCATAGCTTATTGCTCTTTTCCCAATACATGTAAGAAGAATTGGCACTTTGTTTTGTTGGCCGACAAATATTAGTTCTTATAGTATTTTTATGATACGTTACTACATAAACTGATAGCCGTAAATTTACACTCCTATGGCTAAAATGAGAAGAGCAGTAGAAAAAATTTATTTCTCATTTGTAAATTTTCTTCTTATCTGTCTTTTTGAAACTACCTGTATTTATTTGTATCATGCACCTTGGCTTTTCGCTTTGCTCGTCACTCTGTGCTAGTGCTGGAACCAACATCGATACATCGATGTTTTTAAATCTATTTCAAACATCGATGTTTTTTCCGATGTTCGATGTTTTTCTCTACTTTCCCATAACTATTAAAAACAGAGAGAAGCTACAGGGTAGGCCATTGGAAGTGGAAGCATCTGGTAACTATTGACAGACCCTATAATTTTTGACACAGCTGTCAGATCGACTAATGACATAGCGCGTTGGAAGCGTCATTCCAAGACAATTTATACCATGGAACAGTACACTCCAAAAGAACGTGCTGAAATTGTTCAGCTTTACATTCAAAATAACTTCTCGATTATGAGTGGCCACCGAGATCACCCGATTTGACGCCGCCAGACTTTTTTTATGGGGCTACTTGAAGTCCAAGGTATACAGGTGCAATTCCACCTTTCCGCCAGCAGTCGGCAAATTCCAGGCAGCCAGCTCCTTCTTCAGCTGGTCCACCTTCAGCAGCTCGAGTTTAACCATGTCCGTGCTCTTATAATTTTATTTATTCAGATTTTTTTTTGTTTATTTTCAATTTTCTACAATCCCACTTCTGACACCAAATGTTACGAATACTAGGTCCAGTGGGCTGTTACGTATCACTGGATTGTGCAATTTGAAAATGAAACAACTTTAATTATTCCAACGCAGCCAATTCAAAACCAACAGTCACTTTATTATTCACAGTTTTACACTTTACTATTCGTACACTTAAGTATTTGCTTAATTATTCCGTGTGGCAACTTCACTTGTCAAAACCAGACTGACTCACTGCGCCGCATCCGGCTGCCTTTTATACCTCGCACATTCCCGAATGGACTAAAGGTTTCCCTGATGATCGCGACCATCGTTGCCAGATTGGACTAAAATTATTATCGCGACCGTCGTTGCCACATTGAATTATAGCACGGCGCGAAGCGGCAGTGGTGCTTTGCAAAGCGACAGACTGTCTTATCGTTACAATACTTATAATTAGATAACAAGGTACAAAATACGCTTAAAGGTAACGCGAGATCAATATACAAAGAATTTGAGAAGCTATTGAATTCAATAAGAACTCTTGTAATAGCATTTTTGGCATAATTGGTCTTGTTAAAGCCAACATTAAAAAGATCAGACCGCCGTAGAGATCTGGCAGGAATATTAAAATTAATTTTTTCAAGAAGAGACGAGCAGTCAATAAGTCCATTCACGATATTATATAAAAATGTTAATGAGAGAAAAGATCTTCTATTGAGTTTAAGTTTCAAGATTTCAAGTTTAGAAGCTGACAACGTGCGTCATAGGAGGGAATCGGGTCTGCAAAATTCAGGGAACGAAGGGCAAAGCGAATAAAGACCTTCTGCACTCGTTCGAATCGATTTATACTTAAGGCATAAAAAGGCCTCCAAATGACGGCTGCATATTCTAGCCTGGAACGAACAAAGGCGGAATAAAGTAACTGGAAAGTATAAGGGTCAGAGAAGGGAGAACAGTTGCGACGAATAAAGGCTAACATAGAATACGATTTGGAGATGGTAGAGTCGATGTGTGCAGAAAAAGAGAAGTTAGAATCGAAGAAGACACCTAGGCCTTTGATCACACTGACCGCTTTAAGCCCCGAGTTTGAAATAAAGTAGGAGGCAGGAAAATAATTACGTTTTTTAGCGAAAGTCAGTTGGAAACATTTGTTGGTGTTAAGGAAGAGACGATTTCGGACACACCACTCATTTAAGATGTTAAGCTCAGATTGGAGCGCAGAGGAGTCCTCAGGAGTTCTAATCTCAGAGTAGATTTTAAGGTCGTCTGCATACAATAGAAATTTGGAGGTTGAAAAGCACGTACAAACATCGTTAATAAAGAGCACAAATAATAGCGGACCTAAAATACTACCCTGGGGAACACCGGAGGTTGCCGTAAAAGGCTGGGAAGAAGTGTTGTCAAATGACACAACACAGAGACGTTCACTAAGATAGGATTTTAACCATTCAAGAAACATAGAATGAAAACCAAGACTAGACAGCTTGGCAAGTAAAATTTTATGAGAGACTCTATCAAATGCTTTAGAAAAGTCAGTATAGATAGTATCAATTTGTAAGCCCTTCTGAAAAGCCAAGATGCAGTACTCAGAAAAACCGCCAGGTTGGTTACGGTGGACCGGCCAGATACAAAACCATGTTGATTTGGGATAATTATATTTTTAACCGCAAAATAAACCTTATCTTTAATTATGGTTTCAAAAAGTTTAGAAACCGTGGATAACTTTGAGATAGGTCTATAATTGGACACATCATTTTTGTTACCACTTTTGAAAATTGGGGTAATTGAGGCTTTTTTCCAATCTTCGATAAATACTCCAGATATAAGAGACTTATTGAAGATAATTTTCAAAGGTTCCACAAGGGAAGGACAGTTTTTTAGCAGGACAGAGGAGAGACCATCAATATCAGTTTGCGACGAAAGCTTTATATCGCGAATACCCTTTGCTACATCGTCTGAAGATAACACCAAAGAGCCAAAGTCAAGAGATGCTTTAGTATTGATGGACTCACTGACTTCGAACGCGTCATCAGTAACAAAATAAGGGGGAAAAAATTCTGCAAAGAGGTTTGCAGCATCCTCCAATGAGTCAGCTCATTTCCCTAAAAGGGAAACGGAGGATGGAATATTGGAGCACGTTTTTTTAGATTTAATAAAGCTCCAAAAATTCTTTGGATTGCGTTTAATATTTCGTTCGAAACTCTGTATGTAATTATTACATAGCATTTCATCCAGGTTTCTGAATTCATTAAGGTATTGAAGATATTTGTCATAGAAACCAAGGTTCTTTGTTAGTTTAAACTTTTTGTGGAACTTATTTTTCAGATTCTTAAGATGCATTAATTCTTTTGAGTACCACGGGAGCTTATACGTTCGAGTAGCAAAAATGGGGACATTAGCTAAGCAAATATCTAAGATCAAAGATTTAAATTTGCTATAACAATTGGAGACATCAGCATACAAAAAAAGGGCGACCCAGTCAGTATTAAGAAAAAAAGAATCAAGAGATGCGAAGTTACACAAATTGAAATTGAAAGAAATTTTCCTGCTGGCAGAAGGCACTTCAAAAATTTATAAAACTCGATGTCTAAAGTTAATGGAAAACGATGCAAGTTCGACGGGGAAATTGCAGAGGAACTACGAGATAACTTAAAATTTACGTTATTGCTAATAAAAATTAAATCTAAAATACGATTGAAGTTATTAACAAAGCCGTTAATCTGAGCCAAATCAATACTTAACAGATTATCAATAACAAATGTTTCGAACGGCCTATTTACATTAGACGGTGTGAGAGAAAAGTTATTATCCAAATGAGACCAACAGATACCGCTTAGATTAAAATCACCCAGAACACACAGTTGGTTATCACCGACAAGGTCCTGTAACGCCAGCACATTGTTCACGTGCGGTTTGTAGAGCGATTCATTGGCGGCGATTCCTTGTCTCACAGCTGAAACGACAGCCCAGCAGCTTGACAATTAAAGGAAGGATAGATGGAAAGTTGTTCGTGTTGACACTGGATACTGGAGCGTCATATTCGATCATAAAAAGGAAGCTGCTGAAGAACTGGGAACCGCTGCATGGCATACAGCTGCGGACTGCGACTGGCGAGCGCGCGCCGGTCAGAGGGAAAGTTACAAAAACGATTGCTATCGGCACCAGCAGCCTGGAACATGAGTTCATCGTCGCGGATATAATGGACGATGTGATTATCGGCGTGGATTTCATAATTAGGCACGGTTTTACGTTGGACCTGAAGGAAAATGTGCTGAGATATGCCAACGTTGAATTCCCGCAGCACACCGGCTATGAGCGAAGCGTGGCGGTAAGGAAGGTTGTATCGTGTCAACACAGGAGGATACCAGCGAATTCTGAGGCGGTTGTGTCGGCAAAGGTGGACGAGGACGATGGGACGAGTCGTCTGTGGGTAGTAGAAGCACCGAAACAAGGACACGACAACATCATCATCGGACGTACATTAGTGGAACCTAAGAATGGCAGAATACCAGTCAGAATACTGAACCCCCTGAATGCACCCAGATATGTCGGGAAAGATGAGGTAATTGGCGAGTGTAAGGAAGCTCTAGCAGTGGTCAATTGCGAGAGTAGCCCGCCTGGAGGTAATAAAAAGAGCGGTTTTAACATGGACGCCATACCGCAAGAGAACCAGTGGAGCAGCGAGTTGACGGCCAAGCAGAAACAGAAGGCGAGGTCACTCCTGCAGCACTATGGGTCAATATTTGCGGCAGAAGCAGGCGGAAGAGCAGCCATAGTGAAGCACAACATCGGCACCGGAAGTGCAAAACCGATTCGCCAACCGCCAAGACGAGTTCCTCTGGCCAAGAGGGAGGAGGTCACAAATTTGATCGAGAACATGCGGAAAGACAAGGTCATAGAGCCTTCTTCGGGCCCCTGGTGCTCGCCGGTCGTGCTAGTCAAGAAAAAAGATGGCAGTACCCGGTTTTGTGTGGACTATCGGAAGCTCAATGATGTGACCAAGAAGGACAGTTATCCACTACCTCGGATCGATGACACCCTGGACACACTGTCAGGCACGCAGTGGTTCTCCACGCTCGACTTACGCAGGGGCTATTGGCAGGTAGAGCTTGCAGACAAGGACAAGGAGAAAACGGCTTTCAGTGTTGGCGATGGTTTCTGGCAGTTCACCGTCATGCCGTTTGGACTCTGCAACGTACCAGCAACATTCGAGCGGCTAATGGAACGCGTGCTAAAAGGGCTGCATTGGCGGCCGTGTCTGGTGTACCTCGACGACTTAATCGTAATGGGTAAAAGCTTCGACGACCACCTGGGAAAGCTGAAGGAGGTATTTGAGCGGATACAAAAAGCCGGGCTTAAACTCAACCCTAAGAAGTGCTCGCTGTCCCAAAAGGAGGTCAAGTATCTGGGTCATACGGTTTCCGCCCGCGGAGTACATACGGATGAAGGCAAAATCACGGCGGTGAAGGAGTGGCCCCGGCCACGCAATCTACACGAACTCCGCAGTTTCCTGGGCCTGTGCACATACTACCGCCGATTTGTTCCGGGATTCGCGGACATAGCCAGCAGCCTGCACAAACTGACGAAAAAGAGCCAAGCTTTCGAGTGGAATGAGGAGCAGGAACAGGCTTTTGCACGACCCGGAGAGAACTGCTGGCGATATTTGACTGCGTGAAACACTTCCACAAATATCTGTATGGACAAAAGTTTCGCCTGCGCACAGATCATGCGGCATTGAGATGGCTCCTGAACTTTAAAGATCCTGAAGGGCAATTGGCGCGGTGGATCGAGCGACTGCAGAGCTACGACTACACGATAGAGCATCGCAAGGGCAGTAGCCATGGAAATGCCGATGCCTTGTCCCGCCGTCCGTGCAAAGTCGAATGCAGGCAATGCTCGCGAGCCGAAAGCAAGGAACAGATAGTGGACGTCCGGTTGGTCAGCGTCATGCCAGAGGAAGAGTGGTCTGCGGAGAGGCTACAAAACGACCAGCGTGAGGATGCGGATCTTGCGAAAATCGTCGAAGGCAAGGAGCAAGGCGCACGTCCAGACTGGCAGGAGATGGCCGGTGAAAGCCCAATCGCGAAGGCTTACTGGGCACAGTAGAAAAGTCTGCGGCTGAAGGAAGGATGCCTGTACCGCAAATGGGAGAGCGCGGATGGTCGGACCAGCAACTCCCTAATGGTAGTGCCGAAATGCAGAATCAACGAGGTCATCGAGGCATACCATAACGACTCCAGTGGAGGGCACCTGGGTATCACCAAAACCGTCGCCAAAATAAAAAGACGATTCTACTGGGTAGGATGTCAGGAGTCTGTAGCCGAGTGGATTAAGAGCTGCGACCGATGTTCAGCCGCGAAAGGGGCCGACAAGAAAATCTCGAGGCCGCATGCAGCAGTACAACGTGGGAGCGCCCTTCGAGCAGATTGCTATGGACGTCGCCGGCCCATTCCCAACTAGCAGTCAAGGCAACAAATATGTGCTGGTGGTAATGGATTACTTCAGCAAATGACCCGAAGTGTACCCTATTCCTAACCAGGAGGCCACTACGATCTCGGAAAAGCTGGTAAAAAACTGGGTAGCCCGGTTCGGAGTTCCGTTGGAGTTCCACTCAGATCAAGGCCGGAATTTCGAGTCTGCGGTATTCAAGGAAGTGTGTGGGCTGCTGGGGATAAAGAAAACGCGTACCACTCCTTTGCACCCACAGTCCGACGGCATGGTGGAACGCTTTAACCGGACACTGGGGGAATACCTGCGGAAAGTGGTAGGCAGGAATCAAAAGGATTGGGACACGCATATCACCCTGTTCCTGATGGCGTATAGGTCAGCCCCGGACGACACGACATCACTCACCCCAGCCCGAGCAGTGTTCAGCACAGAGTTGCGGTTACCCGCTGACTTGAAGTTCGGGGTAGTCGGCACGAGGGGAGGCGCTAAGACGGACTACGTGGTCAATAAGCGGGCGGAACTGGAGGAAATTCACCAGTTTATAAGGGGCCGCACCAAACTGGTCAGCGATAAGGCGAAAGCCAGATACGATCTACGGGCCAACTCAGCAGGGTTCCAAGAAGGCGATTTGGTAATGCTCTACAACCCGCAGCGGAGGAAAGGTTTGTCTTCACGAAATTTGGCCGGTTTTTTTTTTGGTCTGTAAATTTTGAATTTATGTTTCTGGCTGACAATTCCCGACTTTTTTTTTCATGTTATTATGCGATCGACCTTCCGAGTGAAGCAATTTTTTTCCTTATGGGCACTTGACGGCTAAGGTTTAGCTACTTTTGGAGTAAATGACTTCTCGCCGCGATTTGTTATTTTATTCTTACGCCTATTATCCCCCTCTGGGCCATCCGTTTTTTTGGTCCGAAGAATCGTAATTACAAATTTGTGCATTTAATGTAATTTAATAATGTGTGTACATATCTATTATAATAGATATGATATGGAAAATGTTATGAGAAAAAAGTAAGTAAGCAGCGACGATCCCGAATGATGGCAGAATACATTTGTTGTTTTGCTTTTTTTTCGAAATATGTACGTATGTAAATCCACAATTTTAAAAGATATTTCGTACATAACAATTGTACCAAATCGTATGTTGTTTCATTTCCAATGTTTCATTTCCTTGCCGGCAACAGTAATAACAACCATAGCTTATTGCTCTTTTCCCAATACATGTAAGAAGAATTGGCACTTTGTTTTGTTGGCCGACAAATATTAGTTCTTATAGTATTTTTATGATACGTTACTACATAAACTGATAGCCGTAAATTTACACTCCTATGGCTAAAATGAGAAGAGCAGTAGAAAAAATTTATTTCTCATTTGTAAATTTTCTTCTTATCTGTCTTTTTGAAACTACCTGTATTTATTTGTATCATGCACCTTGGCTTTTCGCTTTGCTCGTCACTCTGTGCTAGTGCTGGAACCAACATCGATACATCGATGTTTTTAAATCTATTTCAAACATCGATGTTTTTTCCGATGTTCGATGTTTTTCTCTACTTTCCCATAACTATTAAAAACAGAGAGAAGCTACAGGGTAGGCCATTGGAAGTGGAAGCATCTGGTAACTATTGACAGACCCTATAACTTTTGACACAGCTGTCAGATCGACTAATGACATAGCGCGTTGGAAGCGTCATTCCAAGACAATTTATACCATGGAACAGTACACTCCAAAAGAACGTGCTGAAATTGTTCAGCTTTACATTCAAAATAACTTCTCGATTATGAGTGGCCACCGAGATCACCCGATTTGACGCCGCCAGACTTTTTTTTATGGGGCTACTTGAAGTCCAAGGTATACAGGTGCAATTCCACCTTTCCGCCAGCAGTCGGCAAATTCCAGGCAGCCAGCTCCTTCTTCAGCTGGTCCACCTTCAGCAGCTCGAGTTTAACCATGTCCGTGCTCTTATAATTTTATTTATTCAGATTTTTTTTTGTTTATTTTCAATTTTCTACAATCCCACTTCTGACACCAAATGTTACGAATACTAGGTCCAGTGGGCTGTTACGTATCACTGGATTGTGCAATTTGAAAATGAAACAACTTTAATTATTCCAACGCAGCCAATTCAAAACCAACAGTCACTTTATTATTCACAGTTTTACACTTTACTATTCGTACACTTAAGTATTTGCTTAATTATTCCGTGTGGCAACTTCACTTGTCAAAACCAGACTGACTCACTGCGCCGCATCCGGCTGCCTTTTATACCTCGCACATTCCCGAATGGACTAAAGGTTTCCCTGATGATCGCGACCATCGTTGCCAGATTGGACTAAAATTATTATCGCGACCGTCGTTGCCACATTGAATTATAGCACGGCGCGAAGCGGCAGTGGTGCTTTGCAAAGCGACAGACTGTCTTATCGTTACAATACTTATAATTAGATAACAAGGTACAAAATACGCTTAAAGGTAACGCGAGATCAATATACAAAGAATTTGAGAAGCTATTGAATTCAATAAGAACTCTTGTAATAGCATTTTTGGCATAATTGGTCTTGTTAAAGCCAACATTAAAAAGATCAGACCGCCGTAGAGATCTGGCAGGAATATTAAAATTAATTTTTTCAAGAAGAGACGAGCAGTCAATAAGTCCATTCACGATATTATATAAAAATTTTAATGAGAGAAAAGATCTTCTATTGAGTTTAAGTTTCAAGATTTCAAGTTTAGAAGCTGACAACGTGCGTCATAGGAGGGAATCGGGTCTGCAAAATTCAGGGAACGAAGGGCAAAGCGAATAAAGACCTTCTGCACTCGTTCGAATCGATTTATACTTAAGGCATAAAAAGGCCTCCAAATGACGGCTGCATATTCTAGCCTGGAACGAACAAAGGCGGAATAAAGTAACTGGAAAGTATAAGGGTCAGAGAAGGGAGAACAGTTGCGACGAATAAAGGCTAACATAGAATACGATTTGGAGATGATAGAGTCGATGTGTGCAGAAAAAGAGAAGTTAGAATCGAAGAAGACACCTAGGTCTTTGATCACACTGACCGCTTTAAGCCCCGAGTTTGAAATAAAGTAGGAGGCAGGAAAATAATTACGTTTTTTAGCGAAAGTCAGTTGGACACATTTGTTGGTGTTAAGGAAGAGACGATTTCGGACACACCACTCATTTAAGATGTTAAGCTCAGATTGGAGCGCAGAGGAGTCCTCAGGAGTTCTAATCTCAGAGTAGATTTTAAGGTCGTCTGCATACAATAGAAATTTGGAGGTTGAAAAGCACGTACAAACATCGTTAATAAAGAGCACAAATAATAGCGGACCTAAAATACTACCCTGGGGAACACCGGAGGTTGCCGTAAAAGGCTGGGAAGAAGTGTTGTCAAATGACACAACACAGAGACGTTCACTAAGATAGGATTTTAACCATTCAAGAAACATAGAATGAAAACCAAGACTAGACAGCTTGGCAAGTAAAATTTTATGAGAGACTCTATCAAATGCTTTAGAAAAGTCAGTATAGATAGTATCAATTTGTAAGCCCTTCTGAAAAGCCAAGATGCAGTACTCAGAAAAACCGCCAGGTTGGTTACGGTGGACCGGCCAGATACAAAACCATGTTGATTTGGGATAATTATATTTTTAACCGCAAAATAAACCTTATCTTTAATTATGGTTTCAAAAAGTTTAGAAACCGTGGATAACTTTGAGATAGGTCTATAATTGGACACATCATTTTTGTTACCACTTTTGAAAATTGGGGTAATTGAGGCTTTTTTCCAATCTTCGATAAATACTCCAGATATAAGAGACTTATTGAAGATAATTTTCAAAGGTTCCACAAGGGAAGGACAGTTTTTTAGCAGGACAGAGGAGAGACCATCAATATCAGTTTGCGACGAAAGCTTTATATCGCGAATACCCTTTGCTACATCGTCTGAAGATAACACCAAAGAGCCAAAGTCAAGAGATGCTTTAGTATTGATGGACTCACTGACTTCGAACGCGTCATCAGTAACAAAATTAGAGCGAAAAAATTCTGCAAAGAGGTTTGCAGCATCCTCCAATGAGTCAGCTCATTTCCCTAAAAGGGAAACGGAGGATGGAATATTGGAGCACGTTTTTTTAGATTTAATAAAGCTCCAAAAATTCTTTGGATTGCGTTTAATATTTCGTTCGAAACTCTGTATGTAATTATTACATAGCATTTCATCCAGGTTTCTGAATTCATTAAGGTATTGAAGACATTTGTCATAGAAACCAACGTTCTTTGTTAGTTTAAACTTTTTGTGGAACTTATTTTTCAGATTCTTAAGATGCATTAATTCTTTTGAGTACCACGGGAGCTTATACGTTCGAGTAGCAAAAATTGGGGACATTAGCTAAGCAAATATCTAAGATCAAAGATTTAAATTTGCTATAACAATTGGAGACATCAGCATACAAAAAAAGGGCGACCCAGTCAGTATTAAGAAAAAAAGAATCAAGAGATGCGAAGTTACACAAATTGAAATTGAAAGAAATTTTCCTGCTGGCAGAAGGCACTTCAAAAAATTTATAAAACTCGATGTCTAAAGTTGATGGAAAATGATGCAAGTTCGACGGGGAAATTGCAGAGGAACTACGAGATAACTTAAAATTTACGTTATTGCTAATAAAAATTAAATCTAAAATACGATTGAAGTTATTAACAAAGCCGTTAATCTGAGCCAAATCAATACTTAACAGATTATCAATAACAAATGTTTCGAACGGCCTATTTACATTAGACGGTGTGAGAGAAAAGTTATTATCCAAATGAGACCAACAGATACCGCTTAGATTAAAATCACCCAGAACACACAGTTGGTTATCACCGACAAGGTCCTGTAACGCCAGCACATTGTTCACGTGCGGTTTGTAGAGCGATTCATTGGCGGCGATTCCTTGTCTCACAGCTGAAACGACAGCCCAGCAGCTTGACAATTAAAGGAAGGATAGATGGAAAGTTGTTCGTGTTGACACTGGATACTGGAGCGTCATATTCGATCATAAAAAGGAAGCTGCTGAAGAACTGGGAACCGCTGCATGGCATACAGCTGCGGACTGCGACTGGCGAGCGCGCGCCGGTCAGAGGGAAAGTTACAAAAACGATTGCTATCGGCACCAGCAGCCTGGAACATGAGTTCATCGTCGCGGATATAATGGACGATGTGATTATCGGCGTGGATTTCATAATTAGGCACGGTTTTACGTTGGACCTGAAGGAAAATGTGCTGAGATATGCCAACGTTGAATTCCCGCAGCACACCGGCTATGAGCGAAGCGTGGCGGTAAGGAAGGTTGTATCGTGTCAACACAGGAGGATACCAGCGAATTCTGAGGCGGTTGTGTCGGCAAAGGTGGACGAGGACGATGGGACGAGTCGTCTGTGGGTAGTAGAAGCACCGAAACAAGGACACGACAACATCATCATCGGACGTACATTAGTGGAACCTAAGAATGGCAGAATACCAGTCAGAATACTGAACCCCCTGAATGCACCCAGATATGTCGGGAAAGATGAGGTAATTGGCGAGTGTAAGGAAGCTCTAGCAGTGGTCAATTGCGAGAGTAGCCCGCCTGGAGGTAATAAAAAGAGCGGTTTTAACATGGACGCCATACCGCAAGAGAACCAGTGGAGCAGCGAGTTGACGGCCAAGCAGAAACAGAAGGCGAGGTCACTCCTGCAGCACTATGGGTCAATATTTGCGGCAGAAGCAGGCGGAAGAGCAGCCATAGTGAAGCACAACATCGGCACCGGAAGTGCAAAACCGATTCGCCAACCGCCAAGACGAGTTCCTCTGGCCAAGAGGGAGGAGGTCACAAATTTGATCGAGAACATGCGGAAAGACAAGGTCATAGAGCCTTCTTCGGGCCCCTGGTGCTCGCCGGTCGTGCTAGTCAAGAAAAAAGATGGCAGTACCCGGTTTTGTGTGGACTATCGGAAGCTCAATGATGTGACCAAGAAGGACAGTTATCCACTACCTCGGATCGATGACACCCTGGACACACTGTCAGGCACGCAGTGGTTCTCCACGCTCGACTTACGCAGGGGCTATTGGCAGGTAGAGCTTGCAGACAAGGACAAGGAGAAAACGGCTTTCAGTGTTGGCGATGGTTTCTGGCAGTTCACCGTCATGCCGTTTGGACTCTGCAACGTACCAGCAACATTCGAGCGGCTAATGGAACGCGTGCTAAAAGGGCTGCATTGGCGGCCGTGTCTGGTGTACCTCGACGACTTAATCGTAATGGGTAAAAGCTTCGACGACCACCTGGGAAAGCTGAAGGAGGTATTTGAGCGGATACAAAAAGCCGGGCTTAAACTCAACCCTAAGAAGTGCTCGCTGTCCCAAAAGGAGGTCAAGTATCTGGGTCATACGGTTTCCGCCCGCGGAGTACATACGGATGAAGGCAAAATCACGGCGGTGAAGGAGTGGCCCCGGCCACGCAATCTACACGAACTCCGCAGTTTCCTGGGCCTGTGCACATACTACCGCCGATTTGTTCCGGGATTCGCGGACATAGCCAGCAGCCTGCACAAACTGACGAAAAAGAGCCAAGCTTTCGAGTGGAATGAGGAGCAGGAACAGGCTTTTGCACGACCCGGAGAGAACTGCTGGCGATATTTGACTGCGTGAAACACTTCCACAAATATCTGTATGGACAAAAGTTTCGCCTGCGCACAGATCATGCGGCATTGAGATGGCTCCTGAACTTTAAAGATCCTGAAGGGCAATTGGCGCGGTGGATCGAGCGACTGCAGAGCTACGACTACACGATAGAGCATCGCAAGGGCAGTAGCCATGGAAATGCCGATGCCTTGTCCCGCCGTCCGTGCAAAGTCGAATGCAGGCAATGCTCGCGAGCCGAAAGCAAGGAACAGATAGTGGACGTCCGGTTGGTCAGCGTCATGCCAGAGGAAGAGTGGTCTGCGGAGAGGCTACAAAACGACCAGCGTGAGGATGCGGATCTTGCGAAAATCGTCGAAGGCAAGGAGCAAGGCGCACGTCCAGACTGGCAGGAGATGGCCGGTGAAAGCCCAATCGCGAAGGCTTACTGGGCACAGTAGAAAAGTCTGCGGCTGAAGGAAGGATGCCTGTACCGCAAATGGGAGAGCGCGGATGGTCGGACCAGCAACTCCCTAATGGTAGTGCCGAAATGCAGAATCAACGAGGTCATCGAGGCATACCATAACGACTCCAGTGGAGGGCACCTGGGTATCACCAAAACCGTCGCCAAAATAAAAAGACGATTCTACTGGGTAGGATGTCAGGAGTCTGTAGCCGAGTGGATTAAGAGCTGCGACCGATGTTCAGCCGCGAAAGGGGCCGACAAGAAAATCTCGAGGCCGCATGCAGCAGTACAACGTGGGAGCGCCCTTCGAGCAGATTGCTATGGACGTCGCCGGCCCATTCCCAACTAGCAGTCAAGGCAACAAATATGTGCTGGTGGTAATGGATTACTTCAGCAAATGACCCGAAGTGTACCCTATTCCTAACCAGGAGGCCACTACGATCTCGGAAAAGCTGGTAAAAAACTGGGTAGCCCGGTTCGGAGTTCCGTTGGAGTTCCACTCAGATCAAGGCCGGAATTTCGAGTCTGCGGTATTCAAGGAAGTGTGTGGGCTGCTGGGGATAAAGAAAACGCGTACCACTCCTTTGCACCCACAGTCCGACGGCATGGTGGAACGCTTTAACCGGACACTGGGGGAATACCTGCGGAAAGTGGTAGGCAGGAATCAAAAGGATTGGGACACGCATATCACCCTGTTCCTGATGGCGTATAGGTCAGCCCCGGACGACACGACATCACTCACCCCAGCCCGAGCAGTGTTCAGCACAGAGTTGCGGTTACCCGCTGACTTGAAGTTCGGGGTAGTCGGCACGAGGGGAGGCGCTAAGACGGACTACGTGGTCAATAAGCGGGCGGAACTGGAGGAAATTCACCAGTTTATAAGGGGCCGCACCAAACTGGTCAGCGATAAGGCGAAAGCCAGATACGATCTACGGGCCAACTCAGCAGGGTTCCAAGAAGGCGATTTGGTAATGCTCTACAACCCGCAGCGGAGGAAAGGTTTGTCTTCACGAAATTTGGCCGGTTTTTTTTTTGGTCTGTAAATTTTGAATTTATGTTTCTGGCTGACAATTCCCGACTTTTTTTTTCATGTTATTATGCGATCGACCTTCCGAGTGAAGCAATTTTTTTCCTTATGGGCACTTGACGGCTAAGGTTTAGCTACTTTTGGAGTAAATGACTTCTCGCCGCGATTTGTTATTTTATTCTTACGCCTATTATCCCCCTCTGGGCCATCCGTTTTTTTGGTCCGAAGAATCGTAATTACAAATTTGTGCATTTAATGTAATTTAATAATGTGTGTACATATCTATTATAATAGATATGATATGGAAAATGTTATGAGAAAAAAGTAAGTAAGCAGCGACGATCCCGAATGATGGCAGAATACATTTGTTGTTTTGCTTTTTTTTCGAAATATGTACGTATGTAAATCCACAATTTTAAAAGATATTTCGTACATAACAATTGTACCAAATCGTATGTTGTTTCATTTCCAATGTTTCATTTCCTTGCCGGCAACAGTAATAACAACCATAGCTTATTGCTCTTTTCCCAATACATGTAAGAAGAATTGGCACTTTGTTTTGTTGGCCGACAAATATTAGTTCTTATAGTATTTTTATGATACGTTACTACATAAACTGATAGCCGTAAATTTACACTCCTATGGCTAAAATGAGAAGAGCAGTAGAAAAAATTTATTTCTCATTTGTAAATTTTCTTCTTATCTGTCTTTTTGAAACTACCTGTATTTATTTGTATCATGCACCTTGGCTTTTCGCTTTGCTCGTCACTCTGTGCTAGTGCTGGAACCAACATCGATACATCGATGTTTTTAAATCTATTTCAAACATCGATGTTTTTTCCGATGTTCGATGTTTTTCTCTACTTTCCCATAACTATTAAAAACAGAGAGAAGCTACAGGGTAGGCCATTGGAAGTGGAAGCATCTGGTAACTATTGACAGACCCTATAACTTTTGACACAGCTGTCAGATCGACTAATGACATAGCGCGTTGGAAGCGTCATTCCAAGACAATTTATACCATGGAACAGTACACTCCAAAAGAACGTGCTGAAATTGTTCAGCTTTACATTCAAAATAACTTCTCGATTATGAGTGGCCACCGAGATCACCCGATTTGACGCCGCCAGACTTTTTTTTATGGGGCTACTTGAAGTCCAAGGTATACAGGTGCAATTCCACCTTTCCGCCAGCAGTCGGCAAATTCCAGGCAGCCAGCTCCTTCTTCAGCTGGTCCACCTTCAGCAGCTCGAGTTTAACCATGTCCGTGCTCTTATAATTTTATTTATTCAGATTTTTTTTTGTTTATTTTCAATTTTCTACAATCCCACTTCTGACACCAAATGTTACGAATACTAGGTCCAGTGGGCTGTTACGTATCACTGGATTGTGCAATTTGAAAATGAAACAACTTTAATTATTCCAACGCAGCCAATTCAAAACCAACAGTCACTTTATTATTCACAGTTTTACACTTTACTATTCGTACACTTAAGTATTTGCTTAATTATTCCGTGTGGCAACTTCACTTGTCAAAACCAGACTGACTCACTGCGCCGCATCCGGCTGCCTTTTATACCTCGCACATTCCCGAATGGACTAAAGGTTTCCCTGATGATCGCGACCATCGTTGCCAGATTGGACTAAAATTATTATCGCGACCGTCGTTGCCACATTGAATTATAGCACGGCGCGAAGCGGCAGTGGTGCTTTGCAAAGCGACAGACTGTCTTATCGTTACAATACTTATAATTAGATAACAAGGTACAAAATACGCTTAAAGGTAACGCGAGATCAATATACAAAGAATTTGAGAAGCTATTGAATTCAATAAGAACTCTTGTAATAGCATTTTTGGCATAATTGGTCTTGTTAAAGCCAACATTAAAAAGATCAGACCGCCGTAGAGATCTGGCAGGAATATTAAAATTAATTTTTTCAAGAAGAGACGAGCAGTCAATAAGTCCATTCACGATATTATATAAAAATTTTAATGAGAGAAAAGATCTTCTATTGAGTTTAAGTTTCAAGATTTCAAGTTTAGAAGCTGACAACGTGCGTCATAGGAGGGAATCGGGTCTGCAAAATTCAGGGAACGAAGGGCAAAGCGAATAAAGACCTTCTGCACTCGTTCGAATCGATTTATACTTAAGGCATAAAAAGGCCTCCAAATGACGGCTGCATATTCTAGCCTGGAACGAACAAAGGCGGAATAAAGTAACTGGAAAGTATAAGGGTCAGAGAAGGGAGAACAGTTGCGACGAATAAAGGCTAACATAGAATACGATTTGGAGATGATAGAGTCGATGTGTGCAGAAAAAGAGAAGTTAGAATCGAAGAAGACACCTAGGTCTTTGATCACACTGACCGCTTTAAGCCCCGAGTTTGAAATAAAGTAGGAGGCAGGAAAATAATTACGTTTTTTAGCGAAAGTCAGTTGGAAACATTTGTTGGTGTTAAGGAAGAGACGATTTCGGACACACCACTCATTTAAGATGTTAAGCTCAGATTGGAGCGCAGAGGAGTCCTCAGGAGTTCTAATCTCAGAGTAGATTTTAAGGTCGTCTGCATACAATAGAAATTTGGAGGTTGAAAAGCACGTACAAACATCGTTAATAAAGAGCACAAATAATAGCGGACCTAAAATACTACCCTGGGGAACACCGGAGGTTGCCGTAAAAGGCTGGGAAGAAGTGTTGTCAAATGACACAACACAGAGACGTTCACTAAGATAGGATTTTAACCATTCAAGAAACATAGAATGAAAACCAAGACTAGACAGCTTGGCAAGTAAAATTTTATGAGAGACTCTATCAAATGCTTTAGAAAAGTCAGTATAGATAGTATCAATTTGTAAGCCCTTCTGAAAAGCCAAGATGCAGTACTCAGAAAAACCGCCAGGTTGGTTACGGTGGACCGGCCAGATACAAAACCATGTTGATTTGGGATAATTATATTTTTAACCGCAAAATAAACCTTATCTTTAATTATGGTTTCAAAAAGTTTAGAAACCGTGGATAACTTTGAGATAGGTCTATAATTGGACACATCATTTTTGTTACCACTTTTGAAAATTGGGGTAATTGAGGCTTTTTTCCAATCTTCGATAAATACTCCAGATATAAGAGACTTATTGAAGATAATTTTCAAAGGTTCCACAAGGGAAGGACAGTTTTTTAGCAGGACAGAGGAGAGACCATCAATATCAGTTTGCGACGAAAGCTTTATATCGCGAATACCCTTTGCTACATCGTCTGAAGATAACACCAAAGAGCCAAAGTCAAGAGATGCTTTAGTATTGATGGACTCACTGACTTCGAACGCGTCATCAGTAACAAAATTAGAGCGAAAAAATTCTGCAAAGAGGTTTGCAGCATCCTCCAATGAGTCAGCTCATTTCCCTAAAAGGGAAACGGAGGATGGAATATTGGAGCACGTTTTTTTAGATTTAATAAAGCTCCAAAAATTCTTTGGATTGCGTTTAATATTTCGTTCGAAACTCTGTATGTAATTATTACATAGCATTTCATCCAGGTTTCTGAATTCATTAAGGTATTGAAGACATTTGTCATAGAAACCAACGTTCTTTGTTAGTTTAAACTTTTTGTGGAACTTATTTTTCAGATTCTTAAGATGCATTAATTCTTTTGAGTACCACGGGAGCTTATACGTTCGAGTAGCAAAAATTGGGGACATTAGCTAAGCAAATATCTAAGATCAAAGATTTAAATTTGCTATAACAATTGGAGACATCAGCATACAAAAAAAGGGCGACCCAGTCAGTATTAAGAAAAAAAGAATCAAGAGATGCGAAGTTACACAAATTGAAATTGAAAGAAATTTTCCTGCTGGCAGAAGGCACTTCAAAAAATTTATAAAACTCGATGTCTAAAGTTAATGGAAAATGATGCAAGTTCGACGGGGAAATTGCAGAGGAACTACGAGATAACTTAAAATTTACGTTATTGCTAATAAAAATTAAATCTAAAATACGATTGAAGTTATTAACAAAGCCGTTAATCTGAGCCAAATCAATACTTAACAGATTATCAATAACAAATGTTTCGAACGGCCTATTTACATTAGACGGTGTGAGAGAAAAGTTATTATCCAAATGAGACCAACAGATACCGCTTAGATTAAAATCACCCAGAACACACAGTTGGTTATCACCGACAAGGTCCTGTAACGCCAGCACATTGTTCACGTGCGGTTTGTAGAGCGATTCATTGGCGGCGATTCCTTGTCTCACAGCTGAAACGACAGCCCAGCAGCTTGACAATTAAAGGAAGGATAGATGGAAAGTTGTTCGTGTTGACACTGGATACTGGAGCGTCATATTCGATCATAAAAAGGAAGCTGCTGAAGAACTGGGAACCGCTGCATGGCATACAGCTGCGGACTGCGACTGGCGAGCGCGCGCCGGTCAGAGGGAAAGTTACAAAAACGATTGCTATCGGCACCAGCAGCCTGGAACATGAGTTCATCGTCGCGGATATAATGGACGATGTGATTATCGGCGTGGATTTCATAATTAGGCACGGTTTTACGTTGGACCTGAAGGAAAATGTGCTGAGATATGCCAACGTTGAATTCCCGCAGCACACCGGCTATGAGCGAAGCGTGGCGGTAAGGAAGGTTGTATCGTGTCAACACAGGAGGATACCAGCGAATTCTGAGGCGGTTGTGTCGGCAAAGGTGGACGAGGACGATGGGACGAGTCGTCTGTGGGTAGTAGAAGCACCGAAACAAGGACACGACAACATCATCATCGGACGTACATTAGTGGAACCTAAGAATGGCAGAATACCAGTCAGAATACTGAACCCCCTGAATGCACCCAGATATGTCGGGAAAGATGAGGTAATTGGCGAGTGTAAGGAAGCTCTAGCAGTGGTCAATTGCGAGAGTAGCCCGCCTGGAGGTAATAAAAAGAGCGGTTTTAACATGGACGCCATACCGCAAGAGAACCAGTGGAGCAGCGAGTTGACGGCCAAGCAGAAACAGAAGGCGAGGTCACTCCTGCAGCACTATGGGTCAATATTTGCGGCAGAAGCAGGCGGAAGAGCAGCCATAGTGAAGCACAACATCGGCACCGGAAGTGCAAAACCGATTCGCCAACCGCCAAGACGAGTTCCTCTGGCCAAGAGGGAGGAGGTCACAAATTTGATCGAGAACATGCGGAAAGACAAGGTCATAGAGCCTTCTTCGGGCCCCTGGTGCTCGCCGGTCGTGCTAGTCAAGAAAAAAGATGGCAGTACCCGGTTTTGTGTGGACTATCGGAAGCTCAATGATGTGACCAAGAAGGACAGTTATCCACTACCTCGGATCGATGACACCCTGGACACACTGTCAGGCACGCAGTGGTTCTCCACGCTCGACTTACGCAGGGGCTATTGGCAGGTAGAGCTTGCAGACAAGGACAAGGAGAAAACGGCTTTCAGTGTTGGCGATGGTTTCTGGCAGTTCACCGTCATGCCGTTTGGACTCTGCAACGTACCAGCAACATTCGAGCGGCTAATGGAACGCGTGCTAAAAGGGCTGCATTGGCGGCCGTGTCTGGTGTACCTCGACGACTTAATCGTAATGGGTAAAAGCTTCGACGACCACCTGGGAAAGCTGAAGGAGGTATTTGAGCGGATACAAAAAGCCGGGCTTAAACTCAACCCTAAGAAGTGCTCGCTGTCCCAAAAGAAGGTCAAGTATCTGGGTCATACGGTTTCCGCCCGCGGAGTACATACGGATGAAGACAAAATCACGGCGGTGAAGGAGTGGCCCCGGCCACGCAATCTACACGAACTCCGCAGTTTCCTGGGCCTGTGCACATACTACCGCCGATTTGTTCCGGGATTCGCGGACATAGCCAGCAGCCTGCACAAACTGACGAAAAAGAGCCAAGCTTTCGAGTGGAACGAGGAGCAGGAACAGGCTTTTGCACGACCCGGAGAGAACTGCTGGCGATATTTGACTGCGTGAAACACTTCCACAAATATCTGTATGGACAAAAGTTTCGCCTGCGCACAGATCATGCGGCATTGAGATGGCTCCTGAACTTTAAAGATCCTGAAGGGCAATTGGCGCGGTGGATCGAGCGACTGCAGAGCTACGACTACACGATAGAGCATCGCAAGGGCAGTAGCCATGGAAATGCCGATGCCTTGTCCCGCCGTCCGTGCAAAGTCGAATGCTGGCGATATTTGACTGCGTGAAACACTTCCACAAATATCTGTATGGACACAAGTTTCGCCACAGATCATGCGGCATTGAGATGGCTCCTGAACTTTAAAGATCCTGAAGGGCAATTGGCGCGGTGGATCGAGCGACTGCAGAGCTACGACTACACGATAGAGCATCGCAAGGGCAGTAGCCATGGAAATGCCGATGCCTTGTCCCGCCGTCCGTGCAAAGTCGAATGCAGGCAATGCTCGCGAGCCGAAAGCAAGGAACAGATAGTGGACGTCCGGTTGGTCAGCGTCATGCCAGAGGAAGAGTGGTCTGCGGAGAGGCTACAAAAAGACCAGCGTGAGGATGCGGATCTTGCGAAAATCGTCGAAGGCAAGGAGCAAGGCGCACGTCCAGACTGGCAGGAGATGGCCGGTGAAAGCCCAATCGCGAAGGCTTACTGGGCACAGTAGAAAAGTCTGCGGCTGAAGGAAGGATGCCTGTACCGCAAATGGGAGAGCGCGGATGGTCGGACCAGCAACTCCCTAATGGTAGTGCCGAAATGCAGAATCAACGAGGTCATCGAGGCATACCATAACGACTCCAGTGGAGGGCACCTGGGTATCACCAAAACCGTCGCCAAAATAAAAAGACGATTCTACTGGGTAGGATGTCAGGAGTCTGTAGCCGAGTGGATTAAGAGCTGCGACCGATGTTCAGCCGCGAAAGGGGCCGACAAGAAAATCTCGAGGCCGCATGCAGCAGTACAACGTGGGAGCGCCCTTCGAGCAGATTGCTATGGACGTCGCCGGCCCATTCCCAACTAGCATTCAAGGCAACAAATATGTGCTGGTGGTAATGGATTACTTCAGCAAATGACCCGAAGTGTACCCTATTCCTAACCAGGAGGCCACTACGATCTCGGAAAAGCTGGTAAAAAACTGGGTAGCCCGGTTCGGAGTTCCGTTGGAGTTCCACTCAGATCAAGGCCGGAATTTCGAGTCTGCGGTATTCAAGGAAGTGTGTGGGCTGCTGGGGATAAAGAAAACGCGTACCACTCCTTTGCACCCACAGTCCGACGGCATGGTGGAACGCTTTAACCGGACACTGGGGGAATACCTGCGGAAAGTGGTAGGCAGGAATCAAAAGGATTGGGACACGCATATCACCCTGTTCCTGATGGCGTATAGGTCAGCCCCGGACGACACGACATCACTCACCCCAGCCCGAGCAGTGTTCGGCACAGAGTTGCGGTTACCCGCTGACTTGAAGTTCGGGGTAGTCGGCACGAGGGGAGGCGCTAAGACGGACTACGTGGTCAATAAGCGGGCGGAACTGGAGGAAATTCACCAGTTTATAAGGGGCCGCACCAAACTGGTCAGCGATAAGGCGAAAGCCAGATACGATCTACGGGCCAACTCAGCAGGGTTCCAAGAAGGCGATTTGGTAATGCTCTACAACCCGCAGCGGAGGAAAGGTTTGTCTTCACGAAATTTGGCCGGTTTTTTTTTTGGTCTGTAAATTTTGAATTTATGTTTCTGGCTGACAATTCCCGACTTTTTTTTTCATGTTATTATGCGATCGACCTTCCGAGTGAAGCAATTTTTTTTCTTATGGGCACTTGACGGCTAAGGTTTAGCTACTTTTGGAGTAAATGACTTCTCGCCGCGATTTGTTATTTTATTCTTACGCCTATTATCCCCCTCTGGGCCATCCGTTTTTTTGGTCCGAAGAATCGTAATTACAAATTTGTGCATTTAATGTAATTTAATAATGTGTGTACATATCTATTATAATAGATATGATATGGAAAATGTTATGAGAAAAAAGTAAGTAAGCAGCGACGATCCCGAATGATGGCAGAATACATTTGTTGTTTTGCTTTTTTTTTTCGAAATATGTACGTATGTAAATCCACAATTTTAAAATATATTTCGTACATAACAATTGTACCAAATCGTATGTTGTTTCATTTCCAATGTTTCATTTCCTTGCCGGCAACAGTAATAACAACCATAGCTTATTGCTCTTTTCCCAATACATGTAAGAAGAATTGGCACTTTGTTTTGTTGGCCGACAAATATTAGTTCTTATAGTATTTTTATGATACGTTACTACATAAACTGATAGCCGTAAATTTACACTCCTATGGCTAAAATGAGAAGAGCAGTAGAAAAAATTTATTTCTCATTTGTAAATTTTCTTCTTATCTGTCTTTTTGAAACTACCTGTATTTATTTGTATCATGCACCTTGGCTTTTCGCTTTGCTCGTCACTCTGTGCTAGTGCTGGAACCAACATCGATACATCGATGTTTTTAAATCTATTTCAAACATCGATGTTTTTTCCGATGTTCGATGTTTTTCTCTACTTTCCCATAACTATTAAAAACAGAGAGAAGCTACAGGGTAGGCCATTGGAAGTGGAAGCATCTGGTAACTATTGACAGACCCTATAATTTTTGACACAGCTGTCAGATCGACTAATGACATAGCGCGTTGGAAGCGTCATTCCAAGACAATTTATACCATGGAACAGTACACTCCAAAAGAACGTGCTGAAATTGTTCAGCTTTACATTCAAAATAACTTCTCGATTATGAGTGGCCACCGAGATCACCCGATTTGACGCCGCCAGACTTTTTTTATGGGGCTACTTGAAGTCCAAGGTATACAGGTGCAATTCCACCTTTCCGCCAGCAGTCGGCAAATTCCAGGCAGCCAGCTCCTTCTTCAGCTGGTCCACCTTCAGCAGCTCGAGTTTAACCATGTCCGTGCTCTTATAATTTTATTTATTCAGATTTTTTTTTGTTTATTTTCAATTTTCTACAATCCCACTTCTGACACCAAATGTTACGAATACTAGGTCCAGTGGGCTGTTACGTATCACTGGATTGTGCAATTTGAAAATGAAACAACTTTAATTATTCCAACGCAGCCAATTCAAAACCAACAGTCACTTTATTATTCACAGTTTTACACTTTACTATTCGTACACTTAAGTATTTGCTTAATTATTCCGTGTGGCAACTTCACTTGTCAAAACCAGACTGACTCACTGCGCCGCATCCGGCTGCCTTTTATACCTCGCACATTCCCGAATGGACTAAAGGTTTCCCTGATGATCGCGACCATCGTTGCCAGATTGGACTAAAATTATTATCGCGACCGTCGTTGCCACATTGAATTATAGCACGGCGCGAAGCGGCAGTGTTGCTTTGCAAAGCGACAGACTGTCTTATCGTTACAATACTTATAATTAGATAACAAGGTACAAAATACGCTTAAAGGTAACGCGAGATCAATATACAAAGAATTTGAGAAGGTATTGAATTCAATAAGAACTCTTGTAATAGCATTTTTAGCATAATTGGTCTTGTTAAAGCCAACATTAAAAAGATCAGACCGCCGTAGAGATCTGGCAGGAATATTAAAATTAATTTTTTCAAGAAGAGACGAGCAGTCAATAAGTCCATTCACGATATTATATAAAAATTTTAATGAGAGAAAAGATCTTCTATTGAGTAGCGATTTCAAGTTTAGAAGCTGACAACGTGCGTCATAGGAGGGAATCGGGTCTGCAAAATTCAGGGAACGAAGGGCAAAGCGAATAAAGACCTTCTGCACTCGTTCGAATCGATTTATACTTAAGGCATAAAAAGGCCTCCAAATGACGGCTGCATATTCTAGCCTGGAACGAACAAAGGCGGAATAAAGTAACTGGAAAGTATAAGGGTCAGAGAAGGGAGAACAGTTGCGACGAATAAAGGCTAACATAGAATACGATTTGGAGATGGTAGAGTCGATGTGTGCAGAAAAAGAGAAGTTAGAATCGAAGAAGACACCTAGGCCTTTGATCACACTGACCGCTTTAAGCCCCGAGTTTGAAATAAAGTAGGAGGCAGGAAAATAATTACGTTTTTTAGCGAAAGTCAGTTGGAAACATTTGTTGGTGTTAAGGAAGAGACGATTTCGGACACACCACTCATTTAAGATGTTAAGCTCAGATTGGAGCGCAGAGGAGTCCTCAGGAGTTCTAATCTCAGAGTAGATTTTAAGGTCGTCTGCATACAATAGAAATTTGGAGGTTGAAAAGCACGTACAAACATCGTTAATAAAGAGCACAA
The DNA here is from genome assembly GCA_963971225.1 of Melieria omissa. Taxonomy (NCBI): domain Eukaryota; kingdom Metazoa; phylum Arthropoda; class Insecta; order Diptera; family Ulidiidae; genus Melieria; species Melieria omissa. Next base: position 72,051,850 of record OZ020269.1, on the reverse strand, counting down.
ATAATAGCGGACCTAAAATACTACCCTGGGGAACACCGGAGGTTGCCGTAAAAGGCTGGGAAGAAGTGTTGTCAAATGACACAACACAGAGACGTTCACTAAGATAGGATTTTAACCATTCAAGAAACATAGAATGAAAACCAAGACTAGACAGCTTGGCAAGTAAAATTTTATGAGAGACTCTATCAAATGCTTTAGAAAAGTCAGTATAGATAGTATCAATTTGTAAGCCCTTCTGAAAAGCCAAGATGCAGTACTCAGAAAAACCGCCAGGTTGGTTACGGTGGACCGGCCAGATACAAAACCATGTTGATTTGGGATAATTATATTTTTAACCGCAAAATAAACCTTATCTTTAATTATGGTTTCAAAAAGTTTAGAAACCGTGGATAACTTTGAGATAGGTCTATAATTGGACACATCATTTTTGTTACCACTTTTGAAAATTGGGGTAATTGAGGCTTTTTTCCAATCTTCGATAAATACTCCAGATATAAGAGACTTATTGAAGATAATTTTCAAAGGTTCCACAAGGGAAGGACAGTTTTTTAGCAGGACAGAGGAGAGACCATCAATATCAGTTTGCGACGAAAGCTTTATATCGCGAATACCCTTTGCTACATCGTCTGAAGATAACACCAAAGAGCCAAAGTCAAGAGATGCTTTAGTATTGATGGCCTCACTGACTTCGAACGCGTCATCAGTAACAAAATTAGAGCGAAAAAATTCTGCAAAGAGGTTTGCAGCATCCTCCAATGAGTCAGCTCATTTCCCTAAAAGGGAAACGGAGGATGGAATATTGGAGCACGTTTTTTTAGATTTAATAAAGCTCCAAAAATTCTTTGGATTGCGTTTAATATTTCGTTCGAAACTCTGTATGTAATTATTACATAGCATTTCATCCAGGTTTCTGAATTCATTAAGGTATTGAAGATATTTGTCATAGAAACCAAGGTTCTTTGTTAGTTTAAACTTTTTGTGGAACTTATTTTTCAGATTCTTAAGATGCATTAATTCTTTTGAGTACCACGGGAGCTTATACGTTCGAGTAGCAAAAATGGGGACATTAGCTAAGCAAATATCTAAGATCAAAGATTTAAATTTGCTATAACAATTGGAGACATCAGCATACAAAAAAAGGGCGACCCAGTCAGTATTAAGAAAAAAAGAATCAAGAGATGCGAAGTTACACAAATTGAAATTGAAAGAAATTTTCCTGCTGGCAGAAGGCACTTCAAAAAATTTATAAAACTCGATGTCTAAAGTTAATGGAAAATGATGCAAGTTCGACGGGGAAATTGCAGAGGAACTACGAGATAACTTAAAATATAAAAATTAAATCTAAAATACGATTGAAGTTATTAACAAAGCCGTTAATCTGAGCCAAATCAATACTTAACAGATTATCAATAACAAATGTTTCGAACGGCCTATTTACATTAGACGGTGTGAGAGAAAAGTTATTATCCAAATGAGACCAACAGATACCGCTTAGATTAAAATCACCCAGAACACACAGTTGGTTATCACCGACAAGGTCCTGTAACGCCAGCACATTGTTCACGTGCGGTTTGTAGAGCGATTCATTGGCGGCGATTCCTTGTCTCACAGCTGAAACGACAGCCCAGCAGCTTGACAATTGAAGGAAGGATAGATGGAAAGTTGTTCGTGTTGACACTGGATACTGGAGCGTCATATTCGATCATAAAAAGGAAGCTGCTGAAGAACTGGGAACCGCTGCATGGCATACAGCTGCGGACTGCGACTGGCGAGCGCGCGCCGGTGAGAGGGAAAGTTACAAAAACGATTGCTATCGGCACCAGCAGCCTGGAACATGAGTTCATCGTCGCGGATATAATGGACGATGTGATTATCGGCGTGGATTTCATAATTAGGCACGGTTTTACGTTGGACCTGAAGGAAAATGTGCTGAGATATGCCAACGTTGAATTCCCGCTGCACACCGGCTATGAGCGAAGCGTGGCGGTAAGGAAGGTTGTATCGTGTCAACACAGGAGGATACCAGCGAATTCTGAGGCGGTTGTGTCGGCAAAGGTGGACGAGGACGATGGGACGAGTCGTCTGTGGGTAGTAGAAGCACCGAAACAAGGACACGACAACATCATCATCGGACGTACATTAGTGGAACCTAAGAATGGCAGAATACCAGTCAGAATACTGAACCCCCTGAATGCACCCAGATATGTCGGGAAAGATGAGGTAATTGGCGAGTGTAAGGAAGCTCTAGCAGTGGTCAATTGCGAGAGTAGCCCGCCTGGAGGTAATAAAAAGAGCGGTTTTAACATGGACGCCATACCGCAAGAGAACCAGTGGAGCAGCGAGTTGACGGCCAAGCAGAAACAGAAGGCGAGGTCACTCCTGCAGCACTATGGGTCAATATTTGCGGCAGAAGCAGGCGGAAGAGCAGCCATAGTGAAGCACAACATCGGCACCGGAAGTGCAAAACCGATTCGCCAACCGCCAAGACGAGTTCCTCTGGCCAAGAGGGAGGAGGTCACAAATTTGATCGAGAACATGCGGAAAGACAAGGTCATAGAGCCTTCTTCGGGCCCCTGGTGCTCGCCGGTCGTGCTAGTCAAGAAAAAAGATGGCAGTACCCGGTTTTGTGTGGACTATCGGAAGCTCAATGATGTGACCAAGAAGGACAGTTATCCACTACCTCGGATCGATGACACCCTGGACACACTGTCAGGCACGCAGTGGTTCTCCACGCTCGACTTACGCAGGGGCTATTGGCAGGTAGAGCTTGCAGACAAGGACAAGGAGAAAACGGCTTTCAGTGTTGGCGATGGTTTCTGGCAGTTCACCGTCATGCCGTTTGGACTCTGCAACGTACCAGCAACATTCGAGCGGCTAATGGAACGCGTGCTAAAAGGGCTGCATTGGCGGCCGTGTCTGGTGTACCTCGACGACTTAATCGTAATGGGTAAAAGCTTCGACGACCACCTGGGAAAGCTGAAGGAGGTATTTGAGCGGATACAAAAAGCCGGGCTTAAACTCAACCCTAAGAAGTGCTCGCTGTCCCAAAAGGAGGTCAAGTATCTGGGTCATACGGTTTCCGCCCGCGGAGTACATACGGATGAAGGCAAAATCACGGCGGTGAAGGAGTGGCCCCGGCCACGCAATCTACACGAACTCCGCAGTTTCCTGGGCCTGTGCACATACTACCGCCGATTTGTTCCGGGATTCGCGGACATAGCCAGCAGCCTGCACAAACTGACGAAAAAGAGCCAAGCTTTCGAGTGGAATGAGGAGCAGGAACAGGCTTTTGCACGACCCGGAGAGAACTGCTGGCGATATTTGACTGCGTGAAACACTTCCACAAATATCTGTATGGACAAAAGTTTCGCCTGCGCACAGATCATGCGGCATTGAGATGGCTCCTGAACTTTAAAGATCCTGAAGGGCAATTGGCGCGGTGGATCGAGCGACTGCAGAGCTACGACTACACGATAGAGCATCGCAAGGGCAGTAGCCATGGAAATGCCGATGCCTTGTCCCGCCGTCCGTGCAAAGTCGAATGCAGGCAATGCTCGCGAGCCGAAAGCAAGGAACAGATAGTGGACGTCCGGTTGGTCAGCGTCATGCCAGAGGAAGAGTGGTCTGCGGAGAGGATACAAAACGACCAGCGTGAGGATGCGGATCTTGCGAAAATCGTCGAAGGCAAGGAGCAAGGCGCACGTCCAGACTGGCAGGAGATGGCCGGTGAAAGCCCAATCGCGAAGGCTTACTGGGCACAGTAGAAAAGTCTGCGGCTGAAGGAAGGATGCCTGTACCGCAAATGGGAGAGCGCGGATGGTCGGACCAGCAACTCCCTAATGGTAGTGCCGAAATGCAGAATCAACGAGGTCATCGAGGCATACCATAACGACTCCAGTGGAGGGCACCTGGGTATCACCAAAACCGTCGCCAAAATAAAAAGACGATTCTACTGGGTAGGATGTCAGGAGTCTGTAGCCGAGTGGATTAAGAGCTGCGACCGATGTTCAGCCGCGAAAGGGGCCGACAAGAAAATCTCGAGGCCGCATGCAGCAGTACAACGTGGGAGCGCCCTTCGAGCAGATTGCTATGGACGTCGCCGGCCCATTCCCAACTAGCAGTCAAGGCAACAAATATGTGCTGGTGGTAATGGATTACTTCAGCAAATGACCCGAAGTGTACCCTATTCCTAACCAGGAGGCCACTACGATCTCGGAAAAGCTGGTAAAAAACTGGGTAGCCCGGTTCGGAGTTCCGTTGGAGTTCCACTCAGATCAAGGCCGGAATTTCGAGTCTGCGGTATTCAAGGAAGTGTGTGGGCTGCTGGGGATAAAGAAAACGCGTACCACTCCTTTGCACCCACAGTCCGACGGCATGGTGGAACGCTTTAACCGGACACTGGGGGAATACCTGCGGAAAGTGGTAGGCAGGAATCAAAAGGATTGGGACACGCATATCACCCTGTTCCTGATGGCGTATAGGTCAGCCCCGGACGACACGACATCACTCACCCCAGCCCGAGCAGTGTTCGGCACAGAGTTGCGGTTACCCGCTGACTTGAAGTTCGGGGTAGTCGGCACGAGGGGAGGCGCTAAGACGGACTACGTGGTCAATAAGCGGGCGGAACTGGAGGAAATTCACCAGTTTATAAGGGGCCGCACCAAACTGGTCAGCGATAAGGCGAAAGCCAGATACGATCTACGGGCCAACTCAGCAGGGTTCCAAGAAGGCGATTTGGTAATGCTCTACAACCCGCAGCGGAGGAAAGGTTTGTCTTCACGAAATTTGGCCGGTTTTTTTTTTGGTCTGTAAATTTTGAATTTATGTTTCTGGCTGACAATTCCCGACTTTTTTTTTCATGTTATTATGCGATCGACCTTCCGAGTGAAGCAATTTTTTTCCTTATGGGCACTTGACGGCTAAGGTTTAGCTACTTTTGGAGTAAATGACTTCTCGCCGCGATTTGTTATTTTATTCTTACGCCTATTATCCCCCTCTGGGCCATCCGTTTTTTTGGTCCGAAGAATCGTAATTACAAATTTGTGCATTTAATGTAATTTAATAATGTGTGTACATATCTATTATAATAGATATGATATGGAAAATGTTATGAGAAAAAAGTAAGTAAGCAGCGACGATCCCGAATGATGGCAGAATACATTTGTTGTTTTGCTTTTTTTTCGAAATATGTACGTATGTAAATCCACAATTTTAAAAGATATTTCGTACATAACAATTGTACCAAATCGTATGTTGTTTCATTTCCAATGTTTCATTTCCTTGCCGGCAACAGTAATAACAACCATAGCTTATTGCTCTTTTCCCAATACATGTAAGAAGAATTGGCACTTTGTTTTGTTGGCCGACAAATATTAGTTCTTATAGTATTTTTATGATACGTTACTACATAAACTGATAGCCGTAAATTTACACTCCTATGGCTAAAATGAGAAGAGCAGTAGAAAAAATTTATTTCTCATTTGTAAATTTTCTTCTTATCTGTCTTTTTGAAACTACCTGTATTTATTTGTATCATGCACCTTGGCTTTTCGCTTTGCTCGTCACTCTGTGCTAGTGCTGGAACCAACATCGATACATCGATGTTTTTAAATCTATTTCAAACATCGATGTTTTTTCCGATGTTCGATGTTTTTCTCTACTTTCCCATAACTATTAAAAACAGAGAGAAGCTACAGGGTAGGCCATTGGAAGTGGAAGCATCTGGTAACTATTGACAGACCCTATAACTTTTGACACAGCTGTCAGATCGACTAATGACATAGCGCGTTGGAAGCGTCATTCCAAGACAATTTATACCATGGAACAGTACACTCCAAAAGAACGTGCTGAAATTGTTCAGCTTTACATTCAAAATAACTTCTCGATTATGAGTGGCCACCGAGATCACCCGATTTGACGCCGCCAGACTTTTTTTTATGGGGCTACTTGAAGTCCAAGGTATACAGGTGCAATTCCACCTTTCCGCCAGCAGTCGGCAAATTCCAGGCAGCCAGCTCCTTCTTCAGCTGGTCCACCTTCAGCAGCTCGAGTTTAACCATGTCCGTGCTCTTATAATTTTATTTATTCAGATTTTTTTTTGTTTATTTTCAATTTTCTACAATCCCACTTCTGACACCAAATGTTACGAATACTAGGTCCAGTGGGCTGTTACGTATCACTGGATTGTGCAATTTGAAAATGAAACAACTTTAATTATTCCAACGCAGCCAATTCAAAACCAACAGTCACTTTATTATTCACAGTTTTACACTTTACTATTCGTACACTTAAGTATTTGCTTAATTATTCCGTGTGGCAACTTCACTTGTCAAAACCAGACTGACTCACTGCGCCGCATCCGGCTGCCTTTTATACCTCGCACATTCCCGAATGGACTAAAGGTTTCCCTGATGATCGCGACCATCGTTGCCAGATTGGACTAAAATTATTATCGCGACCGTCGTTGCCACATTGAATTATAGCACGGCGCGAAGCGGCAGTGGTGCTTTGCAAAGCGACAGACTGTCTTATCGTTACAATACTTATAATTAGATAACAAGGTACAAAATACGCTTAAAGGTAACGCGAGATCAATATACAAAGAATTTGAGAAGCTATTGAATTCAATAAGAACTCTTGTAATAGCATTTTTGGCATAATTGGTCTTGTTAAAGCCAACATTAAAAAGATCAGACCGCCGTAGAGATCTGGCAGGAATATTAAAATTAATTTTTTCAAGAAGAGACGAGCAGTCAATAAGTCCATTCACGATATTATATAAAAATTTTAATGAGAGAAAAGATCTTCTATTGAGTTTAAGTTTCAAGATTTCAAGTTTAGAAGCTGACAACGTGCGTCATAGGAGGGAATCGGGTCTGCAAAATTCAGGGAACGAAGGGCAAAGCGAATAAAGACCTTCTGCACTCGTTCGAATCGATTTATACTTAAGGCATAAAAAGGCCTCCAAATGACGGCTGCATATTCTAGCCTGGAACGAACAAAGGCGGAATAAAGTAACTGGAAAGTATAAGGGTCAGAGAAGGGAGAACAGTTGCGACGAATAAAGGCTAACATAGAATACGATTTGGAGATGATAGAGTCGATGTGTGCAGAAAAAGAGAAGTTAGAATCGAAGAAGACACCTAGGTCTTTGATCACACTGACCGTTTTAAGCCCCGAGTTTGAAATAAAGTAGGAGGCAGGAAAATAATTACGTTTTTTAGCGAAAGTCAGTTGGAAACATTTGTTGGTGTTAAGGAAGAGACGATTTCGGACACACCACTCATTTAAGATGTTAAGCTCAGATTGGAGCGCAGAGGAGTCCTCAGGAGTTCTAATCTCAGAGTAGATTTTAAGGTCGTCTGCATACAATAGAAATTTGGAGGTTGAAAAGCACGTACAAACATCGTTAATAAAGAGCACAAATAATAGCGGACCTAAAATACTACCCTGGGGAACACCGGAGGTTGCCGTAAAAGGCTGGGAAGAAGTGTTGTCAAATGACACAACACAGAGACGTTCACTAAGATAGGATTTTAACCATTCAAGAAACATAGAATGAAAACCAAGACTAGACAGCTTGGCAAGTAAAATTTTATGAGAGACTCTATCAAATGCTTTAGAAAAGTCAGTATAGATAGTATCAATTTGTAAGCCCTTCTGAAAAGCCAAGATGCAGTACTCAGAAAAACCGCCAGGTTGGTTACGGTGGACCGGCCAGATACAAAACCATGTTGATTTGGGATAATTATATTTTTAACCGCAAAATAAACCTTATCTTTAATTATGGTTTCAAAAAGTTTAGAAACCGTGGATAACTTTGAGATAGGTCTATAATTGGACACATCATTTTTGTTACCACTTTTGAAAATTGGGGTAATTGAGGCTTTTTTCCAATCTTCGATAAATACTCCAGATATAAGAGACTTATTGAAGATAATTTTCAAAGGTTCCACAAGGGAAGGACAGTTTTTTAGCAGGACAGAGGAGAGACCATCAATATCAGTTTGCGACGAAAGCTTTATATCGCGAATACCCTTTGCTACATCGTCTGAAGATAACACCAAAGAGCCAAAGTCAAGAGATGCTTTAGTATTGATGGACTCACTGACTTCGAACGCGTCATCAGTAACAAAATTAGAGCGAAAAAATTCTGCAAAGAGGTTTGCAGCATCCTCCAATGAGTCAGCTCATTTCCCTAAAAGGGAAACGGAGGATGGAATATTGGAGCACGTTTTTTTAGATTTAATAAAGCTCCAAAAATTCTTTGGATTGCGTTTAATATTTCGTTCGAAACTCTGTATGTAATTATTACATAGCATTTCATCCAGGTTTCTGAATTCATTAAGGTATTGAAGACATTTGTCATAGAAACCAACGTTCGTTGTTAGTTTAAACTTTTTGTGGAACTTATTTTTCAGATTCTTAAGATGCATTAATTCTTTTGAGTACCACGGGAGCTTATACGTTCGAGTAGCAAAAATTGGGGACATTAGCTAAGCAAATATCTAAGATCAAAGATTTAAATTTGCTATAACAATTGGAGACATCAGCATACAAAAAAAGGGCGACCCAGTCAGTATTAAGAAAAAAAGAATCAAGAGATGCGAAGTTACACAAATTGAAATTGAAAGAAATTTTCCTGCTGGCAGAAGGCACTTCAAAAAATTTATAAAACTCGATGTCTAAAGTTAATGGAAAATGATGCAAGTTCGACGGGGAAATTGCAGAGGAACTACGAGATAACTTAAAATTTACGTTATTGCTAATAAAAATTAAATCTAAAATACGATTGAAGTTATTAACAAAGCCGTTAATCTGAGCCAAATCAATACTTAACAGATTATCAATAACAAATGTTTCGAACGGCCTATTTACATTAGACGGTGTGAGAGAAAAGTTATTATCCAAATGAGACCAACAGATACCGCTTAGATTAAAATCACCCAGAACACACAGTTGGTTATCACCGACAAGGTCCTGTAACGCCAGCACATTGTTCACGTGCGGTTTGTAGAGCGATTCATTGGCGGCGATTCCTTGTCTCACAGCTGAAACGACAGCCCAGCAGCTTGACAATTAAAGGAAGGATAGATGGAAAGTTGTTCGTGTTGACACTGGATACTGGAGCGTCATATTCGATCATAAAAAGGAAGCTGCTGAAGAACTGGGAACCGCTGCATGGCATACAGCTGCGGACTGCGACTGGCGAGCGCGCGCCGGTCAGAGGGAAAGTTACAAAAACGATTGCTATCGGCACCAGCAGCCTGGAACATGAGTTCATCGTCGCGGATATAATGGACGATGTGATTATCGGCGTGGATTTCATAATTAGGCACGGTTTTACGTTGGACCTGAAGGAAAATGTGCTGAGATATGCCAACGTTGAATTCCCGCAGCACACCGGCTATGAGCGAAGCGTGGCGGTAAGGAAGGTTGTATCGTGTCAACACAGGAGGATACCAGCGAATTCTGAGGCGGTTGTGTCGGCAAAGGTGGACGAGGACGATGGGACGAGTCGTCTGTGGGTAGTAGAAGCACCGAAACAAGGACACGACAACATCATCATCGGACGTACATTAGTGGAACCTAAGAATGGCAGAATACCAGTCAGAATACTGAACCCCCTGAATGCACCCAGATATGTCGGGAAAGATGAGGTAATTGGCGAGTGTAAGGAAGCTCTAGCAGTGGTCAATTGCGAGAGTAGCCCGCCTGGAGGTAATAAAAAGAGCGGTTTTAACATGGACGCCATACCGCAAGAGAACCAGTGGAGCAGCGAGTTGACGGCCAAGCAGAAACAGAAGGCGAGGTCACTCCTGCAGCACTATGGGTCAATATTTGCGGCAGAAGCAGGCGGAAGAGCAGCCATAGTGAAGCACAACATCGGCACCGGAAGTGCAAAACCGATTCGCCAACCGCCAAGACGAGTTCCTCTGGCCAAGAGGGAGGAGGTCACAAATTTGATCGAGAACATGCGGAAAGACAAGGTCATAGAGCCTTCTTCGGGCCCCTGGTGCTCGCCGGTCGTGCTAGTCAAGAAAAAAGATGGCAGTACCCGGTTTTGTGTGGACTATCGGAAGCTCAATGATGTGACCAAGAAGGACAGTTATCCACTACCTCGGATCGATGACACCCTGGACACACTGTCAGGCACGCAGTGGTTCTCCACGCTCGACTTACGCAGGGGCTATTGGCAGGTAGAGCTTGCAGACAAGGACAAGGAGAAAACGGCTTTCAGTGTTGGCGATGGTTTCTGGCAGTTCACCGTCATGCCGTTTGGACTCTGCAACGTACCAGCAACATTCGAGCGGCTAATGGAACGCGTGCTAAAAGGGCTGCATTGGCGGCCGTGTCTGGTGTACCTCGACGACTTAATCGTAATGGGTAAAAGCTTCGACGACCACCTGGGAAAGCTGAAGGAGGTATTTGAGCGGATACAAAAAGCCGGGCTTAAACTCAACCCTAAGAAGTGCTCGCTGTCCCAAAAGAAGGTCAAGTATCTGGGTCATACGGTTTCCGCCCGCGGAGTACATACGGATGAAGACAAAATCACGGCGGTGAAGGAGTGGCCCCGGCCACGCAATCTACACGAACTCCGCAGTTTCCTGGGCCTGTGCACATACTACCGCCGATTTGTTCCGGGATTCGCGGACATAGCCAGCAGCCTGCACAAACTGACGAAAAAGAGCCAAGCTTTCGAGTGGAACGAGGAGCAGGAACAGGCTTTTGCACGACCCGGAGAGAACTGCTGGCGATATTTGACTGCGTGAAACACTTCCACAAATATCTGTATGGACAAAAGTTTCGCCTGCGCACAGATCATGCGGCATTGAGATGGCTCCTGAACTTTAAAGATCCTGAAGGGCAATTGGCGCGGTGGATCGAGCGACTGCAGAGCTACGACTACACGATAGAGCATCGCAAGGGCAGTAGCCATGGAAATGCCGATGCCTTGTCCCGCCGTCCGTGCAAAGTCGAATGCAGGCAATGCTCGCGAGGCGAAAGCAAGGAACAGATAGTGGACGTCCGGTTGGTCAGCGTCATGCCAGAGGAAGAGTGGTCTGCGGAGAGGCTACAAAAAGACCAGCGTGAGGATGCGGATCTTGCGAAAATCGTCGAAGGCAAGGAGCAAGGCGCACGTCCAGACTGGCAGGAGATGGCCGGTGAAAGCCCAATCGCGAAGGCTTACTGGGCACAGTAGAAAAGTCTGCGGCTGAAGGAAGGATGCCTGTACCGCGAATGGGAGAGCGCGGATGGTCGGACCAGCAACTCCCTAATGGTAGTGCCGAAATGCAGAATCAACGAGGTCATCGAGGCATACCATAACGACTCCAGTGGAGGGCACCTGGGTATCACCAAAACCGTCGCCAAAATAAAAAGACGATTCTACTGGGTAGGATGTCAGGAGTCTGTAGCCGAGTGGATTAAGAGCTGCGACCGATGTTCAGCCGCGAAAGGGGCCGACAAGAAAATCTCGAGGCCGCATGCAGCAGTACAACGTGGGAGCGCCCTTCGAGCAGATTGCTATGGACGTCGCCGGCCCATTCCCAACTAGCAGTCAAGGCAACAAATATGTGCTGGTGGTAATGGATTACTTCAGCAAATGACCCGAAGTGTACCCTATTCCTAACCAGGAGGCCACTACGATCTCGGAAAAGCTGGTAAAAAACTGGGTAGCCCGGTTCGGAGTTCCGTTGGAGTTCCACTCAGATCAAGGCCGGAATTTCGAGTCTGCGGTATTCAAGGAAGTGTGTGGGCTGCTGGGGATAAAGAAAACGCGTACCACTCCTTTGCACCCACAGTCCGACGGCATGGTGGAACGCTTTAACCGGACACTGGAGGAATACCTGCGGAAAGTGGTAGGCAGGAATCAAAAGGATTGGGACACGCATATCACCCTGTTCCTGATGGCGTATAGGTCAGCCCCGGACGACACGACATCACTCACCCCAGCCCGAGCAGTGTTCGGTACAGAGTTGCGGTTACCCGCTGACTTGAAGTTCGGGGTAGTCGGCACGAGGGGAGGCGCTAAGACGGACTACGTGGTCAATAAGCGGGCGGAACTGGAGGAAATTCACCAGTTTATAAGGGGCCGCACCAAACTGGTCAGCGATAAGGCGAAAGCCAGATACGATCTACGGGCCAACTCAGCAGGGTTCCAAGAAGGCGATTTGGTAATGCTCTACAACCCGCAGCGGAGGAAAGGTTTGTCTCCGAAACTTCAAGCGTCATGGGAAGGACCATACGAAGTCGTGACTAGGATTAACGACGTGGTATACCGGATTCAACGTTGCAGCAATAGAGGCGCTAAGCTGAAGGTAGTCCATTTGGAGCGTCTGGCGCCTCATCACAGCGGAGCCTCGGCACTTGTTCGGGACGAACAAGTCTAAGTGGTGGGCAGTGTAACGATAAGACAGTCTGTCGCTGTGCAAAGCAACCCTGCCGCTTCGCGCCGTGCCATAATTCAATGTGGCAACGACGGCCGCGATAATAACTTTTAGTCCAATCTGGCAACGATGGTCGCGATCATCAGGGAAACTTTTAGTCCACTCCGGAATGTGCGGGAACGATCTGCGCGATGGCCGGACAGAGTATAAAAGGCGGCCGGATGCGGCGCAGCGAGTCAGTCTGGTTTTGACAAGTGAAGTTGCCACATGGAGTGATTAAGCAAATATTTAAGTGTACGAACAGTAAAGTGTAAACTGTGAATAATAAAGTGACTGTTGGTTTATTTTATTGTCTGCGTTTAAGAAACTGACTGTGTTTTATTTTCAAATCACACAATCCAGTGATACGTAACAGCCCACTAGACGTAGTATTCGTAACAATATTTTAGTTAGTAGTTAGTTTTATACAAACGCATTACCAAAGAAAATAAACATACAGAATGCGCATGTCATACAAGCAAACATTTTGTATGGCGGGTTCCAACATGACGAAAAGCTGAAATTGTGAAACAATTCCTATTTTCTGGATGGCTTTTGTTCTTTTTCTATAAGCCTGCACGGCTTATGCTCTCGATCTCACTGCTGACTGTAGTGCGCACAAAATCATAGAAGAGAAGATAAAATATGGTTAACAAGGCGACTTACATAATATGTATATGTTCGCTACAAGCAATAAAAAATAAATAATAATAAGTTATCAACAAAAACAATCAAAAAGGGAAATGAAAAGAAAGGAAGACGTTTTTATTAGCCCACAATAATTTTTAAAGTCCCGTTGTATGTAATTTTTTTACGGCCCACATATAATTCTTACGTAAAAGAACTAAAATTTAAAAAATCTTGGATTTTAAATTTCTTCTTCTTCTTCTTGACTGACACGATAGCCCGATTACGAGACTAAGGCCTAGCTACCCGCAACCATCCATGCTGTGCGTTCCAATTTTTCAAGGTTGGAAGGGACCTACAGTTTTATGCCGATTCCGAACGGCGAGTTGGAACTTTTTCACAGGCAATTTTACTCTCAGAGGTTTGCCATTTCCTGCTGAGAGGACAGCCGCCGAAAGAAAAAATGTTTTTTTTAAGCGCAACGGAGTATTGAACCTACGGTTCGAGCGTCGCAGTAAGGCGAGTCGTTGATTGAGTCAGTGACCGAATAGAGTGGCGAGAGAGTCACTAGAATCACATTTTATTTACTAGGCCGAGTACTACTTTACTGTTATATATTTCTTCTTTTCGCAGCGATTCGTGGAATCGCTCGTCACATGCGGTTGAGTTTAATTGCGCGAGCTGCTTAGTTAATTTTGTGCATTGTAAAACAGAACTGGCTCGCTACGTGTCAAAATACGTTTAAAGAACTCGTCGCTTTTGCTCACCACCCCAATTTTCTCGGCCTAGTACCATTTTGATGTCTCGTCATTCTACTCGTTACGTGTAATCAAGCCTTTAGTCTCGTAATCGGGCTGTCGTGCCAGTCAAGAAAAAGAGAAGTATTTCAAATGCATTTATTGATGGGTCTTACTAGACAACAGTGGAATAAAAAATTCAAAACAAATCACTCAAATCATTCAATAGTTTTGTATAACAATAACACAGTGCAACACTGAAAAAAGGGACAAGGTCAAACCCATGTCATTCGATAGAGGACCTCAGTAGATGAAAAAGTGCCAAGGGATTTTTCCCGGAATGTTCGAGTTTTTTTTAAATGCAGTTTAAAGATGGCGGCTTAATGCCCCTTCCCGAAACTTTTAAAACATCATATCTCTTGACTCAAATGTCAGAAAAGAATAATTTTTACGTCAAATGAAAGCTAATTGTTATGTCTTGGCTTTAAAATAAACACGTCCGAGTTGCGTTGGTTCTTGTTAACGACTGACTTTTCTCATTTATTGATCATCATCTTTAAGCTTACATTACAAGAGAGAGTTTAAGATAAAGATAACGTATAAGAATAATGATATTTCATGTTGCTTACATCTACTACATCACACGCTCCTCCTTAAGTTTAAGGTATACTTCAAAAGGTGTATATTTAAAAAATAGAACAAATAAAAATTCAAAATTAATTTATCTAACAATTCATTGTTCAATAAAAATTTATATTATTTGTATAATAATTCATTGCTCAATAGTAAATTTTTATTAACGTAAATTGATATACGTGTAATGTTGCAATAGGTGGAGATGATTTAATTAGGAACTACTCTTCCTTTTAATCTTGGTCTTAACACTCTACGATTTTCATCATCAGTACTTGCGTTACTGATTAATTCATCTTCAGCTATATTAGAATTTGTCTCAATATTTGCATTTACACAAGAAAACTCAGCATCATCATTAGATGCCGTATTTTGACTACCAACCTGGCTGATCTTATTTGATCTTGATGTCTTTTAATTGATTGATTATTGTGAGCCAGCAAGCAGTTGTATGATCGTGGACCCAATCGATTTTGAATTATTGCAGGTGACCAACTTGCCTTATTCGGGTTTCTATAGTCCCTTACATAAACTTTTTGTTCTGGATGAAAATCGACTTCTCTTTTACCCGGATAATGCTTTTTACTATTTTCCTGACTGCAAATAATGTTTTCTTTTACGAGAGGGGTTTTAATGACATCAAATCGCCTTTTAATAGTTCGGTTTAAAAAAAGTTGAGCTGGTGTTTCATTAGTTGAACTGTGCCTTGACGTTCTATAATCCATCAAAAACCTGTTCAGTATTAAATCAAAATTTGTTTCTGGGTGTTGGCGCATATTTGCGTATAAAGATTTTTTTAAGGTCTTTATGAAAATCTCAGCTTGACCATTTGTTGCTGGGTGTCCAGGAGCCGTAAGTGTTTGCTTTATTCTATTACGGTCTAAAAATTGTTTAAATTCGTCTGAAACAAACTGACGCCCGTTATCACTCACAATCGTATTTACGATTCCAAATCTACAAAACGTTTCACGAAGTTTCGAGATAACAAAACTCGAAGTGATATCTTTAGTTTTAAATACTTCTACCCATTTTGAATAGGCATCAATTATAACAAACAGATAAAATCCCTTAATAGGACCCGCGAAATCAATATGTATGCGACTCCAGACGGAATCGGCTGGATTCCATGAAATTAAGGTGCTTTTGTTGGGACTTGGCAACAGTTCTTGGCAAGGAACGCAACGTTTAATCATGTCTTCAATATCATGATCAATTTTTGGCCAACATATGTACGACCTAGCCAAGGCTTTAGTTTTGACAACCCCTAAATGGGAATCATGCAAGCATTAAAGTAAGTGTTGCCTTAACTTTGTAGGAACTACTGTCCTGTAACCCCACAACAAGCATTCTTGTTCAACAGATCGCTCTGTGTTCTTATTTATAAATGGCGTGAATTCAATGCCTTCTAGGTTCTTTAGTGTGCCTTTTCTTACTGCATCACAAACCTTCGATAATAACGGGTCGCGTCTTGTCTCCCGCGCAATGTCTTTAAAATCAATATTCAGAGAATTTTCTGTTTTCGTATAATATATAAACGATTTTTCTTTATCATCATTCTCACTATGTGGCATTCTTGATAAATTATCAGCTTCATTTACCGATCCTTTGACGTACTCTATTTTGTAATTAAATCCCGATAAAAGGAATGCCCAACGTTGCATTCGGGCCGCAGCCATTAAAGGTATTCCCTTGTGTTCACCTAAGATCGCCAAAAGAGGTTTGTGATCCGTTCTTAAAACAAAAAAATTACCAAGCAGATATTGTTTAAGTTTCGTGACTGAAAATATGATTGCTAAAGCTTCCTTTTCTAATGTGCTGTAGTTTTTTTCGCATTTGGAGAGAGCTCTTGAAACAAAAGCAATGGGTTTTAAAGCTCCGTCAGAAAACTTGTGCGAGAGAACACCTGCTACAGCACTGGAAGACGCATCAGTGGTTAACACAATCGGTAAACTGGGATTAAAATGCACAAGGGTGCCATCAGAATTCATATCAGACTTAATTTGGTCATATGCCTGTTGACACTGCTTGGACCAAATAAATTTGTTATCCTTTTGTAACAAGGAGTAAAGTGGTGACATTTTCTTTGCATAGTTTTCAACGAATTTGGAATAATAATTTACTATTCCCAAAAATGCTTTTAATTCTGACACGTTTCTGGGAACTGGGGCCTGCAATACAGACGAAATTCTTTCATGTGTTTTACTCAATTCATTTTTATCTATCTTAAAACCAAGATAACATACTTCTTTTTGAAAAAAATTGCACTTTGATAAATTTAAACGCAAACCGGCAGACTGTAACTTATCAAGAACGGCTCTTAAATTTGCTACATGTTCAAAAAAATCTTTTCCCGACACAGTTATGTCATCTTGATAAACTACTACAAAAGGAATGCCACGAAGTAACGTTTCCATTATTTTTTGAAATATGGCTGCCGCTGATTTAATGCCAAATGGTAAACGCTTCATCTTGAAACATCCTATGTGAGTAGACCAAGTGCATAACAACTGAGAATTATCATCCAACAAAACTTGGTTGTATGCACTGGACAAATCTAGTTTTGTGTAAGTTTGCCCACCCTGTAAGCGGGCAAATATGTCTTCAATCAAGGGCAGGGGATATTTATAATCAACTAAAAATTTGTTAATCGTGACCTTATAGTCACCGCATATTCTTAATTCACCATTGGGTTTTAGGATAGGAACTAATGGTGTACCCCAGTCAGCATTCTCAACTGGTTCTAAAATATCTTGCCTTATCAACTCATTTAAATGTTTCTCCACTTTTTCTTTCCAAGCAAGAGCAACTGGCCTCGGCTTAAAAAAAACTGGCACAGCATTTTCTGTAAGTTGAAGTGAAACTTTTCCAAATTTATATGTGCCAAGTTCACTCTTAAAAACGTCTTTAAATTCACTTTTTAAATTATTTGTTACAGTTTCAACATCGGGTGTTTGAATTGCTCTTACTTGAAAAAAATCAAAATTAAATAACCGCAAGAAATCACACCCTAACAATGGCATGTTGTTAGTGTCTGTGACAATAATTCGCAGATTTCTTTTCATTTCACGACATTCAACTGTTGCACTGAACTCACCAACTACCTTGATTGGATTTCCTCCGTAATCAAAAAATTGCATTGCACAATCTTGCAACGATACATTTTTATAAAGCCTTTTGAACATAGCCAATGACATCAAACTGCAGGGAGTGCCGGAATCGCACGCCACATCCATTTGCGCGCCATTTAATTTAATCGACATATAATAATATCCAGCTGAATTTCCATTAGATATTCTATAAACAGAAAAAATTTGATTATTTGAAATTTCATCACTTTCACTACTAGGTACTAATATGATTTGATACATAATTTACACTTCTGGTCTTCTCTCTGCATATAGTAGCCAGATGTCCCACTTTGCCACAACGATGACATTCACTGCTTTTAAACCTGCATTCCCTGGATTCATGGTTTCGCCATCCACAATGTTTGCACTTGTTGCTGCTACTGTCCTTCGTGTTTTGGTTACCATAGCGTTGCTTGTTGTTGTGATTGTTGTTGTTGTAATTGTTGTTGTTGTGATTGCTGTTGTTGTGATTGTTGTTATTGTGATTGTTGTTATTCCAACCATTCTCTTTGTCTTTAACGTTTTGTTTTGTGTAATTAACTTGGTTGTGTTCAAAATTGGCAGAGGTGAGTTTTGTTTCCATAATAAGCGCCTTTCTGAGTGCTTGATCTATTGTAATTGTGCTGTCCTCTTCACAAAGCCTCTCAAATATTTTGTTGTTACTAAACGGTCTAACACCAATGCTGACAAATTCGTTCCAAACTTGCACAAGAGTGCTAGCTTTTTCATTCTTGCGTGCCACTCCGATACGCTCTCACCATCTCCCTGTGATGCTTCGTAAAAATTTTTACGCTCTCTGAATATAATGGTTGGTGGAGTGTAATGCACTGTTAGCAACTCACAAAGATCTTTGTATGCCTTTGTGACGGGAGAGTCTGGACTACATAAACTATGTAACACTTCATATGGTGCTGGTCCTATTGCTTTTAAGAGAGTAGCTTTCTTTTGGTTGTCGTTGGTGCAGTCGACCTCCAAAAAATGAATGTCAAGCTTCTCCTTCCACAAAAGCCATGACTCTTCACGGGGAGAAAAAGGCGGAACGTTATTTTGCTGATAGATCATGACCGTATTTTGACCTTGACCTTCACTTTGACTTTGAGTTGACGGCATTTTGTAATTTAACAGTTCTTTCTTTTATGTGTTGGTATGTATATATATTAAGTTTTTAGTGTTGAATTTTTGAAATATATTTATGTAGAGATTTTTGTCCATATATACATATATATGGACAAAAATTTTTATTTTTATTACAAAGTTTTTGTTTTTATGTTACGTTTAAATGCTATTTATTTGCACTTTACTGGTTTGTTATAACAATTTTTTTTTTGTGTAATGTTAATTTGTCTGTACTACTCTTTTCACTGCGTTCTTTTACTTCTTTTTGTATTGATTTGTTTGTGCATAATTATTTCACACAATTAGTTTCTTTATTGTTCTGTATATATGTACACTAGGGATCGCAATTTTTGGCCATTTTGCGATCCCGGGATTTTCGGGATTGAAAAGTCAAATCCCGGGATCCCGGGATTTAATCCCGGGATTCATATAACAAATTTTGTAATAAAACAATTTTCCCGAATTGCATAAATACTTGTTTATAATATATTTATCATAAAAATGGAGACATTTTAATCACATTTGGGTAGTTTCAAGATTTTTTATCTTGAATTTAATCACATTTTGTTTAACCCTTCAATTCCCATGTCCAAAATAGTGAAAAAGAAAATTTTCTTTTTAAATAAAAGAGCTTAGATACGTTTGGATAAGACAAAAAAATACATAAAAAATGTTTAAACTACCCTCATTTTTATATTGAAAGAAACCACACAAACTCGCACTGCTTTAATTACGCGTGAAACAAATGAATAAATTTTACAAATGACGTATCGCTAGTGTTGGTAGGAAAATTAAATAAACAAGTAAGGGAGAGGGCTGGGTTGTGAACCAGGCTGGGGTGTGAACCATTGCCGTTTTTTCTTTCCCTAATTGACATATCGCCAACCTTTCAACTGTCAATTTTGTCTTATGATATGACTCTGCTTTTGTGGTTACACCGAAGTACAAACACGTATTGCTTGTGGCAGCAATCGAGTTTGAAAGACATCGTGTTTGAAAATCGACTGCGAAAACTTGTTGGCTTTTTTTAAGGTGCTATCCAAGTGACTGAGCTTATTGCAAAAAGGTCTGTGTAATACATGTTTATTTAGTGTTTTGATTCTATTTTACGATGCAATATTTGTTTATGTGGAATTATGATTAGAAGTGTCGTTATTTTAAAAGTTTCCAAAATGGCATCGTGGTTGGGCTGTGAACCACTGAGGTGGCTGGGTTATGAACCACCTGTTTTTCGTACTACATTTGCACTAGGACGGTCAAATATCGCCGGATTTATTAAAATAAAGTAATTTTATGTAATGTCACTCGATTTCGTTGAGTTCATTTGAGGTGGGCCAATGCGAGAACGCATTCGTATTTCATATGCAAACATTGCGACACCGATTAGGATGAAAAAAAACAAAAATTGAGCACTTGCATTCATTGCGATTTTTTGGCCTAATTGGCGTCATTATAACTTTTTTTCACCTCTTGAGCCTTCCTGATTAAATAAATTTTCAACTTATTTCAAAATTATGGGTGTTTTCTTCGTATTTTCCGACTTCAATTGCGATTTGCCAGATGGTTCACAACCCAGCCACTTTTTTGGAAAAGCGAAAAATCACGTCCTTAGAAAATTGGACGTAGAGAGTTAAATGTTAATCAAAACGGTAATCTGTCTTCACAACAAATTTGCGCTTTATATTTACCTGTCTAACGGTATCTTCGATTTTTCGATATCTTTATTCTGTGAAAAGTTAGAGCCAAAAAACAAAACCCGGTTCACACCCCAGCCCTCTCCCTTACTACTAATTGATTTTGCTATACAAGTGTTAGAATTTTAAAATAAAAACCTATGTGGTAGGAAAACAAATATTAAGCATCTGTCACCTACAGGTGACACTGGGAATTGAAGAGTTAACTTAAAAGTTTTTCATTTGACATTTAACTTCAGTTTTATAGCATTTTGTTTTATCCAAAAATGACACTTAAACATAACTTATTACTTTGCAACCGATGTATCATAAAGTGCATATATATGCATATTTGATAAAAAAAATAAAATAGTTAATTTGTTTGTGCTTTTAGTTTTACTTCGATTATTTCGATAAAAAAGTTAAGCGTTTTGATTAACTAAAAACTGAGATTTTAAAAATACAAAGGCATTAAGTGTTTTGTTCTCTTATCTAGAGCGAAATTTATTTCAAATGAACCCTGCTGAAGAGAAACATCCTTCAGATTCAACACTTGTTGGTTGAATGCTTAGTAAATAATCATAAGCCTTTTGCAAAAGACGCACTCTATCCCCTCCCTTCTCCCTCAAATAAGGAATTGGGTTTTTGTGCCTTAAAATTTATTTCATTTGAACTTTGAAGCATCTTTTGCAATCCCGAAAATCCCGGGATAAAAGAATTTGAATCCCGGGATTTTCGGGACTGGAAAAAGTCCGGGATCCCGGGATCCCGGGATCCCGGGATCCCGGGATTGCGATGCCTAATGTACACTAGTCAGAATAAGTTTGCGTACAGGCAAGTCAAAAATATTTTATGATTAATTTTGACCTCAAAAATGGGTTCTCTGTTTATAAAAACTTATCCACATTATTCATATATGCCTTAACTGCACTTTTTGTTCTTTTTTAGATGAATTAAAATAATAATTTTCCATGTATTCGTATTTATTGACAATATACTCACAAAACGGTGCAGAATAAGTTTGCGTACAAAACTAATAACGGGATGTTCCGGTTATGCTCTTTATTTTTTTTGGAAAATTTGTATTCCATTGAACAGTAAACGGACTTATAAGTTATTTGGAACCGTATATGTGCTTGAAATTTTATAGAAAGCAATAGAATTCAACAGAAAAATATTAAAAATGGATAAAGATAAATCTTACAAAAACTTTTCAAAATTGACAAAAAATTTCATGAAATTAGAGAAACTTTTGGGAGAGCACATTCGTCATTTCAAAAAGCCATCTTAAATCTAAAAAAAAACCAGAAAATCTTGTTTGGTTATTACGATCTGACCATTTTCTTAAGTTACCCGAGCAAGAGGATTCGATTGTTTGCGATCAGTGCATCACAATCTAAGGCTAGTTGCATCCAATATCTTCAGAAATGTACAGAAATATTTTATAAACCACATTAGCAGTGACTTTATAAGAAAAGTTCTGAAAAAAACATACTTCCCCTACATAACAGCATGTAAGAAGCCCATATTTAGCTTACTTACAAGAAGCACAGAATTGCTTTCGTAAAAGAGTCCATCAAGGAGTCTAAAAAACCGGATTTCCGGGACGAAATGTTGTTATCTATAGAAAGTGGGACCTTTCATTATTATCTGATAATGGTTTGGCATATTTGGCATTAAAAGGCATCAACTAATTTGAACAGGATCCTGTTAATAACAAAAATCTGAAATTAACAGTGAAGCATAGCATATGTGGAGATATGGTATGGGGCTGCATGTCAGGAAAGGAGTGAGCAGGCTGTGTTGTTTTATTCAGAAATGCTTCCGGGGGGTTATTTACATATTCTAAAAGCTTATGTAAGCCAAGGTTTCAAAACTTTGGATTAGATTCCAACATATCTTTTCAACCTTAGCGCGCAATGCATACGATGCGAAGCTATGTTTGCTATTAACTGGCTCAACAAAGCTGCAAAAGTCCCTCCCTAGTCACCTACCGTGTATCTAATTGAGTATATAAGGGGTTCAGTTAAGCCCTGAGCCCAACAACACTCCATCTTCTAAGATATAGTTAACCAATACAACAATTCAAGGATATAACAAAATAACCACTGAAAAAACACCGAATTTAAAAAAATTTGCGCCAAAACTTCTGCAGGGAAAATAAAATTCACAAAGTTATTAATTTTTGGACAAAACTTAGTTTCAATTGAATTTTAACTACATAATCTCATCTTGTACGCAAACTTTTTCTGAGGTGAATTCATAACATATTTTGTTTTTGGCCCTCCTTCTACAGTATGGTCAAGTTTTTGTTATTATTATCTTAATGGAATAAAAGAACTAAGTTTACGGAAAAAAAAAAAAATATTTTGTTTTTGAAAAATTACTTTAAGTGATTTATTTTTCATATGAAAAAACAACGTACCCCTTGTACGCAAACTTATTCTGACTAGTGTATATACATATGTATTTTTGTTAATTTGTTTGTAATACAAACTAATGCTTTCACTTCTTTTTCTGTCCACTTGTTTATAAGTACAAACCGCACTGCATATATTTATATGCCAAACGTATATATATTTATATTTACATTTACTTTGCCGTAACCTCGTCGCCAATTTGTTATGTCTTGGCTTTAAAATAAACACGTCCGAGTTGCGTTGGTTCTTGTTAACGACTGACTTTTCTCATTTATTGATCATCATCTTTAAGCTTACATTACAAGAGAGAGTTTAAGATAAAGATAACATATAAGAATAATGATATTTCATGTTGCTTACATCTACTACATCACACTAATGATATGACGTAAATGACACAATATACTTTTTGGAAAAATTTTATGAAAAAGGATATGAAGGACCTCAATTAAAATGTTATCCTTGAATATCCTGGAAATCGTGAGAAGAAAATCGTTTAAAAAAAAACTCGAACATTCCGGGAAAATTTTTTTTTGATTTTGTTGCACTGTGTAATTAAGTACTAGTATAAGTACAAGTATATAAGTATTCAAGTATTAGAAAACTCAACATTGTGTTACATCTTATTCCAGTGTCCTCCTCCAAACAGTAACATAAGGTTATATCATCGGTTTCATTGGAACTATTTTCTTGTTCGTCTAAAAGTCTAGCACCGAAATGTTTGACGACTGTTGGTCACAATGTTTTTCCAATAGTTTAACAACATCTTGCTTCTTTTCTAAATTATTATTATTATTATTTATTAGAGTAACAATTATAAATAATTATCACACTTAAAGACTAAAGCGCTGGCTGCCTGGGACTTCGGCTTGTTGTAACTTAGCTTAGATGCGTACAATTAATGTTAATTTGTGAGGTAGGGAAATATAGCGGATAAGTGGTGGAAGGTTGGTGTAGTGAGGGGAGTGTATAAAGGATATGTACATATGTATTTGTAGTTGAGGGGCATATGAAATTTACAAATTGTGTTAATATTATTATTATCAGTGATTTTTAGTAGATCGGATGGTTTATTATTTGCAAATATGGAAGCTCTTATATCCTCCAGCTCCTGGCAGATGTCGAGAAGGTGTGTTGTTGTGACGTCGCTAGAATTGCAGAAAGGGCAGTTAGGTGGGGTTGAGCCATTAAGTAGATGGGCGTGGGTGGTTATTGTGTGCCCAATTCTAAGGCGGGTGAAGATCTTTATTTTTTCACAAGACACTTTTGTTGAATATCTTGGTTTCGTGCCAGTAGGATTGTGTTTTTTATAATAGTGTTGGAAATTATTCCATTCGCTCGTGGAGCTCTCCCATAAAAATTTATTTATTAAAGAGCGCATGTCTTTATCTGTTGCTTGGTCGCTAAGATAAAGAGGCTCATAGTTGGCTTCTTTGGCTCTATTATCAGCGATCTCGTTTCCACGAATTCCAGCGTGCCCGGGAACCCACATTATTTTTATATTTTTTGTATGTGAAAAGAGGATATTTCGAATTTTCATAACCAGTGAGATTTCATTTGCGTTATTTCGAAACGCATCGAAAGTAGATTTGCTGTCGCTACAAATTACGAATTTTTTTCCATTTTGGGAGGCAAACAGTACTGCTTCAAGCAATGCAGCTGCTTCGGCTGTGAATACCGAGCAGTAAAGTGGTAATGAACCAACAGCAATAGTGGCACCATGTTGGTTTGTAACAGCAAACGAAGTACTGGTGTCCGATTTGGATCCGTCCGTATAGATGAACTCCCAGTCATTTTCAAGTGAGGCCGCAGTATCTTTGAAATATTGAACGTATTCAATCGAAGAGGTAGAATCCTTGGGGTGTTTTAATAGGTCAGGAATAAATTGTGATTTGAAGGTAACTCCAGGTGGTAGAATCGGAATCGGTGATAATGTGGCGTCTGATATAATGTTTAATTGCTGCGATAGTGCTAAACAACGTTGGATGGTGGACGGTTTTTTGCTGCTTCTTGTTTGCCGTAGCACGGATCGGACTTGCGCCAGTAGAACTTCGTTTCGGCAGTTTAGAAGTTTAGGAATTAGCATCATTGTGTTGCGTTTGACTCTGTGAAAAATATCCGGTAACCCCTCTTCTGCAAGTATTGCTTTTGTTGGCGATGTCGGGAATGCGCGGATACTTCTACGGGCTGCAGTGTGGTAGGGCGCATTCAAGAGCTTCATATTTGTTTTTGCACAGTGTCCGTATATGCAAAGTCCGAAATCGATTTTTGATAAAAGTAAAGCTTTCGTGATATTTACAAGTGTGTGTGTGTGGATATGACAATGTTTGGATGACAAAAACTTAATAATATTGAGTCTCGAGAACAAACTTGATCTAATTGTTTTACAGTGTTCTTTATATGTTAGCTTACTATCAAACAATAAACCTAATATTTTAAGTGTATTAGTGTGTGGAATTTGGACGTTAGAGAAGGATAAGGTGGGGATGCTGCATTTACGCTTTCTGCATATATGAAAGGTGGAACATTTATTTGCCGAGATACTAGCACCCGATGTCTCTGACCATTTGCTAATATTATTTAATATGTTCAGAAAGGCTTGATTTACTTCGTTGAGATCTTTCGATTTTGAAAAAATTACAACGTCATCAGCATATGTGAAGTGTTCCACGATCGCACTGGAAGTAATCAGTGGGCTGATTTCATTGAATGCTATTGTGAACAATGTCACCGAAAGTGGGGAGCCTTGTGGTATGCCATTATATAGATTATGAATCTTCGATTTGTAATTATTAATACTAACAGAGAATTTACGGTTGCTTAAAAAGGATTTCACGAGGTAATAATTTTCTTCCCAACCTTCCAGCGCTTTAATTGCCTGAGCACGATATGGCACGATATGGATACCTATTCTATCGAACGCCTTCTCAAAATCCAAGTTGAGTACCGAAACGTGAGTACCGGATGCCAGTGCGTTTGCTGAAAAATGTTCGAAATATAGCAGCGGTTCGATGACGCCCACACATTTTTGGAATCCAAATTGGCGAGCGTTAACAAGTCCATTTGCCTTAGCATACCACATGATTCGAGTGGAAATGATTTTTTCGAGGGTTTTGGAAATACAGGGGAGCAAGGATATGGGTCCGAAGTTGGAAGTGTGGGTAGGAGGCTTGTTGGGTTTAGGAATAGGAACGATTATGGCAGTTTTCCATTCTTGGGGGTAAATTCCAGAGTTTAGGATTTCGTTGTACAGATTTACAATTCTGATTTTAAGAGTGGTGGGTAGGTTTTTTAAAATTGGATATGATATTTTATCCGCGCCAGGAGTTTTTCCTGCCATCCTTGAAATCGTGGATTCAAGTTCATTTATTGTTATTTTGGATTCTATAATCGTTGCTTTGGATGATGGGGATGGAATATAATAGTTTTCGGGCATAGTTTGACTTTTTAGGGTGATGAAAGGGGCATGGAAGTTGGAGTCGTGGGAGTAGGCTGACCATGACTTTGCAAATTGCTCAGCGATGTCTTGAGGTGAGTGAAGCGGTCCTCGATCGCTGTGAATAAATGAAATGTTGGAACGTGGAGAGGATCCTGAAAGCATTTTAATGTTTGACCATATCTGTTTTGGACTTGAAGAGGGGTTTATATTTGCCGTGAGTTTTTCTAGAGACTGTCTTTTGACTGATTTTAGTTTTTTCCTGAATATCGCATTCGCTCTTTTGTAATTTATAAGGTTGGCGTCGGTCATGTGTTGTTTGTATTTAGCCCACAGCGATTGTTTGTTATTTCTAAGGGTGGAAAGTAAGTTGGACCAGTAAGGTAATTTTGCGGTAAATTTTTTTGTATTTGTTTGTGGTATAGACAAATGAGCTGATGAGCGAATAATTGACTTGATTATTGAAGCTTCGGCGTTAATGTTTTTAGAAACAGGTTTATCATTAGATAACGATATGGCAAGAGTATGAAATTTAGTCCAATCGGCTTTTTCTGTTAAAAATTTTGCCCGCGGTTTGACTTGGTACCAATTGGGAGTGGATAGGGATGTTATAATGGGGAAGTGATCGCTATTGTGGAGATCTTCTAGTGTGCGAGAAGCTAGTAAGGGGGCAATGGACGCTGACGTAAGAGTGATGTCAGGATGCGTAAAGGTTTTGTGGGTGGAAAAGTGGGTGGGTAAACCATCGTTTAGAACAATAAGGTTATGGGACATTATTACGTCTTCGATAATTTGCCCTCTTCCATTGATGACTTGAGAGCCCCACAGTGGACTCCAGGCATTAAAATCCCCAAGCATGATAATTGGGGTCGAAAACCTATTAAGAATATCTGTGAGCTCCTTGCTATTAAATTTTTGGTGGGGAGGAATGTAACAATTTACTATTGAAATTTTTTGTCCAACGTCTATTTCAATGGCTAAGCAAGAGATTTTAGATACGACGGAAATTAATTTGTGATGAACGGATTTTTTAACGTTTACAGGTGGTATTTTGAGGGTTATTGTGAAAATAACTCACATATTTGTTGGGGGGGTAGGAAGTTTTGTTAAACGGAATATGAGTTTCTTGCAGTGCAACAATTTCTGGGTTGAATTCATTTATTAATATATTTAAGTCTACATAATTATTTAAAATTCCATTTATGTTCCACTGTAATATTTGCATTGTTCACTCTATGTCTTGTGAAGTGGTATCTGTGGGAGAGGGTGGATGTAGAGAGGGAAGGGTGTCGGAAGAACCAAGTTGTGAAAGTAATGAAGCGATCGCTAAATTGGTTGTAGAGTAATCGACTGGTGGGTTTGTTGAGAGATCAATAGTGTTATCGATGTTTGTGTTATTTTCTTTTGCGTTTTTGTTTGTGGTGTTAATGTCAGAGATATTATGGTAAGAGTATGGTTGTTTGGTTTGTTGGAAGTTGGCGTTAGGATTTTTATTGTTTACAAATTCGGAGTGAGCATTGACTATTGGAAAGAGAGCTGATGGAATGTGTGTTGAAGTTTTAGTATTTAAGTTATTCTGTTTTGGTGAGTTGTGTGTGGAAATAGTTTTGGAATTGTTAATGTCAGTTGAAATTTTTGCTGCATAAAGACTGTTTGTATTGGAATTGTGATTGTTGTTGTGTTGCTGAACATTACTTACATTTTTTGTAACATTAGCAAAGGAGGGAGAAGATTCATTGAGAGAGGGCGGTATTTGCATTCTGTGAATTCGTATTGCTTCCCGCATGGTACACTTCTTGTCTGTTTTTATTGTAATAATTTGTTTCATTTGTGTGAATTTTGGACATGCTCTGCTGGAAGCGGCGTGGCTACCAGAGCAATTGGCACAAAATGTTCGGGCGCAGGGTGAGGGGGGGTGGGGTGGAAGTGCACATGTGTCACATGCAGGGGTTTTATTGCAACGCTTTGTTGTATGTCCAAGAATTTGGCAATTCCTGCATCGCATGGGGTTTGGGTAATAGTGTCTGATCTTAGTGGTGTACCACGAGACTTCTATTTTATCTGGTAAGTAGTATAAGTCAAAAGTGAGTAATACGACCCCACCAAGGTGTATTAATAAGGTGATGGCACTACGGTTCCCATGTATTTTGTTAGTGCTTTTGGGCATCCTGCTTGTCAAAATCAAATCAAAAGACAAGCAACACAAAAACAATTTTACCAATTTTTGACAATGAGGATGCCCATTCGCGAAAAGCCAAAAGAAAATCAGAAGAAAGCAAAAGAAAATAAGAAGAAAAAAGTTTAAGCAGCTGTGTTGCCACCACTACCTTATTAAATGTGCCTTGGACCCCACTTAGCGTGGTTTTGCCGTCTATGTGCTTAAGGAATTTATACGCTGAGACAACACCCTGATCGCTTAGGTTCTCCACAATTTCGTTCTCGGGTATATCGTTGAGGCATGGCGAAAAAATTGTGCCCTTTGAATGGTTGAGATTTTGGTGTAATTCGAATTTATCATCGCAAATTCCAATGAGTTTTGTTGTTGCTAGGCATTTTCTTGCTATTGTGCTGTTTTTAACAAAAAGAAGCAGACTGCCATCTCTCAGACTTGATATGTCAATTTTTTCGCTGGAAATGTTCTTAAGTGCCTTGTGAACGGCAAAGCAGGAGTATTTATTAAGTGGTTTGTCAGAATTTATTGCGCTAGCTATTAAGTACTTAGGATTTTCTTTTTTTGTTGATTGAAGTGGAGGAAATATTTCTTTAGTCACAGATTGAGTTTTTTTTTCGTTTCGCTTTTGGGCTCGTAGTTAACAGGGCAAACCTGTTATCTCCGAGAGAAGGCCCATCGCTGGGCATTTTTAGCTTTTTTGAACTAACCCAATCAATAAAGAGGCTTTTCTTACCAAATGGAAAATCGAAAATAAATTATAACCCACGTGGGGAGAAAGGCGTAGAAAGAAATACGCGAAACGCAAAAGAGAAAACACCGATACCACTATTGAGCACAACCGTACGCGATGAGTGTCAGTCGATGACTGCTTTTCTAAATTAATTGCAACACCAAGAGGAATTCTATTATGCAAACGAGGGGGTATTTTGCCTCTTTTAAGATAACTGGTAAATATTTCTTTGCCTTCAATTTTGTAAGATTCAAAAGTTTTAACTAAACATTGCTTTTGCTAATTTATGGAGAGTTTAAAGTAAATTCTTTTCATACTCCGTATGCCGTTTATAGGACGGTAATATTCTGCCTACATTTTTAAATCCTGAAGGTGCCAATCCTTTCCTAAAATCTTAACTCGCCCGTGCATAGAAAAAACTTTGTGATAATCTTCTTTAAACAAAATTGAAGTATTTTTTCGCAATTCTTTTTTAACACGCCCAAAAATTCGATAAAAATCTTAAGGTCAAACCGCGTTTCAGGCGTTCAGGGTTTTCCGCGTTCTGATGTTTCACGCGTTATTCGCGTTGCAATGTTGCATGCTCCATAACACGCGTTTCAAGCGTCTGCTTCTTCTTCTTACTGAATGCTAATTTTTAATTGTCAAACTGCTGATTGATTTCGTTGTGAATTGTGAAAAAGAACGAAATGAAATTGCTATGCGACGCAAATTAAAAAAGAAAATTTAGGAGATTTTTGTAAACTTTGGGAGAAAATTTCAGTATTTTTTTAAGATTCAGGAGAAAGTCATTTCAGGTATCTGGCAACACTGTTATCAGCTCTTCACTGTTTTCGCTCTTTTCCCGATATTAGGGCTTCCTTTCAATTATTTGCTTTTCAAAGTATGTTCTCATTAATTTTCTGCATTAAATACCAACATATGAACTGTTTTGGTTTCATTATGTAAATATTATTGAAAAATATACCAAAGAACACAAAGCTAAATGCATTCAACAGGGTCAATTGCCGCCCTCTGTATTTCGCATTTCTTCATTTAGCGAATCGCTAACGACCAGCTCAGCTCAGGTATGCTTTTGGTACTAAATGCTCTAGTTTGACCGCAGGGTTGTTTTTATGGATGCAGCTTATAAAATCTTAATTTAATTAAATTAAAAGCATACCCAAAGATTATTTTGACGCTTTTGGGCAATAATATATTTTTCTAGTCAATTTTATACAAACGTATTACGAAATGGCACCAAAAATATACAAAAAAAATAAACATTTTTTTGGTCACAAAAAATGACTGACACCAGCAACACTAGAAATTTGAAATGAACTAGAACAACCCCGTTTTAGAAATTTATATGGAGGAAAAACTACGTTCCTGATCAAGCTTGGGGCCTACTAGTAGGCCCTAAGGTTGCAATTTTGCAATAATATTAGTGAAATTCTGTGAATGTATTTCTACCGGCTCTCCCACTTTCACATCGCGTAATCGCTGGTTCACCTTTTGACGCGTTTCGGGCTTATCGACGTCAAGTTATGGAGTTTGCTTCATGCAAACACACTGATTCTCCTATTTTCTCGTAACGCGGGAAACGGGAAAAACGACGATACGCTTGAAACGCGCTTTATGGAGTTTGGGCTTTACCGTTTTATAGTTATTGTAGAGTTACCATAACAATACATTTAAATTTTATTGTAGAGCACTGATGGGCACGCTGCTACTCGAGAGTAGCAGCAACGCCTACTCGCGTATACGAATACAAAGCAGCGAAGTCCCGAGCGCAGCTTCAGTGTCGTCAATGACTAGATGACGCGAAAGTGAGAGGGGAACCCAGCAAACACGGTTGCTAATTTGGTCAATCTAGGCCCCAGAGTCGGAAATTCGGTCAATCTAGGCCCCAGAGTTGATTAGCGTTCGTACAGCAAATTCTCCATACAAAAGCCAGGGCAAGGGCTGCTGGTGCGTTCGGAGTTTATTTGCAAATAAAATAATTGTTTTTTTTTCTGCCATGCTGTAGTACGTTCATAGGAAATTGATTGCAAAAAAACGTTGTTGCTGAAAAACGTCACAAGTTTTTTTTTTTCCTGACTGCCCTCAAAGCATTTACGTTTGAAGTGCTTAAGTTGCACCTCTGCGTTTGAAAAGAGTTTAACTTGCCATCACTGTTTCTTTCTGCACTAGAAACGGCAAACTCAATGAGACATGAACCGAAGGAAAAAGCAACCGAATATCTGCTGACTTTAGCGTATGAAATAATTTATTTCTGCTTTTTGTTGGTACGGGTTACAATCAAAATTACTAAGACCAATAAAACAAGGTGGTTCGCAACGCTATATTTACAGCAAAAAAGAAAAGTTATCACTTTAAGATGCAAGCAATTGACTGGTAACCGGTGCTGTGCGAATGCTTGGGTAAAAAACCCGTACGCTATCGGACGATTGCAAAAAGCAAAAAATGGTCTGAAAATCATTTCCCCGCTCAGTTGCGCGTCACGTAGTCACTGGTGTCGTGTCAGACTTCATGCAAGTAGGTTCACGCTCGTTTGCGGCTCGCATACTGCGAATATTTACGTTTTTGTGTACACTCAGTATTCACGCAAATCAGAAAATGTTTAAGGTTGAATATGAGATACACATTTTTTTCTTGAAACGCTTCTAATAAAGCGCAATGCTGGTAATGGTTTTTTTTTTTAATTTCAAAGACATTACAAAACATGGCAAGGGGAAATCAGGGAAATTGAATCTTTACTTCGAATAAAATGCTGCAAAGAAGAAATTAATATGAACGATTTATTCAAACAAACTTAATGTGATTTCTACTTGCGAGCTTGCCTGCTTGTCTGTTTAACCACTTATGACTTGTCTGTTTGTCTGTTCAACCACTTATGTCTTGTCT
Source organism: Melieria omissa (assembly GCA_963971225.1). Lineage (NCBI taxonomy): Eukaryota > Metazoa > Arthropoda > Insecta > Diptera > Ulidiidae > Melieria > Melieria omissa. Next base: position 72,019,863 of record OZ020269.1, on the reverse strand, counting down.
GTTTGTCAGTTCAACCACTTATTCATCTAGTTCCTGTTATACCTGTTCATTATTTGTCCGTCCGGCTTTGATATTTTAACGCTAGCAATATTTTTCAAGTTAAAATATTAGAACTAACAAATTTACGCCTTAATTTTGTGCAGTGTCTTTCACGCATACATTGGCAAAATGCGTGGTTGTGTTAGTGCCCATCACTGTTGTAGAGGTACCATAAGTATAGAGTCCGACCGATACCAAATGTTTTGGCCGATGCCGATGCCGATTAATCGGCATCGGCCAATTCTCAGCCGATGCCGATTAATCGGTCAAAAGGCCGAAAATCGGCCGATGCCGATTCCATAGAAAAAAAAACACGAATGAATTCAATCAAAAACACAGCCTATTTTATAAAATAACAAAAGGAACTATTACATATATAGTAAATTTCATCACATTCATCACAAATTAACAAACAAAAACGAGAAAATAAACAACTAAAAACTAAATAAAATTACAAGAAAATTCAGAATTTAAATACATTAAACTAAAATTTCCCCCAAATTTATAACACATAAAATTAATATTTCATGAAAATTGCTCATTCTATTTGGCACAATCAATTAACAAAAGACCCAATAGCCAATATAGCTGAACAAGGTGTTGATGTAGCAAAAATAGATTAAAAATATCTGTAAGTATTTGTCATAAAATCCAAACAAATCTAAGGAGAAACCCCCTAATCAGGCAACACTGGGTTGTAACGTATAATAAAAATGTAATAAATATACAAAGCGTGATATGAAAAAGAAAGACAGTGCGATTCAGCTGCAAATAAAAACAAACAAGAAATGAAAGCAGGAAAAACCGACCAAAAAACATCGATGCGGCATCGGCCAAAAAAGCCGATGTGGCCTTGGCCAAAAAAGGCCGAAGCCGATGCCGATTCTTTTTTTTTTGGCCGATGCCGATACCAATTTTATTGGCCGATACTAGCCGATGCCGATGCCGATTAATCGGTCGGACTCTACATAAGTATAAAATTTATTTATATCATTGATTTTTCACTAATATCTCGAAGTTATTTATTGCATACATATGGAATTTTTTCATTTTAGTCTGAACCATTAGTTTTGGTTTTGAATTACAGTGAAATTATTGACTTTTTGTATATTTTAACACAATCGTTACATAGATTTTAATATGTAGAATTGATCAAAAGAAGTCAAAAAAACGAAAAACTTAAATAGTGGAATTATTGCGTTTTGTTATGGACCTCCTCATATCCCAAACAGAGTTGCCGCTTTTGGTCTTTTCGGATCAAAATTGGTAATTTTTACGTTGGTCCGCTGGTCTGCTTAACCCGGCGTTGGTGTGGTGAAAAAAAATTACGTTATTGGTGTGGTGGGGTATGACATACCCCAAAACTTTATATAGCAGCAACCTCACGAAACAACACAAATATAAAAGACAGCAATTATATATTATTCTTCATTTAATTTTACGTAAAAAAAATGCAAAAACATTTCATGTGCAAGCAATTTGTAAAAGAAAATAACAAATATAAGAAAACTTATATCCGTATTATTTACAAAAATACAACCTCTGGGGTATGGTATACCCCACCACACCGATGCCGGGTTAAACGAATTTCGGTCCGTTTTGTAAAATGTATTAAAAAAAATAAAATTGTAATTTCAAAGTAACTTTAAAGCACCCAACGAAACATTTGCATTTGGATTAAACTAACTACAAGCTTTTTTTTGGAATAAGCTTGCGAAATGTTTGAAAAATGTTTGGATTCATTTATTATGAAAACGGAATTGGCCCTTGCAGAAAAACTTATTTCTACAAACTTAATACAAACGTTTTAGACAAAACTAATGCAAACATTTTGAAAACGTGTATAATAGCTTAGAACAAAAATTTTTCAAACATTTCGCAAAATTAAAAAAACGTTCCTCAATTTTTTTATTAATTTTATTTGTTTGTTTCTTGGCAGAAACAAAAAGTCAACACAAGTACTCTTTGTTTCTGCCAAGAAAAGTGTTCAGCTTCACTTCAATTTGTGCTTCAAAATCTTCTTCCAGCAATTTATTACGACGACCTTGACTTGCTTCCAACGTACTTAAATTAATTTTGCTAAGAAGTAAACAAAGATAAATAATGACACAGTTTTAAGACAAACGCAATATTTATATATTTAGAATGTTCCTCGTTGAGCGTTCGGACAGAAAAGAGATGGAATTCAATCAGCCTTATCGGGAACAAGATTTCGCCTCACTTTTTTTTGTTCACCCGAAAAATAAATTCTCATCGGGAGTTTCGCCCGAATGAGATTTCACTTCGAATCAGCTGTTCGAACAAACAAAAACGTAATTTTGACAGCTGTGAAAAAAGTGCAAAAAATTAATAAAACAGGCAATTTAAAGCAAATAATAAGCTTTTGCGAATTTTTTTGGTAATAATGCATAGTATAGCGTTGCGACTCATGTGTGAGGAAGAGGACCCAGGAAAAAGCAGTTCGCAGGCAATTAAGAGATCGTTCCAATCTTTCGGGTGCCCGGAGGAGTTGGCTGCCCGAAGTTGCTGCATGCTGCTTCGCTTTGGCGCAGAGGAGCAGAATATAGGCAGTCGCTACTACCCACGGTAGGCAGGAAGCATCGATAGGTAGCACAAAAATGTCGACAAAAACTGCAATCTGGGTTGTATTTGATGTTTATTATAGGTGGAAAATCAGTTCGAATTGAAATCCTACCTGCTTCTTCTCAAAAGTTATTCATATTTTTATAATTCAGGTCGGGAAAATTTGTAACACAGGAGTTTCTACTGTTCTTACTAATTTGGGTGCGCTGATTTCGAATCTATCCTCAGATTTTTTTCTAGCAGCTCTAGTTAGTGAGATATGGGTAGCGTGTCATTTTTTCAGTTTTGCCTCTACTTTTTCCATATTTTTGATCGTAATTTCTAAACCAAAAAACGGATTGACATGATTTTTACCTTAATTAGTAAGAAACAGTAGAAAAACTCTATGCAACAGAAAAAAGTGTTTTTTTGTTGTGCTGTGTTATCGGCCGCATACATACATATGTGTATGTACGAGTAACACAATTTTTACCTTCTTCCACTCCACTTCGCTTTTCATTGGAGGGTTAGCACTATTCAGCTCTAGTGTCAGATTCCTCCAAAACTCGGCGAATTTTTCCCGGCTTCCTTTCATGAAACCTCTCGCATTATCCGGTTCCTCCTGCATCCTATTGAGCAGCAGTTCGCTTTGCGCTTTATTTGTAGTTTTATTCCTAAAATAAAAATGAACTGTGGCTGCGATGTAAATTTCTTTTGCATCAAAATGAATAACTTACATGTCGTTGTTTATTGTTCATGTTGAAAATATAAGTGAAAAATTTTGCGTCAAATGACAGACCATTTCACACGGAATAAGTATTGCCGATATGTGAAATTTCTTTCGAACATTCCGAAAATTTCGGGCGAAACTCACAATAAGGAGAAAGGTGAAAAGTGAAATATTCCACCCCAAATGTTGTTCACGTGAAACTCCCGATAAGGCCGAATGTGTAAAATAACACGTGAGCTTTGTTAGCTTAATCTATTACAAAAAGCAACCCGTGTTGGTAGGTAGCAATATCTTATACTAAGTAAACATAATAGTATTACAATTAGCCATAATGAAACTTAGGTACGCCACACTACCCTCCTCCTAGAAACTCGGAAGGGTTACGACAAATGCCGGCTTGAGTCGATCGATGGAGACTTTTAGTTCGTTGTGGTTGACTTTGATGACGTAGTATTTTGGAGTCCAAGACGAGAACCTGGTACGGACCTTTGTAAGGTGCCGAAAGCGGTGGGCGTACTTTAGCTCTGGGTGAACGAAAACTTTCGGAGTTATGCCACGAAGCATCTACCGGTCGCAGGTCGTTCATTACGTGCCGCAATATTTAATCTTCCTTAAAGGAGGAACGTAAACCTAGTGATACTAATGGCAGATCCACCGGCCGACGTTGTGACACAGGATAGCTGATTTAAGCGTTCGGTGCCACCTCTCAATCATACCATTCGCTTGAGGGTGGTATGGAGTCGTGCGTAAATGGTTAACACCAAGGCGTTGTAATAAATGTCGAAATAGGGCGCTCTCAAATTGCCTTCCGAGATCAGAAGTGATGGTGACAGGTACGCCGAAACGCGAAATCCATTCGTTGAGCAAGGCCTTTGCTACCGTAGGCGCTGTGATGTCAAGAATCGATACGGCATCAGGCCATCCTGTGAACCGATCGATGATTGTGAGGCAGTAGCGATTTCCTTCGGACAGTGGAAACGGGCCCACAATGTCGATGTGAAGATGCCCGAACCTTTGAGTCGCGATCTCGCGACGCAGTAATACAGTTTTGTTGTGACGAACTACTTCATTTCGCTGACACTGAATGCAATTACGCGCGAAATTTCTGCTATCTCGCTGATTAATGGCCAAACGAAACGCTCTGTCATGAGGCGCGCCGTAGCTCTCGTTCCGGGGTGTGAGAGGTCGTGTATGGAATGCAAGGCGTTCGATCTGAATGTCTTAGTAACGAAGGGGCGTACGCTTCCAGTTGTGCAGTCGCAGTAAACCTTGTAGCCACTGGAAGGAAGAGAAAATTTTTTAAATATGAGTGAATGAGCAGTGTTACCTGACAGCAATGCTTGTAGCTCATCGCCGTTCTCCTGGTCAGCAGCTAGCTTGTCGTAATTAATAGGTCCGCAATCGATTGACTAAATACGTGACATCAAATCGGCTGCTGCGTTGTCCTCACCATGCACGTGGCGGATGTCCGTAGTGATTTTGGAAATGAAATCGAGTTGTCTCACTTGAAGGTCCGAAGCTTTGTCAAGTCGCTGAACGAAAGCATAAACCAATGGTTTATGGTCGGTGTATACATGGCAATTTCTCCCCTCGACCATGAACCGAAAATGTCGTAAGGCAAAATACACAGCTGTTAATTCCCTATCATAAGTGCTACAGCGCGACTCTGATTTTGAGAACTTCCGAGAAAAAAATCCAAGGGGCTGCGCGCATCCATCGACCACTTGGTTAATAACAGCGCCGGCGGCGAAACTTGATGCGTCGACCCATAGCGATAGCTCTGCATTTGGTAGAGGATGCGCGAGTAGAGCGCTGTTACCGAACCGGATGCCTTCTTTCGTAACAGTGTGAAGAGAGAACAGAGTTCTAAGAAGCTACGCATACGTCGTCCAAATAAGTAAATACGAAATTGAGACCGCGAAAGACCTCGTTGATGAAGCGTTGGAAAGTCTGATCGGCGTTTTGTAGACCGAATGTTATCTGCGTGAACTCGTACAATCCGAAAGGAGTAGTTATTACCATCTTACATACGTCATCCGGGTGGATCGGAACCGGATGGAACGCTTTCCGTACGTCAATCTTCGAAAAGACAGAATAACCTGCTAAGATATTCGAGCAATCGTGGAGGAATGGCAATAGGTAGCGATCTGGAATTGTCTGCGAATTTAACGCCCGGTTGTCTCCGCAGGGCCTCCAAGAACCGTCCGATTTGCACACCATGTGTAGCGCGCGTAATATCAATGAACTTACGCAAAATGTCTTGCAATTTAGAATCAGTGCTGATCGTTTTCACGCTAATAATATTCGTCCTATCGATTTCACAAGTGGTTCGCAAATCAGTTTTTCGTTTGAGGTCTACCAAAATATCAAAATGGCTCAAGAAGTTTGCGCCAATGATAGCGTGGGACACGTCGGCTATCAAAAAGTTCCACATGAATTCGCGTCGTAAGTTAAAATTTAATTTCACCGTACACTATGGATGCAAACAATTTTTTGATTTCGCGCTCAGAGGTATTACCGAATACGTCGGCACCAGTGTCTATCAAAAAAACCGACGTTTTGCTGCGCGGTTGCCAAAAGTTTTGTGGTACCAACAAAAACCGTTATTTGAGTAGGCACCATTGTGAGTCACTGGTTGCGAAGGTGACCGATAATGATGGCCTCTGACCTTCACATGTCTTTGCAGAGCACGAGATAATTCGGCGATTTCACTTTTAAGATTCGCGATTTCTGTGCGGGGCGAAATGAGGTCAATGTTGCCGTTGTTATGCCACTTACGATGATTACGGCCTGCACATACGGAGAGAGTCGCGTTACCCACAATATGGATATGGAACCTTCTGGTGTCGCTTATTACTGCTGATGCCTGGAACCAGAATTCCAAGGGGTAAAAGTACGCTTCGATGTTTTCATCGCCCGTCAATACTGGTAGGTGAATTCGTGGCGTTCCCCCGTGTTCTTGGCCGTGATCGTGGCGCTGCTGTCCAGAGACATGGTGTAGTCACTTAAAAACGTGCGGGGTCACCAGTTTAGAACGTTCCTCGTTGAGTGTTCGGACAGAAAAGATATCGAATTCAATGTGTAACATAACACGTGAGCGTTCTTAGCTTAATCTATTACAAAAAGCAGTGTTGGTAGATAGCAATATCGTATACTAAATCACCAGTGCTGGTAGGTAGCAATATCTTATACCAAGTTACCATGATAGTATTACAATTAGCCATAATTCAACTTAGGTACTCCACATATATATGTGGGTATTTATATTATTAATACTTACGAAAGTTTGAAAAACGTCTTTATACCCGTGACAGACCTCTAGTATTGTTACTACGAACCGAGCAAATACCGGATGTGTGTCACCAAATATCAGCTAAATACTACCAAAGAATATGAAGTAATATAGAACGCGCATGTGGGCACAAAAGTGTTTTCGGTTGCTATGATGCGAGCGGGAAGAGCGAAGCGTAGGCATTTGAGAATGTTAAGTTCATAACATTTTCTGTTAGATTTTTGTAGGACAACAGCAAAAAGCAATGTTATTGTTCGCAACGGCTTCACTCGTGTACATTGAAATGGTGGTTGTTGCAGCGTAGTGTTCGCTCAATCATTTTTTGCATGCATGTTTCTTGATCTTGTTTGCCGAAGCGCATCCAAGGCATCGTCATCATCGTTTCAACGAAGATGACCTGGGATTCGCTAATGTTTTTGTTGTTGTCGATTATTGTGTGTATGCTTTTTCGTGTTGCCGATTGGTTTTGCTGCACAAATTGCTATCATATTTCCATCAATCGAATCTTTGCGGTGTATGGCTTTTTGATGGCCAACGCTTTGATTGATTTAAAATTTGGCAGTTGATTCCAATTTAAAATGTTTACAAATATTTTTACGTGACGAGTTCGAAATAAAATCATATGTTTATTTCACATGGTTGATTACAAGTTTGAGAATATAGAAAAACTGCGAAAAAAAATTAACTGATGGCTATATTGAAATTCGTAAAAACACTTGAAATCAAAAATAATTTTAAATCGAAATCTAACGGACCAACCAAGGGTTACAAGATTATATGGAAAAACCTAAATAGGTCTATGGACTTTCAATATGTCGAAAGCACTACTAAAGCACTAAATAAAGAAATTAATAATGAGACAAGTATTTTGTCATAAGAAAACTGTGATTTAGTGAACTGTGAATACCTACGTTTAAAAATAGTATAAATATTTCACACCTGAATGGTTCCGTGGCGAATGATGTGACCATACATTTACAATATAAGATTTTCTTAGTTTAGTTCTTTTAAGCAAGCATTATATGTGGGCAGTAAATATAGTTCCAAAGAACGGGACGGAAAATTATTACGGGCTAATAAAAACGTCTTCCTTTCTTTCCAATTTCCCTTTTTAATTGTCTTTGTTGATTACTTATTATATATTTTGTATTGCCTGTAGCGATCGTATTGGTCGCCATGCCAGCCATATTTTATTTTCTTTTCTATGATTTTGCGCACACTACAGTCGGCAGTGAGTTCAGGAGCAATATGAGACGCCGTGCAGGCTTATAGAAGAACAAAAGCCAGCCGCCAGAAAATAGAAGTCGTTTTACAATTTCAGCATTTCGCCAGCGCAACAACAGCACATCGTCTTCATCTCCCAATCATCCCACGCCGCACAGTGGCTCAATTTATCATTTCAGGTTGCAAAATTAATAACTCCTGAACGAATAGAGAAAATTGGAAAATTTTTTTTGCTGTTGATTAGAAATTCATCAGGCTATTGTATTCTCAATATATCACTAAAAAATAAACTCAATGAAGGTACAGGGTGCTACGTAATACTTTGTCAAAGTTCGGCTATCTGTAAATAAAAATAATGCGAGCAACAATGTTAACTTTTAGTTGCAAAATTAATGAAAATTCATTAAAAAAGATGAAAAGTAATAAGAAATTTAAGAAATAAGCTGATCAAATTTAAAGATAAAAATTAATAAATTTCGCTTTCAAAATTAGAACCAGAATTCGAAAAATTTACGTAAGAAGTCAATTTTTGTGGACAATCCTAAGTTCAAAAACAATGCTAAAGCTTCATTAGGACTATATTTTATCGGGAGCACATTGCGTGGGGTGGGAATACTGTTTTTAATTCTTTTAACACGATCCGAGTTTGCTGGTAAAACTGCTTTCACTATAATGCCTTTAATTTTCTCCTGATCCTTATTTTATTTTATGGTTAAAGCTTCTGAAAAGTGGATGGTAGTTATTTTTCCTGTTGCCTCCATAAGCTTCCTTCTTTTAGTGAATGACGCACCGTCCTGAGTTGACTTTTTCGGCCTTCCTATTGCCGCCTTTGTTGTCGATGGTTGGTCATCGCTTATGCTACATGCATCTCCTGCATCGAAGTTGTTTTTCCAACCACTCCTCATTATTCTGGACAAAATTGAATTTGGTACGGTTTGCCGCAATCCATTTCCACTTTATAGTACGATAAGTCCTGGATATCGTATCTTTAGTCGTAGATACGTTGGATGCAGGTAAACTTTTTTCGACGCTACCAATTTCTTAAGCGACAGTCAGAACGAACTTCTCATTTGTCTTCCAAATAGTAAATATTTCACACGGCTTCGAATTTTTCCGAAACATTTTTGTGCTTCTTCTTCGGTTTAGTTGCAGTGGCGGAATTAAAGTGATGTTTACTTCAAATTAAAATCGAAACTAACTTTACTAGCTCCAAACTCTTTTATTTATAAGTAGGATTTGCATATGCGTTCAAATAGCAGGTACTAAGCTTCTAGTAATAGCAGGTACCTGCAGTTCTTAGGTTTTTACCCGTTGTGGGATTTTTGAACAGCCCAGACACATAAGTGGGTTTTAGACAGTACACATAGATATAAGTCTACTTTTTGTTTTGCAATACCTAATTGGTTCATTGGCGCGGTTCAACTCAAAGACTAATGGAGTTTTGGTCAAATTAAAAAAAAAAAAATTTTGTGTCAGACACAGTGTTAGTATTTTGTTAAAAACAAAACCATTACATCAAAGGATTCATGATAGCTGATTGCCGGAAATGAAAGCCAACTTGTTTTTCGTACGTGCGAACTGCGCATCCAGCAAAAGTACTCTTTACTTCGAGCTTACAGCAATATACGCCAAAAAAAAAGTCGACTTACTATGGAGTTGCAAGCTTGTGTCACTTCTTAAATGAAGCCAAAATCCAAATTTGCATGCCCTGGTAACGATTATAATCGCGTGTAATTGATTCACTATCCAAATCTTGAAGATCTTGTTCGAACGCACGCACCCGAAAGCACAAAATTGCGCGAGGTGGCCACAGAAAAATCGCTGTAAATTCCAGTCGGGCAAAATCGGGTACCCGATCTCTTCAGGGCAGTACTCACAGAAGACAAGTGAACAATTTTCCCAAAGACGGAACCGTGGCAAGTATGGCCTTTTTTTTGAAAGTCTATCGAAAGTTCAAAAAGAGTGATAAAAACAGTGCTTCAAGTGAGTGCCTATGAAAAGACAACAACAACCAACTTTTTTTCTATATTTAATTATTTACTACAAATGCCTTTTTTACGATGCTGGTGCAAAAAAATTCAACTAATTTGCTCCTTTCCGTATTTTAGAACTTCAGCTTTGCCGAAAAAGTGCAAATTGCTGATATTATTTTACACTCTAAAAATTGCTCAATTTTGACGGGCTCTACAAGCAAAACTATTTGTCCAATTTAGTTAAGGTTTTCGAATTTCTTAGGTCCAAGCATTTATCTATCGGACAAGTATAACAGTTTCCCCCAAATCGAACATGACAAAATCGACTTTTGCAACCTACGTCGGCAGAATCAGCCACTGTGCGTCGTTGCCAGATTGAATTATAGCACGGCGCGTAGCGACAGGGTTGCTTTGCACAGCGACAGACTGTCTTATCGTCACAATATTATACGATGTGTTCAACTTCTCGAATTTTTATGCGTGACAAATTGTTTGTTCCTGCACGAATGTGGGAATAAAATTTTGAAAAATATTTAACGAATTTCATTTGTGTACATTCGTCCATATATTAAACGGATTCGAAAATTCGTGTGGTTAATTAAAATTCTTGTTGGTTAAAAATACTACAGGTATTGGTAATTGGGCACGACTACGGTTTCCGTGGCGCCGCCATTTGAGGGAGTCCTTAGATAGATCGACCAAAAATAAGTCGAAAATGACGAATAAAAGTTTTCGATATCTCGCTTCGTTTTCGAGATATCGAAGTTCAAAGTTTAAAATTTCGCTCAAAGTTTAAAATTCGCGCTTTTTTCACGATTCCAGAGGTGCATACAGTTTTCCCGAAAGCCATAGTTTTCTTGGCAATAAGTTTTTTCCCAAATGGGCGGCCTTCGGCCGGGCGCTAAAAAAATAACCCTCACGGGAGTCACCACCACATCAGGCAACAGTCAGGTGTGCACAGTATTTTTTGTTCAAATCCATAGTTCCAAGCAATAGTTTTTTTGGCAATAAGTTTTTCCCAGGTGGACAGCCTTCGGCCGGGCGCTAAAAAAATAACCGCTAAAAAAATAACCCTCATGGGAGTCACTACCACATCAGGCAACAGTCAGGTGTGCACAATATGGCAATATAAAAACTTTGAACCTCGATATCTCGAAAACGAAGCGAGATATCGAAAAATGTTATTCTATTATTAAAAACATCATCAAATGGCGGCGCCACGGAAACCGTAGTATCCCGGTAATTGAATTGAACTATTGAAATAAACCTTTTAAAATACCACTTTCACGCAGAATACGACAAGACGACATTGCAGTCGCAGGACACAGAAAATACATGCATCATTGCCGGGCTATTTTACTTCTTCTTGACGCAAATGAGGGAAAAAAGCGCCCACGTTCAACATGGGTTTTGCCGTGGCTAAAAAAAGAAATGAACAAGGAGTCTGTGAAAACTTGTTACGACAGCTGTCGGTCGATGGTTGATCACATGGAGCAGCGGCTATTTATATATTTAGTTTCCATAGAATGGACAAAGCGTCGTTTGATAACCTACTATCACTTGGGTCGCAATTCGACCCGAGGCGCGCTTGGCTTTGGCGTTACATTTTTTGGCGACCGGCAATTCATTTCGTTGATTGCAGTATTTGTTTGCTTGCTATTTGAAAGTAAGTAATGAAATATATAATATATACAGTGGCAAACAAAATTATTGGCACAGCAGACATTTTTTAATTAAACAAGAAATTTCAAGTTAGCGAAGTAACATTTGTATTGCATTTTGTTTTACAGTTATTCACATAGGTGCTGTTCATTCAGCGGTAGTATAAACGAAAACTATAATATACATAGTTAAAAGAAAAAAATAAAAACTCATTAAACAGTACATTTTTGCAGGAACAAAATTATTGGCACACATAGTAAAATATTTAGCAAAACAATCGCTTAGAGTAAATTTATTATTTTGTTGCATATCCCCTTCGCTTAATAACTAAATTTAGTCTTCTAGGCATTGAATTAACTAATTTTTTGGAACATCTGCACCAATATTTTTCTATCCTTGCACCAGGATCTCCATCAGTTGGTTTTTGTTAGACATTTTGTGCTTTCTGATGCGCCGTTCTAACTCTTCCTATAGGTGTTCGATCGGATTTAGATCGAGTGATTGTGCGGGGTGTAGCAGCACATGAGGGACGTTGTAAATAACCCACATGCGAACATCGTGAGCTGTGTGCTTGGGGTCGTTGTCGTGCTGGAAATAATAGCTACTACCCAAATTCAACTCACACACTTTTTTTATATATTCTTTAAGTATATTGAGGTATACAGTCTACACAAGCACCCCCATACCTGATTCCGCCATGCAACCCCACACCAGCACTCCCCCTTCACCATGTTTCACTGTGCCCACCGTGTTACTTTTGTCGAACTCAGTATTCGGTTTTCGCCATACCAACATTCTGCCATCTGATCGAAATATATTAAATTTGCTTTCATCAGAAAACAAGACTTTGCTCAAAAAGCTTTCAGGTTAAGTTTTATATTCCTGGGCATACTCTAACCTTACTTACTTACTTAACAGGTCATAACAACCCGTTATCGGGTTACGGCCTGCCGCAAAACTTCTCTCCAGGCGCCTCTGCTTTGCGCGCGCCTTCTCCAGTTAGTAACACCAAGAGATGACAGGGCCTCTTCAACTTGGTCCTTCCACCGGAGACACGGCCTCCCTCTTCGCCGTCGACCTCCAACCATCGCATCGAACACCTTTTTCGCCGGAGCTTCGTCGTCCATGCGGCAGACACGACCGAGCCAGCGTAGCCGCTGGATGTTTATTCGCTGCGCTACGTCCATGTCCTTATACAGCTCATACAGCTCGTTATTGGTTCGTATACGATAGTCGTCACCAACACGAACAGGGCCGAAGATTTTGCGAAGTACCTTCCTCTCGAACACTCCAAGGGCCGCTATGTCGTTTCGTGTCATTGTCCATGCTTCAGCGCCATAGAGGAGCACGGGCAAGATAATCGTCCTATAGAGTGCAAGTTTTGTCGGTCGAGAGAGGTCTCTGCTTCTCAATTGCCTACCGAGACCTTAGTAGCACCTGTTGGCAAGAGTTATCCTTCGCTTTATCTCCAGGCTGACATCATTGCTGCTGTTGATGGCGGTGCCAAGGTAGACGAATTCCTTGACAACTTCAAAAGTATACCTGTCGGCCTCGACGTGAGACCCTAGCCGCTGCGAGTCCCTGCATGTAGACAGCATATACTTCGTCTTGCCCTAATTTACCACCAGACCCATTTTGGCAGATTCTCTTTCGATAGCCGCAAAGGCAGCGGTGACATCTCGCTTGTTACGTCCGATGACATCAATGTCATCAGCGTAGGCAAGGAGCTGGACACTTTTGTTGAAAATTGTGCCATTACGATGTACACCGGTCTTGCGCAGAACACTCTCCATGGTGAAGTTGAAGAGGTCGCAAGACAAAGGATCACCCTGTCTGAAACCTCGAACGGTATCAAAGGGGTCGGAGAGGTCACTTCCAACCTTGACGGAGCTGCGCGTATTGCTCAACGTTGCTCTGCAAAGTCTCACGAGCTTTGCAGGGATACCAAGTTCAGACAATGCGGCATATAGGCGATCCCTTATCGGGCTATCGAATGCTGCCTTGTAATCGATGAAGAGATGGTGTGTATCGATTTGATTCTCATGGGTCTTCTCCAGGATTTGGCGTAAAGTGAATATCTGGTCGATGGTGGACTTACCAGGTCTAAAGCCGCACTGATAAGGTCCAATCAGCGCCTTGGCGAGTGGCTTTAATCTTTCACATAGTACGCTCGTCAGGACCTTGTATGCAATGGGAAGTAGGCTTATACCCCTGTAGTTGGCGCATATTGTTGGGTCGCCTTTCTTCAGCACAGGACAAAGGGCACTGGGGTTCCAATCGTTGGGCATTCGTTCCTCCAGCCATATTTTGCAAATGAGCTGATGCATGCACCCAATCAGCTCACCGCCGCCGGCCTTGAACAATTTAGCTGGTAGCCCATCCGGCCCTGCAGCTTTATTGTTCTTGAGTCGCTGGATAGCGACCCGGACCTCGTCATGGCTGGGCGGTGGGACATCCACACCGTCGTCGTCGATTGGTGCTATCTGGACATCTGTACCACTGGCGGTATTGTTCCCTTCGTCGCCTGCGAGCAGCTTGGTGAAGTGCTCCTTCCACAACCTCAGCACACCCTGCGCATCCGTAACCAGATCCCCGTTTTCGTCTCTGCAAGAAGATGCCCCAGGCTTAAATCCTTCCGTGAGACGCTTAACTTTTTGGAAGAATTTTCGGGCGTCATTCCTGCTCCCGCACTCCTCGATTTCCTCACGCTCGCGCCTTTTTTGCTCCCGTTTCTTGCGTCTAGAAAGGCTCTTTCTTCCTCTCCTCCCGGCATTTTTCTGTCACGGCTCGCGTGGCAGCCGACTGCAGGGTCTTCTTGTATGCAGCATTCTTCGCTGCAGTGGCTGCGCGACACTCTTCATCGTACCATTGGGTTTTTGGTGGTGGGCGTCGAAAACCAAGGACATTTTTTGTGGCGGCGCGCATAGAGTGGGATAAGTGAGCCCATAATCCGCCGATGTCATCAGGTGGAGAGGGGGAGCGATCGAGCTGGTTGGAGAGTTGAGCGGAGTAGGCTTCGGCTACCCCTTGTGATCGCAGCTTGCTGATGTCCAGCTTTCTTGGCAAACTAGGTTGTGCGGTCTTCGCTGCACAAAGACGCATGCGTACCTTGGCTGCAACAAGGTAATGGTCCGAGTCGATGTTGGGACCTCGGAACGTGCGCACATCTAGAATGCTAGAAGCATGCCTTCCATCAATCACAATGTGATCAATCTGGTTGCGGGTTGATTGATCGGGGGATAACCAGGTCGCCTTGTGGATATCGAGGTGCTGGAATCTGGTGCTACTAACTACCATGTTTCGTGCCGCGGCGAAATCGATCAGCCTCAAACCGTTGTTTGTAGTGGTCGTATGGAGGCTGAACTGCCCGACAGTGGGACCAAATATACCTTCTCGCCCGACCTTTGCATTGAAGTCCCCGAGGACGATTTTGACGTCATGGGCCGGGCACCCGTCGTAGACGTCCTCGAGCTTCGCATAGAAGGCATCCTTGGCCGCATCGTCCTTCTCTTCCGTCGGGGCGTGCGCGCAAATTAGGCCGATGCTAAAGTATTTAGCCTTGATGCGGATCGAAGCCAGTCGTTCGTTCACCGGAGTGAACCGAGAGACGTGGTGGCGAAGTCTCTTACTGACCACAAATCCGCAGCCAAATTCGCGCTTCTCCGCATGGCAGCTGTAGTAGATGTCGCAGTCTGCTCGCTTGGAGCAACCTTGTCCTGTCCATCGCATTTCCTGGATGGCGGTGATGTCAGCCTTACACTTTGTGAGGGCTTCCGCCAGTTGGATAGAGGCACCTTCCCTATAGAGGGTCCGGACATTCCAGATGCATATCCTCAAATCGTGGTCCTTAAATCGTTTGCTCTGGTCGTCAACATTGTGGGCTCCTTCCGAGGCTTGTTTGCTAGCTTTCATTGGTATTTGATTTTCCGTGGCGGGCACCAAACCCGGCGCACAACCCAAATTTTAAGTCCTGGGGATTGGACTCGCTGCACACAGTAGTTCACTATTCAGCGGGTGCCAAATAGCTATCCAGAAGGGCCGCGCGGAGGCTGTGCATCAGCTTGGATTGGACAGGGACAAGGATCGTTCTGGCGTTCGCCAAGTTGAACGCAATCAGAGACTTTACCTTGTATGTCCGCTCCCTTCCTTAGCATACGCTAACCGCTTTTTTCTATTCATTATACTTATAAGCGGTTTACGTCTTGAGACTCTTGCTTTGTACCCATCTCGATGTAGTGTTCTGCGCATGGTTATTGGATGAATTTCCTTATCAAAATCTTCTTTTATTTCTGCTGCAGTCTACGTTGATGTTAACTTGGATTTTGTATTAACTTTTCTGATGATTTGCGCCTCTTTTCTCGCATTGAGGGCCAGGGGTCGGCCGCTGTGTTTCTTACTTCAGAATTTTGTCGTATTAGCAAATCGTTTCACGATGCTGCGAATAGTGAATTGGCTTCTTTCCATAATTTCCCCAATTTCGGCATACGATTTCTTCTGGTTGTGCAAATGTAATATAATTATTCGCTCGGCCTCGGTCGTTTATTTCTGTTTTCGGCCCATAATTGATGTTAGGTTACGTTTTCAGGATTTGCAGCTAACACGAACACTTTTTAAAATGTATCAATGGCGTCATTGATAAGTAAAGGTACCTACAATGTGATCGCATACGCCTATGCTGGCAGATCAACACATAAATAAGAAAATAATAAAACTTAGAGTTGCTGTGCCAATAATTTTGTTCTTGCGAAAAGGGGCTGTTGAATGAGTTTTAATTTTTTCTTTTCAATCTTTATATTATAATTTGAAAATTATGCTACAACCAAATGAACAGCAACTGTGTAAATAAGTATGAAATAAAATAAAATTAATTTTCTATTTCATTTCCATGAAATTTCTTGATGTATTTCAAAGTTCTTGCTGTGACAATAATATTGTTTGCCACTGTATGAGTAGGGTTATACCAAAGGATTCCCTAGCCTTCACAAGGATACACAAATTACAATCTTCTAATAATTCCGTCAACATATATTTGCCTTCATTATAGGTACCATAGAAAGATGGGCAGAAATTGTGGAAAAATTCAAAAAAGTTTGGAAGTTTCCCGATTGTTTGGGTACCATTGATGCCAAACATGTCAGTACGATCGCTCCACCAAATGCAGGCAGCGTATACTATAATTACAAAAGAAGCCATTCCATTGTGCTTATGGCTATATGTGACACGGAATATAAATTCATATACGCTGATGTTGGATGCACTGGGCGATCATCTAATGGCGACATTTTTAATGCATGCACATTTGCAAATTCGCTTGATAAATTGAGTTTGCCACCACGAAAGCCTTTACCTGGTCGTTCAATCGAAGTGCCGCATGTAGTTTTAGCTAACGATGCGTTTGCCCTAAAAACTCATATAATGAAACCCTATTCAATGCGAAGTTTATTACCACCGAAACGCATACATTATTATCGCACAACTTTTTAATGGTGCGGAAAGGATCTAATAATGTGGGTTTATAATAACGGTGATATCATTGCGGGCGAGAGGGGAGATAGCGGGCCTCAAGTAACTAGTTGCAAAGAATATGGAGTGTATAGAAGGCGCATCTGAGCTCAAAAATTCAAATTTTTGTTTGCGAGCTTCATAGAACGGGGCAAGCCACAAAAGGGAAAGAGTGGTGCCAGCAGGAGAGCAAGCGCTTCAGTTTACGCTCATTGACGCGCTTCAACAAACACACATGAAGTGAAAGTACCGCTTCTTCTGTGTACTTTGGGGCAATGGTGGTTGTTTTGGGCACTCAATAATTGTTTGTGCAAATTTCTCACAGCAACACCAGCCAGAGCAATGATCGTCGTTTCAACGACGCCATTGCTTTTTGTTGTTGTAGTTTTTGTGTGTATGCTTTTTTGTGTTAACGATTGGTTTTGATACATAGCTCGAGAAAAATGTAAACAGCTCTTCTTTTGTTGTTTTTTTATTGTTTATGTTTTGCATCGTTTGGAACTTCCTTTTTTTAATTTACTGTCACAGCATTATCAAGAAATCTGAAGGAGCAAATAGGTAGCAAAAGTCTGTAACCGATTGATAATTTGTATGGAAAACGTTTCACTTAGCGCAGTGAAAAGGTCATAATTTCTTAGTTTTTGGAAAGATATGCCACAATTATTATCCATGTTAATTTTTACTCGATTGTCGAAGTTTTTATCTCCAAAATAATTTGTTGTAATAATTGTTGTAATTACTGCTGAAATAAAATAATAAAAAGACAGTTTCGTCTGTCTCAGCATGTAGTAGGTTTTGATCCATAGAATCCTGTGTATATTCGAAATTAGTTGTTACACTTGACCGAGTACTACTTGAATTTTGTCCCAAAATCGCAAAAGTATTTTCTAGTTTATCTTGGTTAAACAACTGTTTTGTTATAAAACATTTATGTGGGTTATTGCTTAATTTTATCAGTGATTAAAAAACAGATTTTAGTTCTAAAAATCAATACATTTAACATCTTTCAAATAATTTCTACGACTCATTATTTAATTGTAAAGCCGATCTAAAGCAAATATCCGATTGCCCTATTCATGCAATCAAATATTAGGTCTACTTTTTTGATAAATTCTTTAGGAACTTTGTTTGTAGCGACCATATAAGTCGTCATACCAACCATATTTTATTTTATTTTCTATGATTTTGCGCACACTACAGTCTGCAATAAGTTCAGGAGCAATATGCGAAGCCGTGCAGGCTTGTAGAAGAAGAACAAAAGCCAGCCAGCTTTTCGCCAGAGCAACAACAACAACCACAACAGCGTTTGTCTTCACCTTGCAATCATTTCACGCCACAACAATGTGCTAACGCACACTCGCTGCAGTGAGCGCAACCACAGAGCGCAACACATAAAACTACATTCTCGCTTGTAAAGCCACGCTCTCACTACATATGTGTCCTATGAGAGCTGAGCGCGGGTTCCAATGTTAGAACCCGCCATAAAAAATGTTTGCTTGTATGACATGCGCATTCTGTTTGTTTATTTTCTTTGCTAGTTGTCGTCTTGTCTATCTTGTTATTGAAAGCGAGTCATGGAAATATTTCCCAAAACGCCAAGCAAATTCGGCAAGAATTCGAGGAATATTTCATGAATGAGGGAGCGACACCACACCGTGGGGCGTCCGTGGTCAAAAAAAAAAACCAAATCTTTATTTTGAAACAAACTAAGTAAGCACGATCAATCTCCAACTAAGCTTTATCAAAAGGAATTTAAAAAAAATTTTTAAGTTTTTTGTCTCACGAAGGTTTTACACTGTATGTATTGCCTATACACAAATTTAAGGAAAAATTACATTTAACCTTGCGAAACTAAGGACGTTTTTTCTTATGGTTACAGTTAATATTTTTATTTTATTTATATTTTTATTCCTTGTTCACTCCTCTCGGGAGCATAGGGCCTCCACAAGACAGCCTTGTGTTGCTTACATTAATCAGTTGTGTTGTTCTGGCAGGGTAGGTGATTGGCCTGCCGCAAGTAGTCCTAAGTGATGGAATCATCTAACGCCGCTCAGGAACGTCGCCTCCGCTCATAGCGCCATCTGTTGTGAGGTTACAGCAGAATGGTTGTGGACCTCGCTAGATCAAGTTGGTGCGCGCTGTTTTCGCAGTTGTCCGCTTCCCCTTGCAGATGTCGCTCGTGCGCCTGTTTTGCGTAACTGTTTATTTGTTTGCTTTTATCAGCCGCACAGCGCATAATTGCGCGTTCTATTGCGTGGAAGTAAGTGGAATAGGTGGGTTGGGAATTAATGAACTTGGATATGTTGCAGGGCTTTTAGGAAAATTTAGAGAACAGGAAATTATTACAATATTTTAATATACCTGATTTTTATTTTATGTTATAGGTTTTTACAGTCTGTTAATGCTTTTGTTTTGGTAATTACTGTTCGCTATCTGTCGTTATTTAAACGTAGAGTCATTTTGAGCCCTAGAAAAAGTTAAAATGCAAACTTCAAAATTGAAAATCTCGAAAAGCCGCTTCCCAGGGCTTTCCAAATTCGATTGTTTCACTAAATTACAAGTATGTGGAACACGTTTGCAAAGTTTCAGCTGCAGAGGCCTGCAGACCCGTAATTTACAAATGCATGCAAATATTTGTGGAAACAAACTTAAGAGCGAATTGAAGAGGGGCCAACATAAAAAACATCGAAAACTTAAAAAAGGCAAAATATACATATGCACCGATTAATTCATTTGAGGCTTATACGAACTTTTAAAGTAGGCGTGGTAGACTGCCCATTTTCGGCACAATTATAGATTATATCCTAGTGATATTGTGTATAAAATTTTTATCTTTCTAGTGTTAGTAGTGGCCAAGTTATCGAATAACAAAGATTTTTTCAATATGGGGGTGGGCGTTGCAGTAGTCCAATTTTCACAAGTTTTCGTATTTTTTTTAATAACGCTAAAAAATGGGCGGATACCAAATTTCGTCAAAATAAAACCCAGTTTTTGGCCATGCGATACATGGGGACGCCCCACTGTGCACCCTAGCAGTGGCATCATATAAAATAATGAATCCAACTAAATTTTAGGTTGAGGTTTTCAGGTTTATATTAGCCAACCACCAAAGTGTTGAATCTCTGTTGGGCTTTACTAGTTAATTTCAATGTATTGTAACGATAAGACAGTCTGGCGACCCTACGACAGAAAGCAACCCTGTCGCTACGCGCCGTGCCATAATTCAACCTGGCAATGATGACCGCGATAATGGAAACTTTTAGTCCAACCTGGCAATGATGGCCGCGATAATGGACACTTTTAGTCCAAACTGCCAATGATGCTCTCGATCTTCATGGAAACCTTTATGGCCAAACTTCATAAAGCGCGTTTCAGGCGTTCGGGGTTTTTCGTGTTATGGCGTTTCTCGCGTTATTCGCGTTGCAAATGGTCTAACTCTATAAAGCGCGTTTCACGCGTCAGCTTGTTCTTCTTACGTCAGTTGACGCTAATTTTTAATTGGGGAAACTGCTGATTGATTTCGTTGTGAATTGTGAAAAACAACGAAATGAAATTGCTATACGATGTTAAAGACTTTATAGAATTTACTGATTTCATTTTAAAAACAATAAATGCATATCGAACATTGCAAAAAGAAAAAAAGATTCAGTTGAATTCAATTTGTAGCAATTTATTTCACAGGGATGAGCAAAATTAGATCGACAACGAATAAGCTATCGAAATTCCAATACAGCGAAGACTAAGTTTCGTCTGTCAAGGAATTATGCAAATTTTTAGGAATTTCTCCACATTTTATATTAAAATATTGAATTTCAAATGTTTCTTAACCTTCACACTGTCACTATTAGCATATGTTAATATTTTTCTTTTAATCCGTTTTATAAAGACAGTTTTGATTTTTTGAGCTAAGTTGGTAAGCAAAAACGTAAAATGGACTGTGCTTAAGAGATTTTACGTTCAAACGTGGAAGGGGGAAAAGGGATGAATGGGGTTTCAGCCCCCACAATGTGGGCGAATTTGTTGCTTTTTTTAAAGAAATTCCATAAAAAGTGCATTTTCAAAGATATTCTCACAAAATTTTGTATGTAAGATTTTTAGGTAATTCCACATCACATATCCAAATTTGAGCATTGAATTTTGAATATGTTAATTGTAACCAAAATAGGAGTAAAAATGTTCATTTTTTTTTAAATATGGAAAAAATAAAATTTTTATTTTTCTGATTACATATTTAGAGCTTGATAAAATGGCCACTGAGCCGAAGCCGCATGAAAATCGGACTTAAAACTAAAAAGTTATAGCAAAATCAAAATTTGAAATATTAACAAATGTTAATGGTGACAGTGTGAAGGTTAAATGCATTTAATAGCTTTCGTGTAAAATAAATGCACTCGACTTTTGCGATAACACAAGTTTGTTATCGGCATTAGCATTTAACCACATAATGTATGACATCTTTAGGAGCTCTGTCAGCTGTTTGACGTCGTTAAGCGAGAAACGCGAGAGAAAGTTGAAAATAGTTCAACTTTTGCCGCGTTTCAGGCGTATCGACGTCAAGTCATGGAGTTTGCTTCATACAAATACACTGATTCAACTTTTTCTCGAAACACGAGAAACGCGAAACACCACGATACGCCTGAAACTCGCTTTATGGAGTTTGGCCATTAGTCCACTCTGGAATGTGCGAGAACGATCTGCGCGATGGCCGGACAAATATAAAAGACAGCCGGGTGCGGCGCAGCGAGAGAGTCTGATTTTGACTAGTGAAGGTGCCACGCGGAGTAATTGAGCAAATACTTAAGTGTAAAGACAGTGAAGTCTTAATCTATGAAATAAAGTGATTGTTGGTTTATTTTATTGACTGCGTTTGAGAAACTAAGTGTAACTAGCATTCGTACATTTGGTGTCAGAAGTGGGATTGTGGAAAATTGAAAATAAACAAAAAAAAACTAAATAAATAAAATTATAAAAGCACGGACATGGTTAAACTCGAGCTGCTGAAGGTAGACCAGCTGAGGAAGGAGATGGCTGCCTGGAATTTGCCGACTGCTGGCGGAAAAGTGGAGTTGCAGTTGCGCTTGCGAGAAGCATGTGAGGCACGAGGCGTCGATTGGACTGTGCACGAGTTCGGAGCGCAAGAACTAGAGGCGTCCGCCAAGGTGGAGGAGTCGCCTGCTGGTGCTGCTTCGCTACAGAGTACAGCTGCAGCGGCTACGCCATTACAAGCGTTGGACATGAGCCAACTAATGGATGCACTCAAAGGCATGTCGGCGCAAATAGAAACTACGAATCTCGAAATTTCAGCAAAAGTCGAGACTGCAAATCGAGAAATGGCGGAAGATTCTGCGCGCATAGAGCAGAAGGTGGAGGAAATTTCCAATAGGCTGAATGTGAAAGTTCAGCATCTCGAGACGCGAATGGACAATTGGGACAAACGAGTTGACGAAATGGGTGAATCCCTAAACAGACGAGTTGACAACCTGGATGAGTCCTTGAATAAACGAGTTGACAGTCTGGAAGATTCGATGCACATAAAGATAGATGAACGGCTTCGAGAGGTATAGCCACGAGAATGTTTGCCACCGGTTCAGGACGGTTTTGCTGCCAGAACAGAAGTGCGTACTTATGATGGTGCTGCGCCGTTCGATACATTTAAATTGCAATTCGACTTGGCTGCTTTGGAAAAGCAGTGGACAGATATCAGGAAAGGTCGGAGGTTGGCACTGGCGCTGAAAGGTCCTGCTGCTGAGGTAATCAAATCAGTTCCAGAATGTTTAAGAAGTGATTACGGTGCCATCATGAGAGCGTTGGCAGCGAAGTATAGCGACGAGCACAACCATACGCTATACTACTGTGAGCAGAAGAACCGCAAGCAAAGAGGCAACAGGCGCTGCAGACATATGCAGCAGACATTGAGCGGCTCGTACAGTTGTGCTACCCAAAATTTGGTGCTGATGATCTCGAGAGGATGAAGATTGAGTGCGCAGTGCGTTGATGATGGGCAAGCCGACATTTAAGGAGACGGTGACCAGCGCGATGACATATGAAGCGGCATGGATTGGGAGCACTCGGTATGCACTTGCAAGGATACGCCAGATTCAAGCGGACAACGACATTCCGATCCAGGCCATAAGCTCTGATATACCGGACAGGCTACGGGTGGTCTCCTCTAAAATTGTTTGCTGGGTATGTGGCAAGCAGGGCCACATATCACGAGACTGCCGACAACGAAAGAGCCGTTCCCGTTCTCGATCGTAATCGCCTGAAGCGAGGAATACTGACAATCGACGCCCAGCCAACAAGCGCAGGGCTGAGGACGGCGAGTCGTTTAACTAGAACGGGTCAGCCCAAAGGGGCGTGAGCTGATCCCCACAATCTGCCGCCCGACCGTCCTTGTCTCACAGCTGAAACGACAGCCCGGCAGCTTGACAATTGGATAGATGGAAAGTGGTTCGTGTTGGCACTGGATACTGGAGCGTCATATTCCATCATATAAAGGAAGCTCCTGAAGAACTGGGAACCGCTGCATGGCATACAGCTGCGGACTGCGACTGGCGAGCGCGCGCCGGTAAAAGGGAAAGTTACAAAAACGACTGCGACTGAACCATGAGTTCATCGTCGCGGATATAATGGACGACGTAATTATCGGCGTGGATTTCATGATTAGGCACGGTTTTACGCTGGACCTGAAGGAAAATGTGCCGAGATATGCCAACGTTGAATTCCCGCTGCACACCGGCTATGAGCGAAGCGTGGCGGTAAGGAAGGTTGTATCGTGTCAACACAGGAGGATACCAGCGAATTCTGAGGCGATTGTGTGGGCAAAGGTAGACGAGGACGATGGGACGAGTCGGCTGTGGGTTGTAGAAGCAAAGAAACAAGGACACGACAACATCATCATCGGACGTACATTAGTGGAACCTAAGAATGGCAGAATACCAGTCAGAATACTGAACCCCCTGAATGCACCCAGATATGTCGGGAAAGATGAGGTAATTGGCGAGTGTAAGGAAGCTCTAGCAGTGGTCAATTGCGAGAGTAGCACACCTGGAGGTAATAAAAAGAGCGGTTTTAACATGGACGTCATACCGCAAGAGAACCAGTGGAGCAGCAAGTTGACGGCCAAGCAGAAACAGAAGGTGAGGTTTTTCCTGCAGCACTATGGGTCAGTATTTGCGGCAGAAGAAGGCGGAAGAACAGCCATAGTGAAGCACCCATCGACACCAGAAGGGCAAAACGGATTCGCCAACCACCAAGACGAGTTCCTCTGGCCAAGAGGGAGGAGGTCACAAATTTGATCGAAAACATGCGAAAAGAAAAGGTCATAGAGCCTTCTTCAGGCCCCTGGTGCTCGCCCGTCGTGGTAGTCAAGAAAAAGGATGGCAGTACCCGGTTTTGTGTGGACTATCGGAAGCTCAATGATGTGACCAAGAAGGACAGTTATCCACTACCTCGACGGATCGATGACACCCTGGACACACTGTCAGGCACGCAGTGGTTCTCCACGCTCGACTTACGCAGCGGCTATTGGCAGGTAGAGCTTGCAGACAAGGACAAGGAGAAAACGGCTTTCAGTGTTGGCGATGGCTTGTGGCAGTTCACCGTCATGCCGTTTGGACTCTGCAACGCACCAAGCAACATTCGAGCGTCTAATGGAACGCATGCTAAAAGGGCTGCATTGGGTAACGTGTCTGGTGTACCTCGACGACATAATCGTGATGGGTAAAAACTTCGACGACCACCTGGGAAAGCTAAAGGAGGTATTCGAGCGGATACGAGAATTCGGAAGAAGTGCTCGCTGTTCCAAAAGGAGGTCAAGTATCTGGGTCATACGGTTTCCGCCCGCGGAGTACATAGGGATGAAGGCAAAATCACGGCGGTGAAGGAGTGGCCCCGGCCACGCAATCTACACGAACTCCGCAGTTCCCTGGGCCTGTGCACATTCTACCGCCGACTTGTTCCGGGATTCGCGAACATAGCCAGCAGCTTGCACAAACTAACGAAAAAGAGCCAAGCTTTCGAGTGGAACGAGGAGTAGGAACAGGCTTTTGCACGTCTGAAGGAAAAACTGTGCAGTGTTCCAATTCTGGCCTTCCCCGTGCCTGGGGAGATGTTTGTGCTGGATACAGATGCAAGCGGGAATAGTATTGGCGTTGTGCTATCACAGATAATAGACGGCCAGGAACAAGTGATAGCGTACTACAGAAGGGTTCTATCGAAACCGGAGCGCAACTACTGTGTGACACGGAGAGAACTGCTGGCGGTATTGGACTGCGTAAAACACTTCCACAAATATCTGTATGGACAAAGGTTTCGCCTGCGCGCAGATCATGCGGCATTGAGATGGCTCGTGAACTTTAAGGATCCTGAAGGGTAATTGGCGCGGTGGATCGAGCAACTGCAGAGCTACGACTACACGATTGAGCATCGCAAGGGCAGTAGCCATGGAAATGCCGATGCCTTGTCACGCCGTCCGTGCAAAGTCGAATGCAGGCAGTGCTCGCGAGCCGAAAGCAGAGAACAGATAGTGGACGTTCAGTTGGTAAGCGTTATGCCAGAGGAGGAGTGGTCTGCGGAGAGGCTACAAAAGGACCAGCGTGAGGATGCGGATCTTGCAAAAATCGTTGAAGGCAAGGAGCAAGGCGCACGTCCAGACTGGCAGGAGATGGCCGGTGAAAGCCCGATTGCTAAGGCTTACTGGGCACAGTGGAAAAGTCTGCTGCTGAAAGAAGGATGCCTGTACCCCGAATGGGAGAGCGCGGATGGTCGGACCAGCAACTCCCTAATGGTAGTGCCGAAATGCAGAATCAACGAGGTCATCGAGGCATACCATAACGACTCCAGTGGAGGGCACCTGGGCATCACCAAAACCGTCGCCAAAATAAAAAGACGATTCTACTGGGTAGGATATCAGGAGTCTGTAGCCGAGTGGATTAAGAGCTGCGACCGATGTTCAGCCGCGAAAGGGCCGAAAAGAAGATCTCGAGGCCACATGCAGCAGTACAACGTGGGAGCGCCCTTCGAGCGGATTGCTATGGACGTCGCACATTGGGGAAAAAACAGGCAAAAACGCTCGCATTGGAGCAAATTCAAAAGTTGCGAATCTGATTATTTTTTTTACTCGTCGTAATATAGATACTTTAGCCAGATAGAAAATCAACTTTTTAAGTCCCTTCATCCCATGACCTGAACTGAAGTTGAAAGTTTTATTAAATTATTTTCACTTCTAGCAAAATATCGTTAACAGGGTTGTCTTCAAATGCCCGTACAATCTATATTTTTTAATTAAATTCCATAATTTTTCACATGTTGAGTATCGATATCTAAGCAATTAATATGAAAAAAATTGTATTTTAAAAATGTTTATTTTGGCAAAAAAATATAATAATAATATAATATATATATATATACCGTTGCCTCATTTTTTGATAAAAATGAGAAAAATTGGGATTTTCTCTGGACTGTAACGGACTGTAGATTCCACAGCACTCCACGAAATACGTATACACTGATTAGGTAGGACATTCAGCTAAATGATGGTACCAAACTCATCTGCGGCGTTCTGCGACAAAATGAATGCGAGCAATTCTCGCATGCCAACCAAAGCACTTTTTGTACTCAGTTGTGGTGAGCAACGATATATTTTTAATTGCTGAGCAAAACTATATCTTATGAAAAACAGCGGTGTTGAAAGGAATAAATATGTATTTAAATGTATAGAATTGAGATATGTATATATATATCGCATTGATTTATCTATGTCCGTCTGTTAATGTGTCTTCCAATTGGTCTGTCTGATGGAATGTATTCATAATATCTTTCGATAAAGTTGAGATAGGAGACTGAAATTTTGTACAAAAACTGTAGAAATCATGAGAATAACATATTGACTAAAATGGGCGTGGTTTGCACATTTTTTAACAGGGTTGCCATATAAAGATATTTTTCAAAATATGAACTTTTAAATATTTGCCGTCCGTTTAGGAATATTTTTGTCTGGAAATAGGTGTGACATGCCTCTTTAACCCCTTGAGATACATAATAAGTCATTAGTTTAACTTTTATTGAGGAAAGTTATACTTGTCAGTTAACATTTTCCGTGCTTTATAAAAGTAAATGAATAGTTTAGATTTTTTTAAGAAAGAGTTTGCCTACTGGTGCTGCTTCGCTACAGAGTACAGCTGCAGCGGCTACGCCATTACAAGCGTTGGACATGAGCCAACTAATGGATGCACTCAAAGGCATGTCGGCGCAAATAGAAACTACGAATCTCGAAATTTCAGCAAAAGTCGAGACTGCAAATCGAGAAATGGCGGAAAATTCTGCGCGCATAGAGCAGAAGGTGGAGGAAATTTCCAATAGGCTGAATGTGAAAGTTCAGCATCTCGAGACGCGAATGGACAATTGGGACAAACGAGTTGACAAAATGGGTGAATCCCTAAACAGACGAGTTGACAACCTGGATGAGTCCTTGAATAAACGAGTTGACAGTCTGGAAGATTCGATGCACATAAAGATAGATGAACGGCTTCGAGAGGTATAGCCACGAGAATGTTTGCCACCGGTTCAGGACGGTTTTGCTGCCAGAACAGAAGTGCGTACTTATGATGATGCTGCGCCGTTCGATACATTTAAATTGCAATTCGACTTGGCTGCTTTGGAAAAGCAGTGGACAGATATCAGGAAAGGTCGGAGGTTGGCACTGGCGCTGAAAGGTCCTGCTGCTGAGGTAATCAAATCAGTTCCAGAATGTTTAAGAAGTGATTACGGTGCCATCATGAGAGCGTTGGCAGCGAAGTATAGCGACGAGCACAACCATACGCTATACTACTGTGAGCAGAAGAACCGCAAGCAAAGAGGCAACAGGCGCTGCAGACATATGCAGCAGACATTGAGCGGCTCGTACAGTTGTGCTACCCAAAATTTGGTGCTGATGATCTCGAGAGGATGAAGATTGAGTCGTTTATTGAAGGTCTTCATGATCCAGAAACACGGCGCAGTGCGTTGATGATGGGCAAGCCGACATTTAAGGAGACGGTGACCAGCGCGATGACATGTGAAGCGGCATGGATTGGGAGCACTCGGTATGCACTTGCAAGGATACGCCAGATTCAGGCGGACAACGACATTCCGATCCAGGCCATAAGCTCTGATATACCGGACAGGCTACGGGTGGTCTCCTCTAAAATTGTTTGCTGGGTATGTGGCAAGCAGGGCCACATATCACGAGACTGCCGACAACGAAAGAGCCGTTCCCGTTCTCGATCGTAATCGCCTGAAGCGAGGAATACTGACAATCGACGCCCAGCCAACAAGCGCAGGGCTGAGGACGGCGAGTCGTTTAACTAGAACGGGTCAGCCCAAAGGGGCGTGAGCTGATCCCCACAATCTGCCGCCCGACCGTCCTTGTCTCACAGCTGAAACGACAGCCCAGCAGCTTGACAATTGGATAGATGGAAAGTGGTTCGTGTTGGCACTGGATACTGGAGCGTCATATTCCATCATATAAAGGAAGCTCCTGAAGAACTGGGAACCGCTGCATGGCATACAGCTGCGGACTGCGACTGGCGAGCGCGCGCCGGTAAAAGGGAAAGTTACAAAAACGACTGCGACTGAACCATGAGTTCATCGTCGCGGATATAATGGACGACGTGATTATCGGCGTGGATTTCATGATTAGGCACAGTTTTACGCTGGACCTGAAGGAAAATGTGCCAAGATATGCCAACGTTGAATTCCCGCTGCACACCGGCTATGAGCGAAGCGTGGCGGTAAGGAAGGTTGTATCGTGTCAACACAGGAGGATACCAGCGAATTCTGAGGCGATTGTGTGGGCAAAGGTAGACGAGGACGATGGGACGAGTCGGCTGTGGGTTGTAGAAGCAAAGAAACAAGGACACGACAACATCATCATCGGACGTACATTAGTGGAACCTAAGAATGGCAGAATACCAGTCAGAATACTGAACCCCCTGAATGCACCCAGATATGTCGGGAAAGATGAGGTAATTGGCGAGTGTAAGGAAGCTCTAGCAGTGGTCAATTGCGAGTAGCCCACCTGGAGGTAATAAAAAGAGCGGTTTTAACATGGACGTCATACCGCAAGAGAACCAGTGGAGCAGCAAGTTGACGGCCAAGCAGAAACAGAAGGTGAGGTTTTTTCCTGCAGCACTATGGGTCAGTATTTGCGGCAGAAGAAGGCGGAAGAACAGCCATAGTGAAGCACACATCGACACCAGAAGGGCAAAACGGATTCGCCAACCACCAAGACGAGTTCCTCTGGCCAAGAGGGAGGAGGTCACAAATTTGATCGAAAACATGCGAAAAGAAAAGGTCATAGAGCCTTCTTCAGGCCCCTGGTGCTCGCCGGTCGTGCTAGTCAAGAAAAAGGATGGCAGTACCCGGTTTTGTGTGGACTATCGGAAGCTCAATGATGTGACCAAGAAGGACAGTTATCCACTACCTCGACGGATCGATGACACCCTGGACACACTGTCAGGCACGCAGTGGTTCTCCACGCTCGACTTACGCAGCGGCTATTGGCAGGTAGAGCTTGCAGACAAGGACAAGGAGAAAACGGCTTTCAGTGTTGGCGATGGCTTGTGGCAGTTCACCGTCATGCCGTTTGGACTCTGCAACGCACCAAGCAACATTCGAGCGTCTAATGGAACGCATGCTAAAAGGGCTGCATTGGGTAACGTGTCTGGTGTACCTCGACGACATAATCGTGATGGGTAAAAACTTCGACGACCACCTGGGAAAGCTAAAGGAGGTATTCGAGCGGATACGAGAATTCGGAAGAAGTGCTCGCTGTTCCAAAAGGAGGTCAAGTATCTGGGTCATACGGTTTCCGCCCGCGGAGTACATAGGGATGAAGGCAAAATCACGGCGGTGAAGGAGTGGCCCCGGCCACGCAATCTACACGAACTCCGCAGTTCCCTGGGCCTGTGCACATTCTACCGCCGACTTGTTCCGGGATTCGCGAACATAGCCAGCAGCTTGCACAAACTAACGAAAAAGAGCCAAGCTTTCGAGTGGAATGAGGAGTAGGAACAGGCTTTTGCACGTCTGAAGGAAAAACTGTGCAGTGTTCCAATTCTGGCCTTCCCCGTGCCTGGGGAGATGTTTGTGCTGGATACAGATGCAAGCGGGAATAGTATTGGCGTTGTGCTATCACAGATAATAGACAGCCAGGAACAAGTGATAGCGTACTACAGTAGGGTTCTATCGAAACCGGAGCGCAACTACTGTGTGACACGGAGAGAACTGCTGGCGGTATTGGACTGCGTAAAACACTTCCACAAATATCTGTATGGACAAAGGTTTCGCCTGCGCGCAGATCATGCGGCATTGAGATGGCTCGTGAACTTTAAGGATCCTGAAGGGTAATTGGCGCGGTGGATCGAGCAACTGCAGAGCTACGACTACACGATTGAGCATCGCAAGGGCAGTAGCCATGGAAATGCCGATGCCTTGTCACGCCGTCCGTGCAAAGTCGAATGCAGGCAGTGCTCGCGAGCCGAAAGCAGAGAACAGATAGTGGACGTTCAGTTGGTAAGCGTTATGCCAGAGGAGGAGTGGTCTGCGGAGAGGCTACAAAAGGACCAGCGTGAGGATGCGGATCTTGCAAAAATCGTCGAAGGCAAGGAGCAAGGCGCACGTCCAGACTGGCAGGAGATGGCCGGTGAAAGCCCGATTGCTAAGGCTTACTGGGCACAGTGGAAAAGTCTGCGGCTGAAAGAAGGATGTACCCCGAATGGGAGAGCGCGGATGGTCGGACCAGCAACTCCCTAATGGTAGTGCCGAAATGCAGAATCAACGAGGTCATCGAGGCATACCATAACGACTCCAGTGGAGGGCACCTGGGCATCACCAAAACCGTCGCCAAAATAAAAAGACGATTCTACTGGGTAGGATATCAGGAGTCTGTAGCCGAGTGGATTAAGAGCTGCGACCGATGTTCAGCCGCGAAAGGGCCGAAAAGAAGATCTCGAGGCCGCATGCAGCAGTACAACGTGGGAGCGCCCTTCGAGCGGATTGCTATGGACGTCGCACATTGGGAAAAAAACAGGCAAAAACGCTCGCATTGGAGCAAATTCAAAAGTTGCGAATCTGATTATTTTTTTTACTTGTCGTAATATAGATACTTTAGCCAGATAGAAAATCAACTTTTTAAGTCCCTTCATCCCATGACCTGAACTTTACAGCCTTTCAAAGTTGAAAGTTTTATTAAATTATTTTCACTTCTAGCAACATATCGTTAACCCTTTCGGTACTTCTTTTTTGTTTTTAACTTTAAAAGTCATTCTTTTCCATTTTATTACTGTTCAAGCTTACATAATGAATAATCAAAAGTCATTTTTTAAAATATTGTTCGAAAAAGTGGTTTTTGGGCATCATGAAATATGGCATAGTAAAAAATAAAAAAAATCGTACAGCCTTAGTGAACTATATTTGGGATCTAACTTTTTTTACACTTATTAAAGCAATAAATACCTATTAGATTACTTACATAAACCTATAAAATAAATTGATTTTTGTATTAGAATAAATAAAAGTACGAAGTGACCTCTGTTTGTAAAATACGCAGCTCGATAGGACTGCGCACTTTCGGAACCCTTACAATTTACTTGGTACACTAATCAAAATATTTTTTTCATTATTTGATATAAAAACCTTCAGAGAAAAATACAAAAATTTAAAAATATAGTATCCACAAGTTTTTGACCTAAAACAGGCACTGAAAAGAGACTATGCCATATGGCATAGAATAACCGAAAGGGTTAACAGGGTTGTCTTCAAATGCCCGTACAATCTATATTTTTTAATTAAATTCCATAATTTTTCACATGTGGAGTATCGATATCTAAGCAATTAATATGAAAAAAATTGTATTTTAAAAATGTTTATTTTGGCAAAAAAATATAATAATAATATAATATATATATATATACCGTTGCCTCATTTTTTGATAAAAATGAGAAAAATTGGGATTTTCTCTGGACTGTAACGGACTGTAGATTCCACAGCACTCCACGAAATACGTATACACTGATTAGGTAGGACATTCAGCTAAATGATGGTACCAAACTCATCTGCGGCGTTCTGCGACAAAATGAATGCGAGCAATTCTCGCATGCCAACCAAAGCACTTTTTGTACTCAGTTGTGGTGAGCAACGATATATTTTTAATTGCTGAGCAAAACTATATCTTATGAAAAACAGCGGTGTTGAAAGGAATAAATATGTATTTAAATGTATAGAATTGAGATATGTATATATATATCGCATTGATTTATCTATGTCCGTCTGTTAATGTGTCTTCCAATTGGTCTGTCTGATGGAATGTATTCATAATATCTTTCGATAAAGTTGAGATAGGAGACTGAAATTTTGTACAAAAACTGTAGAAATCATGAGAATAACATATTGACTAAAATGGGCGTGGTTTGCACATTTTTTAACAGGGTTGCCATATAAAGATATTTTTCAAAATATGAACTTTTAAATATTTGCCGTCCGTTTAGGAATATTTTTGTCTGGAAATAGGTGTGACATGCCTCTTTAACCCCTTGAGATACATAATAAGTCATTAGTTTAACTTTTATTGAGGAAAGTTATACTTGTCAGTTAACATTTTCCGTGCTTTATAAAAGTAAATGAATAGTTTAGATTTTTTTAAGAAAGAGTTTGCCTACTGGTGCTGCTTCGCTACAGAGTACAGCTGCAGCGGCTACGCCATTACAAGCGTTGGACATGAGCCAACTAATGGATGCACTCAAAGGCATGTCGGCGCAAATAGAAACTACGAATCTCGAAATTTCAGCAAAAGTCGAGACTGCAAATCGAGAAATGGCGGAAAATTCTGCGCGCATAGAGCAGAAGGTGGAGGAAATTTCCAATAGGCTGAATGTGAAAGTTCAGCATCTCGAGACGCGAATGGACAATTGGGACAAACGAGTTGACAAAATGGGTGAATCCCTAAACAGACGAGTTGACAACCTGGATGAGTCCTTGAATAAACGAGTTGACAGTCTGGAAGATTCGATGCACATAAAGATAGATGAACGGCTTCGAGAGGTATAGCCACGAGAATGTTTGCCACCGGTTCAGGACGGTTTTGCTGCCAGAACAGAAGTGCGTACTTATGATGATGCTGCGCCGTTCGATACATTTAAATTGCAATTCGACTTGGCTGCTTTGGAAAAGCAGTGGACAGATATCAGGAAAGGTCGGAGGTTGGCACTGGCGCTGAAAGGTCCTGCTGCTGAGGTAATCAAATCAGTTCCAGAATGTTTAAGAAGTGATTACGGTGCCATCATGAGAGCGTTGGCAGCGAAGTATAGCGACGAGCACAACCATACGCTATACTACTGTGAGCAGAAGAACCGCAAGCAAAGAGGCAACAGGCGCTGCAGACATATGCAGCAGACATTGAGCGGCTCGTACAGTTGTGCTACCCAAAATTTGGTGCTGATGATCTCGAGAGGATGAAGATTGAGTCGTTTATTGAAGGTCTTCATGATCCAGAAACACGGCGCAGTGCGTTGATGATGGGCAAGCCGACATTTAAGGAGACGGTGACCAGCGCGATGACATGTGAAGCGGCATGGATTGGGAGCACTCGGTATGCACTTGCAAGGATACGCCAGATTCAGGCGGACAACGACATTCCGATCCAGGCCATAAGCTCTGATATACCGGACAGGCTACGGGTGGTCTCCTCTAAAATTGTTTGCTGGGTATGTGGCAAGCAGGGCCACATATCACGAGACTGCCGACAACGAAAGAGCCGTTCCCGTTCTCGATCGTAATCGCCTGAAGCGAGGAATACTGACAATCGACGCCCAGCCAACAAGCGCAGGGCTGAGGACGGCGAGTCGTTTAACTAGAACGGGTCAGCCCAAAGGGGCGTGAGCTGATCCCCACAATCTGCCGCCCGACCGTCCTTGTCTCACAGCTGAAACGACAGCCCAGCAGCTTGACAATTGGATAGATGGAAAGTGGTTCGTGTTGGCACTGGATACTGGAGCGTCATATTCCATCATATAAAGGAAGCTCCTGAAGAACTGGGAACCGCTGCATGGCATACAGCTGCGGACTGCGACTGGCGAGCGCGCGCCGGTAAAAGGGAAAGTTACAAAAACGACTGCGACTGAACCATGAGTTCATCGTCGCGGATATAATGGACGACGTGATTATCGGCGTGGATTTCATGATTAGGCACAGTTTTACGCTGGACCTGAAGGAAAATGTGCCAAGATATGCCAACGTTGAATTCCCGCTGCACACCGGCTATGAGCGAAGCGTGGCGGTAAGGAAGGTTGTATCGTGTCAACACAGGAGGATACCAGCGAATTCTGAGGCGATTGTGTGGGCAAAGGTAGACGAGGACGATGGGACGAGTCGGCTGTGGGTTGTAGAAGCAAAGAAACAAGGACACGACAACATCATCATCGGACGTACATTAGTGGAACCTAAGAATGGCAGAATACCAGTCAGAATACTGAACCCCCTGAATGCACCCAGATATGTCGGGAAAGATGAGGTAATTGGCGAGTGTAAGGAAGCTCTAGCAGTGGTCAATTGCGAGTAGCCCACCTGGAGGTAATAAAAAGAGCGGTTTTAACATGGACGTCATACCGCAAGAGAACCAGTGGAGCAGCAAGTTGACGGCCAAGCAGAAACAGAAGGTGAGGTTTTTTCCTGCAGCACTATGGGTCAGTATTTGCGGCAGAAGAAGGCGGAAGAACAGCCATAGTGAAGCACACATCGACACCAGAAGGGCAAAACGGATTCGCCAACCACCAAGACGAGTTCCTCTGGCCAAGAGGGAGGAGGTCACAAATTTGATCGAAAACATGCGAAAAGAAAAGGTCATAGAGCCTTCT
Source organism: Melieria omissa (assembly GCA_963971225.1). Classification (NCBI taxonomy): domain Eukaryota; kingdom Metazoa; phylum Arthropoda; class Insecta; order Diptera; family Ulidiidae; genus Melieria; species Melieria omissa. The sequence goes on along the minus strand of OZ020269.1, from coordinate 71,984,988 downwards.
TCAGGCCCCTGGTGCTCGCCGGTCGTGCTAGTCAAGAAAAAGGATGGCAGTACCCGGTTTTGTGTGGACTATCGGAAGCTCAATGATGTGACCAAGAAGGACAGTTATCCACTACCTCGACGGATCGATGACACCCTGGACACACTGTCAGGCACGCAGTGGTTCTCCACGCTCGACTTACGCAGCGGCTATTGGCAGGTAGAGCTTGCAGACAAGGACAAGGAGAAAACGGCTTTCAGTGTTGGCGATGGCTTGTGGCAGTTCACCGTCATGCCGTTTGGACTCTGCAACGCACCAAGCAACATTCGAGCGTCTAATGGAACGCATGCTAAAAGGGCTGCATTGGGTAACGTGTCTGGTGTACCTCGACGACATAATCGTGATGGGTAAAAACTTCGACGACCACCTGGGAAAGCTAAAGGAGGTATTCGAGCGGATACGAGAATTCGGAAGAAGTGCTCGCTGTTCCAAAAGGAGGTCAAGTATCTGGGTCATACGGTTTCCGCCCGCGGAGTACATAGGGATGAAGGCAAAATCACGGCGGTGAAGGAGTGGCCCCGGCCACGCAATCTACACGAACTCCGCAGTTCCCTGGGCCTGTGCACATTCTACCGCCGACTTGTTCCGGGATTCGCGAACATAGCCAGCAGCTTGCACAAACTAACGAAAAAGAGCCAAGCTTTCGAGTGGAATGAGGAGTAGGAACAGGCTTTTGCACGTCTGAAGGAAAAACTGTGCAGTGTTCCAATTCTGGCCTTCCCCGTGCCTGGGGAGATGTTTGTGCTGGATACAGATGCAAGCGGGAATAGTATTGGCGTTGTGCTATCACAGATAATAGACAGCCAGGAACAAGTGATAGCGTACTACAGTAGGGTTCTATCGAAACCGGAGCGCAACTACTGTGTGACACGGAGAGAACTGCTGGCGGTATTGGACTGCGTAAAACACTTCCACAAATATCTGTATGGACAAAGGTTTCGCCTGCGCGCAGATCATGCGGCATTGAGATGGCTCGTGAACTTTAAGGATCCTGAAGGGTAATTGGCGCGGTGGATCGAGCAACTGCAGAGCTACGACTACACGATTGAGCATCGCAAGGGCAGTAGCCATGGAAATGCCGATGCCTTGTCACGCCGTCCGTGCAAAGTCGAATGCAGGCAGTGCTCGCGAGCCGAAAGCAGAGAACAGATAGTGGACGTTCAGTTGGTAAGCGTTATGCCAGAGGAGGAGTGGTCTGCGGAGAGGCTACAAAAGGACCAGCGTGAGGATGCGGATCTTGCAAAAATCGTCGAAGGCAAGGAGCAAGGCGCACGTCCAGACTGGCAGGAGATGGCCGGTGAAAGCCCGATTGCTAAGGCTTACTGGGCACAGTGGAAAAGTCTGCGGCTGAAAGAAGGATGTACCCCGAATGGGAGAGCGCGGATGGTCGGACCAGCAACTCCCTAATGGTAGTGCCGAAATGCAGAATCAACGAGGTCATCGAGGCATACCATAACGACTCCAGTGGAGGGCACCTGGGCATCACCAAAACCGTCGCCAAAATAAAAAGACGATTCTACTGGGTAGGATATCAGGAGTCTGTAGCCGAGTGGATTAAGAGCTGCGACCGATGTTCAGCCGCGAAAGGGCCGAAAAGAAGATCTCGAGGCCGCATGCAGCAGTACAACGTGGGAGCGCCCTTCGAGCGGATTGCTATGGACGTCGCACATTGGGAAAAAAACAGGCAAAAACGCTCGCATTGGAGCAAATTCAAAAGTTGCGAATCTGATTATTTTTTTTACTTGTCGTAATATAGATACTTTAGCCAGATAGAAAATCAACTTTTTAAGTCCCTTCATCCCATGACCTGAACTTTACAGCCTTTCAAAGTTGAAAGTTTTATTAAATTATTTTCACTTCTAGCAACATATCGTTAACCCTTTCGGTACTTCTTTTTTGTTTTTAACTTTAAAAGTCATTCTTTTCCATTTTATTACTGTTCAAGCTTACATAATGAATAATCAAAAGTCATTTTTTAAAATATTGTTCGAAAAAGTGGTTTTTGGGCATCATGAAATATGGCATAGTAAAAAATAAAAAAAATCGTACAGCCTTAGTGAACTATATTTGGGATCTAACTTTTTTTACACTTATTAAAGCAATAAATACCTATTAGATTACTTACATAAACCTATAAAATAAATTGATTTTTGTATTAGAATAAATAAAAGTACGAAGTGACCTCTGTTTGTAAAATACGCAGCTCGATAGGACTGCGCACTTTCGGAACCCTTACAATTTACTTGGTACACTAATCAAAATATTTTTTTCATTATTTGATATAAAAACCTTCAGAGAAAAATACAAAAATTTAAAAATATAGTATCCACAAGTTTTTGACCTAAAACAGGCACTGAAAAGAGACTATGCCATATGGCATAGAATAACCGAAAGGGTTAACAGGGTTGTCTTCAAATGCCCGTACAATCTATATTTTTTAATTAAATTCCATAATTTTTCACATGTGGAGTATCGATATCTAAGCAATTAATATGAAAAAAATTGTATTTTAAAAATGTTTATTTTGGCAAAAAAATTTAATAATAATATAATATATATATATATACCGTTGCCTCATTTTTTGATAAAAATGAGAAAAATTGGGATTTTCTCTGGACTGTAACTGGGACTGTAGATTCCACAGCACTCCACGAAATACGTATACACTGATTAGGTGGGACATTCAGCTAAATGATGGTACCAAACTCATCTGCGGCGTTCTGCGACAAAATGAATGCGAGCAATTCTCGCATGCCAACCCAAGCACTTTTTGTACTCAGTTGTGGTGAGCAACGATATATTTTTAATTGCTGAGCAAAACTATATCTTATGAAAAACAGCGGTGTTGAAAGGAATAAATATGTATTTAAATGTATAGAATTAAGATATGTATATATATATCGCATTGATTTATCTATGTCCGTCTGTTAATGTGTCTTCCAATTGGTCTGTCTGATGGAATGTATTCATAATATCTTTCGATAAAGTTGAGATAGGAGACTGAAATTTTGTACAAAAACTGTAGAAATCATGAGAATAACATATTGACTAAAATGGGCGTGGTTTGCACATTTTTTAACAGGGTTGCCATATAAAGATATTTTTCAAAATATGAACTTTTAAATATTTGCCGTCCGTTTAGGAATATTTTTGTCTGGAAATAGGTGTGACATGCCTCTTTAACCCCTTGAGATACATAATAAGTCATTAGTTTAACTTTTATTGAGGAAAGTTATACTTGTCAGTTAACATTTTCCGTGCTTTATAAAAGTAAATGAATAGTTGAGATTTTTTTAAGAAAGAGTTTGCCTACTGGTGCTGCTTCGCTACAGAGTACAGCTGCAGCGGCTACGCCATTACAAGCGTTGGACATGAGCCAACTAATGGATGCACTCAAAGGCATGTCGGCGCAAATAGAAACTACGAATCTCGAAATTTCAGCAAAAGTCGAGACTGCAAATCGAGAAATGGCGGAAAATTCTGCGCGCATAGAGCAGAAGGTGGAGGAAATTTCCAATAGGCTGAATGTGAAAGTTCAGCATCTCGAGACGCGAATGGACAATTGGGACAAACGAGTTGACAAAATGGGTGAATCCCTAAACAGACGAGTTGACAACGTGGATGAGTCCTTGAATAAACGAGTTGACAGTCTGGAAGATTCGATGCACATAAAGATAGATGAACGGCTTCGAGAGGTATAGCCACGAGAATGTTTGCCACCGGTTCAGGACGGTTTTGCTGCCAGAACAGAAGTGCGTACTTATGATGGTGCTGCGCCGTTCGATACATTTAAATTGCAATTCGACTTGGCTGCTTTGGAAAAGCAGTGGACAGATATCAGGAAAGGTCGGAGGTTGGCACTGGCGCTGAAAGGTCCTGCTGCTGAGGTAATCAAATCAGTTCCAGAATGTTTAAGAAGTGATTACGGTGCCATCATGAGAGCGTTGGCAGCGAAGTATAGCGACGAGCACAACCATACGCTATACTACTGTGAGCAGAAGAACCGCAAGCAAAGAGGCAACAGGCGCTGCAGACATATGCAGCAGACATTGAGCGGCTCGTACAGTTGTGCTACCCAACATTTGGTGCTGATGATCTCGAGAGGATGAAGATTGAGTCGTTTATTGAAGGTCTTCATGATCCAGAAACACGGCGCAGTGCGTTGATGATGGGCAAGCCGACATTTAAGGAGACGGTGACCAGCGCGATGACATATGAAGCGGCATGGATTGGGAGCACTCGGTATGCACTTGCAAGGATACGCCAGATTCAGGCGGACAACGACATTCCGATCCAGGCCATAAGCTCTGATATACCGGACAGGCTACGGGTGGTCTCCTCTAAAATTGTTTGCTGGGTATGTGGCAAGCAGGGCCACATATCACGAGACTGCCGACAACGAAAGAGCCGTTCCCGTTCTCGATCGTAATCGCCTGAAGCGAGGAATACTGACAATCGACGCCCAGCCAACAAGCGCAGGGCTGAGGACGGCGAGTCGTTTAACTAGAACGGGTCAGCCCAAAGGGGCGTGAGCTGATCCCCACAATCTGCCGCCCGACCGTCCTTGTCTCACAGCTGAAACGACAGCCCAGCAGCTTGACAATTGGATAGATGGAAAGTGGTTAGTGTTGGCACTGGATACTGGAGCGTCATATTCCATCATATAAAGGAAGCTCCTGAAGAACTGGGAACCGCTGCATGGCATACAGCTGCGGACTGCGACTGGCGAGCGCGCGCCGGTAAAAGGGAAAGTTACAAAAACGACTGCGACTGAACCATGAGTTCATCGTCGCGGATATAATGGACGACGTGATTATCGGCGTGGATTTCATGATTAGGCACGGTTTTACGCTGGACCTGAAGGAAAATGTGCCAAGATATGCCAACGTTGAATTCCCGCTGCACACCGGCTATGAGCGAAGCGTGGCGGTAAGGAAGGTTGTATCGTGTCAACACAGGAGGATACCAGCGAATTCTGAGGCGATTGTGTGGGCAAAGGTAGACGAGGACGATGGGACGAGTCGGCTGTAGGTTGTAGAAGCAAAGAAACAAGGACACGACAACATCATCATCGGACGTACATTAGTGGAACCTAAGAATGGCAGAATACCAGTCAGAATACTGAACCCCCTGAATGCACCCAGATATGTCGGGAAAGATGAGGTAATTGGCGAGTGTAAGGAAGCTCTAGCAGTGGTCAATTGCGAGTAGCCCACCTGGAGGTAATAAAAAGAGCGGGTTTAACATGGACGTCATACCGCAAGAGAACCAGTGGAGCAGCAAGTTGACGGCCAAGCAGAAACAGAAGGTGAGGTTTTTTCCTGCAGCACTATGGGTCAGTATTTGCGGCAGAAGAAGGCGGAAGAACAGCCATAGTGAAGCACACATCGACACCAGAAGGGCAAAACGGATTCGCCAACCACCAAGACGAGTTCCTCTGGCCAAGAGGGAGGAGGTCACAAATTTGATCGAAAACATGCGAAAAGAAAAGGTCATAGAGCCTTCTTCAGGCCCCTGGTGCTCGCCGGTCGTGCTAGTCAAGAAAAAGGATGGCAGTACCCGGTTTTGTGTGGACTATCGGAAGCTCAATGATGTGACCAAGAAGGACAGTTATCCACTACCTCGACGGATCGATGACACCCTGGACACACTGTCAGGCACGCAGTGGTTCTCCACGCTCGACTTACGCAGCGGCTATTGGCAGGTAGAGCTTGCAGACAAGGACAAGGAGAAAACGGCTTTCAGTGTTGGCGATGGCTTGTGGCAGTTCACCGTCATGCCGTTTGGACTCTGCAACGCACCAAGCAACATTCGAGCGTCTAATGGAACGCATGCTAAAAGGGCTGCATTGGGTAACGTGTCTGGTGTACCTCGACGACATAATCGTGATGGGTAAAAACTTCGACGACCACCTGGGAAAGCTAAAGGAGGTATTCGAGCGGATACGAGAATTCGGAAGAAGTGCTCGCTGTTCCAAAAGGAGGTCAAGTATCTGGGTCATACGGTTTCCGCCCGCGGAGTACATAGGGATGAAGGCAAAATCACGGCGGTGAAGGAGTGGCCCCGGCCACGCAATCTACACGAACTCCGCAGTTCCCTGGGCCTGTGCACATTCTACCGCCGACTTGTTCCGGGATTCGCGAACATAGCCAGCAGCTTGCACAAACTAACGAAAAAGAGCCAAGCTTTCGAGTGGAATGAGGAGTAGGAACAGGCTTTTGCACGTCTGAAGGAAAAACTGTGCAGTGTTCCAATTCTGGCCTTCCCCGTGCCTGGGGAGATGTTTGTGCTGGATACAGATGCAAGCGGGAATAGTATTGGCGTTGTGCTATCACAGATAATAGACAGCCAGGAACAAGTGATAGCGTACTACAGTAGGGTTCTATCGAAACCGGAGCGCAACTACTGTGTGACACGGAGAGAACTGCTGGCGGTATTGGACTGCGTAAAACACTTCCACAAATATCTGTATGGACAAAGGTTTCGCCTGCGCGCAGATCATGCGGCATTGAGATGGCTCGTGAACTTTAAGGATCCTGAAGGGTAATTGGCGCGGTGGATCGAGCAACTGCAGAGCTACGACTACACGATTGAGCATCGCAAGGGCAGTAGCCATGGAAATGCCGATGCCTTGTCACGCCGTCCGTGCAAAGTCGAATGCAGGCAGTGCTCGCGAGCCGAAAGCAGAGAACAGATAGTGGACGTTCAGTTGGTAAGCGTTATGCCAGAGGAGGAGTGGTCTGCGGAGAGGCTACAAAAGGACCAGCGTGAGGATGCGGATCTTGCAAAAATCGTCGAAGGCAAGGAGCAAGGCGCACGTCCAGACTGGCAGGAGATGGCCGGTGAAAGCCCGATTGCTAAGGCTTACTGGGCACAGTGGAAAAGTCTGCGGCTGAAAGAAGGATGTACCCCGAATGGGAGAGCGCGGATGGTCGGACCAGCAACTCCCTAATGGTAGTGCCGAAATGCAGAATCAACGAGGTCATCGAGGCATACCATAACGACTCCAGTGGAGGGCACCTGGGCATCACCAAAACCGTCGCCAAAATAAAAAGACGATTCTACTGGGTAGGATATCAGGAGTCTGTAGCCGAGTGGATTAAGAGCTGCGACCGATGTTCAGCCGCGAAAGGGCCGAAAAGAAGATCTCGAGGCCGCATGCAGCAGTACAACGTGGGAGCGCCCTTCGAGCGGATTGCTATGGACGTCGCACATTGGGAAAAAAACAGGCAAAAACGCTCGCATTGGAGCAAATTCAAAAGTTGCGAATCTGATTATTTTTTTTACTTGTCGTAATATAGATACTTTAGCCAGATAGAAAATCAACTTTTTAAGTCCCTTCATCCCATGACCTGAACTTTACAGCCTTTCAAAGTTGAAAGTTTTATTAAATTATTTTCACTTCTAGCAACATATCGTTAACCCTTTCGGTACTTCTTTTTTGTTTTTAACTTTAAAAGTCATTCTTTTCCATTTTATTACTGTTCAAGCTTACATAATGAATAATCAAAAGTCATTTTTTAAAATATTGTTCGAAAAAGTGGTTTTTGGGCATCATGAAATATGGCATAGTAAAAAATAAAAAAAATCGTACAGCCTTAGTGAACTATATTTGGGATCTAACTTTTTTTACACTTATTAAAGCAATAAATACCTATTAGATTACTTACATAAACCTATAAAATAAATTGATTTTTGTATTAGAATAAATAAAAGTACGAAGTGACCTCTGTTTGTAAAATACGCAGCTCGATAGGACTGCGCACTTTCGGAACCCTTACAATTTACTTGGTACACTAATCAAAATATTTTTTTCATTATTTGATATAAAAACCTTCAGAGAAAAATACAAAAATTTAAAAATATAGTATCCACAAGTTTTTGACCTAAAACAGGCACTGAAAAGAGACTATGCCATATGGCATAGAATAACCGAAAGGGTTAACAGGGTTGTCTTCAAATGCCCGTACAATCTATATTTTTTAATTAAATTCCATAATTTTTCACATGTGGAGTATCGATATCTAAGCAATTAATATGAAAAAAATTGTATTTTAAAAATGTTTATTTTGGCAAAAAAATTTAATAATAATATAATATATATATATATACCGTTGCCTCATTTTTTGATAAAAATGAGAAAAATTGGGATTTTCTCTGGACTGTAACTGGGACTGTAGATTCCACAGCACTCCACGAAATACGTATACACTGATTAGGTGGGACATTCAGCTAAATGATGGTACCAAACTCATCTGCGGCGTTCTGCGACAAAATGAATGCGAGCAATTCTCGCATGCCAACCCAAGCACTTTTTGTACTCAGTTGTGGTGAGCAACGATATATTTTTAATTGCTGAGCAAAACTATATCTTATGAAAAACAGCGGTGTTGAAAGGAATAAATATGTATTTAAATGTATAGAATTGAGATATGTATATATATATCGCATTGATTTATCTATGTCCGTCTGTTAATGTGTCTTCCAATTGGTCTGTCTGATGGAATGTATTCATAATATCTTTCGATAAAGTTGAGATAGGAGACTGAAATTTTGTACAAAAACTGTAGAAATCATGAGAATAACATATTGACTAAAATGGGCGTGGTTTGCACATTTTTTAACAGGGTTGCCATATAAAGATATTTTTCAAAATATGAACTTTTAAATATTTGCCGTCCGTTTAGGAATATTTTTGTCTGGAAATAGGTGTGACATGCCTCTTTAACCCCTGGAGATACATAATAAGTCATTAGTTTAACTTTTATTGAGGAAAGTTATACTTGTCAGTTAACATTTTCCGTGCTTTATAAAAGTAAATGAATAGTTGAGATTTTTTTAAGAAAGAGTTTGCCTACTGGTGCTGCTTCGCTACAGAGTACAGCTGCAGCGGCTACGCCATTACAAGCGTTGGACATGAGCCAACTAATGGATGCACTCAAAGGCATGTCGGCGCAAATAGAAACTACGAATCTCGAAATTTCAGCAAAAGTCGAGACTGCAAATCGAGAAATGGCGGAAAATTCTGCGCGCATAGAGCAGAAGGTGGAGGAAATTTCCAATAGGCTGAATGTGAAAGTTCAGCATCTCGAGACGCGAATGGACAATTGGGACAAACGAGTTGACAAAATGGGTGAATCCCTAAACAGACGAGTTGACAACGTGGATGAGTCCTTGAATAAACGAGTTGACAGTCTGGAAGATTCGATGCACATAAAGATAGATGAACGGCTTCGAGAGGTATAGCCACGAGAATGTTTGCCACCGGTTCAGGACGGTTTTGCTGCCAGAACAGAAGTGCGTACTTATGATGGTGCTGCGCCGTTCGATACATTTAAATTGCAATTCGACTTGGCTGCTTTGGAAAAGCAGTGGACAGATATCAGGAAAGGTCGGAGGTTGGCACTGGCGCTGAAAGGTCCTGCTGCTGAGGTAATCAAATCAGTTCCAGAATGTTTAAGAAGTGATTACGGTGCCATCATGAGAGCGTTGGCAGCGAAGTATAGCGACGAGCACAACCATACGCTATACTACTGTGAGCAGAAGAACCGCAAGCAAAGAGGCAACAGGCGCTGCAGACATATGCAGCAGACATTGAGCGGCTCGTACAGTTGTGCTACCCAACATTTGGTGCTGATGATCTCGAGAGGATGAAGATTGAGTCGTTTATTGAAGGTCTTCATGATCCAGAAACACGGCGCAGTGCGTTGATGATGGGCAAGCCGACATTTAAGGAGACGGTGACCAGCGCGATGACATATGAAGCGGCATGGATTGGGAGCACTCGGTATGCACTTGCAAGGATACGCCAGATTCAGGCGGACAACGACATTCCGATCCAGGCCATAAGCTCTGATATACCGGACAGGCTACGGGTGGTCTCCTCTAAAATTGTTTGCTGGGTATGTGGCAAGCAGGGCCACATATCACGAGACTGCCGACAACGAAAGAGCCGTTCCCGTTCTCGATCGTAATCGCCTGAAGCGAGGAATACTGACAATCGACGCCCAGCCAACAAGCGCAGGGCTGAGGACGGCGAGTCGTTTAACTAGAACGGGTCAGCCCAAAGGGGCGTGAGCTGATCCCCACAATCTGCCGCCCGACCGTCCTTGTCTCACAGCTGAAACGACAGCCCAGCAGCTTGACAATTGGATAGATGGAAAGTGGTTCGTGTTGGCACTGGATACTGGAGCGTCATATTCCATCATATAAAGGAAGCTCCTGAAGAACTGGGAACCGCTGCATGGCATACAGCTGCGGACTGCGACTGGCGAGCGCGCGCCGGTAAAAGGGAAAGTTACAAAAACGACTGCGACTGAACCATGAGTTCATCGTCGCGGATATAATGGACGACGTGATTATCGGCGTGGATTTCATGATTAGGCACGGTTTTACGCTGGACCTGAAGGAAAATGTGCCAAGATATGCCAACGTTGAATTCCCGCTGCACACCGGATATGAGCGAAGCGTGGCGGTAAGGAAGGTTGTATCGTGTCAACACAGGAGGATACCAGCGAATTCTGAGGCGATTGTGTGGGCAAAGGTAGACGAGGACGATGGGACGAGTCGGCTGTAGGTTGTAGAAGCAAAGAAACAAGGACACGACAACATCATCATCGGACGTACATTAGTGGAACCTAAGAATGGCAGAATACCAGTCAGAATACTGAACCCCCTGAATGCACCCAGATATGTCGGGAAAGATGAGGTAATTGGCGAGTGTAAGGAAGCTCTAGCAGTGGTCAATTGCGAGTAGCCCACCTGGAGGTAATAAAAAGAGCGGGTTTAACATGGACGTCATACCGCAAGAGAACCAGTGGAGCAGCAAGTTGACGGCCAAGCAGAAACAGAAGGTGAGGTTTTTTCCTGCAGCACTATGGGTCAGTATTTGCGGCAGAAGAAGGCGGAAGAACAGCCATAGTGAAGCACACATCGACACCAGAAGGGCAAAACGGATTCGCCAACCACCAAGACGAGTTCCTCTGGCCAAGAGGGAGGAGGTCACAAATTTGATCGAAAACATGCGAAAAGAAAAGGTCATAGAGCCTTCTTCAGGCCCCTGGTGCTCGCCGGTCGTGCTAGTCAAGAAAAAGGATGGCAGTACCCGGTTTTGTGTGGACCATCGGAAGCTCAATGATGTGACCAAGAAGGACAGTTATCCACTACCTCGACGGATCGATGACACCCTGGACACACTGTCAGGCACGCAGTGGTTCTCCACGCTCGACTTACGCAGCGGCTATTGGCAGGTAGAGCTTGCAGACAAGGACAAGGAGAAAACGGCTTTCAGTGTTGGCGATGGCTTGTGGCAGTTCACCGTCATGCCGTTTGGACTCTGCAACGCACCAAACAACATTCGAGCGTCTAATGGAACGCATGCTAAAAGGGCTGCATTGGGTAACGTGTCTGGTGTACCTCGACGACATAATCGTGATGGGTAAAAACTTCGACGACCACCTGGGAAAGCTAAAGGAGGTATTCGAGCGGATACGAGAATTCGGAAGAAGTGCTCGCTGTTCCAAAAGGAGGTCAAGTATCTGGGTCATACGGTTTCCGCCCGCGGAGTACATAGGGATGAAGGCAAAATCACGGCGGTGAAGGAGTGGCCCCGGCCACGCAATCTACACGAACTCCGCAGTTCCCTGGGCCTGTGCACATTCTACCGCCGACTTGTTCCGGGATTCGCGAACATAGCCAGCAGCTTGCACAAACTAACGAAAAAGAGCCAAGCTTTCGAGTGGAACGAGGAGTAGGAACAGGCTTTTGCACGTCTGAAGGAAAAACTGTGCAGTGTTCCAATTCTGGCCTTCCCCGTGCCTGGGGAGATGTTTGTGCTGGATACAGATGCAAGCGGGAATAGTATTGGCGTTGTGCTATCACAGATAATAGACAGCCAGGAACAAGTGATAGCGTACTACAGTAGGGTTCTATCGAAACCGGAGCGCAACTACTGTGTGACACGGAGAGAACTGCTGGCGGTATTGGACTGCGTAAAACACTTCCACAAATATCTGTATGGACAAAGGTTTCGCCTGCGCGCAGATCATGCGGCATTGAGATGGCTCGTGAACTTTAAGGATCCTGAAGGGTAATTGGCGCGGTGGATCGAGCAACTGCAGAGCTACGACTACACGATTGAGCATCGCAAGGGCAGTAGCCATGGAAATGCCGATGCCTTGTCACGCCGTCCGTGCAAAGTCGAATGCAGGCAGTGCTCGCGAGCCGAAAGCAGAGAACAGATAGTGGACGTTCAGTTGGTAAGCGTTATGCCAGAGGAGGAGTGGTCTGCGGAGAGGCTACAAAAGGACCAGCGTGAGGATGCGGATCTTGCAAAAATCGTCGAAGGCAAGGAGCAAGGCGCACGTCCAGACTGGCAGGAGATGGCCGGTGAAAGCCCGATTGCTAAGGCTTACTGGGCACAGTGGAAAAGTCTGCGGCTGAAAGAAGGATGCCTGTACCCCGAATGGGAGAGCGCGGATGGTCGGACCAGCAACTCCCTAATGGTAGTGCCGAAATGCAGAATCAACGAGGTCATCGAGGCATACCATAACGACTCCAGTGGAGGGCACCTGGGCATCACCAAAACCGTCGCCAAAATAAAAAGACGATTCTACTGGGTAGGATATCAGGAGTCTGTAGCCGAGTGGATTAAGAGCTGCGACCGATGTTCAGCCGCGAAAGGGCCGAAAAGAAGATCTCGAGGCCGCATGCAGCAGTACAACGTGGGAGCGCCCTTCGAGCGGATTGCTATGGACGTCGCACATTGGGAAAAAAACAGGCAAAAACGCTCGCATTGGAGCAACTTCAAAAGTTGCGAATCTGATTATTTTTTTTACTTGTCGTAATATAGATACTTTAGCCAGATAGAAAATCAACTTTTTAAGTCCCTTCATCCCATGACCTGAACTTTACAGCCTTTCAAAGTTGAAAGTTTTATTAAATTATTTTCACTTCTAGCAAAATATCGTTAACCCTTTCGGTACTTCTTTTTTGTTTTTAACTTTAAAAGTCATTCATTTCCATTTTATTACTGTTCAAGCTTACATAATGAATAATCAAAAGTCATTTTTTAAAATATTGTTCGAAAAAGTGGTTTTTGGGCATCATGAAATATGGCATAGTAAAAAATAAAAAAAATCGTACAGCCTTAGTGAACTATATTTGGGATCTAACTTTTTTTACACTTATTAAAGCAATAAATACCTATTAGATTACTTACATAAACCTATAAAATAAATTGATTTTTGTATTAGAATAAATAAAAGTACGAAGTGACCTCTTTTTGTAAAATACGCAGCTCGATAGGACTGCGCACTTTCGGAACCCTTACAATTTACTTGGTACACTAATCAAAATATTTTTTTCATTATTTGATATAAAAACCTTCAGAGAAAAATACAAAAATTTAAAAATATAGTATCCACAAGTTTTTGACCTAAAACAGGCACTGAAAAGAGACTATGCCATATGGCATAGAATAACCGAAAGGGTTAACAGGGTTGTCTTCAAATGCCCGTACAATCTATATTTTTTAATTAAATTCCATAATTTTTCACATGTGGAGTATCGATATTTAAGCAATTAATATGAAAAAATTGTATTTTAAAAATGTTTATTTTGGCAAAAAAATTTAATAATAATATAATATATATATATATACCGTTGCCTCATTTTTTGATAAAAATGAGAAAAATTGGGATTTTCTCTGGACTGTAACTGGGACTGTAGATTCCACAGCACTCCACGAAATACGTATACACTGATTAGGTGGGACATTCAGCTAAATGATGGTACCAAACTCATCTGCGGCGTTCTGCGACAAAATGAATGCGAGCAATTCTCGCATGCCAACCCAAGCACTTTTTGTACTCAGTTGTGGTGAGCAACGATATATTTTTAATTGCTGAGCAAAACTATATCTTATGAAAAACAGCGGTGTTGAAAGGAATAAATATGTATTTAAATGTATAGAATTGAGATATGTATATATATATCGCATTGATTTATCTATGTCCGTCTGTTAATGTGTCTTCCAATTGGTCTGTCTGATGGAATGTATTCATAATATCTTTCGATAAAGTTGAGATAGGAGACTGAAATTTTGTACAAAAACTGTAGAAATCATGAGAATAACATATTGACTAAAATGGGCGTGGTTTGCACATTTTTTAACAGGGTTGCCATATAAAGATATTTTTCAAAATATGAACTTTTAAATATTTGCCGTCCGTTTAGGAATATTTTTGTCTGGAAATAGGTGTGACATGCCTCTTTAACCCCTTGAGATACATAATAAGTCATTAGTTTAACTTTTATTGAGGAAAGTTATACTTGTCAGTTAACATTTTCCGTGCTTTATAAAAGTAAATGAATAGTTGAGATTTTTTTAAGAAAGAGTTTGCCTACTGGTGCTGCTTCGCTACAGAGTACAGCTGCAGCGGCTACGCCATTACAAGCGTTGGACATGAGCCAACTAATGGATGCACTCAAAGGCATGTCGGCGCAAATAGAAACTACGAATCTCGAAATTTCAGCAAAAGTCGAGACTGCAAATCGAGAAATGGTGGAAAATTCTGCGCGCATAGAGCAGAAGGTGGAGGAAATTTCCAATAGGCTGAATGTGAAAGTTCAGCATCTCGAGACGCGAATGGACAATTGGGACAAACGAGTTGACAAAATGGGTGAATCCCTAAACAGACGAGTTGACAACGTGGATGAGTCCTTGAATAAACGAGTTGACAGTCTGGAAGATTCGATGCACATAAAGATAGATGAACGGCTTCGAGAGGTATAGCCACGAGAATGTTTGCCACCGGTTCAGGACGGTTTTGCTGCCAGAACAGAAGTGCGTACTTATGATGGTGCTGCGCCGTTCGATACATTTAAATTGCAATTCGACTTGGCTGCTTTGGAAAAGCAGTGGACAGATATCAGGAAAGGTCGGAGGTTGGCACTGGCGCTGAAAGGTCCTGCTGCTGAGGTAATCAAATCAGTTCCAGAATGTTTAAGAAGTGATTACGGTGCCATCATGAGAGCGTTGGCAGCGAAGTATAGCGACGAGCACAACCATACGCTATACTACTGTGAGCAGAAGAACCGCAAGCAAAGAGGCAACAGGCGCTGCAGACATATGCAGCAGACATTGAGCGGCTCGTACAGTTGTGCTACCCAACATTTGGTGCTGATGATCTCGAGAGGATGAAGATTGAGTCGTTTATTGAAGGTCTTCATGATCCAGAAACACGGCGCAGTGCGTTGATGATGGGCAAGCCGACATTTAAGGAGACGGTGACCAGCGCGATGACATATGAAGCGGCATGGATTGGGAGCACTCGGTATGCACTTGCAAGGATACGCCAGATTCAGGCGGACAACGACATTCCGATCCAGGCCATAAGCTCTGATATACCGGACAGGCTACGGGTGGTCTCCTCTAAAATTGTTTGCTGGGTATGTGGCAAGCAGGGCCACATATCACGAGACTGCCGACAACGAAAGAGCCGTTCCCGTTCTCGATCGTAATCGCCTGAAGCGAGGAATACTGACAATCGACGCCCAGCCAACAAGCGCAGGGCTGAGGACGGCGAGTCGTTTAACTAGAACGGGTCAGCCCAAAGGGGCGTGAGCTGATCCCCACAATCTGCCGCCCGACCGTCCTTGTCTCACAGCTGAAACGACAGCCCGGCAGCTTGACAATTGGATAGATGGAAAGTGGTTCGTGTTGGCACTGGATACTGGAGCGTCATATTCCATCATATAAAGGAACCTCCTGAAGAACTGGGAACCGCTGCATGGCATACAGCTGCGGACTGCGACTGGCGAGCGCGCGCCGGTAAAAGGGAAACTTACAAAAACGACTGCGACTGAACCATGAGTTCATCGTCGCGGATATAATGGACGACGTGATTATCGGCGTGGATTTCATGATTAGGCACGGTTTTACGCTGGACCTGAAGGAAAATGTGCCGAGATATGCCAACGTTGAATTCCCGCTGCACACCGGCTATGAGCGAAGCGTGGCGGTAAGGAAGGTTGTATCGTGTCAACACAGGAGGATACCAGCGAATTCTGAGGCGATTGTGTGGGCAAAGGTAGACGAGGACGATGGGACGAGTCGGCTGTGGGTTGTAGAAGCAAAGAAACAAGGACACGACAACATCATCATCGGACGTACATTAGTGGAACCTAAGAATGGCAGAATACCAGTTAGAATACTGAACCCCCTGAATGCACCCAGATATGTCGGGAAATATGAGGTAATTGGCGAGTGTAAGGAAGCTCTAGCAGTGGTCAATTGCGAGAGTAGCCCACCTGGAGGTCATAGAGCCTTCTTCAGGCCCCTGGTGCTCGCCGGTCGTGCTAGTCAAGAAAAAGGATGGCAGTACCCGGTTTTGTGTGGACTATCGGAAGCTCAATGATGTGACCAAGAAGGACAGTTATCCACTACCTCGACGGATCGATGACACCCTGGACACACTGTCAGGCACGCAGTGGTTCTCCACGCTCGACTTACGCAGCGGCTATTGGCAGGTACAGCTTGCAGACAAGGACAAGGAGAAAACGGCTTTCAGTGTTGGCGATGGCTTGTGGCAGTTCACCGTCATGCCGTTTGGACTCTGCAACGCACCAGCAACATTCGAGCGGCTAATGGAACGCATGCTAAAAGGGCTGCATTGGGTAACGTGTCTGGTGTACCTCGACGACATAATCGTGATGGGTAAAAACTTCGACGACCACCTGGGAAAGCTAAAGGAGGTATTCGAGCGGATACGAGAATTCGGAAGAAGTGCTCGCTGTTCCAAAAGGAGGTCAAGTATCTGGGTCATACGGTTTCCGCCCGCGGAGTACATAGGGATGAAGGCAAAATCACGGCGGTGAAGGAGTGGCCCCGGCCACGCAATCTACACGAACTCCGCAGTTCCCTGGGCCTGTGCACATTCTACCGCCGACTTGTTCCGGGACTCGCGAACATAGCCAGCAGCTTGCACAAACTAACGAAAAAGAGCCAAGCTTTCGAGTGGAACGAGGAGTAGGAACAGGCTTTTGCACGTCTGAAGGAAAAACTGTGCAGTGTTCCAATTCTGGCCTTCCCCGTGCCTGGGGAGATGTTTGTGCTGGATACAGATGCAAGCGGGAATAGTATTGGCGTTGTGCTATCACAGATAATAGACGGCCAGGAACAAGTGATAGCGTACTACAGTAGGGTTCTATCGAAACCGGAGCGCAACTACTGTGTGACACGGAGAGAACTGCTGGCGGTATTGGACTGCGTAAAACACTTCCACAAATATCTGTATGAACAAAGGTTTCGCCTGCGCGCAGATCATGCGGCATTGAGATGGCTCGTGAACTTTAAGGATCCTGAAGGGTAATTGGCGCGGTGGATCGAGCAACGGCAGAGCTACGACTACACGATTGAGCATCGCAAGGGCAGTAGCCATGGAAATGCCGATGCCTTGTCACGCCGTCCGTGCAAAGTCGAATGCATGCAGTGCTCGCGAGCCGAAAGCAGAGAACAGATAGTGGACGTTCAGTTGGTAAGCGTTATGCCAGAGGAAGAGTGGTCTGCGGAGAGGCTACAAAAGGACCAGCGTGAGGATGCGGATCTTGCAAAAATCGTCGAAGGCAAGGAGCAAGGCGCACGTCCAGACTGGCAGGAGATGGCCGGTGAAAGCCCGATTGCTAAGGCTTACTGGGCACAGTGGAAAAGTCTGCGGCTGAAAGAAGGATGCCTGTACCCCGAATGGGAGAGCGCGGATGGTCGGACCAGCAACTCCCTAATGGTAGTGCCGAAATGCAGAATCAACGAGGTCATCGAGGCATACCATAACGACTCCAGTGGAGGGCACCTGGGCATCACCAAAACCGTCGCCAAAATAAAAAGACGATTCTACTGGGTAGGATATCAGGAGTCTGTAGCCGAGTGGATTAAGAGCTGCGACCGATGTTCAGCCGCGAAAGGGCCGAAAAGAAGATCTCGAGGCCGCATGCAGCAGTACAACGTGGGAGCGCCCTTCGAGCGGATTGCTATGGACGTCGCACATTGTGAAAAAAACAGGCAAAAACGCTCGCATTGGAGCAAATTCAAAAGTTGCGAATCTGATTATTTTTTTTACTTGTAATATAGATACTTTAGCCAGATAGAAAATCAACTTTTTAAGTCCCTTCATCACATGACCTGAACTTTACAGCCTTTCAAAGTTGAAAGTTTTATTAAATTATTTTCACTTCTAGCAAAATATCGTTAACAGGGTTGTCTTCAAATGCCCGTACAATCTATATTTTTTAATTAAATTCCATAATTTTTCACATGTGGAGTATCGATATTTAAGCAATTAATATGAAAAAAATTGTATTTTAAAAATGTTTATTTTGGCAAAAAAATTTAATAATAATATAATATATATATATATACCGTTGCCTCATTTTTTGATAAAAATGAGAAAAATTGGGATTTTCTCTGGACTGTAACTGGGACTGTAGATTCCACAGCACTCCACGAAATACGTATACACTGATTAGGTGGGACATTCAGCTAAATGATGGTACCAAACTCATCTGCGGCGTTCTGCGACAAAATGAATGCGAGCAATTCTCGCATGCCAACCCAAGCACTTTTTGTACTCAGTTGTGGTGAGCAACGATATATTTTTAATTGCTGAGCAAAACTATATCTTATGAAAAACAGCGGTGTTGAAAGGAATAAATATGTATTTAAATGTATAGAATTGAGATATGTATATATATATCGCATTGATTTATCTATGTCCGTCTGTTAATGTGTCTTCCAATTGGTCTGTCTGATGGAATGTATTCATAATATCTTTCGATAAAGTTGAGATAGGAGACTGAAATTTTGTACAAAAACTGTAGAAATCATGAGAATAACATATTGACTAAAATGGGCGTGGTTTGCACATTTTTTAACAGGGTTGCCATATAAAGATATTTTTCAAAATATGAACTTTTAAATATTTGCCGTCCGTTTAGGAATATTTTTGTCTGGAAATAGGTGTGACATGCCTCTTTAACCCCTTGAGATACATAATAAGTCATTAGTTTAACTTTTATTGAGGAAAGTTATACTTGTCAGTTAACATTTTCCGTGCTTTATAAAAGTAAATGAATAGTTGAGATTTTTTTAAGAAAGAGTTTGCCTACTGGTGCTGCTTCGCTACAGAGTACAGCTGCAGCGGCTACGCCATTACAAGCGTTGGACATGAGCCAACTAATGGATGCACTCAAAGGCATGTCGGCGCAAATAGAAACTACGAATCTCGAAATTTCAGCAAAAGTCGAGACTGCAAATCGAGAAATGGCGGAAAATTCTGCGCGCATAGAGCAGAAGGTGGAGGAAATTTCCAATAGGCTGAATGTGAAAGTTCAGCATCTCGAGACGCGAATGGACAATTGGGACAAACGAGTTGACAAAATGGGTGAATCCCTAAACAGACGAGTTGACAACGTGGATGAGTCCTTGAATAAACGAGTTGACAGTCTGGAAGATTCGATGCACATAAAGATAGATGAACGGCTTCGAGAGGTATAGCCACGAGAATGTTTGCCACCGGTTCAGGACGGTTTTGCTGCCAGAACAGAAGTGCGTACTTATGATGGTGCTGCGCCGTTCGATACATTTAAATTGCAATTCGACTTGGCTGCTTTGGAAAAGCAGTGGACAGATATCAGGAAAGGTCGGAGGTTGGCACTGGCGCTGAAAGGTCCTGCTGCTGAGGTAATCAAATCAGTTCCAGAATGTTTAAGAAGTGATTACGGTGCCATCATGAGAGCGTTGGCAGCGATGTATAGCGACGAGCACAACCATACGCTATACTACTGTGAGCAGAAGAACCGCAAGCAAAGAGGCAACAGGCGCTGCAGACATATGCAGCAGACATTGAGCGGCTCGTACAGTTGTGCTACCCAACATTTGGTGCTGATGATCTCGAGAGGATGAAGATTGAGTCGTTTATTGAAGGTCTTCATGATCCAGAAACACGGCGCAGTGCGTTGATGATGGGCAAGCCGACATTTAAGGAGACGGTGACCAGCGCGATGACATATGAAGCGGCATGGATTGGGAGCACTCGGTATGCACTTGCAAGGATACGCCAGATTCAGGCGGACAACGACATTCCGATCCAGGCCATAAGCTCTGATATACCGGACAGGCTACGGGTGGTCTCCTCTAAAATTGTTTGCTGGGTATGTGGCAAGCAGGGCCACATATCACGAGACTGCCGACAACGAAAGAGCCGTTCCCGTTCTCGATCGTAATCGCCTGAAGCGAGGAATACTGACAATCGACGCCCAGCCAACAAGCGCAGGGCTGAGGACGGCGAGTCGTTTAACTAGAACGGGTCAGCCCAAAGGGGCGTGAGCTGATCCCCACAATCTGCCGCCCGACCGTCCTTGTCTCACAGCTGAAACGACAGCCCGGCAGCTTGACAATTGGATAGATGGAAAGTGGTTCGTGTTGGCACTGGATACTGGAGCGTCATATTCCATCATATAAAGGAACCTCCTGAAGAACTGGGAACCGCTGCATGGCATACAGCTGCGGACTGCGACTGGCGAGCGCGCGCCGGTAAAAGGGAAACTTACAAAAACGACTGCGACTGAACCATGAGTTCATCGTCGCGGATATAATGGACGACGTGATTATCGGCGTGGATTTCATGATTAGGCACGGTTTTACGCTGGACCTGAAGGAAAATGTGCCGAGATATGCCAACGTTGAATTCCCGCTGCACACCGGCTATGAGCGAAGCGTGGCGGTAAGGAAGGTTGTATCGTGTCAACACAGGAGGATACCAGCGAATTCTGAGGCGATTGTGTGGGCAAAGGTAGACGAGGACGATGGGACGAGTCGGCTGTGGGTTGTAGAAGCAAAGAAACAAGGACACGACAACATCATCATCGGACGTACATTAGTGGAACCTAAGAATGGCAGAATACCAGTTAGAATACTGAACCCCCTGAATGCACCCAGATATGTCGGGAAATATGAGGTAATTGGCGAGTGTAAGGAAGCTCTAGCAGTGGTCAATTGCGAGAGTAGCCCACCTGGAGGTCATAGAGCCTTCTTCAGGCTCCTGGTGCTCGCCGGTCGTGCTAGTCAAGAAAAAGGATGGCAGTACCCGGTTTTGTGTGGACTATCGGAAGCTCAATGATGTGACCAAGAAGGACAGTTATCCACTACCTCGACGGATCGATGACACCCTGGACACACTGTCAGGCACGCAGTGGTTCTCCACGCTCGACTTACGCAGCGGCTATTGGCAGGTACAGCTTGCAGACAAGGACAAGGAGAAAACGGCTTTCAGTGTTGGCGATGGCTTGTGGCAGTTCACCGTCATGCCGTTTGGACTCTGCAACGCACCAGCAACATTCGAGCGGCTAATGGAACGCATGCTAAAAGGGCTGCATTGGGTAACGTGTCTGGTGTACCTCGACGACATAATCGTGATGGGTAAAAACTTCGACGACCACCTGGGAAAGCTAAAGGAGGTATTCGAGCGGATACGAGAATTCGGAAGAAGTGCTCGCTGTTCCAAAAGGAGGTCAAGTATCTGGGTCATACGGTTTCCGCCCGCGGAGTACATAGGGATGAAGGCAAAATCACGGCGGTGAAGGAGTGGCCCCGGCCACGCAATCTACACGAACTCCGCAGTTCCCTGGGCCTGTGCACATTCTACCGCCGACTTGTTCCGGGACTCGCGAACATAGCCAGCAGCTTGCACAAACTAACGAAAAAGAGCCAAGCTTTCGAGTGGAACGAGGAGTAGGAACAGGCTTTTGCACGTCTGAAGGAAAAACTGTGCAGTGTTCCAATTCTGGCCTTCCCCGTGCCTGGGGAGATGTTTGTGCTGGATACAGATGCAAGCGGGAATAGTATTGGCGTTGTGCTATCACAGATAATAGACGGCCAGGAACAAGTGATAGCGTACTACAGTAGGGTTCTATCGAAACCGGAGCGCAACTACTGTGTGACACGGAGAGAACTGCTGGCGGTATTGGACTGCGTAAAACACTTCCACAAATATCTGTATGAACAAAGGTTTCGCCTGCGCGCAGATCATGCGGCATTGAGATGGCTCGTGAACTTTAAGGATCCTGAAGGGTAATTGGCGCGGTGGATCGAGCAACGGCAGAGCTACGACTACACGATTGAGCATCGCAAGGGCAGTAGCCATGGAAATGCCGATGCCTTGTCACGCCGTCCGTGCAAAGTCGAATGCATGCAGTGCTCGCGAGCCGAAAGCAGAGAACAGATAGTGGACGTTCAGTTGGTAAGCGTTATGCCAGAGGAAGAGTGGTCTGCGGAGAGGCTACAAAAGGACCAGCGTGAGGATGCGGATCTTGCAAAAATCGTCGAAGGCAAGGAGCAAGGCGCACGTCCAGACTGGCAGGAGATGGCCGGTGAAAGCCCGATTGCTAAGGCTTACTGGGCACAGTGGAAAAGTCTGCGGCTGAAAGAAGGATGCCTGTACCCCGAATGGGAGAGCGCGGATGGTCGGACCAGCAACTCCCTAATGGTAGTGCCGAAATGCAGAATCAACGAGGTCATCGAGGCATACCATAACGACTCCAGTGGAGGGCACCTGGGCATCACCAAAACCGTCGCCAAAATAAAAAGACGATTCTACTGGGTAGGATATCAGGAGTCTGTAGCCGAGTGGATTAAGAGCTGCGACCGATGTTCAGCCGCGAAAGGGCCGAAAAGAAGATCTCGAGGCCGCATGCAGCAGTACAACGTGGGAGCGCCCTTCGAGCGGATTGCTATGGACGTCGCACATTGTGAAAAAAACAGGCAAAAACGCTCGCATTGGAGCAAATTCAAAAGTTGCGAATCTGATTATTTTTTTTACTTGTCGTAATATAGATACTTTAGCCAGATAGAAAATCAACTTTTTAAGTCCCTTCATCACATGACCTGAACTTTACAGCCTTTCAAAGTTGAAAGTTTTATTAAATTATTTTCACTTCTAGCAAAATATCGTTAACAGGGTTGTCTTCAAATGCCCGTACAATCTATATTTTTTAATTAAATTCCATAATTTTTCACATGTGGAGTATCGATATTTAAGCAATTAATATGAAAAAAATTGTATTTTAAAAATGTTTATTTTGGCAAAAAAATTTAATAATAATATAATATATATATATATACCGTTGCCTCATTTTTTGATAAAAATGAGAAAAATTGGGATTTTCTCTGGACTGTAACTGGGACTGTAGATTCCACAGCACTCCACGAAATACGTATACACTGATTAGGTGGGACATTCAGCTAAATGATGGTACCAAACTCATCTGCGGCGTTCTGCGACAAAATGAATGCGAGCAATTCTCGCATGCCAACCCAAGCACTTTTTGTACTCAGTTGTGGTGAGCAACGATATATTTTTAATTGCTGAGCAAAACTATATCTTATGAAAAACAGCGGTGTTGAAAGGAATAAATATGTATTTAAATGTATAGAATTGAGATATGTATATATATATCGCATTGATTTATCTATGTCCGTCTGTTAATGTGTCTTCCAATTGGTCTGTCTGATGGAATGTATTCATAATATCTTTCGATAAAGTTGAGATAGGAGACTGAAATTTTGTACAAAAACTGTAGAAATCATGAGAATAACATATTGACTAAAATGGGCGTGGTTTGCACATTTTTTAACAGGGTTGCCATATAAAGATATTTTTCAAAATATGAACTTTTAAATATTTGCCGTCCGTTTAGGAATATTTTTGTCTGGAAATAGGTGTGACATGCCTCTTTAACCCCTTGAGATACATAATAAGTCATTAGTTTAACTTTTATTGAGGAAAGTTATACTTGTCAGTTAACATTTTCCGTGCTTTATAAAAGTAAATGAATAGTTGAGATTTTTTTAAGAAAGAGTTTGCCTACTGGTGCTGCTTCGCTACAGAGTACAGCTGCAGCGGCTACGCCATTACAAGCGTTGGACATGAGCCAACTAATGGATGCACTCAAAGGCATGTCGGCGCAAATAGAAACTACGAATCTCGAAATTTCAGCAAAAGTCGAGACTGCAAATCGAGAAATGGCGGAAAATTCTGCGCGCATAGAGCAGAAGGTGGAGGAAATTTCCAATAGGCTGAATGTGAAAGTTCAGCATCTCGAGACGCGAATGGACAATTGGGACAAACGAGTTGACAAAATGGGTGAATCCCTAAACAGACGAGTTGACAACGTGGATGAGTCCTTGAATAAACGAGTTGACAGTCTGGAAGATTCGATGCACATAAAGATAGATGAACGGCTTCGAGAGGTATAGCCACGAGAATGTTTGCCACCGGTTCAGGACGGTTTTGCTGCCAGAACAGAAGTGCGTACTTATGATGGTGCTGCGCCGTTCGATACATTTAAATTGCAATTCGACTTGGCTGCTTTGGAAAAGCAGTGGACAGATATCAGGAAAGGTCGGAGGTTGGCACTGGCGCTGAAAGGTCCTGCTGCTGAGGTAATCAAATCAGTTCCAGAATGTTTAAGAAGTGATTACGGTGCCATCATGAGAGCGTTGGCAGCGATGTATAGCGACGAGCACAACCATACGCTATACTACTGTGAGCAGAAGAACCGCAAGCAAAGAGGCAACAGGCGCTGCAGACATATGCAGCAGACATTGAGCGGCTCGTACAGTTGTGCTACCCAACATTTGGTGCTGATGATCTCGAGAGGATGAAGATTGAGTCGTTTATTGAAGGTCTTCATGATCCAGAAACACGGCGCAGTGCGTTGATAAGGAGACGGTGCGTTGAAAGGGAAACTTACAAAAACGACTGCGACTGAACCATGAGTTCATCGTCGCGGATATAATGGACGACGTGATTATCGGCGTGGATTTCATGATTAGGCACGGTTTTACGCTGGACCTGAAGGAAAATGTGCCGAGATATGCCAACGTTGAATTCCCGCTGCACACCGGCTATGAGCGAAGCGTGGCGGTAAGGAAGGTTGTATCGTGTCAACACAGGAGGATACCAGCGAATTCTGAGGCGATTGTGTGGGCAAAGGTAGACGAGGACGATGGGACGAGTCGGCTGTGGGTTGTAGAAGCAAAGAAACAAGGACACGACAACATCATCATCGGACGTACATTAGTGGAACCTAAGAATGGCAGAATACCAGTTAGAATACTGAACCCCCTGAATGCACCCAGATATGTCGGGAAATATGAGGTAATTGGCGAGTGTAAGGAAGCTCTAGCAGTGGTCAATTGCGAGAGTAGCCCACCTGGAGGTCATAGAGCCTTCTTCAGGCTCCTGGTGCTCGCCGGTCGTGCTAGTCAAGAAAAAGGATGGCAGTACCCGGTTTTGTGTGGACTATCGGAAGCTCAATGATGTGACCAAGAAGGACAGTTATCCACTACCTCGACGGATCGATGACACCCTGGACACACTGTCAGGCACGCAGTGGTTCTCCACGCTCGACTTACGCAGCGGCTATTGGCAGGTACAGCTTGCAGACAAGGACAAGGAGAAAACGGCTTTCAGTGTTGGCGATGGCTTGTGGCAGTTCACCGTCATGCCGTTTGGACTCTGCAACGCACCAGCAACATTCGAGCGGCTAATGGAACGCATGCTAAAAGGGCTGCATTGGGTAACGTGTCTGGTGTACCTCGACGACATAATCGTGATGGGTAAAAACTTCGACGACCACCTGGGAAAGCTAAAGGAGGTATTCGAGCGGATACGAGAATTCGGAAGAAGTGCTCGCTGTTCCAAAAGGAGGTCAAGTATCTGGGTCATACGGTTTCCGCCCGCGGAGTACATAGGGATGAAGGCAAAATCACGGCGGTGAAGGAGTGGCCCCGGCCACGCAATCTACACGAACTCCGCAGTTCCCTGGGCCTGTGCACATTCTACCGCCGACTTGTTCCGGGACTCGCGAACATAGCCAGCAGCTTGCACAAACTAACGAAAAAGAGCCAAGCTTTCGAGTGGAACGAGGAGTAGGAACAGGCTTTTGCACGTCTGAAGGAAAAACTGTGCAGTGTTCCAATTCTGGCCTTCCCCGTGCCTGGGGAGATGTTTGTGCTGGATACAGATGCAAGCGGGAATAGTATTGGCGTTGTGCTATCACAGATAATAGACGGCCAGGAACAAGTGATAGCGTACTACAGTAGGGTTCTATCGAAACCGGAGCGCAACTACTGTGTGACACGGAGAGAACTGCTGGCGGTATTGGACTGCGTAAAACACTTCCACAAATATCTGTATGAACAAAGGTTTCGCCTGCGCGCAGATCATGCGGCATTGAGATGGCTCGTGAACTTTAAGGATCCTGAATTGGTAATTAGCGGCCCTTGGAGTGTTCGAGAGGAAGGTGCTTCGCAAAATCTTCGGCCCTGTTCGGGTCGGTGACGACTATCGCATACGAACCAATAACGAGCTGTATGAGCTGTATAAGGACATGGACGTAGCGCAGCGAATTAACATCCAGCGGCTACGCTGGCTCGGTCATGTCTGCCGCATGGACGACGAAGCTCCGGCGAAAAAGGCATTCGATGCGATGGTTGGAGGTCGACGGCGAAGAGGGAGGCCGTGTCTCCGGTGGAAGGACCAAGTGGAAGAGGCCCTGGTATCTCTTGGTGTGACCAACTGGAGAAGGCGCGCGCGAAGCAGAGGCGCCTGGAGAGAAGTTTTGCGGCAGGCCGTAACCCGATAACGGGTTGTTATGGCCAGTTAAGTAAGTAAGTAAGTAAGAAGGGTAATTGGCGCGGTGGATCGAGCAACGGCAGAGCTACGACTACACGATTGAGCATCGCAAGGGCAGTAGCCATGGAAATGCCGATGCCTTGTCACGCCGTCCGTGCAAAGTCGAATGCATGCAGTGCTCGCGAGCCGAAAGCAGAGAACAGATAGTGGACGTTCAGTTGGTAAGCGTTATGCCAGAGGAAGAGTGGTCTGCGGAGAGGCTACAAAAGGACCAGCGTGAGGATGCGGATCTTGCAAAAATCGTCGAAGGCAAGGAGCAAGGCGCACGTCCAGACTGGCAGGAGATGGCCGGTGAAAGCCCGATTGCTAAGGCTTACTGGGCACAGTGGAAAAGTCTGCGGCTGAAAGAAGGATGCCTGTACCCCGAATGGGAGAGCGCGGATGGTCGGACCAGCAACTCCCTAATGGTAGTGCCGAAATGCAGAATCAACGAGGTCATCGAGGCATACCATAACGACTCCAGTGGAGGGCACCTGGGCATCACCAAAACCGTCGCCAAAATAAAAAGACGATTCTACTGGGTAGGATATCAGGAGTCTGTAGCCGAGTGGATTAAGAGCTGCGACCGATGTTCAGCCGCGAAAGGGCCGAAAAGAAGATCTCGAGGCCGCATGCAGCAGTACAACGTGGGAGCGCCCTTCGAGCGGATTGCTATGGACGTCGCACATTGTGAAAAAAACAGGCAAAAACGCTCGCATTGGAGCAAATTCAAAAGTTGCGAATCTGATTATTTTTTTTACTTGTCGTAATATAGATACTTTAGCCAGATAGAAAATCAACTTTTTAAGTCCCTTCATCACATGACCTGAACTTTACAGCCTTTCAAAGTTGAAAGTTTTATTAAATTATTTTCACTTCTAGCAAAATATCGTTAACAGGGTTGTCTTCAAATGCCCGTACAATCTATATTTTTTAATTAAATTCCATAATTTTTCACATGTGGAGTATCGATATTTAAGCAATTAATATGAAAAAAATTGTATTTTAAAAATGTTTATTTTGGCAAAAAAATTTAATAATAATATAATATATATATATATACCGTTGCCTCATTTTTTGATAAAAATGAGAAAAATTGGGATTTTCTCTGGACTGTAACTGGGACTGTAGATTCCACAGCACTCCACGAAATACGTATACACTGATTAGGTGGGACATTCAGCTAAATGATGGTACCAAACTCATCTGCGGCGTTCTGCGACAAAATGAATGCGAGCAATTCTCGCATGCCAACCCAAGCACTTTTTGTACTCAGTTGTGGTGAGCAACGATATATTTTTAATTGCTGAGCAAAACTATATCTTATGAAAAACAGCGGTGTTGAAAGGAATAAATATGTATTTAAATGTATAGAATTGAGATATGTATATATATATCGCATTGATTTATCTATGTCCGTCTGTTAATGTGTCTTCCAATTGGTCTGTCTGATGGAATGTATTCATAATATCTTTCGATAAAGTTGAGATAGGAGACTGAAATTTTGTACAAAAACTGTAGAAATCATGAGAATAACATATTGACTAAAATGGGCGTGGTTTGCACATTTTTTAACAGGGTTGCCATATAAAGATATTTTTCAAAATATGAACTTTTAAATATTTGCCGTCCGTTTAGGAATATTTTTGTCTGGAAATAGGTGTGACATGCCTCTTTAACCCCTTGAGATACATAATAAGTCATTAGTTTAACTTTTATTGAGGAAAGTTATACTTGTCAGTTAACATTTTCCGTGCTTTATAAAAGTAAATGAATAGTTGAGATTTTTTTAAGAAAGAGTTTGCCTACTGGTGCTGCTTCGCTACAGAGTACAGCTGCAGCGGCTACGCCATTACAAGCGTTGGACATGAGCCAACTAATGGATGCACTCAAAGGCATGTCGGCGCAAATAGAAACTACGAATCTCGAAATTTCAGCAAAAGTCGAGACTGCAAATCGAGAAATGGCGGAAAATTCTGCGCGCATAGAGCAGAAGGTGGAGGAAATTTCCAATAGGCTGAATGTGAAAGTTCAGCATCTCGAGACGCGAATGGACAATTGGGACAAACGAGTTGACAAAATGGGTGAATCCCTAAACAGACGAGTTGACAACGTGGATGAGTCCTTGAATAAACGAGTTGACAGTCTGGAAGATTCGATGCACATAAAGATAGATGAACGGCTTCGAGAGGTATAGCCACGAGAATGTTTGCCACCGGTTCAGGACGGTTTTGCTGCCAGAACAGAAGTGCGTACTTATGATGGTGCTGCGCCGTTCGATACATTTAAATTGCAATTCGACTTGGCTGCTTTGGAAAAGCAGTGGACAGATATCAGGAAAGGTCGGAGGTTGGCACTGGCGCTGAAAGGTCCTGCTGCTGAGGTAATCAAATCAGTTCCAGAATGTTTAAGAAGTGATTACGGTGCCATCATGAGAGCGTTGGCAGCGAAGTATAGCGACGAGCACAACCATACGCTATACTACTGTGAGCAGAAGAACCGCAAGCAAAGAGGCAACAGGCGCTGCAGACATATGCAGCAGACATTGAGCGGCTCGTACAGTTGTGCTACCCAACATTTGGTGCTGATGATCTCGAGAGGATGAAGATTGAGTCGTTTATTGAAGGTCTTCATGATCCAGAAACACGGCGCAGTGCGTTGATGATGGGCAAGCCGACATTTAAGGAGACGGTGACCAGCGCGATGACATATGAAGCGGCATGGATTGGGAGCACTCGGTATGCACTTGCAAGGATACGCCAGATTCAGGCGGACAACGACATTCCGATCCAGGCCATAAGCTCTGATATACCGGACAGGCTACGGGTGGTCTCCTCTAAAATTGTTTGCTGGGTATGTGGCAAGCAGGGCCACATATCACGAGACTGCCGACAACGAAAGAGCCGTTCCCGTTCTCGATCGTAATCGCCTGAAGCGAGGAATACTGACAATCGACGCCCAGCCAACAAGCGCAGGGCTGAGGACGGCGAGTCGTTTAACTAGAACGGGTCAGCCCAAAGGGGCGTGAGCTGATCCCCACAATCTGCCGCCCGACCGTCCTTGTCTCACAGCTGAAACGACAGCCCGGCAGCTTGACAATTGGATAGATGGAAAGTGGTTCGTGTTGGCACTGGATACTGGAGCGTCATATTCCATCATATAAAGGAACCTCCTGAAGAACTGGGAACCGCTGCATGGCATACAGCTGCGGACTGCGACTGGCGAGCGCGCGCCGGTAAAAGGGAAACTTACAAAAACGACTGCGACTGAACCATGAGTTCATCGTCGCGGATATAATGGACGACGTGATTATCGGCGTGGATTTCATGATTAGGCACGGTTTTACGCTGGACCTGAAGGAAAATGTGCCGAGATATGCCAACGTTGAATTCCCGCTGCACACCGGCTATGAGCGAAGCGTGGCGGTAAGGAAGGTTGTATCGTGTCAACACAGGAGGATACCAGCGAATTCTGAGGCGATTGTGTGGGCAAAGGTAGACGAGGACGATGGGACGAGTCGGCTGTGGGTTGTAGAAGCAAAGAAACAAGGACACGACAACATCATCATCGGACGTACATTAGTGGAACCTAAGAATGGCAGAATACCAGTTAGAATACTGAACCCCCTGAATGCACCCAGATATGTCGGGAAATATGAGGTAATTGGCGAGTGTAAGGAAGCTCTAGCAGTGGTCAATTGCGAGAGTAGCCCACCTGGAGGTCATAGAGCCTTCTTCAGGCCCCTGGTGCTCGCCGGTCGTGCTAGTCAAGAAAAAGGATGGCAGTACCCGGTTTTGTGTGGACTATCGGAAGCTCAATGATGTGACCAAGAAGGACAGTTATCCACTACCTCGACGGATCGATGACACCCTGGACACACTGTCAGGCACGCAGTGGTTCTCCACGCTCGACTTACGCAGCGGCTATTGGCAGGTACAGCTTGCAGACAAGGACAAGGAGAAAACGGCTTTCAGTGTTGGCGATGGCTTGTGGCAGTTCACCGTCATGCCGTTTGGACTCTGCAACGCACCAGCAACATTCGAGCGGCTAATGGAACGCATGCTAAAAGGGCTGCATTGGGTAACGTGTCTGGTGTACCTCGACGACATAATCGTGATGGGTAAAAACTTCGACGACCACCTGGGAAAGCTAAAGGAGGTATTCGAGCGGATACGAGAATTCGGAAGAAGTGCTCGCTGTTCCAAAAGGAGGTCAAGTATCTGGGTCATACGGTTTCCGCCCGCGGAGTACATAGGGATGAAGGCAAAATCACGGCGGTGAAGGAGTGGCCCCGGCCACGCAATCTACACGAACTCCGCAGTTCCCTGGGCCTGTGCACATTCTACCGCCGACTTGTTCCGGGACTCGCGAACATAGCCAGCAGCTTGCACAAACTAACGAAAAAGAGCCAAGCTTTCGAGTGGAACGAGGAGTAGGAACAGGCTTTTGCACGTCTGAAGGAAAAACTGTGCAGTGTTCCAATTCTGGCCTTCCCCGTGCCTGGGGAGATGTTTGTGCTGGATACAGATGCAAGCGGGAATAGTATTGGCGTTGTGCTATCACAGATAATAGACGGCCAGGAACAAGTGATAGCGTACTACAGTAGGGTTCTATCGAAACCGGAGCGCAACTACTGTGTGACACGGAGAGAACTGCTGGCGGTATTGGACTGCGTAAAACACTTCCACAAATATCTGTATGAACAAAGGTTTCGCCTGCGCGCAGATCATGCGGCATTGAGATGGCTCGTGAACTTTAAGGATCCTGAAGGGTAATTGGCGCGGTGGATCGAGCAACGGCAGAGCTACGACTACACGATTGAGCATCGCAAGGGCAGTAGCCATGGAAATGCCGATGCCTTGTCACGCCGTCCGTGCAAAGTCGAATGCATGCAGTGCTCGCGAGCCGAAAGCAGAGAACAGATAGTGGACGTTCAGTTGGTAAGCGTTATGCCAGAGGAAGAGTGGTCTGCGGAGAGGCTACAAAAGGACCAGCGTGAGGATGCGGATCTTGCAAAAATCGTCGAAGGCAAGGAGCAAGGCGCACGTCCAGACTGGCAGGAGATGGCCGGTGAAAGCCCGATTGCTAAGGCTTACTGGGCACAGTGGAAAAGTCTGCGGCTGAAAGAAGGATGCCTGTACCCCGAATGGGAGAGCGCGGATGGTCGGACCAGCAACTCCCTAATGGTAGTGCCGAAATGCAGAATCAACGAGGTCATCGAGGCATACCATAACGACTCCAGTGGAGGGCACCTGGGCATCACCAAAACCGTCGCCAAAATAAAAAGACGATTCTACTGGGTAGGATATCAGGAGTCTGTAGCCGAGTGGATTAAGAGCTGCGACCGATGTTCAGCCGCGAAAGGGCCGAAAAGAAGATCTCGAGGCCGCATGCAGCAGTACAACGTGGGAGCGCCCTTCGAGCGGATTGCTATGGACGTCGCACATTGTGAAAAAAACAGGCAAAAACGCTCGCATTGGAGCAAATTCAAAAGTTGCGAATCTGATTATTTTTTTTACTTGTCGTAATATAGATACTTTAGCCAGATAGAAAATCAACTTTTTAAGTCCCTTCATCACATGACCTGAACTTTACAGCCTTTCAAAGTTGAAAGTTTTATTAAATTATTTTCACTTCTAGCAAAATATCGTTAACAGGGTTGTCTTCAAATGCCCGTACAATCTATATTTTTTAATTAAATTCCATAATTTTTCACATGTGGAGTATCGATATTTAAGCAATTAATATGAAAAAAATTGTATTTTAAAAATGTTTATTTTGGCAAAAAAATTTAATAATAATATAATATATATATATATACCGTTGCCTCATTTTTTGATAAAAATGAGAAAAATTGGGATTTTCTCTGGACTGTAACTGGGACTGTAGATTCCACAGCACTCCACGAAATACGTATACACTGATTAGGTGGGACATTCAGCTAAATGATGGTACCAAACTCATCTGCGGCGTTCTGCGACAAAATGAATGCGAGCAATTCTCGCATGCCAACCCAAGCACTTTTTGTACTCAGTTGTGGTGAGCAACGATATATTTTTAATTGCTGAGCAAAACTATATCTTATGAAAAACAGCGGTGTTGAAAGGAATAAATATGTATTTAAATGTATAGAATTGAGATATGTATATATATATCGCATTGATTTATCTATGTCCGTCTGTTAATGTGTCTTCCAATTGGTCTGTCTGATGGAATGTATTCATAATATCTTTCGATAAAGTTGAGATAGGAGACTGAAATTTTGTACAAAAACTGTAGAAATCATGAGAATAACATATTGACTAAAATGGGCGTGGTTTGCACATTTTTTAACAGGGTTGCCATATAAAGATATTTTTCAAAATATGAACTTTTAAATATTTGCCGTCCGTTTAGGAATATTTTTGTCTGGAAATAGGTGTGACATGCCTCTTTAACCCCTTGAGATACATAATAAGTCATTAGTTTAACTTTTATTGAGGAAAGTTATACTTGTCAGTTAACATTTTCCGTGCTTTATAAAAGTAAATGAATAGTTGAGATTTTTTTAAGAAAGAGTTTGCCTACTGGTGCTGCTTCGCTACAGAGTACAGCTGCAGCGGCTACGCCATTACAAGCGTTGGACATGAGCCAACTAATGGATGCACTCAAAGGCATGTCGGCGCAAATAGAAACTACGAATCTCGAAATTTCAGCAAAAGTCGAGACTGCAAATCGAGAAATGGCGGAAAATTCTGCGCGCATAGAGCAGAAGGTGGAGGAAATTTCCAATAGGCTGAATGTGAAAGTTCAGCATCTCGAGACGCGAATGGACAATTGGGACAAACGAGTTGACAAAATGGGTGAATCCCTAAACAGACGAGTTGACAACGTGGATGAGTCCTTGAATAAACGAGTTGACAGTCTGGAAGATTCGATGCACATAAAGATAGATGAACGGCTTCGAGAGGTATAGCCACGAGAATGTTTGCCACCGGTTCAGGACGGTTTTGCTGCCAGAACAGAAGTGCGTACTTATGATGGTGCTGCGCCGTTCGATACATTTAAATTGCAATTCGACTTGGCTGCTTTGGAAAAGCAGTGGACAGATATCAGGAAAGGTCGGAGGTTGGCACTGGCGCTGAAAGGTCCTGCTGCTGAGGTAATCAAATCAGTTCCAGAATGTTTAAGAAGTGATTACGGTGCCATCATGAGAGCGTTGGCAGCGAAGTATAGCGACGAGCACAACCATACGCTATACTACTGTGAGCAGAAGAACCGCAAGCAAAGAGGCAACAGGCGCTGCAGACATATGCAGCAGACATTGAGCGGCTCGTACAGTTGTGCTACCCAACATTTGGTGCTGATGATCTCGAGAGGATGAAGATTGAGTCGTTTATTGAAGGTCTTCATGATCCAGAAACACGGCGCAGTGCGTTGATGATGGGCAAGCCGACATTTAAGGAGACGGTGACCAGCGCGATGACATATGAAGCGGCATGGATTGGGAGCACTCGGTATGCACTTGCAAGGATACGCCAGATTCAGGCGGACAACGACATTCCGATCCAGGCCATAAGCTCTGATATACCGGACAGGCTACGGGTGGTCTCCTCTAAAATTGTTTGCTGGGTATGTGGCAAGCAGGGCCACATATCACGAGACTGCCGACAACGAAAGAGCCGTTCCCGTTCTCGATCGTAATCGCCTGAAGCGAGGAATACTGACAATCGACGCCCAGCCAACAAGCGCAGGGCTGAGGACGGCGAGTCGTTTAACTAGAACGGGTCAGCCCAAAGGGGCGTGAGCTGATCCCCACAATCTGCCGCCCGACCGTCCTTGTCTCACAGCTGAAACGACAGCCCGGCAGCTTGACAATTGGATAGATGGAAAGTGGTTCGTGTTGGCACTGGATACTGGAGCGTCATATTCCATCATATAAAGGAACCTCCTGAAGAACTGGGAACCGCTGCATGGCATACAGCTGCGGACTGCGACTGGCGAGCGCGCGCCGGTAAAAGGGAAACTTACAAAAACGACTGCGACTGAACCATGAGTTCATCGTCGCGGATATAATGGACGACGTGATTATCGGCGTGGATTTCATGATTAGGCACGGTTTTACGCTGGACCTGAAGGAAAATGTGCCGAGATATGCCAACGTTGAATTCCCGCTGCACACCGGCTATGAGCGAAGCGTGGCGGTAAGGAAGGTTGTATCGTGTCAACACAGGAGGATACCAGCGAATTCTGAGGCGATTGTGTGGGCAAAGGTAGACGAGGACGATGGGACGAGTCGGCTGTGGGTTGTAGAAGCAAAGAAACAAGGACACGACAACATCATCATCGGACGTACATTAGTGGAACCTAAGAATGGCAGAATACCAGTTAGAATACTGAACCCCCTGAATGCACCCAGATATGTCGGGAAATATGAGGTAATTGGCGAGTGTAAGGAAGCTCTAGCAGTGGTCAATTGCGAGAGTAGCCCACCTGGAGGTCATAGAGCCTTCTTCAGGCCCCTGGTGCTCGCCGGTCGTGCTAGTCAAGAAAAAGGATGGCAGTACCCGGTTTTGTGTGGACTATCGGAAGCTCAATGATGTGACCAAGAAGGACAGTTATCCACTACCTCGACGGATCGATGACACCCTGGACACACTGTCAGGCACGCAGTGGTTCTCCACGCTCGACTTACGCAGCGGCTATTGGCAGGTACAGCTTGCAGACAAGGACAAGGAGAAAACGGCTTTCAGTGTTGGCGATGGCTTGTGGCAGTTCACCGTCATGCCGTTTGGACTCTGCAACGCACCAGCAACATTCGAGCGGCTAATGGAACGCATGCTAAAAGGGCTGCATTGGGTAACGTGTCTGGTGTACCTCGACGACATAATCGTGATGGGTAAAAACTTCGACGACCACCTGGGAAAGCTAAAGGAGGTATTCGAGCGGATACGAGAATTCGGAAGAAGTGCTCGCTGTTCCAAAAGGAGGTCAAGTATCTGGGTCATACGGTTTCCGCCCGCGGAGTACATAGGGATGAAGGCAAAATCACGGCGGTGAAGGAGTGGCCCCGGCCACGCAATCTACACGAACTCCGCAGTTCCCTGGGCCTGTGCACATTCTACCGCCGACTTGTTCCGGGACTCGCGAACATAGCCAGCAGCTTGCACAAACTAACGAAAAAGAGCCAAGCTTTCGAGTGGAACGAGGAGTAGGAACAGGCTTTTGCACGTCTGAAGGAAAAACTGTGCAGTGTTCCAATTCTGGCCTTCCCCGTGCCTGGGGAGATGTTTGTGCTGGATACAGATGCAAGCGGGAATAGTATTGGCGTTGTGCTATCACAGATAATAGACGGCCAGGAACAAGTGATAGCGTACTACAGTAGGGTTCTATCGAAACCGGAGCGCAACTACTGTGTGACACGGAGAGAACTGCTGGCGGTATTGGACTGCGTAAAACACTTCCACAAATATCTGTATGAACAAAGGTTTCGCCTGCGCGCAGATCATGCGGCATTGAGATGGCTCGTGAACTTTAAGGATCCTGAAGGGTAATTGGCGCGGTGGATCGAGCAACGGCAGAGCTACGACTACACGATTGAGCATCGCAAGGGCAGTAGCCATGGAAATGCCGATGCCTTGTCACGCCGTCCGTGCAAAGTCGAATGCATGCAGTGCTCGCGAGCCGAAAGCAGAGAACAGATAGTGGACGTTCAGTTGGTAAGCGTTATGCCAGAGGAAGAGTGGTCTGCGGAGAGGCTACAAAAGGACCAGCGTGAGGATGCGGATCTTGCAAAAATCGTCGAAGGCAAGGAGCAAGGCGCACGTCCAGACTGGCAGGAGATAGCCGGTGAAAGCCCGATTGCTAAGGCTTACTGGGCACAGTGGAAAAGTCTGCGGCTGAAAGAAGGATGCCTGTACCCCGAATGGGAGAGCGCGGATGGTCGGACCAGCAACTCCCTAATGGTAGTGCCGAAATGCAGAATCAACGAGGTCATCGAGGCATACCATAACGACTCCAGTGGAGGGCACCTGGGCATCACCAAAACCGTCGCCAAAATAAAAAGACGATTCTACTGGGTAGGATATCAGGAGTCTGTAGCCGAGTGGATTAAGAGCTGCGACCGATGTTCAGCCGCGAAAGGGCCGAAAAGAAGATCTCGAGGCCGCATGCAGCAGTACAACGTGGGAGCGCCCTTCGAGCGGATTGCTATGGACGTCGCACATTGTGAAAAAAACAGGCAAAAACGCTCGCATTGGAGCAAATTCAAAAGTTGCGAATCTGATTATTTGTTTTACTTGTCGTAATATAGATACTTTAGCCAGATAGAAAATCAACTTTTTAAGTCCCTTCATCACATGACCTGAACTTTACAGCCTTTCAAAGTTGAAAGTTTTATTAAATTATTTTCACTTCTAGCAAAATATCGTTAACAGGGTTGTCTTCAAATGCCCGTACAATCTATATTTTTTAATTAAATTCCATAATTTTTCACATGTGGAGTATCGATATCTAAGCAATTAATATGAAAAAAATTTTATTTAAAAAATGTTTATTTTGGCAAAAAAAATATAATAATAATATAATATATATATATATACCGTTGCCTCATTTTTTGATAAAAATGAGAAAAATTGGGATTTTCTCTGGACTGTAACGGACTGTAGATTCCACAGCACTCCACGAAATACGTATACACTGATTAGGTGGGACATTCAGCTAAATGATGGTACCAAACTCATCTGCGGCGTTCTGCGACAAAATGAATGCGAGCAATTTTCGCATGCCAACCCAAGCACTTTTTGTACTCAGTTGTGGTGAGCAACGATATATTTTTAATTGCTGAGCAAAACTATATCTTATGAAAAACAGCGGTGTTGAAAGGAATAAATATGTATTTAAATGTATAGAATTGAGATATGTATATATATATCGCATTGATTTATCTATGTCCGTCTGTAAATATGTCTTCCAATTGGTCTGTCTGATGGAATGTATTCATAATATCTTTCGATAAAGTTGAGATAGGAGACTGAAATTTTGTACAAAAACTGTAGAAATCATGAGAATAACATATTGACTAAAATGGGCGTGGTTTGCACATTTTTTAACAGGGTTGCCATATAAAGATATTTTTCAAAATATGAACTTTTAAATATTTGCCGTCCGTTTAGGAATATTTTTGTCTGGAAATAGGTGTGACATGCCTCTTTAACCCCTTGAGATACATAATAAGTCATTAGTTTAACTTTTATTGAGGAAAGTTATACTTGTCAGTTAACATTTTCCGTGCTTTATAAAAGTAAATGAATAGTTTAGATTTTTTTAAGAAAGAGTTTGCCTACTGGTGCTGCTTCGCTACAGAGTACAGCTGCAGCGGCTACGCCATTACAAGCGTTGGACATGAGCCAACTAATGGATGCACTCAAAGGCATGTCGGCGCAAATAGAAACTACGAATCTTGAAATTTCAGCAAAAGTCGAGACTGCAAATCGAGAAATGGCGGAAAATTCTGCGCGCATAGAGCAGAAGGTGGAGGAAATTTCCAATAGGCTGAATGTGAAAGTTCAGCATCTCGAGACGCGAATGGACAATTGGGATAAACGAGTTGACGAAATGGGTGAATCCCTAAACAGACGAGTTGACAACCTGGATGAGTCCTTGAATAAACGAGTTGACAGTCTGGAAGATTCGATGCACATAAAGATAGATGAACGGCTTCGAGAGGTATAGCCACGAGAATGTTTGCCACCGGTTCAGGAACAGAAGTGCGTACTTATGATGGTGCTGCGCCGTTCGATACATTTAAATTGCAATTCGACTTGGCTGCTTTGGAAAAGCAGTGGACAGATATCAGGAAAGGTCGGAGGTTGGCACTGGCGCTGAAAGGTCCTGCTGCTGAGGTAATCAAATCAGTTCCAGAATGTTTAAGAAGTGATTACGGTGCCATCATGAGAGCGTTGGCAGCGAAGTATAGCGACGAGCACAACCATACGCTATACTACTGTGAGCAGAAGAACCGCAAGCAAAGAGGCAACAGGCGCTGCAGACATATGCAGCAGACATTGAGCGGCTCGTACAGTTGTGCTACCCAAAATTTGGTGCTGATGATCTCGAGAGGATGAAGATTGAGTCGTTTATTGAAGGTCTTCATGATCCAGAAACACGGCGCAGTCCGTTGATGATGGGCAAGCCGACATTTAAGGAGACGGTGACCAGCGCGATGACATGTGAAGCGGCATGGATTGGGAGCACTCGGTATGCACTTGCAAGGATACGCCAGATTCAGGCGGACAACGACATTCCGATCCAGGCCATAAGCTCTGATATACCGGACAGGCTACGGGTGGTCTCCTCTAAAATTGTTTGCTGGGTATGTGGCAAGCAGGGCCACATATCACGAGACTGCCGACAACGAAAGAGCCGTTCCCGTTCTCGATCGTAATCGCCTGAAGCGAGGAATACTGACAATCGACGCCCAGCCAACAAGCGCAGGGCTGAGGACGGCGAGTCGTTTAACTAGAACGGGTCAGCCCAAAGGGGCGTGAGCTGATCCCCACAATCTGCCGCCCGACCGTCCTTGTCTCACAGCTGAAACGACAGCCCGGCAGCTTGACAATTGGATAGATGGAAAGTGGTTCGTGTTGGCACTGGATACTGGAGCGTCATATTCCATCATATAAAGGAAGCTCCTGAAGAACTGGGAACCGCTGCATGGCATACAGCTGCGGACTGCGACTGGCGAGCGCGCGCTGGTAAAAGGGAAAGTTACAAAAACGACTGCGACTGGAACATGAGTTCAACGTCGCGGATATAATGGACGACGTGATTATCGGCGTGGATTTCATGATTAGGCACGGTTTTGCGCTGGACCTGAAGGAAAATGTGCCGAGATATGCCAACGTTGAATTCCCGCAGCACACCGGCTATGAGCGAAGCGTGGCGGTAAGGAAGGTTGTATCGTGTCAACACAGGAGGATACCAGCGAATTCTGAGGCGATTGTGTGGGCAAAGGTAGACGAGGACGATGGGACGAGTCGGCTGTGGGTTGTAGAAGCACCGAAACAAGGACACGATAACATCATCATCGGACGTACATTAGTGGAACCTAAGAATGGCAGAATACCAGTCAGAATACTGAACCCCCTGAATGCACCCAGATATGTCGGGAAAGATGAGGTAATTGGCGAGTGTAAGGAAGCTCTGGCAGTGGTCAATTGCGAGAGTAGCCCACCTGGAGGTAATAAAAAGAGCGGTTTTAACATGGACGTCATACCGCAAGAGAACCAGTGGAGCAGCAAGTTGACGGCCAAGCAGAAACAGAAGGTGAGGTTTTTCCTGCAGCACTATGGGTCAGTATTTGCGGCAGAAGAAGGCAGCCATAGTGAAGCACACATCGACACCAGAAGGCAAAACGGATTCGCCAACCACCAAGACGAGTTCCTCTGGCCAAGAGGGAGGAGGTCACAAATTTGATCGAAAACATGCGAAAAGAAAAGGTCATAGAGCCTTCTTCAGGCCCCTGGTGCTCGCCGGTCGTGCTAGTCAAGAAAAAGGATGGCAGTACCCGGTTTTGTGTGGACTATCGGAAGCTCAATGATGTGACCAAGAAGGACAGTTATCCACTACCTCGACGGATCGATGACACCCTGGACACACTGTCAGGCACGCAGTGGTTCTCCACGCTCGACTTACGCAGCGGCTATTGGCAGGTACAGCTTGCAGACAAGGACAAGGAGAAAACGGCTTTCAGTGTTGGCGATGGCTTGTGGCAGTTCACCGTCATGCCGTTTGGACTCTGCAACGCACCAGCAACATTCGAGCGGCTAATGGAACGCATGCTAAAAGGGCTGCATTGGGTAACGTGTCTGGTGTACCTCGACGACATAATCGTGATGGGTAAAAACTTCGACGACCACCTGGGAAAGCTAAAGGAGGTATTCGAGCGGATACGAGAATTCGGAAGAAGTGCTCGCTGTTCCAAAAGGAGGTCAAGTATCTGGGTCATACGGTTTCCGCCCGCGGAGTACATAGGGATGAAGGCAAAATCACGGCGGTGAAGGAGTGGCCCCGGCCACGCAATCTACACGAACTCCGCAGTTCCCTGGGCCTGTGCACATTCTACCGCCGACTTGTTCCGGGACTCGCGAACATAGCCAGCAGCTTGCACAAACTAACGAGCCAAGCTTTCGAGTGGAACGAGGAGTAGGAACAGGCTTTTGCACGTCTGAAGGAAAAACTGTGCAGTGTTCCAATTCTGGCCTTCCCCGTGCCTGGGGAGATGTTTGTGCTGGATACAGATGCAAGCGGGAATAGTATTGGCGTTGTGCTATCACAGATAATAGACGGCCAGGAACAAGCGATAGCGTACTACAGTAGGGTTCTATCGAAACCGGAGCGCAACTACTGTGTTGCGGAGAGAACTGCTGGCGGTATTGGACTGCGTAAAACACTTCCACAAATATCTGTATGGACAAAGGTTTCGCCTGCGCGCAGATCATGCGGCATTGAGATGGCTCGTGAACTTTAAGGATCCTGAAGGGTAATTGGCGCGGTGGATCGAGCAACGGCAGAGCTACGACTACACGATTGAGCATCGCAAGGGCAGTAGCCATGGAAATGCCGATGCCTTGTCACGCCGTCCGTGCAAAGTCGAATGCATGCAGTGCTCGCGAGCCGAAAGCAGAGAACAGATAGTGGACGTTCAGTTGGTAAGCGTTATGCCAGAGGAAGAGTGGTCTGCGGAGAGGCTACAAAAGGACCAGCGTGAGGATGCGGATCTTGCAAAAATCGTCGAAGGCAAGGAGCAAGGCGCACGTCCAGACTGGCAGGAGATGGCCGGTGAAAGCCCGATTGCTAAGGCTTACTGGGCACAGTGGAAAAGTCTGCGGCTGAAAGAAGGATGCCTGTACCCCGAATGGGAGAGCGCGGATGGTCGGACCAGCAACTCCCTAATGGTAGTGCCGAAATGCAGAATCAACGAGGTCATCGGGGCATACCATAACGACTCCAGGGGAGGGCACCTGGGCATCACCAAAACCGTCGCCAAAATAAAAAGACGATTCTACTGGGTAGGATATCAGGAGTCTGTAGCCGAGTGGATTAAGAGCT
The DNA here is from genome assembly GCA_963971225.1 of Melieria omissa. Classification (NCBI taxonomy): domain Eukaryota; kingdom Metazoa; phylum Arthropoda; class Insecta; order Diptera; family Ulidiidae; genus Melieria; species Melieria omissa. Next base: position 71,943,130 of record OZ020269.1, on the reverse strand, counting down.
GCGACCGATGTTCAGCCGCGAAAGGGCCGAAAAGAAGATCTCGAGGCCGCATGCAGCAGTACAACGTGGGAGCGCCCTTCGAGCGGATTGCTATGGACGTCGCACATTGGGAAAAAAACAGGCACAAACGCTCGCATTGGAGCAAATTCAAAAGTTGCGAATCTGATTATTTTTTTACTTGTCGTAATATAGATACTTTAGCCAGATAGAAAATCAACTTTTTAAGTCCCTTCATCACATGACCTGAACTTTACAGCCTTTCAAAGTTGAAAGTTTTATTAAATTATTTTCACTTCTAGCAAAATATCGTTAACAGGGTTGTCTTCAAATGCCCGTACAATCTATATTTTTTAATTAAATTCCATAATTTTTCACATGTGGAGTATCGATATCTAAGCAATTAATATGAAAAAAATTGTATTTAAAAAATGTTTATTTTGGCAAAAAAAATATAATAATAATATAATATATATATATATACCGTTGCCTCATTTTTTGATAAAAATGAGAAAAATTGTGATTTTCTCTGGACTGTAACGGACTGTAGATTCCACAGCACTCCACGAAATACGTATCCACTGATTAGGTGGGACATTCAGCTAAATGATGGTACCAAACTCATCTGCGGCGTTCTGCGACAAAATGAATGCGAGCAATTTTCGCATGCCAACCCAAGCACTTTTTGTACTCAGTTGTGGTGAGCAACGATATATTTTTAATTGCTGAGCAAAACTATATCTTATGAAAAACAGCGGTGTTGAAAGGAATAAATATGTATTTAAATGTATAGAATTGAGATATGTATATATATATCGCATTGATTTATCTATGTCCGTCTGTAAATATGTCTTCCAATTGGTCTGTCTGATGGAATGTATTTATAATATCTTTCGATAAAGTTGAGATAGGAGACTGAAATTTTGTACAAAAACTGTAGAAATCATGAGAATAACATATTGACTAAAATGGGCGTGGTTTGCACATTTTTTAACAGGGTTGCCATATAAAGATATTTTTCAAAATATGAACTTTTAAATATTTGCCGTCCGTTTAGGAATATTTTTGTCTGGAAATAGGTGTGACATGCCTCTTTAACCCCTTGAGATACATAATAAGTCATTAGTTTAACTTTTATTGAGGAAAGTTATACTTGTCAGTTAACATTTTCCGTGCTTTATAAAAGTAAATGAATAGTTTAGATTTTTTTAAGAAAGAGTTTGCCTACTGGTGCTGCTTCGCTACAGAGTACAGCTGCAGCGGCTACGCCATTACAAGCGTTGGACATGAGCCAACTAATGGATGCACTCAAAGGCATGTCGGCGCAAATAGAAACTACGAATCTCGAAATTTCAGCAAAAGTCGAAACTGCAAATCGAGAAATGGTGGAAAATTCTGCGCGCATAGAGCAGAAGGTGGAGGAAATTTCCAATAGGCTGAATGTGAAAGTTCAGCATCTCGAGACGCGAATGGACAATTGGGACAAACGAGTTGACAAAATGGGTGAATCCCTAAACAGACGAGTCGACAACCTGGATGAGTCCTTGAATAAACGAGTTGACAGTCTGGAAGATTCGATGCACATAAAGATAGATGAACGGCTTCGAGAGGTATAGCCACGAGAATGTTTGCCACCGGTTCAGGACGGTTTTGCTGCCAGAACAGAAGTGCGTACTTATGATGGTGCTGCGCCGTTCGATACATTTAAATTGCAATTCGACTTGGCTGCTTTGGAAAAGCAGTGGACAGATATCAGGAAAGGTCGGAGGTTGGCACTGGCGCTGAAAGGTCCTGCTGCTGAGGTAATCAAATCAGTTCCAGAATGTTTAAGAAGTGATTACGGTGCCATCATGAGAGCGTTGGCAGCGAAGTATAGCGACGAGCACAACCATACGCTATACTACTGTGAGCAGAAGAACCGCAAGCAAAGAGGCAACAGGCGCTGCAGACATATGCAGCAGACATTGAGCGGCTCGTACAGTTGTGCTACCCAAAATTTGGTGCTGATGATCTCGAGAGGATGAAGATTGAGTCGTTTATTGAAGGTCTTCATGATCCAGAAACACGGCGCAGTCCGTTGATGATGGGCAAGCCGACATTTAAGGAGACGGTGACCAGCGCGATGACATGTGAAGCGGCATGGATTGGGAGCACTCGGTATGCACTTGCAAGGATACGCCAGATTCAGGCGGACAACGACATTCCGATCCAGGCCATAAGCTCTGATATACCGGACAGGCTACGGGTGGTCTCCTCTAAAATTGTTTGCTGGGTATGTGGCAAGCAGGGCCACATATCACGAGACTGCCGACAACGAAAGAGCCGTTCCCGTTCTCGATCGTAATCGCCTGAAGCGAGGAATACTGACAATCGACGCCCAGCCAACAAGCGCAGGGCTGAGGACGGCGAGTCGTTTAACTAGAACGGGTCAGCCCAAAGGGGCGTGAGCTGATCCCCACAATCTGCCGCCCGACCGTCCTTGTCTCACAGCTGAAACGACAGCCCGGCAGCTTGACAATTGGATAGATGGAAAGTGGTTCGTGTTGGCACTGGATACTGGAGCGTCATATTCCATCATATAAAGGAAGCTCCTGAAGAACTGGGAACCGCTGCATGGCATACAGCTGCGGACTGCGACTGGCGAGCGCGCGCTGGTAAAAGGGAAAGTTACAAAAACGACTGCGACTGGAACATGAGTTCAACGTCGCGGATATAATGGACGACGTGATTATCGGCGTGGATTTCATGATTAGGCACGGTTTTGCGCTGGACCTGAAGGAAAATGTGCCGAGATATGCCAACGTTGAATTCCCGCAGCACACCGGCTATGAGCGAAGCGTGGCGGTAAGGAAGGTTGTATCGTGTCAACACAGGAGGATACCAGCGAATTCTGAGGCGATTGTGTGGGCAAAGGTAGACGAGGACGATGGGACGAGTCGGCTGTGGGTTGTAGAAGCACCGAAACAAGGACACGATAACATCATCATCGGACGTACATTAGTGGAACCTAAGAATGGCAGAATACCAGTCAGAATACTGAACCCCCTGAATGCACCCAGATATGTCGGGAAAGATGAGGTAATTGGCGAGTGTAAGGAAGCTCTGGCAGTGGTCAATTGCGAGAGTAGCCCACCTGGAGGTAATAAAAAGAGCGGTTTTAACATGGACGTCATACCGCAAGAGAACCAGTGGAGCAGCAAGTTGACGGCCAAGCAGAAACAGAAGGTGAGGTTTTTCCTGCAGCACTATGGGTCAGTATTTGCGGCAGAAGAAGGCAGCCATAGTGAAGCACACATCGACACCAGAAGGCAAAACGGATTCGCCAACCACCAAGACGAGTTCCTCTGGCCAAGAGGGAGGAGGTCACAAATTTGATCGAAAACATGCGAAAAGAAAAGGTCATAGAGCCTTCTTCAGGCCCCTGGTGCTCGCCGGTCGTGCTAGTCAACAAAAAGGATGGCAGTACCCGGTTTTGTGTGGACTATCGGAAGCTCAATGATGTGACCAAGAAGGACAGTTATCCACTACCTCGACGGATCGATGACACCCTGGACACACTGTCAGGCACGCAGTGGTTCTCCACGCTCGACTTACGCAGCGGCTATTGGCAGGTACAGCTTGCAGACAAGGACAAGGAGAAAACGGCTTTCAGTGTTGGCGATGGCTTGTGGCAGTTCACCGTCATGCCGTTTGGACTCTGCAACGCACCAGCAACATTCGAGCGGCTAATGGAACGCATGCTAAAAGGGCTGCATTGGGTAACGTGTCTGGTGTACCTCGACGACATAATCGTGATGGGTAAAAACTTCGACGACCACCTGGGAAAGCTAAAGGAGGTATTCGAGCGGATACGAGAATTCGGAAGAAGTGCTCGCTGTTCCAAAAGGAGGTCAAGTATCTGGGTCATACGGTTTCCGCCCGCGGAGTACATAGGGATGAAGGCAAAATCACGGCGGTGAAGGAGTGGCCCCGGCCACGCAATCTACACGAACTCCGCAGTTCCCTGGGCCTGTGCACATTCTACCGCCGACTTGTTCCGGGACTCGCGAACATAGCCAGCAGCTTGCACAAACTAACGAAAAAGAGCCAAGCTTTCGAGTGGAACGAGGAGTAGGAACAGGCTTTTGCACGTCTGAAGGAAAAACTGTGCAGTGTTCCAATTCTGGCCTTTCCCGTGCCTGGGGAGATGTTTGTGCTGGATACAGATGCAAGCGGGAATAGTATTGGCGTTGTGCTATCACAGATAATAGACGGCCAGGAACAAGCGATAGCGTACTACAGTAGGGTTCTATCGAAACCGGAGCGCAACTACTGTGTGACACGGAGAGAACTGCTGGCGGTATTGGACTGCGTAAAACACTTCCACAAATATCTGTATGGACAAAGGTTTCGCCTGCGCGCAGATCATGCGGCATTGAGATGGCTCGTGAACTTTAAGGATCCTGAAGGGTAATTGGCGCGGTGGATCGAGCAACGGCAGAGCTACGACTACACGATTGAGCATCGCAAGGGCAGTAGCCATGGAAATGCCGATGCCTTGTCACGCCGTCCGTGCAAAGTCGAATGCATGCAGTGCTCGCGAGCCGAAAGCAGAGAACAGATAGTGGACGTTCAGTTGGTAAGCGTTATGCCAGAGGAAGAGTGGTCTGCGGAGAGGCTACAAAAGGACCAGCGTGAGGATGCGGATCTTGCAAAAATCGTCGAAGGCAAGGAGCAAGGTGCACGTCCAGACTGGCAGGAGATGGCCGGTGAAAGCCCGATTGCTAAGGCTTACTGGGCACAGTGGAAAAGTCTGCGGCTGAAAGAAGGATGCCTGTACCCCGAATGGGGGAGCGCGGATGGTCGGACCAGCAACTCCCTAATGGTAGTGCCGAAATGCAGAATCAACGAGGTCGTCGGGGCATACCATAACGACTCCAGTGGAGGGCACCTGGGCATCACCAAAACCGTCGCCAAAATAAAAAGACGATTCTACTGGGTAGGATATCAGGAGTCTGTAGCCGAGTGGATTAAGAGCTGCGACCGATGTTCAGCCGCGAAAGGGCCGAAAAGAAGATCTCGAGGCCGCATGCAGCAGTACAACGTGGGAGCGCCCTTCGAGCGGATTGCTATGGACGTCGCACATTGGGAAAAAAACAGGCAAAAACGCTCGCATTGGAGCAAATTCAAAAGTTGCGAATCTGATTATTCTTTTTACTTGTCGTAATATAGATACTTTAGCCAGATAGAAAATCAACTTTTTAAGTCCCTTCATCACATGACCTGAACTTTACAGCCTTTCAAAGTTGAAAGTTTTATTAAATTATTTTCACTTCTAGCAAAACATCGTTAACAGGGTTGTCTTCAAATGCCCGTACAATCTATATTTTTTAATTAAATTCCATAATTTTTCACATGTGGAGTATCGATATCTAAGCAATTAATATGAAAAAATTGTATTTAAAAAATGTTTATTTTGGCAAAAAAAATATAATAATAATATAATATATATATATATACCGTTGCCTCATTTTTTGATAAAAATGAGAAAAATTGTGATTTTCTCTGGACTGTAACGGACTGTAGATTCCACAGCACTCCACGAAATACATATCCACTGATTAGGTGGGACATTCAGCTAAATGATGGTACCAAACTCATCTGCGGCGTTCTGCGACAAAATGAATGCGAGCAATTTTCGCATGCCAACCCAAGCACTTTTTGTACTCAGTTGTGGTGAGCAACGATATATTTTTAATTGCTGAGCAAAACTATATCTTATGAAAAACAGCGGTGTTGAAAGGAATAAATATGTATTTAAATGTATAGAATTGAGATTTGTATATATATATCGCATTGATTTATCTATGTCCGTCTGTAAATATGTCTTCCAATTGGTCTGTCTGATGGAATGTATTTATAATATCTTTCGATAAAGTTGAGATAGGAGACTGAAATTTTGTACAAAAACTGTAGAAATCATGAGAATAACATATTGACTAAAATGGGCGTGGTTTGCACATTTTTTAACAGGGTTGCCATATAAAGATATTTTTCAAAATATGAACTTTTAAATATTTGCCGTCCGTTTAGGAATATTTTTGTCTGGAAATAGGTGTGACATGCCTCTTTAACCCCTTGAGATACATAATAAGTCATTAGTTTAACTTTTATTGAGGAAAGTTATACTTGTCAGTTAACATTTTCCGTGCTTTATAAAAGTAAATGAATAGTTTAGATTTTTTTAAGAAAGAGTTTGCCTACTGGTGCTGCTTCGCTACAGAGTACAGCTGCAGCGGCTACGCCATTACAAGCGTTGGACATGAGCCAACTAATGGATGCACTCAAAGGCATGTCGGCGCAAATAGAAACTACGAATCTCGAAATTTCAGCAAAAGTCGAAACTGCAAATCGAGAAATGGCGGAAAATTCTGCGCGCATAGAGCAGAAGGTGGAGGAAATTTCCAATAGGCTGAATGTGAAAGTTCAGCATCTCGAGACGCGAATGGACAATTGGGACAAACGAGTTGACAAAATGGGTGAATCCCTAAACAGACGAGTCGACAACCTGGATGAGTCCTTGAATAAACGAGTTGACAGTCTGGAAGATTCGATGCACATAAAGATAGATGAACGGCTTCGAGAGGTATAGCCACGAGAATGTTTGCCACCGGTTCAGGACGGTTTTGCTGCCAGAACAGAAGTGCGTACTTATGATGGTGCTGCGCCGTTCGATACATTTAAATTGCAATTCGACTTGGCTGCTTTGGAAAAGCAGTGGACAGATATCAGGAAAGGTCGGAGGTTGGCACTGGCGCTGAAAGGTCCTGCTGCTGAGGTAATCAAATCAGTTCCAGAATGTTTAAGAAGTGATTACGGTGCCATCATGAGAGCGTTGGCAGCGAAGTATAGCGACGAGCACAACCATACGCTATACTACTGTGAGCAGAAGAACCGCAAGCAAAGAGGCAACAGGCGCTGCAGACATATGCAGCAGACATTGAGCGGCTCGTACAGTTGTGCTACCCAAAATTTGGTGCTGATGATCTCGAGAGGATGAAGATTGAGTCGTTTATTGAAGGTCTTCATGATCCAGAAACACGGCGCAGTCCGTTGATGATGGGCAAGCCGACATTTAAGGAGACGGTGACCAGCGCGATGACATGTGAAGCGGCATGGATTGGGAGCACTCGGTATGCACTTGCAAGGATACGCCAGATTCAGGCGGACAACGACATTCCGATCCAGGCCATAAGCTCTGATATACCGGACAGGCTACGGGTGGTCTCCTCTAAAATTGTTTGCTGGGTATGTGGCAAGCAGGGCCACATATCACGAGACTGCCGACAACGAAAGAGCCGTTCCCGTTCTCGATCGTAATCGCCTGAAGCGAGGAATACTGACAATCGACGCCCAGCCAACAAGCGCAGGGCTGAGGACGGCGAGTCGTTTAACTAGAACGGGTCAGCCCAAAGGGGCGTGAGCTGATCCCCACAATCTGCCGCCCGACCGTCCTTGTCTCACAGCTGAAACGACAGCCCGGCAGCTTGACAATTGGATAGATGGAAAGTGGTTCGTGTTGGCACTGGATACTGGAGCGTCATATTCCATCATATAAAGGAAGCTCCTGAAGAACTGGGAACCGCTGCATGGCATACAGCTGCGTACTGCGACTGGCGAGCGCGCGCTGGTAGAAGGGAAAGTTACAAAAACGACTGCGACTGGAACATGAGTTCAACGTCGCGGATATAATGGACGACGTGATTATCGGCGTGGATTTCATGATTAGGCACGGTTTTGCGCTGGACCTGAAGGAAAATGTGCCGAGATATGCCAACGTTGAATTCCCGCAGCACACCGGCTATGAGCGAAGCGTGGCGGTAAGGAAGGTTGTATCGTGTCAACACAGGAGGATACCAGCGAATTCTGAGGCGATTGTGTGGGCAAAGGTAGACGAGGACGATGGGACGAGTCGGCTGTGGGTTGTAGAAGCACCGAAACAAGGACACGATAACATCATCATCGGACGTACATTAGTGGAACCTAAGAATGGCAGAATACCAGTCAGAATACTGAACCCCCTGAATGCACCCAGATATGTCGGGAAAGATGAGGTAATTGGCGAGTGTAAGGAAGCTCTGGCAGTGGTCAATTGCGAGAGTAGCCCACCTGGAGGTAATAAAAAGAGCGGTTTTAACATGGACGTCATACCGCAAGAGAACCAGTGGAGCAGCAAGTTGACGGCCAAGCAGAAACAGAAGGTGAGGTTTTTCCTGCAGCACTATGGGTCAGTATTTGCGGCAGAAGAAGGCGGAAGAACAGCCATAGTGAAGCACACATCGACACCAGAAGGGCAAAACGGATTCGCCAACCACCAAGACGAGTTCCTCTGGCCAAGAGGGAGGAGGTCACAAATTTGATCGAAAACATGCGAAAAGAAAAGGTCATAGAGCCTTCTTCAGGCCCCTGGTGCTCGCCGGTCGTGCTAGTCAAGAAAAAGGATGGCAGTACCCGGTTTTGTGTGGACTATCGGAAGCTCAATGATGTGACCAAGAAGGACAGTTATCCACTACCTCGACGGATCGATGACACCCTGGACACACTGTCAGGCACGCAGTGGTTCTCCACGCTCGACTTACGCAGCGGCTATTGGCAGGTACAGCTTGCAGACAAGGACAAGGAGAAAACGGCTTTCAGTGTTGGCGATGGCTTGTGGCAGTTCACCGTCATGCCGTTTGGACTCTGCAACGCACCAGCAACATTCGAGCGGCTAATGGAACGCATGCTAAAAGGGCTGCATTGGGTAACGTGTCTGGTGTACCTCGACGACATAATCGTGATGGGTAAAAACTTCGACGACCACCTGGGAAAGCTAAAGGAGGTATTCGAGCGGATACGAGAATTCGGAAGAAGTGCTCGCTGTTCCAAAAGGAGGTCAAGTATCTGGGTCATACGGTTTCCGCCCGCGGAGTACATAGGGATGAAGGCAAAATCACGGCGGTGAAGGAGTGGCCCCGGCCACGCAATCTACACGAACTCCGCAGTTCCCTGGGCCTGTGCACATTCTACCGCCGACTTGTTCCGGGACTCGCGAACATAGCCAGCAGCTTGCACAAACTAACGAAAAAGAGCCAAGCTTTCGAGTGGAACGAGGAGTAGGAACAGGCTTTTGCACGTCTGAAGGAAAAACTGTGCAGTGTTCCAATTCTGGCCTTCCCCGTGCCTGGGGAGATGTTTGTGCTGGATACAGATGCAAGCGGGAATAGTATTGGCGTTGTGCTATCACAGATAATAGACGGCCAGGAACAAGCGATAGCGTACTACAGTAGGGTTCTATCGAAACCGGAGCGCAACTACTGTGTGACACGGAGAGAACTGCTGGCGGTATTGGACTGCGTAAAACACTTCCACAAATATCTGTATGGACAAAGGTTTCGCCTGCGCGCAGATCATGCGGCATTGAGATGGCTCGTGAACTTCAAGGATCCTGAAGGGTAATTGGCGCGGTGGATCGAGCAACGGCAGAGCTACGACTACACGATTGAGCATCGCAAGGGCAGTAGCCATGGAAATGCCGATGCCTTGTCACGCCGTCCGTGCAAAGTCGAATGCATGCAGTGCTCGCGAGCCGAAAGCAGAGAACAGATAGTGGACGTTCAGTTGGTAAGCGTTATGCCAGAGGAAGAGTGGTCTGCGGAGAGGCTACAAAAGGACCAGCGTGAGGATGCGGATCTTGCAAAAATCGTCGAAGGCAAGGAGCAAGGCGCACGTCCAGACTGGCAGGAGATGGCCGGTGAAAGCCCGATTGCTAAGGCTTACTGGGCACAGTGGAAAAGTCTGCGGCTGAAAGAAGGATGCCTGTACCCCGAATGGGAGAGCGCGGATGGTCGAACCAGCAACTCCCTAATGGTAGTGCCGAAATGCAGAATCAACGAGGTCATCGGGGCATACCATAACGACTCCAGTGGAGGGCACCTGGGCATCACCAAAACCGTCGCCAAAATAAAAAGACGATTCTACTGGGTAGGATATCAGGAGTCTGTAGCCGAGTGGATTAAGAGCTGCGACCGATGTTCAGCCGCGAAAGGGCCGAAAAGAAGATCTCGAGGCCGCATGCAGCAGTACAACGTGGGAGCGCCCTTCGAGCGGATTGCTATGGACGTCGCACATTGGGAAAAAAACAGGCAAAAACGCTCGCATTGGAGCAAATTCAAAAGTTGCGAATCTGATTATTCTTTTTACTTGTCGTAATATAGATACTTTAGCCAGATAGAAAATCAACTTTTTAAGTCCCTTCATCACATGACCTGAACTTAACAGCCTTTCAAAGTTGAAAGTTTTATTAAATTATTTTCACTTCTAGCAAAATATCGTTAACAGGGTTGTCTTCAAATGCCCGTACAATCTATATTTTTTAATTAAATTCCATAATTTTTCACATGTGGAGTATCGATATCTAAGCAATTAATATGAAAAAATTGTATTTAAAAAATGTTTATTTTGGCAAAAAAAATATAATAATAATATAATATATATATATATACCGTTGCCTCATTTTTTGATAAAAATGAGAAAAATTGTGATTTTCTCTGGACTGTAACGGACTGTAGATTCCACAGCACTCCACGAAATACATATCCACTGATTAGGTGGGACATTCAGCTAAATGATGGTACCAAACTCATCTGCGGCGTTCTGCGACAAAATGAATGCGAGCAATTTTCGCATGCCAACCCAAGCACTTTTTGTACTCAGTTGTGGTGAGCAACGATATATTTTTAATTGCTGAGCAAAACTATATCTTATGAAAAACAGCGGTGTTGAAAGGAATAAATATGTATTTAAATGTATAGAATTGAGATATGTATATATATATCGCATTGATTTATCTATGTCCGTCTGTAAATATGTCTTCCAATTGGTCTGTCTGATGGAATGTATTTATAATATCTTTCGATAAAGTTGAGATAGGAGACTGAAATTTTGTACAAAAACTGTAGAAATCATGAGAATAACATATTGACTAAAATGGGCGTGGTTTGCACATTTTTTAACAGGGTTGCCATATAAAGATATTTTTCAAAATATGAACTTTTAAATATTTGCCGTCCGTTTAGGAATATTTTTGTCTGGAAATAGGTGTGACATGCCTCTTTAACCCCTTGAGATACATAATAAGTCATTAGTTTAACTTTTATTGAGGAAAGTTATACTTGTCAGTTAACATTTTCCGTGCTTTATAAAAGTAAATGAATAGTTTAGATTTTTTTAAGAAAGAGTTTGCCTACTGGTGCTGGTTCGCTACAGAGTACAGCTGCAGCGGCTACGCCATTACAAGCGTTGGACATGAGCCAACTAATGGATGCACTCAAAGGCATGTCGGCGCAAATAGAAACTACGAATCTCGAAATTTCAGCAAAAGTCGAAACTGCAAGTCGAGAAATGGCGGAAAATTCTGCGCGCATAGAGCAGAAGGTGGAGGAAATTTCCAATAGGCTGAATGTGAAAGTTCAGCATCTCGAGACGCGAATGGACAATTGGGACAAACGAGTTGACAAAATGGGTGAATCCCTAAACAGACGAGTCGACAACCTGGATGAGTCCTTGAATAAACGAGTTGACAGTCTGGAAGATTCGATGCACATAAAGATAGATGAACGGCTTCGAGAGGTATAGCCACGAGAATGTTTGCCACCGGTTCAGGACGGTTTTGCTGCCAGAACAGAAGTGCGTACTTATGATGGTGCTGCGCCGTTCGATACATTTAAATTGCAATTCGACTTGGCTGCTTTGGAAAAGCAGTGGACAGATATCAGGAAAGGTCGGAGGTTGGCACTGGCGCTGAAAGGTCCTGCTGCTGAGGTAATCAAATCAGTTCCAGAATGTTTAAGAAGTGATTACGGTGCCATCATGAGAGCGTTGGCAGCGAAGTATAGCGACGAGCACAACCATACGCTATACTACTGTGAGCAGAAGAACCGCAAGCAAAGAGGCAACAGGCGCTGCAGACATATGCAGCAGACATTGAGCGGCTCGTACAGTTGTGCTACCCAAAATTTGGTGCTGATGATCTCGAGAGGATGAAGATTGAGTCGTTTATTGAAGGTCTTCATGATCCAGAAACACGGCGCAGTGCGTTGATGATGGGCAAGCCGACATTTAAGGAGACGGTGACCAGCGCGATGACATGTGAAGCGGCATGGATTGGGAGCACTCGGTATGCACTTGCAAGGATACGCCAGATTCAGGCGGACAACGACATTCCGATCCAGGCCATAAGCTCTGATATACCGGACAGGCTACGGGTGGTCTCCTCTAAAATTGTTTGCTGGGTATGTGGCAAGCAGGGCCACATATCACGAGACTGCCGACAACGAAAGAGCCGTTCCCGTTCTCGATCGTAATCGCCTGAAGCGAGGAATACTGACAATCGACGCCCAGCCAACAAGCACAGGGCTGAGGACGGTGAGTCGTTTAACTAGAACGGGTCAGCCCGACCGTCCTTGTCTCACAGCTGAAACGACAGCCCGGCAGCTTGACAATTGGATAGATGGAAAGTGGTTCGTGTTGGCACTGGATACTGGAGCGTCATATTCCATCATATAAAGGAACCTCCTGAAGAACTGGGAACCGCTGCATGGCATACAGCTGCGGACTGCGACTGGCGAGCGCGCGCTGGTAAAAGGGAAAGTTACAAAAACGACTGCGACTGGAACATGAGTTCAACGTCGCGGATATAATGGACGACGTGATTATCGGCGTGGATTTCATGATTAGGCACGGTTTTACGCTGGACCTGAAGGAAAATGTGCCGAGATATGCCAACGTTGAATTCCCGCAGCACACCGGCTATGAGCGAAGCGTGGCGGTAAGGAAGGTTGTATCGTGTCAACACAGGAGGATACCAGCGAATTCTGAGGCGATTGTGTGGGCAAAGGTAGACGAGGACGATGGGACGAGTCGGCTGTGGGTTGTAGAAGCACCGAAACAAGGACACGATAACATCATCATCGGACGTACATTAGTGGAACCTAAGAATGGCAGAATACCAGTCAGAATACTGCACCCCCTGAATGCACCCAGATATGTCGGGAAAGATGAGGTAATTGGCGAGTGTAAGGAAGCTCTAGCAGTGGTCAATTGCGAGAGTAGCCCACCTGGAGGTAATAAAAAGAGCGGTTTTAACATGGACGTCATACCGCAAGAGAACCAGTGGAGCAGCAAGTTGACGGCCAAGCAGAAACAGAAGGTGAGGTTTTTCCTGCAGCACTATGGGTCAGTATTTGCGGCAGAAGAAGGCGGAAGAACAGCCATAGTGAAGCACACATCGACACCAGAAGGGCAAAACGGATTCGCCAACCACCAAGACGAGTTCCTCTGGCCAAGAGGGAGGAGGTCACAAATTTGATCGAAAACATGCGAAAAGAAAAGGTCATAGAGCCTTCTTCAGGCCCCTGGTGCTCGCCGGTCGTGCTAGTCAACAAAAAGGATGGCAGTACCCGGTTTTGTGTGGACTATCGGAAGCTCAATGATGTGACCAAGAAGGACAGTTATCCACTACCTCGACGGATCGATGACACCCTGGACACACTGTCAGGCACGCAGTGGTTCTCCACGCTCGACTTACGCAGCGGCTATTGGCAGGTACAGCTTGCAGACAAGGACAAGGAGAAAACGGCTTTCAGTGTTGGCGATGGCTTGTGGCAGTTCACCGTCATGCCGTTTGGACTCTGCAACGCACCAGCAACATTCGAGCGGCTAATGGAACGCATGCTAAAAGGGCTGCATTGGGTAACGTGTCTGGTGTACCTCGACGACATAATCGTGATGGGTAAAAACTTCGACGACCACCTGGGAAAGCTAAAGGAGGTATTCGAGCGGATACGAGAATTCGGAAGAAGTGCTCGCTGTTCCAAAAGGAGGTCAAGTATCTGGGTCATACGGTTTCCGCCCGCGGAGTACATAGGGATGAAGGCAAAATCACGGCGGTGAAGGAGTGGCCCGGCCACGCAATCTACACGAACTCCGCAGTTCCCTGGGCCTGTGCACATTCTACCGCCGACTTGTTCCGGGATTCGCGAACATAGCCAGCAGCTTGCACAAACTAACGAAAAAGAGCCAAGCTTTCGAGTGGAACGAGGAGTAGGAACAGGCTTTTGCACGTCTGAAGGAAAAACTGTGCAGTGTTCCAATTCTGGCCTTCCCCGTGCCTGGGGAGATGTTTGTGCTGGATACAGATGCAAGCGGGAATAGTATTGGCGTTGTGCTATCACAGATAATAGACGGCCAGGAACAAGCGATAGCGTACTACAGTAGGGTTCTATCGAAACCGGAGCGCAACTACTGTGTGACACGGAGAGAACTGCTGGCGGTATTGGACTGCGTAAAACACTTCCACAAATATCTGTATGGACAAAGGTTTCGCCTGCGCGCAGATCATGCGGCATTGAGATGGCTCGTGAACTTTAAGGATCCTGAAGGGTAATTGGCGCGGTGGATCGAGCAACGGCAGAGCTACGACTACACGATTGAGCATCGCAAGGGCAGTAGCCATGGAAATGCCGATGCCTTGTCACGCCGTCCGTGCAAAGTCGAATGCATGCAGTGCTCGCGAGCCGAAAGCAGAGAACAGATAGTGGACGTTCAGTTGGTAAGCGTTATGCCAGAGGAAGAGTGGTCTGCGGAGGGGCTACAAAAGGACCAGCGTGAGGATGCGGATCTTGCAAAAATCGTCGAAGGCAAGGAGCAAGGCGCACGTCCAGACTGGCAGGAGATGGCCGGTGAAAGCCCGATTGCTAAGGCTTACTGGGCACAGTGGAAAAGTCTGCGGCTGAAAGAAGGATGCCTGTACCCCGAATGGGAGAGCGCGGATGGTCGGACCAGCAACTCCCTAATGGTAGTGCCGAAATGCAGAATCAACGAGGTCATCGAGGCATACCATAACGACTCCAGTGGAGGGCACCTGGGCATCACCAAAACCGTCGCCAAAATAAAAAGACGATTCTACTGGGTAGGATATCAGGAGTCTGTAGCCGAGTGGATTAAGAGCTGCGACCGATGTTCAGCCGCGAAAGGGCCGAAAAGAAGATCTCGAGGCCGCATGCAGCAGTACAACGTGGGAGCGCCCTTCGAGCGGATTGCTATGGACGTCGCACATTGGGAAAAAAACAGGCAAAAACGCTCGCATTGGAGCAAATTCAAAAGTTGCGAATCTGATTATTTTTTTTACTTGTCGTAATATAGATACTTTAGCCAGATAGAAAATCAACTTTTTAAGTCCCTTCATCACATGACCTGAACTTTACAGCCTTTCAAAGTTGAAAGTTTTATTAAATTATTTTCACTTCTAGCAAAATATCGTTAACAGGGTTGTCTTCAAATGCCCGTACAATCTATATTTTTTAATTAAATTCCATAATTTTTCACATGTGGAGTATCGATATCTAAGCAATTAATATGAAAAAAATTTTATTTAAAAAATGTTTATTTTGGCAAAAAAAATATAATGATAATATAATATATATATATATACCGTTGCCTCATTTTTTGATAAAAATGAGAAAAATTGTGATTTTCTCTGGACTGTAACGGACTGTAGATTCCACAGCACTCCACGAAATACGTATCCACTGATTAGGTGGGACATTCAGCTAAATGATGGTACCAAACTCATCTGCGGCGTTCTGTGACAAAATGAATGCGAGCAATTTTCGCATGCCAACCCAAGCACTTTTTGTACTCAGTTGTGGTGAGCAACGATATATTTTTAATTGCTGAGCAAAACTATATCTTATGAAAAACAGCGGTGTTGAAAGGAATAAATATGTATTTAAATGTATAGAATTGAGATATGTATATATATATCGCATTGATTTATCTATGTCCGTCTGTAAATATGTCTTCCAATTGGTCTGTCTGATGGAATGTATTCATAATATCTTTCGATAAAGTTGAGATAGGAGACTGAAATTTTGTACAAAAACTGTAGAAATCATGAGAATAACATATTGACTAAAATGGGCGTGGTTTGCACATTTTTTAACAGGGTTGCCATATAAAGATATATTTCAAAATATGAACTTTTAAATATTTGCCGTCCGTTTAGGAATATTTTTGTCTGGAAATAGGTGTGACATGCCTCTTTAACCCCTTGAGATACATAATAAGTCATTAGTTTAACTTTTATTGAGGAAAGTTATACTTGTCAGTTAACATTTTCCGTGCTTTATAAAAGTAAATGAATAGTTTAGATTTTTTTAAGAAAGAGTTTGCCTACTGGTGCTGCTTCGCTACAGAGTACAGCTGCAGCGGCTACGCCATTACAAGCGTTGGACATGAGCCAACTAATGGATGCACTCAAAGGCATGTCGGCGCAAATAGAAACTACGAATCTCGAAATTTCAGCAAAAGTCGAAACTGCAAATCGAGAAATGGCGGAAAATTCTGCGCGCATAGAGCAGAAGGTGGAGGAAATTTCCAATAGGCTGAATGTGAAAGTTCAGCATCTCGAGACGCGAATGGACAATTGGGACAAACGAGTTGACAAAATGGGTGAATCCCTAAACAGACGAGTCGACAACCTGGATGAGTCCTTGAATAAACGAGTTGACAGTCTGGAAGATTCGATGCACATAAAGATAGATGAACGGCTTCGAGAGGTATAGCCACGAGAATGTTTGCCACCGGTTCAGGACGGTTTTGCTGCCAGAACAGAAGTGCGTACTTATGATGGTGCTGCGCCGTTCGATACATTTAAATTGCAATTCGACTTGGCTGCTTTGGAAAAGCAGTGGACAGATATCAGGAAAGGTCGGAGGTTGGCACTGGCGCTGAAAGGTCCTGCTGCTGAGGTAATCAAATCAGTTCCAGAATGTTTAAGAAGTGATTACGGTGCCATCATGAGAGCGTTGGCAGCGAAGTATAGCGACGAGCACAACCATACGCTATACTACTGTGAGCAGAAGAACCGCAAGCAAAGAGGCAACAGGCGCTGCAGACATATGCAGCAGACATTGAGCGGCTCGTACAGTTGTGCTACCCAAAATTTGGTGCTGATGATCTCGAGAGGATGAAGATTGAGTCGTTTATTGAAGGTCTTCATGATCCAGAAACACGGCGCAGTGCGTTGATGATGGGCAAGCCGACATTTAAGGAGACGGTGACCAGCGCGATGACATGTGAAGCGGCATGGATTGGGAGCACTCGGTATGCACTTGCAAGGATACGCCAGATTCAGGCGGACAACGACATTCCGATCCAGGCCATAAGCTCTGATATACCGGACAGGCTACGGGTGGTCTCCTCTAAAATTGTTTGCTGGGTATGTGGCAAGCAGGGCCACATATCACGAGACTGCCGACAACGAAAGAGCCGTTCCCGTTCTCGATCGTAATCGCCTGAAGCGAGGAATACTGACAATCGACGCCCAGCCAACAAGCACAGGGCTGAGGACGGTGAGTCGTTTAACTAGAACGGGTCAGCCCGACCGTCCTTGTCTCACAGCTGAAACGACAGCCCGGCAGCTTGACAATTGGATAGATGGAAAGTGGTTCGTGTTGGCACTGGATACTGGAGCGTCATATTCCATCATATAAAGGAAGCTCCTGAAGAACTGGGAACCGCTGCATGGCATACAGCTGCGGACTGCGACTGGCGAGCGCGCGCTGGTAAAAGGGAAAGTTACAAAAACGACTGCGACTGGAACATGAGTTCAACGTCGCGGATATAATGGACGACGTGATTATCGGCGTGGATTTCATGATTAGGCACGGTTTTACGCTGGACCTGAAGGAAAATGTGCCGAGATATGCCAACGTTGAATTCCCGCAGCACACCGGCTATGAGCGAAGCGTGGCGGTAAGGAAGGTTGTATCGTGTCAACACAGGAGGATACCAGCGAATTCTGAGGCGATTGTGTGGGCAAAGGTAGACGAGGACGATGGGACGAGTCGGCTGTGGGTTGTAGAAGCACCGAAACAAGGACACGATAACATCATCATCGGACGTACATTAGTGGAACCTAAGAATGGCAGAATACCAGTCAGAATACTGAACCCCCTGAATGCACCCAGATATGTCGGGAAAGATGAGGTAATTGGCGAGTGTAAGGAAGCTCTAGCAGTGGTCAATTGCGAGAGTAGCCCACCTGGAGGTAATAAAAAGAGCGGTTTTAACATGGACGTCATACCGCAAGAGAACCAGTGGAGCAGCAGGTTGACGGCCAAGCAGAAACAGAAGGTGAGGTTTTTCCTGCAGCACTATGGGTCAGTATTTGCGGCAGAAGAAGGCGGAAGAACAGCCATAGTGAAGCACACATCGACACCAGAAGGGCAAAACGGATTCGCCAACCACCAAGACGAGTTCCTCTGGCCAAGAGGGAGGAGGTCACAAATTTGATCGAAAACATGCGAAAAGAAAAGGTCATAGAGCCTTCTTCAGGCCCCTGGTGCTCGCCGGTCGTGCTAGTCAAGAAAAAGGATGGCAGTACCCGGTTTTGTGTGGACTATCGGAAGCTCAATGATGTGACCAAGAAGGACAGTTATCCACTACCTCGACGGATCGATGACACCCTGGACACACTGTCAGGCACGCAGTGGTTCTCCACGCTCGACTTACGCAGCGGCTATTGGCAGGTACAGCTTGCAGACAAGGACAAGGAGAAAACGGCTTTCAGTGTTGGCGATGGCTTGTGGCAGTTCACCGTCATGCCGTTTGGACTCTGCAACGCACCAGCAACATTCGAGCGGCTAATGGAACGCATGCTAAAAGGGCTGCATTGGGTAACGTGTCTGGTGTACCTCGACGACATAATCGTGATGGGTAAAAACTTCGACGACCACCTGGGAAAGCTAAAGGAGGTATTCGAGCGGATACGAGAATTCGGAAGAAGTGCTCGCTGTTCCAAAAGGAGGTCAAGTATCTGGGTCATACGGTTTCCGCCCGCGGAGTACATAGGGATGAAGGCAAAATCACGGCGGTGAAGGAGTGGCCCCGGCCACGCAATCTACACGAACTCCGCAGTTCCCTGGGCCTGTGCACATTCTACCGCCGACTTGTTCCGGGATTCGCGAACATAGCCAGCAGCTTGCACAAACTAACGAAAAAGAGCCAAGCTTTCGAGTGGAACGAGGAGTAGGAACAGGCTTTTGCACGTCTGAAGGAAAAACTGTGCAGTGTTCCAATTCTGGCCTTCCCCGTGCCTGGGGAGATGTTTGTGCTGGATACAGATGCAAGCGGGAATAGTATTGGCGTTGTGCTATCACAGATAATAGACGGCCAGGAACAAGCGATAGCGTACTACAGTAGGGTTCTATCGAAACCGGAGCGCAACTACTGTGTGACACGGAGAGAACTGCTGGCGGTATTGGACTGCGTAAAACACTTCCACAAATATCTGTATGGACAAAGGTTTCGCCTGCGCGCAGATCATGCGGCATTGAGATGGCTCGTGAACTTTAAGGATCCTGAAGGGTAATTGGCGCGGTGGATCGAGCAACGGCAGAGCTACGACTACACGATTGAGCATCGCAAGGGCAGTAGCCATGGAAATGCCGATGCCTTGTCACGCCGTCCGTGCAAAGTCGAATGCATGCAGTGCTCGCGAGCCGAAAGCAGAGAACAGATAGTGGACGTTCAGTTGGTAAGCGTTATGCCAGAGGAAGAGTGGTCTGCGGAGAGGCTACAAAAGGACCAGCGTGAGGATGCGGATCTTGCAAAAATCGTCGAAGGCAAGGAGCAAGGCGCACGTCCAGACTGGCAGGAGATGGCCGGTGAAAGCCCGATTGCTAAGGCTTACTGGGCACAGTAGAAAAGTCTGCGGCTGAAAGAAGGATGCCTGTACCCCGAATGGGAGAGCGCGGATGGTCGGACCAGCAACTCCCTAATGGTAGTGCCGAAATGCAGAATCAACGAGGTCATCGGGGCATACCATAACGACTCCAGTGGAGGGCACCTGGGCATCACCAAAACCGTCGCCAAAATAAAAAGACGATTCTACTGGGTAGGATATCAGGAGTCTGTAGCCGAGTGGATTAAGAGCTGCGACCGATGTTCAGCCGCGAAAGGGCCGAAAAGAAGATCTCGAGGCCGCATGCAGCAGTACAACGTGGGAGCGCCCTTCGAGCGGATTGCTATGGACGTCGCACATTGGGAAAAAAACAGGCAAAAACGCTCGCATTGGAGCAAATTCAAAAGTTGCGAATCTGATTATTTTTTTTACTTGTCGTAATATAGATACTTTAGCCAGATAGAAAATCAACTTTTTAAGTCCCTTCATCACATGACCTGAACTTTACAGCCTTTCAAAGTTGAAAGTTTTATTAAATTATTTTCACTTCTAGCAAAATATCGTTAACAGGGTTGTCTTCAAATGCCCGTACAATCTATATTTTTTAATTAAATTCCATAATTTTTCACATGTGGAGTATCGATATCTAAGCAATTAATATGAAAAAAATTTTATTTAAAAAATGTTTATTTTGGCAAAAAAAATATAATAATAATATAATATATATATATATACCGTTGCCTCATTTTTTGATAAAAATGAGAAAAATTGGGATTTTCTCTGGACTGTAACGGACTGTAGATTCCACAGCACTCCACGAAATACGTATCCACTGATTAGGTGGGACATTCAGCTAAATGATGGTACCAAACTCATCTGCGGCGTTCTGTGACAAAATTAATGCGAGCAATTTTCGCATGCCAACCCAAGCACTTTTTGTACTCAGTTGTGGTGAGCAACGATATATTTTTAATTGCTGAGCAAAACTATATCTTATGAAAAACAGCGGTGTTGAAAGGAATAAATATGTATTTAAATGTATAGAATTGAGATATGTATATATATATCGCATTGATTTATCTATGTCCGTCTGTAAATATGTCTTCCAATTGGTCTGTCTGATGGAATGTATTCATAATATCTTTCGATAAAGTTGAGATAGGAGACTGAAATTTTGTACAAAAACTGTAGAAATCATGAGAATAACATATTGACTAAAATGGGCGTGGTTTGCACATTTTTTAACAGGGTTGCCATATAAAGATATTTTTCAAAATATGAACTTTTAAATATTTGCCGTCCGTTTAGGAATATTTTTGTCTGGAAATAGGTGTGACATGCCTCTTTAACCCCTTGAGATACATAATAAGTCATTAGTTTAACTTTTATTGAGGAAGGTTATACTTGTCAGTTAACATTTTCCGTGCTTTATAAAAGTAAATGAATAGTTTAGATTTTTTTAAGAAAGAGTTTGCCTACTGGTGCTGCTTCGCTACAGAGTACAGCTGCAGCGGCTACGCCATTACAAGCGTTGGACATGAGCCAACTAATGGATGCACTCAAAGGCATGTCGGCGCAAATAGAAACTACGAATCTCGAAATTTCAGCAAAAGTCGAAACTGCAAATCGAGAAATGGCGGAAAATTCTGCGCGCATAGAGCAGAAGGTGGAGGAAATTTCCAATAGGCTGAATGTGAAAGTTCAGCATCTCGAGACGCGAATGGACAATTGGGACAAACGAGTTGACAAAATGGGTGAATCCCTAAACAGACGAGTCGACAACCTGGATGAGTCCTTGAATAAACGAGTTGACAGTCTGGAAGATTCGATGCACATAAAGATAGATGAACGGCTTCGAGAGGTATAGCCACGAGAATGTTTGCCACCGGTTCAGGACGGTTTTGCTGCCAGAACAGAAGTGCGTACTTATGATGGTGCTGCGCCGTTCGATACATTTAAATTGCAATTCGACTTGGCTGCTTTGGAAAAGCAGTGGACAGATATCAGGAAAGGTCGGAGGTTGGCACTGGCGCTGAAAGGTCCTGCTGCTGAGGTAATCAAATCAGTTCCAGAATGTTTAAGAAGTGATTACGGTGCCATCATGAGAGCGTTGGCAGCGAAGTATAGCGACGAGCACAACCATACGCTATACTACTGTGAGCAGAAGAACCGCAAGCAAAGAGGCAACAGGCGCTGCAGACATATGCAGCAGACATTGAGCGGCTCGTACAGTTGTGCTACCCAAAATTTGGTGCTGATGATCTCGAGAGGATGAAGATTGAGTCGTTTATTGAAGGTCTTCATGATCCAGAAACACGGCGCAGTGCGTTGATGATGGGCAAGCCGACATTTAAGGAGACGGTGACCAGCGCGATGACATGTGAAGCGGCATGGATTGGGAGCACTCGGTATGCACTTGCAAGGATACGCCAGATTCAGGCGGACAACGACATTCCGATCCAGGCCATAAGCTCTGATATACCGGACAGGCTACGGGTGGTCTCCTCTAAAATTGTTTGCTGGGTATGTGGCAAGCAGGGCCACATATCACGAGACTGCCGACAACGAAAGAGCCGTTCCCGTTCTCGATCGTAATCGCCTGAAGCGAGGAATACTGACAATCGACGCCCAGCCAACAAGCACAGGGCTGAGGACGGCGAGTCGTTTAACTAGAACGGGTCAGCCCAAAGGGGCGTGAGCTGATCCCCACAATCTGCCGCCCGACCGTCCTTGTCTCACAGCTGAAACGACAGCCCGGCAGCTTGACAATTGGATAGATGGAAAGTGGTTCGTGTTGGCACTGGATACTGGAGCGTCATATTCCATCATATAAAGGAAGCTCCTGAAGAACTGGGAACCGCTGCATGGCATACAGCTGCGGACTGCGACTGGCGAGCGCGCGCTGGTAAAAGGGAAAGTTACAAAAACGACTGCGACTGGAACATGAGTTCAACGTCGCGGATATAATGGACGACGTGATTATCGGCGTGGATTTCATGATTAGGCACGGTTTTACGCTGGACCTGAAGGAAAATGTGCCGAGATATGCCAACGTTGAATTCCCGCAGCACACCGGCTATGAGCGAAGCGTGGCGGTAAGGAAGGTTGTATCGTGTCAACACAGGAGGATACCAGCGAATTCTGAGGCGATTGTGTGGGCAAAGGTAGACGAGGACGATGGGACGAGTCGGCTGTGGGTTGTAGAAGCACCGAAACAAGGACACGATAACATCATCATCGGACGTACATTAGTGGAACCTAAGAATGGCAGAATACCAGTCAGAATACTGAACCCCCTGAATGCACCCAGATATGTCGGGAAAGATGAGGTAATTGGCGAGTGTAAGGAAGCTCTAGCAGTGGTCAATTGCGAGAGTAGCCCACCTGGAGGTAATAAAAAGAGCGGTTTTAACATGGACGTCATACCGCAAGAGAACCAGTGGAGCAGCAAGTTGACGGCCAAGCAGAAACAGAAGGTGAGGTTTTTCCTGCAGCACTATGGGTCAGTATTTGCGGCAGAAGAAGGCGGAAGAACAGCCATAGTGAAGCACACATCGACACCAGAAGGGCAAAACGGATTCGCCAACCACCAAGACGAGTTCCTCTGGCCAAGAGGGAGGAGGTCACAAATTTGATCGAAAACATGCGAAAAGAAAAGGTCATAGAGCCTTCTTCAGGCCCCTGGTGCTCGCCGGTCGTGCTAGTCAAGAAAAAGGATGGCAGTACCCGGTTTTGTGTGGACTATCGGAAGCTCAATGATGTGACCAAGAAGGACAGTTATCCACTACCTCGACGGATCGATGACACCCTGGACACACTGTCAGGCACGCAGTGGTTCTCCACGCTCGACTTACGCAGCGGCTATTGGCAGGTACAGCTTGCAGACAAGGACAAGGAGAAAACGGCTTTCAGTGTTGGCGATGGCTTGTGGCAGTTCACCGTCATGCCGTTTGGACTCTGCAACGCACCAGCAACATTCGAGCGGCTAATGGAACGCATGCTAAAAGGGCTGCATTGGGTAACGTGTCTGGTGTACCTCGACGACATAATCGTGATGGGTAAAAACTTCGACGACCACCTGGGAAAGCTAAAGGAGGTATTCGAGCGGATACGAGAATTCGGAAGAAGTGCTCGCTGTTCCAAAAGGAGGTCAAGTATCTGGGTCATACGGTTTCCGCCCGCGGAGTACATAGGGATGAAGGCAAAATCACGGCGGTGAAGGAGTGGCCCCGGCCACGCAATCTACACAAACTCCGCAGTTCCCTGGGCCTGTGCACATTCTACCGCCGACTTGTTCCGGGATTCGCGAACATAGCCAGCAGCTTGCACAAACTAACGAAAAAGAGCCAAGCTTTCGAGTGGAACGAGGAGTAGGAACAGGCTTTTGCACGTCTGAAGGAAAAACTGTGCAGTGTTCCAATTCTGGCCTTCCCCGTGCCTGGGGAGATGTTTGTGCTGGATACAGATGCAAGCGGGAATAGTATTGGCGTTGTGCTATCACAGATAATAGACGGCCAGGAACAAGCGATAGCGTACTACAGTAGGGTTCTATCGAAACCGGAGCGCAACTACTGTGTGACACGGAGAGAACTGCTGGCGGTATTGGACTGCGTAAAACACTTCCACAAATATCTGTATGAACAAAGGTTTCGCCTGCGCGCAGATCATGCGGCATTGAGATGGCTCGTGAACTTTAAGGATCCTGAAGGGTAATTGGCGCGGTGGATCGAGCAACGGCAGAGCTACGACTACACGATTGAGCATCGCAAGGGCAGTAGCCATGGAAATGCCGATGCCTTGTCACGCCGTCCGTGCCAAGTCGAATGCATGCAGTGCTCGCGAGCCGAAAGCAGAGAACAGATAGTGGACGTTCAGTTGGTAAGCGTTATGCCAGAGGAAGAGTGGTCTGCGGAGAGGCTACAAAAGGACCAGCGTGAGGATGCGGATCTTGCAAAAATCGTCGAAGGCAAGGAGCAAGGCGCACGTCCAGACTGGCAGGAGATGGCCGGTGAAAGCCCGATTGCTAAGGCTTACTGGGCACAGTGGAAAAGTCTGCGGCTGAAAGCAGGATGCCTGTACCCCGAATGGGAGAGCGCGGATGGCCGGACCAGCAACTCCCTAATGGTAGTGCCGAAATGCAGAATCAACGAGGTCATCGAGGCATACCATAACGACTCCAGTGGAGGGCACCTGGGCATCACCAAAACCGTCGCCAAAATAAAAAGACGATTCTACTGGGTAGGATATCAGGAGTCTGTAGCCGAGTGGATTAAGAGCTGCGACCGATGTTCAGCCGCGAAAGGGCCGAAAAGAAGATCTCGAGGCCGCATGCAGCAGTACAACGTGGGAGCGCCCTTCGAGCGGATTGCTATGGACGTCGCACATTGTGAAAAAAAACAGGCAAAAACGCTCGCATTGGAGCAAATTCAAAAGTTGCGAATCTGATTATTTTTTTTACTTGTCGTAATATAGATACTTTAGCCAGATAGAAAATCAACTTTTTAAGTCCCTTCATCACATGACCTGAACTTTACAGCCTTTCAAAGTTGAAAGTTTTATTAAATTATTTTCACTTCTAGCAAAATATCGTTAACAGGGTTGTCTTCAAATGCCCGTACAATCTATATTTTTAATTAAATTCCATAATTTTTCACATGTGGAGTATCGATATCTAAGCAATTAATATGAAAAAAATTGTATTTAAAAAATGTTTATTTTGGCAAAAAAAATATACATAATAATAATATAATATATATATACCACTGTGTACAAGGAATACCCGGAATTTGTTTATAATTCAAAAAATCTTTATTTATTCTTCCAAATCAATTTCATCGCCTTCAAAGTAGTCCCCCCCGATGCAATGCACTTATGCCAACGGACTTTTCAATCTTCGAAGCATGCCAAATAGTCACCTTCCGGTATGGCCTTCAATGCGCGCGCCGATTCACGTTGAATCTCTTCAATCGATTCAAAACGGTGTCCTCGAAGTGGTCTTTTGAGTTTGGAGAATAGCCAGAAGTCACAAGGAGCTAAATCAGGCGAATACGGTGGCTGTGGAACGATATGAGTTTAATTTTTGGCGAAATGCTCACGAAGAACCAATGCCGTGTAAGATAGTGCATTATCGTGATGCAAAAACCAAGAGTTGTCTCTCCATAAATCCGGCCTCTTTTTGCGAATAGATTCACGCAAACGACGCATAACGCTCAAGTAATATTCCTTGTTGACAGTTTGGCCCGGCGGAAGGAACTCATAATGCACAACACCACGATAATCGAAGAAAACTGTCAACATGACCTTGATTTTTGAGCGACTTTGGCGCGGGTGTTTCGGCCTTGCCTCACCTTTGGCACGATATTCGCTCGATTGGTCGGCTGTTTCCGTGTCGTAAGCATAGATCCAAGTCTCATCTCCAGTAATAATGCGTTTCATAACCGATTGATAATTAGAAAGCATTGTTTCACACACATCAACACGACGCTTTTTTTCGAAGAAATTCAAATTTTTTGGAACCAATCGAGATTTGACGCGTTTGAGGCACAAAATGTCCTTTAAAATTGTGATGGCCGATCCATTTGATATTCCAACAATAGAAGCAATGTCTCTGCATGTCAGCCGATGATTTTCCATCACCATTTCCTTCACTTGCTTGACGTGTTGCTTATCAGTTGATGTGCGTGGTCCGCCTGGCCGCTCTTCGTCTTCAACGCGTACTCTGCCTTCTTTGAACATTTTATACCAATCAAATGTTGTTGTTTTTGATAGAGCATGGTCTCCGTAGGCCTTCTGCAACATTCTCAACGTTTCCGCAGCGGTTATTCCGTTCAGGATACAAAATCTGATCGCACTTCTTTGTTGGATAATTTCAGACATTATAAAAATCGCCGAATTCACTTTTTGCGTCTCACAAAACCAAGCGTAACTCAAACACTAATGAGTATTTTGACGTATAATTTGACATGTGAGCCTCTAACAGTTGTACGAAATTAAAAAAAAAATAATTCGGCGAAAATATTTAACCGTGTAGTTTAAATGGGAAAATTCCGGGTATTCTTTGAACACAGTAGTATATACCGTTGCCTCATTTTTTGATAAAAATGAGAAAAATTGGGATTTTCTCTGGACTGTAACGGACTGTAGATTCCACAGCACTCCACGAAATACGTATACACTGATTAGGTGGGACATTCAGCTAAATGATGGTACCAAACTCATCTGCGGCGTTCTGCGACAAAATGAATGCGAGCAATTTTCGCATGCCAACCCAAGCACTTTTTGTACTCAGTTGTGGTGAGCAACGATATATTTTTAATTGCTGAGCAAAACTATATCTTATGAAAAACAGCGGTGTTGAAAGGAATAAATATGTATTTAAATGTATAGAATTGAGATATGTATATATATATCGCATTGATTATTTATGTCCGTCTGTAAATATGTCTTCCAATTGGTCTGTCTGATGGAATGTATTCATAATATCTTTCGATAAAGTTGAGATAGGAGACTGAAATTTTGTACAAAAACTGTAGAAATCATGAGAATAACATATTGACTAAAATGGGCGTGGTTTGCACATTTTTTAACAGGGTTGCCATATAAAGATATTTTTCAAAATATGAACTTTTAAATATTTGCCGTCCGTTTAGGAATATTTTTGTCTGGAAATAGGTGTGACATGCCTCTTTAACCCCTTGAGATACATAATAAGTCATTAGTTTAACTTTTATTGAGGAAAGTTATACTTGTCAGTTAACATTTTCCGTGCTTTATAAAAGTAAATGAATAGTTTAGATTTTTTTAAGAAAGAGTTTGCCTACTGGTGCTGCTTCGCTACAGAGTACAGCTGCAGCGGCTACGCCATTACAAGCGTTGGACATGAGCCAACTAATGGATGCACTCAAAGGCATGTCGGCGCAAATAGAAACTACGAATCTTGAAATTTCAGCAAAAGTCGAGACTGCAAATCGAGAAATGGCGGAAAATTCTGCGCGCATAGAGCAGAAGGTGGAGGAAATTTCCAATAGGCTGAATGTGAAAGTTCAGCATCTCGAGACGCGAATGGACAATTGGGACAAACGAGTTGACGAAATGGGTGAATCCCTAAACAGACGAGTTGACAACCTGGATGAGTCCTTGAATAAACGAGTTGACAGTCTGGAAGATTCGATGCACATAAAGATAGATGAACGGCTTCGAGAGGTATAGCCACGAGAATGTTTGTCACCGGTTCAGGACGGTTTTGCTGCCAGAACAGAAGTGCGTACTTATGATGGTGCTGCGCCGTTCGATACATTTAAATTGCAATTCGACTTGGCTGCTTTGGAAAAGCAGTGGACAGATATCAGGAAAGGTCGGAGGTTGGCACTGGCGCTGAAAGGTCCTGCTGCTGAGGTAATCAAATCAGTTCCAGAATGTTTAAGAAGTGATTACGGTGCCATCATGAGAGCGTTGGCAGCGAAGTATAGCGACGAGCACAACCATACGCTATACTACTGTGAGCAGAAGAACCGCAAGCAAAGAGGCAACAGGCGCTGCAGACATATGCAGCAGACATTGAGCGGCTCGTACAGTTGTGCTACCCAAAATTTGGTGCTGATGATCTCGAGAGGATGAAGATTGAGTCGTTTATTGAAGGTCTTCATGATCCAGAAACACGGCGCAGTGCGTTGATGATGGGCAAGCCGACATTTAAGGAGACGGTGACCAGCGCGATGACATGTGAAGCGGCATGGATTGGGAGCACTCGGTATGCACTTGCAAGGATACGCCAGATTCAGGCGGACAACGACATTCCGATCCAGGCCATAAGCTCTGATATACCGGACAGGCTACGGGTGGTCTCCTCTAAAATTGTTTGCTGGGTATGTGGCAAGCAGGGCCACATATCACGAGACTGCCGACAACGAAAGAGCCGTTCCCGTTCTCGATCGTAATCGCCTGAAGCGAGGAATACTGACAATCGACGCCCAGCCAACAAGCACAGGGCTGAGGACGGCGAGTCGTTTAACTAGAACGGGTCAGCCCAAAGGGGCGTGAGCTGATCCCCACAATCTGCCGCCCGACCGTCCTTGTCTCACAGCTGAAACGACAGCCCGGCAGCTTGACAATTGGATAGATGGAAAGTGGTTCGTGTTGGCACTGGATACTGGAGCGTCATATTCCATCATATAAAGGAAGCTCCTGAAGAACTGGGAACCGCTGCATGGCATACAGCTGCGGACTGCGACTGGCGAGCGCGCGCTGGTAAAAGGGAAAGTTACAAAAACGACTGCGACTGGAACATGAGTTCATCGTCGCGGATATAATGGACGACGTGATTATCGGCGTGGATTTCATGATTAGGCACGGTTTTACGCTGGACCTGAAGGAAAATGTGCCGAGATATGCCAACGTTGAATTCCCGCAGCACACCGGCTATGAGCGAAGCGTGGCGGTAAGGAAGGTTGTATCGTGTCAACACAGGAGGATACCAGCGAATTCTGAGGCGATTGTGTGGGCAAAGGTAGACGAGGACGATGGGACGAGTCGGCTGTGGGTTGTAGAAGCACCGAAACAAGGACACGATAACATCATCATCGGACGTACATTAGTGGAACCTAAGAATGGCAGAATACCAGTCAGAATACTGAACCCCCTGAATGCACCCAGATATGTCGGGAAAGATGAGGTAATTGGCGAGTGTAAGGAAGCTCTAGCAGTGGTCAATTGCGAGAGTAGCCCACCTGGAGGTAATAAAAAGAGCGGTTTTAACATGGACGTCATACCGCAAGAGAACCAGTGGAGCAGCAGGTTGACGGCCAAGCAGAAACAGAAGGTGAGGTTTTTCCTGCAGCACTATGGGTCAGTATTTGCGGCAGAAGAAGGCGGAAGAACAGCCATAGTGAAGCACACATCGACACCAGAAGGGCAAAACGGATTCGCCAACCACCAAGACGAGTTCCTCTGGCCAAGAGGGAGGAGGTCACAAATTTGATCGAAAACATGCGAAAAGAAAAGGTCATAGAGCCTTCTTCAGGCCCCTGGTGCTCGCCGGTCGTGCTAGTCAAGAAAAAGGATGGCAGTACCCGGTTTTGTGTGGACTATCGGAAGCTCAATGATGTGACCAAGAAGGACAGTTATCCACTACCTCGACGGATCGATGACACCCTGGACACACTGTCAGGCACGCAGTGGTTCTCCACGCTCGACTTACGCAGCGGCTATTGGCAGGTACAGCTTGCAGACAAGGACAAGGAGAAAACGGCTTTCAGTGTTGGCGATGGCTTGTGGCAGTTCACCGTCATGCCGTTTGGACTCTGCAACGCACCAGCAACATTCGAGCGGCTAATGGAACGCATGCTAAAAGGGCTGCATTGGGTAACGTGTCTGGTGTACCTCGACGACATAATCGTGATGGGTAAAAACTTCGACGACCACCTGGGAAAGCTAAAGGAGGTATTCGAGCGGATACGAGAATTCGGAAGAAGTGCTCGCTGTTCCAAACGGAGGTCAAGTATCTGGGTCATACGGTTTCCGCCCGCGGAGTACATAGGGATGAAGGCAAAATCACGGCGGTGAAGGAGTGGCCCCGGCCACGCAATCTACACGAACTCCGCAGTTCCCTGGGCCTGTGCACATTCTACCGCCGACTTGTTCCGGGATTCGCGAACATAGCCAGCAGCTTGCACAAACTAACGAAAAAGAGCCAAGCTTTCGAGTGGAACGAGGAGTAGGAACAGGCTTTTGCACGTCTGAAGGAAAAACTGTGCAGTGTTCCAATTCTGGCCTTCCCCGTGCCTGGGGAGATGTTTGTGCTGGATACAGATGCAAGCGGGAATAGTATTGGCGTTGTGCTATCACAGATAATAGACGGCCAGGAACAAGTGATAGCGTACTACAGTAGGGTTCTATCGAAACCGGAGCGCAACTACTGTGTGACACGGAGAGAACTGCTGGCGGTATTGGACTGCGTAAAACACTTCCACAAATATCTGTATGGACAAAGGTTTCGCCTGCGCGCAGATCATGCGGCATTGAGATGGCTCGTGAACTTTAAGGATCCTGAAGGGTAATTGGCGCGGTGGATCGAGCAACGGCAGAGCTACGACTACACGATTGAGCATCGCAAGGGCAGTAGCCATGGAAATGCCGATGCCTTGTCACGCCGTCCGTGCAAAGTCGAATGCATGCAGTGCTCGCGAGCCGAAAGCAGAGAACAGATAGTGGACGTTCAGTTGGTAAGCGTTATGCCAGAGGAAGAGTGGTCTGCGGAGAGGCTACAAAAGGACCAGCGTGAGGATGCGGATCTTGCAAAAATCGTCGAAGGCAAGGAGCAAGGCGCACGTCCAGACTGGCAGGAGATGGCCGGTGAAAGCCCGATTGCTAAGGCTTACTGGGCACAGTGGAAAAGTCTGCGGCTGAAAGCAGGATGCCTGTACCCCGAATGGGAGAGCGCGGATGGTCGGACCAGCAACTCCCTAATGGTAGTGCCGAAATGCAGAATCAACGAGGTCATCGAGGCATACCATAACGACTCCGGTGGAGGGCACCTGGGCATCACCAAAACCGTCGCCAAAATAAAAAGACGATTCTACTGGGTAGGATATCAGGAGTCTGTAGCCGAGTGGATTAAGAGCTGCGACCGATGTTCAGCCGCGAAAGGGCCGAAAAGAAGATCTCGAGGCCGCATGCAGCAGTACAACGTGGGAGCGCCCTTCGAGCGGATTGCTATGGACGTCGCACATTGGGAAAAAAACAGGCAAAAACGCTCGCATTGGAGCAAATTCAAAAGTTGCGAATCTGATTATTTTTTTTACTTGTCGTAATATAGATACTTTAGCCAGATAGAAAATCAACTTTTTAAGTCCCTTCATCACATGACCTGAACTTTACAGCCTTTCAAAGTTGAAAGTTTTATTAAATTATTTTCACTTCTAGCAAAATATCGTTAACAGGGTTGTCTTCAAATGCCCGTACAATCTATATTTTTTAATTAAATTCCATAATTTTTCACATGTGGAGTATCGATATCTAAGCAATTAATATGAAAAAAATTGTATTTTAAAAATGTTTATTTTGGCAAAAAAATATAATAATAATATAATATATATATACCTTTGCCTCATTTTTTGATAAAAATGAGAAAAATTGGGATTTTCTCTGGACTGTAACTGGGACTGTAGATTCCACAGCACTCCACGAAATACGTATACACTGATTAGGTGGGACATTCAGCTAAATGATGGTACCAAACTCATCTGCGGCGTTCTGCGACAAAATGAATGCGAGCAATTCTCGCATGCCAACCCAAGCACTTTTTGTACTCAGTTGTGGTGAGCAACGATATATTTTTAATTGCTGAGCAAAACTATATCTTATGAAAAACAGCGGTGTTGAAAGGAATAAATATGTATTTAAATGTATAGAATTGAGATATGTATATATATATCGCATTGATTTATCTATGTCCGTCTGTTAATGTATCTTCCAATTGGTCTGTCTGATGGAATGTATTCATAATATCTTTCGATAAAGTTGAGATAGGAGACTGAAATTTTGTACAAAAACTGTAGAAATCATGAGAATAACATATTAACTAAAATGGGCGTGGTTTACACATTTTTTAACAGGGTTGCCATATAAAGATATTTTTCAAAATATGAACTTTTAAATATTTGCCGTCCGTTTAGGAATATTTTTGTCTGGAAATAGGTGTGACATGCCTCTTTAACCCCTTGAGATACATAATAAGTCATTAGTTTAACTTTTATTGAGGAAAGTTATACTTGTCAGTTAACATTTTCCGTGCTTTATAAAAGTAAATGAATAGTTTAGATTTTTTTAAGAAAGAGTTTGCCTACTTTTATAAAAGTGGGCTAAGTGTCTCTAAAGAACATTTAAATGCATGACAGCAAAATTTTAGCTTATTTTAATATTGTTAAAAATAAAGTCTGTATGGAGAGTAGGCGTGACCGCGGGGGAAATTTTTTCATTTTTGGATTAAATCATCTTCTACTTATGGGAAACCGTCAATCCTTTATCTTTTTTATTTCCGAAGTTATTAAATCTTTTGTTATACATTCGGAAACCATAAACCGTGCTGCGAAAAAGTGCTCAAATAAAAAAAACCCTAAAACTTTATTTTTGATCTTCTACGAGAATCGGTTATCAAAATATTGACTTTTTTTTGCTTCTGATTATGCATATTTCTAAAACTCTTAACTTCCGACTGTAGGGTACCAGCTCCTGGCAAAGGAAATGAAAAAAAATTACACATTCTAAAGATAATAGCGAAATTTCAGTTCTCTAGTGCAAAAACTATAGATTCTAGAGTTCAAAACAGGCGATGCGAGCGTTTTTGCCTGTTTTTTCCCAATGTGCGTCGCCGCCCAATCCCAGCTACCACTCAAGGCAACAAATATGTGCTGGTGGTAATGGATTATTTCAGCAAATGGTCCGAAGTGTACCCTATTCCTAACCAGGAGGCCACTACGATCTCGGAAAAGCTGGAAAACAACTGGGTAGCCAGGTTCGGACTTCCGTTGGAGTTGCACTCAGATCAAGGCCGGAATTTCGAGTCTGCGGTATTCAAGGAAGTGTGTGAACTGCTGGGGATAAAGAAAACGCGTACCACTCCTTTGCACCCACAGTCCGACGGCATGGTGGAACGCTTTAACCGGACACTGGAGGAATACCTGCTGAAAGTGGTAGGCAGGAATCAAAAGGATTGGGACACGCATATCCCCCTGTTCCTGATGGCGTATAGGTCAGTCCCGCACGACACGACATCACTCACTCCAGCCCGAGCAGTGTTCGGCACAGAGTTGCGGTTACCCGCTGACTTGAAGTTCAGGGTAGTCAGCACGACGGGAGGCGCTAAGACGGACTACGTGGTCAAAAAGCGGGCGGAACTGGAGGAAATTCACCAGTTTATAAGGAGCCGCACCAAACTGGTCAGCGATAGGGCAAAAGCCAGATATGATCTACGGGCCAACACAGCAGGGTTCCAAGAAGGCGATCTGGTAATGCTCTACAACCCGCAGCGGAGGAAAGGGTTGTCTCCGAAACTTCAAGCGTCATGGGAAGGACCTTACGAAGTCGTGACTAGGATTAACGACATGGTATACAGGATTCAACGTTGCAGCAATAAAGGCGCTAAGCTGAAGGTGGTCCATTTGGAGCGCCTGGCGCCTTATCACAGCGGAACCGCGGCACTTGTTCGGGACGAACAAGTCTAAGGGCCGTTTTCTCATCTTCCTGTTAAAGTGACCTGTAGCTAAAGGTCACTTTAAAGTGCCGGGTAAATATTTTCGTTTTCTCATCTTCCTGATAAATATAAATTTAACAAGTCTGATTTCTTGGCAACACTGGTCTACGATGGGCAGCACTTGGCAACGCAATCAGCTGTTTGTGAAAAATTATAATTATTTTTGAAAGAAAAAATAAAAATGTTGCCTGGCAAAATCTTGTTGATGCTTTTACTGCCAAATGGGGCGTGTCCCGACGTTGGAAATCGTTGAGGGACAAGTTTGACAGCTTGAAGCGTAAGTCCAAGCTGGAACTTGCAGCGCAGAAGAGCGAGACGTATCGCACAGGTGGCGGCCCAGCAGCGATTGGACATGTCAGCAGTGCAAAGCAGTTAAATAGTCCAATTGGCTGTTATATGTTATATTTGCCGCATTTTGCGACTCCGTACCTTCAAAAGCGTCTTCCAGTGCATGAATTTAAGAAACACGCCTATTTTCCATACCGAAAGATCTCAAATTCAAATTTCATTTCAAATTATAATTTCATTATCAGCTGTTTTTTGTTTGTAAACAAACATATGCATGTACTTGGCACCATTTCCACTAAAAGTTCACTTTAAAGTTTAACAGGCACTCAATCCTCCCGGTAAATTTTATCGGGAGGATAGCTTAACGGGCAGATGAGAAAACGAAAATGCGTTTATCGGCCCGTTAAAGTGAACTTTAAAGTTAACGGGAAGATGAGAAAACGGCCCTAAGTGGTGGGCAGTGTAACGATAAGACAGTCTGTTGCTGTGCAAAGCAACCCTTTCGCTACGCGCCGTGCCATAATTCAACCTGCCAACGATGACCGCGATAATGGAAACTTTTAGTCCAACCTGGGCAATGATGGCCGCGATAATAGACACTTTTAGTCCAACCTGGCAATGATGGTCTCGATCATCATGTAAACCTTTAGTCCACTGTGGAATGTGCGAGAACGATCTGCGCGATGGCCGGACAGGTATAAAAGGCAGCCGGGTGCGGCGCAGCGAGTGAGTCTGATTTTGACTAGTGAAGGTGCCACGCGGAGTAATTGAGCAAATACTTAAGTGTAAAGACAGTGAAGTGTAAATCTTTGAAATAAGTGATTGTTGGTTTATTTTATTGACTGCGTTTGAGAAACTATGTGTGTTTTATTTTCAAATTACGCAATCCAGAGATACGTACTAGACCACTAGAACTAGCATTCGTAACAGTATTTTAAGCCGCTGAACACAAATCAGAGATCCAAGTTTAAAAGTAAGCTTGAATTTTAACGTAAAATCAAAAAACTATATATCAGCAGTCCGGATCCCCAATTTTGGACTTGAAAAAAATCAAGCAAATTACACACATTATTACATTACACAAATTTCGACTTTTGGCTGGCTTTTCTGGGTTTAACATCAGTTCTAGGGTAATTAGGGAGGGCTGATTTCGAATCCGCAAACCGTTTTTAAAACTTAGTTTCCGTTTTCGCAAAAAATGGGAGTGTCACTTTTTAGGATTTTCCTTGTCTTTTTCACGTTTGGCATTGTAATTTCTAAACCAATAAACAGGTTGACATGGGTTTCTCTTTATGGCATTTACAACACCTCACGGCTTCTTTTCCAATGTAATTTGTTTTTATAAGTTTTACAATTCCGCGGTAATTGGACCTCGAAGTCGGAAAATATGGAATTTCAAGGCGTTTTCTTTGATGTGAAAAAACATGGACATTTTTTGTAAATCAATTATCGAGCTATGTCTAACACGAAAGCGGAAACATCAAGTAATACAACACAGCCAAATTATTTGGTGTGGTTCCCATTCTCATCGAAATAATTGCAAAAATGTACCATAGTCATTTTCATAATTTTTCATACTTTTTCCTTAAAAAAATAGGTGCCTCAAAATATGCTAAATTTTAACTTTCCCCAGTAAAAACCTGTAGCGAAAAGGTTAAGCAAAGAGCTTCAACATAGCGTTTAATCATTGCTTTATATTGCATTTATTGGCCATTTTACAAATTGTTCAATGTAACTTAAGTTTATGTTGCAGTTTTTTTTCAACAGGATCTAAGAGAACTAAATTAGCCCGCGTTTTTTTTTGTAGTCTTCTAAGTTTAGCGATCTTTTCGGGGCAACCTCGGTTACTTTAGAAATCGGTTTGGGTAGAACATTAACAGAATTCACTAGATTGAAAGAAAACAGTGTTAGCGAGTAGACATTGATTGAGATACGTTGAAACGAACCTGGCAGAGACACATCCAAATCAATGTCGAAATCATGCAGCGAATATAGACTGTAATCTTTGGCGTCCCCTGTGTTGGAGCCGCTGGCACCGGTCTCGTCGACGCACCTTTTGCCAAGAGGCGGTGGTATTGCTGCCTGCTGAACGACGTCGTCTTTCTTTTCAAGAGATTTAAAGCCCATGCGTGGCTGCGTGATACGACGCGTGAACGGATCTGATATTTTTTGGCCTTTGTTAGCGCGCGCTTCTTCTAAAATGGCCTTCTCAGCGTCCTCCACATTACGCTTTCGATTGCGATCGTTTATATACGATATCAAACTAATACTGCTGGATCGTTTTTTGTCCAACTCAGAAGCACGGCTTTCAAGCTCTTCTATCTGTTGGCCGAGGTCTTGCACCAGATCATAGTCGCCGCGCAACATAGCTGCATCGCGCTCCTTCATTAAACATGTCTTTCGCATTGCGTAGTTAGTGGGCCTGTTGCGAAAGCGGTTTTTCTCCTCAATAATTTTGTCTACGTCCTCGTCCTTGTACTCATAGTTAAGCGCTTCTTTGACGTCTTGCTGCTTCCGCTCCAACATGTCCAGTGTGGGCATGGCTACATTTTGCTGCGTGCAGATATCCCGCCACTTCACAAACTCATTCTCGGTGAATTCTTGGTTTGATATGAACTCTAGCCGGAAGACCCGCTCTTGAGACCCGTGCTTGAGACGTAAACCACGGTTGGTACGAGTTTTTCCTAAACTGTAGATTTTAGCTGTTTCGACTACACCTACGATTTCGGCCACACGATATACGGGCTTTTGTCCGTTGTTTCCGATACTGATGCGTACGAAACAATTCATCACTGTGCGTTCAAAAATTGGCAAGTTGATGAAGCGCTCCATTTTGAACCTAGACAGCCGCAGCTTGTTCAACTCCTCCCGCGTGCAGATGTAGACGGGCGCTTTTTCAGCACTCTCATCATCTTCTGACTCGCTCGAATATTTACTGCTGCTGGTGGAGCGCGACCGCTTATCGGAGGGCTTTTCGTCGTCCCAGTCACTGCTACCCGAGTCGTCTGAGTAAATCTCTGAGGCCTTTAGCTTCACAGTCGATTTTCCACCTGACACACCTTCCAATTCCTCCTTCTCATCTTCACGGTCTTTCTCCGCTTGACGTTTAGCTTCTTCTTCCTCTGAAATAACACAAAAAATATATAAAACAGACAGACAGAAAACCATTTTAAAGATCTTGATGAATCTTTTCACAAACTTTTAAAAATTCAGATTTATTAGGCCTATCGGGAGATATTTGTATCGAAAGTTGCATTCATTTCCCTATTGAAAACAGCATTGCTCTTAAGTTTATAAAATCCAATCAGAAAGATGTGCGCCCAAGCGGTGAGATGGGAACAAGCAAACAAACAAAATCGTGCATGTTCTCCTTTTCACTTTATTTTTGCCAATATGTCACAACCCGCCTACTGAAGATGGGGAGACAGCTACATATATTGATAATAAACCGACAAATATAAATATTCGTGAGGGTACACCACACACATGCGATTGAATTCCTTGTTTGATCGTGTTATCATGTTATTCTTCAAATTCAAATCATACAAAAAAGCAAATGTGAATGCATGAATTGGAACCTATCGGTATGCATCAGCAAAATACGTCGAATACAATCGGAACGCGACAATCCGGCCCAGACCGTAAGCTCTGAGAAACCGGCCAGGGCACGGGTGGTCTCCGCTAATCTTGTTTGCTGGCTATGTGAAAAGCAGGGTCACATAGCACGAGCAAAGACAATTAAACTATAAGATGTCTCACGTGCATACAATTCAGTGGAGCTTCAAAAATTTGCCGTGGCTTTTACAATAAAGCCACGTGAGAGTGGTTTTTACAGCAGCGCCACATCCGGAAAGCAACTCTCTCTGCTTACAGTCGGCAGAGATATGAATATGCATGTGATCTCTATGTGCTCTTGTGTTAATTTTTTTTGTGGTTTATTGTTTTAATCAGTAGCGCACACGGGACGAGAACATTTGGCGATTCAAACCGCCGCAAATACAAAAATTAGGAGTGAAATAGTAGTAGCGTGCCCGACAATCGAGATTCAGCCAACAATTGCAGGGCTGAGGACGAGGAGTCGTTAAACTAAAAAGGGTCAGCCTAAAGGAACGTGACCTGCTGCCACACCGCCTTCGTCACGCAGCTGAAACGACAACCCAGCAGCTTGACGATTGAAGAAAAGATAGATGGAAAGTTGCTTGTGTTGACACTGGATACTGGAGCGTCATATTCAATCATACAAAAGAAGCTTCTGAGGAATTGGGAACCACTGCATGGCATACAGCAAGAGGATAGCGAGTGGCGAGCGTGCGCCGGTAAGAGGAAAAGTCACAAAAACGACTGCTATAGGCACCAACAACCTGGAACATGAGTTCATCGTCGCGCATATAATGGACGACGTGATAGCGTGGATTTCATGATTGGGCAAAGATTTACGCTGGGCCTGAAAGAAAATGTGCTGAGGTATGACAACGATGAATTCCCACGGCCGCAGAGCTATTACTACATGATAGAGCATAGCAAGAGTAGCAGCAAAGAATATAGAATATAAAGAATACGCATCTTCAAAAATTTGTCAAGCGTGTTTCTTGATGCGGGCGGGAAGAGATGAGCGGAGGCATAGGTTGCGGGAAATTTGCTCGCGCTCAACAGTTTGCGATCTTGTTCGTCGAAGCGCAAGCGAAGAGTAAACAACGAACCATAGCTTCGTCATCGTCGTTTCAACGAAGATGATTCGGGATTCGCTAATGTTTTTGGTGTTGTCGTTTATTGTGTGTATGCTTTTTTGTGTTGTGATTGCTGAAAAAATTGCTGCAATGTCACCATCAATCGAATCTTTGTGGTGTATGGCTTTTTGCTGGCCAATGCTTTGATTAATTTAAAAATTTGGTGGTTGATCCCAATTTAAAATGTTTGCAAATATTTTTACGTGGCGAGTTCGAAGTAAAATTATTTGTTTATATTTTCACATGCTTAATTACAATTTTAAGAATATGGGAAAACTACGAAAAAAATGAACTGATAGGCATATTGACTTCAAAATTCGTGAAACACTTGAAATTAAAAATAATTAGATGCGTGTTTTAATTTTTTTTTTTTAATCGAAATCTAACGGAGGGTTAGAAGATTGTATGGAAAAAAACAATTTAATAGGTCTATTGACTTTCAATAGGGCGAAAGCACTACTAAAGCACTAAATAAAGAAATAATAAGACAAGTATTTTGTCATAAGAAAATGGTATTACGGCATGCCTACGTTTAAAAATAGTTTAAATGTTCTACACCTGAATGATTCCATGGCGAATGATGTGATCATAAATTTACAATATGAGATTTTCTTATTTTAGTTCTTTTAAACAAGCATTATATGTGGGCCGTAAGAAAAGTTCCAAAGAACGAGACGGAAAATTATTACGGCTAATAAAAACGTTTTCTTTTCTTTCCAATTCCATTTTTATTTAATTGTCTTTGTTGATTACTTATTATTTTTTAATTGCCTGTAGCGATCATATAGGTCGCCATGCCAGCCATATTATATTTTCTTTTCTATGATTTTTCGCACACTACAGTCAGCAGTGAGTTCAGAAGCAATATGCGACGCCGTGCAGGCTTATAGAAGAAGAACAAAAGCCAGCCAGAAAATAGAAATCGTTTTACAATTTCAGCTTTTCGCCAGCGCAACAACAAGAACAACAGCACATCGTCTTCCTCCTCGTCGCACAATTGAGCGAGAATGAACGAGTGAGCGCAGACGCGGCATTCGTGTTTCTATGATTTGCGCTCAGAGCATTCTGCTGTCGTTTCAAGTGTTTCCTCTTGTTGTCTACCCCCCGCATCTAGAAGACGGGTGGCGATATCAGCACGCGCATTCAAATTTTTGCTTGTATGAGATGCACACTCTTTATGTTACATACTTTTTGGTAGCAGTCATAGAAATGCGGATGCCTTGTCACGTCGCACAGTGGCTCAATTTAGTATTTTAGGTTGCGAAAATCATAACTTCTAAACGAATAGAGATAATAAGAAAATTGTTTGCTGTTGATTTGAAATTCGTCAGTCTATTGTGTTCCAAAATTATTTCAATCGAGATACAGGGTGCTACGTAATACTTTGTCAAAGTTCGGCTTACTGTAAATAAGAATAATGACAGCAACAATGTTGTTTTAGTTGCAAACTTAATGAAAAAAAATGAACATTAATAAGAAATTTAAGTAATAAGCTGAACGAGTCAAATTTAAAGATAAAAATTCATAAATTTTGCTTTCAAAATGAGAACCAGAATTCGAAGAATTTACATAAAAAGTAAATTTTTCTTTGGACAATCCTAAGTTCAAAAATAATGCTAAAGCTTCATTAGGACTGTATTATATCGGTAGCACATTGGGTGGGGTGGGAATTCTGTTTTTTATTCTTTTAACGCGACCCGGTCTTCCTGGTAAAACTGCTTTCACATAACGCCTTTTATTTTTTCCTGATCCTTATTTTATTTTATGATCAAAGCTTCTGACAGGTGGGTGGTAGTTCTGTTTCCGTTGCCTCAATAAGCTTCCTTATTTAGTAAATGACGCACAGTCCTGAATTGACTTTTTGCGCCTTCCTTTTGCCGCCTTTTATGTCGATGCTTGGTCATCGCTTATGCTACATCAGTCTCCTTCATCGAAGTAAATTATTTTTTCCAACAACTCCTCATTACTCTCCTCCTAACAACTCATCATTACACAATCGAATTTGGTACGGTTTGCCGCAATCCATTTCAACTTTGTAGTGTTGTATGTTGGCTACAGGCAAACTCCCTTCGATGTAACCAATTTCTTTAGTGATAGCCAGAACGAACTTCTCCTTTGTCCTCGAAATCTATACTATTATATAGGGGTTTCCAACAAGAGGTGTTATTTTGGTATTCAAAGAAAAATGCCATGTTTTGAGATATATGATCGGATGTTTATTTCATAATAAAGAGGAAGGTATGCCGTTAATAATAAAAAACAACATCAGCCAAATGACCACCACGACCACGCCTACAGGACCATATCCTATTCATGAAATTTTCCATAACCAAATCACAAAGTGGCTGCCCTATGTCCTCGATAGCCTCACGAATTCTATCTTTGATGTCTTGAATCGACGCAGGGCTGTTGGCTTATACCGTATCTTTCACGTGGCCCCAAAGGAAGAAGTCGCAAGGTGTTGAATCACAAGATCTCGGTGGCCAATTGTGATCACCTCGTCCAGCGATAACACGGTCCGGAAACTTTTCCCGTAAAAGAGCAATGGTTTCGTTGCTTGTGTGGCACGTAGCGCCGTCTTGTTGAAAGTAAACGTTGTCCAGATCAATACCATCCAAATCCGACCATAAAAAATCATCATTTCAAAGAACGACGAGGAATCGACAAACCTGGGCTACAGCAGCAATTTTCTCAGTTGTTCTTGAGCGACGTGCACGGGTTTAATTCTTCACATCACTAACTTGTCCCAATAGCTCGAATTTTTCCACCAATTTCTGTATTGCAGTCCGACAAGGTGCTTTACGACGACCCAAAAATGCTTTAGTTTTGCGAACTGTGACTGCAAGATTTTCACAATTTTTGTAGTGAATTTTAATAATGTAAATGCGTTGTTGAAGCGTGTATCGTTCCATTTATAGTAATGGCGTAGTTTTTACTTGTCAAATGTCAAAGAATAAAAGCTTCAAAAGTGACAGCTACCGAAATACCGGGTGATTCAAAATAACACCTCTTGTTGGCAAGCAAGTGTGACGTTTTTTGAGCCACAATCAGGCAAAAACCACTGAACCGATTTAGATGAAATAAGCACCAAACATTTTTTTATCTGTGGGAATGGTACCACAGAATAAACAGTATACAGAAGGCGCATCTGAAATAATTTTGCGATTTCATTTCAGACGCGGGCGGGAAGCAACAAAGGTGAGGAAAATGTAAAGGGAACCGAGAGAGTAAGCGCGAATTGATGTACACGCATAGATTCGATGGTTTTCTCATCTCGA
The DNA here is from genome assembly GCA_963971225.1 of Melieria omissa. NCBI lineage: Eukaryota > Metazoa > Arthropoda > Insecta > Diptera > Ulidiidae > Melieria > Melieria omissa. The sequence goes on along the minus strand of OZ020269.1, from coordinate 71,900,827 downwards.
CAACAACACGCAATGTTGTTGCTTTCCGCAGCAAGCCAGCTTGGCTTTGCTCGTGCGCATTGAAATGGTGTTTGATTTGGCAAATTCAATAGGTAGTTGCAGCACCAGAACTGATTACACTTTTTTCTTTGATAATTAGCACAACATTGTGGCAATAGTTTTCCACTTATTAATACTTTCTTAATGCGTCTTGGTTGTTCCAATATTTTTACACATATATTTATTTTCATTGTAGCCATTTATACTTTTTACAACTTCTATTTTACAAGCAGACCAAAAGAACTTATAAAATCCATTGAATTTTGGTTTTTCCCGTAGTGCTACCACCTCATGTGCCTTGGCGATCGCTCAATCAATTTTTCTATGAAACGGCCAGTCCACTTCTTGTTCTTGTTTGTCAAAAAGCAAGCGGAGAGCGAGCACGAGCCAGCACCAACATGCAAGCGGCCAGGGTTACCGTTGAGAATTTTGAGAAAGTCGCACAAAAGGTCGTTTTAAAAAAAAAAAGTCGCACAAAAAAGTTGTTTTTCAAAAAAAGGGGCACACTTTTTTATTACGGAAAAACACAACTAACAATTCAAATTAACATTTCAACGATATAAATAACTTAGAAATAATGATTAAAAAATTTTATTTTTTGTAACTCTGTACTTTTTCAAAAGTTAATCCAGTCTTCTATTTCGGGATCTAGCAAATTTACATTTTAAATTTAATTTTTTTTTACTTCTCTGTATTTTCGCATAAGTTCATCACTTGGCATCCAGTCTTCTATTACGGTATCTAACAAATTTAGTGCTGATAGCATTGAGTCACAAGTTTCTACTTTTAACCTATTAGTTAATTTATTTTTCATTAATCCTAATTTTGAAAAAATTCTTTCCGCACACGCACTACTGTGAGGTAGAGTTAATACATGCGCTGCTAACTTATATAAATTAAGGTACAATGGTTCATTTAAAATATTCTTTAAGCTTCCTACTGTATGCAGAAAAGGGGGAAAAAAGTCGCACTAAGATGGAAAAGTTACAAAATTAGATAATTATGAAAAAGTCGCACAAAGTCTCAGAGCGTCAAAAAGGTTGCAAAATGAAACTAAAGTCGCACAACGGTAACCCTGTAAGCGGCATATCGTTTTGTTGCCCAACAACAAAAACCACAGTGTGTGGTGCGCGGTCGCAGCTTCTCAGCTTACGCTCTCGCGCTCTGTGTGTTTTCGTCCCTTTTACTGCTTCCCCCGCATCTACAAACGGGGCCTACCGCTGGAACCCGCAAAGAAAATTTTCTTTACACCAGATGCGCATTCTGTATATTGTTTGTTCTGTGATGGTACATAGGCTATATGATAATGACCACGCCCACTTCTTACGCCCACTATGGTAACAAAACTCATGTATGGTATGCTTTTGTAAGGCAATATGGGTATCAAACGATTCAGCTTATCATTGCGGCAAACATAGGCTATAACATAATCGGCCACGCCCACTTTCCGTGCCCACTAAACTAACAAAACGAAGGTATGGTGCATGTTGGTAAATCAGTATTAATACCAAATGATTCCGTGCTTCGTTGATGTTAACATAGGATATATAAGATTGACCACGCCCACCCGATATGCCTTTTCGCCACGCCTACTATAATAACAAATCAGCCATGGTATATTTGTCATAGCAATATGGGTATCAAACGATTCAGCCGTTCATTGCGGCAAACATAGGCTATAATATAATCGGTTACGCCCACTTCCCGCGCTTACTAAACTATCAAAACAAAGTTACGGTACATGTCGGTAAATCAGTATTAATATCGAATGATTCCGTGCTTCGTTGATGTTAACATAGGATATATAAGATTGACCACGCCCACCCGATATGCCTTTTCGCCACGCCCACTATAATAACAAATTAGCCATGGTATATTTGTCATAGCAATATGGGTATCAAACGATTCAGCTGTTTATTGCGGCAAACATAGGCTATAATATAATCGATCACGCCCACTTCCCGCGCCCACTAAACTAACAAAACAAAGTTACGGTACATGTCTGAAAATTAATGTTGATATAAAATGATTCTGTGTTTCATAGCGGTAAACATAAGCTATATAAGGTTGACCACGCCCACCTTTTACGCCTTTCTGCAATTCCCATGACGACAGAAATTAATTGTGCTATATTTGTGCAGAATATGGATATAAAAAAAAATTTTGCGAGTCACTGCAGCAAATATCTTTATGTTGTATAAGGCTTGCGCACGATGAAATTAGTGCACAAATAAACTCAAATTTCTTCTAAACTAGTTAACATATTAAAAAGAAAAAACCTTATATTAATAGAAATTTAATTCATGTTTTTATTCAATAAGAAAATATTTTTTGTGATTAACTTTTAAAAAAATTTTTGATTTTTTCCGAAATGCCTCGCATTAGGCTTTTTATAGTGTTTTCAGAAATTTTTTTTGTGGACGACAGCCATGTTTTGGAAAAATTGGTAGTGGTTTCAGCAACCTGTTTTGTGCCTTTCATGGTCCTTTTTACCAGAGCTTAATATCTTTCTATTGGTCTGAGCTCTGGGCAGTTAGGTGGATTCGCATATCTGGGTACAAATGTTACATTATTCCTTTTGTACCACTCAACTGCTGCTTTACTGTAATGGCACGCTGCCAAATCAGGCCAAAAGAAAGCAGAAACTGTGTGCTGTTTTATGAATGGCAAAAGTCGTTTTTGCAGACACTCCCGGATATATATATCGGTGTTGATAGTCCCAGTTGTTACAAATGAACTGATTCGTCTACCACAGCTACAGATTGCCTGCCACACCAAAAACTTCTTGGGGAATTTCGACTTCTTTTGGGTTTTATACTGCTCCGCGACGTTCCTTCTACGATTTGCAACATAATAACCCACACCTGGAAGTTGTGAAAAGTCACCCACTACATAGGTCTCATCGTCCATAATGCAGCAATCAAATTTCCGTAAAAAATCACGGTGCAATATTTTGGCTCGCTCTTTTGACTCGCTGTTCTTTTTCGAATTTCTATCTGGAACTTTTTTGACCTTGCATGACTTTAGCCCTTCCTCCTTCTTAAATTTTCTAACAAATGTTTCAGAGGATCCTACTTTTTCCGCCACTTTTCTGCCTGATGTGTTGGGATTTTTTGTTAAAAGAGCTATCACCTTCTTGCCCATAGCAGGGTTATTAAGCCCCTTCTTTTTGCCACTTCCTTGTTTCCTATTAATCGTCAGACGTTCATTGTAAACTTTAATTACCGACGAAACGGTATTTCGCGAAACCCGTGCTTTTCGAACAATTGTTTTGAAAGTTAAATTCGGATTTTCAATGCGCAGTCTAATAATTTTTTCACGCACTTCTATTTCGCTGCTCATTTTGAAGGCAAAAACTACCGAATGATCTCAAAAATTTACATGAGGACCAAGACATCTTTAACAAAGCTATTTTGATGTAAAAAAAATTTCAAATTTGAACTTGGAGAACGCTATGAGTAAAAACGTATGCACTAATTTCATCGTGCGCAAACCTTATACAAATTAATGTATATTTGTTTATTGGTCCCACGGCATTAAAACTCAAAAACTAGACAACCCGATTACCTGAATTTTTCACGGAATGTTCGTCTTGAGTAAGTCTCGGTAAGCCACATAGTGCGAATGCGAACCGATAGGTAGGCGTGGCACCTCCCATACAACTTAAATTTTCAATATGGAATATTTTCGTAATGAGAAGTCGAACAGCATTAGAATTTGGTGCGGGTCCACCGTTTAGATGTTCCGTTTCACTGGTAAAATTTGATGGACGTTGGACAAGAGGCGTGGCACTTTTTAAATGTGTAACTTTGAAACTATAGCGTTCTCATTAATGACACAAACGTACGGTTTAGTTGTTTTTCCATATTGGGAATAAGGTGGGTTTTTGACAAGGGGGCGTGGCACCGCCCATACAACTTAAATTTTTTATATGGAATATCTTCGGAATGAGATATCGGGCAGCATTAAAATTTGGTACGGGGCCACCGTTAAGATGTGCCGTTTCACTGGTAAAACTTTGTGAGTGTTGGACAAGGGGCGTGGCACTTTTTAAGCAACTCAAATGTTTTGATTAACTGTGGAACTACAAATCACACATCAAAGATTTACGTTTTAAATGTGCCCCTCGACATGGAGAATGGGGTGGGTATTGGACGAGGGGCATGGCACCGCCCATTGAACCCAAATTTTAATGTGGAATAGCTTCGGAACAATAAGTTGGAAAGCTTTGAAGTTTTGTATACCATCGTCCCATAGATGTATCATTCTACTGGGAAAATTTTATGGGCGTTGAACAAGTGGCGCGGCGTATTTTTTTTACTGAAATTTTCCGCGTAACTTTGGAACTGAAAGTCGCATATCAATGAAACCGGGTCCCACCCTTCGACTGGAGGAATGGATTGGGCATTACATCAAAGAGGCGTGGCATTGCCCATAGAGTGTAGTATGAAAAAACTTGATTTATTGGGCCCATTGACTTCAAGCTTGCGTGCAAAGCAACGCAGCTACTAGTAGTAAATATTTCAAACAGCTTGGAACTTTTCAAGAACATCTTTGCGCTAAAACCTTCTTTGGTTTAGTTGCAGTAGCGGAGTTGACGTGTTGCCCAGTTCAAATAACATTTTCAACTAACTTTATTGCTCCAAACTCCATTAATTACACTGCACAACACAAAAAAAAAATAACAAGGTTCTGCCAAGGTATTCTGGTAGAGGGGTCCAAACAAAAATATACGTGTATCGGCGTTTTGAAAGTTTACATCTAAATTTTTGTTTGGGGGAGGTACGAAGGCATACGAAAACCATGTAACCTTACATTTTAGGTATATGATGGATTCAGCAATTTGATGTAAAATACTATGAAGAATATTTTTGTGGAGCATTTTAACCCTGTAGCTCCTATTTGTATGGGTCAATTTTACCCTTTTTTTTCTAAAATGCCAAATATGTCCTGTAAAACAGGCCTTTTAAAGGAAAAAATGTACCACGAAAATATTCGCCATAAAATTCTATTATAGGTCTCTGAATACATCAAAGCTCAGAAATTAACTTGAACGCCAGAATTAAGCCAAAACTGAAAATGTGTTTAAGTGTTTGTTTCTTACTTATTCAAAATTGGTACTAAAATTACGTTGTCAGAACCTTGTTATTTTAAACAAAATTTGATTTTGTTGTGCAGTGTTATTAGTAGGATTTGTATATGCATTCAAATACAAGACACTAGCTTGTACCTAAACAGTTGTTAGGTTTTCCCCCGTTTTGGGATTTTTGAACATAAGGAGTTTTTAAGATTGCATACACATGAACCCATATGTAGATATGATCATAAACCAACAAATCTTTTTTTTATTTTTCAATAACTAATTGTTTCATTGGCATGGTTCAACTCAAAGACTAATGGCGAATGATTGATTTTTGCTCAAATTAAAAAAAATGTATCCAGAAGTGGACTGCCAAACACAGTATTAGTATTTTGTAAAAAATAAAAGCATTACATCAAAGGACACATGATAGCTGATTGCCGGAAATGAAAGCCAATTTGTTTTTCGTACATGCAAACTGCGCATCCAGCAAAAGTAGGTTCTCTTTACTTCGAGCTTAGAGCAATATACGCTAAAAAAAGTCGACTTAATATGGAGTTCCAAGCTTGTATCAAATCTTAAATGAAGCCAAAATCCAAATTTGCATGCCCTGGCAACGATTATAATCGCGTGTAATTGATTCACTAACAAAATCTTGACGAACTTGTTCGAACGCACGCACCCGAAATCACAAAATTGCTCGAGGTGGCCACAGAAAAATTGCAGTAAAATCCAGTCGGGCAAAATCGGGCACCCGATCTCTTGAGGGCAGCACTCACAGAAAACTAGTGAACAATTTTCCCAAAGACGAAACTCTGGCAAGTATGGCAAGAAGTCTATCGGAAGTTCAAAAAGATAAAAACAGTGCTTCAAATGAGTGCCTATGAAAAGACAACAACAACAACCAAATTTTTTTCCTATATTTAAATATTTACTACAAATGCCTTCTTTAAAGATACTGGTGCAAAAAGTTTCAATTTAATTGCTCCTTTGTGTATTTAAAAACTTCAACTTTACCGAAAAAATGCAAATTGGTGATATTAAATAATAATATCACTAATATTTTTCACACCCTAAAAATTGTTCAACTTTGACGGGCTCTACAAGCAAAACTATCTGACCAATTTAGTTAAGGTTTTCGGATTTCTTAGGTCCAAGCATTTTTCTCTCGGACAAGTATAACAGCTTCCCCAAAATCTAACATGACAAATTTGATTTTTGCAACCTGCGTCGGCAGAACCAGCCACTGTGCGCCGTCCGTGCAATACTGAATGCAGGTATTGGTCGCGAGCAGAAAGCAAAGAGCAGATAGTAGACATCCGATTGGTAAGGGTTATGGCTAACCATGCCATCTCTTTTTGGCTGAAAAAAAGGATAAATCCACTAGGTTTGACAATTTCGCGGGATATCGAATTGGAAAAAAGCATAAAAAAAGGAAATACAAAACTTAAAATTTTTCTGAAAAACAATACATATCCATATCAACTGCATTGCTACAACTTCATCGTTGTCGTCGTCGTCACCATCGTCTTCAAAGTCAATCGCAGACGCATTGGCATCACATATGGTGGAATATTTCCCCTGTTTAGCAATTTGGCGAAATCAGATTTCGTTTTCAAAAAGTGGTAGAACTCTACACATGAATATGTCAGGTTGCATTTCACCATAAGCACCGCTTTCAGAGTGTCGAGTTTTAGTCGGGACTTTTCTTCCGTCCAAGATTTATTGACGGCAGAAAACACTCTCTCAACTGAAGCACTCGTCCCTGGCAAACACAAAATATGCTCAATCAAACTGGCTATCTCGGTGTAGTATCCGACAGTATACGTTGGGAATTTTGTATGAGAAAAGAAGGATTTATATAGAAAAAAAAGGATTTAGAAAATTTTCGCGGGATTGGTATTTAGAAGCTGAAAAAAAGGAGTATCCCGCGGTCTGCGGAGAGGATACAAAAGAGCCAGCGCGAACGGATCTTGCAAAAATCGTCGAAAGCAGCGAGCAAGGCGCACGTCTGGATTGGCAGGAGATGTCCAATGAAAGCCCGATCGCGAAGGCTTACTGGGCACAGTGGCAAATTCCCAGAAATTCCCTAATTGTAGTCCCGGAATGCAGGATCAACGAGGTCATCGAGGTATTACAAAAACTGTCGCCAAAATCAGAAGACGATTCGATCCGATCGATCGGAGCTGTGATCGATGTTCGGCTGCGAAAGCGCCGACAAGAATATCTCGGAGCCGCATGCAGCAGTACAACATGAGAGCGCCCTTCGACCGAATTGTTATGGACGTCTCCGGCCCATTCCCAATAAGCACTCAAGGCAACACATACATATGTATGTGCTGGTGGTAATGGACTATTATAGCAAATGACCCAAAGTGTATCCTATTCCTAACCAGGTCACCACGGTCGCGGAAATACTGGTAAACAACTGGGTGGCCAGGTTCGGAGTTCCGCTGGAGTTGCATTCGGATCAAGGCCAGAACTTCGAGTCTGCGGTATTCAAGGAAGTGTGTGAGCTACTAGGCATGGTGGAACGATTAATCGGACACTTTATGCGGAAAGTGGTAGGCAGGAATCAAAAGGATTGGGACACGTATATGCCTCTGTTCCTGATGGTGTATAGGTCATCCCCGTACGATACGACATCACTCACTCCAGCCCGAGCAGTGTTCGGCACAGAGTTGAGGTTGCCTGCTGACTTGAAGTTCGGAGTGGTCAGCACGACGGAAGGCGCTAGGACTGACTACGCAGTCAATAAGCAGTCGGAACTGGAAGAAATCCACCAGTTCATAAGAAGCCGTATCAAACTGGTCAGCGATAAGATGAAAGCCAGATATGATCTACGGGCTAACACGGGAAGGTTTGTCTCCATAACTTCAAACGTCATGGGAAGGTTCGTAAAAAGTCGTGACCAGGATTTATGACGTGGTGTACAGTGTTCAACGCTGCTGCAATAAAAACGCTAGGCTGAAAGTAGTGGAGCGCCTGGCGTCTCACTCCGGCGGAGCCTCGGCACTTGTTAGGGACGAACAAGTCTAAGTGATAGGCAGTGTAACGATGACTCTCCCTGTCGCTGTGCTATGCATAAATTCTAATACGGGCATACTTTTAGGCACGCACTTTACAGTACGGCCGGCTTGCTATAATTTCGATATGGGTCAAATTTTCTCAAGTGGGCCACTTAAAAATCGATGGTCTCAGTTTTCGTTGATCAATACGGTTTTCGATCGGCTTGGAGGTAAAAATAACACCCCTAAAATAATTTTGAAAAAAAATGTTTTTTTCATTAGTTTATTTACCGTTAAAGTTTTTGGTCATGTTTTTTGAAAAATTCATAACTCACGAACGGTTTATCGGAACTCAACGTTTTCTACATCAAAATTTTTGTCAATTAATATACTTTGCCATGAAAAAATCTTTCTTCACAAAAAAATTATTATTTAGCTGAAAAATCCTATTTGTTGTAAATAATTGAAAATTAATGAAACTTCTCCGCCTGCGAGAAAATTCTAACATATTTCATTCAATTCTACAATCCCTTACAAAAATTTTGGTGAAAAAAAAGGTCATTATTTTGCATTAGGTCAAAAGTTATACATGTTTTTGTGACCGCGCTCCTACCTCTAGCGCTGGAAAAGCACATATTGACGCGCGCGCGCTTAGTCATCGTGTCACACGATGACGATTCGGTTGAGATAGAGCACACGTTGAGATAGAGCGATGCTAAGTTCAGAGTAGACGTGTTTTGAAATTGCTGCAAATCAATAATTCTTTACTTAACCCTTTCAATCACAATGTCCAATATATTGGACTACAGCCCATACAATTCATACAGAACGGGTTTATTTTCATGGGTTAAATTACACGTTTGAGTTCACCAAAAGTTTTGGTGAACTTATTTTCTACCCGGGCTCGTAAATAATACAAACCGCAAACAATATAAAACTAATAAATAAATAAAGTAATTTTGTTGATTGTTCTGCTAAAATGACAACAAGAACAAAATCTGCGCGCACAGCAATTTCTTCTCCTCAAAAAACTCCAACTTTGCTGAGTAAAGCCGCGAAGATTGAGAGTCCGCCCTCTTCAGCTTGGATCGTGAGAATAGAGACGCAAAAGGAAAGTATCGCGGAGCAATTGGCGGCGCGTGTGAGAGTCAGAAGGATTGGCGAAATGATGGCAGATTTGGCAAATTTAAAATTGCATTGCAAAAAATTGGAGGATCGTGTGGAAAGGCTTGAAAGCGTGAAGCTTGTCTCTCCCAACAATCGCTCTTTGCTATTCAGCGTAATTGCCCGTTTCTACAAAGCGAATAGAAGGGCGCTTGCACTGAGTGACATGGGGAATGAAGGGCATGAAAAAGGGAGAATATTTGTACACGAATGCTTCACAAAGAACAACCGTGAGATTATGCAGCTCGCTACTCAGCTTAAAAAGCAAAAACGTCTGACGGCAGCATTTTCTATTCATGGGCAAGTCTACATTCGAGTTCGTCCACAAAGTGAAGCAGTAAAAGTCCTTAGTAAAGAGAGCAGCAGCAACAACACATGAGGAATATTATTAAATCGTATCATTATTTTAAGCTTATAGTTTTATATTCTATTCATAGTTGTATGTGTACCCTTCAAATAGTTTTCCATTTTGTTTGTTTATCTCTTTACTTACAACTCTACTGCGTAGGTTCCACTGACTACACAGTGCAACAAATTAAAAAAAATTTGGAGGGACAAGGTCAAACCCATCTCATTCGATAGAGCACCTCAGTAGATGAAAAAGTGCCAAGGGATTTTTCCCGGAATGTTCGAGTTTTTTTTTAAATGCAGTTTAAATATGGCGGCTTAATGCACCTTCCCGAAACTTCGAAAACATCATATCTCTTGACTCAAATGTCAGAAACGAATAATTTAACGTCAAATGAAATCTACTGATATGAAGTCGATAACACAATATGCTTTTTGGAAAAAGTTTATGAAAAAGGATATGAAGGACCTCATTTAAATGTTTATCCTTGAATATCATGGAAACCGTGAGAGATAAATTTATATAAGTGACTTCTGGTAAAAAAGTATTCAAAGATCTATACTGCATATTAGTTTCATTTCAATCACTTTAACTGTGCTTACGCTGTCGTTATGTATGCGCGAACTGTTCAACCTGATGATGCAATTTCTATTGCCCTAGTCACTGCCAAATCAAAAGGAGCACCGCTCAAAGTAAGGACGTTTCCCCGCCTGGAATTGTGCGCTGCGCACCTAGCCGCGAAGCTTGTGAGAAGCGTCGCAGCTAGCTGGTCTACACTTAACTACCCGTTATATGCTTGGACCAACTCCACCATCACACTTGCTTGGTTGCAAGCCCATCATAGTCGAAGGGTGACTTTTACTGCAAACCGAGTCGCTGATACTCAAAAAAGTTTTACCACCTGAAAGCTGGAATCATATTCGCTCTGAACACAATCCTGCCGATTGTGCTTCCAGACGCATTACTCCCAACGAACTTCTTCATCATCAACTATGGTGGAATGGGCCACCTTTTCTTAAAACTGCACCGCACTGTATAGCACGCCGTCACCGCACACTAATGAGCTAGAGCTGCGATCAAGTAAGCTTGACGTTCATGTCGCCGACTCAAACGAACATTGGTGGTTTATCACAAAATATTCGTCATACGCCAAATTGATACGAGTAACTGCCTATGTCCTACGTTTCCGAACTAATGCTCGACCAAAATCAAAATCTATTGTAGAAAGGAGAACTGGATCTTTAAGCTGAAAAGAGATCGTTGAAGCTGAACGTGTTCTGATTAAGTATACACAAAATTTATATTTTTCTAATGAAATATCTCATTGCAGCGCGAAGAAGCCGTTACCACTGCGTAGTAGCCTTCTGCGTCTGCAGCCGTTCCTCAATGAGAATGAAATTCTACGTGTAGGAGGCCGACTCAAGAACGCTGCCACTACGAGTGATGTGAAACACCCGATCATCTTGCCCAAAAGTCACCGCTGGCGAAATTGATAGTAGCAGACGTTCATGCGTGTACCCTTCATGCTGGCCCCCAAATCATGCAAGCTGTTTTGCAACGCCGGTTTTGGGTCATAGCTGCCCGAAACTTGATTCCAAACATTTACCACAAGTGTGTGAGATGTACCCGCTTGAATATAAACTTGGCTAGTCAATCAAGCAGAAGCAGAGACCTCTCTCGACCGACAAAACTTTCACTCTATAGGACGCTTATCTTGCCCGTGCTCCTCTATGGCGCTGAAGCATGGACAATGACACGAAACGACATAGCGGCCCTTGGAGTGTTCGAGAGGAAGGTGCTTCGCAAAATCTTCGGCCCTGTTCGGGTTGGTGACGACTATCGTATACGAACCAATAACGAGCTGTATGAGCTGTATAAGGACATGGACGTAGCGCAGCGAATTAACATCCAGCGGCTACGCTGGCTCGGTCATGTCTGCCGCATGGACGACGAAGCTCCGGCGAAAAAGGTATTCGATGCGATGGTTGGAGGTCGACGGCGAAGAGGGAGGCCGTGTCTCCGGTGGAAGGACCAAGTGGAAGAGGCCCTGGTATCTCTTGGTGTGACCAACTGGAGAAGGCGCGCGCGAAGCAGAGGCGCCTGGAGAGAAGTTTTGCGGCAGGCCGTAACCCGATAACGGGTTGTTATGGCCAGTTAAGTAAGTAAGTAAGTAAGTAAAGTAGTCAATCAACGGCGGACTTGCCAAATAGCCGTGTCACGTACGCTCGCCGTTTTCTGCGTAGCGCTGTCGATTTTGCCGGACCGTATGCGTTCAAATTTTCCCATGGTAGAGGTGCGAAGTCTACTAAAGGCTACATTTGCTCATTTGTCTGCATGAGCACTGGCGCTATGCACTTAGAGTTTGTAGGAGACTTGTCAACCGCTTCGTTTCTTAATGCTTTCAAGCGCTTCATAAATAGACGTGGCTACTGCAGTGTAATGTACTACTGTGATCAAACTGAAAGGTGAATTTTGTTATATTTTTAAAATCTTTATTTATTCTTGCAAATCCATTTCATCTCCTTCAAAGTAATCCCCTCCCGCTGCAATACACTTATGCCAACGAATTTTCCATTCATCAAACACTTGGAAAAATCCTCCGTCGGGATGGCCATCAGAGCCTTCTTCGATTCAGCTTTTATCTCCTCAATTGAGTCAAAACGGTGTCCTCGGAGTGGTCTTTTGAGTTTGCTGAACAGCCAGAAGTCACACGGGGCCAAATCAGGCGAATACGGTGCTTGCGGAACGATATTTGTTGAATTTTTGGCGAAATGATCACGAAGAACCAATGCAGTATGAGATGGTGCATTATCGTGGTGCAAAAACTAAGAGTTGCCGGCCCACAATTCTGGCCTCTTGAGGCGAATAGCTTCACGTAAGCGGCGCATAACGCTCAAATAATATTCCTTGTTGACAGTTTGGCCCGGCGGAAGGAATTCATAATGCACCACACCAAGATAATCAAAGAAAACTGTCAACATGACCTTGATTTTTGAGCGACTTTGACGCGATTTTTTTGGTCTTGGCTCACCTTTTGCACGATATTCGCTCGATTGATCGGTTGTTTCGGGATGGTAAGCGTAGACCCAACTCTCATCTCCAGTTATGATGCGTTTCATTACGTTTTGATAGTCAGAAAGCATTGTTTCACAGATGTTAACACGACGGTCTTTTTCGAAAAAATTGAGTGTTTTTGGAACCATTCGAGATTTGACTCTTCTCAAGCCCAATTCGTCTTTCAAAATCGCCTGCACCGATCCAAATGATATGCCCAAACTATCAGCAATGTCTCTAATAGTTAATCGACGATTTTCAAGCACCATTTCTTTGACTTGTTTGACGTGATGTTCATCAGTCGATGGTTTTGGCCGATTTGACACCACATTTTTCTCAACACTCTCACGCCCGGCTTTGAACTCGTTATACCACTTGTAAACACTTTTAGAAGACAGAGTTTGATCACCAAAGGCTTTTTGGAACATCCTCAACGTTTCTGCAGGCGAAATTTCATTCCGCAAACAAAATTTAATGCAACTTCTTTGTTCAATAAATTCAGACATAGTAAAAATCGAAGAATTCACTTTTAGAGCCTCACAAAACGACGCGTATCTCAAATACTAATGAATATTTTGACGTGAAATTTAGCATAGATGTCACTAACAGTGCTACCAACTTACAGAAACAAAAAATTTACCGATTCCAAAAACCCGCGAAGTTTAAATTAAAAATTCACCTTTCAGTTTAATCACAGTAGTACTCCGACAATGGCACACATTTTTTTGGTGCCGAAAAAGAACTGCGTAACATGTTTAATCGTTGCATGGCTGATGATAAACTGCAATCTTTATTCGCTGACTCCAGCATTACTTGGCACTTCAATCCACCTAACGCGCCCCACATGGGAGGTTATTGGGAAATTGGCATAAAACGAATAAAATATCACTTCAAACAAGTATTGGCTGACACTTTGTTAACGTACGAAGAATTTAGCACACTGCTAACGGAAATCGAAGCCTGCATAAATTCACGCCCTTTATGCACCTATGCAGCAGATGCTAGCGATCTGGAAATCCTCACACCTGGTCACTTTATTGTTGAGCCTTTAACCCATTCAGCCCTGAGCGTTGCGTTTGCGCAACGTTTGGGAATCTCGCCATATTAAGTAATTCATAAAGACAGAAGACTTGAAAATGGATAGAATTGGATTAGAATCGATCGTTTTAGATTCTGCCATACTCAAATTTGAATTGAAAATTATGAATTTAAATATTCATACATTTTTTTCGATCCAAAGTTAAAGGATTTTTTTGGAGAATTTTTGAAATTCACTTAAAAATACTTATTCTTCAAACCTTTAAAAATTCCTTGGTGGGCTGCAGTTTGCAATGCTAAACTATTTAAAAACAAGTTTTGAAAAAAAAAAATTTTATTTTTTTAAACAAAAATTATGCTTTAAGTTTTGTGTTGCGCGAATGCAACGCTGGGCCTAAACACTGCCAATTTGTATACAACGCAACGCGTGAAAATGTCAAAATGCAAGCAGCTGCTATTTTATTAGCACATTTTATTTTCCGCAATAGTTTGATTTTTTTTATTTGTATAATGTTTGTGAAAAAGTAGTTGAAAAAAAGGTGTTCAGATGTACTGTGCTGTATTTAGTGATCTGTCAATCCCATCACTAATCCCAATCTTTCCTTCTCCTCTTGTATTAATGTTCCCACTATTTTCTGCTCCCCGGCTTCAGCCGGTCGTATCGTTTAATGTTTCGTGTACTCTTTTGTTACTTGTTATTTGCACCTCAAACAATAAACACCCCAAACCCGAAATACGCCAATTTTTATTTATCCGCTCCGCACGAATCCGAACATTGGTCCTTCGAGCCAACGCGAGCCCGCGCCGCGTATTACAAAATTAAACAAAAAAAAAAAAAACTATAAGCACAAGTGAACAAAAAACAATCTCAAAAATAAAAGAATAAAAAAAAAGTACGCATTTTCGTGTTTTGTTTTTGTGCGATATACGCAAGCACTGAGCAGCGAGCACTCCCGCTGCTGCTTCCAAGTGCAATTGCCTATTCGCACTTCTGCCTAAGCAATTTCCCCACTCTCGCTGGCAGAAGTAAGCAAACGCAATTACAGTGGGACGAGTAGCCTATTTTCGCAGCACATTGAACAATTTTCAATAGTGCTGCACATACACAGCCATTGCACAGCTGTTGTCACCCCAAGCGAATACAGTGGGACAAAAACAACCCACCTGTACTCAAAACTTTTTAATCGTTCACTTAATACATATAAAAATAATTAATTATTACCCACAAACACTTATACACTAATATATTAACACACATTGACCTTTACATACAAACATATATTCACGTTTGCATACAAATAAAGACAAACTCACATACTCCTATATATTAAAAAATTTGGTGTTTAATAATAATTTCCCCCATTCTTATTTACATATTTCTCGTTTTTTCCCAATTTATATATTTCTCGACGCCAGTGGCGTAGCCAGAACTTGGTCATGGGGGGGTTTTAAAAATTTTTTTTTGCCAGTTTAGTATTACGAGTTTTTTAAAGTAAAGTGCACTTTCCCAATAGGGCATTTTGTGGTAGCTTATGCATTGGAAATTAATATATTTCCCGATTTTTAGTAAACATTTCATGAAATTTGGTGCACTGAAAGCGAAGTTATTGCATCTGAAGTGAAAGTATGTTTGTGTCATCGTACAAAAATGAGCATCGAACAAAGATCAAATATTAACTTTGGTTTTAAAAGTGTTTAAACTTTAACCGAAGCATTTAAATTGATGAACCAAGTTTATAATGATGATTGTTTATACCGTGGTGCAGTTAATAAGTGGTAAACGCAATTTAAAAACGATTGTCTGGTCATAAATGATGACTAACGTGTTAGCCAACTGAGTTCCGCGATCACCGCAGATTCCATCAAAACTTGGCGGTAATTCATACAAGATTAGCCAAAATCTTCATTGAAATTCTTAAAATTCGATCAAATCCTCAAATTAACCACAAATTTGATAATTTTCAATTATTTAATTTTGTTTTGAAATTTTCTTCATGTTAAAATTGAATTATGTCATTTTGTATAAAAAAAACGTACCTGGGTGATCCCAGGCGCTTTTGTTGCCATTTTTAATTAAAACTCACAATAAATTTTTTTTACGTACCTAATTATGTGTTCAATAAACCCTCTGGAAAGAAATCTTCTAATACTTTTCATACTTTTCATTATTGGATGCGACGCAAACGCTCACCATAGCATATGGGGCAGCACGGATACTAACGACAGAGGTGAGTCTCTCTTTGAATACTTATCTACCACCAACCTTTTAGTATGCAATATAGGGCGTACACCAACCTTTGTTACTAGAAACAGAGAAGAGGTCCTAGATCTCACCCTTGCCTCTGTAACTATAGCCGATAGGGTTAGGAATTGGAGAGTTTCTAGTGAACACTCCTTTTCTGACCATAGGTACATTGAATTTGCTCTTGGAAGCAGCGCTCAGAAGACCAAACCTGTCCTCAATCCTAGAAAAACGAACTGGGATCTGTTCGTTCGCACAGTAGACAGACACATCAATGCGACTCAAATCACTGAAATCAACAGTCACGCGATGTTAGAGACGGCTGTTGATCACTTAACATCGGCCTTTTCACAGGCACAAAACCTTGCCTGCCCCTTGTTTGTACCAAGGGGGAAATACAAACCCCCCTGGTGGAACCAAGAACTTGGGGGGCTCAGAAAAACCTCCAGGAGACTCTTCAATAGAGCGAGGAGGACCAAAACTGCAACAGACTGGGACCTTTACAAGGACTCCCTCAGGTCCTACAAGAAATGTCTTAGGGATGCTAAGAGAAGCTCTTGGAGCGACTTCTGTGGCAACATTGAAAGTGTCTCCGAGACTTCTAGGCTTAGGAAAATACTAGCCCAAGTGCTTTACAAAAACCAGATGGCTCTTGGACATCTTCAGAAGCTGAAGCACTCGAGCTTCTCACAAACACTCACTTTCCGACCAGCCTCAACTCGCTGGCAGAAGACCAGATAGACACGAATAGGGTCGCTAATGTAGACAACCTCATATCGGAGGACAAAATAAAATGGGCTATCACAGGGTTCCTTCCATTTAAATCACCGGGACCAGATGGCATATTCCCAGCACAGCTACAAAGGGCTGGACCGTCAGCCCTTAGGCTCCTCAATTTAATCTTTTCAGCCAGTATAAGCTTGAACTACATTCCAGAAAACTGGCGCAGATTTCGGGTGGTGTTCATCCCGAAAGCGGGTAAGAACTCTCACACTAATCCTAAGGACTTCAGACCCATTAGTCTATCCTCTTTTCTATTGAAAACACTGGAAAGACTACTGGATCTACACCTACGTCTAACTATAAGGCATGACCTCATCTCAAACAACCAGCATGCCTACATCAAGGGTAGATCCGTAGACACTGCTCTACACTCTCTGACTCAGACGATCCAGAAATCTCTTGATTACAAAGAATACACGTTAGCAACTTTCCTGGATATAGAGGGAGCTTTTAATAACGTCGAACCGTTGGCTATCACTGGCGCACTCGCCGGGCTTGGGGTGGAGCGTGGCCTGGTGAACTGGGTGGATAAGCTTCTGCGCAGCAGAGTTATCTGCGCTGAACTGGGTGAATCGTCCATCTCAAGAGCGGTGAGTAGAGGTACCCCACAGGGTGGGGTCCTCTCCCCTCTCCTTTGGAACCTTGTGGCCAATGAACTACTTCAGTCCTTAGGAGGGGGTGGATGCAAGGTGACTGCTTACGCCGACGATATAGTTCTCGCCGTCTCAGGAAAGTTTCCTCACTCGATCAGAGACCTCATGCAAGCACTGCTAAATAAGGTCAACGACTGGGCAACCTGTCGTGGGCTAGGCATCAACCCCGGGAAAACGGAAGTGGTCCTCTATACGAGGAAGTACAAGCCACCTTCCATACCCCCTCTAAAACTTAACAACACAGCAATCCCATATAAGAATGAGGCTAAATTCTTAGGAGTCATTCTTGACAGGAAATTAAGTTGGAAACCAAATATCCTCCATAGGGTTGAAAAGGCAAGGGTTGCCTTATACACCTGCAAGAAGGCACTGTTCAAAGGGCAGCCTGTGTCATCATCTCAGGCGCTCTAAGAACTACCCCAACCTCAGCCTTAGAAGCTTTACTTCACCTCATCCCACTAGACCTCCATTGCAAAAAGTCGGCGGCAATTACAAGCCGAAGACTTCGTGCTTTCGGCCATTGGTCGGAATCAAATACGGGTCATAGCAGGATTCTCTCTCTCTTAGGACAAACCGGAGAACTCGAATACTCTCCTCCTCAACTTCTCTTCAACAAGAAGCTCCTCTGTACCATCCCAGATAGAAGCAGCTGGGAGGACGGTTCAACACCACTAACAGGTAGCTCATGTCAGGTCTTCACCGATGGCTCCAAGCTAAATGGAGCAGTCGGCGGAGGCGTCTTTTCGGACTCATTGGGTATAGACTAGTCCTTTAGACTACCGGACCACTGTAGTGTGTTCCAGGCGGAAGTGACGGCCATTGAAGCCGCCCTGAAGCTGGTCAACGAGCGCAACATCTCAGTACGAGATGTTAGCATACTCTCTGACAGCCAAGCGGCTATCAGGGCCCTAGGGTCTCATGTCCTAACATCAAAAACAGTGATCAGCTGCCGCAGATCTCTCGACGAGATGGCTGAGCAGCTTAACATACACCTATTATGGGTCCCAGGTCACAGAGACATCCCGGGGAACTGTAGGGCGGACGAACTGGCCAGACTAGGCACAACCAAAGGGCTATCCGCAGAATTTTCTGGCTTGGGTGTCCCGCTAAGCACTTGCAAGCTGATGCTAGAGGAGGCCGTGACTAAAGCCGCCAACATCGCCTGGGCGGCCTCGGAGACAGGCAAGACAGCGCAACAAATCTGGCCAAAGTTGGACTGGATGCGCACCAGAAGTCTGCTAAACCTCAAAAGGGGCGCGCTCAGGGCTGTTGTCGGGGTAATCACTGGGCACTGCATCCTCGGTGGCCACGCAAGAAGGCTAGGGCTGGGCCATCTAGCCAACGATTTCTGACGTAGCTGCAGAGACGTAGAAGAGGAAGAAACCATTCTACACTTCCTCTGCACCTGTCCTGCCCTTTGCAGGACTCGCAAAAAACACTTAGGTTTTTACTACACCGCCAACCTAGCCGATATATCAAATGTCGACACCAAAGGCCTAATACGCTTCATTAACTGTTCAGGTTGGTTTGAGACCTACTAAGTTGAAGGGGATAACGATCCAGTGGCATCACAATGGGCCTATTTTGGCCTACGTGTGCTCTCGTAAGGGCCGCCACATCTACCTACCTACCTTTCATAGTCGCAAAATAAATCATTAATGGTTAAGCTTTTTTTCGAAAAACGAACTATCACCAGAGGAAGATCCTAAATATTGAAGTATGAAAAGAATTTATATATTACTGTATATTTATTGTTAGTTTTACTCAAAATATCGGCGGAAGTGCCTGGGGTCATTTGAGTGAACGACATTGGTAAACGACGTATACAAAAATCTTTGGTAAGGCGAAGGTTAAGCATATCAATAGCATAAATTTATCGCATTTTAACTGAACATTGGATCATCTCATCTATCGACACTTGTTTTGATTGTTTTTTTGTTTACTAAAAGTCGAATTTTAACCATCAACCACTCCTCGTTTTTACCTGACCGTGCGACTTTCACCTTTACAAAAAATGCATTTGCCGATGAAAAAAAGCGTTTTGAGAACGTAGAAACCCTCCAAAAGGCTTGTACTGACATCCTGAAGGACATTTTGGTCGAGGAACTAAACTACTCTTTAGACATGTTTTTAGATCACACAAATCGCTGTATTGAGCGTAAGCGGGACTATTAAAAAAACAAATTAGTTTGGCAAAACAATTTTTTTGTTATTATTCTTTTAAATGTATAAAGATGAAAAGAGATTTTTGCTAATGTGGGAACGTACATACGATGCATATTGATTGAAAATGTTGACAAATTATAGGCTATGGGGGGGTTCTGACACCCAAACCCCCCCGCCCCCCCCTTGGCTACGCCCCTGCTCGACGCGTTTACACACAGTTGTAATCTTTTATAATCAACAGAAATACAAATTCGTATTGAAAATTTGTTACACTTTCGTGTACATTTCCCCAGTTCTAAATTATCGTTCGCGCGGACGCGGTAATAGTTTCGGTTTATTTCCCATAAGCCTTGTATTTATATTCAATCGAATTTTAAGCCCCCTTTCGAGCTTTAAGCCATTGAAATGCCTGTTGAGCGATCCCCCAAGCGTCAAATAAACAAAATGGAGTCTCCTTCTGCAAGATATTCAAAGTCGACTGAGGCACATTTGACAGTTCCTGTCACTCGCGAGGCACTCAAAACTCGCTCCAAGCCACCTAGTCTCATAGCAACCGATCCCAGTGTTGCCACTTTTGGTTTTGAGTCCGAGAGACTCGTGCAATTATGCACAGCGTTTTCATCGGCTCCTATTGAGGATTTGACCAAATCACTGGTCCAAATTAAGCAGAACAATCTGCAAGCCCAATGGGAGAAGCTAATGCGCGCGCATCAGGCAGTCTTCCTTGCTGAAGACAACAGCCAGCCTGACGGTTTTAAAGAGTCGGCGAGGCAAAAGATCGATGCCTGCACTGACCAATACGAGTTGTGCATGGCTAAGATGTTGGACATCATTAAGATGCTCCGACCTCAGTCCCCCCCAGCCTGCTACGCATATGGAACCGGTTCAACCCCTAGAACCAGCAAATACTTCCTACATTTGCCTCCAAGTTCCTCCTTGCGACACCGAAACATTCTTCGGGGGCTATGAGCAGTGGCCGTCCTTTCGGGACATGTTTACTGCGGTATACATTAACCACCCCCAGCTCACTTCAGCCCAAAAATTGTATCATCTCCGATACAAAACGCAAGGCCAAGCCGGTGCTATTGTTAAACAATACGCATTAACCGATGAGACTTTCAAACCCGCGTGGGAAGCCCTAAGCTCCCGCTATGAAAACAAACGCATCCTCGTAGACAGCCAAATTCGATCTCTATTGAATATCGCTCCTGCCCACTCCGAAAATAGTGAGGTATTAAAGCGGATCCAGAATTCTATACACAATTGTCTGTCCGTTCTCAAGTCTCAGGCCGTAGACACGGACAATTGGGATCCGCTGCTGGTATATATATGCTCTACAAAATTGCCCGAAGCAACTCTAGCTTTATGGGAACAATTTCTGACATCCCGGAAGGATCTGCCACCCTGGTCACAGATGAATGAGTTGCTGACCTGCAGATACGAGGTAGTGGAACGGCTGAATTTCTTTCGGCCTAGCAAGTCGAAACCACAACCCCCATCTTCCAATGTCCTCAAAAATAGGCCCAACAGATCCAAAAATCTTCACACTGAAGTGAATTTCGCGTGCAAACTCTGCAACGCAAATCATTCCGTACGGACTTGCCAAAGCTTTAAAAGGCTCACCCCCCAGAGTCGATTCGCATATGTGAAAAAGCACAAGATCTGTGTGAATTGTCTTGCTACATCTCACCTAATTCAGGATTGTACAAGCAATTTCACATGTGCATATTGCCAGAGAAAGCACCACTCTTTGCTTCACCTCCCAAAAGGCAATGCGCAGCCCACTCACTCCCCCAATCGATCACCTACGACCACTTCTCTGATCTCAACGGTTCTCCAACAACCGAGCAACAACTCCACCATTAATTCTCCCCTTTCCGATGCGCACCTCAGCACATCTTCAAGGCAAAGTACGCTCCCAGTACCAGCTCTTCACTCAAATAATGGCACACAATCCCTTCTGCCTACGGCACTGGTGTCCATTATACATTTAGGAAAGTTGTTCAAAGTTCGAGCGTTGATCTATCAAGGCTCTCAGTGCACCTTCATTTCCTCGAAGGCCCAGAGACGCCTAAAATGGCCAATCGAGAAATCTAACCTCCAGATCTCGGGCATGGGCGGACAGATTGTGAAAACCGCCAAACATATATGCTTCTTGACATTGGCAGTCCCTAAAACGAGCACAAACCTCCCCGTGCAAGCAATCGTGCTGCCAAAGTTAACGGAATTTCTCCCCCCTTCCGAAATAAACCCCCCAAATGTGAACGATTTTACCACGCTCGATCTCGCTGATCCCAACCCGTTCGAGGCAGCGCAGATCGATATAGTGATTGGCAGTGATCTCATCCCGCAGATCATGCTCGGAGGTTTCCACCGAAATGTATGTGGATATTAAGCGGTCCAGTACCCCTGTGATCATATTTGACAAATGTCGCCGCGGTGCCAACTCATCATACCCACACTGGTCTCGCCCTTCGAAAAAACATTCCTACTGCAGTTCCTACTTTCCTGCATTCCTTATCTGCTATCGGATCAAGCGGAACCCATTCCTAAAGAAGTTATATGTATGCGCAATAAAAACTAAAAGCTTACTGAAATGTTCAGCCCAATCACGTTACTCGACGAGTGCTCGTCGGAAAGCATTTCAGTGAGCTCACTCCGAATAGCAATCACGTTACTCGACGGAAATTCGAAATTCCCGACGGGAATATTATGGGGGAAAAAGCAATCACGTTACTCGTCGGGAGCAAGTTTTCTGTCAAATGTACTCACTTGGCTACGTCCTTGGCTACGCCCCTGCTCGACGCGTTTACACACACAGTTGTAATCTTTTATAATCAACAGAAATACAAATTCGTATTGAAAATTTGTTACACTTTCGTGTACATTTCCCCAGTTCTAAATTATCGTTCGCGCGGACGCGGTAATAGTTTCGGTTTATTTCCCATAAGCCTTGTATTTATATTCAATCGAATTTTAAGCCCCCTTTCGAGCTTTAAGCCATTGAAATGCCTGTTGAGCGATCCCCCAAGCGTCAAATAAACAAAATGGAGTCTCCTTCTGCAAGATATTCAAAGTCGACTGAGGCACATTTGACAGTTCCTGTCACTCGCGAGGCACTCAAAACTCGCTCCAAGCCACCTAGTCTCATAGCAACCGATCCCAGTGTTGCCACTTTTGGTTTTGAGTCCGAGAGACTCGTGCAATTATGCACAGCGTTTTCATCGGCTCCTATTGAGGATTTGACCAAATCACTGGTCCAAATTAAGCAGAACAATCTGCAAGCCCAATGGGAGAAGCTAATGCGCGCGCATCAGGCAGTCTTCCTTGCTGAAGACAACAGCCAGCCTGACGGTTTTAAAGAGTCGGCGAGGCAAAAGATCGATGCCTGCACGGACCAATACGAGTTGTGCATGGCTAAGATGTTGGACATCATTAAGATGCTCCGACCTCAGTCCCCCCCAGCCTGCTACGCATATGGAACCGGTTCAACCCCTAGAACCAGCAAATACTTCCTACATTTGCCTCCAAGTTCCTCCTTGCGACACCGAAACATTCTTCGGGGGCTATGAGCAGTGGCCGTCCTTTCGGGACATGTTTACTGCGGTATACATTAACCACCCCCAGCTCACTTCAGCCCAAAAATTGTATCATCTCCGATACAAAACGCAAGGCCAAGCCGGTGCTATTGTTAAACAATACGCATTAACCGATGAGACTTTCAAACCCGCGTGGGAAGCCCTAAGCTCCCGCTATGAAAACAAACGCATCCTCGTAGACAGCCAAATTCGATCTCTATTGAATATCGCTCCTGCCCACTCCGAAAATAGTGAGGTATTAAAGCGGATCCAGAATTCTATACACAATTGTCTGTCCGTTCTCAAGTCTCAGGCCGTAGACACGGACAATTGGGATCCGCTGCTGGTATATATATGCTCTACAAAATTGCCCGAAGCAACTCTAGCTTTATGGGAACAATTTCTGACATCCCGGAAGGATCTGCCACCCTGGTCACAGATGAATGAGTTGCTGACCTGCAGATACGAGGTAGTGGAACGGCTGAATTTCTTTCGGCCTAGCAAGTCGAAACCACAACCCCCATCTTCCAATGTCCTCAAAAATAGGCCCAACAGATCCAAAAATCTTCACACTGAAGTGAATTTCGCGTGCAAACTCTGCAACGCAAATCATTCCGTACGGACTTGCCAAAGCTTTAAAAGGCTCACCCCCCAGAGTCGATTCGCATATGTGAAAAAGCACAAGATCTGTGTGAATTGTCTTGCTACATCTCACCTAATTCAGGATTGTACAAGCAATTTCACATGTGCATATTGCCAGAGAAAGCACCACTCTTTGCTTCACCTCCCAAAAGGCAATGCGCAGCCCACTCACTCCCCCAATCGATCACCTACGACCACTTCTCTGATCTCAACGGTTCTCCAACAACCGAGCAACAACTCCACCATTAATTCTCCCCTTTCCGATGCGCACCTCAGCACATCTTCAAGGCAAAGTACGCTCCCAGTACCAGCTCTTCACTCAAATAATGGCACACAATCCCTTCTGCCTACGGCACTGGTGTCCATTATACATTTAGGAAAGTTGTTCAAAGTTCGAGCGTTGATCTATCAAGGCTCTCAGTGCACCTTCATTTCCTCGAAGGCCCAGAGACGCCTAAAATGGCCAATCGAGAAATCTAACCTCCAGATCTCGGGCATGGGCGGACAGATTGTGAAAACCGCCAAACATATATGCTTCTTGACATTGGCAGTCCCTAAAACGAGCACAAACCTCCCCGTGCAAGCAATCGTGCTGCCAAAGTTAACGGAATTTCTCCCCCCTTCCGAAATAAACCCCCCAAATGTGAACGATTTTACCACGCTCGATCTCGCTGATCCCAACCCGTTCGAGGCAGCGCAGATCGATATAGTGATTGGCAGTGATCTCATCCCGCAGATCATGCTCGGAGGTTTCCACCGAAATGTATGTGGATATTAAGCGGTCCAGTACCCCTGTGATCATATTTGACAAATGTCGCCGCGGTGCCAACTCATCATACCCACACTGGTCTCGCCCTTCGAAAAAACATTCCTACTGCAGTTCCTACTTTCCTGCATTCCTTATCTGCTATCGGATCAAGCGGAACCCATTCCTAAAGAAGTTATATGTATGCGCAATAAAAACTAAAAGCTTACTGAAATGTTCAGCCCAATCACGTTACTCGACGAGTGCTCGTCGGAAAGCATTTCAGTGAGCTCACTCCGAATAGCAATCACGTTACTCGACGGAAATTCGAAATTCCCGACGGGAATATTATGGGGGAAAAAGCAATCACGTTACTCGTCGGGAGCAAGTTTTCTGTCAAATGTACTCACTTTTGATTTTGAAAGTGAACCAGTGAAAAAGCAAACGAATCTTTGATATTTTTAGATAAAAGAAATGTTAAATGCAATAAGAATCAAAGAAACTCGTTTTAATAAAAAATAGTTTTAATTAACATTACAAATTACTTTAAGGCTGTGAAATCTCTTTCGGTTGACGTATAAATGCTTGTCCTCCTGTGGCGCAATGATCGGTATATGTGTATCATCTACAGCCATTACCAAATTAGGGATTTGGGATTTGCCGTAAAACCACAAGCGAGCTGAATTCTCTTCATCGGCATTCATTTTCAGCTTAATCCACTTCGGGCAAAGAACTTCTTCCAACACACTGAGAACTTCCGACAGTATGTTGGAAAAAGTTGATTGCCCGATCCCTGCCCGGTAGTCTTTTGCTGTTGCTTCCTGCGATGCGCCTTCGGCAAGAAAATGCAGGACGCATGCCAACTTAATAGACGCTGGGATGGCATTGCTCCGTCTCAACGGAAGATGTTCTTCAACGTGCTGAAGCACATATGTAAACATAGGCTTTGTTATTCTGAAGTTCTTTATGAATCTGTAAGATAGTAGTTATTAATTTTTTTACAAGAGCTGAAGTCAAAATTACTTACTCTGCATCACTTTGGCTGAGGACATTGAAGTGCCTCAACGATTTCCGCATCATTGCCAATGTATCTTCAGCGCCTTGGTGCTGATGGAGGCGCAAATAAACAAATCCCAAAATATTTGCACAAATGTAAACAAAACAAAAGCAGGGTACACGGGTATTAAGGCGCAAACAAATAGGGGTGCGAAACTGATTTTAAATGAGTCACAACTAGTACAAAAATGATGGTAAACAACTTCACCAGCATCTTATTTAAAAATACAATTAAAAAACCAAGTAATTGTCATCAATTTCAGTTATTTTAATAGAAAAACATTTATTTGCATAAAGGCGCAGAATATAGAAAGTAATTCCGCCACCGTTTTTCACTCTTTCGAACAGCTTTCAGAAAAATGTTGCCTGCTTTTTTTGAATTTTTCCCTGTCGTCGAGTAACGTGATTGAAAAATGTTTTCCGTCGGGCGGGAGGAATACTCGGGCGACAATTTCCGTCGAGCAACGTGATTGGGCTGGTTATGTTTTGTATATGACTAAGACCCAATGTTGCGTTTGCGCAACGTGCCCTCCTGGTTCAGTGGGTGGAGGTATGCATTTTTTGCTTGATTTTTTTTCTTGATTAGGTCAATTAATAAGATTGTGTAAGATTTTATGGAAATCGCACAATCCTTTCTGGGGTCAGGTTTTAATGGGTTAAAAACGTTACCGGAAGATTTCAAAGGAAATTTACACCAGCGCTGGCACGCAATTTCGTCGATGAGGCAACATTTCTGGCGACGATGGTGTAATGAATACCTCTTAAGTTTACAGCGCCGCACCAAATGGTATCTTCGACCAATCTAGCAGAAAATGATGTTGTTGCTTTAATGAATGAATCTACACCTCCAGCTAAATGGAAACTTGCAAAGGTCATAAAGTGCCATCCGGGGAACGATGGGCGTGTTCGAGTCGTTACATTAAAGACAGGCGATGGAGAATTTGTACGACCGGTAGTCAAGCTTTGTTTACTACCTACCAAATCCGATATTTTTTCGGAGGATACATCTAGTTAAATTAATTAAATAAGTCACATGCCTTTGTAATTTGTTTTAACCTTTTTGCTACCTAAATATGTTTTTTGAATTTGAAATTGTATTTATGTTTATGTTTAAATCGTTCAAGGGCGGCGGTATGTTGCTCTCATATATGTCTCTTTACATAGTTTTACATATGTTGAAAACCTCACCCATTATGTATTAGCATAATCGCGTTATGTACCGTACGGGAAAAGTAGTAATAAACGAGTTATCAAACGAACCGCACGCGTCTTTCTTTTCTACAGAACAAAATCTCGGGCTTTGTAAATCACCGCATCAACGACCATTTTGTATGGAAGCCCCATTAAGGGTTGGAGATAGGGGTTGAGTATGTTTGAAAGAAATGTTCAGTAAGGAAAACTAGAGGGGTCGGTCATAGATTTTTACCCTCTGAGAGCAACTTCTGAACAGCTGTGAAGCGATTTGTCGAATTTCCCAGACTTTTTGTGAACTTTGATCTCGATGAGACGCTATTTAGCCCCACCCTAGCCCCAAAATTTTTTGGCTCATGCACTTTTTCACCAAACCGCATAAAATGAGATGTTGCGGAGCATCGAGAACCCATTATTAAGAATCTCCATACAACACTAAATCCACTCTAATATACTTTCTTGTGATTATGTATTCATCATCTTACATCTATCTTTATACTTCACTTCAAATTTCTGACCTTTCATTTTCAATTTTCCTTTTTCTGTTTGTAACTTTATTGTATTAAATTAAGCTAAAATTGTTATTATTTATATTTAATCTACTCAAACTGGTGTACTATAAAAGACTCAGTTTTACTTGTACATATACTATTAAATAAATAAATAAACTAAAAGATATGCACTCCAGCCAGGTCGAACCGCTGAAGCTACAAACATGAAACTTGTACATCTTGAAAAATGAACATTCGTTAAAAAGGGATTTTTTGAAATTCGGGGTAAAAGGGCAAAACCTGGGTTAAGGTGTTGTATGAAGAAACGCATTTTAGTGAGCCTATTGATTTCAAATTTTGTAAAAACACTTCAAATAAAAAATAACTCGACACGTATTTTTCAGTTTTTTGAAAATCGGAACTTGACTTGAGGTTCGTATATGGAAAGACTACGAAAAAGACATGAACCGATTGACTTAAAAATTTAGGAAAACATTAGAAATAAAAAAGAATTAAACATAAATGTTTTACTTTTGTGAAAATCTTAATTTAACGAGTTAAACCAAGGGTTAAATGTTTGTATGGAGAAACAAAATTTGTTGGCCCGTTTGACTTCAAATTTGGTAAAAGTACAAGGTGCGCCATCTAAATGTGGTCGATGGAAATATTGAATAACTTTGACAGATTTACACCGATTGACGTCGTCGAACACATTTCGGAAAGGTTATTGCATTACAATTTTAACCATGAATCGATTCACGCCCAAAGAACGCGCGGAAATAGTAACAATGTTTATTAAATGTAATGGTTCAGTTGTTGCAACACAGCGTGCGTATCGTCAAAGGCCACCGAGATCGCCCGATTTAACGGCACCGGACATTTTTTTTGTGGGGATTTTTAAAAAGCAAAGTGTATGCCAACAAACCAAAGACTTTAGACGAGCTTAAAGACAATATTCGAGCCGAAATCACTGCGATATCACCCGAGATACTGGCAAATGTCATGGAAAATGCCAGAAAAAGAGCTGAATTTTGTATCCGCAATGAAGATGGTCATCTATTCGACGTTGTTTTTGGAAACTGAATGGAAAAAATTTTAAAGCTTCAAATTTTATAAAAATAAATAGTTTTCCAAAATCGATTGAGAATTGTTCAAGTTATTCAATATTTCCATCGACCACATTTAGATGGCGCACCCTGTTCTTTTAAATGCTAAATAATGAAACACGTGTTTCTCAGTTTTTTTTTTTTAAATCGAAATCAAACGGTAAACCAAGGGTTAAACGTTTGTATGGATAAGCATGATTTAATGGGGTTTTTGTCTTCAAGCTTGGTTAAAGAGCACCAAATGGTAAATAAAACGAAACGTGTTTTGAATTTTTTCAAAACTCGAAATCTGACGGGGTCAATGACGGATTAGGAGTTTGTATAGGCAAACACGATTTAAGGGGTCAAAGCCCTTTAAATAAGATGTAATTATACAGTCTGTCCAGTAGAAGCGTGATCGACCAAATTATCACTTAGAGTACCGTTATCAAAAAAATGTGAATGCACCTAAGTAGCCTCATCATTTTTGTAATACGCACTGCAAACATTGTCAGTCTCGTGAAACTATTACCAAATACAGGGTGTTTTAACAAGATGAGCTCCGCGTGAGAGAAGCGACTTGAAGCCGTATTCCTTTTCTACACCATAGAGGGCCGTAAATGTCACGTTTAGCTGCAGCAAAATATATGAAGAAGTCGAAGTCATTCGCAACGAGGTGGACGAATCGGTATATGGAAACAAAAATGTCGACGATTTGGCTGGGCGGGGCCTTGAAAAAAAGACCTCCCCAAAGCAGGACAAGAAAATCATTGATTTGTTTGCGACGAAGCCGGGCTTTTCGTTGCGTAAAGCTAAAGCAGTTTTAGAGAAAAAATGATGTTCAAATACCAAAAGAGACGATTCAGGGACGTTTAAGAACTAATGACGTTAAATACCGGAGCTCTTTGAAAAACCAGTTGCTCTCATCATCACACGTTTAAAAATGGCTTGCCTGGGCTTATGCAAATTCAGATCGAAATTGGAATAATGTAATATTTACGGATGAATCCCAATTTAAGGCAAATAGTAGCATAAATCGATCTTGGTGCGCCGCCATCAACCGATTGTTCCAACGAACTGTTAAAGACCCAGTAAATGTCCATGTTTAGGGCTGCTTCTCAGAAAAAGGATTTGGGCGAATTTTCGTTATTACCACCAACTTGAACGCGGTTTTGATGAACAAAATTTATGAAAAAGCTTTATTACCATTATCTGCGAAGATGTTCGGGAGAAGAGGACTCTCTTGGATTATATAAGAAGACAACGACCACAAACATCGCCGCCGAATGTGTGCTGAGTGGAAACAGCAAAATGGGGTAGAAGTGTTAGATTGACCCTCACAGTCGCCTGATGCCAACCCGATAGAAAATGTGTGGGCAATTGTAAAGCAGAAACTCAGAGGAAATACTATATGGAAAGCAAAACCGTTATCGAGACAAATTCGGCTGATTTGAAGTCGATTGCCTCGGCAACGTGCTCAGAACTTAGCACAAAGTATGGGTTGGAGGTTTGAGGCCATAATAGCGAATGGCGGCGACTGGACCTGTTTTTATTGAATATTGCATTCTATAAATATTATAAACTTATAAAATGCAGTTTGTTTGAAACGAATCGGACAAATAGTTTCCAAGTTAGGACGACCACGCTTCTACTGGACAGACTGTACAATTCTTTTCTCGTCGGCATCTGACTGGGTCAACGAAAGATTAACACTATGCCATCCGGCGACACCATAGTGGCGTCGTGAGCAAACTAGCGTCCAATAGCCGGCGATACCACAGTCGTGTCGTGCGCGAATTATGTAAAACAAACAAAATTATTATTTGTTTACATATGTATATCTTCGAAATTTCATGAAAGTAGGGGATCAAGGTTGAGAACTTATGAGAACTAATGATGAGATTAGTAAAACTCTACAATTCATAATCTCCCGATAATGTCAAAAACGGCCGGCGACAAGCCAAGTAATCTGGATTAGCGCTGGCGGCGCCAAGCGAGTAAATATTTATAAGACGTGCGGACGGCAAAGTGTTAAGATAAACTTGATTTATTGAGCTCAGTGACCTCAAATATGCGTGCAAAGTCGCGGGGCCTTCTAGTTGTGGAAATAAATAATTTTTTTTTTAAATAAAATTATGAAATTCTTCCGTGCAAAGCCGGGGATAACTGGTAGTATTTCTTATATTAAACAGTTAAAAAAATTGCGTTTTAAATATAATTCATTTCTTAACTTAATAATAACAAAAATTAAAATGAAATGTAAACAATTAACTACTTATTACAGTAATTAACTACAAAAACGTTCATTATTCTTGACTGCCCCAAAAAAATAGCTTAGTGAGCCATGCTAAAACACCCTCAATAATGATCGTAAGAACATCATTCTTGGAATAACAAAAGACTGGACTTGTACAAATTGACCCCCTGCCCCCTCCCAACCTCTTTAGACACAGGAGCACATCAACCTCACTCTTGTTTTTTTGCATAGAAGAACATAAGTCTATTAAGGTGGGTTGCGAAAAAAAAATTGGTGTTGTCACCACCTAAAAATAAAATTCAGAGTGTTTAATGACTATTTGGAAAATATTGCGATTCTGAGGTAAGCCAATTGTGAGCGGTTTTGCTTCAAAAATACCTCTAATTATCATGTTTTTTGGGTGTAACATTTTTGTTGTTGGACATTTTCGAATAATTCACCCGAGATACTGGCAAATGTCATGGAAAATGCCAGAAAAAGAGCTGAATTTTGTATCCGCAATGAAGATGGTCATCTATTCGACGTTGTTTTTGGAAACTGAATGGAAAAAATTTTAAAGCTTCAAATTTTATAAAAATAAATAGTTTTCCAAAATCGATTGAGAATTGTTCAAGTTATTCAATATTTCCATCGACCACATTTAGATGGCGCACCCTGTTCTTTTAAATGCTACATAATGAAACACGTGTTTCTCAGTTTTTTTTTTAATTCGAAATCAAACGGTAAACCAAGGGTTAAACGTTTGTATGGATAAAAATGATTTAATGGGGTTTTTGTCTTCAAGCTTGGTTAAAGAGCACCAAATGGTAAATAAAACGAAACGTGTTTTGAATTTTTTCAAAACTCGAAATCTGACGGGGTCAATGACGGATTAGGAGTTTGTATAGGCAAACACGATTTAAGGGGTCAAAGCCCTTTAAATAAGATGTAATTATACAGTCTGTCCAGTAGAAGCGTGATCGACCAAATTATCACTTAGAGTAATAATTATAATTGATTGGCACGACAGCCCGCTTACGCGAGACTAAGGCCTAGCTTCCCGCAACCACCCGTGTTGTGCGTGTGAATTTTGTACGCGGGTGGAAGGGACCTACAGTTTTATGCCGGTTCCGAACGGCAGGTTGGGAGCTTTTTCATAGGCAATTTTTGCTCTCAGAGGTTTGCCATTTCCAGCTGAGAGGACAGCCACCGAAAGAGAAAACGAGTTTCCCGTTATTTTTTTTTTAGGTGTTACTACATGCAGAATTCGATCCTGCGTCGCTCTGCATGCGACTCGTTGGACCGCGCACTAACCAACTGAGCCACGGCGCACAGTGGCTCAATTTGTCATTTCAGGTTGCAAAATTAATAACTCCTGAACGAATAGATATAATTGGAAAATTTTTTTTGCTGTTGATTAAAAATTCATCAGGCTATTGTATTCTCAAAAATAAATTCAATCGTAGTACAGGGTGCTACGTATATGGTCAAAGCTTCTGAAAAGTGGATGGTAGTTATTTTTCCTGTTGCCTCCATAAGCTTCCTTGTTTTAGTGAATGACGCACCGTCCTGAGTTGACTTTTTCGGCCTTCCTATTGCCGCCTTTGATGTCGATGGTTTGTCATCGCTTATGCTACATGCATCGAAGTAAGTTGTTTTTTCCAACCACTCCTCATTATTCTGGTCAAAATTGAATTTGGTACGGTTTGCCGCAATCCATTTCCACTTTGTAGTACGATAAGTCTTGGATATCTTATCTTTAGTCGTAGATATGTTGACTGCAGGCAAACTTCCTTCGACGTAACCAATTTCTTTAGTGACAGCCAGAACGAACTTCTCCTTTGTCTTCGAAATAGTAAATATTTTAAACAGCTTCGAATTTTGCAAAAACATCTTTGTGCTTCTTCTTCGGTTTAGTTGCAGTGGCGGAGTTGAAGTGATGTTTAGTTGAAATTAAATTCGAAACTAACTTCACTTACTCCAAACTCCTTTATTTATCCTTTAAGTAGGATTTGCATATGCATTCAAATAGCAGGTACTAAGCTTCTAGTACTACCAGGTACCTAAACAGTTGTGGGATTTTTGGGGGTGGGGTTTAGACAGTGCACATAGATATAAGTCTGCTTTTTGTTTTCAATAACTAATTGTTTCATTGGCGCGGTTCAAATCAAAGACTAGTGGAGACTGACTGAGTTTTGCTCAAATTAAAAAAAAAAAATTTTGTGTCAGACACAGTGTTAGTATTTTGTTAAAAACAAAAGCATTACATCAAAGGATACATGATAGCTGATTGCCGGAAATGAAAGCCAACTTGTTTTTCGTACGTGCGAACTACGCATCCAGCAAAAGTACTCTTTACTTCGAGCTTACAGCAATATACGCCAAAAAAAAGTCGACTTCCTATGGAGTTGCAAGCTTGTATCACTTCTTAAATGAAGCCAAAATCCAAATTTGCATGCCCTGGCAACGATTATAATCGCGTGTAATGGATTCACTATCAATATTTTGACAAATTTTGTTCGAACGCACGCACCCGAAAGCACAAAATTGCGCGAGGTGTCCACAGAAAAATCGCTGTAAAATCCAGTCGGGCAAAATCGGGCACCCGATCTCTTCAGGGCAGTACTCACAGAAGACTAGTGAACAATTTTCCCAAAGACGGAACCGTGGCAAGTATGGCCTTTTTTTTGAAAGTCTATCGAAAGTTCAAAAAGTGCGATAAAAACAGTGCTTCAAGTGAGTACCTATGAAAAGACAACAATAACAACCAACTTTTTTTTTCTATATTTAATTATTTACTACAAATGCCTTCTTTTACGATGCTGATGCAAAAAGTTTCAATTAATTTGCTCCTTTCCGTATTTTAAAACTTCATCTTTGCCGAAAAAGTGCAAATTGCTAATATTATTTCACACTCTAAAAATTGCTCAACTTTGACGGGCTCTACAAGCAAAACTATTTGTCCAATTTAGTTAAGGTTTTCGTATTTCTTAGGTCCAAGCATTTATCTATCGGACAAGTATAACAGTTTAAAAACAAAAATGATGTTCAAATACCAAAAGAGACGATTCAGGGACGTTTAAGAACTAATGACGTTAAATACCGGAGCTCTTTGAAAAACCAGTTGCTCTCATCATCACACGTTTAAAAATGGCTTGCCTGGGCTTATGCAAATTCAGATCGAAATTGGAATAATGTAATATTTACGGATGAATCCCAATTTAAGGCAAATAGTAGCATAAATCGATCTTGGTGCGCCGCCATCAACCGATTGTTCCAACGAACTGTTAAAGACCCAGTAAATGTCCATGTTTAGGGCTGCTTCTCAGAAAAAGGATTTGGGCGAATTTTCGTTATTACCACCAACTTGAACGCGGTTTTGATGAACAAAATTTATGAAAAAGCTTTATTACCATTATCTGCGAAGATGTTCGGGAGAAGAGGACTCTCTTGGATTATATAAGAAGACAACGACCACAAACATCGCCGCCGAATGTGTGCTGAGTGGAAACAGCAAAATGGGGTAGAAGTGTTAGATTGACCCTCACAGTCGCCTGATGCCAACCCGATAGAAAATGTGTGGGCAATTGTAAAGCAGAAACTCAGAGGAAATACTATATGGAAAGCAAAACCGTTATCGAGACAAATTCGGCTGATTTGAAGTCGATTGCCTCGGCAACGTGCTCAGAACTTAGCACAAAGTATGGGTTGGAGGTTTGAGGCCATAATAGCGAATGGCGGCGACTGGACCTGTTTTTTTGAATATTGCGTTCTATAAATATTATAAACTTATAAAATGCAGTTTGTTTGAAACGAATCGTACAAATAGTTTCCAAGTTAGGACGACCACGCTTCTACTGGACAGACTGTACAATTCTTTTCTCGTCGGCATCTGACTGGGTCAACGAAAGATTAACACTATGCCATCCGGCGACACCATAGTGGCGTCGTGAGCAACTAGCGTCCAATAGCCGGCGATACCACAGTCGTGTCGTGCGCGAATTATGTAAAACAAACAAAATTATTATTTGTTTACATATGTATATCTTCGAAATTTCATGAAAGTAGGGGATCAAGGTTGAGAACTTATGAGAACTAATGATGAGATTAGTAAAACTCTACAATTCATAATCTCCCGATAATGTCAAAAACGGCCGGCGACAAGCCAAGTAATCTGGATTAGCGCTGGCGGCGCCAAGCGAGTAAATATTTATAAGACGTGCGGACGGCAAAGTGTTAAGATAAACTTGATTTATTGAGCTCAGTGACCTCAAATATGCGTGCAAAGTCGCGGGGCCTTCTAGTTGTGGAAATAAATAATTTTTTTTTAAATAAAATTATGAAATTCTTCCGTGCAAAGCCGGGGATAACTGGTAGTATTTCTTATATTAAACAGTTAAAAAAATTGCGTTTTAAATATAATTCATTTCTTAACTTAATAATAACAAAAATTAAAATGAAATGTAAACAATTAACTACTTATTACAGTAATTAACTACAAAAACGTTCATTATTCTTGACTGCCCCAAAAAAATAGCTTAGTGAGCCATGCTAAAACACCCTCAATAATGATCGTAAGAACATCATTCTTGGAATAACAAAAGACTGGACTTGTACAAATTGACCCCCTGCCCCCCTCCCAACCTCTTTAGACACAGGAGCACATCAACCTCACTCTTGTTTTTTTGCATAGAAGAACATAAGTCTATTAAGGTGGGTTGCGAAAAAAAAATTGGTGTTGTCACCACCTAAAAATAAAATTCAGAGTGTTTAATGACTATTTGGAAAATATTGCGATTCTGAGGTAAGCCAATTGTGAGCGGTTTTGCTTCAAAAATACCTCTAATTATCATGTTTTTTGGGTGTAACTTTTTTGTTGTTGGACATTTTCGAATAATTCACCCGAGATACTGGCAAATGTCATGGAAAATGCCAGAAAAAGAGCTGAATTTTGTATCCGCAATGAAGATGGTCATCTATTCGACGTTGTTTTTGGAAACTGAATGGAAAACATTTTAAAGCTTCAAATTTTATAAAAATAAATAGTTTTCCAAAATCGATTGAGAATTGTTCAAGTTATTCAATATTTCCATCGACCACATTTAGATGGCGCACCCTGTTCTTTTAAATGCTAAATAATGAAACACGTGTTTCTCAGTTTTTTTTTTAAATCGAAATCAAACGGTAAACCAAGGGTTAAACGTTTGTATGGATAAGCATGATTTAATGGGGTTTTTGTCTTCAAGCTTGGTTAAAGAGCACCAAATGGTAAATAAAACGAAACGTGTTTTGAATTTTTTCAAAACTCGAAATCTGACGGGGTCAATGACGGATTAGGAGTTTGTATAGGCAAACACGATTTAAGGGGTCAAAGCCCTTTAAATAAGATGTAATTATACAGTCTGTCCAGTAGAAGCGTGATCGACCAAATTGTCACTTAGAGTACCGTTATCAAAAAAATGTGAATGCACCTAAGTAGCCTCATCATTTTTGTAATACGCACTGCAAACATTGTCAGTCTCGTGAAACTATTACCAAATACAGGGTGTTTTAACAAGATGAGCTCCGCGTGAGAGAAGCGACTTGAAGCCGTATTCCTTTTCTACACCATAGAGGGCCGTAAATGTCACGTTTAGCTGCAGCAAAATATA
The DNA here is from genome assembly GCA_963971225.1 of Melieria omissa. NCBI lineage: Eukaryota > Metazoa > Arthropoda > Insecta > Diptera > Ulidiidae > Melieria > Melieria omissa. The sequence continues at coordinate 71,864,576 of OZ020269.1, read as the reverse complement.
TGAAGAAGTCGAAGTCATTCGCAACGAGGTGGACGAATCGGTATATGGAAACAAAAATGTCGACGATTTGGCTGGGCGGGGCCTTGAAAAAAAGACCTCCCCAAAGCAGGACAAGAAAATCATTGATTTGTTTGCGACGAAGCCGGGCTTTTCGTTGCGTAAAGCTAAAGCAGTTTTAGAGAAAAATGATGTTCAAATACCAAAAGAGACGATTCAGGGACGTTTAAGAACTAAATTACAGTCAGATATAAATGTTTTTGCCCAATGGTGCATAACTAACCACTTATATTTAAACACGAAAAAGTGTTGTGTGGTCACATATTCGAAAAAGTCTTTAAATGTCGAGTTTAGTTACAGGTTAATCGATTGTACTTTGGCTCGCTGCTGTGAGATTAAGGACTTGGGTGTTATCTTTGACTCAAAACTTTCTTTTTCAAAACATGTCGACTATATTGTCACAAAATCTTTTGCAATGATTGGCTTTATCAGAAGAAATACAGCGGAATTCAAAGATCCGCAGACTTTAAAGTCACTTTACATAGCTCTGGTAAGAAGTCGCCTGGAGTACTGCTCATTAATTTGGAACCCTTATTATGACGTCCACTCAAATAAAATCGAAAGAGTTCAAAAAATATTCACAAGAATCGCTTTGCGCAAGCTGCATTGGCCTGATGGTCTTCCATCCTACATCGGCAGACGCAAATTGCTTGGGTTGCAGTCGTTGTGCGATAGAAGAGTATTATACTCATTAGTCTTTGCATACAATGTCACTAATGGCAAAATAAATTGTGTAGTTTTGTCGAATCTTTTTGATCGTTTTATTCCACAACGTAACTTGAGGAATAACCGTCTTTTCATTGGCGCTACTCACAAAACTAATTATGCCTATAATGAGCCAATTAATAGATGCGTACGCCTGTGCAACAAGTTTAGTAATATCATTGATTTTAATTCATCTCTCGCTAGATTTAAGCTCAACTTGTTCACTATTTTTAATTAGTCTGTAAGAATTTGTTCTGTAGACCGAATAAATAAATAAATAAATAAATAAATAAACAATAATGACGTTAAATACCGGAGCTCTTTGAAAAACCAGTTGCTCTCATCATCACACGTTTAAAAATGGCTTGCCTGGGCTTATGCAAATTCAGATCGAAATTGGAATAATGTAATATTTACGGATGAATCCCAATTTAAGGCAAATAGTAGCATAAATCGATCTTGGTGCGCCGCCATCAACCGATTGTTCCAACGAACTGTTAAAGACCCAGTAAATGTCCATGTTTAGGGCTGCTTCTCAGAAAAAGGATTTGGGCGAATTTTCGTTATTACCACCAACTTGAACGCGGTTTTGATGAACAAAATTTATGAAAAAGCTTTATTACCATTATCTGCGAAGATGTTCGGGAGAAGAGGACTCTCTTGGATTATATAAGAAGACAACGACCACAAACATCGCCGCCGAATGTGTGCTGAGTGGAAACAGCAAAATGGTGTAGAAGTGTTAGATTGACCCTCACAGTCGCCTGATGCCAACCCGATAGAAAATGTGTGGGCAATTGTAAAGCAGAAACTCAGAGGAAATACTATATGGAAAGCAAAACCGTTATCGAGACAAATTCGGCTGATTTGAAGTCGATTGCCTCGGCAACGTGCTCAGAACTTAGCACAAAGTATGGGTTGGAGGTTTGAGGCCATAATAGCGAATGGCGGCGACTGGACCTGTTTTTTTTTGAATATTGCATTCTATAAATATTATAAACTTATAAAATGCAGTTTGTTTGAAACGAATCGGACAAATAGTTTCCAAGTTAGGACGACCACGCTTCTACTGGACAGACTGTACAATTCTTTTCTCGTCGGCATCTGACTGGGTCAACGAAAGATTAACACTATGCCATCCGGCGACACCATAGTGGCGTCGTGAGCAAACTAGCGTCCAATAGCCGGCGATACCACAGTCGTGTCGTGCGCGAATTATGTAAAACAAACAAAATTATTATTTGTTTACATATGTATATCTTCGAAATTTCATGAAAGTAGGGGATCAAGGTTGAGAACTTATGAGAACTAATGATGAGATTAGTAAAACTCTACAATTCATAATCTCCCGATAATGTCAAAAACGGCCGGCAACAAGCCAAGTAATCTGGATTAGCGCTGGCGGCGCCAAGCGAGTAAATATTTATAAGACGTGCGGACGGCAAAGTGTTAAGATAAACTTGATTTATTGAGCTCAGTGACCTCAAATATGCGTGCAAAGTCGCGGGGCCTTCTAGTTGTGGAAATAAATAATTTTTTTTTAAATAAAATTATGAAATTCTTCCGTGCAAAGCCGGGGATAACTGGTAGTATTTCTTATATTAAACAGTTAAAAAAAATTGCGTTTTAAATAGAATTCATTTCTTAACTTAATAATAACAAAAATTAAAATGAAATGTAAACAATTAACTACTTATTACAGTAATTAACTACAAAAACGTTCATTATTCTTGATTGCCCCAAAAAAATAGCTTAGTGAGCCATGCTAAAACACCCTCAATAATGATCGTAAGAACATCATTCTTGGAATAACAAAAGACTGGACTTGTACAAATTGACCCCCTGCCCCCCTCCCAACCTCTTTAGACACAGGAGCACATCAACCTCACTCTTGTTTTTTGCATAGAAGAACATAAGTCTATTAAGGTGGTCTTTTGTGTCTTCCAGTCTTTTGTGCAATCCAAGAACTCCTGAAGGTTTATCTAACCAAAAAAAATTATTCGAAAATGTCCAACAACAAAAAAGTCACACCCCAAAAATCATGATAATTAGAGGTATTTTTGAAGCAAAACCGCTCACAATTGGCTTACCTCAGAATCGCAATATTTTCCAAATAGTCATTAAACACTCTGAATTTTATTTTTAGGTGGTGACAACACCAATTTTTTTTTCGCGACCCACCTTAAAGTCTATATCACTGATGGGCACCAGTGTGCTTACTTAATTTTTCATTTATGTGGTAGACCCAGTGAAAAAAATGTGGTAGATTTGAATGAAATTTGATAGATTTTTTGTATGTACCTTGTGACCGAAAAGTTTCCGGAAATTTTAAATAAAACGCAAAATTCTTAATCTTCATCAATATTTATTTTATCTCCTTCAAAATATGCTCCATTAGAAGCGATACACATATGCCAACGTTTCTTCCAATCATCAAAACATTTTTTATAGGCGCTTTCCGGTATGGCTTTGTTCCCTCTGCGAATTCTGTTTTACGTCTTCTATGGATTCAAAACGCGTTCCTCTGAGTGGTAATTTGAGTTTGGGAAACAGGAAAAAGTCACACGGTGCAAGATCAGGTGAATACGGTGGCTGTTCGATGGTATTTATTGAATGTTTGGCCTTAAAATTGTTGATAATGTTGGCTCGGTGCGAGGGAGCATTATCGTCATGAAAAATCCATGAATTATCCTTCCACAATTGAGGCCGTTTACGGCGGATATTTTCACGCAAACGTCTTAAAACAGTCAAGTCAAGTCTTTACCGACTGTTTGTCCTTCAGGGACGAATTCATGATGCACCACACCACGAATATCGAAGAAAACAATCAGCATTACCTTGATTTTCGAGCGACTTTGGCGTGGTTTTTTCGGTTTCGGCTCGTCTTTTCCTCTCCATTCCGATGATTGTTGGCTTGTTTGCATGTCGTACTCGTAGACCCATGTCTCGTCACCAGTTATGATGCGTTCCATGAAAGTTGGATCGGAATTGGCACGATCAAGCACGTCCAAAGAGACCTGTTCACGGTACTCATTTTGAAGAAAATTCTAAACAAAATCTCAACGCACTACTGAGGTGAACTGGTTTCAACCGCTGCCGTAAACAAACAGATCGCGCTCATTTTTGGCATAGTAATTAAGGACAGTGCTACCAACCTACAGAAACTTAAAATATCGAAAAATATACAGCGCGCGAATTTTAAATGAGAATTTCCGGAAACTTTTCGGTCACAATGTATGTGGTAGAAGTAAGCACACTGATGTGCACGCTGCTACTCGAGAGTAGCAGCGACGCCGACTTGCGTATACGAATACAAAGCAGCGAAGTTCCGGGCGCAGCTTCAGTGTCGTGTCAGACTTCATGCAAGCAGGTTCACACTCGTTTGCGGTTCGCATACTGCGAATATTTACGTTTTTGTGTACACTGAGTACTCATGTAAATCAGAAAATGTTTAAGGTTGAATGGGAGATACACATTTTTTTCTTTAAACGCTTCTAATAAAGCGCAATGCTTATTTTGCAGGCGTACGATTGTTGGTAATCGTTTTTTTAATTTTCAAAGACATTACAAAACATGGCAAGGGGAATTTTAAAAGTATCAGGGAAATTTTATCTTGAATCTTTACTTCGAATAAAATGCTCCAAAGAAGAAATTAATATGAACGATTTAATTAAACAAACTAACATAATGTGATTTCTACTTTCGAGCTTGCCTGCTTGTCTGTTCAACCACTGATGACTTGTCTGTTTGTCAGTTCAACCACTTATCCATCTAGTTCCTGTTATACCTGTCCGTTATTTGTCCGTCCGACTTTGATATTTTAACGCTAGCAATATTTTTCATATTAAAATATTAAAGCTACAATATTTACGCCTTAATTTTTTGCAGTGTTTTTCACGCATACATTGCCAAAATGCGTGGTTGTGTTAGTGCCCATCTATGGTCTATATGAATATGTTTATAACATAAAGACTGTTTCAGTTAAAATCTGGCAGCATTGTATGTTGCAAAACTCCGTTGTCTTTCGCATGATGAGATGGAAACTCGGGCACGTGATAGTAGAGTTATTTTTCTACAACATGTCAAAATTCTATTGTAAAATTTGTGGACGATGGAGACGAAAGAAATGGTGAATAGAAAATTGGTTCTGGACATAAATATAAAAAATCCGCAAATGTCACAAAATCAGTTGGCAAAAAAGTTAAATATCGCAAGATCGACTATGAAAAATGTGATAACAAATTTTAGAAAATATCAGACGATAAAAAGAAAGAGAGGATCGGGAAGAAAAAGTGGAAGTATAAATAAAAAACTTGAAGATGGTGTGAAAAGGGCATTCAAGAGGAATCCAAACCTATCTGTGCGTGCTGTTGCTGCATTATCGGGAACATCGCCTTCAACCCTACATAGAATTAAAAGCAAAGCAAATTTAGAAACATACAAGGTCAAAAAAGTGCCAGACAGAGATGCCGAAAAGACTTCCCTGTGTAAAACACGTGCCCGAAAATTGTATACAAACTTCTCTATAAAATTCAAGTGCTGCATCATGGACGATGAAACCTACTGCGTTACGGATTTCCAACAGATACCAGGGCAAGAGTTTTATGTGGCAACAGAAAAGGGCATGGTTAAGGATAAGTACAAAAATAAAAAAAGCGAAATATCCGAAAAAACATTTAATCTGGGAGGCAATATGCACATGCAGTAGAAAGAGTGAAGAATTCATAACTACGGGTACGATAAATACCGAAGTGAAAAAGGAGTGCTTAAAGAAAAGACTTTTACCATTCATAAAGAAACATGATATTCCAGTTATGTTTTGGCCCGATTTGGCAACCTGCCGTTATTCGCATAGTGCTCTAGAAATCTATAGAGAAAATGCCATCAATTTTGTACCAAAAGATGCCAACCCCCCCAACTGCCCCGAGTTACGCCCGATTGAGTTGTATTGGGCTTAAATGAAGAAAAAACTGAAGAACACGAAATACAAAGTCTCATCAATAAAACAATTTCAAAATAAGTGGCGCAGACAGGCTGAAAACTTGCCAAAGGATGCTGTCCAGAAGTTAATGCAGTGGGTATCAAGAAAGGTCCGACAGTTTTGGAGAGGGAACTAACAACATTGAAATTTGTATGGTTTTTTGCTTGTTGCTATGTTTACTATAACGAGATGCGAAATACGGCTAATTATGTGCTGCCAGATTTTAACTGAAACAGTCTTTACTTATGCCAAATACGGCGAAAAATGAAAAAAACATGCAAACATATGCCAAAATATGCAAACATATTCAAATATGCAGTGCATATGTTAGCTCATTCTTAATATTTTTCAATAAAAATAGTTTCTGTCTTGGTCCCATTCGAATCCGAAGCTCCAAAAAGATATGCACTTGCATATAATTCCGATCCGTAGTTATCATATTATAGCCTGTGGAATTCCGTTTACAATAACATATTAAAATGTATACTTTTGTTTTTTATGAATATATATTTTTTTAATTTCTCTAACTCGTCTCTTGGTGTAAAGCTAATTCGTATTCACCTTCGCCTTCACTTTCGGGCAATGAGGTCTGTTGGAGGCTGAACAAAGCATGAATGAAAGAATACAAGATTACAACCAGTGAGACCGTTTTGATCCAAGTGTTTTGTGACAAATTTTGGAGGGACACTTCTTTTTTTCATCCAGTACAAATTTTGAAACTTTTCCAAGTGCAAAAGAATAAAATCTGTACATTTTTATGAATTACAAAAATGTTGTACACCTGCGGCAGCATACATCCAAAAGTTCATTGTCTTTCACTGAACGAACCTTATATGTATTCTGAATGTAAATGTGAAGTTGGTACTACTGTCAAGAGCAGTTTTGGAATATATTACTTTAAAATGTAGCATATTAATATTACATATATATTTTTTTTCCTTGTTCACTCCTCACTGGAGCATAGGGCCTCAACAAGACTCTTCCATCGTACACGATTCTGGGCTGTTGTTTTTGCGCCGCACAGTGTAACGAGTATGGACAAAAGTCGATATTTGCAAAGTCGAAAATGTAAAAATCCAAGTATGAGGTTCTGTTAACAATATACTGGCTTAGACAAATCTAAAATATTGTAAAAAAATATATATATCTGTAGGAGTTATCAGTGCTCAAAGTTAGCATTCCCTTTGCTTCAATTTCATTTCATTGAAAGCGTATTTTGTACTCCAACTTTGAAATTCGATAATTTTGACCACAATCGATAAGCTTGCCGAAATTATTTGCAAAACAATTGGTGGCGCTTGAAGCTTTTTTCAAGAGCAAAATGTCAAAATGAGAGTTAACACTGAGCAATAATATTTCGATTTAACTTTTAACTTTATTGCTAACTAATTATTACTTATTACAAATACAAACGAAGTGAACGGTATTTTGTGGTGGCGAAGAACGATGACGATGAGTGTTTGGGTGCAACGATGAAAGTGGACTGTATAGGTGCGACGACGAAAATGGACTGTGTCGACTGTCAAGAGTCAGCTTCATGCATTGAGCGCAATGACGAACCGAAGTGGGATGGTGTTGTTGTGTTTAGCTGCAGCTTCCAATGAATACGATGAACCGGAGAGAGGGTGGTGGTGGTGAGTTGTAGGCTTTGCATAGCACTACGTTGGTACCATTTCGAAGACAAAAGCGAGAACGATGATGATGCATTGTGGTTGTTGCTAGTAACTGTACAGTGGTGTGATTATGGTGTGTTATTTACTACAAAGTTTAGAGCGAAGAAAATGTGTGAAAGTGAAAACGATGAACATGTGTCCCTGTAGGACACCTACTGCTGTGGCATGGGGCCGCAACATACTCCCCCCTTGAAAGTTCTTCTTTCAATCAGTTTGTGCAGATGACAGGGTTTCAATTGGGAGTTTGCAAATTTTTGTGATCGCACGTGTGCAAAGTTTGTCTGCAGTCTTCACCACAACAACTCTGACCTTGCCGTCGTTTCCTGGTTTCGTCTCAACCACACGTCCCATTGGCCATTTGAGAGGTGCAGTGAGTTCGTCTTTTACAAGTACCAAGTCGCCCTCTTTGATGTTTGGATGAACTGTGGACCATTTAGATCTATGTTGAAGTTCCTAGATCCATAGATCTATGTTGAAGTTAATTAAATAATGAAGTTCCGCAAGGTACTCTCGGTGCCAGCGCAGCCAGAATTGTTGTTGGATCTGTCGGACAATTTGATAGCGTTTCAATAAGGTTATTTTCGATGACGATGGCTCTGGAATGGTGGTTAGTGTGCGACCGACGAGAAAATGTGCTGGGGTTAGGGGTCGGCTGCGTTCACAAATGTGCACCTTGCACTGGTGTCCGCAGCGACGAATGATAGTTGTTGGTGTTTGTGTGGTGATGTTTTCGACGAATGTTCTTTTTGGTTGTGAGCGAGGAGTTGTGTGGGGGCTCGGTTGACTTCGATGATGTGAAATGCCTGGCACCGACGTTCGAGGAAATCGGCCAAGTCATCCCATGATGGCAACTGCAATTCCGATGAACTGCTACGATCCCATTTGGAAGCGATTTCCTCTTCCCATTTTGTTTGTGTGTTTGCATCTAACTTGGATGTTATTAGGTACAAAATTATGGCATCAGCAATTTGGCTTCTGGATGCTAATGATTGCATGGCGCGCATGTTGGCGTTGATGACATCCATGAATTCGCGCAACGAGGAAAGATTTGGCTTGTTTATTTTAAGCAATTCGAAGATGTTGTTCAGGTGGGATTGGAAGATGAAGCGCTTGTTGTCATAACGAGCGACGAGAAGATCTATGGCCTTTTCATAATTGGTTGAGGTTACTTCCAATGACTGTATGAGACGAGCAGCATTGTCAGTAAGGCACAAGCGAAGATATTGAAATTTCTCAATCGACGTGAGGTCGTTGTTATTGTGCACTAATGCTGCGAACATGTTGAAAAAGTCAAGCCATTCCACATGGCGCCCACTGAATTTGGAGAGTTGAAGTTTTGGCAACTGAGCCGTTCGGGATGACGACGAAGGTACGACACGTGTGCTGCTGAGGTGATCAGCTTCGGTGGTGTTGGTACGAGTGACCGCTAACCTTGATACGATGGTACATTTTGCTTCGAAATATGCAGACTCGAACTCTACTCGATGATTTGTGCAAACTTGCGACTCGTCCAGCTCCTCCAGTTGCGTTTGCAGCGTCTCGAAAGCATCGAAGTAGCGCTCTACCATGGTCAGCTTTACTTGCAGCTGCACCTCGTTGAGGTTATTACCTCCGGAAATTTCGCTGCATACAGTTTTAAGTCGCTTGACAAGCTGGTCACGCTGCAGGCTCTTCACATGTATGTTGCGTGGTGCTGCACTTGCAATTGGAGGGGTTTGGGGGGTGTCCATTTCAAAATTTAAAATATCAGCGTCTTTGTCCATATTATTAAAAGACCGAAAACCGAGAACCGAAAACCGAAAACTTTGTTAGGAGCCAGATCCGGCTCGAAGGACCAATTTATGGTGGCGCTTGAAGCTTTTTTCAAGAGCAAAATGTCAAAATGAGAGTTAACACTGAGCAATAATATTTCGATTTAACTTTTAACTTTATTGCTAACTAATTATTACTTATTACAAATACAAACGAAGTGAACGGTATTTTGTGGTGGCGAAGAACGATGACGATGAGTGTTTGGGTGCAACGATGAAAGTGGACTGTATAGGTGCGACGACGAAAATGGACTGTGTCGACTGTCAAGAGTCAGCTTCATGCATTGAGCGCAATGACGAACCGAAGTGGGATGGTGTTGTTGTGTTTAGCTGCAGCTTCCAATGAATACGATGAACCGGAGAGAGGGTGGTGGTGGTGAGTTGTAGGCTTTGCATAGCACTACGTTGGTACCATTTCGAAGACAAAAGCGAGAACGATGATGATGCATTGTGGTTGTTGCTAGTAACTGTACAGTGGTGTGATTATGGTGTGTTATTTACTACAAAGTTTAGAGCGAAGAAAATGTGTGAAAGTGAAAACGATGAACATGTGTCCCTGTAGGACACCTACTGCTGTGGCATGGGGCCGCAACAACAATGTTTGACTGTTTTTTTAAACTGGTAATACTATAACCTGCGTTCAATAATTTCACATCTACTTTTTCCCGTTAAAGAACGGACAGCGAAATTTCAATTTAAAAAAGGTGTTAAAGTCAGATTTCAGAGACGATTAAAAAAATCACTTCTTATCACTTTTTTCTTTTTTTCATATTTTGTGCACGCAAGTATGTAGATTTCTATATAAAAATTTCAGCTGCTTTGGCTTGCTTTTTCTGAAGTTATACAACTTTTTCAGTGACTACTCGAACAATTTTTTATGCTTGGCTGCAAGCGAAGTCAAATAAAAAAGAGAGCTTTCTTCCTAGCATGAAACAATTTCTTGAGCAACAGTTTGACCTCTGCATTTAAGAAAAAACGAGTGAGGAGTATTACATGCCTGTGACAGTGCACAAGCTTTTAATACACGGTGCAGATAAATAAGATATTCTTCAAGTCCAATTGGAACACTGTCGGAAGAAGCACTCGAGTGTTCACATAAAATATTAAGAAATAATAGACTAAAACATACAAGCAAAATAAGTAGGATACTCTGCAACAAGGACTTGTTTAACTCCTTATTGTTGCAATCCGAACTGTTGCTGGAAGTATATAGGCAAAAAGGGAAACTAAAAAAAAAGTATGGAAATGAAATATAAATTTTTTTGATGCCACATGTAGAACAAAGAGAAGATACCGATGTAAATTTAGTTGTACCCCTTGATATTAGCTTTAGTGATGATGATGATGATGATGAAAATTCCTTTAGTGAATAATAATAAACTCTTGTTAATCCGAAATTGTATGTTTAATTTTCCTATTGATACAATTTTTTGGTATTTTTAATACGACAAGCATTCAGGGCACTAAACAATTTTAATTGCAATATCATTGCACAGGTACTTAGTCAAACACATTGCAAATATTTTATAAAATGTCGACTTACCACCACGTTGTTATTATATTTATACAGTCGAACCTGTTTTTGTGCGACATTTTTTTGTGCGAATTTTTTTTTGTGCGACTTTTTTTGTGCGATTTTTTTTTTGTGCGACTTTTTTTGTGCGATTTTTTTTTTGTGCGATTGATTATTATGTATTGATTATTCCTCATACTTGTTATGAAATCACTGTAAAAATTGTAAATATTTTATAGGAGTACATATGCCATGAATTATGTGTAATTCGTTTTAATTTCTCTCAAAATTTGTTTGCAGTATACAGATATTATTGCCCATTCTCCTTTCTCATTGTTACCAATATGTATATTTCAAAGCGTTATTAGAAGGTAAATTTTTAAACTTTTATATACATATATAGTAAATGATTAGAATTCATTATTTTAGTCAAAATCCCTAATAATGGAAAAGTGTAAAATCAAGAGAAAGGCTATTTCGTTGGAAATTAAAACGAAAATATTGCAACGAATAATGGAAGGTAAGGGATCCTCAGCTATTGGCAAAGAATTTGGATTAGGTGAATCTACCATACGTGGAATACGGAAACGTGCAAGTGATATTAACCCTTTAGGTTATTCTATGCCATATGGCATAGCCTCTTTTCATTGCCTGTTTTAAGTCAAAAACTTATGGATACTATATTTTTATATTTTTGTATTTTTCTCTGAAGGTTGATTAGTGTACCAAGTAAATTGTAGGGGTTCAGAAAGTGCGCAGTCCTATCGAGCTGCGTATTTTACAAAAAGATGTCACTTCGTACTTTTATTTATTCTATTACAAAAATTAATTTATTTCATAGGTTTATGTAAGTAATCTAGTAGGTATTTATTGCTTTAGTAAGTGTAAAAAAAGTTAGATCCCAATTAAAGTTCACTAAGGCTGTACGATGTTTTTTATTTCTTACTAAGCCATATGGCATGATGCCCAAAAACCACTTTTTCGAACAATATTTTAAAAAATAACTTTTGATTATTCATTATGTAGGTTTAAACAGTAATAAAATGGAAAAGAATGATTTTTAAAGTTACAAACAAAAAAGAAGTACCGAAAGGGTTAATGCATCTTCCAGTTGTGCTACAAAGGAAAGCTCAAAACGAGCATCGTATTCCAGAAACATATTGACAGAGAAAACAGAAAAGTCGCTTATGTTATGGATTGAGCAACTTACACAAAAACGGATACCTATTAATGCTGAATTGATTAAACAGAAAGCCATACAATTTTATAATCAACTGAAGGACTTAGAGTCGTCTTGTACATCAAATCATGTTAGAAGCACGAATTTTTCTGCAAGCAATGGCTGGTTAGCTGGATTTATAAAAAGGAACGGACTTTGCAATCTAAAAATTTCAGGAGAAGCTGCAGCTGCTGATGAAACATCCGCTAAAAATTTTCCAAAAGTTTTGGCCGAAATTATTGAAGAAGGTGGATATTGCCCGGATCAGGTATTTAACGCTGACGAAACCGGTTTGTTTTGGAAGAAGATGCCCAGCCGAACGTTTATTGCAAAGTCAGAAAAAACTGCAAGTGGTTTTAAAGCTGCAAAAGATAGAGTTACATTCTTACTTTGCAGCAATGCTTCTGGGGCGAAAATTTTAAAACCCCTTATGATAAACAAATCGTTGAACCCTCGTGCACTAAAGGGCAAAAATATAGCTGAGCTCCCAGTTCACTTCATGGCCAACAAGAAAGCATGGGTGACAACGGCTCTTTTCAAAACATGGTTCAATGATTGCTTTGTTCCAGAAGTTAAACAATATATGGCTGATATAGGGCTTCAATTCAAAGTTCTGCTGATTGTTGACAATGCACCTATTATAGCATACTATTATAGAACACCCTGATGTTAAATTGGTATTTTTCCCACCCAATACAACAAGTATTTTGCAACCATTAGATCAGGGCGTTATTGCAACTTTTAAAAACATTATGTAAAGTTAACTTTCAGATACATTCTTGATAAACTCGAAAATAATGATATGACGTTGCCTGAAGTTTGGAAGAAATTTACAATACTGGATTGCATACATCATGCTGCAGCAGCAATTACTCAAATAAAACAACACACATTAAATGCATGTTGGAAGTCAGCCTGGCCGGAATGTGTCATTGAGAGAAGTGCATCCGAAAACTCATCAATGTTAACAACAGAAATTGTTACCCTAGCACATAGTATCGATAGAGATGGATTTGACAACTTCAGTGAAAATGATCTTTTCGAAATGATTAACGATGAAAGTGTAAATGACTATGATATTATAAATTTCGTAACAGATGATGCTGATGGGCAAGAAGAATCCGATAAAATGACAGCAAATAACATTTATGCTGGACTACAAATGTCCCTTAAATTGGAAAGTAATTTTCTTGATATTGATGCCGATACGGAAAGAACTTCAAAATTCAAAAAGGAGCTTCAGTCGTGCTTATCTACCTACCGAGATATATACATGCGTAAAGTGAAACAACACCCACCACAAAAACTGATAACGGACTACATGGTAATCAAAAGAAAGCCTCTGGACGTATGCGAAGTAGAATCTTCAAGTGACGAAAGTGATATTGACCCAATTCGCCAAAAAAAAGCACGAGCATTATCAGACTATGAATAATATTATACACTCTGTTGCAAAATTATACGAACACTCAAAAATCGTCAATAAGTCGAGAGCCAAGATATGTTTTAAAAAAATTTCTTCTATGAATATTTAAAAAGATCAAGGGAAGATATTTTTGCGAACTAAAAGTGAAGTAGTTCTAATAATTACTTTCAGAAAAGAAAAAATACTAAAATGACTTGTTGCAAAATTATACGAACACTACAATTTTTAACCTAAAAGAAAAGAAAAATTAAAAAAGTAAGAGGTTTTTATCTTAGTAATTTATTTGGTACCCTTTTGCTTTAATTAGTTAAAAAATTCCTATTTTTTTCATACTTTAAAACAAAGTTTGTAATAAATTTTGGTCCACGTTGGACTAGGCTTCTAAATTTTACATTTGTAACTCGTCAGTTCTATTGAATTACCGATTTTTGACATAAATCTGGCGAACCAATATACGCCAAATATTTTCCATGGGGTTAAGGTCCGGCGAACACGCTGACCACTCCAGAACACGTACGGATTTCGCCCTCAACCATGCAATTATTTTCTTGCTAGTGTGTATGGCTGCGTTATCCTGTTGGAAACACCAGTTTCTTTTTCGTTGCGTTGAGGAAATCGATGGGACTGCTTTGACGGACTGTTATGTAGTCGGAAATTTTAATCAGGCAGGAACAAAACTGAAGGTACAAAGTTTGCTCTGCAGTAAACGCACCCCAAACCATTAAGCTACCACCTCCAAAATTTCTGGGCGAACAAAATTTTCGTTCTTTTCTAATGTCATGCTAATATCCATTAAAATCATCTGGACCATCCAGATTAAATTTATTTTCATTCGAAAAGATTATCTGCATAACAAAATTAAAGGATAATTTGGGAACCAAACAATTTTTGAAGTTATTTACCGAAGTCCTGTCAGTTCATTGCTTTTTTCAGCAAACTGCATGCTAATGTCCTTGTGAAGCTTTAATAATCGTGACGTAGACATAATTTTTAAGCGTTTGATGTAATCAGCGTATTTTATTGTCCTCCATACCGTTTGGCGACTAACTGGGGTTGAGGAAAGCGTAACTAGAAAGCGGCAGCTTTTTGTTATGTTGCTTGCTGTCCTCATTATTTTTCGTTCGTCCCGTTCACTTAACTTTTTTTTCCTTCCTTGTCCTTTTTTGCAGTCGTACCCATCAGGATTTTTTAAAAAAGTGGATACAAGCCAAGCACTTCTTCCAATATCGCGAGCTATTTATCTTATGGATGTTCCCACACTTTTCATGCCTTCGATCCGTCCTTTTTCAAAATCCGTCAATCATTTTCCTTTTGGCATATTTTTAGTTTTGTTAAAAAACTCTTAAATTGATGCTACAAGTTAAATTTTTACACAGTTTCGCGAAAAATTTACGTTTTTATGCATAAACAGAAACGTTCGTATAATTTTGCAACACTAATTTTTTGAGATTTTTCGATTAACGTTCAAAAAAGTACCCTTAAGTTACAGTTATTGAAACGAAATTTAAACACACCACTGTACTTATCCATACAAGTATTTCATGGAACAAAATTTCTCCAAAATTTTCAAAATAATCGTTTAAATTAAAAAAATTAAATGTTCGTATAATTTTGCAACAGAGTGTAGAGTTATGAACTGTAAAACAAGTACTTTCTAAATAAATTATGTAAAATGTTAGAATAATTTTTTTTGTATGTTTTCTATGAGAAATTTTTTTTTGCGGTCCCTATCCCTCGCACAAAAACAGTAACTTTTGATATTATTGCAAATGTGCGTTTTTATAACTATTGGTGAAGTTTGGGCCGAATTTTTTTTATGCGATTTTTTTTGTGCGGTCCCTATCCCTCGCACAAAAACAGGTTCGACTGTACATTTTACTATTTTCTTTAAACTGTTATATGAAGGGTGGGCATGGCAATGGACCGATTTGAATGAAATTTTGTGTGGACTGTACTTTTAAAGAAAACATCATGTGTACCAAATTTTAAGGTCCTACACTAATATTAGCGGCTTTCACAAAGGTTTGTAATTTCAGGTTGTATGGGAGGTGGGCGTGTCTCTTGTTTGATTTTTCTATAACTTTATAAAAAAATTGTTCATGTAAAATAAAGCATGTGTGCAAGATTTCATTACTCTAGGACAACTATTTCGACTTTTGTCCAATCGTTATATGAACTCGTTACACTGTGCGCCGTCCCATGTGATATTGGCATCGGCTAGCTCGCGCAGGGTCGACCTTCTCCAGGTGTTTCTTGGTCGACCGCGACTTCTACTTCGTTGCGGGTTCCAGTCCAGTGCCATTCTCGTGATGCTGTTGGGAGATTTCCTTAGTGTATGACCTATCCATTTCCATTTTCTGCGTTTTATTTGCCTCAGAATGGGTTCCTCTTTTGTAGTCTTCCACAGCGCGTCAATGCAAATATTACATATTAGTGGTTTTAAAAAGTAATAATGTGATATTACAAATTACGTCAAAACCAAAGTAATAAACAAGTTCTATTACTTCAAAATATTGGTAATAATATTACTGGTAATAAGAGGTGAACCAGAAAATATTTAGAATTTTGAAGGACACATTAAAAAAAAGTAATAGTCTGATTTGACTAAGATACACTGCAGTTTATTATACATATCTTAAACTCTAATCCACAAAAAAAATTTCTTGAAATATAATTAAATAACAATAATAATTCATTGGCTCGACAGCCCGCTTACGCGAGACTAAGGCCTAGCTTCCCGCAACCACCCGTGTTGTGCGTGTGAATTTTGTACGCGGGTGGAAGGGACCTACAGTTTTATGCCGGTTCCGAACGGCAGGTTGGGAGCTTTTTCATAGGCAATTTTTACTCTCAGAGGTTTGCCATTTCCAGCTGAGAGGACAGCCACCGAAAGAGAAAACGAGTTTCCCGTTATTTTTTAGGTGTTACTACATGCAGAATTCGAACTTGCGTCGCTCTGCATGCGACTCGCTGGACCGCGCACTAACCAACTGAGCCACTGCGGCTGCCGCTGAAATATAATTAGCGGTCCCAAAATTTTATTATATTGTTACGAATGCTAGTTCTAGTGGGCTAGTACGTATCTCTGGATTGCGTAATTTGAAATAAACAAAACACACTTAGTTTCTCAAACGCAGTCAATGAAAACCAACAATCACTTTACTTCACCAATTTAAAACATTACTGTCTTTAAACTTAATTATTTGCGTAATTACTCCGCGTGGCACCTTCACTTGTCTACACCAAGACTGACTCGCTGCGCCGTACCTGGCTGCCTGCGCAGATCGTTCTCGCACATTCCAGAGTGGACTACAGGTTTCCATGATGATCGCGAGCCATCATTGCCAAGTTGGATTAAAAGTTTCCCTTATTATCGCGGCCACCATTGCCAGGTTGGACTAAAAGTTTCCCGTATTATCGCGGCCATCATTGCCAGGTTGGACTAAAAGTTTCCCGTATTATCGCGGCCATCATTGCCAGGTTGAATTAGTGCACGGCGCGTAGCGACAGGGTTGCTTTGCACAGCGACAGACTGTCTTATCGTTACACTGCCCACCACTTAGACTTGTTCGTCCCGAACAAGTGCCGAGGCTCCGCTGTGATAAGGCGCCAGGCGCTCCAGATGGACTACCTTCAGCTTAGCGCCTTTATTGCTGCAACGTTGAATCCTGTATACCACGTCGTTAATCCTAGTCACGACTTCGTACGGTCCTTCCCATGACGCTTGAAGTTTCGGAGACAAACCTTTCCTCCGCTGCGGGTTGTAGAGCATTACCAGATCGCCTTCTTGGAACCCTGCTGAGTTGGCCCGTAGATCATATCTGGCTTTCACCTTATCGCTGAACAGTTTGGTGCGGCTCCTTATAAACTGGTGAATTTCCTCCAGTTCCGCCCGCTTATTAACCACGTAGTCCGTCTTAGCGCCTCCCGTCCTGCTGACTACCCCGAACTTCAAGTCAGCGGGTAACCGCAACTCTGTGCCAAACACTGCTCGGGCTGGCATGAGTGATGTCGTGTCGTGCGGGGCTCACCTATACGCCATCAGGAACAGGGGGATATGCGTGTCCCAATCCTTTTGATTCCTGCCTACCACTTTCCGCAGGTATTCCTCCAGTGTCCGGTTAAAGCGTTCCACCATGCCGTCGGACTGTGGGTGCAAAGGAGTGGTACGCGTTTTCTTTATCCCCAGCAGCTCACACACTTCCTTGAATACCACAGACTCGAAATTCCGGCCTTGATCTGAGTGTAACTCCAACGGAACTCCGAACCTGGCTACCCAGTTTTTTACCAGCTTTTCCGAGATCGTAGTGGCCTCCTGGTTAGGAATAGGGTACACTTCGGACCATTTGCTGAAGTAATCCATTACCACCAGCACATATTTGTTACCTTGAGTGCTAGTTGGGAATGGGCCGGCGACGTCCATAGCGATCCGCTCAAAGGGCGCTCCCACGTTGTACTGCTGCATGCGGCCTCGAGATCTTCTTGTCGGCCCTTTCGCGGCTGAACATCGGTCGCAGCTCTTAATCCACTCGGCTACAGACTTCTGACATCCTACCCAGTAGAATCGTCTTTTTATTTTGGCGACGGTTTTGGTGATGCCCAGGTGCCCTCCACTGGAGTCGTTATGATATGCCTCGATGACCTCGTTGATTCTGCATTTCGGCACTACCATTAGGGAGTTGCTGGTCCGACCATCCGCGCTCTCCCATTCGCGGTACAGGCATCCTTCCTTCAGCCGCAGACTTTATCAGTGCCCAGTAAGCCTTAGCGATCGGGCTTTCACCGGACATTTCCTGCCAGTCTGAACGTGCGCCTTGCTCCTTGCTTTCAACGATTTTTGCAAGATCCGCATCCTCACGCTGGTCCTTTTGTAGCCTCTCCGCAGACCACTCTTCCTCTGGGATAACGCTTACCAACCGGACGTCCACTATCTGTTCTTTGCTTTCGGCTCGCGGGCACGGCCTGCTTTCGACTTTGCACGGCCCGCGTGACAAGACATCGGCATTTCCATGGCTACTGCCCTTGCGATGCTCTATCGTGTACTCATAGCTCTGCAGTCGCTCGATCCACCGCGCCAATTGCCCTTCAGGATCCTTAAAGTTCAGGAGCCATCTCAATGCGGCATGATCTGTGCGCAGGCGAAACCTTTGTCCATACAGATATTTGTGGAAGTGTTTTACGCAGTCCAATACCGCCAGCAGTTCTCTCCGTGTCACACAGTAGTTGCGTTCCGGTTTCGATAGAACCCTACTGTAGTACGCTATCACTTGTTCCTGGCCGTCTATTATCTGTGATAGCACACCGCCAATACTATTCCCGCTTGCATCTGTATCCAGCACAAACATCTCCCCAGGCACGGGGAAGGCCAGAATTGGAGCACTGCACAGTTTTTCCTTCAGACGTGCAAAAGCCTGTTCCTGATCCTCGTTCCACTCGAAAGCTTGGCTCTTTTTCGTCAGTTTGTGCAAGCTACTAGCTATGTTCGCGAATCCCGGAACAAATCGGCGGTAGTATGTGCACAGGCCCAGGAAACTGCGGAGTTCGTGTAGATTGCGTGGCCGGGGCCACTCCTTCACCGCCGTGATTTTGCCTTCATCTGTATGTACTCCGCGGGCAGAAACCGTATAATACTTGACCTCTTTTTGGAACAGCGAGCACTTCTTTGGGTTGAGTTTAAGCCCGACTTCTCGTATCCGCTCGAATACCTCCTTTAGCTTTCCCAGGTGGTCGTCGAAGTTTTTACCCATCACAATTATGTCGTCGAGGTACACCAGGCACGTCCTTTTGGCACGCGTTCTATTAGCCGCTCGAATGTTGCTGGTGCGTTGCAGAGTCCAAACGGCATGACGGTGAACTGCCACAAGCCATCGCCAACACTGAAAGCCGTTTTCTCCTTGTCCTTGTCTGCAAGCTCTACCTGCCAATAGCCGCTGCGTAAGTCGAGCGTGGAGAACCACTGTGTGCCTGACAGTGTGTCTAGGGTGTCATCGATCCGCGGTAGTGGATAACTGTCCTTCTTGGCCACATCATTGAGCTTCCGATAATCCACACAAAATCGGGTACTGCCATCCTTGTTTTTGACTAACACGACCGGCGAGCACCAGAGGCCCGAAGAAGGCTCTATCACTTTTTCTTTCCGCATGTTTTCGATCAAATTTGTGACCTCTTCCCTCTTGGCCAGCGGAGCTCGTCTTGGTGGTTGGCGAATCCGTTTTGCACTTCCGGTGTCGATGTTGTGCTTCACTATGGCTGTTCTTTCGCCTGCTTCTGCCGCAAATATTGACCCATAGTGCTGCAGGAGAGACCTTCTGTTTCTGCTTGGCCGTTAACTTGCTGCTCCACTGGTTCTCCTGCGGTATGACGTCCATGTTAAAACTGCTCTTCTCATTACCTCCATGTGGGCTACTCTCGCAATTGACCACTGCTACAGCTTCCTTACACTCGCCAATTACCTCATCTTTCCCGACATATCTGGGTGCATTCAGGGGGTTCAGTATTCTGACTGGTATTCTGCCATTCTTAGGTTCCACTAATGTACGTCCGATGATGATGTTGTCGTGTCCTTGTTTCGGTGCTTCTACAACCCACAGCTGACTCGTCCCATCGTCTTCGTCTACCTTTGCCGACACAATCGGATCAGAATTCGCTGGTATCCTCCGGTGTTGACACGATACAACCTTCCTTACCGCCACGCTTCGCTCATAGCCGGTGTGCAGCGGGAATTCAACGTTGGCATATCTCAGCACATGTTCTTTCAGATCCAGCGTAAAACCGTGCCTTCATGATTAGGCATCAACGCCGATAATCACGTCGTCCATTATATCCGCGACGATGAACTCATGCTCCAGGCTGCTGGTGCCGATAGCAATCGTTTTTGTAACTTTCCCTCTTACCGGCGCGCGTTCGCCAGTCGCAGTCCTCAGCTGTATGCCATGCAGCGGTTCCCAGTTCTTCAGCAGCTTCCTTTTTATGATCGAATATGACGCTCCAGTATCCAGTGTTAACACGAACAACTTTCCATCTATCCTTCCTTCAATTGTCAAGCTGCCGGGCTGTCGTTTCAGCTGTGAGACAAGGACGGTGGGGCGGCAGATTGTGGGGATCAGCTCACGCCCCTTTGGACTGACCCGTTTTAGTTTAACGACTCGCCGTCCTCAGCCCTGCGCTTTTAGCTGGGCCTCGATTGTCAGTATTCCTCGCTTCAGGCGATTGCGATCGAGAACGGGAACGCCTCTTTCGTTGGCGGCAGTCTCGTGATATGTGGCCCTGCTTGCCACATACCCAGCAAACAACTTTAGAGGAGACCACCCGTCGTTGTCCGCCTGCATCTGGCGTATCCTTGCAGGTGCATACCGAGGGCTCCCAATCCATGCCACTTCATATGTCATCGCGCTGGTCACCGTTTCCTAAAATGTTGGCTTGCTCATCATCAAAGCACTGCGACGTGTTTCTGGATCATGAAGACCTTCAATAATTATCTATCTTCATCCTCTCGAGATCATAAGCACCAAATTTTGGGTAGCACAACTGTACGAGCCGCTCAATGTCTGCTGCATATGTCTGCAGCGCCTCGTTGGATCTTTGCCTGCGGTTCTTCAGCTCACAGTAGTACAGCGTTGTGTTGTGCTCGTCGCTGTATTTGGCTGCCAGCGCCCTTATGACGGTCTCGTATTCACTTCGTAAACATTCTGGAACTGATTTTATAACCTCAGCCGCAGGACCTTTCAGCACCAGTGCCAATCTCCGACCTTTCCTTACATCGGTCCACTGATTTTCCAGAGCAGCCAGGTCGAATTGCAGCTTGAAGGTATCGAACGGCGTAGGCCCATCATAAGTAGGCACTTCTGCTCGGGGGGCAACAATTTCCGGAACCGGCGACAACCATTCTCGCGGCTGTACCTCCCCAAGCCGCTCGCTCATTTTTCTGTCCATCGAGTCTTCCAGACTATCAACTCGCTTGTTCAGGGAATCATCCAGGTCGCCAACTCGTTTGTTAAGGGAATCATCCAGGTCGTCGACACGTTTATCCAAGTGATCTACCCGCGTCTCCAGGTGCTCCACTTTCCCATTAATCCTTTCTGAGATTTCCTCCACTTTCTGCTCCAAGCGCGCAGAATTTTCCTGAAGCTTGCTGGACAACTCCCGATTTGCATTTTCAAGTTTTGCTGACATTTCCCGGTTCGCCGTTTCCATTTGCGCCGACATGCCTTTAAGAGCAGCCATTAGTTGGCTCACGTCCAACGCTTGTATTAGCGCAGCCGCTGCAGCTGTACTCTGTAGCGGAGCAGCACCAGCAGGCGACTCCTCCACCTTGGCCGACGCCTCTACTTCTTGCGCTCCGAACTCGTGCACAGTCCAATCGACGCCTCGTGCCTCACATGCTTCTCGCAAGCGCAACTGCAACTCCACCTTTCCGCCAGCAGTCGGCAAATTCCAGGCAGCCAGCTCCTTCTTCAGCTGGTCTACCTTCAGCAGCTCGAGGTTAACCATTCCGTGCTTTTATAATTTTAGTTATTTAGTTCTTTTATTTTTTTGTTTATTTTCAATTTTCCACAATCCCACTTCTGACACCAACTGTTACGAATGCTAGTTCTAGTGGGCTAGTACGTATCTCTGGATTGCGTAATTTGAAATAAACAAAACAAACGCAGTCAATGAAAACCAACAATCACTTTATTTCACCAATTTAAAACTTTACTGTCTTTACACTTAATTATTTGCTTAAGGGGGCCGATACATGTAAAATGAAATATTTTTGGAAATTTTTTTTCTCGGGAATATGTTCTACAAAGCCTTTTCAATGTATGGCTAAGAGCGTTTTCCAAAATTCTAATCCTTTCCCGGACAAAACACAGGTAGAAGCGGCGGCGTCAGGTATAAGCTTGTCCACTTACTCAATCTTTGAGCCCGTTTATCTCGGAACCATGTTTTTCGGTATGGGCTGCGCGATTGCATGAGAACCGCTCAACCGATCACGATGAAATTTTAACCACACCTTCGGAAGACTCATCCCTTCGATGTGAACCTACTTGTTTTTACAAATCTGCAAAAATCTCATGTTGGTGCTTGCAAATTCATCAAAACAGCTGCCCCAAAAATTCAATTTTCTGCCGTTTCCAAAAAAATCACAATTTCTTTACTAAAACAGGTTCACATCGAAGCCACAACTGTTTTTTAATTGATTTCCTTTCATTTTTCATTTCAGCCCCATACGAGCAGCGCAATCGCGCAGCGCATCAGATTGGAGGGGGTTTTTTATCCCACGCGCCGCCGCCATCTTGAATTCTCGGGTCAAAAAAAAACATGGAAAAAGAACCTTTAATTCGTTAATAAAAGATTTAAAAAAAAAATCAATTGCCAAATTCCTTATCCCCCAAAAAAATTCTCAAAAAATACACTATTTACATGTATCGGCCCCCTTAATTACTCCGTGTGGTACCTTCACTTGTCTAAACCAAGATTGACTCGCTGCGCCGTACCCGGCTGCCTTTTATACCTGTCCGGTTATCGCGCAGATCGTTCTCGCACATTCCAGAGTGGACTACAGGTTTCCATGATGATCGCGAGCCATCATTGCCAGGTTGGACTAAAAGTTTCCCTTATTATCGCGGCCATCATTGCCAGGTTGGACTAAAAGTTTCCCGTATTATCGCGGCCATCATTGCCAGGTTGAATTATGGTACGGCGCGTAGCGACAGGGTTGCTTTGCACAGCGACAGACTGTCTTATCGTTACAATATTTTTCTTAACGTTTTCAGTTAGCATAGGCTTGCTTTCATCGATTTCAGAACTGTACATAATATTTGCAAACTTTTTTATTTTTCCTAGGGTTTTCTTCATTACAGCCCAATATCGTTCAATAGGCCGAAGTTCTGGGCAGTTGGAAGGATTTGCCTTTTTTCGGACCACCGTGGCACATGTTCTTCATGCCATTCCATAATTCACCTGGAGTAGTGGCTTGTCTTTAGGTCTGCCCAGCCAAAACTGTTCCTTTGTGCTGTTCAAAAAATGGTAGAAGGAGTTTTTCAGGCATTCTTCTATATAAATTCTTGAGTTAATTGTTCCCGTCGTAATGGACGCCTTGCTCCATCGACCGCAGGAGCAAATAGCTTGCCAAACCACGAAGCGTTTTGGAAATTTGGTGTATTTCACTTTGGAGTATTTTATTTGTGTTCAATTCTTATTGTTTGTAGTGAAATAGGCTTTCCCAGGCAACTGCTGGAAGTCCGCCTTGCAGTAGGTTTCATCATCGAGAATCACGCAATGGAACTTGATTACGCAGTCGTCATACAGATTTCGAGCCCGCGTCTTCGCTATTTTCTTTTGCTTCCGACCGGTCAGACACTTTCTGCTGTTTGTAGGTTCTTAATCTTTGACTTCGCTTATATCGCATCACACTGGATTGCGATGTGCCTGATGCAGCTGCAACATCTCAAGTCGACCGGGTTATTCCGATATGTGCTAACCCTTTTCAGCACTTCTGGGTTACTTGGACCCTTTTTTACGTGTACTTTTCAGTTTTCAAGAAATATTAAATAAATTTAGAAAGTGTTGTTTTGATACTTAAAAAAAGAAAGGTGAGCATATTGAAGTGCATTTCCTGTAAAAATTTGGTGTGAAAACGTGTTATTTTTCTCAAATAGATAATACATATTTCTGTCAGAATGTGTTGTGCACTGGGCAAATGTGTGCAAAACAACAAGAACTATAGTGAGTATCTCTTATTTTGAAAATGTTGTGGTATTGCATCATATAGAAGAAATATTAATAAGACACATATTTTTTAGTTTGCAAGGAACTGCACTACTTTGAATACGAATCGGATCTCCGAACTCTGCAGCAAGAATGCGGAACATGCCTTTGCATGGCCCATCTCTGAGGGTCAGGGAGCGACAAAGCAGAGGTTATGGACCAACTCCGCACTCCCGAGCAAGCCAGGCAAAGACACGAGCAGCGTCATGTGCAGATACAACCTGGGGCGTAAGAGGTAAGCGGACGAACGAAGACTAAACCGTGACAACGGACTAGAACGGCTAACAGTTAGACAAACCAACCTGAACAAAGTACGAGCTTTAAACTTAACTCCGACTCCTGACGAATTCCTATTAAAGTGTAGGGAGCGTCCAAAAATGAGGGCGCGTAGGCAAAGGTCTGCCCTTTGTGCCCTGGCTTGCGCCTCCCTCCTTGCGAGCGAGTAACGGTCAAACTTCCATTGGCGACTCTCATAGCCAAGCCAGAAGGGGTCATTTCTAAAATATACTCAACAGCCGCCGTAGCTCCGCTGGCTAGTGCGTTGGGCCGCGAGTCAAATGCGACGCTCAAACACAGGTTCAAGATTCCGTTGCTTTAACACCGAAAAAAAAAACCAACAATTTTTCTTTGGGCGGCTGTCCTCTCAGCAGGAAATGGCAAACCTGAGAGTAAAATTGCCTATGAAAAAGCTCCCAACTCGCCGGTCGGAATCGGCATAAAACTGTAGGTCGCTTCCATTCGTGTACAAATTCGCACGCACAACACGGATGGTTGCGGGTAGCTAGGCCTTAGTCTCGTACCTCCACAAGGGTAGTCACCTTGTCGTGGTGTGGGGGCTTGCCGCGGGCAAGGACGCCGCAGACTAGTCCAATCCGAGTGATGATGTGGGGCGGAGCCCGTACTAAGCACTACCCCCCCTAACCCAGGGTGTTACGCGGACCGTGCCTACTGGGTGGTTTGCAGCCAGGGGGTATACCGGCTGTATTCTTACGGTGCCTTCCTGATACCGGGCCACTTCAGGAAGTACAATGGCCTTGCCATGGTATGCGGGCTCTGCCATGGTCGACCAACCCTGTCCTTGCCAGTATCGCTCTGCGGGACTACACCGCAACACAGCTAGCTGCTGTGCCGGAGCATTCGCTCCGAAATTCAGAAGCAGACCTGGGGCCCAGCAACAGTCGGGGAAGAATACCTTCCCGGGCGGCGAGGGGCTCACGCAGGGGCGGTCGGGTGCCTGCCGGTGCTGGCAGGGGGGGATATCTAGGCAGGGCAGACCTCTGTTCGATATCTCTGCTCTGACAGCGTCGACCAGCACTGGACCCAACATAAGTCAAGTGAGCAGGGAGGCGGCTCCTCCCATCGGTCCTGGAAATATACAGTCCAGACTGGTGGTGGGAACGTTGTCCACAGGCCAGGCTCCTAGTGTCAGTGTTGCAGTGAGTGACCGGGTAATAACACCGCCACCTACCGCTGTGACACCGGCAGCAGGGCCAGCCGCTGACAGAAAAACAAGCAGGCCCAAGAAGCAGCTCCCGGAACTACCGCCTTTAGGACAACCAGGAGGCCTGGACGACCCCCTAAGGCGCGGCTTAAGCGGAGCTGGGGTTAAGTGGTACCTCCGATACCTCAAACAAGGATTGAGCAAGGAGGAGGCGAGGAGTAAAGCGGAGGAGCACAGGGGAGGACCCCCGGTTACAGCAGCTCCACCAGCTTTACCTAGAAAGAGAGGGAGCGACAATATAACTCCCCCAACGTCCTGAAACTAAAAAGTGCAGGACGTGTACTCAGGCACTGGGTGCTAAGACGGGAAAACCCCAGAATAGCAACCAGTCTGAGGGTGAGCCCATGGCGGGCGCAAGTTACTCGAGTGTCCTCGGAGCTCCTGCGGCCATTCGGGTGGCGGTTCTGCCTAAGGATTATCCTCAGAAGACACTGAGCAAGGAGGAGCTCTCTCTTCTATAAGAAGCTATCGTGAGTGAGATAGCTAAGGGGTGGGCATGCCCACTGGTGTTCAGCGGCATCCACTTTCGGCCGGGACTTCTGCTGACAGACTGCAGGAACCAGGGTACCGTAGACTGGCTCAAGCAGGCGGTCCCGAAGCTGGAAGGCTGGAAGAGTGTAGAGCTCCATGTGTGCCTTGGAAATGAAATTCCCAAGACACATCATGTTACCCTATTCCTTCCTAGGAGCGCTGGACAGGAATCCAGCAAGCTCTTTGCACTTTGCACGAATCTTTGGAAGGTTGTGACTTCCAAAGAGGAGGGCAACGGCATGCTGTGGAACCTTACCGTTGACGAAGTGTACTTCGCGACGATCAGGGGAAATGGCAATGCTCTTAATTTCAGGTTTGGGAGTATCCCAGTCCATATTCCCAAATCTGGAGGCCTGCACAGTGTGGAAGTGCCCCCACAGAACCAGCCGAAGTCGGGAATCCACCGGCAGAGGCGGTAAGCTCAGGCGCAACGAAGCCCTCCACCGAACCCGGGACTTCACCGAAGGTCAGGGAGAAAGCCGGAGCAGTAGCGGAAGAAATAGTAGCTTCCCAAGATTCAATTGGGGAGATTAACCTTGGGGCGCTGGGGCTTCAAGGCAGCACAAACGAGGAAATAGAGGAGCAGCTGTCGGACGAGATATCGTTAACGGCGCTGCGCGAGATGGACATTGAGTCCTCTCCATAGCTCTAACACTCGAGCAATGAAGGTTGTCAAAATCAACCTTCATCACGCGAAGGCGGCGCTGGTACAGGAACCCTGGTGCTACAAGGGGAGAATCTGTAGACTCAACTCGACGCAAACGAGGGTAATTTATGACACAAGGCACGAGATACCTCGTGCCTGCATCATGATTGAGAAAGATATTAACTATGTTTGTATTTCAGAGTACATGTTCAGGGACCTGGTAGCGGTGGCGATGACGGTCAAAATCGAGGGACGTGACCTGAGATCGTCCTAGCGTCCGCTTACTTTCCAGGCGAGGACATGATGGTTCTCCCCCAGGAAGTGCAAGGCCTAGTGGAATACTGCAGGGCAAACGCCTTGCCTCTCCTGCTAGGCGGCGATATGAACGCCCACCACACCATCTGGGGCAGCACCAATGACAACATCAGGGGTGAATACCTGTTAGACTATATATTAGCAACTAACCTAGTTATATTTAATTCGGGAAACTCACCGACGTTCGTGACTAGGGCTAGGCAGGAGGTCCTTGATCTTACCATAGGTAATAGTAGGATCAGTGACTATGTGTCTGACTGGATGGTGTCAAATGAACCTTCTCTCTCAGATCATAGGATGATCGAGTTTAAAATAGCAGGTGACATAATGGAGATACCTCCAACCAGAAACCCCAGGAAAGCCGACTGGGGAATCTTCACTAAACTACTAGAAGAGGATCGACCCTTGCTCGATATTCGTGGTAGGATGCGGCATCCACTCGAAATCGAGCAGGCGGTTAGCGTCCTGAACGAAGCAGTGATGAATGCCTATCACTCAAGCTGCCCCGAAAGTACAAAAACCAGGAAGAAGTCCACACCATGGTGGAAGAAGCTCAGATCCGAATCCCGGAGGCTCTTCAACAGGGCAAAGCGGACAGGTGAATGGCAGGATGGCCACTGCAATCACCAAGTACACAAAAGAAGTACGCAAGGCAAAGCGAACCAGTTTCCATACATTTTGCGAGGAGATATCATCCACCCCCCAGGCGGCGAGACTAGATAAAGCCCTCGTAAAAGGAGGGGTGGAGAATAAGATGGCTCTCAAGCTTCCGGATGGGGGGTACTCAACGAAATGAAGAGCAAAGAGCTCTCGCTCTTCTTAACGCACATTTCCCGGGGCAGTCCCGCAGGACACACCCGGCGAGTGCAGTATGTACCTACCAGACAGAAGAGACTGGGAGTTGGCGAACAAAGTCATCTCTCAGGGAAGGATTGACTGGGCACTGAACACCTTTCAACCTTTCAAATCGCCAGGGCCGGATGGCATCCTCCCTGTCTTTCTCCAAAAAGGCAGGGCGGTGCTGCTAAGGCATTTAACTGGCATAATGAGAAGCTGTCTAGTCGTTTTTATACCGAAAATTGGCATGAGGGACTTTACAGAGCCAAAGTCCTACAGACCAATTAGTCTAACATCTTTCGTCATGAAGACCATGGAGAAGTTGTTAGATCAGCACATACGAACTGTGACGCTCAAGAGACAACCTCTTCATGCTGCGCAGCATGCGTATAGGGCAGGAAGATCGACGGAGACTGCCCTATACCAGCTCACGAGTCTGATTCAAAATGCTCTTACGAATAAAGAGACTGTGTTGTGCGCTTTCTTGGATATCGAAGGAGCCTTCGATAATACCTCCCATGAGGCAATAGAAAGAGCACTTAACCGAAGAGGGGTAGAAACCACTCTCAGCCGCTGGGTAAAAGCTATGCTTACCACCAGAACGGCAGTAACGAAGGTGGGCTCAACCACCAGGAGTGTACTGACGACCAGGGGTTGCCCTCAGGGTGGTGTATTATCACCACTACTGTGGAGCCTGGTTGTAGACGAGCTCCTTGATATACTGACAAGCAGTGGCATAATCTGTCAAGGTTATGCCGATGACATTGTCATTGTTTATAATTTTTAATAATAATAATTGATTGGCACGACAGCCCGCTTACGCGAGACTAAGGCCTAGCTTCCCGCAACCACCCGTGTTGTGCGTGTGAATTTTGTACGCGGGTGGAAGGGACCTACAGTTTTATGCCGATTCCGAACGGCAGGTTGGGAGCTTTTTCATAGGCAATTTTTACTCTCAGAGGTTTGCCATTTCCAGCTGAGAGGACAGCCACCGAAAGAGAAAACGAGTTTCCCGTTATTTTTTTTTAGGTGTTACTACATGCAGTATTCGATCTTGCGTCGCTCTGCATGCGACTCGTTGGACCGCGCACTAACCAACTGAGCCACGGCGGCTGTCATTGTTGCCAGAGGAAAATTCGAAGACACTCTGTGCGACATAATTCAGAGAGGGTTAAAATTAACCCAAGAATGGTGTGCCCGGGCAGGCTAACGAATAAACTTGGATAAAACCACCATAGTAGGGTAAAAGGTTCGGTTGTGGGCATAGTTCGGTTGTGGGCACCCCTTCGTATCTCTTGATAGAAAGCAGGCTGGGTTTTTTTGACTAAGGCCATTTGTTCATTATGGAACCACGATCTTTTTGTGCGAAATACTAAGTCGAACAGACACGCCTGCTTTGTGCTGGGACCATATATACCTTTCTGTGCTTAAAAAATAAGACAACAATTTTTTTACACATATTAAATGGTGTCATAAATCGAAGTGAATCCATCGAGAAGGCGAGTAAAATGCATTTTTATTTAGTTAATTTATTATACTTTGTGATCCAATATTGATTACAACCAATATGTTTACCCCGAACAAATTTTTCACTACTTCTCAAAATGGCTGCCAAATTCGGTTGTGGGCACCGCAATTAGTTCGGTTGTGGGCACCCGTCTTTTAGTGATTTTGTAAGTTTTGGTAAGTTATTTCATCAAAAATGGTCTTTTAACGCATTTTTTGGTTGTTTTAGCTATATCTTCCGAGGGTAAATAACAAAAATCCTCCGATATTTTCTTAATGTGTTGGATGTAATTTAACATTGTTCTGCAGATAAGCTAACCACAAAATCGACTGCCGCAGCGTATGCGATTTCCCAACGCTACAAAAAGAAGGTGGAAGAAAATTTCGGAGACATCAAAGCTGTCGACGGTGGTGTTTTCTTCTTTTCGTGGATGTTATCGAATCAGGTTGACTGGTGTTTTCCACCTTCTTCACGTCACAGCACTTGAAGAGTGTTGATTAATTAGGTTGAATTTCATTTTACTTTAGGTCTTCTTGACAGTCCAGGAGAATGACTTGGTCACTTACATTTTGAAATGCCCGTCCATCTAAAATGTGCCCACATGCGTACCAGCTACTTCACATGCGTGCATTGTGCTTCAAATAATTAAAACTTAATATTTTTCTATATTCGTGTTGGTTTTTCTTAATATTTCCTTGTTTCCAGCAGATTTTCCAAGGGTGCCCACAACCGAACCAAAAAAAAATTTTTGTTAAAAATGACTACTTTACAAAATTAAAAAAAAAAAATTTCTATTTGACGGAATCGATTTACTTTTGTCATTACTTGTTAGCTAAGGTTTCTAGCTTTCCATAGATGTCCATATGTCCGATTAAGAAGAACTTGGTAAAAAGTTATGAGCCAAAAACAAAAAGGTGCCCACAACCGGACCCATTCCCCTACCATTTACACTAAAAAGGAAACTGCAGCACATGCGGGCGATACGCTTTCTTGGCAAGAGCATCGCAAGCAAGCCGGAGGTAAAGTATCTAGGTGTAACACTAGATTCGAAGTTACTCTGGAATAAACATGCTGAGGCAAGTATCGGCAAAGCAACGAAAGCAGTCATGGTGTGTAGATCATTAGCTGGTAGAACCTGTAAACCAGGTTTACTGAGATGGTTGTACATCATGATAGTGAGGCCAGTACTCACATATGCAGCAGTGGCATGGGCCTCAAGAACCAAACTCACTACAGTGAGGAATCGGTTAAATAAGGTCCAGCGACTGGCGTGCACGTGCATTACAGGGGCTATGAGAACCTGTCCCACGTTGGCACTGGAGGTGACACTCAATATATCACCATTGCACATATCAATGGAAATGGCGGCCAAGCGCACTATCATTGGGCTGGCCAGAACCAGTAAAGGGGGGGATCACGTTCTAAGTCGCAGAGATTTGGACGTGTTATCTGTTAGTAACCCCTATGTATTGTACCCAATGGATACAATAGCGAAAACGTATAACTACGAGAAAAACTTCGCAGTATGTATGAGTAACAAAGTGGACTGGGACTGGGAAGCACACCAGTCCCATTTCAAACCACATACTATTACGTGGTTCACAGATGGCTCCAAAACGCACGATGGAACAGGGGCGGGGGTATTTGGACCTCGCTTCAAGCACTACGAGCCCATGGGGAATACACCCAGCATATTTCAAGCAGAGTTATATGCCATCAGGCTCTGTGTACAGATTAACCTCGAGCGTTTGTACAGGGGGCAAAACATAGTCATTTGTTCTGACAGTCAAGCAGCCATCAAAGCACTAATCTCGTATGAGATTACCTCAGGGTTGGTGCTGGAATGCATAGAAGCATTGAATAAACTGGGCACAGATAACCAGATCGAAAATCTTCATTAAAGGTTATAACTCCAGATGGAGTGAAGAATGCCTCAGACTGGGAAAAACCCAGCTTAGACTGGTCACCGGGCACTGCAGGATGAGGAAACATATGCAAACAATCGGGATAGAACAGGTAAGCGTCTGCAGACTCTGTGGAACAGCGGAGGAAACCCCTGAGCACGTCATACTGTACTACGATGCGTATGCCGTAGTAGGAGACAGCACCTGGGCCAGTACTGGCTTGTAGAAGAAAACGTCAAACACCTCGACACAATAGATCAACTTTGGTCTCAGTGCACATTCCCCCCTTCAAATCTAATCTAATCTAGTCTCGTAATCGGGCTGTCGTGCCAGTCAAGAAGAAGAATAAGACTCAACTGCGCCCCCGGCCGCCGGTCATGAGACAGAACCTGCCTCCAGTGAGCTATAAGCTCTGGATCTCAGTTAGACGGAGCGCCTACAGCACCAACTACCAATAACACAATAACGCGCGCACAGCGACAGCAGCAACACAAGCAACAACAGTTAGAGGAGGAGTGAAGGAGGGAGTAGAAGTAGAGGGTGAAGCACTGGCCAGTAGTCACCGTACCGGCGAAGAGTGCGCGCGCCATTAGTGCAATAAATTTGTTGAACTTAATATGAAAATATAAATATGTATAAACAATATATAAATATAAACCAAACAATAATTTCACGAATTTAATTTTTTTGTAATTTAGTGTGTTGTTCGTCCCACTGTTCCTACAAAAGAATTGACATGTCAAATGATCTGTCTCGGATGTCGTAACCTTATATTCAATAAGCCTTGGTACAAAACACCTGCTCTATGAAAAAACGTTTTTTAATATCTAGATTTCTAGCTTTATTATTTTAAACATTATTTTAAAAGCTATAATTTCGCCAAATAGCCATTAAAACCTTTTTTGCTTTGATGGTACTAAAGCATTGAAAATTTTGCGTGACGCCTCACAGTGGCTGGTTCTGCCGACGCAGGTTACCAATATCAATTTTGTCATGTTCGATTTGGGGGAAACTGTTATACTTGACCGATAGGTAAATGCTTGGACCTAAAAGATCCGAAAACCTTAACTAAATTGGACAAATGGTTTTGCTTGTGGAGCCTGCCACGGTTGAGCAATACGGAAAGGAACAAATCAATTGATACTTTTTGCACCAGTATCGTAAAAGAAGGCATTTGTAGTAAATAAGGAAATATATAAAAAAAAATTTGTTGTTGTTGTTGTTGTCTTTTCATAGACACTCATTTGAAGCACTGTTTTTATAACACTTTTTGAACTTTCGATAGACTTCTTGCCATACGTGCCAGAGTTCCGTCGTTAGGAGAATTGTTCACTAGTTTCCTGTGAGCGCTGCCCTCAAGAGATCGGGTGCCCGATTTTGCCCGACTGGATTTTACAGCGATTTTTCTGTGGCCACCTCGAGCAATTTGTACTTTCGGGTGCGTGTGTTCGAATAAGTTCGTTAAGAATTTGATAGTGAATCAATTACACGCGATATTAATCATTACCAGGGCATACAAATTTGGACTTTTGTGATACAAGCTTGCAACTCCATATTCAGTCGACTTTTTTTTGCGTATATTGCTGTAAGCTCGAAGTAGAGTACTTTTGCTGAATGCATAGTTCGCATGTACGAAAAACAAGTTGGCTTTCATTTCCGGCAATCAGCTATCATGTATCCTTTGATGTAATATTTTTGTTTTTAACAAAATACTATCAGTCCACTTCCGCATACAATTTTTTTTAATTTGAGCAAAACTCAGTCGTCATAAGCCTTTGAGTTGAACTACGCCAATGAAACAATTAGTTATTGAAAACCAAAAAGCAGATTTATTGTTTTATGATCATATCTACATATGAATTCATGTGTCCGCAATCTTAGAAACCCCACATATCCATGTGCACTTATGTGTCAGGGCTGTTTAAAAATCCCACAACGCAGGAAACCTAACAACTGTTTAGGTACCTGCTAGAACTAGAAGCTTAGTACCTGCTATTTGAATGCATATGCAAATCTTACTTATAAATAAAGGAGTTTGGAGCTAGTAAAGTCAGTTTCGAATTTAATTTGAACTAGACATCACTTCAACTCCGCCACTGCAACTAAACTGAAGAAGAAGCACAAAGATGTTTTTGATTCCAAGCTGTTTGAAATATTTACTATTTCGAAGACAAAGGAGAAATTCATTCTGGCAGTCACTAAAGAAATTGGTTACGTCAAAGGAAGTTTGCCTGCAGCCAACATATCATACACTTCGTTCAATAATGTGTGTGACTGACACATAGATGGCGGCACTAATACTAAATCAATATTTTTTTCGAAATTGTGAACCTTTTTAGGCTTACTGTCAAAATTATATGTCAATCCGACCATTAGTTTACAAGTTACAGTGCTTTAAGTGACACTACTTTTGAGTTTTCAAAAAAAAATGAATTCAAAGCAATTCCGTGTGCTGATTTATCATTGTTTTTTAATGAAAAAAATACTGTTCAATGCCAGGAATGGCTTGAAAAACATTATTCGGACTCTGCTCCATCAAAAAGAACCATTTGTTATAGGTATGCCGAATTCAAACGTGGTCGTACAGACACCGATGACATTCCATCTACTGGACGGCCAAATGACGCTGTTATTCCGGAAAACGTTGAAAAAACACTGAAAATCATTATGTCCGACCGTAAAGTGAAAGTGGGGGAGATTGCTGACATTCTAAAGATATCAGCAGGCAGTGTACACACCATAATACACGAACATTTGGTTATGAAAAAGGTGTTTTCGAAATGGGTGCCGCGTTTGCTCACACCGGAGCAAAAACAACAACGAATCGATGTTTCAAAGAGCTGTTTGGACATGTTTACGCGCAACAAGTCGGAGTTTTTGCGTCGGTACATCACAATGGATGAAACATGGATCCACCATTTCACTCCAGAGTCAAATCGGCAGTCTGCTGAGTGGCATGCAACCGGTGAAAGCCGCCCAAAGCGTCCAAAGGCACAAACATCGGCTGGCAAGGTTATGGCGTCAGTATTTTGGGATGTGCACGGAATAATATTCATCGACTATCTTGAGAAAGGGATAGCGACTATTATATAGCGTTGTTGGAACGTTTGAAAGAAGAAATCGCGATTAAGCGGCCCCATATGAAGAAGAAAAAAGTGTTGTTTCACCAAGACAATGCACCGTGTCACAAGTCGCAATGCACCGTGTCAAAACGATGGCAAAAATGCATGAATTGGGCTTCGAATTGCTTCCTCATCCCCCGTATTCTCCAGATCTGGCCCCCAGCGACTACTGGCTCTTCGCAGACCTCAAAAAGATGCTCCGTGGTAAGAGATTTGGCTCAAATGATGAAGTAATCGCCGAAACTAACGCCTATTTTGAAGGCAAAGAAAAATCGTTCTACAAAGGCGGTATCGAAAGATTGGAAAAGCGTTGGAATGATTGTATCTCCCTAAAAGGGGACTATGTTGATGAATAAAAACGAATTTTGGCAAAAAAATGTGTTTTAATTAGTTAGTCACACACATTATTGAACGAAGTGTTAACACAAGAAGACGACCGCTCAACCGTTTTTTAATTCCGGCTGGGGTCAAATAGACCCCGAGGGACAGGCAGAAGGTGAAAAACTGAATACGTGAGACTTATTTCTTTAAGAAGGATGGTTTAAAACAAAAAAACATTCTGCTTGGTTTAACGAATTTTTTGATTTAACAAATTGGGGTTACAACATAAGATTCGTTATAGATCAAAATAGATCAACGACGGGTTAAAAGTATGTATGGAGAAACAATTTTTCAGAATATTAAAATCGGACGGGGTAACGAAATGTATAGATTATGGAGAAACTGTGAAAAAACATGAAGCCCATTGACTTCAAACTTGGCGAAAGCACTCTTAGTGAGAAATAATATGACACGTGTTTTCCACTTTTTTTAATATGAAAATGTAACGGGGTCTGCAGTGGGTTTACAGTTTTATGGAGAAACAAGATTTAGTGGGCCTTTCGACTTTAAACTTAGCAAAAGCATTTCTATCGGGAAATAATTTAAACGAAATCTCTCGTGGTAAACCAAGGGTTAAGAATTTGTTTAGAGTTAAAGTGAAAACACATGATTTAATGGGCTTTTGACTTCAAAATTTTTGAAAGCACCTTAACCCATTGCTGCCTGGTACCAGTTCCGCCCATACGATTTTGATACAATTTCATACACGACCTAGAAGTGACCCAAAATGATCACAAAAAAGCCTTCTATCTCTGCACGTTGCTGAGATATTCATTCGGTATTTTTTTACCCATTAGGCAGCAATGGTAGCTATTTTCTGAACTTTTTGAAATGATCAGCTATGCACGTTAACAAACAAATGTGTTGTTTACAGAGGAATAAGGAGGACCGCGAGGTAGATTTTTGTGTAGTTCCAAGGCCACTACGTTCCGTAACTATACGTCCCCTTATACTCCTGGCAGCCACAGGATTTTTATTCGGATTTTTTCGGATATTCGGATATAAGCATTGGGTACTCGCTTCCTCAGGAGGGTACTGTTTCCAGTATCTATACTTATTACACCGTGCGACAAAAATGAAAAATTTTTTTCACACTGGAAAAAATCGATATGGGCGTGAAACTAGAGACGAAACATAGTAATACTGCGTACTCTGTTTTTCATTTCTACATCCTTTGTCCTTTTAAAAGGACTTCAAAATTGTGAAGGGGAAAAAAAATATAAAAATATAAAAAAAAAATACTTAAAACATACTTAACCTCGTTAGAATATGGCGATATGTATATCAGATGAAAAAGGAAGGCTCAAGAATTTAAATAAAACTGATTTTTTATCTATTTGTAAAAGAAGGATATTAAAAAGGTCCTTTGAAAATTTTAATCCTTTATATCCTTGGAAACAAACAAGCAATCAGAATTTTAACTATATTACAATTAAAACAATGTATGCAGAAACTTTCCGCCCACCCTGTATATAAAAGAAAATGGATGTAAATGTGTTAACGCATCACACTCAAACGGACGGGCCGATTTCCATGGAGTTTTTTTTTGTTGGATTCGTCTTGAGTCAGTTCAGGTTTATGCGAATAGAAAATTCCGGAAAATCTATTGGAAAAGTCGGAACATCCCTGTCATATTTGACCTCGTATTACTTGACAACAGCTTAACCAATTTGGCTGTTTTTTTATTTTGTATTCGTAGTTATATGTCTTTTATATGTCTTCCAGATTTCCTTTCTAGGGACCTGGTTGCGGTACAGATACCGGTATTAATAAACGGGACCGCTCAGGACATAGTGATAGCCACAGGTTACTTCCCAGGAGAGGACACCTGGCTCCGCCAGAGGCAGTCTCTAAACTGGTGAGGTACTGTGAGCTGAAGAAGCTGCCACTTATACTGGGTTGCGATGCTAATGCGCACAGCGAGGCCTGGGGAAGCAGCGATACGAATCAAAGGGGTGAGTACCTTTTAGAATTTATTATTAGTAATAAATTAGAAATTTGTAACGTGGGAAATATACAACGTTTTGAGAAATCCCAGGAGAACAGACTGGGAAAAGTTTCAAGAAACACTGAGTCTTAACTCCGCCAACCTTGGGTTGGGGGATAATATCAGGAATTCTATGGAACTAGATACTATGGTGAACTGCTTTAATAAGGTAGTCATCGATGCGTATGAGGACAGCTGCCCGGTCAGCAAGATTGCTTCCTCCAGGGACGTACCCTGGTGGAATAAGGACCTCAGTATACTGCAAAGCAAGGTTCGCAGGTTATTCAACCGGGCGAAACGAACCGGGAACTGGTCCGAGTATAGGAGCACTCTGACACTCTATAATAAGGAGATCAGGGAATCCAAGCGAAGAAATTTCAGAAATTTCTGTGAAAATATAGAACAAACCTGTACGCAAGGAGCCACAAACTGTCCTCTACAAACCTCAGGAAAAGCAATGGGGAATTTACCGAGAGTGAGGAAGAGAAGGTTCAGCTACTTCTAGATACTCACTTCCCGGGCTCCATTGCTTGGAGAGGGGGAGGACAGGCTGAGGCGCTATGCAGGATCTCTAAAAGAGACTGGAGAGTGGCAAAGGAAATATGCACGGAGGAAAGGGTACAGTGAGCGGTTAATACCTTCAAACCACTGAAGTCACCTGGACCCGACGGCATTTTTCCGGCCCTACTACAGAAAGGGTGGGTCTCATGGGTCTCATGGGTCTCTTTAAAGACCATCTCCTGAAAATAACTAAAGCCAGTCTGGCACTGGGCTATATACCAGAAGCCTGGAGGAGGGCAAAGGTAGTTTTTATACCGAAGGCCGGGAAGAAGGATCCACTACATCCGAAATCCTTCAGACCAATTTGCCTAACTTCATTTTTACTGAAAACTCTAGAGAAAGTTGTGGACAACTAAATAAGGACGAAAGTCCTATTAGACAACCCTCTGCATACTAGTCAACATGCCTATAAGGCAGGTCGGTCCACCGAGACTGCTTTGTACCAGCTGACAAGTGTGTTGCAGGTAAGTCTGGATATAGAGGGGGCCTTTGACAATACCTCTCTACCTGACTGTAGAGCCTCGTGGTTGATGATCTTTTACAGGAGCTAACTAACGCTGACCTAACGGTTCAGGGTTATGCGGACGATATTGTAATCTTATGCAGGGGAAAATTTGAAGATACCCTGCGGGAAAGGATAACCTTGGGACTAAGGTTAACCAAGAAATGGAGCACAAAGGTGGGGCTGAATATTAATCCGGCGAAGACGACTGTTGTACCCTTCACAAGAAAATATAAACTTGATGCTCTTAGACCCATACGTCTGGATGGGGCGGAGATAGAATTCCAGAATGAGGTGAAATATCTAGGTGTTGTACTAGATCAGAAACTTCTCTGGAAGGGACATTTAGAGGCAACGATAAGGAAGGCCACTAGGGCTTTCATGACCTGTAGGTCCATAGCAGGTAAAAGTTGTGGCTGCACTCCGACTATACTGAGATGGATCTATACGGCGATTGTAAGACCCATGATAACGTATGGTTCGGCTGTCTGGGCAAGCAAGACCAGCCAGTCGACCACTATCAAGGCGATTAGTAAGCTACAAAGACTGGCATGCGTTTGCATAACAGGGGCTATGAGAACGTGTCCAACAGCATCCTTGGAGGTTCTTTTTGAACTCACACCTCTTCACTTACACATACAGACCCAGGCGAAAAGGGGTCTCCTACGGTTGACTGATGTTAATATC
This sequence comes from Melieria omissa, assembly GCA_963971225.1. Classification (NCBI taxonomy): domain Eukaryota; kingdom Metazoa; phylum Arthropoda; class Insecta; order Diptera; family Ulidiidae; genus Melieria; species Melieria omissa. Next base: position 71,825,958 of record OZ020269.1, on the reverse strand, counting down.
GGGGCGGAGCGATTCTTGACTCGTAAGAGGATTGATACTCTCACGCATCAGCACCACGAAATCGCAATGCCGAGGGACACAATCTCACCGAAGTTCAGCTTTGTCAAATGGTCCAAAACTGAACTCAGTAACAAAAAGAAATGGGTAGGTATATCGGAGACATATCCGATAGACCAGCACATGATATCCTGGTACACAGATGGCTCCTTAACGGAGGAAGGCACCGGGATAGGAGTATATGGGCCGAGGATAAGATACTCGGAACCGATGGGAAAGCACGCCACTATCTTCCAGGCGGAAATATACGCCATTGAAAGGTGTGCTCACTTCAATCTGGTGAAGAACTACCGGAACCGGAAGATTGCTATCCTTTCTGACAGCCAAGCGGCTATCAAGGCTCTTAGATCCTATCAGATGTCCTCGAAACTGGTATTGGAGTGCCTTGAGAAGCTGAATGAACATGGCCGTTACAATAAGGTCTGGGTACTTTGGGTTCAGGGCCACACCAAACCACACCGGGCCAAAAGGAGCCTCCTCCAACTTACTGAGAAAGGACGGGATAACTGGAAGGAATCAATACTGGGAAAATCAACCAGGTCTAGAGCATTCGAAGCTGGTTATCCGATCTTACAATAGGAAACGATTCGAGGAATGTATGACTTTATCAAAAAATAATCTTAGGATTATCACGGGAATGCTTACAGGGCATTGTAGATTGAACTATCATCTAACTAAACTATGAATCGGTGAAAACGGGTATTGCAGGTTCTGCTTGCAGGAAAACGAGACTGCGATACATATAGGGTAAAAGGTTCGGTTGTGGGCACCCCTTCGTATCTCTTGATAGAAAGCAGGCTGGGTTTTTTTGACTAAGGCCATTTGTTCATTATGGAACCACGATCTTTTTGTGCGAAATACTAAGTCGAACAGACACGCCTGCTTTGTGCTGGGACCATATATATCTTTCTGTGCTTAAAAAATAAGACAAAAATTTTTTTACACATTTTAAATGGTGTCATACATCGAAGTGAATCCATCGAGAAGGCGAGTAAAATGCATTTTTATTTAGTTAATTTATTATACTTTGTGATCCAATATTGATTACAACCAATATGTTTACCCCGAACAAATTTTTCACTACTTCTCAAAATGGCTGCCAAATTCGGTTGTGGGCACCGCAATTAGTTCGGTTGTGGGCACCCGTCTTTTAGTGATTTTGTAAGTTTTGGTAAGTTATTTCATCAAAAATGGTCTTTTAACGCATTTTTTGGTTGTTTTAGCTATATCTCCGAGGGTAAATAACAAAAATCCTCCGATATTTTTTTAATGTGTTGGATGTAATTTAACATTGTTCTGCAGATAAGCTAACCACAAAATCGACTGCCGCAGCGTATGCGATTTCCCAACGCTACAAAAAGAAGGTGGAAGAAAATTTCGGAGACATCAAAGCTGTCGACGGTGGTGTTTTCTTCTTTTTCTTCTTTTCGTGGATGTTATCGAATCAGGTTGACTGGTGTTTTCCACCTTCTTCACGTCACAGCACTTGAAGAGTGTTGATTAATTAGGTTGAATTTCATTTTACTTTAGGTCTTCTTGACAGCCCAGGAGAATGACTTGGTCACTTGGTTTGAAATGCCCGTCCATCTAAAATGTGCCCACATGCGTACCAGCACAGAACAAACAATATACAGAATGCGCATCTGGTGTAAAGAAAATTTTCTTCGCGGGTTTCAGCGGTAGGACCCGTTTGTAGATGCGGGGGAAGCAGTAAAAGGGACGAGAACGCACAGAGCGCGAGAGCGTAAGCTGAGAAGCTGCGACCGCGCACCACACACTGTGGTTGTTGTTGTTGGGCAACAAAGCGATGTGCCGCTTGCATGTTGGTGATGGCTCGTGCTCGTTCTCCGCTTGCTTTTTTACAAACTAGAACAAGAAGTGAACAGGCAAAGTTTTCATAGAAAAATTGATTGAGCGATCGCCAAGGCACATAAGGTAGTAGCACTACGGGAAAAACCAAAATTCAATGGATTTTACAAGTTCTTTTGGTCTGCTTGTAAAATAGAAGTTGTAAAAAGTACAAATGGCTACAATGAAAATAAATATATGTGTAAAAATATTGGAACAACCAAGACGCATTAAGAAAGTATTAATAAGTGGAAAACTATTTCCACAATGTTTTGCTAATTATCAAAGAAAAAAGTTTAATCAGTTCTGGTGCTGCAACTACCTATTGAATTTGCCTTGGCGATAGATTTGCCAAATCAAACACCATTTCAATGTGCACGAGCAAAGCCAAGCTGGCTTGCTGCGGAAAGCAACAACATTGCGTGTTGTTGTCGAAATGAGAATAAAGCCCAAAACCATCGAATCTATGCGTATACAATACATCAATTCGCGCTTACTCTCTCGGTTCCCTTTACATTTTCCTCACCTGTGTTGCTTCCCGCCCGCGTCTGAAATGAAATCGCAAAATTATTTCAGATGCGCCTTCTGTATATATTGTGCTTCAAATAATTAAAACTTAATATTTTTCTATATTCGTGTTGGTTTTTCTTAATATTTCCTCGTTTCCAGCAGATTTTCCAAGGGTGCCCACAACCGAACCAAAAAAAATTTTTGTTAAAAATGACTTTACAAAATTAAAAAAACAATTTTCTATTTGACGGAATCGATTTACTTTTGTCATTACTCGTTAGCTAAGGTTTCTAGCTTTCCATAGATGTCCATATGTCCGATTAAGAAGAACTTGGTAAAAAGTTATGAGCCAAAAACAAAAAGGTGCCCACAACCGGACCCATTCCCCTACTAGGAGAATGCCCTGTACTCATGCATAAGAGAAAGAAGCACCTGGGGGATCACCTCATATCGGGTGCGGACTGGGTATCCAGAGGTTTAGGAAACATACTAAAATTTCTCTTGGATACTGGACTTACTGATAGTCTTTGAGGTCCAAGAAGGGGGCACAATAGATCTACTAGGTCGCAGTGCATTATCCCCATCAATAATAATGTAATAATGTAATTCGTAGTTATCAGAACAAGGTTTGTATTAAAGAAAATGGTAGGAAAACGGGGCGTGGCAATTTCTCACGAGCCCAAATTTACAGACGATAACTTTGGAATCATAAGTCACACATCAATTAAATTACGAACTTACTATTTAGTCATTTCCTTTAACAGAGGGAATGGGACGGATGGAATATCTATACACTGAAATCGAGGGTCCGCAGTACTGCATTTATGCCAACAATTTAATTACCTGCCGATTAGATGGAGTGGTTAGATGGAAAAGGAGGAGAGAGGGACAAAAACCCTCTTAAGTGCATGTAGGGATTCAGGTTCAGTAAATTTAGAGTACCTCCACAAGGGTAGTCACCTTGTCGTGGTGTGGAGGGTTGCTGTGGGCAAGGACGCCACAGACTAGTCCACACCGAGTGATGAACGCGATGAAATAGTCTGGAGCGGAGCCTATACCAAGTACTACCTCACTTTGGAATGATTTGCAGCCAGGGGGTATACCGGCTGTATTTTTAGGGTGCCTTCCTGATACCGGGCCACCTCAGGAAGTACAATGGCCTTGCCATGGCATGCGGGCTCTGCCATGGTCGACCAACCCTGTCCCCATACCGCCATGCAACATGATGAACGGCAAAAAGAGAGTAAACGGCAAAAACAAGCGAGGAATACCACTCGCTCTGCGGTACTACATCGCAACACACCGAAATACAGACCTGGGGCCCAGCACCAGTCGAGGAAGAATACCTTCCCGGGTGGCGAGGGGCGGTCGGGTGTCTAGCGGGGGGTCCTAGTGCGTGTCGGTAGGATTGACCAAGGAGGACGCGAGGACTAAAGGGAGCGATAATATAACTCCTCCCCAACGTCCTGGAACTAAGAAGTCCAGGACGTGCACTCAGGCACTGGGTGCTAAGACGGGCAAACCCCAGAATAGCAACCAATCTGAAGATAAGCTTATGGCGGGCGCAGATTACTCGAGTGTCCTGAGGATGTCTGCGGCTATTCGAGTAGCGGTCCTCCCAAAGGATTATCCTAAGAAGACACTGAGTAAGGAGGAGCTCTTTTCTAGAAGAAGCTATGGGGGGTGGGCCCTATTCCTTCCCAGGAGCGCTGCACAGGAATCCAGCAAGCTCCAAGCAAGCACTATTGCAAGCGCAGAATGCTGGTTTTCTCACAAATCTTTGGAAGGTTGTGACTTCCAAAGAGATGCAAAGGCGTGCTGTAGAATCTGACCGTTGACGAAGTGTCCTTCGCGGCGATCAGGTGAAATGGGAATGCTCTCAATTCCAGGTTTGGGAGTATCCGTGCATATTCCTAAATCTGAAGGAGAACCAGCCGAAGTCAGGAACCCACCGGCAGAGGCGCGAAGCTCAGGCGCAACGAAGCCCCCCACCGAACCCAGGAATTCACCGAAGGTCGGGAAGAAAGTCGGAGCTGAAAGTCGGAAAAAAGAGCAGCTTCCCAAGAGTCAATTGGGGAGATTAACCTTGGGGCGCTGGGGCTTCAAGGCAGCACAAACGAGGAAGAAGAGGAGCAGCTGTCGGACGAAATATGGTTAACGGCGCTGCTCGAGATGGACATTTGAGCCCTCTCCAAAGCTCTAGCACTCGAGTAATGATGGTTGTCCAATTCAAATCTTCATCACGCGAAGGAGGCACCGGCCGTCCTAGCGCACAAATTCATCCGAGACCACATCGGGGCGGCGCTGGTACAGGAACCCCGGCGCTACAAGGGAAGAATCTGTGGACTCAACTTGGGACAAACAACGGTAATTTATGACACAAGGCACGAGACACCGCGTGCCTGTATCGTGATTGAGAAAGATACTATTTTTGTATTTCAGAGTACATGTTTAGGGACCTGGCAGCGATGACGATTAAAATCGAAGGTCGTGGCCTTGAGAACGTCCTAGCGTCCGCTTATTTTCCAGGCGAGGACATGATGGTTCCCCCCCCCCAGGAAGTGCAAGGCCTAGTGGAATACTACAGGGCAAAAGCCTTGCCTCTCTTGTTAGGCGTCGACATGAACGCCCACCACCCCACCTGGGGCAGCACCAACTACATCAGGGGTGAGAACCTGTTAGACTATATATTAGCAACTAACCTAGTTATACTTAAGGGGAGGTTGTTTCAATTTTTTTTGGGAAAATCGTGTTTTTTTCACATAAAATGAAAGCTGTATGTCCGTAGAATATGTGTACGAAAGGATTTTTCGATACGATCGATATTCAAACAATCAGAGCGTCATGAACGCAATTAAACTGCTGCAGCTGCTTCGGAGCTGCTATCTTTCAACGCGTTTTTCTCGGAACCACGTTTTCCATCTGAATTTCAAGGATATCTCTTGATCTATTGTTCTAATTTCCTTAATCTAAAGCATGTTTGAAAGGTGATCATTTTCTGTATGGCTTATACGTAAAACGAGCATAAGTTACTATTAAATTGTTATTTATAATTAAGATTTAATAACAAAAAAAGTGGCAAAACAAAATGTTTTTTTTCGAGCGTTCACATTTCAGTAAATTTTTGGTCAAAAATCATTATAGTTAGGTATAAGCCATAGAAAATTTCATCTACTTTTTCAGGCAGTGATCGACGAAAGCCGCCATTGTTCAGCCGCCATTTTGAATTTTGTTACAAAAAACATATCATATTATAGTATAATAAAATACCCATTCAACCGTCAAAACTGAATGTTTCTATGTTTTTTCATCATGCCACAAATCATTTCCAAACTTAGGCCTTTTTTTGGCCAAATTTGAAAGAACCTCCCCTTGATACGGTAAACTCACCGACTTTCGTCACTATGGTTAGGCAGGAGGTCCTTGATCTTACCATAGGTAATAGTAGGATCAGTGACTATGTGTCTGACTGGAGGGTGTCGAATGAACCTTCTCTCTAACTATGAGAAAACCTTCGTAGTATATATGAGCAGCAAAGCGGACTGGGACTGGGAAGCACACCAGTCCCATTTCAAACCACATACTATGGTGGTTCACTGACGGCACTATGAGAGGGGAATACACAAAGCATATTTCAAGCAGAGTTATATGCCATAGGCCCTGTGTGCAGATTAACCTCGAGCGTTTGTACAGGGGGCAACACATAGTCATTTGTTCTGACTGTCAAGCAGCCATCAAAGCACTAATCTCGTATGAGATTACCTCAGGGTTTGTGCTGGAATGCTTAAAAGCATTGAATAAACTTGTTACATATAAAATCCTCTGGGTTCCAGGACACAGTGGAATAGAGGGGAATGAGGAGGCTGATAGTCTTGTTAGAACTGGGGCAGCTCCGATCCTCCTTGCACCAGAACCTTTCATTGGGCTGGGCAAAATCACTCTAGCAGAGTCACTAAGATTTGAGCAAAGAACCAGGAACTCAGAACACTGGTCAAATGCCACAGGTCTTAGGCAATCAAAAATCTTCATCAAAGGTTATAACTCCAGATGGAGTGAAGAATGCCTGATTGGGGAAAACCGAGCTAAGACTGGTCACCGGGAACTGCAGGATGAGGAAACATATGCACACAATGCGAAACAGCGAAGGAGACTCCTGAGCACGTCATACTACACTGCGATGCGGTATACCGCAGTAGGAGACAGCACCTGGGTCAGAACTGGCTTGCAGAAGAGAACGTGAAATACCTTCTCCAACGTGAGTTACTAAGCTTCATTAGTTCGGTGGGGTTGGGGGACGTTCTCTAAAGTTGTCGGGCGCACAATAGATCAACTTTGGTCTCAGTGCACATTTTCCTTTCAAATCTGTCTATCTATTTAGAGTATTTCTTCATCAAAACTTCTTTTGTGTAGGCGGCCTTCGGCTGAGCTGCCCATAGGACCAATTAGGGCCGGAGAATCAGTTAAGTGTTCCCAGTATTTGTGAGTTTTAATTCTTTTTTGTGGTACCGACCTTCGTTGGAATTGTGTCGTCAACCTTAACTCAAAATAAATAAAATTAAAACCGCAATTTCTGCTCACCGTAAATTCACGAATAAATTGTACATCTATATTGGTACATCTATATTGTACATCTATATTGTTGTTAGTTCTAGTGGGCTGTTACGTATCACTGGATTGTGCAATTTGGAAATAAAACAACTTTAGTTATTCAAACGCAGTCAATAAAAACCAACTATCACTCTATTTCACAGATTCACACTTCACTGGCTGTACACTTAATTATTTGCTTGATTACTCCGTGTGGCACCTTCACTAGTCAAAATCAGACTGACTCCTGCGCCGCACCCGGCTGCCTTTTATACCTGTCCGGCCATCGCGCAGATCGTTCTCGCACATTCCAGAGTGGACCACAGGTTTCCATCGCGACCATCCTTGCCAGTTTGGACTAAAAGTAGCCATCATTGCCAGGTTGGTCTAACAGTTTCCATCATTGCCAGGTTGGACTAAAAGTTTCCATCATTGCCTGGTTGGACTGAAACTTTCCCTTATTATCGCGGCCGTCGTTGCCAGATTGATTTATAGCACGGCGCGTAGCGACAGGGTTGCTTTGCACAGCGACAGTCTTATCGTTACACTGCCCACCACTTAGACTTGTTCGTCCCGAACAAGTGCCGAGGTTCCGCTGTGATAAGGCGCCAGGCGCTCCAAATGGACTACCTTCAGCTTAGCGCCACTATTGCTGCAACGTTGAATCCTGTATACCTCGTCGTTAATCCTAGTCACGACTTCCTAAGGTCCTTCCCATGACGCTTGAAGTTTCGGAGACAACCCTTTCCTCCGCTGCGGGTTGTAGAGCATTACCAGATCGCCCTCTTGGAACCCTGCTGAGTTGGCCCGTAGATATCTGGCTTTCGCCTTATCGCTGACCAGTTTGGTGCGGCTCCTTATAAACTGGTGAATTTCCTCCAGTTCCGCCCGCTTATTGACCACGTAGTCCGTCTTAGCGCCTCCCGTCGTGCTGACTAAACCGAACTTCAAGTCAGCGGGTAACCGCAACTCTGTGCCGAACACTGCTCGGGCTAGAGTGAGTGATATCGTGTCGTGCTGGGCTGACCTATACGCCATCAGCAACAGGGGGATATGCGTGTCCCAATCTTATTGATTCCTGCCTACCACTTTCCGCAGGTACTCCTCCAGTGTCCGGTTAAAGCGTTCCACCATGCCGTCGGACTGTGGGTGCAAAGGAATGGCACGCGTTTTCTTTATCCCCAGCAGCTCACACACTTCCTTGAATACCACAGACTCGAAATTCCGACCTTGATCTGAGTGTAACTCCAACGGAACTCCGAACCTGGCTACCCAGTTGTTTACCAGCTTTTTCGAGATCGTAGTGGCCTCCTGGTTAGGAATAGGGTACACTTCGGACCATTTGTTGAAGTAATCCATTACCACCAGCACATATTTGTTACCTTGAGTGCTAGTTAGGAATGGGCCGGCGACGTCCATAGCGATCCGCTCAAAGGGCGCTCCCACGTTGTACTGCTGCATGCGGCCTCGAGATCTTCTTGTCGGCCCTTTCGCGGCTGAACATCGGTCGCAGCTCTTAATCCACTCGGCTACAGACTTCTGACATCCTACCCAGTAGAATCGTCTTTTTATTTTGGCGACGGTTTTGGTGATGCCCAGGTGCCCTCCACTGGAGTCGTTATGATATGCCTCGATGACCTCGTTGATTCTGCATTTCGGCACTACCATTAGGGAGTTGCTGGTCCGACCATCCGCGCTCTCCCATTCGCGGTACAGGCATCCTTCCTTCAGCCGCAGACTTTATCAGTGCCCAGTAAGCCTTAGCGATCGGGCTTTCACCGGGCATTTCCTGCCAGTCTGAACGTGCGCCTTGCTCCTTGCTTTCAACGATTTTTGCAAGATCCGCATCCTCACGCTGGTCCTTTTGTAGCCTCTCCGCAGACCACTCTTCCTCTGGGATAACGCTTACCAACCGGACGTCCACTATCTGTTCTTTGCTTTCGGCTCGCGGGCACGGCCTGCTTTCGACTTTGCACGGCCCGCGTGACAAGACATCGGCATTTCCATGGCTACTGCCCTTGCGATGCTCTATCGTGTAGTCATAGCTCTGCAGTCGCTCGATCCACCGCGCCAATTGCCCTTCAGGATCCTTAATGTTCAGGAGCCATCTCAATGCGGCATGATCTGTGCGCAGGCGAAACCTTTGTCCATAAAGATATTTGTGGAAGTGTTTTACGCAGTCCAATACCGCCAGCAGTTCTCTCCGTGTCACACAGTAGTTGCGTTCCGGTTTCGATAGAACCCTACTGTAGTACGCTATCACTTGTTCCTGGCCGTCTATTATCTGTGATAGCACACCGCCAATACTATTCCCGCTTGCATCTGTATCCAGCACAAACATCTCACCAGGCACGGGGAAGGCCAGAATTGGAGCACTGCACAGTTTTTCCTTCAGACGTGCAAAAGCCTGTTCCTGCTCCTCGTTCCACTCGAAAGCTTGGCTCTTTTTCGTCAGTTTGTGCAAGCTGCTGGCTATGTTCGCGAATCCTGGAACAAATCGGCGGTAGTATGTGCACAGGCCCAGGAAACTGCGGAGTTCGTGTAGATTGCGTGGCCGGGGCCACTCCTTCACCGCCGTGATTTTGCCTTCATCCGTATGTACTCCGCGGGCAGAAACCGTATGACCCAGATACTTGACCTCCTTTTGGAACAGCGAGCACTTCCTTGGGTTGAGTTTAAGCCCGGCTTCTCGTATCCGCTCGAATACCTCCTTTAGCTTTCCCAGGTGGTCGTCGAAGTTTTTACCCATCACGATTATGTCGTCGAGGTACACCAGGCACGTCCGCCAATGCAGCCCTTTTAGCACGCGTTCCATTAGCCGCTCGAATATTGCTGGTGCGTTGAAGAGTCCAAACGGCATGACGGCGAACTGCCACAAACCATCGCCAACACACATCGCCAAAGCCGTTTTCTACTTGTCCTTGTCCGCAAGCTCTACCTGCCAATAGCCGCTGCGTAAATCGAGCGTGGAGAACCACTGCGTGCCTGACAGTGTGTCCAGGGTGTCATCGATCCGCGGTAGGGGATAACTGTTCTTCTTGGTCACATCATTGAGCTTCCGATAATCCACACAAAATCGGGTACTGCCATCCTTTTTCTTGACTAGCACGACCGGCGCGCACCAGGGGCCTGAAGAAGGCTCTATGACCTTTTCTTTCCGCATGTTTTCGATCAAATTTGTGACCTCTTCCCTTTTGGCCAGAGGAACTCGTCTTGGCGGTTGGCGAATCGGTTTTGCACTTCCGGTGTCGATGCTGTGCTTAACTATGGCTGTTCTTCCGCCTTCTTCTGCGGCAAATATTGACCCATAGTGCTGCAGGAAAAACCTCACCTTCTGTTTCTGCTTGGCCGTCAACTTGCTGCTCCACTGGTTCTCTTGCGGTATGACGTCCATGTTAAAACCGCTCTTTTTATTACCTCCAGGTGGGCTTCTCTCGCAATTGACCACTGCTAGAGCTTCCTTACACTCGCCAATTACCTCATCTTTCCCGACATATCTGGGTGCATTCAGGGGGTTCAGTATTCTGACTGGTATTCTGCCATTCTTAGGTTCCACTAATGTACGTCCGATGATGATGTTGTCGTATCCTTGTTTCGGTGCTTCTACAACCCACAGCTGACTCGTCCCATCGTCTTCGTCTACCTTTGCCGACACAATCGGATCAGAATTCGCTGGTATCCTCCTTTGTTGACACGATACGACCTTCCTTACCGCCACGCTTCGCTCATAGCCGGTGTGCAGCGGGAATTCAACGTTGGCATATCTCAGCACATTTTCCTTCAGGTCCAGCGTAAAACCGTGCCTAATCATGAAATCCACGCCGATAATCACGTCGTCCATTATATCCGCGACGATGAACTCATGTTCCAGGCTGCTGGTGCCGATAGCAATCGTTTTCGTAACTTTTCCTCTTACCGGCGCGAGCTCGCCAGTCCCAGTCCTCAGCTGTATGCCATGCAGCGGTTCCCAGTTCTTCAGCAGCTTCCTTTTTATGATCGAATATGACGCTCCAGTATCCAGTGTCAACACGAACAACTTTCCATCTATCCTTCCTTCAATTGCCAAGCTGCTGGGCTGTCGTTTCAGCTGTGAGACAAGGACGGTGGGGCGGCAGATTGTGGGGATCAGCTCACGCCCCTTTGGGCTGACCCGTTTTAGTTTAACGACTCGCCGTCCTCAGCCCTGCGCTTGTTGGCTGGGCCTCGATTGTCAGTATTCCTCGATTGTCAGTATTCCTCGCTTCAGGCGATTGCGATCGAGAACGGGAACGCCTCTTTCGTTGGCGGCAGTCTCGTGATATGTGGCCCTGCTTGCCACATATCCAGCAAACATCTTTAGAGGAGTCCACCCGTGGCCTGTGCGGTATCTCAGAGCTTATGGCCTGGATCGGAATGTCGTTGTCCGCCTGAATCAGGCGTATCCTTGCAGGTGCATACCGAGTGCTCCCAATCCATGCCGCTTCATATGTCATCGCGCTGGTCACCGTCAATCAACACCAAATTTTGGGTAGCACAACTGTACGAGCCGCTCAATGTCTGCTGCATATGTCCGCAGCGCCTCGTTGGATCTTTGCCTGCGGTTCTTCAGCTCACAGTAGTATAGCGCATGGTTGTGCTCGTCGCTATACTTCGCTGCTAACGCTCTCTTGATGGCACCGTAATCATTTCTTAAACATTCTGGAACTGATTTGATTACCTCAGCCGCAGGACCTTTCAGCGCCAGTGCCAATCTCCGACCTTTCCTGATATCTGTCCACTGATTTTCCAAAGCAGCCAAGTCGAATTGCAATTTAAATGTCAATCATAAGTAGGCCCTTCTGTTCTGGCAGCAAAACCGTCCTGAACCGGTGGCAAACATTCTCGTGGCTGTACCTCTCGAAGCCGTTCGTCTATCTTTCTGTGCATCGAATCTTCCAGACTGTCAACTCGTTTGTTCAAGGACTCATCCAGGTTGTCAACTCGTCTGTTCAGGGATTCACCCATTTCGTCAACTCGTTTGTCCCAATTGTCTATTCGCGTCTCGAGATGCTCAACTTTCACATTCAGCCTATTGAAAATTTCCTCCACCTTCTCTCTATGCGCGCAAAATTTTCCGCCATTTCTCGATTTGCAGTCTCGACTTTTGCCGAAATTTCGAGATTCGTAGTTTCCAGCTTCGCTGACATTTCTCGATTTGCTGTCTTGTCTTCGCTGCCATCTCTTGATTCGCAGTTTCCATTTTCGCTGCCATCTGCGCCGACATTTCACGATTTTCACGATTGGAAGTCTCGAACATGCCTTTTATTGCAATCATTAGCTGGCTCATGTCTAATGCTTGTAATGGTCCAGCCGGTGCAGCCGTACTTTGGATCGACGCAGCACCCGCAGGCGATTCCTCCACTTTGGCCGACACTTCTTGTTCCTGCGTTCCGAACTCGTGTGCAACCCAATCGATGCCTCGTGATTCACACGCCTCTCGCAAGCGCAGCTGCAACTCCACTTTACCGCCAGCAGTCGGCAAATTCCAGGCAGCCAGCTCCTTCTTCAGCTGGTCCACCTTCAGCAGCTCGAGTTTAACCATGTCCGTGCTTTTATACTTTTATTTATTTATTTAGTTTTTTTTGTTTGTTATTTTTCGTTTATTTTCAATTTTCCACAATCCAACTTCTGACACCAAATGTTACGAATACTAGTTCTAGTGGCCTGTTACGTATCACTGGATTGTGCAATTTGAAAATAAAACAACTTTAGTTATCCAAACACAGTCAATAAAAACCAACTATCACTTTATTTTACAGATTCACACTTCACTGGCTTTACATTTAATTATTTGCTTGATTACTCCGTGTGGCACCTTCACTAGTCAAAATCAGACTGACTCGCTGCGCCGCCAGGTTGGACTAAAAGTAGCCATCATTGCCAGGTTGGACTAAAAGTTTCCATCATGGCCAGGTTGGACTGAAAGTTTTCCTTATTATCGCAGCCGTCGTTGCTAGATTGAATTATAGCACGGCGCGTAGCGACAGGGTTGCTTTGCACAGCGACAGACTGTCTTATCGTTACAATATATATAAAAATGAATCGTGGTCCGTTCGGCTGCTTAAAACTTGAAAACGACTGGACCAACGTGGATACTTCATTCGGCGGGTTTGTTCGAAATTGTTACGTGAAGGTTTAGGAAAAAAGAAAAGTTGGGAAAACGGGGCGTGGCACCACAAGAATACATATTTAGACAATAACTTTGGAACCATAAGTCACACATCAATTAAATTTGGTACAGCCTTACTATTTAATCATGTCCTTTGCCCGAGGGAACAGGATGGATATTGAACAAAGGGGTGTGGCACCGCCCATACAACTCAAATCTTTTAAATGGAATAGCTTCCGAATTGTAAAGCTAAGGTTCCACGATTGCCGCAAATGCGCCGATCTGGTCGGGAAATGATTACGCAAAAATTGTCTATTGAGCAAAACGTTTTTTATTTGGATCACACGATTGCCCCAATTGCGACAAATTTTGTCGGCTCAACTAAGTGAGCAGAAATATTGCGCCGAACGATTTCATAGGTAGGTCACACGATTGCCCGAATCGAAACAAAAATTGAAATAAATTTTCAAAAAATTTCAAAGCACCGACAAAATTAGTCGGCCCCTATGGTTGGCGCTCGAGTTGCCGACAAAATTCGGCTCAATTTTTGTTTTTTTTGTCTGGCTTCAACTGTTCACACGATTGACGCTATTGTATCAATTTCGTTCGGCGCAACAGGAGGCAGATCGAGTATTTTTGACATTTGCGCCGAAATCGAATCGAGTTCACACGATTGGCATTAGGTTTTTTTCAAAATGCGTAAAATTTCTACGCATTGCGGCAATCGTGGGACCTTACCTTTAGTCGCACTGCATTGAAATTTGGTATGACATCGTCCTATAGAAGTGTCATTCTACTGTTAAAATTTTATGGGCGTTGAACAAGGGGCGTGGCACATTTTTAATGCAGAAAAACTGTAAGTCGTACATCAATGGAAATTGGTATGAACCTACCTTTTAATAATATTTTTCGGCAGAGGGAATGGGGTTGGTATTGAACAAGGGGTGTGGCATCGCCCATACAACTCAAATCTTTTAAATGGAATAGCTTCGGAGTTGTAAGCCGCACAGCATTGAAATTTGGTGTATTGTCGTTTCATAGATGTGTCATTGTACTGATGAGATTTGATCAGCGTTGGTCAAGGGGCGTGACAGATTTTTTATGATCCAACAGTTATGGAGTACACACACATCAGTGAAACTTGGTAAGAACTTTTCACGTATTAGCACAATCCGACTAGAAGAAAGTTGGGAACATTGGACAAGAGGGCGTGGTACCGCCTCCATTTTTATATACATATATTGTTTGCCCTAACTGACTGACTTTGATTGATTGATGATCTGATTGATTCATCATCGCTCGGCCCAAGCCACTGAAGGTACAAACATGAAATTTGAACTGTAGATATATCTTGAAAAATGAACCTCCGCTAAGACGGGATTTTTTGAAATTCGGGGTGTAAAGGGGCAAAACATGTGTTAAGGTGTTGTATGAAGAAAAGTGATTTAAGAGACATATTGATTTCGAACTTCCTGCAAATACTCTAAGCCAAAAATAATTCGACACGTATTTTATAATTTTTCGAAAATCAAAATTTTACTGGACCAAAAATGGGTTAAGATTTGTTTAAGGGTAGACTCGAAAAAAAATGAACCGATGGGCCTATTGACTTCAAAAACTTTGAAAATACTTGAAATAAACACGCGTTTCTCATTATTTTCAAAATCGAAATCTAACTAGATCAACGACGAGTGAAAAGTATGTATGGAGAAACAATATTTTTTTTAGCCTTTTGACTTCAAACTTGGTGAATGTACTTCAAATGTAAAATAGCTCGATACGTATTTTTAATTTTTTCCGAATATTTGTATGGCAAACTGTAAGAAAACATGAATTAATGGGGCCACGGACTTCAAACTTTGTGAAAGTACTCGAAGTGAGAAATAATTTGACACATGTTTTTCACTTTTTTGAAATCAAATTCTAAAGGTGCTTGTACACTAGGAAACATTTCACAAGGAAACATGTCGGAAATAGGCAAGAAACACGTTTCCCTAGTGTATAAGGCCATGAAAACTTGTTTCTGTGAAAATGGAAACAGTTTCCGGCATTGTTTCCTTGTTTCTGGGCAACGAAAATTCGAAAATGTTTCCATAGTGTACAATACTTGAAATCATCATGAGGGAAACATTTTTTCAAGTTTCCATGTGTTTTCGTGTTTCCGGTGTCAATGGAACCACGCATGGGAAACATTTCGAGTTTCCCAAAAATTTTGTTTTGAATGTTAGACAAATTTTTCAATTTCGCGTCGCATAATGACAATGGTAAATAGATTTGATGAGGAAATCCTAACCCACTTTAGCAAGAGTCAACGAGGTGCGAGCGAATTGTTTGATTGGAGCGATGGATACCAGTCCGAACTTATTTCTGCGGTGAAAAAACACCGTTCCCTTTGGGACATTTCCAGCCCTGACCTCAAGTTGCGGGAATAAGCTCTCGGTTTGGCAAGCGGTGGCAAATAAAAAAGAAAAACTTTGCATATTTTGAAGGCCTTTGTTTTTAAGTAAATCATTGATAAATCGCTGAAAAGTGTTGAAATTGGCATAAGCACATTTTTGATATTATTTCGATGCTAATGAGTATTCCGCCAAAAATGCTGCCTCAGTTGTATTGCATGATGTTTCTTCTTAAGATATTTATACACTTCGTAACTTTATTTATGAAACATCTGTACAATTTGCGCCATCGGAAGAAACGCCTTGAAATTCCATATTTTCTTACTTTTAAACCTTATTACAACGCCAATTTACAACGCATAATATTGATTAATGTCAGAAATGAAGGCGAAAGATGTTGTAAGTGCAACGATATAAAAATCATGTCTATAGGATTATTGGTCGGAAATTACAGTTGAAAACGTGAAAAAACTCGAGAAAAAATTGAAAAAATTACACTCCCATTTTTTACGAAAACTAGAGCTGTTACATACAAACGGATTATGATTTTGAAAACAGCGCGGAAAAACTATTCAGATTCATGTAAAAATCTTTATGCAACAGACATGCTGTTGTCCAGTTTTATTAACTCGATTGACTCGACTTTCGACGAGTCGACATTAAAAAAAAATTAGAAAACTGGATCGGATATTCCGTGGATAGTTCTCGTAGTAATTTGACGCATAATCCCGACGTTGAATTCAAGGTCTGGTCCACCAACGTCGTTTTTGCTTTCTCTTTTTGCACTACACAGAGCATATACTGCTGAAAATAATTTGTTTATTTCCGTAGTTTTAGTTTTTATTTAGATATTTGCCAATATTTTTTCACTCACCGACATACAATAACAAATTTCAAACGTTGAAATCAAGCACCACATGTTTCCAACAACATTGTACAATGACGTAGTGTACAAAGACTAGAAACATACCGGGTTGGAAACATCGGAAACATCGTAGGGGAAGAACTTGGAAACATTTCAAATTGTTTCCGGCAACGTGTTTCCCACAATTTGTATTTCTAGTGTACAAAGTACTGAAAACATGTTTCCGCACAACAAGAAACATTTATGTTTCCGATGTGTTTCCAATAGCATGTTTCCATGTGAAATGTTTCCTAGTGTACAAGCACCTTAACGGGATCAACAATGGGTTAACAGTTTGTATAGATAAACACGATTTATTGGTCCTTTTGACTTAAAACTTAGACAAAAAGCACTTCAATCAAACTCATGATTTAAAGGGCCTTTTGACTTCACAGTTGTAAGAACCACTTGACATCAAAGATAATAGGCATATGTTTTTTTTTAATCAAAATCTGACGGGGTCAACAATGCATTCAAAATTTGTATCGGGTGAAACAAGAGAGCTTGCGTGCGAAGCCGCGGGACCCAGCTAGTTACTACTAAAATTAAACATAACAATATGTTTTTTTTTCGTTTTTAAACAAAAAGCAAAACATGCCTTGCCAGACAAATTTTTTATGAACAAAAAGGAACAAAACGATAAAAACATGTTGTCTTAAGCAAGGGTACAATAATATTCAGGTATCAAATTTAAAAGTCAGTTGCTTTTTTGACAAGTAAGAAGAAAATTTTAATGATGCAGAAAAACGTATGAATGGTATTAAGTTTATTCAGAAGTAGTAGTTGGAAGTAATTGTAGTTCATTTTAACAATTGATGCGATCAAATTTGGATAACTGCTGTAATTTGATTCAACAAATTGAACATTACAACCCATGCGGCGAATTCCATGACTTTCGGTATTAAGTAATTAAAATGTAATGATTTTTAAAAGACTACACCACAAACTTACATTGTGGCTTGTCATGCAAATTATAGATTTTTTGCAAGATCGTACATTATATGGACACTATAATGTTGAAAGTATGATCAAAGTGGTGGTATGCAATGAGTTCATTTGTGAAGTGCTTCCCTAAAGCTTTAGGACTCGGCTGCGCCGAGCACTAATCACGCCTGCACCCAGTAGCCAAAGCACCATCAAGACACGCCTACACCTATGAGCCAAAGCGCCATCACGACATGCACATTTAGTCTATAAGAACCACACAAATCGTGCACAC
The DNA here is from genome assembly GCA_963971225.1 of Melieria omissa. NCBI lineage: Eukaryota > Metazoa > Arthropoda > Insecta > Diptera > Ulidiidae > Melieria > Melieria omissa. The sequence goes on along the minus strand of OZ020269.1, from coordinate 71,808,310 downwards.
GTTTTTTAACACCGCCACGCTTCACCCCAAAAACCTGCTTTTTTCTGTAGGTCACCGCGCAAACATTTAGAAAAAAGTGTCCTTACATAATAATAATTATTATTAAGTCCTTTTATGAACTGATAGCCATAAATTTACAGCCCTATGGCTAACATAAAAAGAGTAGTAGAAAAAATGGCATAAACGCAGTATAGCGAACCCTCGTGAAAAAAGTATGCTTTTATATAGAGGGTTGGCTCCTGATTCTAACAAACTAAAAATGTTGCCTGGGAAACGCCCATAAAAGGCATGGCTCGGAGTCAAAGCTAAACGTTTTTATCAAAAAAACTCAACTAATCTCCAACTGAATCAGATACGTAAGATGTACTAGATACGTAAAATGTACTAAAAAAAAAATTTTAGCGAAACAATTTTTTTTTAGTTTTACCAAATGGATTTTTTTCTCAAAAACTCGTAGCGGAAGGTACAATAAGTTGGTTACCATATTGTAGCCTGTGGAAAAGGAAATGGTTTTTGTCGAAAAATAAGTTTTTGAAAAATTTGTAAAAAATTTTTTTTTTCCGCTTTGAACTTTTATTAGTAAGGGAAAGGGCTGGGTTGTGAACCATTACTGTTTTTCTTCCCCTAATTGACATATCGCCAATCCTTCAACTGTCAAGTTTGTCTTTTGATATGACTCTGCCTTTGTGGTTACACCGAAATGTAAACAAGTATTGATTGTGGTAGCTACAGACATCGTGTTTGAAAATCGACTGCGAAAACTGTTTTGCTTTTTTTTAGTGCTATCGAAGTGACTGAATTTATTCCAAAAATGTAAGTGTAATACATATTTATTTAGGGTTTGGATTCTATTTTACGATCCAATATTTGTTTATGTTGAAATATGATTGGAAGTGTCGTTATTTTAAAAGTTTCCGAAATGGCGTTGTGGTTGGGCTGTGAACCACTGGGGGGGCCACCTGTTTTTTGTACTTCATTTGTATTAGCACAGTCAAATATCGCCGGATATATGGCCATAAAGCAATTTTTTGTAATTGACTCGATTTGCGGCGAGTTCACTTGAAGTGGGCCAATGTGAGAACGCGTTCGTAACATTGCGATACCGATCGAAAATGACAAACAATTTAACACTTGCATTCATTTCGATTTTTTAGCCTAAGTGGCGTCATTATAAGTTGTTTCTTGAGGCCTCCTGATTAAATAAATTCTTACACTTATTTAAAAATTATGGGTGTTTTATAAGTATTTTCCGACTTTAATTGGGATTTTCCAGATGGTTCACAAACCAGCCACTTTTTTGGAAAAACGAAAAATGACATCCATAGAAAATTAGATGTAGAGAGTTAAGTTTTAATCGAAACGGTAATCTGTCTTCATAAAAAAGTTGCGTTTTATGTTCACCTTTCCAACGGTATCTTAGATTTTTCGATATCTTTATTATTCGTAGTCCACTCAGATGTCTGTGGTCCGATAACACCTTCTACAGTTGATGAAAAGAACTATTACGTTATTTGTTGATCAATATACATTTATTCAGGGTACATATTTATTCAGGGTTTTGATTATATTTTACGATCCAATATTTGTTTATGTTAAAATAAGGAAAATTGGAAGTGTCGTTTTTTTTTTAAGTTTCCAAAATGGCATCGTGGATGGGCTGTGAACCACTGTGAGGGCTGGGTTATGAACCACCTCTTCTCGCACTACATTATTACTAGCACGGTAAAATATAGGCGGATTTATTAAAATAAAGTAATTTTATGTAATTTCACTCGATTTCGGTGAGTTCACTTGGGTGGGCCCATGCGAGAACGCTTTCGTATTTCACATGCAAACATATCCACACCGATTAGGATGAAAATTAAAAAAAATTGAGCACTTGCATTCATTGCGATTTTTTGGCCTAAGTGGCGTTATTATAACTTTTTTCACCTCTTGAGGCCTCCTGATTAAATAAATTCTCAACTTATTTAAAAATTATGGGTGTTTTCTTCGTCGTTTCCGACTTTAATTGGGATTTGCCAGATGGTTCGCAACCCAGCCACTTTTTTTGGAAAAGCGAAAAATCACGTCCTTAGAAGATTGGACGTAAAGAGTTAAATTTTAATCAAAACGGTAATGTCTTTATAACAAATTTACGTTTTAAATTTACCTTTCCAACGGTATCTTCGATATCTTTATTCTGGGAAAAGTTAGAGCCAAAAAACAAAACCCGGTTCAAAACCCAGCCCCCTTCCTAAAATACTACGTATGAAATGTTGTACATTATTATAAAGGTATGAAAAATCTTTTGTTTGATACCCATATCGTGTAAATCAGTTGGAGATTGAGTTTTTTTGATAAAAACTTTGAACTTTGACCCCGAGCAACGCTTTTTGTGGGCGTTTTCCACGCAAAATTTTTAGTTTGATAGGCGCCTGCTACACGTTCAATATTTATTGACGGCGATCCAGTCTCGCGATATTTATTGAACGTTTAGCATGCAATATTGATTGATCGTGATCCATATCGCAAAATATTTAAATATTTTGAAATCTGGATCGCGGATCACAAAACTGTCAATAAATATTGAACGTGTAGCATATTTCATGATATCAATAAGCGGTTCGGCAGTACATGGTGAAATTAAAATAAAATAAAACAAATAAGAAATAAAGCATATGTGCTGCCGGTAGAATCGGAGCTTACGACAGAAAAACAAATTTTGAAAGAATTAATTTTCAAGATGGAAGAATTGCTACATATTTTAAACGACGAACCACTCAGAATAACAATTATGTGAATACTGACGCGATAAAAATTGAACATGTAGCATTCGCGCGCGATCTATCAATCCATCAATATGGATCGCAATCCAAATATCACAATAAATATTGGACGTGTAGCAGGCGCCTTAGATTCACAATTCTGTTTCTTTCATGAGAGTTCGCTATACTGCACTTGTTCCGAAAAAATTTATTTCTCATTTATCAATTTTCGTCTTATCTGTCTTTTTGAAACTACCTGTATTTTTGTATCATGGGTTCAAACCATTATGAAATTATAAAAGTGAGTTCTTTATTGACAGAAAAATGAAAAAATTGGTTGACATTCTGTCTTATAGAAACGTCGATGAAAAGAATGTTATATTGTTTGCTTTAAAAAAAAGGGGGGAAACAATTTCAGCATATATTTCTATACGCGATACTAATACCAATGGTGCTTTCCTTTAATCGTTTTATTGACTTTGAAATTTGGTATCACTGTCATTTCAATTGTCAAAAAACATCAGATTTTTCAAACCGTTGTGCAAGTTTTAAAAAATACCAAGCTCTAGCTGCTCATTGTACCACAGCGCACTTCAAAATCGCGCTAAATTCTACCACGTCCCTCAAAACGAGCAACGCAGAGATGTGTGGAGCAAAGTATGTGGCGTAAAGCTAAGTAAATGTGCGCGGGTTTGCGAAAACCACTTTGAAGAAGCTGATTTCGTAACTGCCGCAACGGACCACAAAAGCGTTTGCGAAAAGGTGCCGTCACAATGGTGGTTTCCTGGCTACTCAAACCCAGTATGTATACATATTGAAACGAAAAGGCACTCTGTGCTGTGCATGAACGCTTTTGCAAGCATACTTTTAGGCATGCACTTTGAAGTACAGCGAAACTGGTATAAATTCGCTTGGTATAGTCCGATATGGCAAGGATGGTTCTCGAAGAAATGGGCTGTGCGAGAATGGTCGAGCGCTTTCCAATTGGAAGTTGCAAGAAACTTCGGCGCGATAAGAAAACTGGTATAAAAGCAGCAGTGGCAGCGCAAGGGGTCGAGTCTGTGTTGAGCAAGCAAAGTGGTAACAAGTGTAGATAAATAAAGTGATTGTTGATTTTTGCTGAATGATTGAAGTTGTTTTATTTTCAAAACCAATCCAAACGAACCTGTGAAGTAATTTTTGTAACAATATTTATGTAAATATAAAAGATAACGTATATTCGCTGTATCGAAAGTATAACAGAATTATTCTTTCTATTACACAATTGAAAAAATAAGCGACAAAGTTCTTGACGAAGCGTCCAATGTCGAATTGACCCGCGAAGTTAAACAATTATTTTTTAAATGTCGCAATCACTTTAGGTTAAAAGTTTTAAATAGAAAGATAAAAAATAATCAAAATAAAAAATCAAATGAAATGCAAATAATAATAAACTAGTCTTAACCTTTTGCTGCAATCACTATTTATTAATTTGTATTTGAAACTTTTAATTTACTTCGTCGTTTTTCCCCTTCTTTTGAATGCGTACTAAACATTGGTTCTCGTTCTATAAGACAGTGTCAAAAACGAGCTGTCAAGGAAGATCTCACCTTTATAATTGCATCATGGGTTCAACCTGAATAAAAACTAAAATGTGACGGTTTGGGAACAGTTTGTTAAGACGTTGGCAAGTGCCAACGTGTTAACAAAAGCAACATTAAAGTCATTATTACATAAACAATTGTAACCCTCACCCCGCTTTGCTTTTCCTTCGCGTTTTGCTTTTAGTAGAGCCATGGCATTACTGCGCTTGTCATCCGTGCGGTTCATCTCAACGTTTTTTTTTCGCTCCTTGGAGCGTTCCTTATGGTCAAAGTAGTCTACTGTTCCGAGCGGTGGTTCGTCCATAGAAGGTGGTTTTTCAGGCGGCAGAACGTTGCTCGAAGTGGTTGCTGCTAAGCTTAGGTTTTCTTCCTCTGAAACCAAGCGGTTAGATTTTGATTGAGTTTCGATAGGCGTAGCTTGGGTCTTTTTCAGAGGTACACTTTCCGTACTAGATTCGGTTTTGTGCTTTTTTTTCAGATTGACCTTTCTTGCATGTTCGTTCCTCACTTTGAGCTTGTTGACCTTTTCACAGCGGCGAGCCAGCTTCAGTTTTCGCTCAATTTCCCAGCGTGTCCGCATAATATCGCGCTGTTCAATACGCTTAAAAATTTCAGTTTCACGTTCTTTTTCGGAAAGTCCACTAAGCCGTTTGCGATCTGCCTCGTCACCCATCAGGTTCTCGTCGTACCCATCGTCAAATTCAGAGTCAGAGCTAGAGTCCAATGAGGTTCCGGAGGAGTTAGAGGCAGCAGAATCCACATCTCCATGGTCCTCACTATCCGAAACTTCTCCCTCTTCTTTGCATGAAGGAGCCGCTCTGCTTTGAGATTCCCTCGCATCGTCTGCATTGTTGCTATTTCGATCCCAATCTTCACCTGACGATTCGGAGCTTTTGTTGACTTTCTTTGTGCGCTTTTTCTTGTTCATGGGGTTAGTATCGGCATCACCTTGTGCCCAATCAGAATCAGAGTTAGAGGTGGAAATTCCAGATGTGTTGGGTGGATCCTGGTTTGTCTTTGCTCTTTTATTTGCCAAAGATAGTAGATCCTGTGAAAAGAAGATGTTATTTTGCTTTGTATTTTGAACCTATCGATCTGTGTGTCTCATACCGAGGCAGCCACTACAACCTAACCTTCCACTTATCGATAATTAAGTAATAAAAAAATTAACTAAATTTCAAATGTTTCCTTTAGAACTGCCTAACCACACTTTCATACCCACCGATTCAAGATTTGACGCCGACTCGTTATCGCTAGAGTCCTCGGAATCTATCAGCGATTGATTTCGACGTTTTCCCATGACCCTTCAAATTTTTCAACAGACTAGCAAACCTTTTTGCATCAACATCCAAACTTAGAAACAACTATAATCTTCAATTTCCACCCATCAAAAGCCCAACACAACTATTTCTTGATTTTATGTATTTGTAAAACTAGCTTCTCATCAATAATAAGCAGGGTCGTATTTACAAATCATTACTATCGATATCTAAAGGCTGCCACATCAACAACGTATGTACCAAAAATGCATTAATAATAAAGTACAATATACCTGGCAAGATGTATTAATAAGGTGATGGCACTACTGCAAAAACAAAATTCCCATGTATTTTGTTAGTGCTTTTTTGACAATTTTTTTGCTATTTTTGACAATTAGCATGCCAATTGGCGAAAAATCAAAAGAAAATCATAAGAAATCAAAAGAAAATTAGAAGAAAAAAGTTTAAGCAGCTGTGTTGCCACCACTACCTTATTAATGTGCCTTGATACCTGGCATCATAGTAAAATTAATAATAAAAAAGCAACTACATGCCAGGAAACACGTGCTGTCTCTGCAAAAAAACGATGGCGATCCATGCTATTCAAACATAAAATACATTACGAAAATATATACATATTTCTGGAGTCTGAAAGTAATACTACGTTTACATTGAGCCCAAATTCAAATCTACGAAATGAATCATTTCAACAAAACGACGATGCAAATGCGATACAACATGACCATTCTTATCGAACGCATCGCAAAATGAAAGCGCTGTCAAAAGCTTTTGTTTCTTTTTGACAGTTCAAAATCAAAAGACACACAATTCAAATTAAAATCTGCGCAATTACCGATTGGTAAGTATCGTTTATTCGTAATTTTGGAACAAGTGCAGAATACCACACCCTTTGAAAAAACTTTTTTATTTTTTGTGTCGGGAAGGGGGGCATTTTCTTATTCTGACAAACTTAAAATTTTGCCCCGGAAACATTCACAGAGGGCGTGGTCCGCCCCCAAATTTCCAGTTATATATCCGAATTTCTCAATAAATAATCAACCGATTCTAACGATATAGGTGTCATATGAAAGGTATTTTCTTCCTTTTTCGATTAATGTATAACATTAGGTATGTAATTTGTACTAATAATGAATTATAAGAGAAGATTTGTTTTTTTTACAAAAATTTTTTAAAAACGGATTTTTTTTCTCGAAAAATACGTTATTAAGCTATTATAAGTTTGTACCATATTCTAGCCTATGAAATTCCCTTTACAATGACATATAAAAATGCACCGTTTTGTGTTTTTAAGTATTTTTTTTTAATTTTTTGTAACTTGACTTTTGGTCTTTTCTTGGCAATAAGTTTTTCCCAACTGGCCGGCCTTCGGCCGGCCGCTAAAAAAATAACTCTCATGGGAGTCACCACCACATCAGGCAGCAGTTAGGTGTGCACAGGTTTTTTTGTTCAAATCCATAGTTCCAAGCCATAGTTTTCTTGGCAATAAATTTCCCCAGGTGGCCGGCCTTCGGCCGGGCGCTAAAAAAATAACCCTCATGGGAGTCACCACCACATAAGGCAACAGTCAGGTGTCATGGGCGTAGCCAGGTAGGGGCAGGTAGGGGCAAATGCCCCAACCGAAGCCAAATGTCCTCGAAAAATTCTGCGTTTTTTAAGAAAAAATTAATCTTTGTCCTCGAGGACATTTGGAGAAAATGCTGAAACAACGAGGACTTTTCAAAGAGTATTCTCGTAAAAAACGAGGACAATTTGGGAAAAAAGCAGAAAAAAGGAGTATCAATGAAAATTTTTATACAAAATGAGGACAGTTCGCAAAATTGCAGAAAACGAGGACTTTTCAATGAGATTTCGCTAACATCTAGAAATATTACACGAGCATATTTGGGCATTTATATTTATAATTCTTCGAATCAAAAAATTCTCCAGTCAAACCTGAGATTGATTTTAACAAATGATTGTATATACACAACAGAGACCGGCAATGAGTACTAATAAAATTAGTATACTTAAGTCATGAGCCATAACAATTGGTGCAAGTGAATACTCAAACCAATTCAACAAAATACTATTACTCATTTGCACCAAATCATCAAAACACTCAAAATTTTCTTACACGAATATGTACCGGTATTTTGTGTGTCTATTGGTTACTGACTCATAATCTGATTTGACTCTTTTGTTCGTGTGATGAGTTGAGTAATAGATCGTGTTGTGCTTCGCGCTTTTTGCATAAAAGTAATATTTTGCTTTTGGACTCGTGTCGCTGCGCGTTGCTGCTGTACATTGCTTTGCATTTATTGACCTGCCTTTTGGTTTTCCGCTTTTTGTTGCAATATCCTCAATTTCAACTAAGGAGAAAGCGAAACTGAAAATTGCTCCAATGACTTAAGTCATTCCATTGAACCATTGGTGTTTCTTGGTGTTATGAGTGAATCATCTGAATGCGGCATTTTGAATGCGGCATTGCGGCAACAATAATTAGTCGCGATTGATCGTTCTAACGGTTCAGCTCAATTCAATCAATTTTTTCTTCGCTTTGTGAACATCAATTTTTGTTTTTTTTGTAATGGATAAAGAAAAAAAGAAAACCTCATGGGGTAAATTGTGGACAAAAAAATATCCATGGGTTAAAAAGGCAAGTGAGCATTCGGCGTATTGCACATATTGCAAAACTAATTTCCGAACCGACAACAAAGGAGACGGAGCTATTACAGAACATGCTAGCGGCAAATATCATAAACTACGTGCAGGAGGAGTGCAATCATTTTTTAGTAATCTCTTAATTGCTCCGTTCCATAAATTTCAAATTCATCAACAAAAAACTGATCCCTCGGAGCCAAGTATGCAAGGGTTGAAATCAATGATAAACCAAATTACAATAGTCCAATATATATTTCTTGACAAAGGACATGATTTTGATTGGCGTAATGTTAAAGTTTTAGATAAAGAAGATAGATATTTTAAAAGAAGTATTTCTGAAATGATTTTTATTAAGAGGACCAATAATACGATTAATAAACAGGATGATACCAAGAATTTGAATTCAATTTACGATAAATATTTGGGAATGTTTTAGATCCATTATTTTCTTTTTATTTTGAGGTTGTTGATTTTTTGGTTTGCTTACATGATAAGGCAGCCGCCGTGGCTCAGTTGGTTAGTGCGCGGTCCAACGAGTCGCATACAGAGCGACGCAAGATTGAATACTGCATGTAGTAACACCTAAAAAAAATAACGGGAAACTCGTTTCCTCTTTCGGTGGCTGTCCTCTCAGCTGGAAATGGCAAACCTCTGAGAGTAAAAATTGCCTATGAAAAAGCTCCCAACCTGCCGTTCGGAACCGGCATAAAACTGTAGGTCCCTTCCACCCGCGTACAAAATTCACGCGCACAACACGGGTGGTTGCGGGAAGCTAGGCCTTAGTCTCGCGTAAGCGGGCTGTCGTGCCAATCAATTATTACATGATAAGGTTTCGATAGTCATTGTGGGCAGTGATAAATGTTAGTCCCGTTACAAGGCTCTTTGAATGATGACGTCTTTCTAAATTTTACGCCTTTTTTCAAAGAATTGTATATATTCATATTTTTCCTTTTTTGGAGAAAGTCAGGAAGATTCTGAAGGTGAATCATGGCCTTTGACGTGTTGTTTTTGTGACGAATATATTTGACACGCGCTATACTGCGTTTTATCATGAACGACCTTCATGTGGAATATATGAATTTCTTAATATCTGTGAGTTTTTCTTAATTGTGTATTTTTGTTTTTTCTTTTTATTATTTTCATATTTTTACTGAGAATGATAGTTTATGTAGATTCTGAAGAGGGCTTCATTTAAGCCGAAATATATATTGGACTATTTTAATTTGGTTTATCATTGATTTCAACTCTTGCATACTTGGCTCCGAGGGATCAGTTTTTTGTTGATGAATTAGTTCAAAGTGTTTTGCGATTTATACTTTTGAAATGTGCGTATATTTGTATAGAACCGGTTGCTCCTCCACTGTCGAGCCAAAGTGAAGCTGGCACGTCAAGCCAAAGTGATGCTGTAGATACCGTAGAAAGGTCGTTCAGCACTTTGCGGCGTGTTAAAACCTGGCTAAGATCAACCATGGGCGAAAATCGACTAAATGGTAAAGTTTTAGAAAATTAATTTGATTCATTTCATATGATAACGATGTTTTTATTTTTTTCAGGACTATGCATGCTCAGTGTGCATCGGAAAATGGTAAAGGAAAGAAAATCCGAAATAGAAGATGAAGTCCTCAGGAAATTTGCTGAAAATCCCAGAAAATTGGTTTTATAAAACGCGAAATCAATGGTAAAAATTTATAAAATCAATTTGATTCATTTCATGTACTAACGATGTTTCTCTATTTTGAGAAACCAAAAAATGATACTTTTAAAGTATCTCTCAATATTCTTGTCAATAAATATGTCCTACTTTTTTTTTCAAAAAAATGTCCTCGTTTTTTCATGGATTTTTGAGAAATTGTGTGTGCACAGTATTTTTGTTCAAATCCTTTCATAGCAGAAAATCGTTCTTAAGCAAAACCTTCATAAGCGCTTTCTCAATACGGTGCTTTTACCTCAACTTAAATTTTACTATTGAAGCCAAATTACAGTTTCTAAATGTTTTATATTTCGTTGTAAAGGAAATTTCACAGACTATAATACGGTTACAAACTTATAATAGCTTAATAATGGATTTTTTCGAGAAAAAAATCCGTTTTTAAAAAATGTTTGTAAAAAAACCCATTTTCGCTTATAACTCATTATTAGTACAAATTACATATCTACATTAATACCTACATTAAGAAAATACCTTTCATATGACACCTATATCGTTAGAATTGGTTGATTATTTATTGAGAAATTCGGATATATAACTGGGACTTTGGGGCCGGACCACGCCCTCTGTGAATGTTTCCGGGGCAAAATTTTAAGTTTGTTAGAATAAGAAAATGCCCCTCTTTCCGATAAAAGGAAAAAATAATTTTTTTAAGAGGGTGTGGTATTCTGCATTTAAGCCGTAATTTTAACAATATTATTACATTTAATGTAAATATTTTCTTTTATTTTTTTTATATTGAATACCTAGATATGGGGAAAGCCAAAAAAAGAAAGTTTCTGTGGTCAGCGGCTGGAGAAGAGTTCCTTTGCGAGCTGTGGCGAGAGAAAATTGTAGAATTGCGCGGGGCAAGATACTGGGAGTCACTGGGAGAATCTGGACTGTGTGTCTCCAGTGAGGAAGTCCGAACAAAGATAAATAACCTCACTGGTAGATATACTTACTTACTTAACTGGCCATAACAACCCGTTATCGGGTTACGGCCTGCCGCAAAACTTCTCTCCAGGCGCCTCTGCTTCGCGCGCGCCTTCTCCAGTTGGTCACACCAAGAGATACCAGGGCCTCTTCCACTTGGTCGCCGTCGACCACCAACCATCGCATCGAATACCTTTTTCGCCGGAGCTTCGTCGTCCATGCGGCAGACATGACCGAGCCAGCGTAGCCGCTGGATATTAATTCGCTGCGCTACGTCCATGTCCTTATACAGCTCATACAGCTCGTTATTGGTTCGTATGCGATAGTCGTCACCAACACGAACAGGGCCGAAGATTTTGCGAAGTACCTTCCTCTCGAACACTCCAAGGGCCGCTATGTCGTTTCGTGTCATTGTCCATGCTTCAGCGCCATAGAGGAGCACGGGCAACATAAGCGTCCTATAGAGTGAAAGCTTTGTCGGTCGAGAGAGGTATCTACTTCTCAATTGCCTACCGAGACCGTAGTAGCACCTGTTGGCAAGAGTTATCCTTCGCTTTATCTCCAGACTGACATCATTGCTGCTGTTGATGGCGGTGCCAAGATAGACGAATTCCTTGACAACTTGAAAGGTATACCTGTCGGCCTCGACGTGAGACCCTAGCCGCTGCGAATCCCTGCGTGTAGACAGCATATACTTCGTCTTGCCCTCATTTACCACCAGACTCATTTTGGCAGATTCTCTTTCGATAGCCGCAAAGGCAGCGGTGATATCTCGCTTGTTACGTCCGATGACATCAATGTCATCAGCGTAGGCAAGGAGCTGGACACTTTTGTTGAAGATTGTGCCATTACGATGTACACCGGTCTTGCGCAGAACACTCTCCATGGTGAAGTTGAAGAGGTCGCAGGACAAAGGATCACCCTGTCTGAAACCTCGAACGGTATCAAAGGGGTCGGAGAGGTCACTTCCAACCTTGACGGAGCTGCGCGTATTGCTCAACGTTGCTCTGCAAAGTCTCACGAGCTTTGCAGGGATACCAAGTTCAGACAATGCGGCATATAGGCGATCCCTTATCGGGCTATCGAATGCGTCCTTGTAATCGATGAAGAGATGGTGTGTATCGATTTGATTCTCATGGGTCTTCTCCAGGATTTGGCGTAAAGTGAATATCTGGTCGATGGTGGACTTACCAGGTCTAAAGCCGCACTGATAAGGTCCAATCAGCGCCTTGGCGAGTGGCTTTAATCTTTCACATAGTACGCTCGTCAGGACCTTGTATGCAATGGGAAGTAGGCTTATACCCCTGTAGTTGGCGCATATTGTTGGGTCGCCTTTCTTCAGCACAGGACAAAGGGCACTGAGGTTCCAATCGTTGGGCATTCGTTCCTCCAGCCATATTTTGCAAATGAGCTGATGCATGCACCCAATCAGCTCACCGCCGCCGGCCTTGAACAATTTAGCTGGTAGCCCATCCGGACCTGCAGCTTTATTGTTCTTGAGTCGCTGGATAGCGACCCGGACCTCGTCATGGCTGGGCGGTGGGACATCCACACCGTCGTCGTCGATTGGTGCCATCTGGACATCTGTACCACTGGCGGTATTGTTCCCTTCGTCTCCTGCGAGCAGCTTGGTGAAGTGCTCCTTCCACAACCTCAGCACACCCTGCGCATCCGTAACCAGATCCCCCTTTTCGTCTCTGCAAGAAGATGCCCCAGGCTTAAATCCTTCCGTGAGACGCTTAACTTTTTGGAAGAATTTTCGGGCGTCATTCCTGCTCCCGCACTCCTTGATTTCCTCACGCTCGCGCCTTTTTTGCTCCCGTTTCTTGCGTCTAGAAAGGCTCTTTCTTCCTCTCCTCCCGGCATTTTTCTGTCACGGCTCGCGTGGCAGCCGACTGCAGGGTCTTCTTGTATGCAGCATTCTTCGCTGCAGTGGCTGCGCGACACTCTTCATCGTACCATTGGGTTTTTGGTGGTGGGCGTCGAAAACCAAGGACATTTTTTGTGGCGGCGCGCATAGAGTGGGATAAGTGAGCCCATAATCCGCCGATGTCATCAGGTGGAGAGGGGGAGCGATCGAGCTGGTTGGAGAGTTGAGCGGAGTAGGCTTCGGCTACCCCTTGTGATCGCAGCTTGCTGATGTCCAGCTTTCTTGGCAAACTAGGTTGTGCGGTCTTCGCTGCACAAAGACGCATGCGTACCTTGGCTGCAACAAGGTAATGGTCCGAGTCGATGTTGGGACCTCGGAACGTGCGCACATCTAGAATGCTAGAAGCATGCCTTCCATCAATCACAATGTGATCAATCTGGTTGCGGGTTGATTGATCGGGGGATAACCAGGTCGCCTTGTGGATATCGAGGTGCTGGAATCTGGTGCTACTAACTACCATGTTTCGTGCCGCGGCGAAATCGATCAGCCTCAAACCGTTGTTTGTAGTGGTCGTATGGAGGCTGAACTGCCCGACAGTGGGACCAAATATACCTTCTCGCCCGACCTTTGCATTGAAGTCCCCGAGGACGATTTTGACGTCATGGGCCGGGCACCCGTCGTAGACGTCCTCGAGCTTCGCATAGAAGGCATCCTTGGCCGCATCGTCCTTCTCTTCCGTCGGGGCGTGCGCGCAAATTAGGCCGATGCTAAAGTATTTAGCCTTGATGCGGATCGAAGCCAGTCGTTCGTTCACCGGAGTGAACCGAGAGACGTGGTGGCGAAGTATCTTACTGACCACAAATCCGCAGCCAAATTCGCGCTTCTCCGCATGGCAGCTGTAGTAGATATCGCAGTCTGCTCGCTTGGAGCAACCTTGTCCTGCCCATCGCATTTCCTGGATGGCGGTGATGTCAGCCTTACATTTCGTGAGGGCTTCCGCCAGTTGGATAGAGGCACCTTCCCTATAGAGGGTCCGGACATTCCAGATGCCTATCCTCAAATCATGGTCCTTGAATCGTTTGCTGTGGTCGTCAACATTGTGGGTTCCTTCCGAGGCTTGCTTTTTGGCTTTCATTGGTAGATGATTTTCCGTGGCGGGCACCAAACCCTGCGTACAACCCAAATTTTAAGTCCTGGGGATTGGACTCGCTGCAAACATTAGTTCACTATTCAGCGGATGCCAAATAGCTATCCAGAAGGGCCGCGCGGAGGCTGTGCATCAGCTTGGATTGGACAGGGACAAGGATCGTTCTGGCGTTCGCCAGGTTGAACGCAATCAGAGACTTTACCTTGTATGTCCGCTCCCTTCCTTCCTGGTAGATATAGGTAAATTAAATTATTCATTTCTTTGATGTGCCAGTTGCAAATTGAGTGCAATGAATGTGTTGTATTTTTTCAGAAAGGAAAAGGGTAAGGTGGGTATGTCGGGAGGAACACCCTCAGAGTGGCCTTTATATCGCACGGTACATGAAATTTTGGGCAGTTTTAAGTGCAACAACATTGAAGAGCAGATTGAAGAATGCATAGGTATATCAACATTCATTATCTATTATTACATGCAAAAAAATTCAATATAGAAAAAAACATTCCAGACTATTCCCAACATCCACAAATTCACCCGCCGACAGTTCATTAAGCAACTGCTAAGAAGCTCCTGTAGTTCCACAGTCTCCACTGTCCGAATGTGCTGGGTGCTCTAAAAAAATAAACAAAGAGACAGAAATGTCATTACTATAGACCTAATGGAAACAAAGAAGCTGTTGAAGGAAATTGCGCCAGAAATCATTGCTAGAAATTTTAAATAAAAAATTAAAACATTTACCTAAATAAACCGATATTGCAGCTCTTATATTTTCAGCTGTACGGTCATTGTCAGTCAAGGTGCAATTCCCCTCCGGCTGCGGTCGGAACAGAGATTATTTTTGTTCTCGAAGTTGGTGCATCCAACGCATATTTATAGCATCGTTTTTTTCGTTTGAAAAGTTATGCAAAACGCATGCACTTTTTATAATAAGACTTGTGTTGTCAATGTGGTTGTCAAGGCCTTTCCCATTTCGTCGAAATCTACTTTTCAGCTGTCCAAATGCATTTTCAACCACTCTTCTGCATTTCGAGATGGTATAATTGAATTTTTTTTCATACGCATTCGCAGTTGCTTTGTATGGGTAGGGTTTCATTAATATATCCGAAAACCCGAGTCCGCGAGCAGCACAACTGGAATATTCACTCCCTTTATTGGGGTAGACATTTGCTTCAGAATAGAGTTTAGATGATGCTGTTTTAAGTACGATTTTTCGAAAATTTGGGAGTCATTGCACCGGCCAGGGGCGCCAACATTGATATACATAAACCTGTACCTGAAATTGAGAAAGAGAAAATGAAAGTCGTGGAGTATTATTTTGCAAACTAAACTCTGTACCAACCTATAATCTACTGAAGCAAGTAATACTGTGGAATACCACCCTTTGTAGTTATGGTAGTCAACGGCATCATCGGACCGGGGTCGTACTTCAAAGTGGCACCCATCTAAAAAGGATTTGAGTTAAGGGGGTATTACGATTTTTGAAATTTTTTTTTCGATTTTTTTGTTATTGTTTCATTCTATTCGTATATGCGTCTAGAATTCGTCCCCCGAATATCAGATCGATCCGTACATTAGAAAAAAAGTTATTGATATATATATTGTTATATGTATGCGTGAAAAAGAAGCGAACGCAGGGCGCGCAGGAACATTTAAACGCGTTTTTCTCGAAATCATGTTTTTGAAATCGGTTCCAGCTCGGGAGAAAAACTGTAAAGTGCAATCGGCCTAATTTTTTTTCTACTTATTTTTAAATACAATATCTAGTGCCTGACGAGAGCTTTTCTTTTTTACTTCGTATTTTTTTTTCTACACGACTTTTCGTCCCAAAAAAACGACAATTTTTCGTATGTTTTTTTTAAAGTGCTGCCATTTTGTTACATTTAAAGTTAGAAAAATTTCCTCTCGTCAGGCACTAGATATTGTACTTATCTTTCAAAAACACTTTGATTTTTTTATTTCAGATATGCAGAATTGCTGATCTAGCTGGAACCGCAACTGATTTGCCGACTGGGATGTCCACTTCAGCGCCCTCTATAAATTACACTTTAAATGAAAATGTCAAACAAAAATTTTTTTTTGTACTCTTGAAGTTTGATACTACGATGTGTAAAAAGATTTGAATAAAAAAAGTTTTTCAGTTTCTCAAAAAAAAAAGTTGAAAATTCATTGAAAATCGCCCAAAAAAATCGTAATACCCCCTTAATAAACACTTGTTATACGTGCATAACTGAATTTTGTTTTACCAACAGCGCTGATGCATTGCCGGAATCCTAATTTTTTGAATCCTTCGACACAATTTCGCACTGTTGATTCATTAAGTGGATACGCATTCAGATATTTAGGTTTTATAACAGACCAAACTTCCTTACAAAATTCCTTTAAAACCATGCAAACTGTAGATTTTGAAACGCCGATTTCCTATTGTCCTGTATTTTGCGGAAGAGCCAAGGGCGTAAACGGCAATTGCAGTCCTTTTGTCCAACGGTATAGGTTGGCGAAAATTAGATGCACTTCTTGTCAAATTTTTCATGTTATCCACTAATTCCATGAACGTTTCTCTTGTCACCCGAAAATTTTCCTTGAAGAAGTCGTCGCCGCTTTCGGGAACTTCTTGCTCCCAGAAATTGCTTCGGCTAGGCTAATAATTGCAGAAACAATTATACACGTTTGCTATTTCACTTTCAACACACTAAAGTACCTTCATCCAAAACCGTTTGCTTTCTTTCGGGCTCCCGATGGACAAGCGAACCAACATATGCAATTGCAATTGGACTCTGATTTTGTTTAGTTTATGCGTCGGCGATTTTGCGTATAATGATTGCTGGAGCGCGTAAGGGCTTCTAAAGCAGCTCGTAATTGATTAAATCGGTTGATTTGGTCTATTATTACAAAATTCTGCAGATTTGTGTCCATTTTCACAATTTTTAAAATTCACAGCGTAAATTCAAAATTCAAAACAACACAAATCAGCTGTTAAACGAAATGCGAATGAGGCAATGTAAACACTTTGAAATGACTCATCTCAAACTACGCATTTTGGCTCAATGTAAACGTAGTATAAGGCATTATTTTCTGAAAGACGGACCGTTTGTGTTATTAGAATAAGTCTAGACTAGTCTTGACACTCCTGTAAAATGAAGTGGCAGCACTCATATCGGCCTGTCAATATTGTTACGAATACTAAGTCTAGTGGGCTGTTACGTATCACTGGATTGTGCAATTTGAAAATGAAACAACTTTAATTATTCCAACGCAGCCAATTCAAAACCAGGAGTCACTTTATTATTCACAGTTTTACACTTTACTGTTTGTACATTTAATTACTCCGTGTGGCAACTTCACTTGTCAAAACCAGACTGACTCGCTGCGCCGCATCCGGCTGCCTTTTATACCCGTCCGGCCATCGCGCAGATCGTTCTCGCACATTCCCGAGTGGACTAAAGGTTTCCCGTCGTTGCCACATTGAATTATAGCACGGCGCGAAGCGGCAGGGTTGCTTTGCACAGCGACAGACTGCCTTATCGTTACAATATCAAGACCCATCCTTGTCACATTAAGAGCCGGCCGGAAACATGCTTCCCACCACGAAAGATAATGCGCAGATAACGTTGTCAGAGAAAGCTTAAGTCGTATGTTCTCGAAAAGTCAGTAGAACATACGACTTCGTTTCCTAAACCCATGTTATATTTGTTTACTTATAGTGGCAACTTTAGCCATTGCTGTTTCTCGTAAAAAAGTAAGCAGCATTGTTTAAATCGATAACTATGTTTATAAAAGAGTTAACAACACGTTCGCGGTCGTTAGCAACCATAGTGAAATAAATAAAGTGAACCAGATACTGACAACTCCCTTGAGTCTGCTTTCTTATTTTATGTCACTATAATACAATGAACAAATTTGTAAAATACTTAACTCTTTTTGTTCAAAAAATAATATTTTTTTCAAAAGGAAGAACGTCTGCAGCATGGCTCAATAATAAGGTTAAAGCATCCATAAATGAAAGAATATAAGATTACGACATCCGAGTTCTGACGTCATGCGTACTCATTGCTAGCCCCACCTTCAAAAAATTTTAGTTCTAAACGTATTGTTACGAATACTACGTCTAGTGGACTGTTACGTATCACTGGATTGTGCAATTTGAAAATAAAACACGCTCAGTTTCTTAAACGCAGACAATAAAATAAACCAACAGTCACTTTATTATTCACAGTTTACACTTTACTGTTCGTACACTTAAGTATTTGCTTAATTACTCCGTGTGGCAACTTCACTTGTCAAAACCAGACTGACTCGCTGCGCCGCATCCGGCTGCCTTTTATACCTCTCAGGCCATCGCGCAGATCGTTCCCACACATTCGGGAGTGGACTAAAAGTTTCTATCATTGCCAGGTTGGACTAAAAGTTATTATCGCGGCCGTCGCTGCCAGATTGGACTAAAAGTTACTATCGCGGGCGTCATTGCCAGATTGGATTATAGCACGGCACGTAGCGGCAGGGTTGCTTTGCACAGCGACAAACTGTCTCATCGTTACAGTATTCAATTATCGTAATATTTTGGTCACCTAAATCTGTTCTGATACCAAATTGTTTGATAAGGATCTTTCTATGCAAATACTTTGAAGGAAAGTCTAATTTCACACAGAACAAGAACTTTTTGCGCTTAGTTTGAATTTCAAAATAAAAATGAAACGAATTTCAATTAAAAAAAATGTAGCTAGGCAGCTCAATACACAAACTGTTTGAAGCAGCGAATTTTGATTAGCCGACGTTTACTTTTGAATTTTTTGCGAGTTTTACTAAATATTATTCTTTTAAACTCAAAAAGTGATTTTTGCTTAAAAAACGAAAGTATTGAAGTGCATTTACTATAAAAGTTTAGTGTGAAAACGTGTTTTTTCTAAAATAGAAAATGCAAATCTCGGTCAGAAGGCATTGTGCAGTGGGCAAATGTGCGCAAAACAACAAGAACTTTAGTGAGTACATCTTATTTTGAAAAAGGTAGAAGAAATATTAACAAAACGTATATTTTCTCGGAGGCAGCCGCCATGCTCAGCGATTTGAGTACGCGACGTCGGCACCACAGCAGCCCAGCGGGCCTCAGCGGACATGGCTGCTTCAAAATCTTTCTCCACCGCTGTGAATACGAGTGGGATCTCCGAACTCTGCAGCCTTAAAACCCTTGTGGACCCGAAACATGCCTTTGCATGACCCAGCTTTGACGGTCAGTGAGCGACAAAGCCGAGGTTTTGCACAACCTCCGCACCCTTGAGCAAGCCAGGCAAATACGCGAGCAGCGTTACGTGCAGATACAACCTGGGGCGTAAGAGGTAAGCAGTCGAACGAAGACTGAACCGTGTCAACGGACTAGAACTTATAACATGTAGACAAACCAACTTGAACAAATTCGAGCTTTAAATTTAACTCTGCCTCCTGACGACATTCCTGACGTTCGTACCAGAGAGGGTAAATCAGATTTGAGAAAGATGGTTTGGGGGGTTTTGAATTTGATACTTTCCATCTCCAACCACAACTAACACAATAACGCGTGCACAGTGGCAGCAGCAATACAAGCAACAACAGTTAGAGGAGGAGTGGAGGAGGGAGTTGAAGTGAGGGTGAAGTACTGGCCAGTGGTAACCATAACGGCGAAGAATGCGCGCGCCATCATTGCAATAACTGTTTTGAAATTATTAATTAATTAATTTAATTGATTGGCACGACAGCCCGCTTACGCGAGACTAAGGCCTAGCTTCCCGCAACCACCCGTGTTGTGCGTGTGAATTTTGTACGCGGGGGGAAGGGACCTACAGTTTTATGCCGGTTCCGAACGGCAGGTTGGGAGCTTTTTCATAGGCAATTTTTACTCTCAGAGGTTTGCCATTTCCAGCTGAGAGGACAGCCACCGAAAGAGAAAACGAGTTTCCCGTTATTTTTTTTTAGGTGTTACTACATGCAGAATTCGAACTTGCGTCGCTCTGCATGCGACTCGTTGGACCGCGCACTAACCAACTGAGCCACGGCGGCTTGAAATTATTACTATGAAATTATTTTCAATATGAAAATATATACATATACAAAACATATATGTAAACAATTTCACTAATTTTTTGTTTTTTAGTTTAGTGTGTTGTTCGTCCCACTGTTCCTAAAAAAAAGAATTGACATGTTGGGATAATTTCAGTGACGTCATGAGTGCCGCTGTCAAATTATCTGTCTCGGATGTCGTAACCTTATATTCAATAAACCTTGATAGCATCCCCGAAACACGAAAAACATGTATTTTGTTGGAAGGATTGTTTATCGCTACTGTCAAAATCAGCTTTTTTCCGACGAAAGAGGGAAAAACTGAAAACAAACTAAAGTGATTGTAGCCAGACGACGCTGTATTTCGAGTAAAAAACGAGAAAAGTGATCAGGTCAGGTGTTTTCATTTCAACCGATTCGGCAACACTGCACTATTGCTGATACGGACTATTTTGGCAGAAGCGATAAACAATCAGCCGGTGGCTTGCTACAACCTTATTGTTGAGCCACAGTCTGCAGCATAGTAAAATAATAATCAATGACTACATGACGCGAAACTGAGAGGAGTCACGGTTGCTAATTCGGTCAAACCAGGCCCCAGAGTCGCAAATTCGGTCAAACCAGGCCCCAGAGTTGATTAGGGTTCGTACAGCAAATTCGCCATACAAAAGTCAGGGCAAGGGCTGCTGGTGCGTTCGAAGTTTATTTGCAAATGAAATAATTGTTTTTTTTCTTTCGTTCTGTAGTACGTTTATAGGAAATTGATTGCAAAAAAAATGTTGTTGCTGAAAAACGTCATAAGTATGTTCCAACGTGTTTTAATATGATTTAACTTCAGTTTTTGCTGATTGCCCTCAAAGCCTTAACGTTTGAATTGCTTGTGTTGCAGCTCTGCGTTTGAAAAGAGTTCAACTTGCCATCACTGTTTCTTGCTGCACTAAAAACGGCAAACTCAATGAGACATGAACTGAATGAAAAAGCAACCGAATATCTGCTGACTTTACCGTTTAAATAATTTATTTATGCTTTCTGTTGGTACGGGTAACAATCAAAATGACTTCGACCATTAAAACAAGGTTTTTCGCAACGTTATATTTACAGCAAATAAGAAAAGTTATCACTTTAAGATGCAAACAATTGACTGGTAACCGGTGCTGTACGAATGTTTGAGTAAAAATACCCGTACACTATCGGACGATTGTAAAAAGCAAAAAATGGTCTGAAAATCATTTCCCCTGCCAATTTCGCGTCATGTAGTCATTGATAAAAATTACTGATATGCCGAAGGAATCGTGCACACTACGTAGAATTGCTCATGGAGGCACGATACCCATGTACTCAGTACCTTTAAATGTGTAGCAAAAAAGAAAGTGGGAAAGTATTTGTAATACTGAGCTTGGCACACATACGTTCGAAAACAGTAAACTCAAACAGGTTAATTCAAAACGAATTGATGTGAAAAAATTCTCAATGCAATTGACATTTTTTAAGGGTGTCTGGTATTAAGGGTAGATTAGATTAGATTAGATTTGGGATTCGGACAACACCTGCCCGAGACACTGCGTCCAAATAGTGAACTATTGTGTCATGTCCCTCTACGTTACTGGAGGAGTTCGTGTCCTCCAATGTTATCTAGGAACTCCTTTAGTTTCCTTAGATTCATTTCAGACAAATCTCTTGTCTGTATTACCTCCTTCCCTAATATTCGCTTTCTTGCCTGTATTAGGGCAGTGCATTCAGTTATAATATGTATAGAAGTCTCTTCTTCTTCCATACAAAATCTGCAAAGTTCGCTGTCCGTTAGTCCCAGACGCGCCTTATGCATATTTAGCAGACAGTGTCCACTTAGCATCCCCGTCATGACCTTGAGCTCCTTTCTGCTTAGGTCAATTAGGTACCTGGATTTCCTTTCCGAGTAGGCTGGAAAGAAAAGCTTGGAGCATCGTTGCCCCATTGTGTTCGACCATTTGTGGTTTGCTCGATTAATGAATTCCTGTTTAACACAATGTCTGTAATGAGACTTGCTAACACCTATGATTGGTTCAGGTCCGTAGGGCCGGCCAGCAGCCCCATCCTTTGCCAATCTGTCCGCTTCCTCATTACCATCGTGCCCACAGTGCGCAGGGATCCAGTGTATTATCACTTGGTTTTCCCTTGAGAGATCCTGGAGAACATTTGCTGTCTCCCAGACCAGTTTGGAGTCAAATGTCATCGAGCCTAGGGCCTTGATTGCCGCCTGGCTGTCTGACATTATGATTATCCTTTTCCTTCTAACATTGAGTGTTAGTAATTTCCTGGCACACACATTTATGGCAAAGACCTCAGCCTGAAAAATCGAGGCTTTGTCCCCAAGACTTACAGAAGACTGGAAACCGGAGCTAAATATTCCTGCCCCTGTTCCTTCTTCTGTCTTGGACCCATCGGTGTACCAGACAATGTCCTCACACGTGAGACTGATCTTTTTATCAGCCCAGACCAACCTGTGAGGTATATACGTTGCGTAACTTTTTCTGAAGAGGTGCTTCTGGGGCATCTGGTCCAGAGGCATCCAAAAGCCTCCATCCCGCCTCCTGTCCCTCAGCAGAGATCGGTGGCCGATTGCCTGTGCATCCCTTGGTATGGATCCATTATGCATCAGCCTGTGTGTGCTATTGGTTGCTGCCATCTGCACATTCAGTTCCAGCGGTAGCATTCCCAATATAACATTGAGAGCTGCAGTTGGAGTGGTTCTGAGACATCCTGTTATACAGGTATTCGCTAGTCTCTGTAGTTTCTCTAGCTTAGTCGCAGTTGTTACTTCTGTGGTTTTCTTCCACCAGACTATCGCTCCATAAGTGATAGTTGGCAGAATTACTAGGGTGTAAATCTTCTGAAGCCATTTCGGCCTCAGACCCCAGTTTTTCCCACAGATCCTCTTGCAGCTCCAGAGGGCATTACCTGCTCTTGTAAGCATGCGATCTACGTGGGGTCTCCAGATCAATTTACTGTCTAGAGTTACCCCTAGGTACTTAACCTCCTTCGAGTAGTCAAGTTCTTTACCAAAGATCCTAAACTGTCTTAGGTTTAATTTCCTTTTAAGAGTGAAAGGCACTACAATGGTCTTATCTGGATTCACAGACAGTTTCTGTCTGACGCACCAGCACTCCACTGTGTTCAACGCGTTCTGGAGCAAGTCTGAGACGGTTTGTCCATCTCTGCCCCTGACTGCGATTACTAGGTCGTCTGCATATGCAATGACTTCATGTCCCTGCTCTGTAAGAGAGCGGATTAGTCCGTCAACGACCACAGACCACAGCAGCGGGGATAGGACTCCTCCTTGGGGACACCCCCTTGCTGTTTTTGCAGAGAGCTCTACTCCCCCTAAGCTGGACCGAATCACCCTGCTTTCGAGCATTGATGATATCCATCTTATGAGAGTGGTAGGCACCTGGAAGTCTTCTAGCGCTGTTTCTATCGCTTCGAAGGTCGTGTAGTTGAAGGCCCCTTCAATGTCTAAGAAACCTGCCAGGCAGATCTCCTTCACTTCCAGGGACTTCTCAATTTTGCCTACCAGCACTGATAGGGCCGTTTCTGTGGATCTACCTTTCTGATAGGCGTGTTGATTCGTGCTAAGGGGACACCGGGTTAGAATTTCTTCCCTCAGGAAGCGGTCAACAACCTTTTCCAGTCCCTTTAGCACGAAGGGCATTAGGCTTATTGGCCTGAAGGATTTAGGGTCCTTTTTGTTGGATCTTCCAGGTTTTGGCAAATAGATCACATTTACTGCTTTCCAGGCCTCTGGAATATACCCATATGCTAGACTGCATGAGTATATCTTTGTTAGAATAGGCGCTAGTATATTCATTCCCTTCTGCAAGAGTGCCGGGAATATGCCATCTCTTCCCGGTGCTTTGTACGGGGCGAATGATTCCAGCGCCCATTTAACTATTTGCGCATTGCCCCTGGCTTTGGCCGTTCTCCAATCTTCCCTACTTGGACAATACGACTGTCCCGTACTGTCAATCAGAGGATCGGCTGTCAATATGTTCGATCCCGGGAAGTGTGTATTAGTGAGTAGGGCAAGCGATTCCATCTCACTTTTTGTGGAGGACCCATCTACATCCACTAGAGTTCCGATTGGACAGGATTTTTCCATCGAGAGGATCTTCTGTAGCCTGCAACTGGAGGACATATCTGATACGTCCTCACAGAACCGCCTAAAAGATTCTCTCTTGGTCTTCCTGATCTCTTGATTGTATTTAGTGAGGGTCTGGGAGTAGGTGTGCCAGTCATTATTGCGCTTAGCTCTGTTGAACAGTTTCCTTACTTCCTTCCTTAGCTTGCTAAGGTGACCGCTCCACCATGGCGTCTGCCTCTTAAAGGTCTTGGTCTTTAGGGGACAGTTTTCTTCATAGGCATTGAGGATGGATCCCTTGAGCGTTGTCGAGGCCCTTTCCAATCTGTCTATGGTATCTATCCTATTCTCTATTCGAGAGGGAATAAGCTGTTCCAACTGGCTGCAGTAACTGCCCCAGTCGGTCTGTCTTTTTGGTCTAAATGACACCTTTTCAAGCTCCCGATTCCCTAATGTGAACCTGATCTGCCTGTGGTCTGAGCATGACGGCTCATCGGATACCCGCCAATTACTGACAAGGTTTGTTGTCATTGAGGTTGTCAAGGGCATATCCAAGACTTCCTCTCTGACCCTAGTCACAAACGTAGGACTGTCACCAACATTACATATTGTTACGAATACTAAGTCTAGTGGGCTGTTGCGTATCTCTGGATTGTGTAATTTGAAAATAAAACACAGTCAGTTTCTAAACGCAGACAATAAAATAAACCAACAGTCACTTTATTATTCACAGTTTACACTTTACTGTTCGTACACTTAAGTATTTGCTTAATTATTCCGTGTGGCAACTTCACTTGTCAAAACCAGACTGGCTCATCGTTACACTGCCCACCACTTAGACTTGTTCGTCCCGAACAAGTGCCGAGGCTCCGCTGTGATGAGGCGCCAGGCGCTCCAAATGGACTACCTTCAGCTTAGCGCCTCTATTGTTGCAACGTTGAATCCGGTATACCACGTCGTTAATCCTAGTCACGACTTCGTAAGGTCCTTCCCATGACGCTTGAAGTTTCGGAGACAAACCTTTCCTCCGCTGCGGGTTGTAGAGCATTACCAAATCGCCTTCTTGGAACCCTGCTGAGTTGGCCCGTAGATCGTATCTGGCTTTCGCCTTATCGCTGACCAGTTTGGTGCGGCTCCTTATAAACTGGTGAATTTCCTCCAGTTCCGCCCGCTTATTGGCCACGTAGTCCGTCTTAGCGCCTCCCGTCGTGCTGACTACCCCGAACTTCAAGTCAGCGGGTAACCGCAACTCTGTTCCGAACACTGCTCGGGCTGGAGTGAGTGATGTCGTGTCGTGCGGGGCTGACCTATACGCCATCAGGAACAGGGGGATATGCGTGTCCCAATCCTTTTGACTCCTGCCTACCACTTTCCGCAGGTATTCCTCCAGTGTCCGGTTAAAGCGTTCCACCATGCCGTCGGACTGTGAGTGCAAAGGAGTGGTACGCGTTTTCTTTATCCCCAGCAGCTCACACACTTCCTTGAATACCGCAGACTCGAAATTCCGGCCTTGATCTGAGTGCAACTCCAACGGAACTCCGAACCTGGCTACCCAGTTGTTTACCAGCTTTTCCGAGATCGTGGTGGCCTCCTGGTTAGGAATAGGGTACACTTCGGGCCATTTGCTGAAGTAATCCATTACGACCAGCACATATTTGTTGCCTTGAGTGCTAGTTGGGAATGGACCGGCGACGTCCATAGCAATCCGCTCGAAGGGCGCCCCCACGTTGTACTGCTGCATGCGGCCTCGAGATTTTCTTGTCGGCCCTTTCGCAGCTGAACATCGGTCGCAGCTCTTAATCCACTCGGCTACAGACTCCTGACATCCTACCCAGTAAAATCGTCTTTTTATTTTGGCGACGGTTTTGGTGATGCCTAGGTGCCCTCCACTGGAGTCGTTATGGTATGCCTCGATGACCTCGTTGATTCTGCTTTTCGGCACTACCATTAGGGGGTTGCTGGTACGACCATCCGCGCTCTCCCATTCGCGGTACAGGCAGCCTTCCTTCAGCCGCAGACTTTTCCACTGTGCCCAGTAAGCCTTCGCGATCGGGCTTTCACCAGCCATCTCCTGCCAGTCTGGACGTGCGCCTTGCTCCTTGCCTTCGACGATTTTTGCAAGATCCGCATCCTCATGCTGGTCCTTCTGTAGCCTCTCCGCAGACCACTCTTCCTCTGGCATGATGCTGACCAACCGGACGTCCACTATCTGTTCCTTGCTTTCGGCTCGCGAGCATTGCCTGCATTCGACTTTGCACGGACGGCGGGACAAGGCATCGGCATTCCCATGGCTACTGCCCTTGCGATGCTCTATCGTGTAGTCGTAGCTCTGCAGTCGCTCGATCCACCGCGCCAATTGCCCTTCAGGATCTTTAAAGTTCAGGAGCCATCTCAATGCCGCATGATCTGTGCGCAGGCGAAACCTTTGTCCATACAGATATTTGTGGAAGTGTTTTACGCAGTCCAATACCGCCAGCAGTTCTCTCCGTGTCACACAGTAATTGCGTTCCGGTTTCGATAAAACCCTACTGTAGTACGCTATCACTTGTTCCTGGCCGTCTATTATCTGTGATAGCACACCGCCAATACTACTCCCGCTTGCATCTGTATCCAGCACAAACATCTCCCCAGGCACGGGGAAGGCCAGAATTGGAGCGCTGCACAGTTTTTCCTTCAGACGTGCAAAAGCCTGTTCCTGCTCCTCGTTCCACTCGAAAGCTTGGCTCTTTTTTGTCAGTTTGTGCAGGCTGCTGGCTATATTCGCGAATCCCGAAACAAATCGGCGGTAGTATGTGCACAGACCCAGGAAACTGCGGAGTTCGTGTAGATTGCGTGGCCGGGGCCACTCCTTCACCGCCGTGATTTTGCCTTCATCCGTATGTACTCCGCGGGCGGAAACCGTATGACCCAGATACTTGACCTCCTTTTGGAACAGCGAGCACTTCTTTGGGTTGAGTTTAAGCCCGGCTTTTTGTATCCGCTCAAATACCTCCTTCAGCTTTCCCAGGTGGTCGTCGAAGCTTTTACCCATTACGATTATGTCGTCGAGGTACACCAGACACGTCCGCCAATGCAGCCCTTTTAGCACGCGTTCCATTAGCCGCTCGAAGGTTGCTGGTGCGTTGCAGAGTCCAAACGGCATGACGGTGAACTGCCACAAACCGTCGCCAACACTAAAAGCCGTTTTCTCCTTGTCCTTGTCTGCAAGCTCTACCTGCCAATAGCCGCTGCGTAAGTCGAGCGTGGAGAACCACTGCGTGCCTGACAGTGTGTCCAGGGTGTCATCGATCCGAGGTAGTGGATAACTGTCCTTCTTGGTCACATCATTGAGCTTCCGATAGTCCACACAAAACCGGGTACTGCCATCTTTTTTCTTGACTAGCACAACCGGCGAGCACCAGGGGCCCGAAGAAGGCTCTATGACCTTGTCTTTCCGCATGTTCTCGATCAAATTTGTGACCTCCTCCCTCTTGGCCAGAGGAACTCGTCTTGGCGGTTGGCGAATCGGTTTCGCACTTCCGGTGTCGATGTTGTGCTTCACTATGGCTGTTCTTCCGCCTGCTTCTGCCGCAAATATTGACCCATAGTGCTGCAGGAGTGACCTCGCCTTCTGTTTCTGCTTGGCCGTCAACTCGCTTATCCACTGGTTCTCCTGCGGTATGGCGTCCATGTTAAACCCGCTCTTCTTATCACCTCCAGGCGGGCTACTCTCGCAATTGACCACTGCTACAGCTTCCTTACATTCGCCAATTACCTCATCTCTCCCGACATATCTGGGTGCATTCAGGGGGTTCAGTATTCTGACTGGTATTCTGCCATTTTTAGGTTCCACTAATGTACGTCCGATGATGATGTTGTCGTGTCCTTGTTTCGGTGCTTCTACTACCCACAGCCGACTCGTCCCATCGTCCTCGTCCACCTTTGCCCACACAATCGCCTCAGAATTCGCTGGTATCCTCCTGTGTTGACACGATACAACCTTCCTTACCGCCACGTTTCGCTCATAGCCGGTGTGCAGCGGGAATTCAACGTTGGCATATCTCAGCACATTTTCCTTCAGGTCCAGCGTAAAACCGTGCCTAATCATGAAATCCACGCCGATAATCACGTCGTCCATTATATCCGCGACGATAAACTCATGTTCCAGGCTGCTGGTGCCGATAGCAATCGTTTTTGTAACTTTACCTCTTACCGGCGCGCGCTCGCCAGTCGCAGTCCGCAGCTGGATGCCATGCAGCGGTTCCCAGTTCTTTAGCAGCCTCCTTTTTATGATCGAATATGACGCTCCAGTATCCAGTGTCAACACGAACAACTTTCCATCTATCCTTCCTTCAATTGTCAAGCTGCTGGGCTGTCGTTTCAGCTGTGAGGCCAGGACGGTGGGGCGGCAGATTGTGGGGATCAGCTCACGCCCCTCTGGGCTGACCCGTTTTAGTTTAACGACTCGCCGTCCTCAGCCCTGCGATTGTTGGCTGGGCCTCGATTTTCAGTATTCCTCGCTTCAGGCGATTGCGATCGGGAACGGGAACGCCTCTTCCGTTGGCGGCACTCTCGTGATATGTGACCCTGCTTGCCACATACCCAGCAGACAACTTTAGAGGAGACCACTCGTGGCCTGCCCGGTATCTCAGAGCTTATGGCCTGGATCGGAATGTCGTTGTCCGCCTGAATCTGGCGTATCCTTGCAGGTGCATACCGAGTGCTCCCAATCCATGCCGCTTCATATGTCATCGCGCTGGTCACCGTCTCCTTAAATGTCGGCTTGCCCATCATCAACGCACTGCGACGCGTTTCTGGATCATGAAGACCTTCAATAAACGACTCAATCTTCATCCTCTCGAGATCATCAGCACCAAATTTGGGGTAGCACAACTGTACGAGCCGCTCAATGTCTGCTGCATATGTCTGCAGCGCCTCGTTGGCTCTTTGCTTGCGGTTCTTCAGCTCACAGTAGTATAGCGCATGGTTGTGCTCGTTGCTATACTTCGCTGCCAACGCTCTCATGATGGCACCGTAATCACTTCTTAAACATTCTGGAACTGATTTGATCACCTCGGCCGCAGGACCTTTCAGCGCCAGTGCCAACCTCCGACCTTTCCTGATATCTGTCCACTGATTTTCCAAAGCAGCCAAGTCGAATTGCAATTTAAATGTATCGAACGGCGCAGCACCATCATAAGTAGGCACTTCTGTTCTGCCAGCAAAACCGTCCTGAACCGGTGGCAAACACTCTCGTGGCTGTACCTCCCTAAGCCGCTCGTCCATTTTTCTGTTCATCGAGTCTTCCAGACTATCAACTCGTTTGTTCAGGGAATCATCCAGGTCGCCAACTCGTTTGTTCAGGGCATCATCCAGGTCGTCGACTCGTTTATCCAAGTGCTCTACTCGCGTCTCCAGGTGCTCGACTTTCCCATTAATCCTGTCTGAGATTTCCTCCACTTTCTGCTCCAAACGCGCAGAATTTTCCTGAAGCTTGACTTCCATTCGCTCTGCCACTTGCGCCGATATTTCCTGGGTCGCCGTCTCGACTTTTGCCGAAATTTCGAGATTCGTAGCTTCCAGCTTCGCTGCCATCTCTTGATTCGCCGTTTCCATCTGCGCCGACATGCCTTTGAGTGCAGCCATTAGTTGGCTCATGTCCAACGCTTGTATTGGCGCAGCCGCTGCAGCTGTACTCTGTAGCGAAGCAGCACCCACCGGCGACTCCTCCACCTTGGCCGACGCCTCTGGTTCTTGCGCTCCGAACTCGTGCACAGTCCAATCGACGCCTCGTGCCTCACATGCTTCTCGCAAGCGCAACTGCAACTCCACCTTTCCGCCAGCAGTCGGCAAATTCCAGGCAGCCAGCTCCTTCTTCAGCTGGTCTACCTTCAGCAGCTCGAGTTTAACCATGTCCGTACTTTTATAATTTTATTTATTTAGTTATTTTCAATTTTCCACAATCCCACTTCTGACACCAAATGTTACGAATACTAAGTCTAGTGGGCTGTTGCGTATCTCTGGATTGTGTAATTTGAAAATAAAACACAGTCAGTTTCTAAACGCAGACAATAAAATAAACCAACAGTCACTTTATTATTCACAGTTTACACTTTACTGTTCGTACACTTAAGTATTTGCTTAATTATTCCGTGTGGCAACTTCACTTGTCAAAACCAGACTGGCTCATCGTTACAATATATTTAATTCTAAAGCGAGTATAAAGTTGAAAAGTGACTCACCTCTAGCGTTTACGTCGGAGCTGCCCCACATGGTGTGATGGGCGTTCGCATCACAGCCAAGTATCAGCTCCATATTGTTGCCCCTAGCATAGGCAACTAACTGTTCTGCTAGTCTTGGAGCGCAGTGTTCGTCATCCCCAGGGAAGTACGCGGACGCTATGATGACCTCCCTGGAGTTCCAGACAATTTTTCCCGCGCAGAGATCCGGTGTAACATAATCTGTTAACGGGAAAAAGGAAATATTATTGAATATGATGCAGACTCTGGCTCTCGTGTTCGATTGGCAACATAGTACCTTACCTGCTTGGGATAGCCCTCGAATCTGTCCATTGGTGCTGGTCCATGGTTCCTGCACCAGGGCTATACTAGGACCCAAGGTGTTCAGGGTCCTAGTTAAGACAGCCGACGCTGCCACCGCCCTGTGGAGATTGATTTGAACAATCTCCATCTAGGCTTGCGGTCCCTGCGTGTGAGATCCCGCACGCTTACCTCCTCTACCCCTCGTCTGCACCCGCTCAATACTGCCCGGAGTATTTGCAGACTTATCCAACAGGCCCAGTCGTCTGGACGGATTTTCCACTCCAGTCAACCTTGTCTGTCGGACGGGTAGGCTTTGCGGGCCCCACCAATGCCTGTCTTGGCGTCCTGTCACTGGTCCGTTCGACTGTTTTGTCGGTCCGTGTGACGGGTTGCGTCCGTCCGCCAGCCGGCGGTCGGTCCCCGCTTACCCGCACCAGTGCTTGTGCGCTGGTACGCTTAACCCTGAACTGAACTCTTCCCAGCTCAAAGAAGGGAAGGTCCTTCAGCGCAGAGAGTTGCGCAACCGAGGGATCATCGATGGCCAGTGTCAACATTGTTCCCTGCGCCGCGACAGACCTGTTCAGTACCTTCCAGTTGCCTGTTGGTAGTGAACGGTTCTGCGTATGGAGCATCCGAAGAATATCGTCGGCTGGGAGAGAGCAGCCGGGGAAGAACGCAGTGGCTACGCTGGGCTTGGGAATGTCATTACCCTCCACCAGTCTCACCTTCTTCTCCGCCAGCTGGGGTTTCGACATTATCCCCCTCAGCCAATTCCTCGATGCCTCATCGGCGCAGTTCACAATTATCCACCCTGGCTTGAAGGAGCATCCTTGGAACCGAATTTGAGGGCCATCAACGGGCAGCTTACGCAGCTCCTCCTTGATAGCCCCCTCTATCGCCCTCTGCTCCTCCAAGTTTAAGTGGACAGCCGGGAATTCGTCCGGCAGAATCCCTACCTTGATCGCTGCAGCAGCTTCAGCAAAGGACGGACTAAACTTCGTCCTCTTCGGTGCGGGTTGCGCCAGTTCGATTCTGCTGCAGCCATCAGCTTCGACCACCTTCGTTGTCTCAGCCAAGACAGCTTTGAGAGCCTCCTCGTAGGGCGTACCTGCCCCCATCAGCTTCCTCAGCCCCTTCTTCTGAGAAGTCGTTAACCGCTTTCTCTTCAGAGAGATGGCTTCGGTAGCTTCTACAAGCGCAGGTAGACCCTGCGATAGTGCCCCCTCAACTGCCAAAGTTGGCGTGGTGGTCGAACTACCTTGTGAACACTCACTGTTCACCCTGCTCCTAGTCGGTCGGTCTCTCCAACCGCTAGGCAAACTTTCAGCAGATTGCTGATCAATGGCGTCAGTCTTTCCGACGTCCATACCATCCGAGGCTAGTGTAGAAGAGCTCATCATCTGGTTCGTGCGGCCACCTACTCCGCCGAGGCTTTTCGGTGGCCATTGCAAAGTGTGGGGACGGGAAGGTCGCCTATGACAGAGCCCCATGCCATGGGAAGTCCAAAATACTACCCGAGGTGGACAGGTATCGGGTAGGCTCCGTACTACTACAGCCGGTATACCCCCTGGCTGCAAACCATCCAATGGGCACGGGTCGCATAACACCCTGGATTAGGGGGAGGAAAGGAGATAGGGGTAAGACGGAACTTGGGCATAGGGATGTATAGGAGATTGGGAAGTGACTAGTTAGCCAGCCACCAAGGGCATATACAAGACCGTACCCCGCTGGCTGTTTCCAGCGGCCACCACGAGGAGGTCTAGTCACATTCCGCCAGTTCTACCGCCACCACCAGCTGGTCTACCAAGCTGGTAGTAGCAGAAGAGTAGGCAACAGACCGCTTACCGCTTATTAAGGGTATCTGGTTCACTTTATTTATTTTATGGTTCGCAAGTAATTAAAAAGATATCGCTGTTCATTTTTGCAGCTCACTGAAACTTTTAGAATAAGTTCGGGTAATGTCATATACCTGTTTCTTTTGGTCTCTATATGCATTTTCTATATGTATTTCTTAGATAGCCAGGCAGCAATAAAATCTTTGATAGGTACATATATGTAGCTCTTCCAAACTGGTTGCAGAGTGCAGGGCAGCACTGAATGACTTAGCTGAGCATGTCAGGGTTCACCTGAGTCGGGTCCCGGGGCATAGCGAAATCGCTGGTAACTGTGTGGCAGACGAGTTGGCCAGAAAAGGCACTCTGCTTCCAGCTCCTACTACGCTGTATAGCACCCCCCTTGCGACCGTCAAATTGATGGTCAAGCAGGCCTATTCCCGCCTGGCTAGCCGGCTCTGGGCGGAGAAGAACCTATGCAGGATCTCCAAAGAAACCTGGCCGTCGCTTAACCAAGGCAGAACACGATAATTACTCCAACTAAATCGGAATTCCATTTATTCCACAGTTTCTGTGCTAACTGGACACTGGACGATCGGCGCACACGCCAGAAGGCTCGGTCTTCCCTTCAATGACTTCTGCCGCAGTTGTGATGATGCGAGCGAAGAGGAGAGCGTCGAGCACCTGATGTGGCACTGCCCAGCACTAGCGAGGAGACGACTCCGGGTGCTGGGTGCGCCGTTCTTCGGCAGATTGACCGACCTTACAGGACCCAGCATCGGCCGCATCGCCCGATTCATTGTGGAATCGGGATGGCTCCTGCCTAACACCCGGGGGGGTGTGTAAGCCTGAAGCGCAGCCACGTCCTTCACTTGGTACCACAACCGGCCGCAACGTGGCCTACGTGAGCTCTTTAAGCTGCCACCCTAACCTAACCTAACCTAACCTTTGGTCTCTTAGGAGGGGATGGATGCAAGGTGACTGCTTACGCCGACGATATAGTTCTCGCCGTCTCAGGAAAGTTTCCTCACTCGATCAGAGACCTCATGCAAGTACTGATAAACAAGGTCAACGACTGGGCAACTTGTCGTGGGCTAGGCATCAACCCCGGGAAAACAGAAGTGGTCCTCTTTACGAGGAAGTACAAGCCACCTTCCATACCCCCGCTAAAACTTAACAACACAGTAGTCCCATATAAGAATGAGGCTCGATTTTTAGGCGTCATTCTGCACAAGAAATTAATTTAGACACCAAATATCCTCCATAGGGTTGAAAAGGCAAGGGTTGCCTTATACACCTGCAAGAAGGCACTGGGAAAAACCTAGGGTCTAAGACCAAATCTAACGTACTGGGTCTATACCGCCGTAGTTAGGCCTATCCTAACGTATGGGTGTTTGGTTTGGTGGGAAGTTCTAGAAAAAGTCTCACTTCTCCAACACCTTCAGAAAGTTCAAAGGGCAGCCTGTGTCATTATCTCAGGCGCTCTTAGAACTACCCCAACCTCAGCCTTAGAAGCCTTACTTCACCTCATCCCACTAGACCTAAATTGCAAAAAGTCTGCGGTAATTACAAGCCGAAGACTTCGTGCTTTCGGCCATTGGTCGGAATCAAATACGGGTCATAGCAGGATTCTCTCTCTCTTAGGACAAACTGGAGAACTCGATTACTCTCCTCCTCAACTTCTCTTCAACAAGAAGTTTCTCTGTACCATCCCAGATAGAAGCAGCTGGGAGGACGGCTCAACCCAACTAACAGGTAGCTCATGTCAGGTCTTCACTGATGGCTCTAAGCTGAATGGAGCGGTTGGCGGAGGCGTCTTTTCGGACTCATTGGGCATAGACTACTCCTTTAGATTACCGGACCACTGAAGTGTGTTCCAGGCGGAAGTGACGGCCATTGAAGCCGCTCTGAAGCTGGTCAACGAGCGCAGCATCTCAGTACGAGATGTTAGCATACTCTCTGACAGCCAAGCGGCTATCAGGGCCCTAGGGTCTCATGCCCTAACATCAAAAACAGTGATAAGCTGCCGCAGATCTCTCGACGAGATGGCTGAGCAGCTTAACATACACCTATTATGGGTCCCAGGTCAAACAGACATCCCGGGAACTGTAGGGGGGACGAATTGGCCAGACTAGGCACAACCAATGGGCTATCCGCAGAATTTGCTGGCTTGAGTGTCCCGCTAAGCACTTGCAAGCTGATGCTAGAAGAAGCCGTGACTAACGCCGCCAACACCGCCTGGGCGGCCTCGGAGACAGGCAAGACAGCGCAACAAATCTGGCCAAAGTTGGACTGGATGCGCACTAGAAGTCTGCTAAACCTCAAAAGGGGCACGCTCAGGGCTGTTGTTGGGGTAATCACTGGGCACTGTATCCTCGGTGGCCACGCAAGAAGGCTAGGGCTGGGCCATCTAGTCAACGATTTCTGCCGTAGCTGAAGAAGTAGAAGAAGAATAAACCATTCTACACCTCCTTTGCACCTGCCTTTTTTCCGCAGGACTCGCAAAAAACACTTAGCACACCGCCAACCTCGCCGACATATCAAATGTCGACACCAAAGGCCTACTACGCTTTATTAAGGGGTGTTTCTACCTTGTGCGGTCAAAAAAATCGATTTTTTTTTTCATGCATTTTTGGATTAATACATGATTGTAGATTACGCTCCCAAAATTTGAAGTTGAAATCTTTCGAATTACGGAAGCAAT
The DNA here is from genome assembly GCA_963971225.1 of Melieria omissa. Lineage (NCBI taxonomy): Eukaryota > Metazoa > Arthropoda > Insecta > Diptera > Ulidiidae > Melieria > Melieria omissa. Next base: position 71,773,225 of record OZ020269.1, on the reverse strand, counting down.
TTATCGAAACAGGTAGCGGTGTCGGTGTCACTTCATACTGAAGCAAAACTTTGAACGCGTTTTTCTCAAAACTACATTTTTTGACCTTGCGGAAGTGATTTAGGCCACACGAGTTGAGCAATAGCTACGAAATTTTAAACATTCATTTATCAAGGTCTTAGCTATGGCTGGAACTAGGATCTTCAAGAAATAATAATAATTTTTCATTAAAAATAGAAATTTGTATTGAAAAAAGTAGGTAAAAATTTAGTTTTTTAGTCAAAATCGCATAAATCCTTCATTTTTCATTTTTTTTTCAAAATCCTAGTTCCAGCCATAGACAAAAGGATACAGAATAAGAAAAAATTTCATTTTTGTGTTTCAAGTCATCTCAAACAGCGGCAGGACTTCCGCGAGTAAGGAAGTCCTGCCGCCATTGCGCGATGGCCCCCTCCCCCCTTTTCCATATTTTATCTTGAAACTTTTTTTACTTGTACAATAAACATATACCTACATCTGAAAAAATTTTCCAGTGTTTATCTTAAAAACCTTCCCATCAAAAATTTTTCAAAAAAAACATGTTTTCTCGGCCGCACAAGGTAGAAACCTGCCTTAACTGTTCAGGTTGGTTTGAGACCTACTAATATGAAGGAGAAAACGATTCAGTGACATCACAATGGGCCTAATTTTGGCCTACGTGCGCTCTCGTGAGGGCCGCCACATCTACCTACTTACCTACCTTTGGTCTCAAACTGCTCGCTGACGTTATCTAGTATATTTAAGATTATTAACTCTTTCAGGTAAACTGTTGACTAGTTTATTAATTACAAAAATATCTAAACAATTGCGTCTCTTAAAAATTTGTTTCAAATTTGGTGAAAACACACGAAATGTTTTATTTTTTTATTTGTTTTTATTTTTTTTTTTGGAAAATCACAATCTGACCGCGTTAATAAAGGCTAAAAAATTTGTATGAAGGAACATGATTCCTTAAATTTTTTAAGTCTAGAACTTAACCATAACTGATTTTTAGATTATTCCAATTAAAATATATTGTGTATTATAAAATAAAATATATATACATTTCTGTAAACTAGTAAAATAGTACTGCAGTAAAAAGTTCGAACAGTAAACTCAAGCGGGTATATTACAACTTTTGGTATATTACATTACCCGAAATTTTTGCAACAAAATTATTAAAAATGAAGAATAATTTTGTTAAAAGCGCAAACTCATAATCGATATCACGGACTTATTTTTAATTGACCTCGAAATTTCTAATAATTGTTTTTTGGCACATCTGAGCCTTCAAACTTTATAACCGAAAACTTGCGCAAGCATTATTTAACTCTTCAATTCCCAGTGTCACCTGTAGGTGACAGATGCTTAATATTTTTTTCCTACCACACAGGTTTTTATTTTTAAATTCTAACACTTGTATAGCAAAGTCAATTAGTAGTACTTGTTTATTTAATTTTCCTAGCAACACTAGCGAAACGTCGCTTGTCAAATTTATTCATTTGTTTCACGCGAGTTACGTGGCCGTTGCCGTTACCGCCAACGTCAACGCCACCAGACTACCCCAAGGGCTTAGCAATAGATTGGTCAGCATAAAACTCGCTACAAAGCAAGCCGACCAATAAAACAAACACTTGACCGATGTCAATCAACCCGGAATCACTTTTGAGTTTTTCCGTTGCAACCATAAATTCGGTCAAGCGATCATTTTTCGTAAACACACTGAAGTGCTGTTACAGCGAAGAACTTGTTGCAACCATAAATTCGGTCAAACGATCATCTTTCCATAAACACACTTAAGTGCTGTTACAGCGAAGAACGAATTGCGCCAATGTAGTACAAAGCGGCCAATCGCGGCGATCATGTTTCAATGGTCGTAAATTCGTTCAATCGCTGTCACAACAAAAAACCAATTGCCCAAACATTTTCAATTTCTCTCTCCTCCATTCCCTTCGCCTTCTCGATGGTCATACTCCTAAATACATAAGAAATATTTTGTACATAGGAATAAGAGGTTAGCTTAAGACTATTTCAATAAAGAAAAATTATTCTGATTCCAACCCCGAAACTATTCGGACGTTTTAATTTTGGCCTTAAGGTCTAAAGGAATAGAAGCAACCTAACTGGCGCAGTCGACGGCGTCTTATCCAAAGATAAGACGAAAAGAACTATACAAATTAAACTTGTCCAAAGACAAGCCTAAACGCGAAAATTTAAACACGAAGTGCGAAGTGCAAATCTAGTGAACTGAAGTCATATGCAACCATCGGAAGAAAACTCTACAGCGGAAGCAGACATCGGGACATCATCTTTTAAACCCCTAGGCTACGAAGAGGAAGCCCATAGAGGACGCAACTACGGCGAGGAGGACGATACAGTAGACTACGCCGACTATTTTGAAGAACTGAGACACCGAGACAAGGCAAACAGTGAAAAAAAAAAAAAAAAGAAAAGTGAAGAGCAGCGAAAAAAGTAAAGAGCAGTGGAAAACATAAAGAGGAAAGGCAGCAAACAACGATGACGACACAACAACAGCAACCGCAGCCGCAGGCATTCTCAATCACGGCAACTGAGTTAATAAAAGAGGCATCAAGGATCAAAGAGTTCCACGGGGACAAATCCGGAGATCTCTCCACTTTCGTGAGGGAGGTGGAACTGATGCTGCAGCTCTTCGGGGACAACCCACAGTTAAAAAACTATGTGTACCTCCGCCACATCAGGACGAAAATCCAGGGAGCGGCATTGCAAGCAGTAAGGACCTTGGGAGACAATGCATCGTGGGAAGAAGTGAAGGAGGAGCTTGTACGGAACTTCGGCATAAGGGAGACTTACTACGGACTGGTGCAGGAAGCTGTAAGTGCAAAGTGCACAAATGTGAGTGATTATTATAACAAACTAAAAAATTTATTAGATAAGCTTAATGTAAAATTCGAGTTCGACAAAAATAAACCAGCGGAATTCACACCAGCTGTGAACGAAGCACTCATTTTAAAAACATTCCTTAATAATATAAGCCCGATGTATGCCATTATAATATATAGTAGAGGCATTAATAAACTAAGACAGGCATACTATACATTAGAAGAAACTGGTATGCTCAGAAGAGACTACCCGAAATTTTCCCCCCCCACAGAAAACCGATACCGACAAAATAACTCGGGACAATTCCGACAACAAGATAACTCGGGACAATTCCGACAACAAAATAACTCGGGACAATTCCGACAACAAAATAACTCGGGACAATTCCGACAACAAAATAACTCGGGACAATTCCGACAACAAAATAACTCGGGACAACTCCGACAACAAAGTAATTCGGGACAATCCAGACCACAATACAATTCAGGACAGATAAGACAGTTTAGTAACACTAGAAACACGAACAATTACCAGAATAACAGAACAGAGCCAATGGACGTCGAACACATTCAAAGTGAGGTAAATTTTCAGTTACCAGCCGGGAATCAAGTCTTCCGATAATCGAGCTATCGATAGGTGATGAAAAGTTGAGGTGTCTTGTGGACACAGGATCCACAACAACTTTGTTAAGCGACGACAAGTTAACCAAATACAAACGACTAGCACTAAAGGACGGTATACAATTTAATACATTAAACGGACAAGCAACAATTACTCATGAAATCATAACAGAACTCCCGAAGGAATTCAACGACAACAGATTCATGAGCTGGAAACTTACAAGTTTTAAGAATAAAGAATTTGACGGCTTAATAGGACAAAATATATTAAAACCATTTGGAGCAATACTTAATTTAAAAACTAACACACTTAGTATAAAAGACAATAACATAAAGTTCGTTAATGCATGCCCTTACACAGCTGAGGAAATACACCAATTAGAAAGCCAAGAACACACGATAACAGATTTTCAGGACCTTTTTCAGTCATTAAATTTTGAAGAAAGAAGACAATTAGAAAAATTAATAACACAAAATAAAGGAATATTTTTTAAAGAAGGGGACCAACTGACATGCACAACCGCGATACAACACGAAATAATAACCACATCTAATACACCTGTATATTCGAAAATATACAGATACCCCCAAATACACGAAGAGGAAATTCGTAGACAAATTGAGGAAATGCTGGCTCAAGGTATAATTAGGGAAAGCAATTCACCCTATAACAGCCCACTATGGATAGTACCAAAGAAAGTTAACAATTCAGGGAAAAAGAAGTGGCGAATTGTAATAGATTATCGCAAACTCAACGAAATCACTGTCGACGACAAATTTCCTATTCCAAATATGGAAAATATACTGGATAAATTGGGCAGAGCAATGTATTTCACAACCCTCGACTTGGCGAAAGGCTTTCATCAAATTCTCGTAGCAGAAGAAGATAGAAGAAAAACCGCCTTCTCCACGCCACTTGGTCACTACGAATACATCCGTATGCCATTCGGTTTAAAAAATGCTCCCTCCACATTCCAAAGAATGATGAACTTCGTCCTAAAGGACTATATTAATAAAATTTGTGTCGTATATATGGATGATATACTTATCTTTAGCACATCTCTCACAGAACATGCAGAAAGCATTAGGAAAGTTTTCAACAAATTGAAAGAGTATAAACTAAAAGTTCAGTTCGATAAATGTAAATTCTTTTCCAAAGAAACAGAATTTCTAGGGCATATCTTAACCCGTAATGGAGTAAAACCAAATCCAAATAAAATTGAAAAAATACTTCAACTAAATATTCCACGAACGCCTAAGCAGATAAAATCATTTCTTGGAGCAGCAGGGTATTACAGAAAATTTATTAGGGATTTCGCCAAGGTAGCAGAACCCATGACAAAATATCTGAGAAAAGGGGCAAGAGTGAATGTAAACGACCCCAACTACATCAACGCTTTCGAAAAATTAAAGGAAATTATTACAGACACTCCAGTACTAAAATACCCAGACTTTAACAAAAGATTTAAGGTAGTGACAGATGCAAGCGATTTTGCAATTGGTGCAGTACTGCAACAGGAGAACCACCCCATTTGCTATGCAAGCAGGACTCTGAACGAACATGAAAGAAATTACTCAACTACCGAAAAAGAATTGTTAGCCATCGTATGGGCTACCAATTATTACAGACCTTATCTGTATGGTAGGACATTCGACCTATTAACAGACCACCAACCACTCAAATGGCTGCATAGTAAAGCAAAAGGTAAAGATATAAACCCACGCTTACAAAGGTGGCTACTAAAACTAGGGGAATACGATATGAACGTGGATTACATAAAAGGACAGGAAAATAAAGTCGCAGATTTTTTAAGCAGAATTGACGGGGGACAAGTAAACGTATTAGAAAATAGTTTACAACAAAATACTGACAACCAATCAATGTACAATAACGCAGACAACACAAGCATAGACACCATTCATTCCCAGGAAGAAAACCTTAATGACCACATCCCAATATTAGAAACCGTAGTGAACAGATTTAAAACCCAAATAATATTAACACATAGCAAAACAAGAGAATTCGACATTAAACACAAAAACAAAAAAATTTACATATGCCCAACAGATTTTACAAATAATATAGCAGACATATTGAGGAGACACATAACCTCAGGCAAAGTAGGTATTTATAGTGAAGTTAGCGATCACGAATACAATAAACTACAGCAGAAAATTATCGACTTGTTCGATGGCATTCATAACATAAAGTTTGTGAAGTGCACATTTCATGCAAAAGACATCGATAATGAGAACGAAGCATATAAACACATTGCAAAATACCATAAATTTGAAACCGGACACACAGGGATATTTGAGAATTACGAAGGACTAAAAAGATGTATTTACATCCCAAATCTTAAAAAACTAATACATAAATTTATAAATAATTGCGACACTTGCAACAGAGCAAAGTACGACAGACAACCAATAAAAAACAAATTTGAACTAACAGAAACACCAAAGGACTCTAAAGAAATAGTACACATGGACGTATACACAAATTCAAAGACAAATTTCTTAACTTTCATAGACCGATTCTCAAAATTCGCGACAGCATTTGTTTTAGAAGACAGAAATAACCAAACAATTATAGAAAAAATTAGGCAATACAAATCGCAGAGAGGACATTTTAGTAAACTCATCACAGACAACGAGTTTAAGAGTGTAAACATTAAGGATTTTCTCAGACAGGAAAGCATCGAACTACACCTCGTAAAACCAAATAATCACACCGGTAACTCTGACATAGAGAGACTACATAACACACTAACAGAGAAAATTAGAGCGTTAGGCATAGAAGAAAAAGAAATGAACATCAAAAATAAAGTAAGTAAAGCTATCGAATGGTACAACAATAGCTACCACTCAGTAATCAGAGAAAAGCCAATTAACGTAGAGACAGGAAAATGCAATAAGGATGAAATTTACAAACGGATGCATGAGGAAAAACAGAAATACATAAACAAACGTAACAAGACAAGAGAACGATATACAGAGACAAGGGACGAAGGATATATAAAAAACTACAAGAACGTTAGACACAAAGAAACTCCAAAATTCACAAAAGCCAATTTACAGAACATACACCTCAGCAATATTAAAAGGAAATACAAATTTTCAGGTGAAATGGATATTAACAACCTTCCTAATAATACTGGCATCGACGATAATCCAAGCCCACATGACAATGGAGAAAATTGAAACTGACCAAGGGTTCATGGAAATCCGAGTAGAAGAGGCAAGTTTTGCAGAAACATACAACACAATACTTCATATTGTAAACCCACACGAAATTCTTAACATAATAGACAGTCTTCACATTAACATCAAGGCAGCCGATCTGGGAGACAAAACAGAACTTTTAGAAATACAGTTGAAAACTATAAAAACTAAAACTTTGACTCTAATACCACACAGACAGAAAAGAGGCCTGATTAACATAGTAGGAACCGCACAGAAATGGTTGTTTGGCACCATGGACGACAATGATCGCCAAGAAATAGAAGAACATCTTAGTACTGTAGAAACAAATAACCACAATGCAATACAAAATCTCAATAAACAGATTTCAATTAACCAACATTTTAACGAAACCTTATACAGACTTAAAACAATCATACAAAATGACAGGAAGACGGTACTCGGAAGAATAAACGATATAAACGACAAATACAAAAGCATACAAAAGCAAATTTTATATACCGACTTTGTACTCAAACTTAAAATCTTACAAGACAACGTGGAACATATTCAGGAAAACATAGCAGCATCTAAAACTGGGACCTTTTTCGAAAACATACTTACAAATGACGAGATTAACACCTTTGAGATCGACTTTGACAAACTACAAAACATAAAACTAGGAACCCTTATAGATACTCACGGAAATATCATATTTGCAATCAAAATTCCAAAACATATAATCTCACTTCAAGTAAATTTAGTCATACCAATAGGAAACGAAAATCACAGGGAACTTATGTTCGAACCCCAAACAATAATACGTTACAATAATAATACCGTGATTTACGAGAAAAATAAAGAACTTAAAAACTTGCTACCACTAAGAAATTGTTTAATAAAAAACAACTGCCTCCAAATTTTTAACAATGCTTCTGAAATTATAGAAATAAGATCGGGAATAGTATTTGCAAAAAATCAAATGAACACGATTTTAACAAACACATGTAATAATAACGAAGAGACATTGCATGGAAATTATCTGATACATTTTAATAACTGTTCACTAAAAATAGGACCTAAGGAATTTTATAATAAGGAAATAACCTTTAAACACGGCTTTGTTAACAACAGCTATATTATACAAAATATGAAAAATACAAATAAGGAATTAATATTTGACGACATCGTACTAGATGAAATCGAAAACATTTCCAAAATTGAAGAAATCAAATACAATAAGAAAACACACTATACTATATACGGATCAACAATTACTTTATTTCTCATAACCATTACTATAATTATTGTCATTATTAAAATTAAGCACAAAAACCTAAAAATTAAAATCACAAATATGATCACCCAGGAGTGTGCTCAATCAAGGGAAGGAGGAGTTACGTGGCCGTTGCCGTTACCGCCAACGTCAACGCCACCAGACTACCCCAAGGGCTTAGCAATAGATTGGTCAGCATAAAACTCGCTACAAAGCAAGCCGACCAATAAAACAAACACTTGACCGATGTCAATCAACCCGGAATCACTTTTGAGTTTTTCCGTTGCAACCATAAATTCGGTCAAGCGATCATTTTTCGTAAACACACTGAAGTGCTGTTACAGCGAAGAACTTGTTGCAACCATAAATTCGGTCAAACGATCATCTTTCCATAAACACACTTAAGTGCTGTTACAGCGAAGAACGAATTGCGCCAATGTAGTACAAAGCGGCCAATCGCGGCGATCATGTTTCAATGGTCGTAAATTCGTTCAATCGCTGTCACAACAAAAAACCAATTGCCCAAACATTTTCAATTTCCCTCTCCTCCATTCCCTTCGCCTTCTCGATGGTCATACTCCTAAATACATAAGAAATATTTTGTACATAGGAATAAGAGGTTAGCTTAAGACTATTTCAATAAAGAAAAATTATTCTGATTCCAACCCCGAAACTATTCGGACGTTTTAATTTTGGCCTTAAGGTCTAAAGGAATAGAAGCAACCTAACTCGCGTAGTTAAAGTAGGGCGAGTTTGTATGGTTCCTTTCAATATAAAAATGAGGGTAGTTTAAAAATTTTTTATGTATTTTTTTGTCTTATCCAAACGTATCTAATACTACGTTTACATTGAACCCAAATGCGTAGTTTCAAATGAGTCATTTCAAAGTGTTTACATTGCCTCATTTGCATTGCATTTCATTTTTTTTTTTGGCAGCTAATGTCAAATGCTCAATGCTCATGTCCTCTTGCCGCAGCTCATAGATCAACTCTTTTCCGGCTTCTGACTAAATCATTTGTTTCTTTTCTGCTGTCTCTATGTTCTACACACTGCGATATTTGAATATAAGTATACTACATACCTTATATGCTAAGCATATTCTACATATTTGAAGCAGACGAAAATTTCCATTCAAAATTTGCATTTTGATAATTTTCGTTTGTTTTGATTTTGAACTCTCAAAAAGGACAAAAGCTTTTGAAGCTTTTGAAAGAGCTTTCATTTTGTGATGCGTTCGATAAAATTTGTCATGTTTTATCGCATTTGCTTCGTCGTTTTGTTGAAATGAGTCATTTCGTCGATTTGAATTTGTAGGGGGAAATGCGTGATTTGGCTTCGCATTTGAGAATTATTGCCTAAATCACGCATTTGGGCTCAATGTAAACGTAGTATAAGCTATTTTATATAAAAAGAAAATTGTTTTTTTTTTACTATTTTGGACATGCGAATTGAAGGGTTAAAGCATTTCATCACTTTGAGCCTATTTACACGAAGGCTTTTTCCCCCTGCGTTTTTTGCAACTCTCTTTTGAAGTTGCTGCGTAAATCTTCATGCATTTACATGAAGGCTTTTTACTTGCAACTTTGCTTGGCTTTTTGGACGTTTAAGCGGCCAATCTTCTTTCATTCACATTTTCGCGTAGTTTTTGATATTCTCATTATTAAAAGAAAAATGGATTTAAACAAAGAAGAAATTATTGAAAATATTTTAGAAGTCACTGAAATAGCTATTAACTGCTCAAATTTAAATAATAGGGAAGATGTAAATATAATTGTTAGCAAAGCGTCCGGCCGGTTTGAAATTTGAAGAAAAGTGCGAAAAAGAGCAAAGCAAATGTCAAAAAAACCCCTGGAATTCGCTGACCGTGCGTGTTTGCCTACCCCGCTGACTTCTCACCACTTCTCGCCAACAAACTCGTCACGCATGACTTTTAACGCAGGGCGAAAAGCCCTCGTGTAAATAGGCTCTTTGAACCTAAACTATTTATGCAAACACATCCATAATCCTGCAGCACGAGTTTGTTAGTTGCTTAGGTATTTTGGAACGATTAATTGTGAAAAATATCAACGCACTTGTGAAATAAGCCATTATATCACATTACTCGACAATATCATACTATCCGAACTAACTGTACTGTGCGTGAACGTGTTAATTATTTATTTTATGTCACACATACATGCATGTGTGTCGAAGGCCTTTTAAATGTTTCTTAAATCTTGAAGTCTATGTACGGCAGCCGCCGAAGCTCAGCTAGCTAGTCCGTTGGGACGCGAGTCAAATACGACGCTCGAACCCAGGTTCAAGACTGCATTGCTGCTAACACCGATAAAGAACATTTTTCTGTCGGCGGCTGCCCTCTCAGCAGGAAATGGCAAACCTCAGAGAGTAAAATTGCTTATGAAAAAGCTCCCAACTCGCCGTTCGAAATTGGCATTAAACTGTAGGTCCCTTCCAACCTTGTAAAAAATCCCATGCACAACACGGATGGTTGCGGGTAGCTAGGCCTTAGTCGCGGTATCGGGCTGTCGTGCCAGTCAATTATTATATTTTCTATTATTATTATGTATGAGTTTTTTATTATGTTGATGTCAAATATACATTTTGGTTATATTTGTCACATTTTGGATGTTTTTATTTTTGTTCCTGGTTAAAAATATCTTTCTTGTGGCAACGCTGGATTCAAATCCTGATTCAATACTTTTTCCCCCGAAAGAGCAACTACAAAAAGTGGTTTAACATATCACCTCACGACAACATAATCTGTAGACTTCCCTTGCAAAATCATTAAATACAAATCAAAGTAACCAACCACGAACAGATTAGTAACTAAGTGTGGAAACCGTGAGCTTGGTGCATCCTACTCAGTTTTATAAAGATTTGGGAGACTTTAAGGAATGAGTAAAACTTTAATAAGCAGCAATCAACAAGCTGAACGAATGCAAAAAAATGTATCCAACGTTTTAATAATTTTTGTGAGCGTTGGTGGAATTTTCTTTCTTTGGGATGTGTTTATTGTGAATAATGATTTCAATGATAAGAAAGAGCTCACACTCGACCTCAATCAAGTTCGTGAAACTGTGTTATCATCGGATGCGGACGAGGCTCGACCTTATAATCCTTCTTGCCGATTTTGGAACTGTTTAAATTTGTATCGCTGTGGACAAAAAGGTCATGATCGTCTCACTGTGTACGTTTATCCTATTCAAGACTTTGTGGAGAAAACCAATGGTAAATTGGTTTCGACATTAACTCGCGAATACTATCAAATCCTTGAAGCAGTTGTTGGAAGCTCATTCTACTCTTCCAACCCGAATGAAGCTTGCCTTTTTCTTCCTAGTATTGATTTGCTAAATGAGGAGTTAGTAGAGCCAAATCTGGTTGGCCGCTCATTAGCTGCTCTAGATTACTGGGACGATGGAAAAAATCATCTAATTTTTAACATGATATCTCACAGTAATCGCACACATGGCCAACTGGCAATGAAAACCGATCGTGCAATTTTACTGGGGGCTAATTTTGATACGTGGACATATCGTCCAGGTTTTGATATATCATTACCTGTTTGGAGTCCAGTTCTAGAAAGTCATGACGAGCCATTTAGTATGTTAGTGCATTTGCAACAAAAATTTCTTTTAATAGCGATGGAAACTAATAAGCTCCCAGATCAAAAACGTGTTCTGCATTCACTGACTCTAGACAACCCTTTCGATGTACTATTGCTGCGTGAATGCAAAGCCAAAGCCAGTGGTTTACAGGAAGGGTTGTGTTGTAATAGCGGCGAACACTTATATTTGTACCCACACATACTGAGAAGAGGAACATTCTGCTTGTTAACGCGTGGAACCACTGCTGAGCAAGTAGATTTAATCGAAATATTGGCCTACAACTGTATTCCAGTGATAGCCATAAACAATTATGTTCTGCCTTTTGAGGACGTACTGGATTGGTCTTTGTTCTCCGTGCGGATTCGCGAATCGGAGCTTCATTCGCTAGTTTTTCTTTTGAAAGGGTTGTCGCAAACTAAGACAAGTGAACTAAAACGCCAGGGTCGATGGGTGTTTAATCGTTACTTTAAAGATTTGCCAACTATAACTCATACTGCTATGGAGATTTTAGAAAATCGAATCTTTCCTCACCGAGCTCGCAGTTTGAAGGAATGGAATACGGCCACCGATGCTGGCAGCTTCAATCCTCTGTTTTTACCAATAATATCGCCTAAGTCACAAGGTTTTACAGCCGTTATTTTGACATATGATCGAGTCGAAAGCCTGTTCTCACTCATTCAGAAGTTGGCGATCGTGCCATCGTTGCAGAGTATAATCGTGGTCTGGAACAACCAAAACAAGTTACCTCCAAATCGTAAGTAAATCGCTGTGAGAAGTATTTTCTCTTTACGATTGTGACGGAGTTTTCTTTTTCCAGTGTCAGCGTTTCCTATTATATTAAAGCCTCTGAAAATTATTCAGACCCGTGTGAACAAACTATCAAATCGCTTCTACCCCTACAACGAAATTGAGACTGAAGCAATCCTTACTATTGATGACGATATTAATATGCTTACAACCGATGAGCTAGATTTCGGGTGAGCTGAAGTGTAACTGGAATAATCTTTAATGTATATAAAATTCTGTATTTGTATTTTGAAGTTTTGAAGTTTGGCGGGAATTTCCAGATCGAATCGTTGGCTTTCCAAGTCGCATTCATGTGTGGGATAACGAAAGTATGCATTGGTATTACGAATCCGAATGGACGAATCAAATTTCAATGGTCTTGACGGGCGCCGCCTTTCATCATAAGTTCTGGAGTCATATGTACACTTATGCAATGCCTGGAGACATCAAAGATTGGGTGGACCAACATATGAACTGTGAAGATATTGCTATGAATTTTTTAGTAGCCAATATTACTAATAAACCGCCAATAAAAGTGACGCCTCGTAAGAAGTTCAAGTGCCCGGAATGCATAAATACTGAAATGCTTTCGGCTGATTTAAATCACATGCGAGAACGATCCGCTTGTATTGATAGATTTGCTTGCATTTATGGTCGGATGCCTCTCCGCAGCGTCGAATTTAGGGCAGATCCAGTGCTTTTTAGAGATAATTTCCCTGAAAAATTAAAGCGATTTAATGATATTGGCAATTTGTAGGTATACCATTCCTGAGATTTTTTCATAATTTAACATTATGTTTACATTGTCATTTTTAGTAAGTAGAAAACTGCAAATATCTGTGATCAAAAGCCATAACCGCTTAAGTTCATAAGTATTAATTTGAGCAGCACGCCTTTATGAAATATGCTAGCACCCTTAGATAGATAGATACATTTGGAAGGGGAAAAGTGCACTGAGACCAAACTTGATCTATTGTGCCCCCTAGCACCCTTAAATCAATGCTTCCTTAAGTGCCTATCGTTTTTGACCACAGATATGTATGAACTTATGGCCGTATTATGCCGTATAATTTTGATGGTCATAAGATCTATAACACGGCAGCAAAATCGACACCTATTTTTTTTCTGAAATCAAAACATACTTTTCTAAAGTATTTTTGGCCGCTGATCACAACTGCGTTCTCAGTTTTTTTTTAAGTAAGAGCTGCTTAGCAAATATTGATGGTTTTTCTTGGAGGACGATTTCCTTTTTTTTTTACCATTATACGCATGCAGCTCCTACATACCTGAAGTCGAAAATTCAATTTTTTTAACATAGACTAACAATACTCTTTGTATTTAAAATTTAAAACATTGAAATGGGTTTAAAAAATTATTTATTTGCAAAGTCAAATCTTCAGTTACTTTGCAAAATACACAAAAGTATTTTGCTTACAAAAAATATATATTGTCATACAGTGAAAGAAGAATGTTAAGGCTTTCAATTAAATTTTTGAAATTCGATGTTTGTAATAGAAAATGTGTTCAACTATGTATGTTCTCCATTCATAAATTCAGAAAAAAAGCAAGAATTTACTTTTGAGCTATAATATTGGAGCACAATTTTAGGCAACAGTATGAAAATGCTCACATTCATCTAATGCCCTTAATTCATACAGTTTTCAGCTTTCGCATTTTGATTTAGTTGTGCCCTAAAAATATGTCGCAATGAAATATTAAAAAAACAAGTAGTTTGCATCGTGTGTGGTTGAATTTTTTACTATACTATTTTTAGTATAGCTACTACGGTTATGAATATATTCGAATTTTGTAGTGCCCTTTTAACCCATTTTTTACCGCCCCTAGATCCCGTGGATCGATTTAGCAAATTTTCGTAAGACAGCCTATTTAGAGCTTCCGTATGCCATTTCTGCTCTAAAAAAAATTAAAAAAATTTTTGTTTTTTGGCTGGAGCAGATGTGACTTTTAAGACACGCTGGCAAAATAAAAAAAAAATTTTTTAAACCCTTAAAAAATGTGGTCCTGTTTATACCAGTTTTATACCAAGTGAAACTCTAAAATTCGGAAATGGTTGTTCGCAGTTTGAAAGCAAATGAATGTAGCTATCCGATAATGTAAAAATATTTAATATGCGTTAGAAACTGTTATTGTCAGAATTTTTCAAAATTGCCGTGTCTTTAAAGACACGGTGGTAAAAAATGGGTTAAAGATGAATTTTTGACGCTTGCGAAAATACTTTAGCTACTACGTCAATGACGCGAAGAACATTAAGAGATTTCAATACAAAGTCGTGTGCAGAAGATGAAGTCGCATTTACATTTATTGAGTATAGGCCGAGAATGCCACATGCACATGCAAAAAATCTGTTTTTCTTATAAGTGTTCACGACTTTTGTTTCGGATTGCGACATGCCATCAAAACTCTGGGATTCCCTTTCTAATTTTGAAAGGGAATCCCAGTCGACTTACGACAACAGCCACTATGGACTCATCAAACAGTGATTAATTTGTATGTTGTTTTTATAAATTAATTGAATATTTTATTTTGTTTTAATTGAATTTTTTTTCTTTGTTTTTTGTATGTGTGTAATAAAATTTTATAGTATTTTTGTTTTTTAAACGTTTACATTGTTCAATTTTCTTTTTAAAAAGTAGTGTTTTCGTTACCCTGGAACCTATCTCCGATCTTTACATGGTTTGCTATAGAAAATCATAATTCACTTTACGTCGTTTCAATTTACGTCGTGTTTTTTTGGAACGTAACCACGACGCAAAGTGAGGTATTGGTGTACATTGCACACTAACTCCTAGTTAAACATTGCAACCCCGAATTTAAATTAATTTTTATGGAAAATTCTAGAAATATGAACTTTGAATAACCCATTATCATGGCTAACTCTTGACCAATCGAAATCGACTATGTTTCAAATTTTAGCTTGATTGTTTATTGTGTCAAACAAAATTATCCTGTTTTTCAACATAAAAATCCGATAAAAATTTAAAGATACGAAAACGTGGAAAACACCTAGCCAGAACCACCAATTACGTACAAACCGCTCTTACAAACTAAGATCTGATTGCAGTTGTGATCAGTGTCCAAAAATCCTTTAGAAAAACTTTGCTAGAACTCGGAAAAATATCGGACATACTACTGTAACAACCAATTTTACACTTGTAAGAAGAGTAGACTCGTGAGGTAATTTAAAAAGCTCGGACGAGATGATCTGTCTCTACATTCTCAGATGCAAATTTTTTGGCGTACACAAACAAACAATCCTATGTATGTATAATTAAGTTCTCTTTCCTATTACGTAGAAATGCATAGTTCTTACTACATTGCCATACAACATATTCAAAAAAGTATATATGTTGTGTGTCAAATCCTACTCAAAGTATAACAATTTTAAGTTCTCATATGTATGTAGGATATATGTTTTGTTTGCAAAATAAAGTGTTCTCAAATACCTAAGTACCTGAGCGAATAATTTATTTTAGTAGAGTATATAACAACTCGTTTCGGAGTTAAGACCTGCCGCAAAAGTTCTCTGCAGGCGCCTCTGCTTTGCGCGCGCCTTCTCCAGTTGTCCAGAACTTGGTCCTTCCACCAAAGACACGGTTTACTTGTCCGCCGTCCACCTCCAACTACCGCATCGAGACATACTTATGCCGCGAATAGGGCCCATTGTGATACCACAAGGGCGACTTACTGCAAGTCAGTGTCTATACAAGCCGTTTTGTGGATAAAACCTCCCGCAAGTCCCTAATGTTGACTGATCTGAGGTCATCTAAGTAGTCGAAGAAGGTAGAGCCTAAGGCTTTAGACCTTCGTATAAAGAGAGCTGGCAGTCGCAGAGAAGGTGACATTTTGACAACTACGGCAAAAGTACCGACTGTCAAGACCTAGTCTGTAGGCATGACGACCAAATGTACCATGTCCCGTCAAAATCGAGACGATCGTACTGATACACTAGTCAGAAAAAGTTTGCGTACAGGCAAGTCAAAATTATGTTATCATAAATTTTGACCTCAAAATGGGTTCTCTGTTTACCAAAACTTATCCACATTATTCATATATGCCTTAACTGCACTTTTTGTTGTGTTTTCGATGCATTAAAAGAATAATTTTCTATATATTCGTATTTATTGACAATATACTCACAAAACGGTGCAGGATAAGTTGGCGTACAAAACTAATAACGGGAATTTCCAGTTATGCTTTTTATTTTTATTTTGAAACTTGTATTCCATTGAGTAGTAAACGGACTTGTAAATTATTTTTACACGAATATGGGCTTGAAATTATATAGAAAGCAATAGCACCCAAGCGAAAGAAAATGGTTACATGGATAATCTTACTAAATCTTTCCTAAACTGACGTCATTTCGTCATTTCGAAAAGCGATCTGAGATTTCGAAAAAAAAATGCTTGCTACTTTGCTACAATCTGGCCATTTTCTTAAGGGGAGGGATCAGTTAAATTTTTTGAAGAGTTGAATTTTTTTTTCGGAATCGGTTAGTTCAATGCCTTGAAAACATCGTCCTAAGAGGATTTTTCAAAATTCGAACGCGTTCTCTCATAATGCGAGAACAAAGCAAGCGCTCCGCCTACCGCTCGGCCCTGTTTCCAAACTTCAACCGCGGCTCCTGAAAAGTTGCACTTTTTGAAATGGCAACCCTCGTAACTCGGAAAGTTTATGTCCGATTGACTTGAAATTTGGCACACACCTTTATGTACTCTTTGGCACACACCTTATGTAATCTGTTCTGAAGCGAATTGTCAAGCTCGCGAAAAAACCCCTCTGGCATCACGTCTATGTCCAAAAACGAGCCTGTTTTTTCACTTTGTCGGTATTTTCGCAATATTTATTTTTTGCATATTTTGTTAGGGGGATTCATAGCTCTATCTATTCTTAACAGAACGTACTTTGATTTTTTGATCTCAGATACAAATTGCGGACTCTACGTTGGTTGCCAATAAAAATGAGGGGTAACTTCAACCTTTTGTAAGTCGACCATTTTGTGGCGCATCGGAGAAAAAAAATTTGTTTGTAAATTCAATTAATATACTCTTAAATAAAAAAAAAGATTCGATCATTATTTGTATCAACAAAAAAAAACAACAAAAAAGACCAGTTTAACTGATCTCTCCCCTTAAGCTACCCAAGTAATAGGATTATATTGTTTTGCGATCAGTACATCATAATCTAAGGCTAGTTGCATCCGATATCTTAAGAAATGTAGAAATATTTTATAAAACCCAGTAGCAGTGATTTTATAAGAAAAGTCCTGAAAAAAACATATTTCCCCTACAGAATAGCAGGCAAGAATCTTCGTGAAAGAGTCCATCAAAGAGTCTAGAAAACCGGATTTCCAGGACTATGTGTTGTTATCTATGGAGTAGGAAGACTTATTATTCTCTGATAATGGTTTGACATATTTGGCATTAAAAGACATAAACTAATTTGAAGAGAATTTAGTTAATAACAAAAATCTGACATTAACAGTAAAGCATAGCATTTGAGGGGGTATGGTATGGGGCTGCATGTCTAGTAAAGCAGTGAGCAGGCTGTGTTTTTTTATTCAGAAATGGTTCCGTGGGGTTAGTTACATATTCTAAAAGCTTATGCAAGCGAAGGTTTAAAAATTTTAAATCAGGTTCCAACATTTCGTTTCAACTTTACGATGACCTTAAGGCGTATGCATTACGATGTGAAGCTATCTTTGCTATTAACTGGCTCACAAAAGTTGAAAAAGTTCCTCCCTAGTCACCTAATGTGCATTTAATTAAATATATATGGGGCTTACTTGAACCGTGAGCCCAACAACACTCCATCTTCAAAGATGTAGTAAAGAAATATAACAATTCAAGGATATAACAACAGAACCGCTGAAAAAACACATAATATAATAAAATGTATGCCGAAACTTTTGCAGGGAGTTCCAATAAGAGAAGCATATTCACAAAGTTATTAATTTTTGAACAAAACTTAATTTAAATTAAATTTTTGCTACATAACCTTATTTTGTACGCAAACTTTTTCTGTGGTGAATTCATAACACATTTTGTTTTTGGCCCTTCTTTTACAATTTAGTCAAGTTTGTGTTATTGTTATCTTAATAGAATAAAAGAACTAACTTTATGGAACAAATACAAAATATTTTGTTTTTGAAAAATTACTTTAAGTGATTTATTTTTCATATGAAAAAACTACGTACCCCTTGTACGCAAACTTATTCTGACTAGTGTACATGTACAGGGCAGATATCGGAGGAAACACAGATGTATCCACTTCGGTGGCAGACAAGGCGACCCCCTTTTTTTGCCATCTCGTCCGCTGCTTCGTGCCCTGCCACTCCTGAGTAGACCGGAACCCAACAGAGAGTGAACTGGTGGTGCCCAATGCCTTGAAGTGCGGTACGACACCTCTGCACTACCTTTGATTTCACAACTGATTCCAGCGCTCTAAGCGCCGCCTGACTATCCACGAAAATTGTAGCGGTGGGTAGTGTAGTGGTGGTAGCCCACTGGCACGGATAAGTTCGACAGCCTTCCAAATTGCATAGATCTCTGCTTGGAAAATACTGCAGAGGTCCGGCAGTCTGAATGACATGTGGGTCTGCAGTACATCGGAGTAGAGACCAGCTCCAGTACCTTCATCCATTTTGGAGCCATCGGTGGCACCTGTCAGCTCCTCCCTTGTGGGATATGTGGCTAGTGCGCGTGTGCCAAAATCCAGGTATAGGATCAGATAGTCCGTGCAGGAATCCAACTGATATCCGATATCCGGTTTCGCGAATAACTTTAGAATTCCAGAATGTCCATAAGCGCGTTGCCTCCACAAGTTGGCTTCCTTCAGTCTGAGAGCATCTTTAGTGGCGCAACGCTTAATGAACTGTTCAATGAGATGGAGGTGCAAGATCACATCCAGCCCAGCCAGGGGGGTGCTTTTCACAGTGCCTGCTATTCCCATAACCGCTAGTCTCTGCACCTTCGTCAGTTGCGTTACCAGGGTCTTGGTGCCCGTAGCCAGCCACCAGACAATGGCTCCGTAACTTAGGATCGGCCGTATGAACGCGGTATACATCCAATGAACGATAGACGGCTGCAATCCCCACTTTTTTCCGAAAGCCCTTTTACAAATGTAAAAAGCATTCAGGCTCTTTTTCACCCGCTCTTTCACATTGCGCTTCCAAGAGAGCTTGGAGTCGAGTATGGTGCCAAGGTATTTTGCCTCGGCTGATAGGGTGAGATTCGTGCCGCCAAGTTTAGGCAGCTTAAACTAGGGATGCGCGATGTTAACCGATGTATCGGAAACATCGATGTTTCCAATTCGATGCATCGAAAAAATTCCGATGTATCGATTAATGCGATTGTATTCTATGCAAAAAATTCCGATGTATCATTAACCCTCCGTCGGTCGGAGTGATCTGGCTAGACTTTTTTCGATTTTATTTAAAAAAAAAAAGTACTTCTAGTAGTGCGATCGACTTGAAATTTCTTGACATTTCTAAAATATATTATTAAATATTATTATATTATAATATTAATTATAATATTAAATATTATAAAATATTATTTTTCATTCAAATAAAACAGAAAAGTTTAACGAAAAAAAACAACGATTTTTTTTATATTCCATGATTTTTTTTAAATATTTTTATTGGTGGCAAGCTCAACACATGCAAAAGACAGTAAGAAAAAGAAAAAATCAAAACCATAAATATTTACCACTAATAACACAGCGCAACAAAAAAACACTTTTTTTCTGTTGCATGGAGTTTTTCTACTGTTTCTTACTAATTTGGGTGCGCTGATTCCGAATCTACGCTCCGATTTTTTCTAGCAGCTCTAGTTTGTGAGATATAGGTACCCTGTCATTTTTTCAGTTTTTCCTCTTCTTTTTCCATATTTTCGATCGTAGTTTCTAAACCAAAAAACCGATTCACATGATTTTCACCTTATCGCATTAACAACACCGCACGGCTTCTTTTCCGATGCAACTTATTTTCATAAATGTTAAAATGCCGCGGTAATTGGACCTCAAAGTTGGAAAAAATGTAATTTTAAGGCGTTTTCTTTGATGGTCAAAAACATACACATTTTTTGTAAAACAATTAACGAGTTAGGTGTATAACGAAAGTCGACACATCAAGCAATACAACACAGCTACATTATTTGGCGGAATACACATTCGCATCGAAATAACAGGAAAAATGTACCATCGCGATTTTCATCACTTTTCATACTTTTCCTTAAAAAATTAGGGGCCTGAAAATATGCAAAGTTTTGAATTTTTTTTTGTTTCGAAAAATTCAAAATATTTTTGTTTTTGCTTGTATTCCAAACTATAAATGGAACATAAAAAAGAGCATATTTTGAGGCTCCTAATTTTTTAAGGAAAAAGTATGAAAAGAGATGAAAATCGCTATGGTAAAGTTTTGTTATTATTTCGACGCGAATGTGTATTCCGATAAATAATTTGGCTGTGTTGTATTGCTTGATGTTTCTTCTTAAGATTATATGAATATCTTCGAAACTTGATTTATGAAACATCTGTACAATTTTCGCCATCAGAAAAAACGCCTTGAAATTCAATATTTTCTTACTTTGAAACCTTATTATCACGCCCATTTAGAACGCATAAAATTGATTAATGTCAGGAAAGATGGCGTGAAATGTTGTAAGTGCAACGATATAAAAATAATGTCGATAGGATTATTGGTTAAGAAATAACAGTCGAAAACGAGAAAAAAGCCGAGGAAAATTCGAAAAAGTGACACGCCCATTTTTTGCAAAAACTAGAGCTGTTACATAAAAACGGAGTATGGTTTTGAAAACAGCGTGGAAAAACGATTCAGATTCATGTAAAAAACTGCATGCAACAGACATGCTGTTGTGCAGTGTAATCGTTCATATATTCGACACCAAAAACTGAATTATCCCATACAAATGCATGTAAAATGAATGGTGGTCCAGCTAGACCACTCCGACCGTTCGAAGGTAAATAAATATCCGACCGACGGAGGGTTAATACGATTGTATTCGATAAAAAAAATTCCGATGTATCTGTTTATGTGATTGTATTCGATGCATCGAAACCCCGAACTTGCAGTTTAAAGAGTTTAACAACTTTAGGAGCCTACTACAAGTTCAAGAAATGTACATATATAGGGTGTTTTTTTTAGAGGTATGGAACTTCGAATTGAAATAAAACACAAGAAAATCGTTTTAATGTCCATCAATTTGGCTTTATTGGAAGGATAATTTTATGCCATTAATGTTTAAATATGATTTCGGGCATGTGGCCGCCGCGGCTGGCTCGAATAAAGCCAATTTTACAGGTCCAATTTTTAAAGTTGATGGACAAAGCTCCAATTGCTGTGCACGGTGGCGAATCGATTCATTCGGGTCCTCTTCAACATTTTGCTCTACAGCGGCAATTGTTTCTTCGGTGCGCACTGTTCGACGTCTCTGCGGATGCGTATTATCACATAGAGTAAACGTAGTGCGAAAACGACCCATGGTTAACCGATGGATGGACCGATTTTGCTCTGATGGACGATTATGTCGACCATAAAATGGACGGAGCTTGCGGTAAACATCGCGAACTGAACCATTATTTTCGAAATAAATTTGCACGATTTGCAAGCGTTGTTTTTTTGTCAACCTGTTCATGATGAAATGGCAAACCAAACTGAACATAAATGACATTAGAGTTGCCAGATTTGACCACAAAATGCCAGTTTCATCTCTATTCGAAAAACAAACCTCTAAAAAAAACACCCTATATTAACCGCGATACAGTATCGCGATATTTATTGAGCGTTTAGTTTGCAGTATTGATGAATCGCAATTCATATCGCAAAATATTTTAATTTCTTGAAATACGTATCGCGGATCACCGACCTGTCAATAAATGTCTTTTAGCATAATTTGAGATATCAGTTCGCGATGCTACAGTACGTAGTGGAACAATAAAGTAGAGCAAGCAAAAACTAAAATAACATATTTAATTTAAGTTTTGTGTATGTGGTTATATAATGGAACAGGATATTGAAAGCATCGAACAACTTCGAATTAAAATTTTGTAGATACTGACGCGATCAATATTGAGCATGTAGCATTTACGCACGATCTGTCAATCTATCAATATGAATCGCGATCCAAATATCACAATAAATATCAAACGTGTAGTTAATTAATACATTAATACATTGCACCTTTACTGTTTTCTTTAATTTCATTAAGTTTTGTTTGCAATTATAGGGAATACGATGCATCGAAACATCGATGTATTTTTTAAACAATAGATCGCAAAACATCGATGTGACTTCACGATGCATTGCATCGGAAAAAACCTCGATGTATTTTTTAAGCGATACATCGCAAAACATTTACGTGCGCATCCCTAGCTTAAACTTCGGTATTTTGTATTTCCGGGTGAACAGTACCAAAACAGTCTTCGAGGGATTAACCCCTAGACCATTTAGCTTTGCCCACCTTGTATCGTAGCTCGTATTCCAGATGCAAACATTGCGACACCGATTAAGATGAAAATGAAAACAGTTCATTCATTCATGGCGATTTTTTGGCGTAAGTGGCGTCATTATAACTTTTTTCACCTTTTGAGGCCTCCTGATTAACCCTTATTCTCATACCCAAACTTACTAACGTCGTTCCATTTCATGAAATTTTTAAGTTTTCAATATTTTGTTAATTAAAAAGTGTTTTTTTTTTTAATATATGATTTGTTCGCTTTTCACCTAAATAACGAGGATCCGGAAGGTACAAAAAAAATTTTCATTATTTGTCAGTTTTTTTCACGAAAATACATCGCAGTGGGCACCCGGGTATGAGAATAAGGGTTAAATAAATTCTCAACTTATTTAAAAATTATGGGTGTTTTCTTCGTATTTTCCGACTTTAAATGGGATTTGGTTCACAACCCAGTCAATTTTATTTTGGAAAAGTGAAAAATCTCGTCCTTAGAAAATTGGACTTAGGGCCGTTTTCTCAACTTACCTTTAACTTTAAAGTTCACTTTAACTGGCCAATAAACGCATTTTCGTTTTCTCAACCGCTTCTCCCGATAAAACTTACCGGTCAGATTGAGTGCCTGTTAAACTTTAAAGTGAACTTTAAGTGGAAATGGTGCCAAGTGCATGCATATGTTTGTTTACAAACAAAAAACAGCTGGTTATGAAATTATAATTTGAAGTGAAATTTGAGATCTTTCGGTATGGAAAATAGGCATGTTTTATATTCTTGCACTGGAAGACGCTTTTGAAGGTACGGAGTCGCAAAATGCGGCAAATAACAGCCGATTGGACTATTTTACTGCTTTGCACTGCTGACATTTCCAATCGCTGCTGGGCCGCCACCTGTGCGATACGTCTCGCTCTTCTCCGCTGCAAGTTCCAACTTAGACTTGCGCAGATAAAAAAACAATGTACTCCTTGTACGGAAAACTTATTCTGACCAGTGCATTGTAAGTGTATTGTAACAATAAGAGTCTGTCGCTGTGCAAAGCAACCCTGTCGGTACGCGCCATGCTATACTTCAATCGGGCAACGGCGGCCCCGATAATAAGGGAACCTTTTAGGCCAACCTGGCAATGATGGAAACTTTTAGTCCAACCTGGCAATGATGGCAACTTTTAGTCCAACCTGGCAATGATGGAAACTTTTAGTCCAACCTGGCAATGATGGCTCGCGATCATCATGGAAACCTCTCTGGAATTTGCGAGAACGATCTGCGCGATAACCGGACAGGTATAAAAGGCAGCCGGGTACGGCGCAGCGAATCAGTCTTGGTTTAGACAAGTGAAAGTTCCACACGGAGTAATTAAGCAAATAATTAAGTGTAAAGACAGTGAAGTGTTAATCTGCAAAATAAAGTGATTGTTGGTTTATTTTATTGACTGCGTTTGAGAAACTAAGTGTGTTTTATTTTCAAATTACGCAATCCAGAGATACGTACTAGCCCACTAGAACTAGCATTCGTAACAGTATTTTAAGCCGCTGAACACAAATCAGGGGTCCAAGTTTAAAAGTTAGCTTGAATTTTAACGTAAAATCACAAAACTATATATCAGCAGTCCTGATCCCCAATTTTGGACTTGAAAAAAGTCAAGCAAATTACACAGGGCAACTAATTTCGACTTTTGGTCGGCTTTTCTGGGTTTAACATCAGTTCAAGGGTAGTTAGGGAGGGCTGATTTCGAATCCACAAACCGTTTTTAAAACTTAGTTTCCGTTTTCGAAAAAAATGGGAGTGTCTCTTTTTAGGATTTTCCTTGTCTTTTTTTCACGTTTGGCATTGTAATTTCTAAACCAATAAACAGGTTGACATGGGTTTCTCTTTATGGCATTTACAACACCTCACGGCTTCTTTTCCAATGTAATTTGATTTTAAAAGTTTTACAATTCCGCGGTAATTGGACCTCAAAAACAGAAAATATGGAATTTCAAGGCGTTTTCTTTGATGTTAAAAAACATGCAAATTTTTTGTAAATCAATTATCGAGTTATGTCTAACACGAAAGCAGAAACATCAAGTAATACAACACAGCCAAATTATTTGGTGTGGTTCCCATTCTCATCGAAATAATTGCAAACATTTACCATAGTCATTTTCATAATTTTTCATACTTTTTCCTTAAAAAATAGGTGCCTCAAAATATGCTAAGTTTTAACATTCCCCAGTAAAAACCTGCAGCGAAAAGGTTAAGCAAAGAGCTTCAATCTAGCGTTTAATCATTGCTTTATATTGCATTTATTGGCAATTTTACAAATTGTTCAATGTAACTTAAGTTTATGTTGCAGTTTTTTTCAACAGGATCCAAGAGAACTAAATTAGCCCGCGTTTTTTTTGTAGTCTTCTAAGTTTAGCGATCTTTTCGGGGCAACCTCGGTTACTTTAGAAATCGGTTTGGGTAGAACATTAACAGAATTCACTAGATTGAAAGAAAACATTGTTAACGAGTAGACATTGATTGAGAGACGTTGAAACGAACCTGGCAGAGACACATCCAAATCAATGTCGAAATCATGCAGCGAATATAGACTGTAATCTTTGGCGTCCCCTGTGTTGGAGCCGCTGGCACCGGTCTCGTCGACGCACCTTTTGCCAAGAGGCGGTGGTATTGCTGCCTGCTGAACGACGTCGTCTTTCTTTTCAAGAGATTTAAAGCCCATGCGTGGCTGCGTGATACGACGCGTGAACGGATCTGATATTTTTTGGCCTTTGTTAGCGCGCGCTTCTTCTAAAATGGCCTTCTCAGCGTCCTCCACGTTACGTTTTCGATTGCGATCGTTTATATACGATATCAAACTAATACTGCTGGATCGTTTTTTGTCCAACTCAGAAGCACGGCTTTCAAGCTCTTCTATCTGTTGGCCGAGGTCTTGCGCCAGATCATAGTCGCCGCGCAACATAGCTGCATCGCACTCCTTCATTAAACATGTCTTTCGCATTGCGTAGTTAGTGAGCCTGTTGCGGTTTTTCTCCTCTATAATTTTGTCTACGTCCTCGTCCTTGTACTCATAGTTAAGCGCTTCTTTGACGTCTTGCTGCTTCCGCTCCAACATGTCCAGTGTGGGCATGGCTACATTTTGCTGCGTGCAGATATCCCGCCACTTCACAAACTCATTCTCGGTGAATTCTTGGTTTGATATGAACTCTAGCCGAAAGACCCGCTCTTGAGACGTAAACCACGGTTGGTACGAGTTTTTCCTAAACTGTAGATTTTAGCTGTTTCGACTGCACCTACGTTTTCGGCCACACGATATACGGGCTTTTTTTCCGTTGTTTCCGATACTGATGCGTACGAAACAATTCATCACTGTGCGTTCAAAAATTGGCAAGTTGATGAAGCGCTCCATTTTGAACCTCGACAGCCGCAGCTTGTTCAACTCCTCTCGCGTGCAGATGTAGACGGGCGGTTTTTCAGCACTCTCATAATCTTCTGACTCGCACGAATATTTACTGCTGCTGGTGGAGCGCTTTTCGTTTTCGTCGTCCCAGTCACTGCTACCCGAGGCGTCCGAGTAAATCTCTGAGGCCTTTAGCTTCACAGTCGATTTTTCCCCTGACGCACCTTCCAATTCCTCCTTCTCATCTTCACGGTCTTTCTCCGCTTGACATTTAGCTTCTCCTTCCTCTGAAATAACACAAAAAATATGTAAAATATACAGACAGTAAACCATTTTAAAGATCTTGATGAATCTTTTCACAAACTTTTAAAAATGCAGATTTATTAGGCCTATCGGGAGATATTTGTATCGAAAGTTGCATTCATTTCCCTATTGAAAACAGCATTGCTCTTAAGTTTATAAAATCCAATCAGAAAGATGTGCGCCCAAGCGGTAAGATGGGAACAAGCAAACAAACAAAATCGTGCATGTTCTCCTTTTCACTTTATTTTTGCCAAAATGTCACAACCGGCCTTCTGAAGATGGGGAGACAGCTACATATTGTAGTATGTAAAGGTACGGTGGCATCACCCCAGCCATGGCACTACTCGGTGCAGTGGCAACATTCGAGCCATGGCACTACTCGGCACATGATGGCCGACGGTGGCGTGGCAAGCCAAAGTAGCGAGTAGCAGGAACGCGCGAAAAACACAGTCAGACGAGAAGCAAGCAGACGTGTTGTGGCGTGTTGGCGAAAGTTGCCGAATTTTGTAATAAACACTGTACTTTTAAAATTCCGAAATAAAGCGTACTACAGTTCAAGTGTGGGGTAAAGAAGCCAATTCTGAGTGTCGGTCAACAACATCGGAGTTAAAGTCTCCTAGTGCTGAGTCTTCCGAAGCGTTTAGTTGTGAAGCGCCAAGTAGTGCTGAGTCTTCCGAAGCGCCAAGTAGTGTTAAGTCTTCTGAAGCGCCAAGTTGTGCTGAGTCTTCCGAAGCGCCAAGTAGTGCTGAGTCTTCCGAAGCTCCAAGTTGTGCTGAGTCTTTCGAAGCGCCAAGCTGTGCTGAGTCTTCCGAAGCTCTAAGTAGTGCTGAGTCTTCCGAAGCTCCAAGTAGTGCTGAGTCTTCCGAAGCGCCAAGTTGTGCTGAGTCTTCCGAAGCGCCAAGTAGTGCTGAGTCTTCCGAATTTCCAAGTAGTGCTGAGTCTTCCGAAGCGCCAAGTAGTGCTGAGTCTTCCGAAGAGTCAAGTGATTGAAGCGATAATTGCCGGCCTACAAGATCACACCTCCGATATTTCGATCTTGTACGGGGCACCCGACATTCCGCAACTGAAGGAACTAAGGATTCGCTACGACAAGTTGAAATTGCGCTGCTCCGAATTGCGCCCTACGACTCCAGCCAGTACGAATCCGACGATTGCCACTTACGTCAAACCACCAACTTCAGCCGCAGCTAGTGGACCACGCTGCTATAATTGTTCCGGCTATGGACACCTCTTCCGAATTGCGCCCTATGACTCCAGCCAGTACGAATCCGACGAGTGCCACTGACGTCAAACCACCAACTTCAGCCGCAGCTAGTGGACCACGCTGCTATAATTGTTCCGGCTATGGACACCTCTCCGCCGTGTGTCCGAAAGAGCGCCGAGCTCTTGGTTCGTGCTTCCGACGAACCGCGCTTGTGGATGTAAACAGTGATCGGTCTGATCGAACAAGAAGATGACGATAGCAACGGCGAGAGGATAGCGCAGACCATGAGCGCACTTCAAATGGTGAGTGTTGTGTGTAAGTCAAGTGATTCTAAGTGCACAAGTGTAATTGTTTGTAACTTCTGTCAAATGACGCCCTTCCGTTTCCGATACTGCTTGGTCGGCATGCACTTTAGTCATTGAAAATCCAATTGTATTCTTGCCCGGTTATTCCTATTTCTGAAAATAATTCCGTAATGAACGGTTCCGGCAATGCCAGATTAATTGAACAAAAGAACGTGTGCATTTGTAATTCACCTCTGACTTTCGAAGTGGCTTAATTGAATAGTGTAATTGAAAGCGAGGGTTTATCCAAGCGTATTCTAATTAATTGTTTCGAATTTTTGCGTTCCACGACGAACGTAGTCGTGCCATTGAAGTGCTTGATGAGTTCCAAAATCCTTGTGTTTTCGTGACTTCCGACGAGATTGCCATTGATCCGCAGCTCGCTGCGCCGTTCCGCGGCCGCTTATGTCATCAGATTACTTCCGAATATTTGAAATTTGATGGAATGTTGGTGATTGTTCCGAATTATGATACGCCACACAACCGATATGTCATAGGCGATATCGACGATTGCCCCATTACCCAACTCCCCTATCAGGGCATAATTGAAGGCAAACATATTCGTAGGTGGATTGAGCCTCCGGGCAACGAGTCACTTCACGCCCCATTGAAGATGATTTACATATTCAGCCTTCAGCACCCTAGTTTTAATGACCGATTGTTCACACTTAGAACCTAAGGTCCTTTTGATTGATTGTGCCTAGTATGTAAGCTCACTTATATTGATTGATCGGGTCGATCAAAGTGCCAGGTCGGCCGACTGGTGGCATCACCCGAGTCATGGCACTACTCGGTGCAGTGGCAACATTCGAGCTATGGCACTACTCGGCACATGATGGCCAACGGTGGCGTGGCAAGCCAAAGTAACGAGTAGCAGCAACGCGCGAAAAACACAGACTGACGAGAAGCAAACCAGCGATTAACACTTTCGCGTCCGCTCTCTGTGCAGTTAAACTAAAACCTATTGCCGCTTTGTTTACGTATGCCGTTGCGTTGGCGCCGCTATTTTTAATTTATATTTTAATTAATTAATTAATATATTTGTTATGTCGGAACAGTGGCAACTACGACGAGTTGGGCACGTTGGCAGCACTGATCGAAACCGATCCCAGCTGTTATGCCGGAACAGTGGCAACGATGACGAGGTGGGTACTTTGGCAGCACCATTCGGAACCGATTCGAATGACGCCGAAGAAGTAACGGCGATTTGGTGCGAAGAAGGGACAAGAGAACGGACAGGCAGAAGCGGCGGTCGTGGCGGTTGAGCTCGTGTTGTATTGTTGGATATATTCGGAAAAATAAAAAATAAATTTGGACAGTACAACTTCAAGTGTGGGGTGACAACGATGGACTACTTAAAGATGTCGAAGCGACAGTTAGCGGAGCTGATGAACGCCGAAGGAGTGGTCTTCGACGAACAATGGGCGCTGCCTCAACTGCGGGCGTTCTACGCGGAGCACCGCCAGTTGGCTGCTCAGAACGAGAGAAGTAGCGGAGCCAACGACGGTGACGACGGCCAACCGAAGCACGATGACCAGTTTGATCGCGAGTTGGTACAGCTTGAGAAGAAGCGCCGGTTGTTGCAACTGCGGCGTGAAGTCGCCGAGTTGGAAGGCGATTTACGGATCGATGCTGTTAATGTGACACGTGCACCGGTGCGCAGCTTAATCGACGAGGCTGAGCCAGTAGTGGCGCATCGACGCTTCGACTTTTCGGAGATTGAAGGCACTATTGCACCGTTTACTGGCGACGATTCGTATGCTATCGAAAAGTGGATTTCTGATCTGGAAAATATGGTGCCACCGGCGCAATACGGAGAAAACTTTACGCTTTTGAGCGCGCGGAAATTGATGGCTGGTACCGCCAAAACATGGCTGCGCACAATTGTCGCTCGCACTTGGCGGGAATTGCGGGCCGCAATGCTTGAGCAATTCCATCGCTCGTATACACTGACAGACATATTGCATGAGTTGGGTCAAATCGAGTACGATCCGAGGCTGGGATTGAACAATTACGTCATTCGGATGAAGGAGGTAGCTGCACGCAGCTCAGTGATCGACCACGACGAGTTGCTGAACTTAATAAGAGGCGGACTGAGGGACAAGTCGGCGCGTATGTCCATAATATTTGGGGCCAGAACACTGGACGAGCTGCGGAACGTCGCAGCCGATTACGACCGAGCGCGGCGAGATGCGGTCGCTACGGGTGGCGTTGTTAAAAAGCCGACACCGACGGGAAAATTGGCAGGGAATACGCCGAAGATAACGGCCGAAGTGCGCTGCTATAACTGCCTTGAACTAGGCCACATCTCGCGCAACTGTCCGAAGCCGAGACGACAAAATCCGGGTAGCTGCTTTCGATGCGGCGGCGCAGACCATCTAATCAGCAGTTGCCCACAACGTGCGCCACCACGTCAGGTTGCGCTGGTGGCTGAGGGTGCGGCCGAACAAGATGATGTTGACATCGGTGGATTGACGGCTGAATTGGCCGCAACAGGACTGGTGAGTGTCGCTTTTAAAATTGGTGAAAAAATGTGTGCATGTCCTGAACGATTGCCGTCTTTGTTTGACACAGGGAGTCCCGTAAGCTTTATTCGCCGGTCTGTGGTGCCATGTGAATTGAGTGAAAACCCTTTGACCTATTCGCAGTACAAGGGAATTGGTGATGTGAAATTGTTTACCTATGTCCGAGTGCCGATTGAAATTGAATTTGGAAGTCGAATTAAGTCGATTAATATTTTTATAATTGCGGATGACGTGTTGCCCATACCATTGTTATTGGGACGCGATTTTCTGGATGCATTTGGCATCAAATTGATTCAAACTAATGTTAACTTGAACTGTTCTGAATCCCTTGATAAAAACATTGCAAATTGTTGTTCATTGAATAAAAATATTGTGTTGGGTAGGCGCCACACAGAACAAATTGAATTTGAAAAAATAAAACCAATTGCATTTTGTGACCAACTGTCAACCATTGAACGGAGTTGTTGCTATTTATATTTTTGCGCACATGATTTGACCATATTTGCGAACTTGACTGTTTCGGCTGGTGAAGTATTTGGGCGTCGGCTCGGTGGATGCTGTGTGAGTAAAAATGAACTTGACGCCATTGCGAGCGCTTTGTTGCGATGCACCTGTTGATCTGGAGGTGAATGCTTGTGCTACCGAGTTGCCCTGGATTTTTGCAATTGAATTGGACGTGGATTTATGCGGTATTGGTATCGACATTGGGGAGCAATTGAGTGGTACATTGCGAGAGTCATTGATGCGTATAGTTAGGGAAGATTACCTGGGGCGGTCGAATATACCGGAAGCCGAGCATGATTTTGAAATGGAAGTGAAGCTTACTTCTGATATTCCATTTCATTTTGCGCCAAGACGGTTATCCGTATTTGACAAGGCGGAAGTGCAAAAGATCGTGGCCGATTTGCAGGCTCAAAGTATTGTTCGCCCGAGCGATTCGCCGTATGCTTCTCCAATTGTTTTGGTTAAGAAAAAGGATGGGACAACTCGGATGTGTGTCGACTTTAGGACATTGAATAATGTCACGGTACGAGACAACTATCCATTGCCATTGATTGAGGATTGCTTGGAGTATTTGGAGGGGAAAAAGTATTTTACTGTGTTGGATTTGAAAAGTGGGTTTCACCAGGTGAAGATCGCAGACAGCTCAGTCAAGTTTACGTCGTTTGTTACACCGATGGGCCAATACGAATATTTGCGTATGCCATTCGGCTTAAAGAATGCGCCATCAGTGTTCCAAAGATTTATTACGAAAATATTGCGCCCTTTTATTGATGAGGGTAGTATAATTGTGTATATTGATGACATTTTGATTGCAACTGTTGATTTAAAATCGCATTTTGAATTGTTAAAACGAGTGCTTAGACGACTGAGTGAGTATCGATTGGAATTGAATTTGAAGAAGTGTCGATTTTGTTACATGGAGGTTGAGTATTTGGGATATTTGGTTGACAGGAAAGGCATACGCCCAAGTAATCGACATGTGGAGAATATTAGGAAGTATCCATTGCCGCGCAACGCGAAGGAGGTGCAGGCGTGTTTGGGTTTATTTTCATATTTTCGGCGTTTCGTCCCTAATTTTTCGAGTATTGCTAAGCCATTATTGGATTTGGTGAAAAATGGATGTCCATTCGAAATGACTGCTGAGCGCATCAGGGCGTTTAATGAGTTGCGGGATAGGTTGGCATCCGCCCCGGTCTTGGCTATCTATAGCCCAACGCGTGAAACCGAATTGCATTGCGACGCGAGTTCCCATGGGTTCGGGGGAGTATTGATGCAACGGCAAGATGATGGCAAACTCCACCCGGTCGCCTATTATTCACGGAGAACTTCTGAGGCCGAGGCCAAATACCATAGTTTTGCATTAGAAACCTTGGCTATTGTTTATTCCTTGAAGCGTTTCCACGTATACCTTCACGGTATCCCGTTTCGGATTGTCACGGATTGCAATTCGTTGGTCATGACGTTGAATAAGAAGAATCCAAACCCACAAATTGGCCGTTGGGTAATGGAGTTGCGTGCATATAATTGTGAGATTGTTCACCGAAGTGGTGTTAATATGGGACATGTTGATGCATTGAGTAGATTTCACCCAGTCGCAGCAATTGAAGCGGACGATATCGATACAAGATTGCAGATTGCACAGGTTCGTGATCCTAATATTGTCCGAGATCAATTGGAGGAGGACGCTTGCGATCCATTTGTATTGTATGACGGCGTGGTATATTGGCGAGACCCCGATGAGTGGTTGCTATTGTATGTGCCACAGGAATTGGAAGAGAACGTGATGCGAGAGACACACGAAAGCATTGCACACAGTGGAATTGTGAAAACTGTAAATCAGATTAGGTTACGTTATTGGTTTCCGGGCATGAAAGCCAAAGTAGAGAGGTTCATCAAGAATTGCTTAAAGTGTATCGTTTATTCTGCTCCCTGTAGTGATCGGAATCTGCATAGCATACCAAAGCCATCAGTACCCTTGGACACAATACATATTGACCATTACGGTCCCCTTCCGTCGATTAATTCAAAGCGGAAACACATACTGGCTGTTGTGGACGGATTCACGAAACATGTAAAGCTTTACCCGGTTGTGTCGACGGGTAAAAAGGAGGTGTGCGCTGCCCTGGAGAGGTATTTTGAGTATTATGGGCGCCCGAGGCGAATCGTGAGCGATCGCGGTAGTGCTTTTCAGTTTGATGAGTTTGGCAATTTTCTGTCGGTTAGAAATATTGAGCAGGTCAAGGTGGCCGTTGCCTCGCCACAGGCCAATGGCCAGGTCGAGCGTGTTAATCGGGTACTTACGTCGATGCTAAGCAAGTTGACTGAGCCCATCCAGCATGCTGATTGGACTAGAATGTTGGGGCGAGTGGAATACGCGATTAATAACTCGGTGCACCAAACCACCAAGTGCACACCAAGTGAATTGTTATTTGGGGTCCGCCAGCGCGGCGAGGATGTTGATTGGTTGGGCGAATATTTGGATGGAAAAGTGAACAGTCAGATGGAACGGAATTTTGACACGTTGCGTGGGCGGGCAGCGGAAGGGATTGAGAGGTCGCAAGAGAAAAGTTTGTTGAGGCATAAGGCCAAATTTAGACCAGCCAAGGTGTATAAAGAGGGAGATTTTGTTGTTATTAGGCATTACGATACCGCGGGGTCAAATAAGAAATTTATTGCGAAGTTTAGGGGGCCCTACGTTGTGCACAGAGTGTTGCCAAATGATCGATATGTGATTCGCGACATTGAAAATAACCAGGTGACACAGAAGCCCTACGATGGCGTAATTGAATCGTCGCATATGAGACGTTGGGCCGATAGTCGAAATGCGGATCAAGCCGACGATTGCGGGTTTAGTGAGCAACACTCATCTGACCTTGAAGAAGAAATTTGCATCCCTGATCGGGTCGATCAGGTTTGTCAGATTGGCCGAGCTGTTATGTCGGAACAGTGGCAACTACGACGAGTTGGGCACGTTGGCAGCACTGATCGAAACCGATCCCAGCTGTTATGCCGGAACAGTGGCAACGATGACGAGGTGGGCACTTTGGCAGCACCATTCGGAACCGATTCGAATGACGCCGAAGAAGTAACGGCGATTTGGTGCGAAGAAGGGACAAGAGAACGGACAGGCAGAAGCGGCGGTCGTGGCGGTTGAGCTCGTGTTGTATTGTTGGATATATTCGGAAAAATAAAAAATAAATTTGGACAGTACATATTAATTAATTAATTAATATATTAATTAATCAATTAATAAATTAATTTTTTATTCAAACAATAGGCATAAAACGTAAAAATACGTGAACGGCTCCTAGGATTGTTTGGCAAAAAACGTAAAAATACGTGATCGGACGCGAAAGTGTTAAGCGATGTGAAACTGGGAGAGCCGGTAGAAATACATGCACAGAATCACACTAATATTATTGCAAAATTGCAACCTTGGGGCCTACTAGTAGGCCCTAAGCTTGATCAGGAACGTACTTTTTCCTCCATATAAATTTCTAAAACGGGGTTGTTGTTCTAGTTCGTTTCAAATTGCCAGTGTAGCTGGTGTGATCATTTTTTGTGACCAAAGAAATTTGTCTTTTTATTTGTATATTTTTGGTGCCATTTCATAATACGTTTGTATAAAATTGACTAGAAAAATATATTATTGCCCAAAAGCGTCAAAATAATCTTTGGGTATGCTTTAAATTCAAATAAATTAAGATTTTATAAGCTGCATTCAAAAAAACAACCCTGCGGTCATACTACAGCATTTAGCAAAAAAATCGTTAGAGATTCGCTAAATGAAGAAATGCGAAATACAAAGGACGGCAATTGACCCTGTCATATTCAATGCATTTAGCTTTGTGTTCTTTGGTATATTTTTCATTAATATTTACATAATTAAACCAAAAAAGTTCATGTGTTGGCATTTAATTCAGAAAATTAATGAGAACATACTGTAACGATGAGACAGTCTGTCGCTGTGCAAAGCAACCCTGCCGCTACGTGCCGTGCCATAACCCAATCTGGCAACGACGGCCGCGATAGTAACTTTTAGTCCAATCTGGCAACGACGGCCGCGATAATAACTTTAAGTCCAATCTGGCAACGACGGCCGCGATAATAACTTTTAGTCCAACCTGGCAATGATGGAAAGTTTAAGTCCACCCCGGAATGTGCGGGAACGATCTGCGCGATGGCCTGAGGGGTATAAAAGGCAGCCGGATGCGGCGCAGCGAGTCAGTCTGGTTTTGACAAGTGAAGTTGCCACACGGAGTAATTAAGCAAATACTTAAGTGTACGAACAGTAAAGTGTAAACTGTGAATAATAAAGTGACTGTTGGTTTATTTTATTGTCTTCGTTTAAGAAACTGAGCGTGTTTTATTTTCAAATTACACAATCCAGTGATACGTAACAGCCCACTAGACGTAGTATTCGTAACATTTGGTGTCAGAAGTGGGATTGTGGAAAATTGAAAGTAAACAAAGAAAATTATAAAAGCACGGAAATGGTTAAACTCGAGCTGCTGAAGGTAGACCAGCTGAGGAAGGAGCTGGCTGCCCGGAATTTGCCGACTGCTGGCGGAAAGGTGGAGTTGCAGTTGCGCTTGCGAGAAGCATGTGAGGCACGAGGCGTCGATTGGACTGTGCACGAGTTCGGAGCGCAAGAACTGGAGGCGTCGGCCAAGGTGGAGGAGTCGCCTGCTGGTGCTGCTTCGCTACAGAGTACAGCTGCAGCGGCTGCACCAATACAAGCGTTGGACATGAGCCAACTAATGGTGCAGCCATCAAAGGCATGTCGGCGCAAATGGAAACAGCGAATCGAGAAATGGCGGCGAAGCTGGAAACTACGAATCGAGAAATGGCAGCGAAGCTGGAAACTACGAATCGAGAGATGGCAGCGAAGCTGGAAACTACGAATCTCGAAATTTCGGCAAAAGTCGAGACTGCAAATCGGGAAATGTCAGCAAAACTTGAAAATGCAAATCGGGAGTTGTCCAGCAAGCTTCAGGAAAATTCTGCGCGCTTGGAGCAGAAAGTGGAGGAAATCTCAGACAGGATTAATGGGAAAGTCGAGCACCTGGAGACGCGGGTAGAGCACTTGGATGGACGAGTCGTCGACCTAGATGATTCCCTGAACAAACGAGTTGATAGTCTGGAAGACTCGATGAACAGACAAATGGACGAGCGGCTTAGGGAGGTACAGCCGCGAGAATGGTTGCCGCGGGTTCCGGAAAGTGTTGCCACCCGAGCAGAAGTGCCTACTTATGATGGGACTACGCCGTTCGACACATTCAAGCTGCAATTCGACCTGGCTGCTCTGGAAAATCGGTGGACCGATGTAAGGAAATGTTGGAGATTGGCGCTGATCAGTGCTAAAATCAGATCCAGAATGTTTACGACGTGAGTACGAGACCGTCAACGAGGCGCTGCAGACATATGCAGCAGACATTGAGCGGCTCGTGCAGCTGTGCTACCCGTCCTTCGGCGCTGATGATCTCGAAAGGATGAAGATTGAGGCGTTTATTGAAGGTTTTCATTATCCGGAGACACGTCGTAGTGCGTTGATGATGGGCAAGCCGACATTTAGGGAGACGGTGACCAGCGCGATGACTTACGAGGCGACATGGATTGGGAGAGCTCGGTATGCACCTGCAAGGGTAGGCCAGATCCAGCCGGACAACGACATTGCGATCCAGGCCATAAGCTCTGAGCCACCGGGCAGGCCACGGGTGGTCTCCTCTAAAGTTGTTTGCTGGGTATGTGGCAAGCAGGGCCTCGTATCACGAGACTGCTGCCAACGAAAGAGGCGTTCCCGTTCTCGATCGCAATCGCCTGAAGCGAGGAATACTGACAATCGAGGCCCAGCTAACAAGCGCAGGGCTGAGGGCGGCGAGTCGTTAAACTAAAACGGGTCAGCCCAAAGGGGCGTGAGCTGATCCTCACAACTGAAACGACAGCCCAGCAGCTTGACGATTGAAGGAAAGATAGATGGAAAGTTGTTCGTGTTAACACTGGATACTGGAGCGTCATATTCGATCATAAAAAGTAAGCTCCTGAAGAACTGGGAACCGCTGCATGGCATACAGCTAAGGACTGCGACTGGCGAGCGTGCGCCGGTAAGAGGAAAAGTAACAAAAACTGTTGCTTTCGGCACCAGTAGCCTGGAAGATGAGTTCATCGTCGCGGATATAATGGACGACGTGATTATCGGCGTGGATTTCATGATTAGGCACGGTTTTACGCTGGACCTGAAAGAAAATGTGCTGAGGTATGCCGACTTTGAATTCCCCCTGCACACTGGCTATGAGCGAAGCGTGGCGGTAAGGAAAGTTGTCTCGTGTCAACACCAGAAGATACCAGCGAATTCCGAGGCGATTGTGTGGGCAAAGGTGGACGAGGATGATGGGACAAGTCGGCTGTGGGTTGTAGAAGCGCCAAAACAAGGATACGACAACATAATTATCGGACGTACATTAGTGGAACCCAAAAATGGAAAAATACCAGTCAGGATACTCAACCCACTGAACACACCTAGATATATCGAAAAAGATGCGGTCATTGGCGAGTGTAGAGAGGCTGAAGCAGTTGTCAATTGCGAAAGCAGTCCACCCGGAGGAAGTAAGAAAAGCAGTTCTAACATGGACGCCATACCGCAGAACCAGTGGAGCAGCGAATTGACAGCCGAGCAGAAACAGACGGCACGGTCACTCCTGCAGCACTATGGGTCAATATTTGCAACGGAAGCGGACGGAAGAACAGCCATAGTGAAACACAACATCGACACCGGAAGTGCGAAACCAATCCGCCAACCGCCAAGACGAGTTCCTCTGGCCAAGAGGGAAGAGGTAACAAATTTGATTGAAAACATGCATAAAGAAAATGTCATAGAGCCTTCGTCAGGTCCTTGGTGCTCGCCGGTCGAGCTAGTCAAGAAAAAGGATGGCAGTACCCGATTTTGTGTCGACTATTGAAAGCTCAATGACGTGACCAAGAAGGACAGCTATCCACTACCTCGGATCGATGACACCCTGGACACACTGTCAGGCACACAGTGGTTTTCCACACTCGACTTACGCAGCGGCTATTGGCAGGTGGAGCTTGCAGACCAGGACAAGGAGAAAACAGCTTTTAGTGTTGGCGACGGTTTGTGGCAGTTCACCGTCATGCCGTTTGGACTCTGCAACGCACCAGCAACATTCGAGCGGCTGATGGAACGTGTGCTGAAAGGGCTGCATTGGCGGACGTGTCTGGTATACCTCGACGACATAATCGTGATGGGCAAAAGCTTCGACGACCACCTGGAAAAGCTGAAGGTGGTATTTGAGCGAATACAGAAAGCCGGGCTTAAACTCAACCCAAGGAAGTGCTCGCTGTTCCAAAAGGAGGTCAAGTATCTGGGTCATACGGTTTCTGCCCGCGGAGTACATACGGATGAAGGCAAAATCACGGCGGTGAAGGAGTGTTCCCGGCCACGCAATCTACACGAACTCCGCAGTTTCCTGGGCCTGTGCACATACTACCGCCGATTTGTTCCGGGATTCGCGAACATAGCCAGTAGCCTGCACAAACTGACGAAAAAGGGCCAAGCTTTCGAGTGGAACGAGGATCAGGAACAGGCTTTTGCACGTCTGAAGGAAAAACTGTGCAGTGTTCCAATTCTGGCCTGGATGTTTGTGCTGGATACAGATGCAAGCGGGAATAGTATTGGCGGTGTGCTATCACAGATAATAGACGGCTAGGAACAAGTGATAGCGTACTACAGTAGGGTTCTATCGAAACCGGAACGCAATTACTGTGTGACACGGAGAGAACTGCTGGCGGTATTGGACTGCGTAAAACACTTCCACAAATATCTGTATGGACAAAGGTTTCGCCTGCGCACAGATCATACGGCATTGAGATGGCTCCTGAACTTTAAAGATCCTGAAGGGCAATTGGCGCGGTGGATCGAGCGACTGCAGAGCTACGACTACACGATAGAGCATCGCAAGGGCAGTAGCCATGGAAATGCCGATGCCTTGTAACGCCGTCCGTTCAAAGTCGCATGCAAGGCTCGCGAGCCGAAAGCAAAGAACAGATAGTGGACGTCCGGTTGGTAAGCGTCATGCCAGAGGAAGAGTGGTCTGCGGAGAGGCTACAAAAAGACCAGCGTGAGGATGCGGATCTTGCGAAAATTGTCGAAGGCAAGGAGCAAGGCGCACGTCCAGACTGGCAGGAGATGGCCGGTGAAAGTCCGATGGCTAAGGCTTACTGGGCACAGTGGAGAAGTCTGCGGCTGAAGGAAGGCTGCCTGTACCGCGAATGGGAGAGCGCGGATGGTCAGACCAGCAACCCTCTAATGGTAGTGCCGAAATGCAGCATCAATGAGGTCATCGAGGCATACCATAACGACTCCAGTGGAGGGCACCTAGGCATCACCAACCGTCGCCAAAATAAAAAGACGATTCTACTTGGTAGGATGTCAGGAGTCTGTTGCCGAGTGGATTAAGAGCTGCGACCGATGTTCAGCCGCGAAATAGCCGACAAGAAGATCTCGAGGCCGCATGCAGCAGCACAACGTGGGAGCGCCCTTCGAGCGGATTGCTATGGATGTTGCCGGCCCATTCCCAACTAGTACTCAAGGCAACAAATATGTGCTGGTGGTAATGAATAACTTCAGCAAATGGCCCGAAGTGTACCCTATTCCTAACCAGGAGGCCACTACGATCTCGGAAAAGCTGGTAAACAACTGGGTAGCCACGTTCGGAGTTCCGTTGGAGTTGCACTCAGATCAAGGCCGGAATTTCGAATCTGCGGTATTCAAGGAAGTGTGTGAGCAGCTGGGGATAAAGAAAACGCGTACCACTCCTTTGCACCCACAGTCCGACGGCATGGTGGAACGCTTTAACCGGGAACTGGAGGAATACCTGCGGAAAGTGGTAGGCAGGAATCAAAAGGATTGGGACACGCATATCCCCCTGTTCCTGATGGCGTATAGGTCAGCCCCGCACGACACGACATCACCCACTCTAGCCCGAGCAGTGTTCGGCACAGAGTTGCGGTTACCCGCTGACTTGAAGTTCGGGGTAGTCAGCACAACGGGAGGCGCTAAGACGGACTACGTGGTCAATAAGCGGGCGGAACTGGAGGAAATTCACCAGTTTATAAGGAGCCGCACCAAACTGGTCAGCGATAAGGCGAAAGCCAGATATGATTTACGGGCAAACTCAGCAGGGTTCCAAGAAGGCGATCTGGTAATGCTCTACAACCCGCAGCGGAGGAAAGGTTTGTCTCCGAAACTTCAAGCATCATGGGAAGGACCGTACGAAGTCGTGACTAGGATTAACGACGTGGTATACAGGATTCAACGTTGCAGCAATAGAGGCGCTAAGCTGAAGGTAGTCCATTTGGAGCGTCTGGCGCCTCATCACAGGGGAGCCTCGGCACTTGTTCGGGACGAACAAGTCTAAGTGGTGGGCAGTGTAACGATTAGACAGTCTGTCGCTGTGCAAAGCAACCCTGCCGCTACGTGCCGTACCATAACCCAATCTGGCAGCGACGGCCGCGATAATAACTTTTAGTCCAACCTGGCAATGATGGAAACTTTTAGTCCACTCCGGAATGTGCGGGAACGATCTGCGCGATGGCCTGAGAGGTATAAAAGGCAGCCGGATGCGGCGCAGCGAGTCAGTCTGGTTCTGACAAGTGAAGCTGCCACACGGAGTAATTAAACAAATACTTAAGTGTACGAACAGTAAAGTGTAAACTGTGAATAATAAAGTGACTGTTGTTTTATTTTATTGTCTGCGTTTAAGAAACTGAGTGTGTTTTATTTTCAAATTGCACAATCCAGTGATACGTAACAGCCCACTAGACGTAGTATTCGTAACAATACTTTAAAAAGCAAATAATTGTAAGGAATCCCTAATTCCTAATATCGGGAAAAGAGCAGACACAGTGAAGAGCTGATCACTGCCAACACAAACGGACTGTGTACGTGAATTGCAAAAAACACACAAAAATCGGCTTACTCTCCCAGTTTCACATCGCTTAATCGCTGAAGCAAACAGTGAGCAGCGCAGACGTGTTGTGGCGTGTTGGCGAATGTTGCCCAATTTTGTAATAAACACTTTACTTTTAAAATTGCGAAATAAAGCGTACTACAATATATTGATAATAAACCGACAAATATAAATATTCGTGAGGGTACACCAGGGTTCGGACCTGGCAAATCCAAAATCGTAGTGACAAATGTCAAAAAGCGTAGTGAAACTAAAATTTCCGTAGTGAATTTTTGAATTTAGACCAATCCAATTAAATTTACATCCATGCGTTGATTTACCATATCAAATCCTGCCCTAATTCAGCGACCGGGATTATAAAATGTGCACATTTTCTCCACATTTTGCCTCGGAAAAAATCGTAGTAGATTGGGTCTCAAGTGGAGTCGAGAAGCAGAATTAAAAATGTTGTGAAAACCGTAGCAGATTCACTACGATCGTAGCAAAGTCCGATCCCTGGGGTACACCACACACATGCGATTGAATTCCTTGTTTGATCGTGTTATCATGTTATTCTTCAAATTCAAATCATACAAAAAAGCAAATGTGAATGCATGAATTGGAAGCTATCGTTATGCACCAGCAAAATACGCCGAATACAATCGGAAAGCGACAATCCGGTCCAGACCGTAAGCTCTGAGAAACCGGCCAGGGCACGGGTGGTCTCCGCTAATCTTGTTTGCTGGCTATGTGAAAAGCAGGGTCACATAGCACGAGCAAAGACAATTAAACTATAAGATGTCTCACGTGCATACAATTCAGTGGCGCTTCAAAATTTGCCGTGGCTTTTACAATAAAGCCACGTGAGAGTGGTTTTTACAGCAGCGCCACATCCGGAAAGCAACTCTCTCTGCTTGCAGTCGGCAGAGATATGAATATGCGTGTGATCTCTATGTGCTCTTGTGTTAATTTTTTTTGTGGTTTATTGTTTTAATCAGTAGCGCACACGGGACGGGAACATTTGGCGATTCAAACCGCCGCAAATACAAAAATTAGGAGTGAAATAGTAGTAGCGTGCCCGACAATCGAGATTCAGCCAACAATTGCAGGGCTGATGACGAGGAGTCGTTAAACTAAAAAGGGTCAGCCTAAAGGAACGTGACCTGCTGCCACACCGCCTTCGTCACGCAGCTGAAACGACAACCCAGCAGCTTGACGATTGAAGAAAAGATAGATGGAAAGTTGCTTGTGTTGACACTGGATACTGGAGCGTCATATTCAATCATACAAAAGAAGCTTCTGAGGAATTGGGAACCACTGCATGGCATACAGCTGAGGACTGCGACTGGCGAGCGTGCGCCGGTAAGAGGAAAAATAACAAAAACAATTGCTATCGGCACCAGCAGGCTGGAACATGAGTTCATCGTCGCGCATATAATGGACGACGTGATAGCGTGGATTTCATGATTGGGCAAAGATTTACGCTGGGCCTGAAAGAAAATGTGCTGAGGTATGACAACGATGAATTCCCACTGCACACCGGCTACAAGCGAAGCGTGGCCAGTGACTACGTGACGCGAAACTGAGAGGAGAAGTGTGAAAAAAGCCACAATACACACATAAAATTCACCAATACTCTCACATAACAGCTGATACTCCGGCCCCACAGCTGATACTGCTGAACCCATACAAACTGAAAATGGAGGGTTGTTGTGTTGGTCAATTCCAAAATGGAGGGTTGTTGTGCTGGTAAATTTTCATGTGTGAGGGTTATCGTTGTGATTCATTTTTAATTGCATAGAACATTAATTTATTTTGTGCACAGAGTTCTGTGATATGTTTATAGAAAAATGAATATAAAATTCTATTACTGCTTACAAATATAATAACATCGTTTGAATATGTCTCTAACATGTCATTATTTAAGTTTTCATTGACTCATTATCAAAAATCACCCTTGTGTCTAGAACAGTGCATTTTACACCAAAAGCATCTCTGAACTCCGATGATTTGGTGTTTAATTTGCGAAACGCAAATCGGGTTGACCCTGAATGGCTGCTAAATGTGCAGCTGCACATAATAACATAACAAATAACATAAAAACGTAACAATGTTTAGAAAATGTATGC
Organism: Melieria omissa; assembly: GCA_963971225.1. Lineage (NCBI taxonomy): Eukaryota > Metazoa > Arthropoda > Insecta > Diptera > Ulidiidae > Melieria > Melieria omissa. Next base: position 71,730,047 of record OZ020269.1, on the reverse strand, counting down.
ATTTTTATTGAAATAATTGACAATTATGAAAATAATAACATGCATCGAGAAAATGTATGTCTTTTCTATTGAAATGATTGACAATTATGAAAATAATAACATGCATCGTATTAATACGCCTTTTTCTAAAAAATACGAAAGACAAGCTACCTCTAAATTGCAACTTTGCGCTTTGTTCTAACTTCAACGCGACCACTCTGTTGAACCAATCACTGACCCACCCCTGTCGGACCTGAGACAACTGGTTCCCAAAATTTATTGGTTTTTCAACTGGTTTTTTGTAAGTTAATTTAACAATTGTTCAAGTGACTGTCAGCGACGCCACGTTAAAAGGGTAAGTTTGCTCCAAGGAAACGAGTCGGTTCTGAAGTCAGCTATGACTGACAAGCAACCAGTTGAAAAACTACATGGTTCAAACAGTCCCATTTCCTACAGGGCCATGACACCTCACACAGATTGTGTATGTGAAATGCAAAAAATGGTCAACAAATTCGCTTCCCCTGCCAGGTTGGTATCACGTCATCACTGGCGTGGCGAGAACTGAACGCAACTACTGTGTGACACGAAGAGAGTTGCTAGCTGTATTGGAATTCGTGAAACACTCACAAATACCTGTATGGGCAGATCATGCGGAATAGAAATGGCTACTGAACTTTAAAGATCCTGAAGGCCAATTGGTGCGGTGGATTGAGCGGCCGCAGAGCTATTACTACATGATAGAGCATAGCAAGAGTAGCAGTCATAGAAATGCGGATACCTTGTCACGTCGCACAGTGGCTCAATTTGGTATTTTAGGTTGGAAAATCATAACTTCTAAACGAATAGAGATAATAACAAAATTGTTTGCTGTTGATTAGAAATTCATCAGGCTATTGTACGTATTCCAAAATTAATTCAATCGAGATACAGGGTGCTACGTAATACTTTGTCAAAGTTCGGCTTACTGTAAATAAGAATAATGACAGCAGCAATGTTAAGTTTTAGTTGCAAACTTAATGAAAAAAGATGAACATTAATAAGAAATTTAAGTAATAAGCTGAACGAGTCAAATTTAAAGATAAAAATTCATAAATTTTGCTTTCAAAATGAGAACCAGAATTCGAAGAATTTACATAAAAAGTAAATTTTTCTTTGGACAATCCTAAGTTCAAAAATAATGCTAAAGCTTCATTAGGACTGTATTATATCGGTAGCACATTGGGTGGGGTGGGAATTCTGTTTTTTATTCTTTTAACGCGACCCGGTCTTCCTGGTAAAACTGCTTTCACATAACGCCTTTTATTTTTTCCTGATCCTTATTTTATTTTATGATCAAAGCTTCTGACAGGTGGGTGGTAGTTCTGTTTCCGTTGCCTCCATAAGCTTCCTTTTTTAGTAAATGACGCACAGTCCTGAATTGACTTTTTGCGCCTTCCTTTTGCCGCCTTTTATGTCGATGCTTGGCCATCGCTTATGCTACATCGGTCTCCTTCACCGAAGTAAATTATTTTTTCCAACAACTCCTCATTACTCTCCTCCTAACAACTCATAATTACAAAATCGAATTTGGTACGGTTTGCCGCAATCCATTTCAACTTTGTAGTGCGATTAGTCGCATTTCTCTTTAGTCGTAGATATGTTGGCTACAGGCAAACTCCCTTCGATGTAACCAATTTTAGAGTCCGACCGATACCAAATTTTTTGGCCGATGCCGATGCCGATTAATCGGCATCGGCCAATTATCAGCCGATGCCGATTAATCGGTCAAAAGGCCAAAAATCGGCCGATGCCGATGCCGATGCCGATTCCATAGAAAAAAAAACACGAATGAATTCAATCAAAAACACAGCTTATTTTATAAAACAACAAAAGGAACTATTACATATATAATACATTTCATCACATTTATCACAAATTAACAAACGAAAACGAGAAAATAAACAACTAAAAACTAAATAAAATTACAAGAAAATTCAGAATTCAAAACTAATATCTCATGAAAATTGCTCATTCTATTTGGCACAAGCAATTAACAAAAGACCCAATAGCCAATATAGCTGAACAAGGTGTTGATGTAGCAAAAATAGATTAAAAATATCTGAAAAATATTGTCCCCTTAAGTATTTGTCATAAAATCCAAACAAATCTAAGGAGAAACCCCCTAATCAGGCAACACTGGTTTGTAACGTATAATAAAAATGTAATAAATATACAAAGCGAGATATGAAAAAGGAAGACAGTGCGATTCAGCTGCAAATAAAATCGTATTAAAAAATCGAAAATCGTAAAATCGACCAAAAAAACCGATGTGGCATCGGCCAAAAAAAGCCGATGTGGCATCGGCCAAAAAAGGCCGAAGCCGATGCCGATGCCGATTCTTTTTTTTTTGGCCGATGCCGATACTAGCCGATGCCGATACCAATTTTATTGGCCGATACTAGCCGATGCCGATGCCGATGCCGATTAATCGGTCGGACTCTAACCAATTTCTTTAGTGATAGCCAGAACGAACTTCTCCTTTGTCCTCGAAATAGTAAATATTTCAAACAGCTTGGAACTTTTCAAAAACATCTTTGGTTTAGTTGCAGTAGCGGAGTTGAAGTGTTGCCCAGTTCAAATAAAATTTTAAACTAACTCTGTTGCTTCGAACTCCATTAATTACACTGCACAACAAAAAACAAATAACAAGGTTCTGACAACGGATTCTGGTAAAGGGGACCAACAAAAATATACGTGTATCGGCGTTTTGAAAGTTTACATCTGCATTTTTTTTAATAATTAATTTAATTGATTGCCACGACAGCCCGCTTACGCGAGACCTAGGCCTAGCTTCCCGCAACCACCCGTGTTGTGCGTGTGAATTTTGTACGCGGGTGGAAGGGACCTACAGTTTTATGCCGGTTCCGAACGGCAGGTTGGGAGCTTTTTCATAGGCAATTTTTACTCTCAGAGGTTTGCCATTTCCAGCTGAGAGGACAGCCACCGAAAGAGAAAACGAGTTTCCCGTTATTTTTTTAGGTGTTACTACATGCAGAATTCGATTTTGCGTCGCTCTGCATGCGACTCGCTGGACCGCGCACTAACCAACTGAGCCACGGCGGCTGATTTGCATTTTTTTTTTAGGGAGTCAAAAGTTTCCCCCTTTTGCACATTCTTATGGTGGCATACGAAAACCATGTAACCTTACATTTTAGGTATATGATCGGTTCAGCAATTTGATGTAAAATACTACGAAGAATATTTTTGTGGAGCATTTTAACCCTGTAGCTCCTATTTGTATGGGTCAATTTGACCCTTTTTTTCTAAAATGCCAAAACTGTCCTGTAAAACAGGACTTTTCAAGGAAAAAATGTACCACGAAAATATTCGGCATAAAATTCTATTATAGGTCTCTGAATACATCAAAGCTCAGAAATTAACTTGAACGCCAGAATTAAGCCAAAACTGAAAATGTGTTTAAGTGTTTGTTTCGTACTTAAGGGGGTCTTCTAAGTATAAATAAAAAAAAATCGTTTTTTTTTAACATAATTTTCATTTGAAAGACGTGAGGAATGTTATTTCCAAAGGATTTGGGTAAAATCTTCACGGTTATTGAGCTGTAGAGCATTGAGCACGCTCGCTCGGTGTTTCCGCACGCTCCCTGTGAACTTTAAACGCGTTTTCCCGAAAGTCGTATTTTTCTAACTTACTTGCACGATTTTAAGAAAAGTTTTACACGCATCGATTCGATTTCTTTTTTTACCTTCTCAGAAAACATGTCGCTATGAGTAGACACGAGCTTTTGACAAAATATAGTTTTTTTTTATTATAACAGGCAATAAACATTTGAAAAAAAGCGAAAAAATAACTTTTTTTTCAAAAATGTCCACCATTTCGAGATTTTTGAATTTTACAAAAAGCTCGTATCTAAGTATAGTGGATGTAATATCAATTATAGATTAGTTTCATTTTTTGTTGTAGGTTACGTGGTTTCCCAAAATCTTGGAGGGAAATTGATATAAAAATTCTGATTAGGGCAGGTTCAAGGTCATCCCGCTCGCGAATATGTAGAAATATAATTTTTATGATCTTGCCACTTGAAAGATTACGATTAAATAAACAAAAAAAGTGAGTGAATACCTTTTTTCGTTCCTTCGTAATAAATTTTGAAAAAAGGCTCGAAAATCGGGCCGCTACGTATACGACCCCCTTAATCAAAATTGGTACTAAAATGTCCTACAAAACTTGCACGTCGAATAGCAGATGGAAGGGTCGCAAATATTTCAAAAAAATGGGAGCCGAGAGCTGAAGGGACATTAGACCAGTGGAGCACCCAGTCGAGGTGCCAGTGCGAGTGTTGCAGAAAGGTCCAGCGGAGCGCTAACTAAATCCGCCAAAATTGTGCCAGCGGAGCAACCAGTCAAGGCGTAGGTGCTTAGGAGCACCTCAGTATAGGCGCATGTGCGAATGATGAAAATTTACTCCGTCTGCAGCGCGCGTTGAAAGGCAAAGCCCTTCAGTACGTTGAAAGCCAACTGCTGATTCCGGCGTTGGTTCCGGACAAATCGACGTTCTACAAACGACGTTCGGTAACCCCATATAATAAGCAGCTTGTTAGACAAGATACGTGCAGCGCCGGACGTAAGCGCGAACAAGCTCGAAACGCTCATCACTTTTTCATTGGAGGTCAAAAATTTGCTCGCGACGATGTCCGCAACGGGACTTACGTCCCACTTGAACAACCCGATCCTGTTAAGAGATCTGATTCAAAAACTACCTGCTCAGTTGCGGCTAGAGTGGGCTATGAATTCCACGGTTGACCCTAGCGGTAGTCTCATGAGATTCGGTGAATGGCTATATACTAGAGCAAGGGCTGCAAGTTCCATTATACAAATACCTGTCGGTGGAGGCCAACAAATAGAGACGCGCAAAGCACATCGTGTTGGCTTTCAGGAAGAAAACGGTGACAAGGAAAATGTTGAGCCCCCACAAGATTCGGGCAAGTGCTCGGTATGCTCTGAAAGTCACTTAATCGCGAAATGTACCAAGTGTCAAGCAATGCCGTATGATGACAAGTAGAATGTGGTTCATAGCAAGTCGTTGTGTCGCTCGTGCCTCAAGGCACATAATTCCCAGTTTTGCAAGGAGCGAAAAAGTTGTGGTCTGAACGATTGCACTGCGAAGCATCATCAGCTGCTCCACAAGCCAAAGTTGGATAATGACGTTCCTAACGTTATTGCCGTTCATGTCCAGAAAACGTCAAACGTATTATACCGGATCGTGCCTATCACAATTCATAGCCAACAGAGGGCTGTAGCCGTTTACGCACTTCTCGACGTCGGGTCAGGCCCTGCAATTATCGAGCACGATATTATTAAAGAGTTACAGCTGACTGGTGAAGAACCCGAACTCTGTTTAAGTTGGACTGATGGCTCCGTACGAACCGAAAAGAATTCAGCCCTCGTTAACCTGCAGGTGTCCGAAAGAGGCAAGAACAAGACGTTTACGCTGAGAAACATTCGAACGGTGAAGAAGCTCGACTTGCCTCCGCAATCTTTGGATTTGGGAGAGCTGACGCAAAGATACAAGCACTTAAGAGGCCTGCCAGTGCAGTCATATCACGATGTGGTGCCCCGCATGATTACTGGCCTGAGCAACAAGCATGTCGCGATGCCAATGAAATTCAGAGAGGGTAAAGTCAGCGAACCTGCCGCAACCAAGACCCGCCTGGGCTGGACAATTTATGGTGTCGTACAGCATGACAAGGGAGGCCCTCGTGACACGCTCCAGTTACACATATATGAATGCGACGACGACATTGCACTCCAGAAACTCATGATTGAAAGCATGAAGGTCGAGAACGAAAGAGAGCCACTACAAGAACTACGCGGAGCCGTCAGTCAACTTGACGACCATGTCCGACGAACCGGCAACCATTTCGCGGCCGGGCTGCTCTGGCGGTCTGAGGACGTTATATTGCCAGACAACTTCGGACTTGCAATGCGACGGCTGCAGCTATTTGAGAGAAACCTAAATAGAGACTTGAACTTGAAGATCAATGCGCATATACAAGGAATGATCGACAAGCGATATGTGCGTAAACTCGAAGCAACTGAAGTCGATAAGAAATTCAAGCGCAAGTGGTATCTGCCAATTTTTTCCGTTTGTAATCCTAACAAGCCGAATAAGATCAGACTGGTATGGGATGCAGCGGCGGAATTTCGAGGAGTTTCTCTTAATAGTTGCCTGGATAAGGGCCCACATATGTTGCGGCCGCTTACGCACGTTCAGTTCAACTTTCGGATAGGCAAGGTCGGTGTCTGCGCCGATATCCGGGGAATGTTCCACAGGATCAGTGTGGACGAAGAGGACCAGCAATCACAACGTTTTCTTTGGCGCGATTGTGATGGTACGCGGGAACCAGATACATAGGTGGTGAAATTCGGCGCCAGCTGCGGAGTTTGCCAGCGAATTTCCCAGGGCCGCCAAGTCTATTACCGAACGGCACTACGTGGACGACATGCTCGATTCAGCCGACTCGGCCCAAGACGCCATTCAATTGGCTAAAGATGTAAGGGAGGTGCATTAAGGCGGCAACTTTCACATCAGAGGCTGGGTGTCAAATTGCCCACAAGTTATCGACGCCCTCGGAGAATCAGATGCGCCGGAGGACTTCTGTAATGTTGGAAGAACAATCGACCAAGTGGTGGAACCGGATAAGGTGCTCGGGTTGTGGTGGCAAACAAGCAATGACGTGTTTACATTTAGCACCAAGTTCACCAAGGCCAGCAACGAGATCTTACAAGGCCAGAAACTACCAACTAAGAGAGAGCTGCTCCGGCTGTTGATGTCGATATTCGACCCGCAAGGGTTTTTGTCATTTTACACGATTCGCATACGGATCTTGCTTCAAGACATATCGCGAAGCGGCATCGGCTGGGACGAACAAATTCCTGAAGAGTTCACCTCATCTTGGAGGCAGTAGCTTTCGTTACTCAAACGCGTCAGCGATGTTCAGGTCCCAAGGTGTTACTTTGGGAACATTGAAAGAGATGGGTGCACGATTGAATTAATTATTTTCGTCGATGCCAGTGAAACTGCGAGCGCTGCGGTGGCGTACTTCACAATTATACATGACGGAGGTGTACATGTGTCCCTTGTATGCTCCAAAACTAAGGTCGCACCCTTACGGCCAATATCCATTCCGCGCATGGAGTTAACGGCAGCGATACTGGGGTCTCGACTCGCCAGTGCGATTCACACTGGACATGACTTCTATATACATGACACACATTTCTACACCGACTCGAAAACCGTACTCACGTGGTTACATTCCGATCCACGTAAGTACAAGCAATTCGTGATGTTCAGAGTGGCTGAGATACAGGAGGCCACAGACACATCAAAATGGCATTATGTGCCTTCCAAGCAGAACGTTGCTGACATAGCCACGAAATGTAAGACCCAAGGCGAGTTTGGCTCGTCAAGTCCTTGGTTTTCTGGCCCGGATTTCCTACGACTTCCTCAGGAAGAGTGGCCCAAACACGAGGTAACTTGAATTAGCTGATCCAGTGTGTAGTGCAAGTTGAGCGGACACCGATTGTCGAGGTCAGCCGATTCTCCAAATGGGAACGTCTGGAGCGGAACGTAGCGTATGTGAAGCGCTTCATTGATAACTGCAGGAGAAGCCACCTTCGACCGTGCAAACCGTCCCCGACATCCACCACTCTAACAGCCGACGAGCTCCTGTGGAGTCGACACTTTCTGTACCGCCTAGCCGACGCCTATCACGATGAGATTGGTATCCTGTGGAAAGATGCTTGACAGGCACTACCAAAAGCCAGCCCGCTTAGAAAGCTGTCACCATTCTTAGACGAAGACGAGCTTATTCGCCTACGTGGTCGCCTGGAAAATGCACCCATACAAGACGCAGCCAAAAACTCAATAATATTGCCAAGGAACCTCAAGATTACATACCTCGTAGTCGACTGGTATCACCGCAAGTACAAGCACGTGCATCACAACACGGCAATCAACGAGATGTTTCAGCGATTTTACATCCCGAGTTTACGGCGTGCCTTGCGATTCGTACGCCAGAACTGCCTTGCCTGCAAGATGCTCTGTGCGAACCCGAACCCGCCACAGATGGGCCCACTGCCTGCAGCACGACTAGCGCCCTTCACGAGACCATTGTCCTACGTAGGAATCGATTTCTTTGGCCCGTTTTTGGTTACCAGCGGCAGACGTGCGGAGAAACGCTATGGCGCGCTATTCACCTGTATGACTTGCCAAGCCGTACACATCGAAGTGGCGCACTCACTCACCATCACTTCCTGCGCGATAGTGATAAGAAATTTCATTGCGCGAAGAGGACAACCCGTCGAAATATTTAGCGACAACGGTACCAATCTAGTTGCTGCTGAGAAGGAGCTACGCGAAACGCAACGGCAGCTTAACTTCGACGCCTTACAGGTGCAGTTTACAAGCGCCGAAACCAAGTGGACGTTCATTCCTCCAGCAAGTCCGCATATGGGCGGTGCCTGGGAGCGCATGATTCGATCCGTTAAGGATGTGCTGTACCGAATCGTGACGCCCGCCACTAAGCTAACAGACGAGAAGTTACACAATCTGTTCCTGGAGGTTGAGCTCATCGTCAACGAAGACGAAGCCTTAACGCCCAACCATTTCTTGCTGGGTAGCTCCTCGGGTACCAAGTCCCCAGGAGAGTTCAGCCCAATGGACGAATTTATTAGGAGTTCTTGGCGTCACTCACAGTTCCTGGCTGACATGTTTTGGAAAAGATGGGTGGCGGAAGTGCTGCCAACACTGACCAGGCGGTCAAAATGGTTTAACAACACGAAGCCAATTAAAGAAGACGACGTGGTGGTTATAGTCGATCCCAACCTACCTCGCAACACATGGCCCAAAGGAGTCGTGACCAGTACAATCAAGGGACGAGACGGGAAAGTCAGAAGCGTTGTTGTTCGCACCCGATCGGGAGAATATCATCGCCCGGCTGCGAAGATAGCAGTCCTAGATGTGAAAGAAGAAGCAGCGACGCCGTTGGGTTGCCGGAATGTGGCAACACCTTCGCACAAGGTGCGTGGCGAATGCGACTCTGGGGAGCAAAGTTGGGGAAAAAGGGAAAATAAATGGCGACGGCTTGGGCATTTTATTTTTGAAACGAACGTGTAAAGACCAAGTTTTTAAAAGCTCTGAAAAAGAGTTGAAAAATAAAACACTATTATAGTGCTAATTAAATTGGTCGTTTAATTTGTAACAGTTGACTATATATTTTTTCTTTTTTGGGAGCTCGGACTCGCAAATTTCAGCTGCAGGTACAACTTCGTGTGGTAAAACTTCGTCCCGTGCTAGCGCATTGCCATCGCCATGCGATGTTCTAAAAAACTAAACGTTACTTAAAAACAAAGGCAAAAATTAAAAAAATTCAACTTTTTTATAAATTTTTCCATGTTAATTGCACCTGCTGCCAAAACATTTGTCAAACTGTCAACTATCTGTCAAAGTAAGAAGCAAAGCTATAAAGGGAAGAAGCAAATCTGTCAGAGTAAGAAGCAAAACTATTAAAGTAAGAAGTAAAGCTGTTAAAGTAAGAAGTTAAGCTGTTAAAGTAAGAAGCAAAGCTGTTAAGGTAAGAACAAAGCTGTTAAAGTAAATAAGAAGCTCAAAAAGAAAATGTATAGGATCTTGAGGGAAGTAGGTTATATATAAGAAAAGTTTAGTTTTGTTAAGTTATTAGTTAAGTTATAAAGTAACCGAACTGAGAGACAAACTACGAGAGCTGAGGTTGACTATTAGAAACGGAATATGCGAATAGGCTGTTAGAACATTTGAACATGTCGCTTAACGAAGCCAACTGTGACGTCTCTAACAAGTCTTTTCATCATAATGAAGCCGAACCAATACTCCGGCAGTGGAGCGAAGAATTTGAATTTCTGCATTCAATTAAAATTCTTCGATCCTGTAAATTGGTCGGATCTACAAAAATATTTGTATGGAAAACAACTTTTGAGAGGGTCGGCAAAGCTTTTCATTAGGAGTCAAGTCAATATCAACAGTTGGTTGACCTTAAAAGCAAGGTTAATTGAACAGTTTGGGTCTAAGCTGTCAGCCAGTCTCATCAATTATTTTATCGAGGGGGTTCCCCCATTCAAGACTTAATAAGACCGTGCTGTACCAGGTTCAAACTATCAGAGAGCTTAACCCTCTCATGCCCGAATTTAAATAGGTGGGGCTTAAAATGTTTTTGAGACAAATATGTGTAGTGACCCAAATATGAAGTGAAAAAATTTTGACAGTCCTTTGTGTCCCGGTTCGTTAGTTACAGGATGTTGCCTATAGGCAATATTGGGCAGTGCCGGTGAAATTAAAAATTCATGTAAATTATTTGTTAATGCGTCTTTTATTGAAATTTTAGTATGGAAAGACGCAAAATAATTTTTTTGTGGATTGCAGCACAAATATATAGGGTGTTTTTTTTAGAGGTTTGTTTTTCGAATAGAGATAAAACTGGCATTTTGTGGTCAAATCTGGCAACTCTAATGTCATTTATGTTCAGTTTGGTTTGCCATTTCATCATGAACAGGTTGACAAAAGAACAACGCTTGCAAATCGTGCAAATTTATTTCGAAAATAATGGTTCAGTTCGCGAAGTTTACCGCAAGCTCCGTCCATTTTATGGTCGACATAATCGTCCATCAGAGCAAAATCGGTCCATCCATCGGTTAACCATGGGTCGTTTTCGCACTATGTTTACTCTATGTGATAATACGCATCCGCAGAGACGTCGAACAGTACGCACCGAAGAAACAATTGCCGCTGTAGAGCAAAATGTTGAAGAGGACCCGAATGAATCGATTCGCCACCGTGCACAGCAAATGGAGCTTTGCCCATCAACTTTAAAAATTGGACCTGTAGAATTGGCTTTATTCGAGCCAGCCGCGGCGGTCACATGCCCGAAATCATATTTAAACATTAATGGCATAAAATTATCTTGATTTTCTTGTGTTTTATTTCAATTCGAAGTTCTATACCTCTAAAAAAAACACCCTATACTTTGCGTTTTTTGCATTTAGAGAGCGGGTAACCAGTGTGGCATAGCCTGTATCTGCCTTTTTCTCCCCATTCTACCCAGTGACCAAGATAGTCAAATCGTATGGATTTTGCAGGTTCTGCAACATACGGTCTTTTATAATTGCGCCTGGAATATGGTGCTGAAGTTGGGTAGACGAAACGATTGCCTCATATTTAAATCTGAGCAATATACTCCCGCCGACACCTTCACTCATTTTTAAGCCGTCTGTGAATACGTTAAAAGATGCATTACGAAGTTCTAAGCCTCGTCGCAATCCTTTCCTCTCGATAGTGACCTTTATCCTTTTTCCATATCTATCATGTAGTCAAGTTCTGTCGTTAGCGAGCGCGTTATGGAGTCGTGTCAAAAAAAGCTTTCTTTGAATTGCCCTGTGGCCCTCAGTCTACTAGCGGACCAAAGACAATTAAACTATAAGATGTCCCACGTTCATACAAATCAGTGGCGCTTCAAAAATTTTCCGTGGCTTTTTCAATTAAGCCACTTGAGAGTGGTTTTTACAGCAGCGCCACATTCGGAGAGCAACGTTGAAGCCATGGTTGCCACTCGCCTAAAATTTTTTCTACCAAAATCTTTTATAAAAAGTTACCAAAAGTTACCAATTTTTTTATTGACAAAACAATGCATACCATAACAAAGGTACAAAAAATAGTTCAATTTACTGCTAAACTCATCACATGTACACCTACGGTCAAAATTATAGCAGTACATGCATGTATAAACTGCTAGATTACAGAAACACCAAACTTGAAGGGATTGCCGCAAGATTTTATGTTCACAACATAAACAATTATAAACATAAGAAAGACAAGCAGAAGGTTCAAACAATTCACCACTCGAGGTGAAAGCTCTTTTACTGTCAAAACAGCGGTTTTTTTATACTTTCTGTCAAACTGTAAAAAAATCAATAAACAAAAAATGGCAAATGCAGAAAATCTGGCGAAGTAAGTATTTTTGTTGGAGTTTCTTCGCAATTTATGTGTATATTCTTTTCGTTTCTAGAGTTCCTAAGTTTAAGCGCACGACGCAGGAACAACTAAAGCATCTTTTGCAGTTTGTCAAGGCGCATTTGAACACAAAATTTGAATTTTATAAGCTTTATGTGCTTGTCACCTGCTTCTACGGAGGTAACAAATTTCGTTGCAATTGACGCCTTTTGAGCTTTTGAATTTGCTCCAGAATACCAAAAAGTGACAATTCTTACCAAGTATTCAATTGTTACCGAGGTGAATATTGTTACGGTTGCCAGAATAGGGCTGTAAAAGTAAGGCAGTCTTCTTAAACATCCCTATGCTAAGCAGTGATGCTCTATCACTACTGTCGTGATGCCAGTTAGGTATGCAGTCGTGATATATTGCATACATTTATGTGTTGCACTGCTTGGTTTACGAATGGTTCTGATGCAAGCAAATACTGCAAAATGGACGCACAGCAAAAGCGAAAAAGAACTGCGAAACAATATTAGTATTGCAAACTTTGAATACTATTTTGAGTAATACGTGAGTATTAGGGATCGCAATTTTTTGCCATTTTGCGATCCCGGGATTTTCGGGATTGAAAAGTCAAATCCCGGGATCCAGGGATTAAATCCCGGGATTCAAATAACAAGTTTTTTAAATAAAACAATTTTACCAAATTGCATAAGTACTTGTTAATAATATATTTGCCATAAAAATGGACACAGTTTAATCACATTTGGGGTAGTTTTAAGAGTTTTTATCTTGAATTTAATCACATTTTGTTTAACTTAAAAGTTTTTCATTTGACATTCAACTTCAGTTTGATAACATTTTGTTTTATCCAAAAATGACACTGAAACATAACTTACTGCTTTCCATCACATGTATCATAAAGTACATATATATGCATATTTGCTAAAAAAAAATAAAATAGTTAATTTGTTTGTACTTTTAGTTTTACTTCAATTATTTCGATAAAAAAGTTAAGCGTTTTGATTAACTTAAAACTGAGATCTTAAAAATACTAAGGCATTAAGTGTTTTGCCCTCTAATCTAGAGCGAAATTTATTGCAAATAAACCCTGCTGAGAGAAAACATCTTTCAGATTCAACACTTGCTGGTTGAATGCTTAGTAAATAGTTATAAGCCTTTTGCAAAAGACGCCCTCTATCCCCTCCCTCCACGCACATATAAGGAATTGGGTTTTTGTGCTTTTAAATTTATTTCATTTGAACTTTGAAGCATCTTTTGCAATCCCGAAAATCCCGGGATTAAAGGATTTGAATCCCGGGATTTTCGGGATTGGAAAAAGTCCGGGATCCCGGGTTTGCGATGCCTAGTGAGTATGCGTCGAGCAGGTCTTTGGCATTTTACAAAATAAATTTAGAATCTTAAGTTCCATTGATGTAAAAAACATGAAACTAGTTAAGCATATAATAATTTCTTGTATGATTCTTCATAATATAATAACAAGTTCCGAAGGTCCTGGAGAATTGAATTTTGAATATACTGAAAGTCAAACCAACTCCAGAAATGAAACTGTTAACAGTGAAATTCATGTCAGTGCATCGTCGATAATTATGATGCGCAGTTTGCGATGCCGATGCAATCGATTGATCATTGGATGCGTTCACGAACACGATGCATTGTAACACTGTTGCATTTTTTGTTTACTAACATGATGCTTTGTACTTTTGCAAAGCAACTGACGTTTAAGAAGACAGCCTAAATATCAAATCAAATTCAATATTAACCCTGGAATAGTCATTTTCAACTGTATTACAAAACGTTCGCAATGTTGGTCGATGTTAGTTAATCGAATAGTAGAAGTGTACCAACAATGCTGCCATTGAACCGGGCTGAAGGCACTGTTGCCTGTGCTGTGTATTTAATATATAAAACAAGGTGTGATATAAATTTATAAATAAAAAAACAAATTTTCTTGTCTATTACTTCAAATCAATTTTTGATTGCAAGAGTTACCAAAATGAAAATAAAGTTACCAAGTTACCAAACAGTTTAAAAGTTACCAATTTTGGTAGAAAGTTACCAATTGTGGCAACCATGGTTGAAGCCACCCAAGCAACTCTCTCTGCGCAACGATGTAGCCAAACAAGAAACTCTCTGCTTGCAGTCGGTAGAGATATGAATATGCGTGTGATCTCTATGTGTTCTTGTGTTGACTTTTTTGGTGGTTAATTGCTACTGATTTAATCAGTAGCGCACACGGGGCGGGAACATTTCCCGCTTGCGCCACTGACTTCAACGCATGTGAAGTGAGCGCACACAATTTTGCCAAAGACTTGTCTCTGATTTTGCTTTTGCTTGGCAGCGACCAAAGCCGTTGTGCTTTGTGTGAGCAAAACAGAGAGCGTTAGTATTATACGCTCACTTTGTAGCGACGCTTGCTTGCTCTCGATAACGAAAATATTGTAAATTCGAGCTGACCTATGCCATTCGGTTGTATGGACGTAAGACGTCTATAGGTGGCAGGTTGAGTATCATGTTGAGGGCTGCCGTAGGAGTGGTTTTTAAGGCTCCCGTTATATATAGCGCGGCGAGACTCTGAACCCTCTCCAGAGGCTTGAGATATGTGGATTTCCTGACCGTATTCCTCCACACCAGGACACCGTAGAGTAAAACTGGCCTTATGACCGCTGTGAAACACTAGTGTATAAGTGAGGGAGATATGCGCAAAGTACTGCTCAGCATCTTTTTGCATGCTTATAGGGCATTAATTGCCCTTTTCACCTTTTCCTCCACATTCGGTTTCCATAGCAGTTTGCTATACAATATTACTCCTAGGTATTTTGCATAAGGTTTCAGTGTAAGGGTAATCCCGTTTAGTTTCGGAGGCGCCCACGACGGAACTTTGTATTTCTTAGTAAAAAGAACCGTGTCCGTTTTTTCTGCGTTCACCTCTAGGCCTGCCTTTGTTGTCCAGTCGTGAATCGTTTTTAGAGTAGCATTCATAAGGTCGCAAAGAGTAGAGTTACCCGTTATAACTACAGCTATGTCATCAGCATAAGCTATTAGCTTAGGTGCCTTGCCTTCAAAATTCTTAAGGATCTTGTTGACCACTACAGCCAGAGTAGCGGGAAAAGCACCCTCCCTGCGATGTTCCCCTGTGTGACTCTTTTAGTGCGACCAGACCGTTCCATTCTGCCCTTACCTTCTACAGATTAAAAGATTCTTTATTCATAGAAAGACGGTACTATCAATTCCAGGAGCGTCAATGCCCTCCATGATGGCTTCCGTTGTAATGTTGTTAAAGCGCCAGCATAATGCCAGAGCATATTCCTTGAACTCCATAGCCCTCTCTATGTCAAAAACGAGTGAGTGAAGTACAGTCTCCGTGGATCTGCCTATGGTGTATGCGTGTTGGCATTTTGATATGCCTTCAGAACCTATTGCTGTTCTGATGTGCATATCTAGGAGTCTTTCCAAAGTTTTGAGGAGGAAGGAGGTTAGACTAATGGGCCGGAAGTCCTTCGAGTAGGGATGGGCTGCTTTTTCCTGCCATCGGTATAAACACAACTCTCGCTACTCTCCAGGCGCCGGCACATAGTTGTACCTTAAGCAACCCCTAAAGATTTTGTTTAACAATGGTACTATGGGGACAATGGCCTGCTATAGCATGGCGGGAAATATACCATCGGGACCCGATGGTACCCGACGATAATAGCCCACTTGAGTCTGTCACGTGTAACCATCCCCCGCGGTTCACTGA
Source organism: Melieria omissa (assembly GCA_963971225.1). Lineage (NCBI taxonomy): Eukaryota > Metazoa > Arthropoda > Insecta > Diptera > Ulidiidae > Melieria > Melieria omissa. Next base: position 71,714,287 of record OZ020269.1, on the reverse strand, counting down.
TCGCCTGAACACTAGGAGATTCAAAGTTCGTTGCGCGTTCGGAAATGTGGTATGCTTTGGTGAGTGTTGAAGCCAGGAACGCAAAACCTTCCTCGATCTTCACATGCGTATTAATAGCGGAAGACCTACCCGATTCCTTGTCGAGTAAACACCTATATAAATCCCAGTTTGTATTCCTGTCCTGCCTTGGGAATTTTACTACGTAGCTAAATATCTGTGGTCAGAAAAATAAGTGTATCAAGAACCCTTCAATCTTCTACAGAAATATTCGCAGCCGTCAAAAGAGTTATGTCTAGTATGTTAATAGAGGTGGGTCCGTCATATGTGGTCTCCTCACCCCTATTAGCGAGATAAAGGTTGCTCTGAATGAGAAATTCCAAAAGTTACTTACCCCTGTGTTTATGTCACTGCTGCCCACTATGGGTGGTGGGCGTTGGCATCAGTTAAAATCACCAGGGCCTGCTTTCTCATGCCGGTTAGCTCTTCTAGGTGCTGGAGCTCTGTCGTCGGTGCGTCGGTGTTATGAGGCATGTTCGAGGACGCAGAGTATTAACTCATCCCTGCCGCCCTGTATAGCTACAACCGTCAGGTCATCGGTGGAGAGACTACGAAGAATATAAGAATGCATGTTTTTCCTCACCAGAACAGCAGTTCTTAAAATAGGTTAAAATAGGTGTTAAACCAACGAGACCCTGAAACCACGTTGCCCGAGGCAAGACATGGTTCCTGGACTAAGGCCGCGTCGTAGCCGCCCCCTCTAAATTGAGGAGGAGTTCGGCTTAGGCCAGTTTACTTTTGTGGAGGTTGATTTGAAGGACCTTCAGTTCTCACTTCGGGTGCCTTCATGGGGTTGGCTACGTCCGCCAGCACGATCGCCTCCGTTCCACTCCTTAACGAGAGAGATCTGTCTAGGATGTCTTCAATTCCGAGGTCCGCTTCCACTTCGCTCGCTTGTAACGTGTTGTAATTGTCGTCCTTCGGGTGGCGCTTTTGAGACGAAGGAACATGCTACCTACGCCCCACGCCTTCTTACCGAACCTTGCGTACAGAATATCCTCGGCCGTCTTATTGATCTGGAGGACGTAGTTCTGTCCTGCGCTCGCAGCTGCCGACTTTGCTACGTGCAATATCCTCCAGTCACTCGTCGGCACACCAGGATTCTGCCTTTGTAGCAGACCTAAGGCATCTTCCGGCTTTACCACTCGGAGTATAAGCACCTTCGCTTTGGGCAAAGTTGGAGTACTGCCCCGGTCTATTATCTCGAGGGACGCTCCTTCCCAGAGGCCTTGGAGCGTGCGTATTTTCAAGATCATGGTGTTTAGCAACTTCATTTCCACTGCTAGCCATCGTTCCCGAGACGGTTGTCCCGGCGTATTGCTGCGATCAAGGAGCGCCACTATCAAGTGTTGTTTGACTACTGCATTGGCCACAGCCGCTGCTTTTGACGTGCTAGTTTGGTCGCGCGTGGCAGCCTCCTCTTTGTGCTTGTGCCTCTCGCTAGAGGAAACTTCACCTTTCGCGCTACCTTTTGTTTGCAATATTTTCCTCAAACCAGTTTAAAACTTCGGGTCCGAGGAGGCACACCAAGCCTTAGTTGCGAAATGGGCCCTGCCTTTCTCGACGGAGTCTTTCGGCCGAGCCAACCATTCCTTTTTCTCTTTCGACAGGTTGGACTTGTTTTCCAGACGACCGCAGATCTTTACAGCGCCCCTGTAACGCGCTTTCGCTTTCAGCCCCTGCTTACTTGGCTTATTCCGAGGCCCTTTCTTGCTTGCAGGATTGGCTCCTGCGGAGCAGCCGGGAGAGAGCAGCAGGACATCTTCCTCCACCGTATTTATGCTGGTCACACTTTCGAATCTTGAATTTTGAATTGAAGTATGACTCCACATGCCGCCCTGTGGGAACGGCATATAGAGCTGGACACCTCAGACACGCCATGTGGAGCCATATTATAATCTTGGCTAGACTAGCCAGCGGAAAGAAAGGACGATGCTCATTGCCCGGTCGGCACCCGTGGGAGGGTTAAACTAAGTGGACTTTTGCCGACTATGCCCTGCCTTAGCATTTAAAAGACTAAATTCCTTGGGGGAACAGTCCGATTAGCTTTCTAGCTGATCTGTCTGAGACAAGACTGAAATGCATCAAGTCCTATTTGGACGATGCGGGTTGGCTTTAAGGCCCAGTATCAAGACCCAGTCGAGGAGGCGACAACAAAACGACACAAAGTGCTACTTGGGTGTGCTCAGTGAGCACGCAGTCGAAGCTACCTACCTAGAAGAAGAAAGTTTATAATCCATTCGATGTAGTGTTCGGCCATTTGAATCTGCTCCAGCTGAGATTTTAATTTAACCAGGCTGACGATATTCTATGCGTTGCTGATGTCAATTTTGCATCCCAATTGTTTTTGGAATTTAAGCTCATGTAGGAATTGGTTAATGCACATACCTGCTGATTTTTACTTCTTGTATGCAAGGGACCTGTCGCGTAGTAGTTGATTCGAAAAACTGTCCCAATTGATTTTGTATGTCCAGACTTATACATTTCAGAAGTACCGATATCAAGGCAATTGGTCTCAAGTTCTTAAATCGTTTAGATCCTTTCCCTCATTTGGGAATCGGAAGTACTTTAACCCTTTCGCTATTTTGTTGCCATATGACAACATGCTACTTTGGGGACGTCTGCATCCTCTATGGTTGCAAGAATAGGGGAGGTGGTTGGGTTATGAGACGGGTTAGTGAGACAGTCAAATGTTTCTATCATGCAACACCAATATGCAGGATCATACTACTGTCAAATGTTTGTTTTGACGTGAGCCAGTTTTTGTGCTAACACCGGACTGAATAGACCTACTGCTTGTACTCGCTCCAGACATCGTGCTTAAACATCCAATCAAAAACTATTTTTTCATTTTTTTAAAAGTGTAATTTTCTTAAGTGAATCAAGTGAAAAAGGTGAGTGTGATGCATTTTTATTTAGTGTTTTGTTTATATTTGACGATCCAATATTTGATTTTGAGCACATGTGCCAACCACGTTTTTTCTTTCTGTCATGTTCGAAGTGGCGTTATGGTTGGGTTGTGAGACACTGAAGAATTAAATGATAAAAACTCGATCCGGTGCACAAGAAATGTCCAAAATTGGACGCAAACGGTTCTGTTTTCATATGCAAACGGTGTTTGCAAGAAGAAGAAGAAGAAGATGATGATGATGATTAACCTCATCCATTCATTGTTTTTTTTTTCTTTAAACTTCAATGTCATAATAATGTGAATTTTTACTTATTTAATTCAATTTTTTGCGGCATTGTCACACAAAATTGTTTTACTTTTTCTTCCTAAAATAAACGAAAATTAATCTTTCTATCAATTCATGCGAGTTTGAATTCATTATACCTCTGTTTTGATAGAATTTATTAGGTGTCTCACGACCCAACCACTTTTTTTGAAATGCAAAAGATCAGGTCTTTGGAAAAGTTGTAATAAAATTTTAATTGTTGATCGAATCACTATACTTTCTTCGGACAAAAGTTGCGCATTTCTTTTACCTTTCCAACGAAATACAAAACTCTTTGATATCTGTAGCCAGTGCGAAGTTACAGCCCAAAAACACAACCCACCTCATAACCCAACCACCTCCCCTACATTTTTTTGTTGTTCCTTAGAATAGTTTTAAGTTTTAGGAAAAATACGAAGTTAATAAACTGAATAATTAAGTTTAGAGAAGAGAAGTATACACGTTTTTTTAATAAAATATCTTGACATAGCATATAATAAGTAATTATTATAGCCAAAACTATGTGGTTGCTCTCATAGAAAAACACTCTAAAATACAGGGTCCGAGTAAAAAAATTTAAACATTTCTTATGGATTGTTACTAATAAACAATAATATAACCACATAGAAGCCTAAAACATAACATTTAAAATGTTAATATAACTTTCCCCAGTAAAAAGCTGTAGCGTAAGGATTAACTTTTCTCCAACTGTCCGGAATTTGGTTCGAAAGGAAGGTGTCGTTTAGAGCCGTTAATTGTTTGCTTAAGGACCTTGATTAATTTCTAGATTATGGCGTCGTGCCCTTCTGTCGAATCCTTTATTTTATTGCTGAGAATGTCAATAATTTCTTCGAACGAGAAGGTAAGATCAGTATTTGAGTGAATTCGTTTATTAATGTTGAGATTGTGAGAAGACATTGTAAATTGAGTTTGAAGCATTTGGATATATTCGGCGTTGTTATCGTTATTATATGCTGAACATCGAGTCTCCTTGCAATCGCCTCTTAAGGCCCTTACAAATTTCCTTACATTTTTGCCACTCGGGTTTATAATTTTTGGCAATACGCTTTTTCCATTAATTTTGGCAATCGCTAAGAGATTGAAGGTTTTGGTTTCTTTTTGTCATTTACTGTGTATGTGGCTGCTTTTATCTCTTAACGTATTGTTACGAATACTACGTCTAGTGGGCTGTTACGTATCACTGGATTGTGCAATTTGAAAATAAAACACAGTCAGTTTCTTAAACGCAGACAATAAAATAAACCAACAGTCACTTTATTATTCACAGTTTACACTTTACTGTCTTTACACTTAAGTATTTGCTTAATTACTCCGTGTGGCAACTTCACTTGTCAAAACCAGACTGACTCGCTGCGCCGCACCCGGGTGCCTTTTATACCTGTCGGGCCATCGCGCGGACCGTTCTCGCGCATTCCAGAGTGGACTAATGGTTTCCATGATGATCGCGGCCGTCGTTGCCAGATTGGACTAAAAGTTACTATCGCGGCCGTCGTTGCCACATTGAATTATAGCACGGCGCGAAGCGGCAGGGTTGCTTTGCACAGCGACAGACTGTCTTATCGTTACACTGCCCACCACTTAGACTTGTTCGTCCCGAACAAGTGCCGATGCTCCCCTGTGATGAGGCGCCAGACTCTCCAAATGGACTACCTTCAGCTTAGCGCCTCTATTGCTGCAACGTTGAATCCGGTATACCACGTCGTTAATCCTAGTCACGACTTCGTACGGTCCTTCCCATGACGCTTGAAGTTTTGGAGACAAACCTTTCCTCCGCTGCGGGTTGTAGAGCATTACCAAATCGCCTTCTTGGAACCCTGTTGAGTTGGCCCGTAGATCGTATCTGGCTTTCGCCTTATCGCTGACCAGTTTGGTACGGCCCCTTATAAACTGGTGAATTTCCTCCAGTTCCGCCCGCTTATTGATCACGTAGTCCGTCTTAGCGCCTCCCGTTGTGCTGACTACCCCGAACTTCAAGTAAGCGGGTAACCGCAACTCTGTGCCGAACACTGCTCGGGCTGGAGTGAGTGATGTCGTGTCGTGCGGGGCTGACCTATACGCCATCAGGAACAGGGGGATATGCGTGTCCCAATCCTTTTGATTCTTGCCTACCACTTTCCGCAGGTATTCCTCCAGTTCCCGGTATTCCTCCAGGTATTCCTCCAGTCCATGCCGTCGGACTGTGGGTGCAAAGGAGTGGTACGCGTTTTCTTTATCCCCAGCAGCCCACACACTTCCTTGAATACCGCAGACTGGAAATTGCGGCCTTGTTCTGAGTGCAACTCCAACAGAACTCCGAACCTGGCTACCCAGTTGTTTACCAGCTTTTCCGAGATCGTAGTGGCCTCCTGGTTAGGAATACGGTACACTTCGGGCCATTTGCTGAAGTAATCCATTACCACCAGCACATATTTGTTGCCTTGAGTACTAGTTGGGAATGGGCCGGCGACGTCCATAGCGATCCGCTCGAAGGGCGCTCCCACGTTGAGAGATTTCCTTGTCGGCCCTTTCGCGGCTGAACATCGGTCGCAGCTCCTAATCCACTCGGCAACAGACTCCTGACATCCTACCCAGTAGAATCGTCTTTTTATTTTGGCGACAGTTTTGGTGATGCCTAGGTGTCCTCCACTGGAGTCGTTATGGTATGCCTCGATGACCTCGTTGATTCTGCATTTCGGCACTACCATTAGGGGGTTGCTGGTCCGACCATCCGCGCTCTCCCATTCGCGGTACAGGCAGCCTTCCTTCAGCCGCAGACTTTTCCACTGTGCCCAGTAAGCCTTAGCGATCGGGCTTTCACCGGCCATCTCCTGCCAGTCCGGACGTGCGCCTTGCTCCTTGCTTTCGGCGTTTTTTGCAAGATCCGCATCCTCACGCTGGTCTTTTTGTAGCCTCTCCGCAGACCACTCTTCCTCTGGCATAACGCTTATCGACCGAACATCCACAACTTGTCCCTCGCTTTCGGCTCGCGAGTTATGCCTGCACCCGCTTTTGCACGAATGGTGTGGCAGAGCGGCAGCCCTCTTTGGCGACGTCTGTTGTCCGGAACGCTTTTCTCGCAGATGGCAGTCTCGTGATATGTGGCCTTGCTTGCCACATCGCCAGCAACTGACTGTAGATGACACTGCCCGCAGCCCCGCTGGTGCGTCCGAGCTCACTGTCTGGCTTTGGGTGACACGTCCAGGCCGCCTCATACGTCATCGCGCTGGTCACCGTCTCCTTAAATATCGGCTTGCCCATCATAAACGCACTGCGACGTGTCTCCGGGTCATGAAGACCTTCAATAAATGACTCAATCTTCATCCTCTCGAGGCCATCAGCGCCGAATTCCGGGTAGCACAACTGTACGAGCCGCTCAATGTCTGCTGCATATGTCTGCAGCGCCTCGTTGGCCCTTTGTCTACGGCTCTTCAGCTCGCAATAATACAGCATTTGGTTGTGCTCGTCACTGTATCTGGCTGCCAGCGCCCTTATGACGGTGTCGTAATCACCTCTCAAACCTTCCGGAACTGTCTTTATTACCTCAGCCGCAGGACCTCTTAGAGCCAGTATCAGTCTCCGACCTTTCCTGATATCTGTCCACTGATTTTCCAAAGCAGCCAAGTCGAATTGCAATTTAAATGTGTCAAACGACATAGTACCATCATAGGTAGGCGCTTCTATGGCGAAACTTTCCTCAACTGACCGCACCCTTGCTCGCAGCTGTACCTCTCGAAGCCGTTCGTCTATCTTTCTGTGCATCGAATCTTCCAGACTGTCAACTCGTTTGTTCAAGGACTCATCCAGGTTGTCAACTCGTCTGTTCAGGGATTCTCCCATTTCGTCACATCGTTTGTCCCAATTGTCCATTCGCGTCTCGAGATATTCAACCTTCACGTTCAGCCTATTGGAAATTTCCTCTACCTTCTGCTCTATGCGCGCAGAATTTTCCTCGACTTTTGCCGAAATGTCGAGACTCGTAGTTTCCAGCTTCGCTGCCATCCCTTGATTCGCAGTGTCTATTTTCGCTGCCATCTGCGCTGACATTTCACGATTTTCACGATTGGAAGTCTCGAACATGCCTTTTATTGCAATCATTAGCTGGTTCATGTCTAATTCTTGTAATGGTCCAGCCGGTGCAGCCGTACTTTGGATCGACGCAGCTCCCGCAGGCGATTCCTCCACTTTGGCCGACGCCTCCTGCTCCTGCGTTGCGAACTCGTGTGCAGCCCAATCGATGCCTCGTGATTCACACGCCTCTCGCAAGCGCAGCTGCAACTCCACTTTCCCGCCAGCAGTCGGCAAATTCCAGGCAGCCAGCTCCTTCTTCAGCTGGTCCACCTTCAGCAGCTCGAGTTTAACCATGTTCGTGCTTTTATAATTTTCTTTGTTTACTTTCAATTTTCCACAATCCCACTTCTGACACCAAATGTTAGGAATACTACGTCTAGTGGGCTGTTACGTATCACTGGATTGTGCAATTTGAAAATAAAACACACTCAGGTTCTTAAACGCAGACAATAAAATAAACCAACAGTCACTTTATTATTCACAGTTTACACTTTACTGTCTTTACACTTAAGTATTTGCTTAATTACTCCGTGTGGCAACTTCACTTGTCAAAACCAGACTGACTCGCTGCGCCGCACCCGGCTGCCGTTTATACCTGTCGGGCCATCGCGCGGACCGTTCTCGCGCATTCCAGAGTGGACTAAAGGTTTCCATGATGATCGCGGCCGTCGTTGCCAGATTGGACTAAAAGTTACTATCGCAGCCGTCGTTGCCACATTGAATTATAGTACGGCGCGAAGCGGCAGGGTTGCTTTGCACAGCGACAGACTGTCTTATCGTTACAGTATCTTTTCCTCAAAGTCATTTATTGACGGCTCAAAATCTAGATCATGTAAGGCTGCATATAGCGTATTTTTTGCTAAAAATTGCTGTTACTAGTACCATTCCTGCCGTGGTGAGTACCAGGGCCAGTTTCCACCTTCCACGTAAAACACATTGTAACAATGTGAGCTGTGCTATTTTTTTTTTGTTTTTTTTAACGAGGAGGGAAGCATCGAAAGCCTCAAATAGTGCGTGACTTTAAACCGCGAAACCCTCCTCTCGTCCGGACGGTTAGCCCTCCTGGGACCACCGTGACGTATTACGTCAGGAGGCCGTCGTGAGCGTTACCGCTCTATCGTTCGTTTGTCAGTCTTTCGTCCCTGTATTAGGGTAAGTGTTGCCATGCGTTCGACGCCACAGTGTTGTCGCCGACGGTGCAGAATAACCGCGCTAATTTTGCGGTGTGCACGGCGCAACTATCGTTGCCGCATTTGGGTGTTGAAGCAGTGCTTACGTTGTTTGTGGCCAATGCCGGGCGTTCTGCTCGTCACTTCTCACTCGAAACATCATAGGTGTTATGATTCGGCTGCAGGCCTCCCATGCATCGGGCGAGCTCAGCATGCAGTGTGTAACTGCTGAAGGAGAGATCGGCTCATTTAGAAGGGATTCTAAGGACCGTCTCTCTTCGACAAAGCGGCTGCATTCCAGCAAAACCACAGTTCTATGTTTGGGATCATCCGCCATGTCCACCGGCCTTTTGACGATGCATCCCATCGCTGCTGCCATTCTGCTAAGCTTTTACGCCGCACCGCCTCCATTACTGCAGATCGAGAGGCCGAAGTGTCTTTGCACTCTCGACAGAATATTGCTGCCTCTCTAGCCAGTATATCGATTGGCCAAGTGCTGGCAATCACGTCTGCTGCCTCGTCCGAGACAGATCTAAAGGCGCAGCAGACTCTCAGCGAGCTGAGCCTGTAAGCGGATTTAAGGCATCTGATGTACGAGCTCGTCATGGTTGCTTCTGCCCAAATAGGCGCGGCGTAGAGGCATATCGACGACGTCACGCTCGCTATTTATTTTCGTGTTATTGGCCTGGGGCCGCCGATGTGAGGCATTAGTCTGCCGATGGCAGCGCTGGTTCGCCTAGCCTTGTCACTGGCGTACTTGAGATGCTCTTTAAAGCTAAGCCGAAAGTCCAGCAGCACACCCAGGTATCTTAGGTGAGGACTAGATTGGATTTCACGGCCGCCTACCCGAATTTTTATGCCTTCGACTTTTTTCCTGCTTATAAGCGGAAAAAAGTCGAACTCTGCGAGTTGCAGGCCGGCGTTGCGCAGCCACGCCTTCATGGCCGATATTGTAGTGTTACAATTCTCTGTTAGTGTGGCCAAGGTTCTGGCCACAGCGACTACGGCTACATCGTTTGCATATCCGATGATGCTTACTTCGGGAGGGCGTTGTATTTGCAGTATGCCGTTGTACATGACGTTCCACAAAACCGGTCCTAGGACGGAGCCCTGCGGTACGCCACCTGTAACACCATATTGCTTGGGGCCCTCCTCCGTGTAATACAGTAGGACTCTGTTAGCGAAGTAGTTCGCTATTATCCTGACTAGGTAGTCCGGAACATTACAGTCCACAAGAGCTTGCAGAATGTTGTTCCAATTCGCCGAGTTGAAGGCATTGGTGGTCGGTACGTCTTTGTTCTGCTACCTCTTCATTCCACCAAAAAACTGGTCTCCGCTCAGGGATTTGCCGTTTCCGGGGCATGGAAGCGTCGCATATTGCCATTAATGATTTTATGACTAGGCTGGCACGCACCTCTGCTGGTGCTTCTGGGACCGCCAGTTCGTCTAGCATATAATTAAGCGTTGCCAGGTCTAGCTGTTTTGTACTCCAGCCGAGTTTTTGGACCTTCTGATTCTTTTGGCGGGTTCCAAAGTAGTGCTGTCGCAGCAATGAAAATAGGATAGCCACTTGCCATCTTACACTTTGGGCAAGTCGACCTCTCGCCAGTGTAAGGTCGATGATTGAGCTCGCTTGTCCTCTACTAAATGTTGGCTTATTCGCTTCATTTAGGAGCTGGAAATCGGTACACGCGAAAGCGTCCAGCAGTGCTGCACCTCGTTTGTTAGTTTTGACGCTGCCCCACTCTACAGCCAATGCATTGAAATCGCCGGCAATAATTGCGGGAGTTTTGCCAGCGGCGTCTTGAGTTAGCCGGTCCAGCATATCCTGGTATTCATCCAGGCGTTCGCTGGACGGCGCGTAGCAGCTGTAGAAATGAATACCGTTGATTTTTGCATAAGCAAAGCCCTTTTGTGACACGTTTTTTTGCTCTATAGGCAACGGCTCTCAGGCCCAGATAGCCGCGTTTTTGGTGGCGTCTTCTGCCCAGATTGTGTCGTCTGAAGGGGCTTTGTACTGCTCGCAGATGAGCGCGATATCTACTTTGAGCTCGTAGATCGTCTGCTTCAGCAAATTCTGTGCTGCCTCACAGTCATTGAGGTTGAGCTGAATGCACTTATTCATTTCTTTGGGTAATCAATGCCAACGCTTTTTTGTATGCCGCGCATTTGAAGCTTCCAGTCGGGTGGTCATTTCCAGCTTCACCATTGTCAGAGGGTTGACAAAGTACACATTTTGGTGCGAGGTTGCAGTTTTTGGATGTATGACCATTGCCTGCACATCTAAATCACATCACCCTGCGGTCTTTGTTGCTTCTGCAGTTCTTCGACACATGGCCAAAATCGAGGCATTTGTAGCACCGTATAGGAGTTAGGCGCTCGCGTATTCTGCACCTTACCCAGCCCACGCGAATGTGGCCGGTTTCAAGCAGTACTTTGGCATCTCTTTCTGCCATGTTCAAAACCGCTATCTGTGTGCCATCTCTACATGGTCGTAGTGATTTGATGCAAATGGCTTGCGGGGCGGCCATTTCTGGGAATTGCTTTAGGATAGCATCGTGAATATCTTTTTCAGTCGTCGCCTCATCTAGGTCGCGGCATACCAGAGATAGTTCACGACTGATCGCTCTGACATCAGCAACATCTCGCAGAAAATGTGTTGCGCTTTCTCGGAGTTTGTTTGTTACCGCGCTCGTGTTTTGTTTAAGCTGTAGTACCACCTCGCCTTTGGCCGTCTTCCGAATTTTATTGACGTTCTCGCCAAGCTCAGTCAGTGAGGGCTCAGCTTTCAGACTTCTGATAATGTCTGCATACGATTTTTCGCCTCTGTGCGTTATGACTGTGGCGTCCGGGCGAGCCGGTCTGCGACGGCTTTTGGCAGCACCATGTCCATTTGCTACGTCATCAGCAGCACTCTTGTCTTGCCTGCCTCGATTCGCCGTTGTCGAGCCAACAACGGTCCACTCGGCTGCTTTAACAACCTTCTGGTTGAGGACTGTGGCTCCAGCAGCCGCTTCAACCCTCACAGCGCCAGCCCTAAGGCTGGCACAGTTTGGCAGCCCTTGTCCGCTTTATTTCCGGACTCACGCTCGCTGTTGCTAGCAGTCGCACAATTATAGAGCTCTTCTATGTCGCTGATGACATCCCTCATCTGCTGATTGGTCGTGCGCCTGCCGATGATCATTGCCACCAATTCTCGGATCTTTTCACCCAAGTCGTTGTATGTCATTAAACCTGACCCCGTGCTTGTGCCACGCCATCTTCAGCTTGAGAGCCTGGCGTCGGCGAGGTTGCCGTCTTTTCTCTGCGTACCGGTGATCGTGCGAGTTTAGAGCTTCGCTTGAAATGGTCTATTACCATCTCTCTGGCTCCAGTAAATTCGCCATCACTATCATTTGCCACTGTGATATTTGGCGCATGAGGATCAGTAAGCGGGGTCGTTTTACCGCCACCGCGGTTCCATCGCCCAAGTTGGGGCAAATTCTCGACGCTCATTGGTTAGTGGCTCTTTGTGATATTGGCCGTCAGGGATGACTACAAAAGCAGCACGATGATCACGAACCACCAATTACAGCGCGCTGGCGACCGGCGCGTTCTGATGGGCCAGTGACGCTTTTGCACGAATGGCAGCTTGCGAAAATGGCCGTCAACGCGATCCACAGGAGCTGCAAAAGGTGTTAAGCAGAATGCAGTTTGGGAAGCACTGTACTCACCCGTAGCGAATACACCACCCACGTATCGTGGTGAACAGGGTGTGACTCCACAGGGTGTACCAGCCAAGAGCTGTGCGAAGTAGACAACTCAACACAGCTGTTGCGCTTATTTCGCACAACTTGCAGTCCACTTTTGGAAACAGCTGATTGTAGATCGGACAGCTGTTCAATGTTTATACACAAACAGGTAGGTTGCGCGGGATTTCCGCACAAGTCGGTATGGTGGATTCGTTCTCACTAAAAAATTTTGCAAACACTCAGCAAGCCACCAAAATTGAAAACTCGATTAGGGAGATTTTTGTCCGAGCTAGTGCCCGCACACTTTGCACAACGCGACACTACACCTTCGCACTTTAGCACTTCCCAACGAATTTCACTGACACACTCTACGCTACGCGCAACGAAGCTATTTGTTAGGAGCAGGGCGGACGTACGTCTGTCCTCTGCTAACACCTCACTCTCTCTCTCTCTCTGTGCTGTGCTGTGCTATGCATGAATGCTTTTGCGGGCATACTTTTAGGCATGCACTTTGGAATACGGCCGGTTGGGTATAGTTCCGATATGGCAAGGATGGTTCGCGATGGTAATGGGCTGTGCGAGAACGATTGAGATAGAGAATCCAACTGGAATGTGCAAGAATAATCGGCGCGATAAGCAGAAAACAAGTATAAAAAGCAGCAGTGTGCAGCGCAGAGGGGAAGTCTGATTTAAACAAGCTAAGTAGTAACAAGTGTAGATACAAGCAAAGTGAAAATCTGTAAATAAAGCGATTGTTCGTTTCTGCCTGCGTTTGGCGCTGAATAATTGAAGTGGTTTTATTTTCAAGCACAATCCAAAACGAACTTAGAGAAGTCATTTCCGTAACAATATGTTACTATTTGTGAATCAGAGGTCAAGGACTAAGCCATAATTTAAGTTTGACCTTTTTTGAACGTGACATAGCCAGTGTTTAAATGTCACAAGTTTAATTGTTGCGTCAATAACTTTAGCTTTTTCCCTCTTGCCTCCTTGAAGTTAAGGATTTTTCCCATTTCATTTTAAAAGCCAGCAGGGTAGAAAATAAACTGCACATATGACAATTAAAGGTTTTAAATTGGTGGTTTCAGCAATAATAATGTCCTTGTCAGTTGTAAGGTTTTTTTTTTTTAATATTATCATTTTATTGAAAGTTATGGCCACTTCGCCATAACCGTTGTTGGGAGACTGCATTGCATCTTATTAGCTCTCTACGAGTTTCACTAACCGTAGGCCCACAAATGGAGCGTATGAGCGTATTTACGTTCGACATATTGCGTTGTCAAAATTAAATTCTATGTATTTCTATGAAAACGCACACAATTGACGACGCAAGCGTACGAACGTATCTGCGTCGTACGTTCCCTTAAATCTATTTTTATTTCTTACGCCACGTATGGACGTACAATGCCGCATGAGACAACAGACGGAGTTTATTACTCATTTTTCGACAATTGAAAAACGTATTTTAAGATTTTCATACGTTGCTGCTCTGTCTAAAAAGCCCCAAAATGTTCGGCAAATTTTACACAATTCAAACCGTGATGTTTGCAATAATGTTTGAATGGACTTCGCGGAGAAGCTATTTAGAGGCATGAACAGTTACAGCTTTTCTTAGTAACAACAACGGTTAATTTTAGGTAGTACCACTAAGCAAATAAACACAAAGAGTTGTCAACTTGCTCAAATTTGCGTACCAGTGTAGTAGGTCCCATACGAACTTCGGTTATTCGAACATATTCGCGATGACTTCGGCAAACTTCTCAATTCGAAGTCAGCTTTCATAATTTGCTTTATGTTGATGTGGTCAGTCGCATATCAACTGTGCGCTGTGATGATGCTATTGCTGCTGTTATGCACCTTGCTATCAGCGCAGCAGGTCCCATACGCACTTCGACTATTCGACAATAATCGCAAAATTGTGTGCGTTGCCTTCACACGCAATGAAATAATCAACCACCAAAAAATCCAACAAGCCACTCACTTGTTCGCGCTCATTTTTTGTATTGTTACGAAAATCCAAGTTCGTTTTGGATTGTGCTTGAAAATAAAACCACTTCAATTACTCAGCGCAAAACGCAGTCAAAATCAACAATCACTATTTACAAATTTACACTTGTTACTACTTTACTACTACTATTATTGCATGTTTCCCCTTTGCTTGCTCAACACAGACTCGTCCCTTTGCGCTGCACACTACTGCTTTTTATACTTGTTTTCATATCGCGTCGATGTTTCTTGCACATTCTAGTTGTACTTTCTATCTCGATTGTTCCATTACAGCTCATCACGTTTCGCGAACCATCCTCGTCATATTATAGCAAGCGAATTATAGTAAGTTTGCCGTACTCCAAAGTGCATGCCTAAAAGTAAGCTTGGAAAAGCATTCCTGCATAGCACAGCACAGAGTGCCACATCGTTTCAGTACGTATGTGTTCAGTATTTTCGTTGACGGTCGCTTTCGTTTCAACAAATTTGCTGAGAACAGCTTATCAATTTCATCGTTGCGCTGTCTGGTTGCGTGTTTTCGTATGCCTTGCGTTAACTGATTTGAAAACATTTTGACGTGGATGAATCCCTAAAAAATTTGTTTAAGGAGCTATAGGAATGATTTCGGATCCTTTAAAAGTTCGGCTTTTTAAATTTCCGAAAAATAAATATTTCAGAAATAAACGGATGGATATAGTGAACTAATTAATGCAAGGCCTGTTCAGTAGTGAGGTTGTTCACTCTATCAAGGTTAAAATTGTTGTTCAAAAACTTGTTTTATTTGCTCAAAATACACTTTGTGTATATAAATTCAAGAAATAATTAAAATGAATTAGTAGGAAAACATATATTTATGCTTATCGAAAGAATTAGTGAATAGATGTTTGCTTCTTGCGTTCACAAAGTTTTAGATACACATTAAAAAGTCCACTTTCAACCACAATAGGTTTGCATTCGACAAAAAACATAACCGCTAAGTTCAAGAAACAGCTTATTTTGTAGCAATCAACAGCAAAAATACAAATTTCTTCTCTTTCATTTTTGATTCCTTCTTGTGTTTTTTGTTGCTTTTTTACTTGAAATCTTTTTTCCAAATTTTCTTCGCTATTTAGAGGGTTTCGATTGTTCACATGCTTCATTATTCATAGCAGAACCGAAAGCCATGGCAATTCAATTTGCTTTTCATTTTGTGCAGTGGCTCGTATTGTTTTCATTCGCCTCAGCGCATACACAAGCAACACCGCACATTTATTTTCACACGGACACACACCCTTGCATATCCCATATAAGCTGTGGCCAAAAATACTTAGCGTTGTCCTATCTCGATGAAACTTGGTGAGATCGTTTTTGGGGTCAAAATTAAGAAATTTGCAAAAAATCATTTGAATTGGACCACTGCCACGCCCACCCCCCTTACGAAAGGAACTGAAATATTGAAATAACTTGCTTAATATTAGTGATAGAATTATTAAATTTTGTATTTGTGCTTAAAATAATGACAAAAAAGTTCACACGATGGGCGGTCTGCCACGCCCACTTTCAAAAATATTCGTATTTTACTACAACTACAACTGTATTTTTAAAATGCTGTTTACAATACCGTCCTACGATGTGATATTAATTTTTAAGCTTCCTTAAACCTTAAAAGTGGGCATGGCAGCTGGAGAATATTTATTAAGTGGCCAAAAGTTTTCCTGCATGAATTCGTGTATTAATTTTTTTCAGCTTGTGATACCATATTTTGGTATAAATATTTAAATTTTTAAAGTGGGCGTGACATTCTGCCTACTTTTGAAGATACGAACAAAGTAACAGCTGTTTGCCGCAGTTTTCATTGTGCGTCCCAAGCCATACTTCGAAAAAATCACAATTTTTGACTGTAGGTGCCACTACAAGAAGTACAATTTTAGGTGGGGACGCAGGTCGACCCAGCTAATTTTTTTTTTATTTGAAAGATCGTACTTGTGGCTTTGTTTTGCACTAATCATTGCAGAGATGCATTGAGACGTTTTCTTTTTATCGTCTCCCAAAGTTAGCAATTTTTCTCACATATCGTGAGCCAGGCCGGGTTTTTTTAGAGCAACGTAACTTCGCATATGCTGATCAAAAGAAAACAAAAAAGTGGCACCTACTTGCCCAAACTCTATATTTTTCTTACGTATGTAATTTGTATCCATACATAGTACCTGTAAGCTAAAAATGCTACTTACAATTAGCATAAAAATAGTGAGTTGCTCTGGCAAAAATGTGTTGCAAGAAAAGGCTCAACTTTGTGGATGGCTCCTGCGTACATTTATTATTTGTTTAAAGAAATATTTTGGATTTGTCTTATTGGGAGTATTATCTCACCATGTATGTAAAAAAATAACATGTTTGCAACGTCGACTTTTTGTATTTTTGGCCACACTCGCGACACTGTGCGACGCGCCGTCTCATGCACATCAACACAGCACAGCTCGCAATTGATGTTTCTTGTCGAACATCCGACCAAAGAATGGAGGTGAACTTCGAAAATTGAAGTTTGCCGAAGCCAGCGACAGAACTTCGTATAGCCGAAGTACGTGTGGGACCTACCATGGCTCAATAATAAGGTTATAGCATCCCCGCAACACCAAAAACCACATGTATTTTGTTGGTATGACCGTTTATCGCTACTGTCAAAATCAGTTGATATTTTCCGACGAAAGATGGAGAAACTGAAAACAAACAAACGTGATTGTTGCCAGACGGTGCTGTATTTGAGTGAAAAAACGGGAAAAGTGCTCAAGTCAGTTGTTTTCAGTCAGGTATTTTCATTTCAACCGATGCGGCAACACCGCACCACTGCTGACACCGATGATTTTGACAAAAGCGATAAACGATCAGCCGGTGGCTTGCTACAACCTTGTAGTTGAACCATGAGCCGGACATTATCAGGTGGTGATATAATGGATTGGGTCGGTTTTGCAATGCATGGTACGACTTAATTTGCATGGGTTTATATTATATTGTAACGATGAGCCAGTCTGTCGCGGTGCAAAGCAACCCTGCCGCTACGTGCCGTGCTATAACCCAATCTGGCAACGACGGCCGCGATAATAACTTTTAGTCCAACCTGGCAACGATGGTCGCGGTCATCAGGGAAACTTCTAGTCCAATCTGGCAACGTGCGAGAACGATCTGCGCGACGGCCGGACAGAGTATAAAAGGTGGCCAGATGCGGTGCAGCGGGTCAGTCTGGTTTTGACAAGTGAAGTTGCCACACGGAATAATTAAGCAAATACTTAAGTGTACGAACAGTAAAGTGTAAACTGTGAATAATAAAGTGACTGTTGGTGTATTTTATTGTCGGCATTTAGGAAACTGACTGTGTTTTATTTTCAAATCACACAATCCAGAGATACGTGACAGCCCACTGGACTTAGTATTCGTAACATTTGGTGTCAGAAGTGGGATTGTGGAAAATTGAAAATAACTAAATAAATAAAAGTATAACAGCACGGACATGGTTAAACTCGAGCTGCTGAAGGTGGACCAGCTGAAGAAGGAGCTGGCTGCCTGGAATTTGCCGACTGCTGGCGGGAAAGTGGAGTTGCAGCTGCGCTTGCGAGAGGCGTGTGAATCACGAGGCATCGATTGGGCTGCACACGAGTTCGGAACGCAGGAACAAGAGGCGTCGGCCAAAGTGGAGGAATCGCCTGCGGGTGCTGCGTCGATCCAAAGTACGGCTGGACCACTACAAGCATTAGACATGAGCCAGCTAATGAGTGCAATAAAAGGCATGTTCGAGACTTCCAATCGTGAAAATCGTGAAATGTCGGCGCAGATGGCAGCGAAAATGGAAACGGCGACCCATGAAATATCGGCGTAAGTGTCGGAGCGAATGGAAGTCAAGCTTCAGGAAAGCTCTGCGCGCTTGGAGCAGAAGGTAGAGGAAATCTCCAATAGGCTGAACGGGAAAGTTGAGCATCTTGAGACGCGCATGGACAATTGGGACAAACGAGTTGACAGTCTGGAAGATTCGATGCACAGAAAGATAGACGAACGGCTTCGAGAGGTACAGCTTCGAGCAAGGGTGCAGTCAGTTGAGGAAAGTTTCGCCATAGAAGTGCCTACTTATGATGGTACTACGTCGTTCGACACATTCAAACTACAATTCGAGATGGCTGCTTTGGAAAATCAGTGGACAGATATCAGGGAAGGTCGGAGACTGATACTGGCTCTTAGAGGTCCCGCGGCTGAGGTAATAAAAGCAGTTCCGGAAGGTTTGAGAGGTGATTACGACACCATCATAAGGGCGCTGGCAGCCAGATACAGTGACGAGCACAACCAAATGCTGTATTATTGCGAGCTGAAGAGCCGTAGACAAAGAGCCAACGAGGCGCTGCAGGCATATGCAGCAGACATTGAGCGGCTCGTACAGTTGTGCTACCCGAAATTCGGCGCTGATGACCTCGAGAGGATGAAGATTGAGTCATTTATTGAAGGTCTTCATGACCCGGAGACACGTCGCAGTGCGTTGATGATGGGCAAGCCGACATTTAAGGAGACGGTGACCAGCGCGATGACGTATGAGGCGGCCTGGAGAGGAAGTTTTCGACATTCATTGGCTGAAAAGCGTCGAGCCCAACCTGGACGGGTCACCCAAAGCCAGACAGTGAGCTCGGACGCACCAGCGGGGCTGCGGGCAGGGTCATCTACAGTCAGTTGCTGGCGATGTGACAAGCAAGACCACATATCACGAGACTGCCATCTGCGAGAAAAGCGTTCCGGACCACAGACGTCGCCAAAGAGGGCTGCCGCTCTGCCACACCATTCGTGCAAAACCGAGTGCAGGCATAACTCGCGAGCCGAAAGCGAGGGACAAATTGTGGATGGTCGGTCGATAAGCGTTATGCCAGAGGAAGAGTGGTCTGCGGAGAGGCTACAAAAAGACCAGCATGAGGATGCGGATCTTGCAAAGATCGTCGAAGGCAAGGAGCAAGGCGCACGTCCAGACTGGCAGGAGATGGCTGGTGAAAGCCCGATCGCTAAGGCTTACTGGGCACAGTGGAAAAGTCTGCGGCTGAAGGAAGGCTGCCTGTACCGCGAATGGGAGAGCGCGGATGGTCGTACCAGCAACCCCCTAATGGTAGTGCCGAAAAGCAGAATCAACGAGGTCATCGAGGCATACCATAACGACTCCAGTGGAGGGCACCTAGGCATCACCAAAACCGTCGCCAAAATAAAAAGACGATTCTACTGGGTAGGATGTCAGGAGTCTGTAGCCGAGTGGATTAAGAGCTGCGACCGATGTTCAGCCGCGAAAGGGCCGACAAGAAAATCTCGAGGCCGCATGCAGCAGTACAACGTGGGAGCGCCCTTCGAGCGGATTGCTATGGACGTCGCCGGCCCATTCCCAACTAGCACCCAAGGCAACAAATATGTGCTGGTCGTAATGGATTACTTCAGCAAATGGCCCGAAGTGTACCCTATTCCTAACCAGGAGGCCACTACGATCTCGGAAAAGCTGGTAAACAACTGGGTAGCCAGGTTCGGAGTTCCGTTGGAGTTGCACTCAGATCAAGGCCGGAATTTCGAGTCTGCGGTATTCAAGGAAGTGTGTGAGCTGCTGGGGATAAAGAAAACGCGTACCACTCCTTTGCACCCACAGTCCGACGGCATGGTGGAACGCTTTAACCGGACACTGGAGGAATACCTGCGGAAAGTGGTAGGCAGGAATCAAAAGGATTGGGACACGCATATCCCCCTGTTCCTGATGGCGTATAGGTCAGCCCCGCACGACACGACATCACTCACTCCAGCCCGAGCAGTGTTCGGAACAGAGTTGGGGTTACCCGCTGACTTGAAGTTCGGGGTAGTCAGCACGACGGGAGGCGCTAAGACGGACTACGTGGCCAATAAGCGGGCGGAACTGGAGGAAATTCACCAATTTATAAGG
This sequence comes from Melieria omissa, assembly GCA_963971225.1. NCBI lineage: Eukaryota > Metazoa > Arthropoda > Insecta > Diptera > Ulidiidae > Melieria > Melieria omissa. The sequence goes on along the minus strand of OZ020269.1, from coordinate 71,694,141 downwards.
GGCCGCACCAAACTGGTCAGCGATAAGGCGAAAGCCAGATACGATCTACGGGCCAACTCAGCAGGGTTCCAAGAAGGCGATTTGGTAATGCTCTACAACCCGCAGCGGAGGAAAGGTTTGTCTCCAAAACTTCAAGCGTCATGGGAAGGACCTTACGAAGTCGTGACTAGGATTAACGACGTGGTATACCGGATTCAACGTTGCAACAATAGAGGCGCTAAGCTGAAGATAGTCCATTTGGAGCGCCTGGCGCCTAATCACAGCGGAGCCTCGGCACTTGTTCGGGACGAACAAGTCTAAGTGGTGGGCAGTGTAACGATGAGCCAGTCTGTCGCGGTGCAAAGCAACCCTGCCGCTACGTGCCGTGCCATAACCCAATCTGGCAACGACGGCCGCGATAATAACTTTTAGTCCAACCTGGCAACGATGGTCGCGGTCATCAGGGAAACTTCTAGTCCAATCTGGCAACGTGCGAGAACGATCTGCGCGACGGCCGGACAGAGTATAAAAGGTGGCCAGATGCGGTGCAGCGGGTCAGTCTGGTTTTGACAAGTGAAGTTGCCACACGGAATAATTAAGCAAATACTTAAGTGTACGAACAGTAAAGTGTAAACTGTGAATAATAAAGTGACTGTTGGTGTATTTTATTGTCGGCATTTAGGAAACTGACTGTGTTTTATTTTCAAATCACACAATCCAGAGATACGTGACAGCCCACTGGACTTAGTATTCGTAACAATATTATATATTAAAATCTACATTTACTGCGAACTTTTAAACGTAATGATAACACTACTCGACACGAAAAATGATCCTAAAAATTAAAGTATTTTTTAGACCAATCTTCGGCTGCTAAACACGAAACTGAAAATCTAAAAATTTTCTTAAGAAACGTTTTCGAAAAATCTTCAAAAAACACGTTTTCCCCACTTATTTCAGTTATGAGCACATATCTCGTAAACCAACAATCCGGACTAACACATGTGGCCCATCGTTCAGCAGGTAATTAACTAGCCTTTCAACGATATATAAATTGTCCAAATAAGATAAGATTTAGGGAGGTTACTGACGATGAAAGTTGTAAAAAACAGAATTTTTTGACCAATTTCAAAAATCATACATTTTTGAATACTTTTTTTTATAGATACAATAAATGATCTCCCCTGGTTTTAAAATCTGAAATGAAAGATATATTATTTGAGCAAATACTAAACCTAGTTTCAATAGAATTGAAAGAAAAATGACTGAAAAATGACTGAAAATGACATTTACTACACCGTGCGAAAATTTGTTTTGATTTTTCCGAGACCCATCCATATGTTGATATAGACGTGAAACTAGAGGTCATTTATAATATCCTGCGTAGTCAGTTTTTCATTTTCTGACCCAAAAACCTTCTTAAACTCTTTAGACTTTAAAATTTTAAGGATATACACATTTGAAATATTTTTTTAAATATTTGCGATTGTGCAATGATGAAGATGAAAGAGGAATTGTCTCTTTTTAACTAAAATTTCTATTTTGAAGTTTCTGATCTTTGAAATAGAAACAAAAATAGATGTATGAATCTACAGAGTGAGATTCAAAACATTTATGTTTTGCATGCCTGACATATTTTGGTCCTGATGTCATACAAGGAGTTTTTAAGAATGTGTAGCACATGTTGGAAATATAAATATGACATCCTTGTTATAAGCAAAGATGATGTAATAAATAAAGGACGATATCGAAAACGATTTGATAACTTTATACTGTTATAAAACAGATATAAGGCAGATCAATAGCAGATATAAAGCAGATCAGTAGCCGATCATATAAAAATCATGGATAATATTGAAAGAAAATGTAAAGACTAGAGAGGCCTTAAAAGAAAAACTAAAACGAATGAAATTGGGTGAAGCTAAAAGGATTAATATGCTAGATTTTACATTTCAACCAATAACAAAACCTTATTGTTACGAATACTAGTTCTAGTGGGCTGATACGTATCACAGGATTGTGCAATTTGAAAATAAAACAACTTTAATTATCCAAACGCAGTCAATAAAAACCAACAGATTTACAGATTTATTTCACAGATTTACACTTCACTGTCTTTACACTTGATTATTTACTTAATTACTCCGTGTGGCACCTTCACTAGTCAAAATCAGACTGACTCCTGCGCAGTAACCGGCTGCCTTTTATACCTGTCCGGTTATCGCGCAGATCGTTCTCGCATATTCCAGAGTGGACTAAAGGTTTCCATGATGATCGCGAGCCATCATTGCCAGGTTGGACTAGCAGTTTCCCTTATTATCGCGGCCATCATTGCCAGGTTGGACTAAAAGTTTCCCTCAGTACCGCGGCCGTCGTTGCCAGATTGAATTATAGCACGGCGCGTATTGACAGGGTTGCTTTGCACAGCGACAGACAGTCTTATCGTTACAATATGTTGGTTGATAAGATGCAAAAAAATAAAATTTTTCAAATTTACAACCTATAAATAATAGTGATGATGATGATGATATTAAATCTTGTTCAACTATACAAGATGATGAAATATCCACAACAAAAAACGATTTTATTCAAAATCCAAACAAAACGTAGAAGTTTAATAATTTTAAAGAACAAATGCGGTTAAAACAAAAGGGAAAGCGCTCTAGAACCTTTGATAGCAGCAGACTCACAACAACAGAATTCAGTTTCATTCATAATAATCAACCAGGGAGGAAACAACGGCAAGAACAATAACAGCAAAAAGATGCAATTAAACTTGACCATGATAAGTGTAAAAGAGTCTCTGAGCCGTCGGCGGAATCGGTTTTAAAAATGATAAGACGCGGGGTTGCGTGGTATGCGTGCGTTTTATTGTGCGTATTAAACACGAAAGACAATGGTAAAACACATTGGACGACACAAGCGGCTGGAGCCGGTGGATCTGGAAAGTGGAACATAAATACAAAGAGGAATTGGAAGGGAGAGGATTGGAGCTGTGCAGGATCCACAGAACACGGGAACGACACATTTGGCCAATAAGGAAAGTTATAATAAAACATCAACAACAATAAAAAAGGAAAAGTACAACGCGACAAGATTTCAGTGAAAAATATATGAGAATTGAAGCAAACTTGAAACGAAAAAGTAAGACTCAATTGAGTTCGGATAGAAAGAGAGTTAAAATAGAATCAAACTTGAAACGTAAAGTTAAGACTCAATTGAATTCGGATAGAAAAAGTAAGACTCAATTGAATTTGTATAGAAAAAGAGTTATACTACGTTTACATTGAGCCCAAATGCGTAGTTTGAGATGAGTCATTTCAAAATTTTTACATTGCCTCATTCGCATTGCATTTGCATTTTGTTTGGCAGCTAATGTCAAATGCTCAATGCTCATGTCCTCTTGCCGCAGCACATAGATCAGCGCTTCTGCGGCTACTGACTAAAGAATTTGTTGTTTTTTTGCTGCCTCTCTGTTCCACACACTGCCATATTTGAATACAAATATATTACATACCTTACATGCTAAGCATATTCTACATATTTGAAGCAGACGAAAATTTCCATTCAAAATTTCCATTTTGATAATTTTCGTTTGTTTTGATTTTGAACTGTCAAAAAGAACAAAAGCTTTTGAAGCTTTTGAAAGAGCTTTCATTTTGTGATGCGTTCGATAAAATTGGTCATGTTTTATCGCATTTGCTTCGTCGTTTTGTTGAAATGAGTCATTTCGTCGATTTGAATTTGTATGGGGAAATGCGTGATTTGGCTTCTCATTTGAGAATTTTTGCCCAAATCACGCATTTGGGCTCAATGTAAACGTAGTATTAGAGTAGAACCGTACTTGAAACGAAAAAGTAAGACTCAATTGAATTTGGATAGAAAACGAGTTAAACTTACGAATGATAATAAATTTTAAAGAAAATCTAAACTATTTACAAATTTACAATTACTTAGGTTAGGTTAGGTTAGGGTGGCAGCTTAAGAGCTCACGTAGGCCATATTGCGGCCCGTTGTGGTACCACGTGAAGGACGTGGTTGCCCTTCAAGCTTGCACACCCCCCCGGGTGTTAGGCAGGAGCCATCCCGATTCCAAAAGGTCCGGGTCCTGGGTCCTGTAAGGTCGGCCAAGCTGCTGAAGAACGGCGCACCCAGCACCCGGAGTCGTCTCCTTGCTAGTGCTGGGCAGTGGCACATCAGGTGCTCGACGCTCTCCTCCTCACTCGCATCATCACAACTGCGGCAGAAGTCGTTGAATGGGAGGCCGAGTCTCCTGGCGTGTGCGCCGATCGTCCAGTGTCCCGTCAGCACAGAAACTGTGGAATAAATGGAATTCCGATGCAGTCGGAGCAATTCACGTGTTCTACCTTGGTTAAGCGACGGCCAGGTTTCTTTGGAGATCCTACATAGGTTCTCCTCCGCCCAGAGTCGGTTAGCCAGGCGGGAATAGGCCTGCTTGACCATCAATTTGACGGTCGCAAGGGGGGTGCTACACAACGTAGTAGGAGCTGGAAGCAGAGTGCCTTTTCTGGCTAACTCGTCTGCCGCACAATTGCCAGCGATTCCGCTATGCCCCGGGACCCAGCTCAGGTGAACCCTGGCATGCTCCGCTATGTCATTCAGAGCTGCTCTGCACTCCGCAACCAGTTTAGAAGAGGTATATGTACCTATCAAAGATTTTATTGCTGCCTGGCTATCTGAGAAAATACATATAGCCGAGGGAAGAGAGGGTTGCGATTGCAACCGACCCACTGCTAGCAGTATAGCCATGGTCTCCGCTGGGAAGACGCTACAGTGGTCAGGGAGACGAGCAGTAATACTGGCCCCTAATTGATCACAGAAAACTCCACATCCGATCCTGTTATCAAGAGCCGTCCGTGAAGATTTCGATGGCGTTTAGCAGCGGGCGACGGCCTTCCGTCCAGTCGCACCTGCTGGGGATCCCTATAGTGAACTTACGCTCAAAGCTAGGGGGAAGGACTATATAGTCGATATTCGTCGGTGTTGGAAGATCCAACCCTAGTATTCTAGTGTGGCCCAGGTCCGTTCGTGCCCAACTGCATATGGCATTTAGCCGCACAGCGGCAATCTTGGCGGACTGCCTAACTAGAAGACTCGACGGGATCCAATTAAGGATAGCGAAAAGCGCCTTAGTAGGCGTGGAACGAATGGCTCCAGTTATGAGGGTGGCAGCAAGTCTCCTGACTCTATCGAGCTGCTTCAGGTTGACTCGGCTGGCTGCCGCGGGCCACCAGACCACAGCCCCATAGAGAAGGATCGGCTCAACCACTGCCTCATATAGCCAGGAAACAACGCGCGGCTGGAGCCCCCATCTGGCACCTACCGCCCGCCTACAGCAGTAGATGGCCCTGGAGGCTCTTGTTGCCCTTTCAGCGATGTTCGCGCTCCAGGTAAGCTTGGAGTCTAATATCAGCCCCAGATATTTAACCTCCTTACTCAATTTGAGCGGGGTTCCATTAAGGGCGGGGAGTCTGAAAGGCGGAACCTTGTACTTCCTTGTGAAGAGAACAAGATCCGTCTTTTCCGGGTTGGCCGTAAGGCCACAGGAGTTGCTCCATGAGGAGAGGATGTCCAAGAAGTGATTCATCCGCTCGGAGAGTACACTTGGAAATTTTCCAGCTATGGCCATTGCAACATCGTCGGCATAGGCGACGACCCTGCAGCCAACAGCCTCTAGCTTGACAAGCAGTCTGTTCAGGGTTAGATTCCACAGGAGCGGCGACAGAACGCCCCCCTGTGGAGTACCCCTAGTGACTGACCTGCGAATGTGTGCCGTCCCTAACGTTGAGTTTATGAAACGACTACCAAGAAGGGCGCTGATGAAATCTGTCAGTTTACGACCAACGCCAAGTTCAGAGAGAGCCACCCCTATCGCTCGAGGGCAGACATTGTTAAATGCGCCCTCTATGTCTATGAAAGACACTAGGGTGTACTCCTTGAATGCCAGGGACTTGTCTATATAGTCGACCAGAGAGTGCAGCGCGGATTCGACTGACCTGCCCCTTGTGTAGGCATGTTGCGAATCCGAGAGAAGAACTGGGTCAATGAGGCTCCTAATATGGACGTCGAGTATCCTCTCGAGGGTCTTAAGGAGAAAAGATGTCAGACTTATTGGCCTGAAGTCCTTGGCCTTGACGAGCGAGGTCTTGCCGACTTTGGGAATGAAGACGACATCCACCTCCCGCCATGGAAGGGGGATGTGTCCCCTATTCCAAACATACCCTAAAGATCGCGACTAGCCATGGCACCGTCAATTCCGCGCTTTGCTGTAGCTCGGCTGGAATGACGCCGTCCGGTCCCGGAGATTTGTAAGGCTCGAAGGAGTTAATGGCCCACGTGACCATGGTGCTGTCAATGCGGACGTCCGTTAAGGACCAAGAAAGTGGTTCCTCCGGAACTACCGCTTCAGCGGAGGTGGGAATACTCCCCGGAAAGTGCACGTCACCTAACACCTCCAGGGTTTCCCTACTGGACTCCGTCCAGACACCGTTTGCCTTCTGGATGGTAGTCGAAATAGATGGAGAGTTTCTGAGGATCCTGCGGAGACGGCCGATGTCCGAGACTTATTCGATACCGCCGCAGAAGGATTCCCACGATTCCCTCTTTGCCTTCCTGACCTCGTGCTTAAAGGCTCTAAGGTCGGATCTGTACGCGTCCCAGGTGTTATACCTCTTGGCCGCGTTAAAAGAGCGCCTGCATGCGCGCCGCAAGCTAGCAATTGTGGTGTTCCACCAGGGTGGTTTTGGTTTTCCCCGGTGGACCCTAGGCTTGCAAGCGGCAGCTGAAGCATGACTAGGCGAATTAGTAAGGGTTGCCACCGCGGTCTCAATGTCCCCTAGACACAAGAGACGCGGAGGAGATGCGTTAAGATTAGAGGATAGGATCGAACAGAAAATTTCCCAATTCGTCCTACGTTTATTGCGGAAGGGGGGCCTGGCCGGTACACTCAGGTCCAGATAGAAGCTGATGTACCGGTGGTCGGAGAAGGAGCACTCCTCCAGAACACGCCAGTCCCTGACCAGGTGCCCAGAGAGCGCGTTGGTCAGAGTGACGTTCAGGACCTCCCTCCGAGTAGCGGTAAGGAACGTCGGTTCCGTCCCTCTATTCGCTATAGCTAGGTTATTATCTAGTATAAATTGAAAGAGCGACTCACCCCGTTCATTTGTGTCGCTGCTACCCCAGGCGTCATGGTGGGCGTTAGCGTCCGCGCCGACGATCAGCGGAATGCCCTGTGCGTTGGCTGCTGCAGCGATCTCCCGAAGTGGCCCGTAAGGAGGCGTGGGCCCGTGGTCGTGCGCCATGTAACTGGACACAATCCAGTGGACCTGGCATTGCAGCTCAGCGGCTATGACCACGCAGTCCCCGTCGCAGAACCTAGGGAGAAGAGAGACATTAATAGAGTCCTTTACAAGGGTGCAGGCCCTGATTTTACCTGCGCCATGGTGGGATACAGTTTTGTATCCGTTGAGACTCAGCCCGCGAACCCGATCCTCGAAGATCCATGGCTCTTGGACGAGCACAAAGTCCTCCCTGCTGACCGACAGACGGAGGAGGAGGGCAGCCGAGGCCGCCTTAGAGTGGTGGAGATTAATCTGAAGAATCCCCACCATCTCTAGGAGCATCGACCACCGTGACGTCTCCGTCCTCCTTCCCGACGAATATATCGTCCAGGTCGGACAGCGAGATATTGTCATCCTCGGGGTCTCCTTCGGTCCTTACCTCGAGACCCTCGAAGAAGTCGCCAATACGTTCCGAGGCGGAGACGACACTGTCGGCGCCATCCTCGGAAGCGGAGCCCCGGACGGGGGGCACGGCAGAAGGCCCCGGTGTTGCACCTGTTAGGTTCTGCCGCCCGGAAGAGGACTGGTCACCTCGGTAAACCCGCAGTGTGACGGAGTCAAAACCATAGCTGACTACGCCCCCGGTAGCAGCAAGTGGTTGGAGGGATTCTTTGTTAAGAAAGACCAAGGCCTCCCTCAGAGAGCCCCGCGGTTCGCTGACCCAAGCTACCTTCCAATTATGGGTAGGGAGCTCAGGGTTACCGGTCTTGAGGTAATGGAGAATGGCCGCCGGGTCCGATGGTACTGCCGGAACCCAGGTTTTGGCACGCGGTCTGCTGGGGATTTCATCCCGTGGCACCGCTAGCAGACTGGCGCCCGGCCACACTTCGCCCAGCTTTACAACCGCCATGCGGAACAGGTCCGCAGAGCGTTGGTCGGCACAAGCCATCAGCTTTACGTGGCCCTGATGCCAGCCTGCGTCCCTGCACTTAGGAGGTACACCCGGATTCGCAGCAAGCACCTCATCGTAGACGGACAGTAGGGCCAACCTGACTGTCCGCCATTTCTCAGCCGAGATCGCACCGTCCGCATTGTTAGCGTCAACGATAGCCATCACCAGGCTGCCCTTGGCAATCTCGCTAAAAGTCCGACCAGATGCCGGAGTCGGAGCCGCTAGTCGCGGTTTCTTAGAGGCCTGAGCCGTTTGCGCAGGCTGTTGCTGCTCCTGCGACCTCTGTCGCTTGGAGGCAAATTCAAGGGCTTGAGGCGAGGTGTTTTTAGTGCTAATGTTACGCCTCGCCCACTCTAAGGAGACTTTGTCCCTCTCCGTGAGTTCACTCGGAGGGATCTTCTCTAGCCTCTTCAGGACCTTGTGGGCTGTTTTCCTGGTCCTGTAGGCCCGTGTAGAGGGGGCGACTTTGGAGCCAGCGCCTGAAGTGGAGGCGGCGCTACAAGGGGCTGCAGGGGCAGGCTGAACCGGTTCATTCACCAAGGGACGGCCGCCCTGAGCAACAACGGGCTTTTGAGGCAGGACACGGCCGCCCGGCAGTTTATGCCGCGGTGTATGTATTACAGTGTATGTGTATGTAATACAGATGTATTATAACATTTATCAAGCCATGCTTTTGTTTCCACTGTATTTTTGCCCATCGAATAGCAATGTTTTATCAAAACACGAAATTCACTTTTTTCCATTGTTTACAAAACTTCAGAGGTAGCGTCACTTCGAAAGCAATAACTTGAAAACGAGTCAACCAAATGTCATGAAACTTTGACAGAATCTAAGTTAAGGATGGTTTTCCATGTACAACACAATAATTCTTAATTTTTGGCGCCATCTCTATGTCAGGCCAAAGACTTTTCAGCCCATGTAGTACAGATGTAGTAAAATTGTTTGAATATGTCTCTAACATGTTATTATTTAAGTTTTCATTGGCTCATTACAAAAAATCACCCTATGGGTCAGAATTCTTAACTGTTTGTGATTGATGTGCGCACCGCTGACTCCAGTATAGCGGAGCATGATCCCATTCTGCGCATCCCAGTTGCAGTCAAAGATCACGTCGATGCTGTGGGGTCGACTGGATGAGACCATCATCACTGGTGTGTATAAATTGTTGAATGTAGTGAAAAATATGTACTAAAGTTTATTTTTGTAGGTCATAATAATGGACAAATGGTGCGGTAAACGCCCACACAACCGGCATCAATGATATGCAACTGAACAAGGACAGTACCATATTTGTCACGGCCTTAAAGGAGACTTCGGCAAAGTTGTTCGACTTTTGTTCCTTACACGAATAATATACAGAACAGTCAATTGTAATGGAATTAAAATATGCTAAAATTATGAGCTCAATTCTTCCACAAGCACATTGATTTCGATCGCCCAATTGCCAACTACTCGATTTCATCAGTTCGCATGCCAGCCAACTCCTGCCTAGCTTACAAGAAGGAGTTGCTTTCTTCAGCAACACGGGTTGACCCAGCATGGCTGCCAACTGTGCAGCATTGGGTGCACATAATAACAAATAACATAAAAACATAACAAAGTTTATAAGATGTATGCATTTTGTATTGAAATAATTGACAATTATGAAAATAAGAATACAACAAAGGTTAGAAAATGTATGCATATTTTATTCAAATAATTGACAATTATGAAAATAATAACATGCATCGTATTAATACGCCTTTTTCTAAAATAATAATAAAAAATGGTCAAAAAATCGCTTCCCCTGCCACTTTCCAATCACATTATCACTGGCGAGGTAGGCAACAAGAGGAAAAACTTGAAAATAAAGCACAATGCTCTGAGCGCTAATCATAGCAACACGAATGCCGCGTTTGTGCTTTTTGCACAATTGTGCGAAGAGGAGGAAGACGATGTGCTGTTGTTGTTGCTGTTGCGCTGGCGAAAAGCTGACATTTGTTCTTCTTCTATAAGCCTGCACGGCGTCTCATTGAACCTGAAATCACGGACGACTGTAGTGTGCGTCATAGAAAAGAAAATAAAATATAGCTGGCATGGCGACCTATATTGTAACGATAAGACAGTCTGTCGCAGTGCAACGCAATCCTGATGCCGTGCTATAATCCAATCTGGCAACGACGGCCGCGATAGTAACTTTTAGTCCAATCTGGCAACGACGGCCGCGATAATAACTTTTAGTCCAATCTGGCAACGACGGCCGCGATAATAACTTTTAGTCCAACCTGGCAATGATGGAAACTTTTAGTCCACTCCGGAATGTGCGGGAACGATCTGCGGGATGGCCTGACAGGTATAAAAGGCAGCCGGATGCGGCGCAGCAGTCAGTCTGGTATTGACAACTGAAGTTGCCACACGGAGTAATTTAGCAAATACTTAAGTGTACGAACAGTAAAGTGTAAACTGTAAATAATAAAATGACTGTTGGTTTTTAATTGGCTGCGTTCGAATAAACAAAGTTGTTTCATTTTCAAATTGCACAATCCAGTGATACGTAACATCCCACTAGAACTAGTATTCGAAATATATATAAAAAGTAATAAACAAAGACAATTAAATAAAAGCGAATTGAAAAGAAAAGAAGACTTTTTTTTAGCCCGTAATAATTTTCCGTCCCGTTCTTTAAATTTTTTTTACGGCCCTCATATAATGTTTTTTTAAAAGAACTAAAATAAAAAATCTAATATCGTAAATTTATGGTCACATCATTCGCCATGGAACTATTCAGGTGTACAATATTTATACTATTTTTAAACGTCGGCATGCCTTAATAAAATTTTTCTTTTGACAAAATACTTGTCTGATTATTTATTTCTTTATTTAGTGCTTTAGGGCGAAAGCCCTACTGAAAGTCAATAGACCTGTTTCGATCGCGGCGGAGCGGTTAAATAATAGGCGGTGGGAGTTCGGGTTTGGTATTCTTTATTGTTGAATGTGCGATTGACAACTGTTACACGAAACATGAAACGATACAAACGGCCGATGCCGGGGAGCAGAAAATAGGGGGAACATGAGTACAAAGGGAAAAGGAAAGATTGGGATTGGAGATGGGATCGACGGATCACTGAAGACAGCACTCATCTAAACAAGACCTATTAAATTATGTTTTTCCAAACACTTTTTTAACCATGGGTTTGTCCGTTAGATTTCGATTTTCAAAAAAATAAAACCGAAACTCGTATCTAATTACTTTTGATTTCGAGTGTTTTCAAGAATTTTGAAGTCAATATGTCGATCAGTAGCAGCCTCGATAGCCTAGCGTGAGTGTACTAGACTGTCATCCTAGAGGTCGTGGGTTCCCCGCACTTTTCCATCCAATTTTTCCGATTTTTCCTGTTCTCTAAATTTTCCTAAAAACACTGCAACATATCGAAGTTCATTGATTCCCAACCCAATTTTTCCTATTCCACTTGGATGGATGGATGGACGTGAGGGTGGGCAGGAAGGCTACAAGCCTTCCATAGCACTCAGTCCATTTCAGACCATTGTACTATACCCATGGGAGGAAAATTAGAGTTATATCTCATATTTCACCCGTTTTTTTAAATGCGTATGCAATACTGTCTTTCCAATATATGTTACAGCACACATTCTAAGCGGATGGGGAAAGGGAGGGGGAGGGGACCTACAGTTTAACGCCGAATCCGAACGGCGATTGGCAGTTTTTCGTTCACACTTGGAGGTTTTGCCATTGCCTGCCAAGAGCGCACTTGTGCGCTTCTTGTAATTCTCATTCCCTTCATATGGATAGCGATAGAAGTAGACGACTTGTTCACCAGCCCGAGCCAGGAATCGAACCTGGAACCTTTGGTATGAGAAGCCAGCGCGCTACCCGCTGCACTATCAAGGCCGGCCCTATTCCACTTATTTCCACGCAATAGAACGCGCAATTAAGCGCTGTGCCGTTGATAAAAGCAAACAAATAAACAGTTATGCAAAACAGGCGCACGAGCGACATCTGCAAGGGGAAGCAGACAACTACGAAAACAGCGCGCTCCAACCTGATCTAGCGAGGTCCCCAACCATTCTGATGTAACCTCCTCACAACAGATGGCGCTACGAGCGGAGGCGACGTTCCTGAGCGGCGTTAGATGATTCCATCACTTAGGACTACCTGCGGCAGGCCAATCACCTACCCTGGCAAAACAACACAACTGATTAATGTACCAACACAAGGCTGCCTTGTGGAGGCCCTATGCTCCCGAGAGGAGTGAACAAGGAACAAAAAAAAAAATGACGATCAGTACATTTCTTTCGTAGTTTTCCCATATTATCAAAATGGTAATCAACCATGTGAAAATATGAACAAATAATTTTACTTCTAACTCGCCACGTAAAACTATTTGTAAACATTTTAAATTGGGATAAGCCACCAAATTTTTAAGTCAATCAAAGCGCACCATTGGCCAGCAAAATGCCATACACCACAAAGATTCGATTGATGGTGACATGACAGCAATATGTGCATCAAAACCAATCGGCAACACAAAAAAGCATACAAACAATAAACGACAACAACAAAAACATTAGCGAATCCCGAATCATCTTCGTTGAAACCATGGTGCAACTATAAGGTTGTAGCAAGCCACCGGCTGATCGTGTATCACTTTTGTCAAAATCGTCGGTGTTCTGTGTTGCCGCATCGGTTGACTGAAAAAATCTTACCTGAGCACTTTTCCCGTTTTTTCACTCAAATACAGCACCGTCTGGCAACAATCAGTTTTGTTTGTTTTCAGTTTCTACCTCTTTCGTCGGAAAATATCAGCTGATTTTGGCAGTAGCGATAAACGATCCTACCAACAAAATACATGTAGTTTTTGGTGTTGCGGGGATGCTATAACCTTGTTATTGAACCATGGTTGAAACGACGATGACGATGGTTGGGTTCGTTGTTTGCTTTCCGCTTGCGCTTCGACGAACAAGATCAATAACCAAGGCACACCTATGATCCGGGAGAGAAGGTTCATTTGACACCCTCCAGTCGGACACATAGTCACTGATCCTACTGTTACCTATGGTAAGATCAAGGACCTCCTGCCTAACCCTAGTGACGAAAGTCAGTGATTTTCCCGTATTAAATATAACTAGGTTAGTTGCTAATATATAGTCTAACAGGTACTCACCCCTGATGTTGTCGTTGGTGCTGCCCCAGATGGTGTGGTGGGCGTTCATGTCGTCGCCTAGAAGGAGAGGCAAGGCGTTTGCCCTGCAGTATTCCACTAGGCCTTGCACTTCCTGGGGGAGAACCATCATGTCCTCGCCTGGAAAATAAGTGGATGCTAGGACGATCTCAAGGTCACGACTCTCGATTTTGATCGTCATCGCCACCGTTACCAGGTCCCTGGTCATGTACTCTGAAATACAAGCATAGTTAGTCATGATACAAAAATATACAGGTAGATTCAAACGAGCAAAATTAAAAGTCATTTGCTTGTTTCACAAATAAAAATAAAATTTTAAGAGTGCAAAAAAAAGTACAAACTACAGAAACTGAATGATATACTACACAAACTAATTGTGTGAAATTGCAGCTCTGTAGCAAAAATGAAAAAAGTAGTACAAAATTTGTAAACAAATATTTTTTTCTAATTGTCAATTATATTTTTTTCTGTCGCATTGAAACTACCTGTATATTTTTGTATCATGGTTAGTATCTTTCTCAGTTACGATGCAGGCACGAGGTATCTCGTGCCTTGTGTCATAAATTACCCTGGTTTGCCTCGAGTTGAGTCCACAGATTCTTCCCTTGTAGCACTAGGGTTCCTGCACCAGCGCCGCCCCGATGTGGTCTCGGGTGAACTTGTGCGCTAGGACCGATGCCGATGCCGCCTTCGCGTGATGAAGGTTGATTTGGACAACCTTCATTGGTCGAGTGCTAGAGCTTTGAAGAGGACATGTCCATCTCGAGCAGCGCCGTTAACGATATTTCGCCCGATCGCTGCTCCTCTTCTTCCTCGTTTGTGCTGCCTTGAAGCCCCAGCGCTCGAAGCTTAATCTCCCCATTTGAGTCTTGGGAAACTGCAATTTCTTTCGCTTCTGCTGCGGCTTTCTCCCCGACCTTCGGTGAATTCCCGGGTTCGGTGGAGGGCTTCATTGCGCCTGAGCTCCCCGCCTCTGCCGGTGGATTCCCGACATCGGCTGGTTCTGTGGGCCGCACTGCCACACTGTGCGGGCATCCAGATTTGGGAATATGGACTGGGATACTCCCAAACCTGAAATTGAGAGTATTGCCATTTCCCCTGATCGCCGCGAAGGACAAACGTGAGCAATAGGTCGTCCCTTAAATATCTCAAGACATGTAATAAAAGCGTAATCGGTTGAAATGTATTAAAAACTTACCAATCGTCACCCATTTGGAGAGAACTATATTTTATTATTAAAATTAAAAATTGTCCACTAGAATGCAAATCAAATTGTCAAAATTTCTTTCAAACGTCAAATTTACTTGACTACTACTTTTTTACGCTCAAGGTATACGAGGGCGGGTCAATAAGTCCATGACTTTTTGAATTTCCCGCCTCTTAATTGAAATGGCGACACTGCTCCCGTCAACAGTCATCTGTCAGTTGACTCTTGTAAAAAATTGAACAACTGCGACATTTAGTTTGTTTTTGACAGCCGTTAACATCAGACTACCGCGTTGACTGAGAAGAAAATGGAAAAAAGTGAATTTCGTGTGCTCATTAAGCAAATCTCTTTCCGCCGAGCCATTTCTTCAAGTTTGGGAACAAGAAATAGTCACTTGAGGCTTGATCGGGTGAATAGGCGGGATGAGGGAGCAATTCGTAGCCCAATTCATTGATTTTTGCCATGGAAACTGCACATGAGCACACGAAATTCACTTTTGTCCATTTTCTTCTCAGTCAACGCGGTAGTCTGATATTAACGGCTGTCAAAAACAAACTAAATGTCGCAGCTTGTTCAATTTTTGACAAGAGTCAACTGACAGATGACTGTTGACAGAAGCAGTGTTGCTATTTCAATTAAGAGGCGGGGAATTCAAAAAGTCACGGACTTATTGACCCGCCCTCGTATATGCTCTTTTTTTCTTGAGCGTTTTCTTGAGAGCGGCATACCTACCTTAAGTTAGAAAACATTTCAGTCATAAGAGAACAAACAGTTCTAGTCTTAAAATTAGTAATGGTTAAGTGGAATACTTAAAAGTTTGTAATTGTTTTTCGATGCACATCGAACGAATAGAAAAGCAATGTTGCGCACGTTCCCACGATTGTGCTATTTTGAGAATAAAATATGTTGTTTTGAATTTAAGGAACGTTCTCGATTATTTTGTTTTGATTTTGGTATTTAGTTTTAAATTTTGAAATGTTATTGCAGTAGTTTAAGCTCCAACGTTTTTTCCCCCAACAGATACAGCCTAATTTGTATTTATGTCGAGGTGGCAAGTATGCATTGTATTGACGTCGTCGCGATAAATACCTTGAAACAAAGATGGCCGCCGATTTTTTTCTCGTGTGAGTGTCGTTATGCGTACTCCTGCAAAATCAGGGAAAAGCCTCCAGTAGTTGAAAAGTGAACCTAAAATCATCAGTTTTTCATAATACAATTTCTGATATTCATAAAACTAAAGTCAAGAAAGGTGTGTATTAAGGTGTCACATAAAACGCTTGTAAATGATCAGATCTTGATATACCATTTTTGTGAATGGGTTGTGAACATGTTTAAGTATGCAATTTCTTAGTATTTGCAAAATCGAAAATTTAACGGTGGGAGCTTATGTACTGCTATTGCTTCTGGTCGCAATGGTCCAAAAAATTCTTAATGTTAAAAACCTAGAGGAAACCCATATTTATATGTACGTACAAATTTATATAGAAATGTCGGGTTTAAGATTTGTGTGACGTCGATTCCGTTATTTCTGATTCAGATTTTCAACAACTGCAGTTGCGATTGTAAGAAACTTAATGTGTTAAGGTAGAAGGTTTCGTGCCGAACGGGAATATTGTTTAGAAAGCTCCCAAAGATCTACCAAAAACGAAAAAATATATAAAGTAGGAAATGTTCGAGTTTCTTAAATGGTAAGTGATGCAGGTTAATAAAGTAATATAAGGCTGCTGCTTCAGTGGTGCATAGCGTTCGGGTGAAAAGTAAAATAATAAGTTTCTTCGTAACTTTTGTCGACATAATTGAACTAGAGGGAAGTGATTTTAAAGTGTTCAGCTATACCTACAAATACTCGCAGATTTTGCAGTTTATAATTTGATAAGGGCACTTTCGTATCAAATGTTTGTATGTATCTATCGAGTAGTCCATTGACTCTTATTTTGCGCTTTTTTTTACTAACACAATACAAGAACGTGCCGATTTATGCGATGGCTGAGAGTAAAAAAGTGAAATTATCCTTTTCTCTTATGTGACCGCATCCCAGAGAACTCGTCGCATGATCCGCGTTAGTGCAATGTTAAGTCTAAGTCTCAGTTTGATCTGGGCATTTGGAAATTTATCCGAATAATCAAATACACAATCCGCTTTTGTCTGTTGTGCATACATTGGCACAACAATTTTCTTCTAGCGTTAGAATGCCATAAAAAGGCAAAATGACTCCATTGACTTCGTTATTACTGTATTGCTTTTTGAAAGAAAACCTTCTGTGACTTACAATTTTTTTAAAGCCAAATTATATAAAACATATGCAAATTTTACATACAAGAAAATTTTCTCGCTTAAAACTAATTGGTACATATTACATATCTAATGTTGCATACCAATAAAAGGTATGGAAAAGGTCTTTCGTTTGATATCCATATCGTGTAAATCGATTGAGTATTGATTGAGATACTTATTTTGATACCAATTTTGAACTTTGACCCCGAGCCACGCCTTTTGTGGACATTTCCCAGGCAAAATTTGTAGTTCATAAGATTCAGCAGCTAAACTTCTATATAAGAGCATATTTTTTTTAATTTTTTCCACGATTGTAAGAGATTTGGCGTACACAAACAGGATCCAATAAAAATTTGTACAGTTTTGTACAAATTCGTACAAATTATCCGTACCAAAACACACCTACTATTAACCATGATACAAAAAAATAAAGGTAGAGCCGCTGTAAATTTTTTTTAAACAAAACGTGCTCAACTCGCTACAGATTTTTAGTTTTTCGCATAAGAAATTTTTTAGTTTTTTATTTTGGAGTGTTTTTCAATGAGAGCAACCACATCGTTGTGGCTGTAATAATTACTTAAACGTAAAACTTTTTACGCACAACGAAAATTTTAATATTTCTTCATTTACTTACTTAACTGGCCATAACAACCCGTTATCGGGTTACGGCCTGCCGCAAAACTTCTCTCCAGGCGCCTCTGCTTTGCGCGCGCCTTCTCCAGTTGGTAACACCAAGAGATGACAGGGCTTCTTCAACTTGGTCCTTCCACCGGAGACACGGCCTCCCTCTTCGCCGTCGATCTCCAACCATCGCATCGAACACCTTTTTCGCCGGAGCTTCGTCGTCCATGCGGCAGACATGACCGAGCCAGCGTGGCCGCTGGATGTTTATTCGCTGCGCTACGTCCATGTCCTTATACAGCTCGTTATTGGTTCGTATGCGATAGTCGTCACCAACACGAACAGGGCCGAAGATTTTGCGAAGTACCTTCCTCTCGAACACTCCAAGGGCCGCTATGTCGTTTCGTGTCATTGTCCATGCTTCAGCGCCATAGAGGAGCACGGGCAATATAAGCGTCCTATAGAGTGAAAGCTTTGTCGGTCGAGAGAGGTCTCTACTTCTCAATTGCCTACCGAGACCGTAGTAGCACCTGTTGGCAAGAGTTATCCTTCGCTTTATCTCCAGACTGACATCGTTGCTGCTGTTGATGGCGGTGCCAAGGTAGACGAATTCCTTGACAACTTCAAAGGTATACCTGTCGGCCTCGACGTGAGACCCTAGCCGCTGCGAGTCCCTGCATGTAGACAGCATATACTTCGTCTTGCCCTCATTTACCACCAGACCCATTTTGGCAGATTCTCTTTCGATAGCCGCAAAGGCAGCGGTGATATCTCGCTTGTTACGTCCGATGACATCAATGTCATCAGCGTAGGCAAGGAGCTGGACACTTTTGTTGAAAATTGTGCCATTACGATGTACACCGGCCTTGCGCAGAACACTCTCCATGGTGAAGTTAAAGAGGTCGCAGGACAAAGGATCACCCTGTCTGAAACCTCGAACGGTATCAAAGGGGTCGGAGAGGTCACTTCCAATCTTGACGGAGCTGCGAGTATTGCTCAACGTCGCTCTGCAAAGTCTCACGAGCTTTGCAGGGATACCAAGTTCAGACAATGCGGCATATAGGCGATCCCTTATCGGGCTATCGAATGCTGCCTTGTAATCGATGAAGAGATGGTGTGTATCGATTTGATTCTCATGGGTCTTCTCCAGGATTTGGCGTAGAGTGAATATCTGGTCGATGGTGGACTTACCAGGTCTAAAGCCGCACTGATAAGGTCCAATCAGCGCCTTGGCGAGTGGCTTTAATCTTTCACATAGTACGCTCGTCAGGACCTTGTATGCAATGGGAAGTAGGCTTATTATATAGTTGGCGCATATTGTTGGGTCGCCTTTCTTCAGCACAGGACAAAGGGCACTGAGGTTCCAATCGTTGGGCATTCGTTCCTCCAGCCATATTTTGCAAATGAGCTGATGCATGCACCCAATCAGCTCACCGCCGCCGGCCTTGAACAATTCAGCTGGTAGCCCATCCGGCCCTGCAGCTTTATTGTTCTTGAGTCGCTGGATAGCGACCCGGACCTCGTCATGGCTGGGCGGTGGCACATCCACACCGTCGTCGTCGATTGGTGCCATCTGGACATCTTCACCACTGGCGGTATTGTTCCCTTCGTCGCCTGCGAGCAGCTTGGTGAAGTGCTCCTTCCACAACCTCAGCACACCCTGCGCATCCGTAACCAGATCCCCGTTTTCGTCTCTGCAAGAAGATGCCCCGGGCTTAAATCCTTCCGTGAGACGCTTAACTTTTTGGAAGAATTTTCGGGCGTCATTCCTGCTCCTGCACTCCTCGATTTCCTCACGCTCGCACCTTTCTTGCTCCCGTTTCTTGCGTCTAAAAAGGCACCTCTCTTTCTTCCTCTCCTCCCGGTATTTTTCTGTCATGGCTCGCGTGGCGGCCGACTGCAGGGTCTTCTTGTATGCAGCATTCTTCACTGCAGTGGCTGCGCGATACTCTTCATCGTACCATTGGTTTTTTGGTGGTGGGCGTCGAAAACCAAGGACATTTTCTGCGGCGGCGCGCATAGAGTGGGATAAGTGAGCCCATAATCCGCCGATGTCATCAGGTGGAGAGGGGGAGCGAGTGAGCTGGTTGGAGAGTTGAGCGGAGTAGGCTTCGGCTACCCCTTGTGATCGCAGCTTACTGATGTCCAGCTTTCTTCGCAAACTAGGTTGTGCGGTCTTCGCTGCGCAAAGACGCATGCGTACCTTGGCTGCAACAAGGTAATGGTCCGAGTCGATGTTGGGACCTCGGAACGTGCGCACCTCTAGTATGCTAGAAGCATGCCTTCCATCAATCACAATGTGATCAATCTGGTTGCGGGTTGATTGATCGGGGGATAACCAGGTCGCCTTGTGGATATCGAGGTGCTGGAATCTGGTGCTACTAACTACCATGTTTCGTGCCGCGGCGAAATCGATCAGCCTCAAACCGTTGTTTGTAGTGGTCGTATGGAGGCTGAACTGCCCGACAGTGGGACCAAATGTACCTTCTCGCCCGACCTTTGTAGTGAAGTCCCCGAGGACGATTTTGACGTCAGGGGCCGGGCACCCGTCGTAGACGTCCTCGAGCTTCGCATAGAAGGCATCCTTGGCCGCATCGTCCTTCTCTTCCGTCGGGGCGTGCGCGCAAATTAGGCTGATGCTAAAGTTTTAGCCTTGATGCGGATCGAAGCCAGTCGTTCGTTCACCGGAGTGAACCGAGAGACGTGGTGGCGAAGTCTCTTACTGACCACAAATCCGCAGCCAAATTCGCGCTTCTCCGCATGGCAGCTGTAGTAGATGTCGCAGTCTGCTCGCCTGGAGCAACCTTGTGATGTCAGCCTTACACTTTGTGAGGGCTTCCGCCAGTTGGATAGAGGCACCTTCCCTATAGAGGGTCCGGACATTCCAGGTGCATATCCTCAAATCGTGGTCCTTAAATCGTTTGCTGTAGTTGTCAACATTGTGGGCTCCTTCCGAGGCTTGTTTGCTAGCTTTCATTGGTATTTGATTTTCCGTGGCGGGCACCAAACCCTGCGCACAACCCAAATTTTAAGTCCTGGGGATTGGACTCGCTGCACACATTAGTTCACTATTCAGCGGGTGCCAAATAGCTATCCAGAAGGGCCGCGCGGAGGCTGTGCATCAGCTTGGATTGGACAGGGACAAGGATCGTTCTGGCGTTCGCCAAGTTGAACGCAATCAGAGACTTTACCTTGTATGTCCGCTCCTTTCCTTCCTTCATTTACTTCAGCCAAAATTAAATATAAAAGAAGTATCTAAATTGAAAGAAACCGTCAAATTAGAAAGTTATCTAATTTTGCTGCTTCTTCTTCCTATACTATGGCAAGATATACCATTAAAAAAAACGTGTATAGTTCTCTTCTTTAAACTTAAGTATTCAGTTTATTATTTTCGTATTTTTCCTAAAACTTCATCCTATTCTCAGGACCAACAAAAAATGTATTCTTGAAACCATAGAGGTTTCAGACGTCCACAAAGTAGCATGTTGCCATATGGCAACAAAATAGCGAAAGGGTTAAGGATTTTAAGATCTTTTTTTTAATAAACACGGAATAGACAATCACTGTGACTAATTTATGTTCAAGAGATTTTCTAACAACAGTACGGTAGCACATTTTCATAGCAGAAGCAGAAGTCGTTAAGTGTCAGATGCGTGGTGGCTGTGAAGAAGCATTTGGTCTTTCTTTATTTTTTGTATAATGTATTAGTTTTAATTTGACGTAAGAATAATCCTTACACATGAGTCAAAAGTCCGAGCGAAACCACTTTTTAAGGCCGTAACTAAGTTTCGGTTTTTTTTAATATTCGGCCGAAACCGAAACTTTCTAGTTGAAATAAAAATCACTATATCAAGCACGGCAAGCACGGCAGCCGCCGTGGCTCAGTTGGTTAGTGCGCGGTCCAACGAGTCGCATGCAGAGCGACGCAAGATCGAATTCTGCATGTAGTAACACCTAAAAAAAATAACGGGGAAACTCGTTTTCTCTTTCGGTGGCTGTCCTCTCAGCTGGAAATGGCAAACCTCTGAGAGTAAAAATTGCCTATGAAAAAGCTCCCAACCTGCCGTTCGGAACCGGCATAAAAACTGTAGGTCCCTTCCACCCGCGTACAAAATTCACACGCACAACACGGGTGGTTGCGGGAAGCTAGGCCTTAGTCTCGCGTAAGCGGGCTGTCGTGCCAATCAATTAATTAATTAATTAATTATATTTAATTAATAATATCAAGCATATTTTCAACAATCGAATATTTCTTTAAGTAAATATAGAACAAACAAACAATCGTAACATAACATAAATAAATAAATCATTCTTTTTTTAAAAAACAAAAATAAAAAAATGCATCTCGCTAATATTGAAAGTTAAATAGTTTAATATTATATGCTTAAAAAATAAGTTTATTTACATCGGTGACATCTAAATTCCTCCTCCTTTCACTGTCTATCTGCCCGGCTGCACTAAATAGCTGTCCCCTCGCTACACAATAAAATGTAAGAAATATTCAACAAAGTTTCGGTTTCGGCCGTTTTTTTGGGCATTGTTTGGCCGAAAATGAAACCGAAACCGAATATTCGGATAGAACTTCCCGGGAAAAATAGCATGGCACTTTTTTATGTACTGAGGTCTTCTATCGAATGAGATATACATTGTATAGATGTATTTGACCTTGTCCCTTTTTTATTGTTGCAATGTGTGGGTAATGTGGGCAAGCATGCTCGAATAATGTGGGATACTATACTCATTACTAGGTATCGGATTTATATGCGCACAAAATATGCACGAAATATGCCAAATATGTACAAAACATGCACTCCAGCCAGGTCAAACCGCTGAAGCTACAAACATGAAATTCACAATCTAGGTACATCTTGAAAAATTAACCTTCGTTAAGAAGGGATTTTTCGAAAATCGGGGTCTAAAGGGCAAAACATGTGTTCAGGTGTTGTATGAAGAAACGCATTTTAATGATTTCAAACTTGGTGCAAACACTTCAAATAAAAAATAATTGACACGCATTTTTTATTTTTCAAAAATGAAAACTCAATGGGTGAAAGGGTTAAGGTTCGTATACGGAAAGACTTAAAAAAAACCAGAACTTATAGGCCTTTTAACTTAAAAATTGGTAAAAACATTTGAAATCAAAAGTAATTATGCATACATTTCGTACTTTTTTAAAAATCGAAATTTAACGAGGTAAACCAAGGGCTTAAAGTTTGTATGGAGAAACATGATTTTGTAGGAGTAAGGAGTGAACCAGAAAAAATTTAGAATTTTTAAGGACACATTAAAAAAAAGTAATAGTCTGATTTTACTAAAATAAACTGCAGTTTATTAAACATTTCTTAAACTCT
The DNA here is from genome assembly GCA_963971225.1 of Melieria omissa. NCBI lineage: Eukaryota > Metazoa > Arthropoda > Insecta > Diptera > Ulidiidae > Melieria > Melieria omissa. Next base: position 71,671,276 of record OZ020269.1, on the reverse strand, counting down.
AATTCACAAACAAAATTTTATGAAATATAATTAGTGGTTGCAAAATTTTTATATTTTTCTTAACATTTTTAGTTAGAGACTGGACAGTACGTTCGGTGACTTTTGCATAAGCTTGCTTCCATCGATTTCAAAACTGTACATAATTTTTCCAAACTTTTTTGTTTTTCTTAGAGTTTGCCTCATTACAGCCCAATATCTTTCAATAGGCCGAAGTTTCAGGCATTTGGGAGGATTTGGGACCACGGTGACACAATTTCCTTCATACCATTCCATAGTTGACCTGGAGTAGTGGCTTGTCGCTAGGTCTGGCCAAAATAAAACTGCTCCTTTGTGCTATTCAATATATGGTATGAAGCGTTTTTGCTGACATATAAATTCTAGACTTAATTGTTCCTGTCGTAATTAGTGATGGGAAAAAAATCATTAATCGATTAATGAATCATATGATTAATTGAAACAGAGCGATTATTAATTGCAATTAATCGAAAGAAATGGATATTAACCGAATAATCGAATGATTTTCTTAATATTTTAACTTAACCGTCTAATTTTAAGTATGTTAAAATCTAAATTTATGCCAATTGCCTTATAAAAATAATAACAATGAATTAATTAATGAAAGTAAGTACATATTAAAGGAAAAAATATATACTACTGTGTCCAAAAAATAAGGTGACATTTGAATTTAAACTGCGTGCGTCGAAGGATTTGGAGAATTATTTTTTTTTTTAGTCAACAGTCAACAAGGAATATTATTTGAACGTTATGCGTCGTTTGCGTAACGCTATCCGCCTTAAAAGGCCAGAATTGTGGAAAGACAATTCTTGGTTTTTACACCACGTAATGCACCATCCCATACTGCGCTCGTAATTCAGATTCAAGCCGTAGGGAAGACGGAATTGAAGGCCATCCCGGAAAGTGACTACAATCAGTGTTTCGATGATTGGAACATCCGTTGGCATAAGTGCATTGCATCGGGAGGGGATTACTTTGATGGGGATGAAATTGATTTGGAAGAATAAATAAAGAATTTTCAAAATAAATACAATGTCCCCTTATTTTGGACACAGTAGTATTTGCATTTTATTTGTTCATTGCAGAGTTTAGAAATAATAGTTTTCACAGGCGGGAGATCGTGAACCTGTGCCTCTTTTCAGTGGCAGTTGCACCTGCTTTTGAAAAGAGGGGCTCTGCTGGTACCGAGTTCCTAAAGGATTACAGTACCGACGAGTTATTTATTAAGTATATAAAAAGCTTAGGGTACACTGTTAGCGTTTCTTCACAGGCAATGATGGCGTTGCGCTTTAGTTTCAAAACGGGAGCATTCAAAGAAAGCTAAGCTCATCCTGAATTTGGGTTAGGCGTTGTCTTTTTTGTGACGTTTGTGAGCCAGCAACTTGTGGTGGGCCCATAAATCAAATTCAATATCGCATCAAAGTGTCCGTCTCAAGTTTTTATTTTGCGCGAAAAAAAAGGTAGTGATACGTTTTCTTTAGATCATTTCAGCATCTAATCGATTAACGTTTCGATTAATCGCAACCACTTTTCCGATACACTTAAATCGTGAATTGAAAGAAAAAAATCGATTATTGGGTATCAAATGATTAATCGTCCCATCACTAGTCGTAATGAACGCCTTGCTCCATAGACCGCAGGAGCAAATAGCTTGCCAAACCACGGAGCGCTTTGGAAATTTGGTTTATTTCACTTCGGAGTATTTTCTTTGTGTTCCATTCTTATTGTTTGTAGTGAAATAGGCATTCCCAGGCAACTGCTTGAGGTCCACCTTAGAGTAGGTTTCATCATCGAGAATCACGCAATCGAACTTGGTTACGTAATCGTCTTACAGTTTTCGAGCCCGCGTCTTCGCTATTTTCTTTTGCTTCCGACCGGTCAGACACTTTCTGCTGTTTGTAGGTCCTTAATCTTTGACTTCGCTTACATCGTATCACAGTTGATTGCGATGTGCCTGATGCAGCTGCAACAGTTTGGGGTTTCCGGCGTTGTAGTTGATTATAACATTATAAATCGTCGCTACGTTCGCTTTGCTTTCCCTTGCAATGCTTAGTCTAGACTTGGTCTTATAAGTCAAGTAAATGTCCAGTATTAATTTTCAGCAGCACTTTTGCAGGCTGGACATGTTGACTAAAGTAGATCCAAGATGCAATTTAATAATATAGCAAGAAACTGCGGCATTTATAGATACTTTCACTTGCAAATACCAGCCTCCTAACTCTTGTCGTTTTCGTATGCTGGATGCGTAAAATTTCTAAAATTTTTCTGGTTCACTCCTTAGTTTATCCTTGTTTTCGAACTGGCGTGCGGAGGCATAAACCTTCCTCACCAACCATTCTCATACGTTTTCAATGATATTAAAATCAAGAGAATAGGGGGGGCCACTCTAGCTGATTAACGTTTTGCTGCATCAACCATTTCTTCACGACCCGTGCAGTATAGATGGGTGCATTGTCCTGCTGGAATATCCACTTAATAAGACCAAACAAGTCCGACAATTGTGGAAAAACTCCTCAAGCATGGTTTTGTAGCCCATTGCCGTCATTCTGGCGGTTTGGAAAAGCACCTGACAGTTCCGTAGTAGGAAATCGCTCCCTATACCATAATTCCACCTTCTCGACCGTGGTTGCGTCTTAAAAAGCGTTCTTTTCTAAGATCATGGAAACAAACATTGTATCCATCGGGTCCATCAAGATTAAACCGCTTTTCGTCCGAAAATACGACGTACTTCCATTTATCATTCCATGCCATATGACTTCTGCAAAATTCCAAATGGTTTTCTTGACGCTGAGCAGTAAGCGGTGGTTTGTTTGCAGCTTGTTTCTTTTTAGGTTGGGGGCATTCTGAATGACACGTCGTCGAATAGCTTGCAGTAAGTCCAGTTTTAGCCTTGATTTTGGCAACTGAGTCAGCGGAATTTCAATCACATTGCAGTATGGCACGCTTGTCTGTAGACGTTGTCACCGAATGCGTGCAGCCTTTAATGTTTTTTCCATAGATGCTTTTATTTTGCAAAAAATTGCTCACCACATTTTGACTTCTGTTTATTTTACGCGCAGATTTTTTGCTTTCAAGCACTTTAATTTGAGCGATTTCTTCGGAGAGCTTTTCCGCGACCCATTTTCAAACTAACGTTAAGGAAAACATTTAATGGAATGAACAAATTTGGTTTTGCTCCCGTTATTCCCACTAAAATGTACTCAGTTTTGGGGTTCACTTTACAAAAGTAAATAAATGTCACACAATTGTGTTCTGGACAGGTAGGCTCGATTGTGTTAAAAAATTAAAAATTTGACTTTGTTTTTTGACTATTTATTTATTTATTTATTTTATTTATTTAATAAGCCAATGTACATTTAGAACTTACTGACTAAAGGAAAAAAAGAACAAAAAACGGTTACACAAGTGAGGAAAAGAGCTTCAACTTAACCTATTCAATGACAAATTTAATAATGTCCCTTTGGGAAGCGATACATCGAGATCGGGGACACTATTCAGTTCCGCAAGGGCTCTGGCCAGTGGCGCATTCTTAGCATAGTTTGACCTGAAAAGGCTGATGTGGAAAGTCTCTACGTGCCGTAGGTTACGAATTGGAACATTAAAAGCAACTACTTAAAAGGGTTGGGCAATCTGTAGACCCATTTAATAACCCAACAATGAAGGAGCACGCAAGATAGGTTCGCCTAGAGTTTAGACTCATTAAGTTTATAAGGCGGCAGCGGGAAATATACGACGGCAACGGTTCAGTAAAGTTCAGCGACCTTAGGACCTTGTTTTTTGACTATTTCAATAAATATTCTCAGCAGTGCGGCAAACTTCGAAGCTAGCGATATCTCTGTTTTTCATTTAAAGCAAAGCCAATTGAGATACCATATCGCACACGCACTACAAAAGTGACACAACTCAAAATTTTTTGATTTTTTTAATAGATATTTGTTTTAAATAACATAAAGACCGTTCAGTAGAAAATCCTTACAGATTATGCTTTAGGATAAGTTACAAGACTTTTTTTATTTTACACTAGAAAACAACTGTTTTGGTGATATTTTAATTTAATAATTACGGAATTATTTTAAATTATGTCACTTTTGTTCAGTTTCATATTTATAAATGACAGTTAAAAAGTAGAAACAAAAATTTTGAAAATTCGAAATAATTTTTTTATTTAAAAATATAAACTCAAATTGTCAGAACATTGCTTAAAATTAACTTCAACAAAAATTTATTTCGTCAAAAGTGTCACAATTTGAGTTAGGACTCTTGCATTGAGCTGTAGCGATCAAATAGCATCAAACTTCTGACATGAAAAGAGACCTAACTGTATTTTTGCAACAGTTAACAACAACAAATTGTACTGAGCTTTTGCTCATTGGGCACAGTATTAACACAAACACCCGAAAATTAAAAATTTTACGTTGTGTCACTTGTGTAGTGCGTGTGCGATATGGAAAAATTCGGGAAAATTGCCAGGTGGAAAATTTAACATACTAGATACCGCTGAACACCATAATTGTGTTTTAAATAGAATTAATTTCTTAACTTGGAGTCCACAAAACAAAACCTTTACTCAAATAATAATAAAACTTAAAATGAAATGCCAAAAATTAACTACTTATTACAGTAAATAACTAAACTTTGCTCCAAGTTTTCTACGGTCAGCATATGCCATGCCTATGCTGTACAGCAGCTCGTGGAGTACGAAAACGTTCATTATTCTTGTATGCTGGGCATTGCTGACCCCAAAAAATAGCTTAGTGGGCCAAACTACAACACCCTCAATAATGATCGTATTAACAAGAGTCTGGGCTTGTCAAAATTGACTCAGGAGCACATCAACCTCACTTCGTTTGCGTAACGCTATCCGCCTTAAAAGGCCAGAATTGTGGAAAGAAGACAATTCTTGGTTTTTACACCACGTAATGCACCATCCCATACTGCGCTCGTAATTCAGATTCAAGCCGTAGGGAAGACGGAATTGAAGGCCATCCCGGAAAGTGACTACAATCAGTGTTTCGATGATTGGAACATCCGTTGGCATAAGTGCATTGCATCGGGAGGGGATTACTTTGATGGGGATGAAATTGATTTGGAAGAATAAATAAAGAATTTTCAAAATAAATACAATGTCCCCTTATTTTGGACACAGTAGTATTTGCATTTTATTTGTTCATTGCAGAGTTTAGAAATAATAGTTTTCACAGGCGGGAGATCGTGAACCTGTGCCTCTTTTCAGTGGCAGTTGCACCTGCTTTTGAAAAGAGGGGCTCTGCTGGTACCGAGTTCCTAAAGGATTACAGTACCGACGAGTTATTTATTAAGTATATAAAAAGCTTAGGGTACACTGTTACCGTTTCTTCACAGGCAATGATGGCGTTGCGCTTTAGTTTCAAAACGGGAGCATTCAAAGAAAGCTAAGCTCATCCTGAATTTGGGTTAGGCGTTGTCTTTTTTGTGACGTTTGTGAGCCAGCAACTTGTGGTGGCCCCATAAATCAAATTCAATATCGCATCAAAGTGTCCGTCTCAAGTTTTTATTTTGCGCGAAAAAAAAGGTAGTGATACGTTTTCTTTAGATCATTTCAGCATCTAATCGATTAACGTTTCGATTAATCGCAACCACTTTTCCGATACACTTAAATCGTGAATTGAAAGAAAAAAATCGATTATTGGGTATCAAATGATTAATCGTCCCATCACTAGTCGTAATGAACGCCTTGCTCCATAGACCGCAGGAGCAAATAGCTTGCCAAACCACGGAGCGCTTTGGAAATTTGGTTTATTTCACTTCGGAGTATTTTCTTTGTGTTCCATTCTTATTGTTTGTAGTGAAATAGGCATTCCCAGGCAACTGCTTGAGGTCCACCTTAGAGTAGGTTTCATCATCGAGAATCACGCAATCGAACTTGGTTACGTAATCGTCTTACAGTTTTCGAGCCCGCGTCTTCGCTATTTTCTTTTGCTTCCGACCGGTCAGACACTTTCTGCTGTTTGTAGGTCCTTAATCTTTGACTTCGCTTACATCGTATCACAGTTGATTGCGATGTGCCTGATGCAGCTGCAACAGTTTGGGGTTTCCGGCGTTGTAGTTGATTATAACATTATAAATCGTCGCTACGTTCGCTTTGCTTTCCCTTGCAATGCTTACTCTAGACTTGGTCTTATAAGTCAAGTAAATGTCCAGTATTAATTTTCAGCAGCACTTTTGCAGGCTGGACATGTTGACTAAAGTAGATCCAAGATGCAATTTAATAATATAGCAAGAAACTGCGGCATTTATAGATACTTTCACTTGCAAATACCAGCCTCCTAACTCTTGTCGTTTTCGTATGCTGGATGCGTAAAATTTCTAAAATTTTTCTGGTTCACTCCTTAGTTTATCCTTGTTTTCGAACTGGCGTGCGGAGGCATAAACCTTCCTCACCAACCATTCTCATACGTTTTCAATGATATTAAAATCAAGAGAATAGGGGGGGCCACTCTAGCTGATTAACGTTTTGCTGCATCAACCATTTCTTCACGACCCGTGCAGTATAGATGGGTGCATTGTCCTGCTGGAATATCCACTTAATAAGACCAAACAAGTCCGACAATTGTGGAAAAACTCCTCAAGCATGGTTTTGTAGCCCATTGCCGTCATTCTGGCGGTTTGGAAAAGCACCTGACAGTTCCGTAGTAGGAAATCGCTCCCTATACCATAATTCCACCTTCTCGACCGTGGTTGCGTCTTAAAAAGCGTTCTTTTCTAAGATCATGGAAACAAACATTGTATCCATCGGGTCCATCAAGATTAAACCGCTTTTCGTCCGAAAATACGACGTACTTCCATTTATCATTCCATGCCATATGACTTCTGCAAAATTCCAAATGGTTTTCTTGACGCTGAGCAGTAAGCGGTGGTTTGTTTGCAGCTTGTTTCTTTTTAGGTTGGGGGCATTCTGAATGACACGTCGTCGAATAGCTTGCAGTAAGTCCAGTTTTAGCCTTGATTTTGGCAACTGAGTCAGCGGAATTTCAATCACATTGCAGTATGGCACGCTTGTCTGTAGACGTTGTCACCGAATGCGTGCAGCCTTTAATGTTTTTTCCATAGATGCTTTTATTTTGCAAAAAATTGCTCACCACATTTTGACTTCTGTTTATTTTACGCGCAGATTTTTTGCTTTCAAGCACTTTAATTTGAGCGATTTCTTCGGAGAGCTTTTCCGCGACCCATTTTCAAACAAACGTTAAGGAAAACATTTAATGGAATGAACAAATTTGGTTTTGCTCCCGTTATTCCCACTAAAATGTACTCAGTTTTGGGGTTCACTTTACAAAAGTAAATAAATGTCACACAATTGTGTTCTGGACAGGTAGGCTCGATTGTGTTAAAAAATTAAAAATTTGACTTTGTTTTTTGACTATTTATTTATTTATTTATTTTATTTATTTAATAAGCCAATGTACATTTAGAACTTACTGACTAAAGGAAAAAAAGAACAAAAAACGGTTACACAAGTGAGGAAAAGAGCTTCAACTTAACCTATTCAATGACAAATTTAATAATGTCCCTTTGGGAAGCGATACATCGAGATCGGGGACACTATTCAGTTCCGCAAGGGCTCTGGCCAGTGGCGCATTCTTAGCATAGTTTGACCTGAAAAGGCTGATGTGGAAAGTCTCTACGTGCCGTAGGTTACGAATTGGAACATTAAAAGCAACTACTTAAAAGGGTTGGGCAATCTGTAGACCCATTTAATAACCCAACAATGAAGGAGCACGCAAGATAGGTTCGCCTAGAGTTTAGACTCATTAAGTTTATAAGGCGGCAGCGGGAAATATACGACGGCAACGGTTCAGTAAAGTTCAGCGACCTTAGGACCTTGTTTTTTGACTATTTCAATAAATATTCTCAGCAGTGCGGCAAACTTCGAAGCTAGCGATATCTCTGTTTTTCATTTAAAGCAAAGCCAATTGAGATACCATATCGCACACGCACTACAAAAGTGACACAACTCAAAATTTTTTGATTTTTTTAATAGATATTTGTTTTAAATAACATAAAGACCGTTCAGTAGAAAATCCTTACAGATTATGCTTTAGGATAAGTTACAAGACTTTTTTTATTTTACACTAGAAAACAACTGTTTTGGTGATATTTTAATTTAATAATTACGGAATTATTTTAAATTATGTCACTTTTGTTCAGTTTCATATTTATAAATGACAGTTAAAAAGTAGAAACAAAAATTTTGAAAATTCGAAATAATTTTTTTATTTAAAAATATAAACTCAAATTGTCAGAACATTGCTTAAAATTAACTTCAACAAAAATTTATTTCGTCAAAAGTGTCACAATTTGAGTTAGGACTCTTGCATTGAGCTGTAGCGATCAAATAGCATCAAACTTCTGACATGAAAAGAGACCTAACTGTATTTTTGCAACAGTTAACAACAACAAATTGTACTGAGCTTTTGCTCATTGGGCACAGTATTAACACAAACACCCGAAAATTAAAAATTTTACGTTGTGTCACTTGTGTAGTGCGTGTGCGATATGGAAAAATTCGGGAAAATTGCCAGGTGGAAAATTTAACATACTAGATACCGCTGAACACCATAATTGTGTTTTAAATAGAATTAATTTCTTAACTTGGAGTCCACAAAACAAAACCTTTACTCAAATAATAATAAAACTTAAAATGAAATGCCAAAAATTAACTACTTATTACAGTAAATAACTAAACTTTGCTCCAAGTTTTCTACGGTCAGCATATGCCATGCCTATGCTGTACAGCAGCTCGTGGAGTACGAAAACGTTCATTATTCTTGTATGCTGGGCATTGCTGACCCCAAAAAATAGCTTAGTGGGCCAAACTACAACACCCTCAATAATGATCGTATTAACAAGAGTCTGGGCTTGTCAAAATTGACTCAGGAGCACATCAACCTCACTTCGTTTGCGTAACGCTATCCGCCTTAAAAGGCCAGAATTGTGGAAAGAAGACAATTCTTGGTTTTTACACCACGTAATGCACCATCCCATACTGCGCTCGTAATTCAGATTCAAGCCGTAGGGAAGACGGAATTGAAGGCCATCCCGGAAAGTGACTACAATCAGTGTTTCGATGATTGGAACATCCGTTGGCATAAGTGCATTGCATCGGGAGGGGATTACTTTGATGGGGATGAAATTGATTTGGAAGAATAAATAAAGAATTTTCAAAATAAATACAATGTCCCCTTATTTTGGACACAGTAGTATTTGCATTTTATTTGTTCATTGCAGAGTTTAGAAATAATAGTTTTCACAGGCGGGAGATCGTGAACCTGTGCCTCTTTTCAGTGGCAGTTGCACCTGCTTTTGAAAAGAGGGGCTCTGCTGGTACCGAGTTCCTAAAGGATTACAGTACCGACGAGTTATTTATTAAGTATATAAAAAGCTTAGGGTACACTGTTACCGTTTCTTCACAGGCAATGATGGCGTTGCGCTTTAGTTTCAAAACGGGAGCATTCAAAGAAAGCTAAGCTCATCCTGAATTTGGGTTAGGCGTTGTCTTTTTTGTGACGTTTGTGAGCCAGCAACTTGTGGTGGCCCCATAAATCAAATTCAATATCGCATCAAAGTGTCCGTCTCAAGTTTTTATTTTGCGCGAAAAAAAAGGTAGTGATACGTTTTCTTTAGATCATTTCAGCATCTAATCGATTAACGTTTCGATTAATCGCAACCACTTTTCCGATACACTTAAATCGTGAATTGAAAGAAAAAAATCGATTATTGGGTATCAAATGATTAATCGTCCCATCACTAGTCGTAATGAACGCCTTGCTCCATAGACCGCAGGAGCAAATAGCTTGCCAAACCACGGAGCGCTTTGGAAATTTGGTTTATTTCACTTCGGAGTATTTTCTTTGTGTTCCATTCTTATTGTTTGTAGTGAAATAGGCATTCCCAGGCAACTGCTTGAGGTCCACCTTAGAGTAGGTTTCATCATCGAGAATCACGCAATCGAACTTGGTTACGTAATCGTCTTACAGTTTTCGAGCCCGCGTCTTCGCTATTTTCTTTTGCTTCCGACCGGTCAGACACTTTCTGCTGTTTGTAGGTCCTTAATCTTTGACTTCGCTTACATCGTATCACAGTTGATTGCGATGTGCCTGATGCAGCTGCAACAGTTTGGGGTTTCCGGCGTTGTAGTTGATTATAACATTATAAATCGTCGCTACGTTCGCTTTGCTTTCCCTTGCAATGCTTAGTCTAGACTTGGTCTTATAAGTCAAGTAAATGTCCAGTATTAATTTTCAGCAGCACTTTTGCAGGCTGGACATGTTGACTAAAGTAGATCCAAGATGCAATTTAATAATATAGCAAGAAACTGCGGCATTTATAGATACTTTCACTTGCAAATACCAGCCTCCTAACTCTTGTCGTTTTCGTATGCTGGATGCGTAAAATTTCTAAAATTTTTCTGGTTCACTCCTTAGTTTATCCTTGTTTTCGAACTGGCGTGCGGAGGCATAAACCTTCCTCACCAACCATTCTCATACGTTTTCAATGATATTAAAATCAAGAGAATAGGGGGGGCCACTCTAGCTGATTAACGTTTTGCTGCATCAACCATTTCTTCACGACCCGTGCAGTATAGATGGGTGCATTGTCCTGCTGGAATATCCACTTAATAAGACCAAACAAGTCCGACAATTGTGGAAAAACTCCTCAAGCATGGTTTTGTAGCCCATTGCCGTCATTCTGGCGGTTTGGAAAAGCACCTGACAGTTCCGTAGTAGGAAATCGCTCCCTATACCATAATTCCACCTTCTCGACCGTGGTTGCGTCTTAAAAAGCGTTCTTTTCTAAGATCATGGAAACAAACATTGTATCCATCGGGTCCATCAAGATTAAACCGCTTTTCGTCCGAAAATACGACGTACTTCCATTTATCATTCCATGCCATATGACTTCTGCAAAATTCCAAATGGTTTTCTTGACGCTGAGCAGTAAGCGGTGGTTTGTTTGCAGCTTGTTTCTTTTTAGGTTGGGGGCATTCTGAATGACACGTCGTCGAATAGCTTGCAGTAAGTCCAGTTTTAGCCTTGATTTTGGCAACTGAGTCAGCGGAATTTCAATCACATTGCAGTATGGCACGCTTGTCTGTAGACGTTGTCACCGAATGCGTGCAGCCTTTAATGTTTTTTCCATAGATGCTTTTATTTTGCAAAAAATTGCTCACCACATTTTGACTTCTGTTTATTTTACGCGCAGATTTTTTGCTTTCAAGCACTTTAATTTGAGCGATTTCTTCGGAGAGCTTTTCCGCGACCCATTTTCAAACAAACGTTAAGGAAAACATTTAATGGAATGAACAAATTTGGTTTTGCTCCCGTTATTCCCACTAAAATGTACTCAGTTTTGGGGTTCACTTTACAAAAGTAAATAAATGTCACACAATTGTGTTCTGGACAGGTAGGCTCGATTGTGTTAAAAAATTAAAAATTTGACTTTGTTTTTTGACTATTTATTTATTTATTTATTTTATTTATTTAATAAGCCAATGTACATTTAGAACTTACTGACTAAAGGAAAAAAAGAACAAAAAACGGTTACACAAGTGAGGAAAAGAGCTTCAACTTAACCTATTCAATGACAAATTTAATAATGTCCCTTTGGGAAGCGATACATCGAGATCGGGGACACTATTCAGTTCCGCAAGGGCTCTGGCCAGTGGCGCATTCTTAGCATAGTTTGACCTGAAAAGGCTGATGTGGAAAGTCTCTACGTGCCGTAGGTTACGAATTGGAACATTAAAAGCAACTACTTAAAAGGGTTGGGCAATCTGTAGACCCATTTAATAACCCAACAATGAAGGAGCACGCAAGATAGGTTCGCCTAGAGTTTAGACTCATTAAGTTTATAAGGCGGCAGCGGGAAATATACGACGGCAACGGTTCAGTAAAGTTCAGCGACCTTAGGACCTTGTTTTTTGACTATTTCAATAAATATTCTCAGCAGTGCGGCAAACTTCGAAGCTAGCGATATCTCTGTTTTTCATTTAAAGCAAAGCCAATTGAGATACCATATCGCACACGCACTACAAAAGTGACACAACTCAAAATTTTTTGATTTTTTTAATAGATATTTGTTTTAAATAACATAAAGACCGTTCAGTAGAAAATCCTTACAGATTATGCTTTAGGATAAGTTACAAGACTTTTTTTATTTTACACTAGAAAACAACTGTTTTGGTGATATTTTAATTTAATAATTACGGAATTATTTTAAATTATGTCACTTTTGTTCAGTTTCATATTTATAAATTACAGTTAAAAAGTAGAAACAAAAATTTTGAAAATTCGAAATAATTTTTTTATTTAAAAATATAAACTCAAATTGTCAGAACATTGCTTAAAATTAACTTCAACAAAAATTTATTTCGTCAAAAGTGTCACAATTTGAGTTAGGACTCTTGCATTGAGCTGTAGCGATCAAATAGCATCAAACTTCTGACATGTAAAGAGACCTAACTGTATTTTTGCAACAGTTAACAACAACAAATTGTACTGAGCTTTTGCTCATTGGGCACAGTATTAACACAAACACCCGAAAATTAAAAATTTTACGTTGTGTCACTTGTGTAGTGCGTGTGCGATATGGAAAAATTCGGGAAAATTGCCAGGTGGAAAATTTAACATACTAGATACCGCTGAACACCATAATTGTGTTTTAAATAGAATTAATTTCTTAACTTGGAGTCCACAAAACAAAACCTTTACTCAAATAATAATAAAACTTAAAATGAAATGCCAAAAATTAACTACTTATTACAGTAAATAACTAAACTTTGCTCCAAGTTTTCTACGGTCAGCATATGCCATGCCTATGCTGTACAGCAGCTCGTGGAGTACGAAAACGTTCATTATTCTTGTATGCTGGGCATTGCTGACCCCAAAAAATAGCTTAGTGGGCCAAACTACAACACCCTCAATAATGATCGTATTAACAAGAGTCTGGGCTTGTCAAAATTGACTCAGGAGCACATCAACCTCACTTCGTTTGCGTAACGCTATCCGCCTTAAAAGGCCAGAATTGTGGAAAGAAGACAATTCTTGGTTTTTACACCACGTAATGCACCATCCCATACTGCGCTCGTAATTCAGATTCAAGCCGTAGGGAAGACGGAATTGAAGGCCATCCCGGAAAGTGACTACAATCAGTGTTTCGATGATTGGAACATCCGTTGGCATAAGTGCATTGCATCGGGAGGGGATTACTTTGATGGGGATGAAATTGATTTGGAAGAATAAATAAAGAATTTTCAAAATAAATACAATGTCCCCTTATTTTGGACACAGTAGTATTTGCATTTTATTTGTTCATTGCAGAGTTTAGAAATAATAGTTTTCACAGGCGGGAGATCGTGAACCTGTGCCTCTTTTCAGTGGCAGTTGCACCTGCTTTTGAAAAGAGGGGCTCTGCTGGTACCGAGTTCCTAAAGGATTACAGTACCGACGAGTTATTTATTAAGTATATAAAAAGCTTAGGGTACACTGTTACCGTTTCTTCACAGGCAATGATGGCGTTGCGCTTTAGTTTCAAAACGGGAGCATTCAAAGAAAGCTAAGCTCATCCTGAATTTGGGTTAGGCGTTGTCTTTTTTGTGACGTTTGTGAGCCAGCAACTTGTGGTGGCCCCATAAATCAAATTCAATATCGCATCAAAGTGTCCGTCTCAAGTTTTTATTTTGCGCGAAAAAAAAGGTAGTGATACGTTTTCTTTAGATCATTTCAGCATCTAATCGATTAACGTTTCGATTAATCGCAACCACTTTTCCGATACACTTAAATCGTGAATTGAAAGAAAAAAATCGATTATTGGGTATCAAATGATTAATCGTCCCATCACTAGTCGTAATGAACGCCTTGCTCCATAGACCGCAGGAGCAAATAGCTTGCCAAACCACGGAGCGCTTTGGAAATTTGGTTTATTTCACTTCGGAGTATTTTCTTTGTGTTCCATTCTTATTGTTTGTAGTGAAATAGGCATTCCCAGGCAACTGCTTGAGGTCCACCTTAGAGTAGGTTTCATCATCGAGAATCACGCAATCGACCTTGGTTACGTAATCGTCTTACAGTTTTCGAGCCCGCGTCTTCGCTATTTTCTTTTGCTTCCGACCGGTCAGACACTTTCTGCTGTTTGTAGGTCCTTAATCTTTGACTTCGCTTACATCGTATCACAGTTGATTGCGATGTGCCTGATGCAGCTGCAACAGTTTGGGGTTTCCGGCGTTGTAGTTGATTATAACATTATAAATCGTCGCTACGTTCGCTTTGCTTTCCCTTGCAATGCTTAGTCTAGACTTGGTCTTATAAGTCAAGTAAATGTCCAGTATTAATTTTTAGCAGCACTTTTGCAGGCTGGACATGTTGACTAAAGTAGATCCAAGATGCAATTTAATAATATAGCAAGAAACTGCGGCATTTATAGATACTTTCACTTGCAAATACCAGCCTCCTAACTCTTGTCGTTTTCGTATGCTGGATGCGTAAAATTTCTAAAATTTTTCTGGTTCACTCCTTAGTTTATCCTTGTTTTCGAACTGGCGTGCGGAGGCATAAACCTTCCTCACCAACCATTCTCATACGTTTTCAATGATATTAAAATCAAGAGAATAGGGGGGGCCACTCTAGCTGATTAACGTTTTGCTGCATCAACCATTTCTTCACGACCCGTGCAGTATAGATGGGTGCATTGTCCTGCTGGAATATCCACTTAATAAGACCAAACAAGTCCGACAATTGTGGAAAAACTCCTCAAGCATGGTTTTGTAGCCCATTGCCGTCATTCTGGCGGTTTGGAAAAGCACCTGACAGTTCCGTAGTAGGAAATCGCTCCCTATACCATAATTCCACCTTCTCGACCGTGGTTGCGTCTTAAAAAGCGTTCTTTTCTAAGATCATGGAAACAAACATTGTATCCATCGGGTCCATCAAGATTAAACCGCTTTTCGTCCGAAAATACGACGTACTTCCATTTATCATTCCATGCCATATGACTTCTGCAAAATTCCAAATGGTTTTCTTGACGCTGAGCAGTAAGCGGTGGTTTGTTTGCAGCTTGTTTCTTTTTAGGTTGGGGGCATTCTGAATGACACGTCGTCGAATAGCTTGCAGTAAGTCCAGTTTTAGCTTTGATTTTGGCAACTGAGTCAGCGGAATTTCAATCACATTGCAGTATGGCACGCTTGTCTGTAGACGTTGTCACCGAATGCGTGCAGCCTTTAATGTTTTTTCCATAGATGCTTTTATTTTGCAAAAAATTGCTCACCACATTTTGACTTCTGTTTATTTTACGCGCAGATTTTTTGCTTTCAAGCACTTTAATTTGAGCGATTTCTTCGGAGAGCTTTTCCGCGACCCATTTTCAAACAAACGTTAAGGAAAACATTTAATGGAATGAACAAATTTGGTTTTGCTCCCGTTATTCCCACTAAAATGTACTCAGTTTTGGGGTTCACTTTACAAAAGTAAATAAATGTCACACAATTGTGTTCTGGACAGGTAGGCTCGATTGTGTTAAAAAATTAAAAATTTGACTTTGTTTTTTGACTATTTATTTATTTATTTATTTTATTTATTTAATAAGCCAATGTACATTTAGAACTTACTGACTAAAGGAAAAAAAGAACAAAAAACGGTTACACAAGTGAGGAAAAGAGCTTCAACTTAACCTATTCAATGACAAATTTAATAATGTCCCTTTGGGAAGCGATACATCGAGATCGGGGACACTATTCAGTTCCGCAAGGGCTCTGGCCAGTGGCGCATTCTTAGCATAGTTTGACCTGAAAAGGCTGATGTGGAAAGTCTCTACGTGCCGTAGGTTACGAATTGGAACATTAAAAGCAACTACTTAAAAGGGTTGGGCAATCTGTAGACCCATTTAATAACCCAACAATGAAGGAGCACGCAAGATAGGTTCGCCTAGAGTTTAGACTCATTAAGTTTATAAGGCGGCAGCGGGAAATATACGACGGCAACGGTTCAGTAAAGTTCAGCGACCTTAGGACCTTGTTTTTTGACTATTTCAATAAATATTCTCAGCAGTGCGGCAAACTTCGAAGCTAGCGATATCTCTGTTTTTCATTTAAAGCAAAGCCAATTGAGATACCATATCGCACACGCACTACAAAAGTGACACAACTCAAAATTTTTTGATTTTTTTAATAGATATTTGTTTTAAATAACATAAAGACCGTTCAGTAGAAAATCCTTACAGATTATGCTTTAGGATAAGTTACAAGACTTTTTTTATTTTACACTAGAAAACAACTGTTTTGGTGATATTTTAATTTAATAATTACGGAATTATTTTAAATTATGTCACTTTTGTTCAGTTTCATATTTATAAATGACAGTTAAAAAGTAGAAACAAAAATTTTGAAAATTCGAAATAATTTTTTTATTTAAAAATATAAACTCAAATTGTCAGAACATTGCTTAAAATTAACTTCAACAAAAATTTATTTCGTCAAAAGTGTCACAATTTGAGTTAGGACTCTTGCATTGAGCTGTAGCGATCAAATAGCATCAAACTTCTGACATGTAAAGAGACCTAACTGTATTTTTGCAACAGTTAACAACAACAAATTGTACTGAGCTTTTGCTCATTGGGCACAGTATTAACACAAACACCCGAAAATTAAAAATTTTACGTTGTGTCACTTGTGTAGTGCGTGTGCGATATGGAAAAATTCGGGAAAATTGCCAGGTGGAAAATTTAACATACTAGATACCGCTGAACACCATAATTGTGTTTTAAATAGAATTAATTTCTTAACTTGGAGTCCACAAAACAAAACCTTTACTCAAATAATAATAAAACTTAAAATGAAATGCCAAAAATTAACTACTTATTACAGTAAATAACTAAACTTTGCTCCAAGTTTTCTACGGTCAGCATATGCCATGCCTATGCTGTACAGCAGCTCGTGGAGTACGAAAACGTTCATTATTCTTGTATGCTGGGCATTGCTGACCCCAAAAAATAGCTTAGTGGGCCAAACTACAACACCCTCAATAATGATCGTATTAACAAGAGTCTGGGCTTGTCAAAATTGACTCAGGAGCACATCAACCTCACTTCGTTTGCGTAACGCTATCCGCCTTAAAAGGCCAGAATTGTGGAAAGAAGACAATTCTTGGTTTTTACACCACGTAATGCACCATCCCATACTGCGCTCGTAATTCAGATTCAAGCCGTAGGGAAGACGGAATTGAAGGCCATCCCGGAAAGTGACTACAATCAGTGTTTCGATGATTGGAACATCCGTTGGCATAAGTGCATTGCATCGGGAGGGGATTACTTTGATGGGGATGAAATTGATTTGGAAGAATAAATAAAGAATTTTCAAAATAAATACAATGTCCCCTTATTTTGGACACAGTAGTATTTGCATTTTATTTGTTCATTGCAGAGTTTAGAAATAATAGTTTTCACAGGCGGGAGATCGTGAACCTGTGCCTCTTTTCAGTGGCAGTTGCACCTGCTTTTGAAAAGAGGGGCTCTGCTGGTACCGAGTTCCTAAAGGATTACAGTACCGACGAGTTATTTATTAAGTATATAAAAAGCTTAGGGTACACTGTTACCGTTTCTTCACAGGCAATGATGGCGTTGCGCTTTAGTTTCAAAACGGGAGCATTCAAAGAAAGCTAAGCTCATCCTGAATTTGGGTTAGGCGTTGTCTTTTTTGTGACGTTTGTGAGCCAGCAACTTGTGGTGGCCCCATAAATCAAATTCAATATCGCATCAAAGTGTCCGTCTCAAGTTTTTATTTTGCGCGAAAAAAAAGGTAGTGATACGTTTTCTTTAGATCATTTCAGCATCTAATCGATTAACGTTTCGATTAATCGCAACCACTTTTCCGATACACTTAAATCGTGAATTGAAAGAAAAAAATCGATTATTGGGTATCAAATGATTAATCGTCCCATCACTAGTCGTAATGAACGCCTTGCTCCATAGACCGCAGGAGCAAATAGCTTGCCAAACCACGGAGCGCTTTGGAAATTTGGTTTATTTCACTTCGGAGTATTTTCTTTGTGTTCCATTCTTATTGTTTGTAGTGAAATAGGCATTCCCAGGCAACTGCTTGAGGTCCACCTTAGAGTAGGTTTCATCATCGAGAATCACGCAATCGAACTTGGTTACGTAATCGTCTTACAGTTTTCGAGCCCGCGTCTTCGCTATTTTCTTTTGCTTCCGACCGGTCAGACACTTTCTGCTGTTTGTAGGTCCTTAATCTTTGACTTCGCTTACATCGTATCACAGTTGATTGCGATGTGCCTGATGCAGCTGCAACAGTTTGGGGTTTCCGGCGTTGTAGTTGATTATAACATTATAAATCGTCGCTACGTTCGCTTTGCTTTCCCTTGCAATGCTTAGTCTAGACTTGGTCTTATAAGTCAAGTAAATGTCCAGTATTAATTTTTAGCAGCACTTTTGCAGGCTGGACATGTTGACTAAAGTAGATCCAAGATGCAATTTAATAATATAGCAAGAAACTGCGGCATTTATAGATACTTTCACTTGCAAATACCAGCCTCCTAACTCTTGTCGTTTTCGTATGCTGGATGCGTAAAATTTCTAAAATTTTTCTGGTTCACTCCTTAGTTTATCCTTGTTTTCGAACTGGCGTGCGGAGGCATAAACCTTCCTCACCAACCATTCTCATACGTTTTCAATGATATTAAAATCAAGAGAATAGGGGGGGCCACTCTAGCTGATTAACGTTTTGCTGCATCAACCATTTCTTCACGACCCGTGCAGTATAGATGGGTGCATTGTCCTGCTGGAATATCCACTTAATAAGACCAAACAAGTCCGACAATTGTGGAAAAACTCCTCAAGCATGGTTTTGTAGCCCATTGCCGTCATTCTGGCGGTTTGGAAAAGCACCTGACAGTTCCGTAGTAGGAAATCGCTCCCTATACCATAATTCCACCTTCTCGACCGTGGTTGCGTCTTAAAAAGCGTTCTTTTCTAAGATCATGGAAACAAACATTGTATCCATCGGGTCCATCAAGATTAAACCGCTTTTCGTCCGAAAATACGACGTACTTCCATTTATCATTCCATGCCATATGACTTCTGCAAAATTCCAAATGGTTTTCTTGACGCTGAGCAGTAAGCGGTGGTTTGTTTGCAGCTTGTTTCTTTTTAGGTTGGGGGCATTCTGAATGACACGTCGTCGAATAGCTTGCAGTAAGTCCAGTTTTAGCCTTGATTTTGGCAACTGAGTCAGCGGAATTTCAATCACATTGCAGTATGGCACGCTTGTCTGTAGACGTTGTCACCGAATGCGTGCAGCCTTTAATGTTTTTTCCATAGATGCTTTTATTTTGCAAAAAATTGCTCACCACATTTTGACTTCTGTTTATTTTACGCGCAGATTTTTTGCTTTCAAGCACTTTAATTTGAGCGATTTCTTCGGAGAGCTTTTCCGCGACCCATTTTCAAACAAACGTTAAGGAAAACATTTAATGGAATGAACAAATTTGGTTTTGCTCCCGTTATTCCCACTAAAATGTACTCAGTTTTGGGGTTCACTTTACAAAAGTAAATAAATGTCACACAATTGTGTTCTGGACAGGTAGGCTCGATTGTGTTAAAAAATTAAAAATTTGACTTTGTTTTTTGACTATTTATTTATTTATTTATTTTATTTATTTAATAAGCCAATGTACATTTAGAACTTACTGACTAAAGGAAAAAAAGAACAAAAAACGGTTACACAAGTGAGGAAAAGAGCTTCAACTTAACCTATTCAATGACAAATTTAATAATGTCCCTTTGGGAAGCGATACATCGAGATCGGGGACACTATTCAGTTCCGCAAGGGCTCTGGCCAGTGGCGCATTCTTAGCATAGTTTGACCTGAAAAGGCTGATGTGGAAAGTCTCTACGTGCCGTAGGTTACGAATTGGAACATTAAAAGCAACTACTTAAAAGGGTTGGGCAATCTGTAGACCCATTTAATAACCCAACAATGAAGGAGCACGCAAGATAGGTTCGCCTAGAGTTTAGACTCATTAAGTTTATAAGGCGGCAGCGGGAAATATACGACGGCAACGGTTCAGTAAAGTTCAGCGACCTTAGGACCTTGTTTTTTGACTATTTCAATAAATATTCTCAGCAGTGCGGCAAACTTCGAAGCTAGCGATATCTCTGTTTTTCATTTAAAGCAAAGCCAATTGAGATACCATATCGCACACGCACTACAAAAGTGACACAACTCAAAATTTTTTGATTTTTTTAATAGATATTTGTTTTAAATAACATAAAGACCGTTCAGTAGAAAATCCTTACAGATTATGCTTTAGGATAAGTTACAAGACTTTTTTTATTTTACACTAGAAAACAACTGTTTTGGTGATATTTTAATTTAATAATTACGGAATTATTTTAAATTATGTCACTTTTGTTCAGTTTCATATTTATAAATGACAGTTAAAAAGTAGAAACAAAAATTTTGAAAATTCGAAATAATTTTTTTATTTAAAAATATAAACTCAAATTGTCAGAACATTGCTTAAAATTAACTTCAACAAAAATTTATTTCGTCAAAAGTGTCACAATTTGAGTTAGGACTCTTGCATTGAGCTGTAGCGATCAAATAGCATCAAACTTCTGACATGTAAAGAGACCTAACTGTATTTTTGCAACAGTTAACAACAACAAATTGTACTGAGCTTTTGCTCATTGGGCACAGTATTAACACAAACACCCGAAAATTAAAAATTTTACGTTGTGTCACTTGTGTAGTGCGTGTGCGATATGGAAAAATTCGGGAAAATTGCCAGGTGGAAAATTTAACATACTAGATACCGCTGAACACCATAATTGTGTTTTAAATAGAATTAATTTCTTAACTTGGAGTCCACAAAACAAAACCTTTACTCAAATAATAATAAAACTTAAAATGAAATGCCAAAAATTAACTACTTATTACAGTAAATAACTAAACTTTGCTCCAAGTTTTCTACGGTCAGCATATGCCATGCCTATGCTGTACAGCAGCTCGTGGAGTACGAAAACGTTCATTATTCTTGTATGCTGGGCATTGCTGACCCCAAAAAATAGCTTAGTGGGCCAAACTACAACACCCTCAATAATGATCGTATTAACAAGAGTCTGGGCTTGTCAAAATTGACTCAGGAGCACATCAACCTCACTTCGTTTGCGTAACGCTATCCGCCTTAAAAGGCCAGAATTGTGGAAAGAAGACAATTCTTGGTTTTTACACCACGTAATGCACCATCCCATACTGCGCTCGTAATTCAGATTCAAGCCGTAGGGAAGACGGAATTGAAGGCCATCCCGGAAAGTGACTACAATCAGTGTTTCGATGATTGGAACATCCGTTGGCATAAGTGCATTGCATCGGGAGGGGATTACTTTGATGGGGATGAAATTGATTTGGAAGAATAAATAAAGAATTTTCAAAATAAATACAATGTCCCCTTATTTTGGACACAGTAGTATTTGCATTTTATTTGTTCATTGCAGAGTTTAGAAATAATAGTTTTCACAGGCGGGAGATCGTGAACCTGTGCCTCTTTTCAGTGGCAGTTGCACCTGCTTTTGAAAAGAGGGGCTCTGCTGGTACCGAGTTCCTAAAGGATTACAGTACCGACGAGTTATTTATTAAGTATATAAAAAGCTTAGGGTACACTGTTACCGTTTCTTCACAGGCAATGATGGCGTTGCGCTTTAGTTTCAAAACGGGAGCATTCAAAGAAAGCTAAGCTCATCCTGAATTTGGGTTAGGCGTTGTCTTTTTTGTGACGTTTGTGAGCCAGCAACTTGTGGTGGCCCCATAAATCAAATTCAATATCGCATCAAAGTGTCCGTCTCAAGTTTTTATTTTGCGCGAAAAAAAAGGTAGTGATACGTTTTCTTTAGATCATTTCAGCATCTAATCGATTAACGTTTCGATTAATCGCAACCACTTTTCCGATACACTTAAATCGTGAATTGAAAGAAAAAAATCGATTATTGGGTATCAAATGATTAATCGTCCCATCACTAGTCGTAATGAACGCCTTGCTCCATAGACCGCAGGAGCAAATAGCTTGCCAAACCACGGAGCGCTTTGGAAATTTGGTTTATTTCACTTCGGAGTATTTTCTTTGTGTTCCATTCTTATTGTTTGTAGTGAAATAGGCATTCCCAGGCAACTGCTTGAGGTCCACCTTAGAGTAGGTTTCATCATCGAGAATCACGCAATCGAACTTGGTTACGTAATCGTCTTACAGTTTTCGAGCCCGCGTCTTCGCTATTTTCTTTTGCTTCCGACCGGTCAGACACTTTCTGCTGTTTGTAGGTCCTTAATCTTTGACTTCGCTTACATCGTATCACAGTTGATTGCGATGTGCCTGATGCAGCTGCAACAGTTTGGGGTTTCCGGCGTTGTAGTTGATTATAACATTATAAATCGTCGCTACGTTCGCTTTGCTTTCCCTTGCAATGCTTAGTCTAGACTTGGTCTTATAAGTCAAGTAAATGTCCAGTATTAATTTTTAGCAGCACTTTTGCAGGCTGGACATGTTGACTAAAGTAGATCCAAGATGCAATTTAATAATATAGCAAGAAACTGCGGCATTTATAGATACTTTCACTTGCAAATACCAGCCTCCTAACTCTTGTCGTTTTCGTATGCTGGATGCGTAAAATTTCTAAAATTTTTCTGGTTCACTCCTTAGTTTATCCTTGTTTTCGAACTGGCGTGCGGAGGCATAAACCTTCCTCACCAACCATTCTCATACGTTTTCAATGATATTAAAATCAAGAGAATAGGGGGGGCCACTCTAGCTGATTAACGTTTTGCTGCATCAACCATTTCTTCACGACCCGTGCAGTATAGATGGGTGCATTGTCCTGCTGGAATATCCACTTAATAAGACCAAACAAGTCCGACAATTGTGGAAAAACTCCTCAAGCATGGTTTTGTAGCCCATTGCCGTCATTCTGGCGGTTTGGAAAAGCACCTGACAGTTCCGTAGTAGGAAATCGCTCCCTATACCATAATTCCACCTTCTCGACCGTGGTTGCGTCTTAAAAAGCGTTCTTTTCTAAGATCATGGAAACAAACATTGTATCCATCGGGTCCATCAAGATTAAACCGCTTTTCGTCCGAAAATACGACGTACTTCCATTTATCATTCCATGCCATATGACTTCTGCAAAATTCCAAATGGTTTTCTTGACGCTGAGCAGTAAGCGGTGGTTTGTTTGCAGCTTGTTTCTTTTTAGGTTGGGGGCATTCTGAATGACACGTCGTCGAATAGCTTGCAGTAAGTCCAGTTTTAGCCTTGATTTTGGCAACTGAGTCAGCGGAATTTCAATCACATTGCAGTATGGCACGCTTGTCTGTAGACGTTGTCACCGAATGCGTGCAGCCTTTAATGTTTTTTCCATAGATGCTTTTATTTTGCAAAAAATTGCTCACCACATTTTGACTTCTGTTTATTTTACGCGCAGATTTTTTGCTTTCAAGCACTTTAATTTGAGCGATTTCTTCGGAGAGCTTTTCCGCGACCCATTTTCAAACAAACGTTAAGGAAAACATTTAATGGAATGAACAAATTTGGTTTTGCTCCCGTTATTCCCACTAAAATGTACTCAGTTTTGGGGTTCACTTTACAAAAGTAAATAAATGTCACACAATTGTGTTCTGGACAGGTAGGCTCGATTGTGTTAAAAAATTAAAAATTTGACTTTGTTTTTTGACTATTTATTTATTTATTTATTTTATTTATTTAATAAGCCAATGTACATTTAGAACTTACTGACTAAAGGAAAAAAAGAACAAAAAACGGTTACACAAGTGAGGAAAAGAGCTTCAACTTAACCTATTCAATGACAAATTTAATAATGTCCCTTTGGGAAGCGATACATCGAGATCGGGGACACTATTCAGTTCCGCAAGGGCTCTGGCCAGTGGCGCATTCTTAGCATAGTTTGACCTGAAAAGGCTGATGTGGAAAGTCTCTACGTGCCGTAGGTTACGAATTGGAACATTAAAAGCAACTACTTAAAAGGGTTGGGCAATCTGTAGACCCATTTAATAACCCAACAATGAAGGAGCACGCAAGATAGGTTCGCCTAGAGTTTAGACTCATTAAGTTTATAAGGCGGCAGCGGGAAATATACGACGGCAACGGTTCAGTAAAGTTCAGCGACCTTAGGACCTTGTTTTTTGACTATTTCAATAAATATTCTCAGCAGTGCGGCAAACTTCGAAGCTAGCGATATCTCTGTTTTTCATTTAAAGCAAAGCCAATTGAGATACCATATCGCACACGCACTACAAAAGTGACACAACTCAAAATTTTTTGATTTTTTTAATAGATATTTGTTTTAAATAACATAAAGACCGTTCAGTAGAAAATCCTTACAGATTATGCTTTAGGATAAGTTACAAGACTTTTTTTATTTTACACTAGAAAACAACTGTTTTGGTGATATTTTAATTTAATAATTACGGAATTATTTTAAATTATGTCACTTTTGTTCAGTTTCATATTTATAAATGACAGTTAAAAAGTAGAAACAAAAATTTTGAAAATTCGAAATAATTTTTTTATTTAAAAATATAAACTCAAATTGTCAGAACATTGCTTAAAATTAACTTCAACAAAAATTTATTTCGTCAAAAGTGTCACAATTTGAGTTAGGACTCTTGCATTGAGCTGTAGCGATCAAATAGCATCAAACTTCTGACATGAAAAGAGACCTAACTGTATTTTTGCAACAGTTAACAACAACAAATTGTACTGAGCTTTTGCTCATTGGGCACAGTATTAACACAAACACCCGAAAATTAAAAATTTTACGTTGTGTCACTTGTGTAGTGCGTGTGCGATATGGAAAAATTCGGGAAAATTGCCAGGTGGAAAATTTAACATACTAGATACCGCTGAACACCATAATTGTGTTTTAAATAGAATTAATTTCTTAACTTGGAGTCCACAAAACAAAACCTTTACTCAAATAATAATAAAACTTAAAATGAAATGCCAAAAATTAACTACTTATTACAGTAAATAACTAAACTTTGCTCCAAGTTTTCTACGGTCAGCATATGCCATGCCTATGCTGTACAGCAGCTCGTGGAGTACGAAAACGTTCATTATTCTTGTATGCTGGGCATTGCTGACCCCAAAAAATAGCTTAGTGGGCCAAACTACAACACCCTCAATAATGATCGTATTAACAAGAGTCTGGGCTTGTCAAAATTGACTCAGGAGCACATCAACCTCACTTCGTTTGCGTAACGCTATCCGCCTTAAAAGGCCAGAATTGTGGAAAGAAGACAATTCTTGGTTTTTACACCACGTAATGCACCATCCCATACTGCGCTCGTAATTCAGATTCAAGCCGTAGGGAAGACGGAATTGAAGGCCATCCCGGAAAGTGACTACAATCAGTGTTTCGATGATTGGAACATCCGTTGGCATAAGTGCATTGCATCGGGAGGGGATTACTTTGATGGGGATGAAATTGATTTGGAAGAATAAATAAAGAATTTTCAAAATAAATACAATGTCCCCTTATTTTGGACACAGTAGTATTTGCATTTTATTTGTTCATTGCAGAGTTTAGAAATAATAGTTTTCACAGGCGGGAGATCGTGAACCTGTGCCTCTTTTCAGTGGCAGTTGCACCTGCTTTTGAAAAGAGGGGCTCTGCTGGTACCGAGTTCCTAAAGGATTACAGTACCGACGAGTTATTTATTAAGTATATAAAAAGCTTAGGGTACACTGTTACCGTTTCTTCACAGGCAATGATGGCGTTGCGCTTTAGTTTCAAAACGGGAGCATTCAAAGAAAGCTAAGCTCATCCTGAATTTGGGTTAGGCGTTGTCTTTTTTGTGACGTTTGTGAGCCAGCAACTTGTGGTGGCCCCATAAATCAAATTCAATATCGCATCAAAGTGTCCGTCTCAAGTTTTTATTTTGCGCGAAAAAAAAGGTAGTGATACGTTTTCTTTAGATCATTTCAGCATCTAATCGATTAACGTTTCGATTAATCGCAACCACTTTTCCGATACACTTAAATCGTGAATTGAAAGAAAAAAATCGATTATTGGGTATCAAATGATTAATCGTCCCATCACTAGTCGTAATGAACGCCTTGCTCCATAGACCGCAGGAGCAAATAGCTTGCCAAACCACGGAGCGCTTTGGAAATTTGGTTTATTTCACTTCGGAGTATTTTCTTTGTGTTCCATTCTTATTGTTTGTAGTGAAATAGGCATTCCCAGGCAACTGCTTGAGGTCCACCTTAGAGTAGGTTTCATCATCGAGAATCACGCAATCGAACTTGGTTACGTAATCGTCTTACAGTTTTCGAGCCCGCGTCTTCGCTATTTTCTTTTGCTTCCGACCGGTCAGACACTTTCTGCTGTTTGTAGGTCCTTAATCTTTGACTTCGCTTACATCGTATCACAGTTGATTGCGATGTGCCTGATGCAGCTGCAACAGTTTGGGGTTTCCGGCGTTGTAGTTGATTATAACATTATAAATCGTCGCTACGTTCGCTTTGCTTTCCCTTGCAATGCTTAGTCTAGACTTGGTCTTATAAGTCAAGTAAATGTCCAGTATTAATTTTCAGCAGCACTTTTGCAGGCTGGACATGTTGACTAAAGTAGATCCAAGATGCAATTTAATAATATAGCAAGAAACTGCGGCATTTATAGATACTTTCACTTGCAAATACCAGCCTCCTAACTCTTGTCGTTTTCGTATGCTGGATGCGTAAAATTTCTAAAATTTTTCTGGTTCACTCCTTAGTTTATCCTTGTTTTCGAACTGGCGTGCGGAGGCATAAACCTTCCTCACCAACCATTCTCATACGTTTTCAATGATATTAAAATCAAGAGAATAGGGGGGGCCACTCTAGCTGATTAACGTTTTGCTGCATCAACCATTTCTTCACGACCCGTGCAGTATAGATGGGTGCATTGTCCTGCTGGAATATCCACTTAATAAGACCAAACAAGTCCGACAATTGTGGAAAAACTCCTCAAGCATGGTTTTGTAGCCCATTGCCGTCATTCTGGCGGTTTGGAAAAGCACCTGACAGTTCCGTAGTAGGAAATCGCTCCCTATACCATAATTCCACCTTCTCGACCGTGGTTGCGTCTTAAAAAGCGTTCTTTTCTAAGATCATGGAAACAAACATTGTATCCATCGGGTCCATCAAGATTAAACCGCTTTTCGTCCGAAAATACGACGTACTTCCATTTATCATTCCATGCCATATGACTTCTGCAAAATTCCAAATGGTTTTCTTGACGCTGAGCAGTAAGCGGTGGTTTGTTTGCAGCTTGTTTCTTTTTAGGTTGGGGGCATTCTGAATGACACGTCGTCGAATAGCTTGCAGTAAGTCCAGTTTTAGCCTTGATTTTGGCAACTGAGTCAGCGGAATTTCAATCACATTGCAGTATGGCACGCTTGTCTGTAGACGTTGTCACCGAATGCGTGCAGCCTTTAATGTTTTTTTCCATAGATGCTTTTATTTTGCAAAAAATTGCTCACCACATTTTGACTTCTGTTTATTTTACGCGCAGATTTTTTGCTTTCAAGCACTTTAATTTGAGCGATTTCTTCGGAGAGCTTTTCCGCGACCCATTTTCAAACAAACGTTAAGGAAAACATTTAATGGAATGAACAAATTTGGTTTTGCTCCCGTTATTCCCACTAAAATGTACTCAGTTTTGGGGTTCACTTTACAAAAGTAAATAAATGTCACACAATTGTGTTCTGGACAGGTAGGCTCGATTGTGTTAAAAAATTAAAAATTTGACTTTGTTTTTTGACTATTTATTTATTTATTTATTTTATTTATTTAATAAGCCAATGTACATTTAGAACTTACTGACTAAAGGAAAAAAAGAACAAAAAACGGTTACACAAGTGAGGAAAAGAGCTTCAACTTAACCTATTCAATGACAAATTTAATAATGTCCCTTTGGGAAGCGATACATCGAGATCGGGGACACTATTCAGTTCCGCAAGGGCTCTGGCCAGTGGCGCATTCTTAGCATAGTTTGACCTGAAAAGGCTGATGTGGAAAGTCTCTACGTGCCGTAGGTTACGAATTGGAACATTAAAAGCAACTACTTAAAAGGGTTGGGCAATCTGTAGACCCATTTAATAACCCAACAATGAAGGAGCACGCAAGATAGGTTCGCCTAGAGTTTAGACTCATTAAGTTTATAAGGCGGCAGCGGGAAATATACGACGGCAACGGTTCAGTAAAGTTCAGCGACCTTAGGACCTTGTTTTTTGACTATTTCAATAAATATTCTCAGCAGTGCGGCAAACTTCGAAGCTAGCGATATCTCTGTTTTTCATTTAAAGCAAAGCCAATTGAGATACCATATCGCACACGCACTACAAAAGTGACACAACTCAAAATTTTTTGATTTTTTTAATAGATATTTGTTTTAAATAACATAAAGACCGTTCAGTAGAAAATCCTTACAGATTATGCTTTAGGATAAGTTACAAGACTTTTTTTATTTTACACTAGAAAACAACTGTTTTGGTGATATTTTAATTTAATAATTACGGAATTATTTTAAATTATGTCACTTTTGTTCAGTTTCATATTTATAAATGACAGTTAAAAAGTAGAAACAAAAATTTTGAAAATTCGAAATAATTTTTTTATTTAAAAATATAAACTCAAATTGTCAGAACATTGCTTAAAATTAACTTCAACAAAAATTTATTTCGTCAAAAGTGTCACAATTTGAGTTAGGACTCTTGCATTGAGCTGTAGCGATCAAATAGCATCAAACTTCTGACATGTAAAGAGACCTAACTGTATTTTTGCAACAGTTAACAACAACAAATTGTACTGAGCTTTTGCTCATTGGGCACAGTATTAACACAAACACCCGAAAATTAAAAATTTTACGTTGTGTCACTTGTGTAGTGCGTGTGCGATATGGAAAAATTCGGGAAAATTGCCAGGTGGAAAATTTAACATACTAGATACCGCTGAACACCATAATTGTGTTTTAAATAGAATTAATTTCTTAACTTGGAGTCCACAAAACAAAACCTTTACTCAAATAATAATAAAACTTAAAATGAAATGCCAAAAATTAACTACTTATTACAGTAAATAACTAAACTTTGCTCCAAGTTTTCTACGGTCAGCATATGCCATGCCTATGCTGTACAGCAGCTCGTGGAGTACGAAAACGTTCATTATTCTTGTATGCTGGGCATTGCTGACCCCAAAAAATAGCTTAGTGGGCCAAACTACAACACCCTCAATAATGATCGTATTAACAAGAGTCTGGGCTTGTCAAAATTGACTCAGGAGCACATCAACCTCACTTCGTTTGCGTAACGCTATCCGCCTTAAAAGGCCAGAATTGTGGAAAGAAGACAATTCTTGGTTTTTACACCACGTAATGCACCATCCCATACTGCGCTCGTAATTCAGATTCAAGCCGTAGGGAAGACGGAATTGAAGGCCATCCCGGAAAGTGACTACAATCAGTGTTTCGATGATTGGAACATCCGTTGGCATAAGTGCATTGCATCGGGAGGGGATTACTTTGATGGGGATGAAATTGATTTGGAAGAATAAATAAAGAATTTTCAAAATAAATACAATGTCCCCTTATTTTGGACACAGTAGTATTTGCATTTTATTTGTTCATTGCAGAGTTTAGAAATAATAGTTTTCACAGGCGGGAGATCGTGAACCTGTGCCTCTTTTCAGTGGCAGTTGCACCTGCTTTTGAAAAGAGGGGCTCTGCTGGTACCGAGTTCCTAAAGGATTACAGTACCGACGAGTTATTTATTAAGTATATAAAAAGCTTAGGGTACACTGTTACCGTTTCTTCACAGGCAATGATGGCGTTGCGCTTTAGTTTCAAAACGGGAGCATTCAAAGAAAGCTAAGCTCATCCTGAATTTGGGTTAGGCGTTGTCTTTTTTGTGACGTTTGTGAGCCAGCAACTTGTGGTGGCCCCATAAATCAAATTCAATATCGCATCAAAGTGTCCGTCTCAAGTTTTTATTTTGCGCGAAAAAAAAGGTAGTGATACGTTTTCTTTAGATCATTTCAGCATCTAATCGATTAACGTTTCGATTAATCGCAACCACTTTTCCGATACACTTAAATCGTGAATTGAAAGAAAAAAATCGATTATTGGGTATCAAATGATTAATCGTCCCATCACTAGTCGTAATGAACGCCTTGCTCCATAGACCGCAGGAGCAAATAGCTTGCCAAACCACGGAGCGCTTTGGAAATTTGGTTTATTTCACTTCGGAGTATTTTCTTTGTGTTCCATTCTTATTGTTTGTAGTGAAATAGGCATTCCCAGGCAACTGCTTGAGGTCCACCTTAGAGTAGGTTTCATCATCGAGAATCACGCAATCGAACTTGGTTACGTAATCGTCTTACAGTTTTCGAGCCCGCGTCTTCGCTATTTTCTTTTGCTTCCGACCGGTCAGACACTTTCTGCTGTTTGTAGGTCCTTAATCTTTGACTTCGCTTACATCGTATCACAGTTGATTGCGATGTGCCTGATGCAGCTGCAACAGTTTGGGGTTTCCGGCGTTGTAGTTGATTATAACATTATAAATCGTCGCTACGTTCGCTTTGCTTTCCCTTGCAATGCTTAGTCTAGACTTGGTCTTATAAGTCAAGTAAATGTCCAGTATTAATTTTCAGCAGCACTTTTGCAGGCTGGACATGTTGACTAAAGTAGATCCAAGATGCAATTTAATAATATAGCAAGAAACTGCGGCATTTATAGATACTTTCACTTGCAAATACCAGCCTCCTAACTCTTGTCGTTTTCGTATGCTGGATGCGTAAAATTTCTAAAATTTTTCTGGTTCACTCCTTAGTTTATCCTTGTTTTCGAACTGGCGTGCGGAGGCATAAACCTTCCTCACCAACCATTTTCATACGTTTTCAATGATATTAAAATCAAGAGAATAGGGGGGGCCACTCTAGCTGATTAACGTTTTGCTGCATCAACCATTTCTTCACGACCCGTGCAGTATAGATGGGTGCATTGTCCTGCTGGAATATCCACTTAATAAGACCAAACAAGTCCGACAATTGTGGAAAAACTCCTCAAGCATGGTTTTGTAGCCCATTGCCGTCATTCTGGCGGTTTGGAAAAGCACCTGACAGTTCCGTAGTAGGAAATCGCTCCCTATACCATAATTCCACCTTCTCGACCGTGGTTGCGTCTTAAAAAGCGTTCTTTTCTAAGATCATGGAAACAAACATTGTATCCATCGGGTCCATCAAGATTAAACCGCTTTTCGTCCGAAAATACGACGTACTTCCATTTATCATTCCATGCCATATGACTTCTGCAAAATTCCAAATGGTTTTCTTGACGCTGAGCAGTAAGCGGTGGTTTGTTTGCAGCTTGTTTCTTTTTAGGTTGGGGGCATTCTGAATGACACGTCGTCGAATAGCTTGCAGTAAGTCCAGTTTTAGCCTTGATTTTGGCAACTGAGTCAGCGGAATTTCAATCACATTGCAGTATGGCACGCTTGTCTGTAGACGTTGTCACCGAATGCGTGCAGCCTTTAATGTTTTTTCCATAGATGCTTTTATTTTGCAAAAAATTGCTCACCACATTTTGACTTCTGTTTATTTTACGCGCAGATTTTTTGCTTTCAAGCACTTTAATTTGAGCGATTTCTTCGGAGAGCTTTTCCGCGACCCATTTTCAAACAAACGTTAAGGAAAACATTTAATGGAATGAACAAATTTGGTTTTGCTCCCGTTATTCCCACTAAAATGTACTCAGTTTTGGGGTTCACTTTACAAAAGTAAATAAATGTCACACAATTGTGTTCTGGACAGGTAGGCTCGATTGTGTTAAAAAATTAAAAATTTGACTTTGTTTTTTGACTATTTATTTATTTATTTATTTTATTTATTTAATAAGCCAATGTACATTTAGAACTTACTGACTAAAGGAAAAAAGAACAAAAAACGGTTACACAAGTGAGGAAAAGAGCTTCAACTTAACCTATTCAATGACAAATTTAATAATGTCCCTTTGGGAAGCGATACATCGAGATCGGGGACACTATTCAGTTCCGCAAGGGCTCTGGCCAGTGGCGCATTCTTAGCATAGTTTGACCTGAAAAGGCTGATGTGGAAAGTCTCTACGTGCCGTAGGTTACGAATTGGAACATTAAAAGCAACTACTTAAAAGGGTTGGGCAATCTGTAGACCCATTTAATAACCCAACAATGAAGGAGCACGCAAGATAGGTTCGCCTAGAGTTTAGACTCATTAAGTTTATAAGGCGGCAGCGGGAAATATACGACGGCAACGGTTCAGTAAAGTTCAGCGACCTTAGGACCTTGTTTTTTGACTATTTCAATAAATATTCTCAGCAGTGCGGCAAACTTCGAAGCTAGCGATATCTCTGTTTTTCATTTAAAGCAAAGCCAATTGAGATACCATATCGCACACGCACTACAAAAGTGACACAACTCAAAATTTTTTGATTTTTTTAATAGATATTTGTTTTAAATAACATAAAGACCGTTCAGTAGAAAATCCTTACAGATTATGCTTTAGGATAAGTTACAAGACTTTTTTTATTTTACACTAGAAAACAACTGTTTTGGTGATATTTTAATTTAATAATTACGGAATTATTTTAAATTATGTCACTTTTGTTCAGTTTCATATTTATAAATGACAGTTAAAAAGTAGAAACAAAAATTTTGAAAATTCGAAATAATTTTTTTATTTAAAAATATAAACTCAAATTGTCAGAACATTGCTTAAAATTAACTTCAACAAAAATTTATTTCGTCAAAAGTGTCACAATTTGAGTTAGGACTCTTGCATTGAGCTGTAGCGATCAAATAGCATCAAACTTCTGACATGAAAAGAGACCTAACTGTATTTTTGCAACAGTTAACAACAACAAATTGTACTGAGCGTTTGCTCATTGGGCACAGTATTAACACAAACACCCGAAAATTAAAAATTTTACGTTGTGTCACTTGTGTAGTGCGTGTGCGATATGGAAAAATTCGGGAAAATTGCCAGGTGGAAAATTTAACATACTAGATACCGCTGAACACCATAATTGTGTTTTAAATAGAATTAATTTCTTAACTTGGAGTCCACAAAACAAAACCTTTACTCAAATAATAATAAAACTTAAAATGAAATGCCAAAAATTAACTACTTATTACAGTAAATAACTAAACTTTGCTCCAAGTTTTCTACGGTCAGCATATGCCATGCCTATGCTGTACAGCAGCTCGTGGAGTACGAAAACGTTCATTATTCTTGTATGCTGGGCATTGCTGACCCCAAAAAATAGCTTAGTGGGCCAAACTACAACACCCTCAATAATGATCGTATTAACAAGAGTCTGGGCTTGTCAAAATTGACTCAGGAGCACATCAACCTCACTTCGTTTGCGTAACGCTATCCGCCTTAAAAGGCCAGAATTGTGGAAAGAAGACAATTCTTGGTTTTTACACCACGTAATGCACCATCCCATACTGCGCTCGTAATTCAGATTCAAGCCGTAGGGAAGACGGAATTGAAGGCCATCCCGGAAAGTGACTACAATCAGTGTTTCGATGATTGGAACATCCGTTGGCATAAGTGCATTGCATCGGGAGGGGATTACTTTGATGGGGATGAAATTGATTTGGAAGAATAAATAAAGAATTTTCAAAATAAATACAATGTCCCCTTATTTTGGACACAGTAGTATTTGCATTTTATTTGTTCATTGCAGAGTTTAGAAATAATAGTTTTCACAGGCGGGAGATCGTGAACCTGTGCCTCTTTTCAGTGGCAGTTGCACCTGCTTTTGAAAAGAGGGGCTCTGCTGGTACCGAGTTCCTAAAGGATTACAGTACCGACGAGTTATTTATTAAGTATATAAAAAGCTTAGGGTACACTGTTACCGTTTCTTCACAGGCAATGATGGCGTTGCGCTTTAGTTTCAAAACGGGAGCATTCAAAGAAAGCTAAGCTCATCCTGAATTTGGGTTAGGCGTTGTCTTTTTTGTGACGTTTGTGAGCCAGCAACTTGTGGTGGCCCCATAAATCAAATTCAATATCGCATCAAAGTGTCCGTCTCAAGTTTTTATTTTGCGCGAAAAAAAAGGTAGTGATACGTTTTCTTTAGATCATTTCAGCATCTAATCGATTAACGTTTCGATTAATCGCAACCACTTTTCCGATACACTTAAATCGTGAATTGAAAGAAAAAAATCGATTATTGGGTATCAAATGATTAATCGTCCCATCACTAGTCGTAATGAACGCCTTGCTCCATAGACCGCAGGAGCAAATAGCTTGCCAAACCACGGAGCGCTTTGGAAATTTGGTTTATTTCACTTCGGAGTATTTTCTTTGTGTTCCATTCTTATTGTTTGTAGTGAAATAGGCATTCCCAGGTAACTGCTTGAGGTCCACCTTAGAGTAGGTTTCATCATCGAGAATCACGCAATCGAACTTGGTTACGTAATCGTCTTACAGTTTTCGAGCCCGCGTCTTCGCTATTTTCTTTTGCTTCCGACCGGTCAGACACTTTCTGCTGTTTGTAGGTCCTTAATCTTTGACTTCGCTTACATCGTATCACAGTTGATTGCGATGTGCCTGATGCAGCTGCAACAGTTTGGGGTTTCCGGCGTTGTAGTTGATTATAACATTATAAATCGTCGCTACGTTCGCTTTGCTTTCCCTTGCAATGCTTAGTCTAGACTTGGTCTTATAAGTCAAGTAAATGTCCAGTATTAATTTTCAGCAGCACTTTTGCAGGCTGGACATGTTGACTAAAGTAGATCCAAGATGCAATTTAATAATATAGCAAGAAACTGCGGCATTTATAGATACTTTCACTTGCAAATACCAGCCTCCTAACTCTTGTCGTTTTCGTATGCTGGATGCGTAAAATTTCTAAAATTTTTCTGGTTCACTCCTTAGTTTATCCTTGTTTTCGAACTGGCGTGCGGAGGCATAAACCTTCCTCACCAACCATTCTCATACGTTTTCAATGATATTAAAATCAAGAGAATAGGGGGGGCCACTCTAGCTGATTAACGTTTTGCTGCATCAACCATTTCTTCACGACCCGTGCAGTATAGATGGGTGCATTGTCCTGCTGGAATATCCACTTAATAAGACCAAACAAGTCCGACAATTGTGGAAAAACTCCTCAAGCATGGTTTTGTAGCCCATTGCCGTCATTCTGGCGGTTTGGAAAAGCACCTGACAGTTCCGTAGTAGGAAATCGCTCCCTATACCATAATTCCACCTTCTCGACCGTGGTTGCGTCTTAAAAAGCGTTCTTTTCTAAGATCATGGAAACAAACATTGTATCCATCGGGTCCATCAAGATTAAACCGCTTTTCGTCCGAAAATACGACGTACTTCCATTTATCATTCCATGCCATATGACTTCTGCAAAATTCCAAATGGTTTTCTTGACGCTGAGCAGTAAGCGGTGGTTTGTTTGCAGCTTGTTTCTTTTTAGGTTGGGGGCATTCTGAATGACACGTCGTCGAATAGCTTGCAGTAAGTCCAGTTTTAGCCTTGATTTTGGCAACTGAGTCAGCGGAATTTCAATCACATTGCAGTATGGCACGCTTGTCTGTAGACGTTGTCACCGAATGCGTGCAGCCTTTAATGTTTTTTCCATAGATGCTTTTATTTTGCAAAAAATTGCTCACCACATTTTGACTTCTGTTTATTTTACGCGCAGATTTTTTGCTTTCAAGCACTTTAATTTGAGCGATTTCTTCGGAGAGCTTTTCCGCGACCCATTTTCAAACAAACGTTAAGGAAAACATTTAATGGAATGAACAAATTTGGTTTTGCTCCCGTTATTCCCACTAAAATGTACTCAGTTTTGGGGTTCACTTTACAAAAGTAAATAAATGTCACACAATTGTGTTCTGGACAGGTAGGCTCGATTGTGTTAAAAAATTAAAAATTTGACTTTGTTTTTTGACTATTTATTTATTTATTTATTTTATTTATTTAATAAGCCAATGTACATTTAGAACTTACTGACTAAAGGAAAAAAAGAACAAAAAACGGTTACACAAGTGAGGAAAAGAGCTTCAACTTAACCTATTCAATGACAAATTTAATAATGTCCCTTTGGGAAGCGATACATCGAGATCGGGGACACTATTCAGTTCCGCAAGGGCTCTGGCCAGTGGCGCATTCTTAGCATAGTTTGACCTGAAAAGGCTGATGTGGAAAGTCTCTACGTGCCGTAGGTTACGAATTGGAACATTAAAAGCAACTACTTAAAAGGGTTGGGCAATCTGTAGACCCATTTAATAACCCAACAATGAAGGAGCACGCAAGATAGGTTCGCCTAGAGTTTAGACTCATTAAGTTTATAAGGCGGCAGCGGGAAATATACGACGGCAACGGTTCAGTAAAGTTCAGCGACCTTAGGACCTTGTTTTTTGACTATTTCAATAAATATTCTCAGCAGTGCGGCAAACTTCGAAGCTAGCGATATCTCTGTTTTTCATTTAAAGCAAAGCCAATTGAGATACCATATCGCACACGCACTACAAAAGTGACACAACTCAAAATTTTTTGATTTTTTTAATAGATATTTGTTTTAAATAACATAAAGACCGTTCAGTAGAAAATCCTTACAGATTATGCTTTAGGATAAGTTACAAGACTTTTTTTATTTTACACTAGAAAACAACTGTTTTGGTGATATTTTAATTTAATAATTACGGAATTATTTTAAATTATGTCACTTTTGTTCAGTTTCATATTTATAAATGACAGTTAAAAAGTAGAAACAAAAATTTTGAAAATTCGAAATAATTTTTTTATTTAAAAATATAAACTCAAATTGTCAGAACATTGCTTAAAATTAACTTCAACAAAAATTTATTTCGTCAAAAGTGTCACAATTTGAGTTAGGACTCTTGCATTGAGCTGTAGCGATCAAATAGCATCAAACTTCTGACATGAAAAGAGACCTAACTGTATTTTTGCAACAGTTAACAACAACAAATTGTACTGAGCTTTTGCTCATTGGGCACAGTATTAACACAAACACCCGAAAATGAAAAATTTTACGTTGTGTCACTTGTGTAGTGCGTGTGCGATATGGAAAAATTCGGGAAAATTGCCAGGTGGAAAATTTAACATACTAGATACCGCTGAACACCATAATTGTGTTTTAAATAGAATTAATTTCTTAACTTGGAGTCCACAGAACAAAACCTTTACTCAAATAATAATAAAACTTAAAATGAAATGCCAAAAATTAACTACTTATTACAGTAAATAACTAAACTTTGCTCCAAGTTTTCTACGGTCAGCATATGCCATGCCTATGCTGTACAGCAGCTCGTGGAGTACGAAAACGTTCATTATTCTTGTATGCTGGGCATTGCTGACCCCAAAAAATAGCTTAGTGGGCCAAACTACAACACCCTCAATAATGATCGTATTAACAAGAGTCTGGGCTTGTCAAAATTGACTCAGGAGCACATCAACCTCACTTCGTTTGCGTAACGCTATCCGCCTTAAAAGGCCAGAATTGTGGAAAGAAGACAATTCTTGGTTTTTACACCACGTAATGCACCATCCCATACTGCGCTCGTAATTCAGATTCAAGCCGTAGGGAAGACGGAATTGAAGGCCATCCCGGAAAGTGACTACAATCAGTGTTTCGATGATTGGAACATCCGTTGGCATAAGTGCATTGCATCGGGAGGGGATTACTTTGATGGGGATGAAATTGATTTGGAAGAATAAATAAAGAATTTTCAAAATAAATACAATGTCCCCTTATTTTGGACACAGTAGTATTTGCATTTTATTTGTTCATTGCAGAGTTTAGAAATAATAGTTTTCACAGGCGGGAGATCGTGAACCTGTGCCTCTTTTCAGTGGCAGTTGCACCTGCTTTTGAAAAGAGGGGCTCTGCTGGTACCGAGTTCCTAAAGGATTACAGTACCGACGAGTTATTTATTAAGTATATAAAAAGCTTAGGGTACACTGTTACCGTTTCTTCACAGGCAATGATGGCGTTGCGCTTTAGTTTCAAAACGGGAGCATTCAAAGAAAGCTAAGCTCATCCTGAATTTGGGTTAGGCGTTGTCTTTTTTGTGACGTTTGTGAGCCAGCAACTTGTGGTGGGCCCATAAATCAAATTCAATATCGCATCAAAGTGTCCGTCTGAAGTTTTTATTTTGCGCGAAAAAAAAGGTAGTGATACGTTTTCTTTAGATCATTTCAGCATCTAATCGATTAAGGTTTCGATTAATCGCAACCACTTTTCCGATACACTTAAATCGTGAATTGAAAGAAAAAAATCGATTATTGGGTATCAAATGATTAATCGTCCCATCACTAGTCGTAATGAACGCCTTGCTCCATAGACCGCAGGAGCAAATAGCTTGCCAAACCACGGAGCGCTTTGGAAATTTGGTTTATTTCACTTCGGAGTATTTTCTTTGTGTTCCATTCTTATTGTTTGTAGTGAAATAGGCATTCCCAGGCAACTGCTTGAGGTCCACCTTAGAGTAGGTTTCATCATCGAGAATCACGCAATCGAACTTGGTTACGTAATCGTCTTACAGTTTTCGAGCCCGCGTCTTCGCTATTTTCTTTTGCTTCCGACCGGTCAGACACTTTCTGCTGTTTGTAGGTCCTTAATCTTTGACTTCGCTTACATCGTATCACAGTTGATTGCGATGTGCCTGATGCAGCTGCAACAGTTTGGGGTTTCCGGCGTTGTAGTTGATTATAACATTATAAATCGTCGCTACGTTCGCTTTGCTTTCCCTTGCAATGCTTAGTCTAGACTTGGTCTTATAAGTCAAGTAAATGTCCAGTATTAATTTTCAGCAGCACTTTTGCAGGCTGGACATGTTGACTAAAGTAGATCCAAGATGCAATTTAATAATATAGCAAGAAACTGCGGCATTTATAGATACTTTCACTTGCAAATACCAGCCTCCTAACTCTTGTCGTTTTCGTATGCTGGATGCGTAAAATTTCTAAAATTTTTCTGGTTCACTCCTTAGTTTATCCTTGTTTTCGAACTGGCGTGCGGAGGCATAAACCTTCCTCACCAACCATTCTCATACGTTTTCAATGATATTAAAATCAAGAGAATAGGGGGGGCCACTCTAGCTGATTAACGTTTTGCTGCATCAACCATTTCTTCACGACCCGTGCAGTATAGATGGGTGCATTGTCCTGCTGGAATATCCACTTAATAAGACCAAACAAGTCCGACAATTGTGGAAAAACTCCTCAAGCATGGTTTTGTAGCCCATTGCCGTCATTCTGGCGGTTTGGAAAAGCACCTGACAGTTCCGTAGTAGGAAATCGCTCCCTATACCATAATTCCACCTTCTCGACCGTGGTTGCGTCTTAAAAAGCGTTCTTTTCTAAGATCATGGAAACAAACATTGTATCCATCGGGTCCATCAAGATTAAACCGCTTTTCGTCCGAAAATACGACGTACTTCCATTTATCATTCCATGCCATATGACTTCTGCAAAATTCCAAATGGTTTTCTTGACGCTGAGCAGTAAGCGGTGGTTTGTTTGCAGCTTGTTTCTTTTTAGGTTGGGGGCATTCTGAATGACACGTCGTCGAATAGCTTGCAGTAAGTCCAGTTTTAGCCTTGATTTTGGCAACTGAGTCAGCGGAATTTCAATCACATTGCAGTATGGCACGCTTGTCTGTAGACGTTGTCACCGAATGCGTGCAGCCTTTAATGTTTTTTCCATAGATGCTTTTATTTTGCAAAAAATTGCTCACCACATTTTGACTTCTGTTTATTTTACGCGCAGATTTTTTGCTTTCAAGCACTTTAATTTGAGCGATTTCTTCGGAGAGCTTTTCCGCGACCCATTTTCAAACAAACGTTAAGGAAAACATTTAATGGAATGAACAAATTTGGTTTTGCTCCCGTTATTCCCACTAAAATGTACTCAGTTTTGGGGTTCACTTTACAAAAGTAAATAAATGTCACACAATTGTGTTCTGGACAGGTAGGCTCGATTGTGTTAAAAAATTAAAAATTTGACTTTGTTTTTTGACTATTTATTTATTTATTTATTTTATTTATTTAATAAGCCAATGTACATTTAGAACTTACTGACTAAAGGAAAAAAAGAACAAAAAACGGTTACACAAGTGAGGAAAAGAGCTTCAACTTAACCTATTCAATGACAAATTTAATAATGTCCCTTTGGGAAGCGATACATCGAGATCGGGGACACTATTCAGTTCCGCAAGGGCTCTGGCCAGTGGCGCATTCTTAGCATAGTTTGACCTGAAAAGGCTGATGTGGAAAGTCTCTACGTGCCGTAGGTTACGAATTGGAACATTAAAAGCAACTACTTAAAAGGGTTGGGCAATCTGTAGACCCATTTAATAACCCAACAATGAAGGAGCACGCAAGATAGGTTCGCCTAGAGTTTAGACTCATTAAGTTTATAAGGCGGCAGCGGGAAATATACGACGGCAACGGTTCAGTAAAGTTCAGCGACCTTAGGACCTTGTTTTTTGACTATTTCAATAAATATTCTCAGCAGTGCGGCAAACTTCGAAGCTAGCGATATCTCTGTTTTTCATTTAAAGCAAAGCCAATTGAGATACCATATCGCACACGCACTACAAAAGTGACACAACTCAAAATTTTTTGATTTTTTTAATAGATATTTGTTTTAAATAACATAAAGACCGTTCAGTAGAAAATCCTTACAGATTATGCTTTAGGATAAGTTACAAGACTTTTTTTATTTTACACTAGAAAACAACTGTTTTGGTGATATTTTAATTTAATAATTACGGAATTATTTTAAATTATGTCACTTTTGTTCAGTTTCATATTTATAAATGACAGTTAAAAAGTAGAAACAAAAATTTTGAAAATTCGAAATAATTTTTTTATTTAAAAATATAAACTCAAATTGTCAGAACATTGCTTAAAATTAACTTCAACAAAAATTTATTTCGTCAAAAGTGTCACAATTTGAGTTAGGACTCTTGCATTGAGCTGTAGCGATCAAATAGCATCAAACTTCTGACATGAAAAGAGACCTAACTGTATTTTTGCAACAGTTAACAACAACAAATTGTACTGAGCTTTTGCTCATTGGGCATAGTATTAACACAAACACCCGAAAATTAAAAATTTTACGTTGTGTCACTTGTGTAGTGCGTGTGCGATATGGAAAAATTCGGGAAAATTGCCAGGTGGAAAATTTAACATACTAGATACCGCTGAACACCATAATTGTGTTTTAAATAGAATTAATTTCTTAACTTGGAGTCCACAGAACAAAACCTTTACTCAAATAATAATAAAACTTAAAATGAAATGCCAAAAATTAACTACTTATTACAGTAAATAACTAAACTTTGCTCCAAGTTTTCTACGGTCAGCATATGCCATGCCTATGCTGTACAGCAGCTCGTGGAGTACGAAAACGTTCATTATTCTTGTATGCTGGGCATTGCTGACCCCAAAAAATAGCTTAGTGGGCCAAACTACAACACCCTCAATAATAATCGTATTAACAAGAGTCTGGGCTTGTCAAAATTGACTCAGGAGCACATCAACCTCACTTCGTTTGCGTAACGCTATCCGCCTTAAAAGGCCAGAATTGTGGAAAGAAGACAATTCTTGGTTTTTACACCACGTAATGCACCATCCCATACTGCGCTCGTAATTCAGATTCAAGCCGTAGGGAAGACGGAATTGAAGGCCATCCCGGAAAGTGACTACAATCAGTGTTTCGATGATTGGAACATCCGTTGGCATAAGTGCATTGCATCGGGAGGGGATTACTTTGATGGGGATGAAATTGATTTGGAAGAATAAATAAAGAATTTTCAAAATAAATACAATGTCCCCTTATTTTGGACACAGTAGTATTTGCATTTTATTTGTTCATTGCAGAGTTTAGAAATAATAGTTTTCACAGGCGGGAGATCGTGAACCTGTGCCTCTTTTCAGTGGCAGTTGCACCTGCTTTTGAAAAGAGGGGCTCTGCTGGTACCGAGTTCCTAAAGGATTACAGTACCGACGAGTTATTTATTAAGTATATAAAAAGCTTAGGGTACACTGTTACCGTTTCTTCACAGGCAATGATGGCGTTGCGCTTTAGTTTCAAAACGGGAGCATTCAAAGAAAGCTAAGCTCATCCTGAATTTGGGTTAGGCGTTGTCTTTTTTGTGACGTTTGTGAGCCAGCAACTTGTGGTGGGCCCATAAATCAAATTCAATATCGCATCAAAGTGTCCGTCTGAAGTTTTTATTTTGCGCGAAAAAAAAGGTAGTGATACGTTTTCTTTAGATCATTTCAGCATCTAATCGATTAAGGTTTCGATTAATCGCAACCACTTTTCCGATACACTTAAATCGTGAATTGAAAGAAAAAAATCGATTATTGGGTATCAAATGATTAATCGTCCCATCACTAGTCGTAATGAACGCCTTGCTCCATAGACCGCAGGAGCAAATAGCTTGCCAAACCACGGAGCGCTTTGGAAATTTGGTTTATTTCACTTCGGAGTATTTTCTTTGTGTTCCATTCTTATTGTTTGTAGTGAAATAGGCATTCCCAGGCAACTGCTTGAGGTCCACCTTAGAGTAGGTTTCATCATCGAGAATCACGCAATCGAACTTGGTTACGTAATCGTCTTACAGTTTTCGAGCCCGCGTCTTCGCTATTTTCTTTTGCTTCCGACCGGTCAGACACTTTCTGCTGTTTGTAGGTCCTTAATCTTTGACTTCGCTTACATCGTATCACAGTTGATTGCGATGTGCCTGATGCAGCTGCAACAGTTTGGGGTTTCCGGCGTTGTAGTTGATTATAACATTATAAATCGTCGCTACGTTCGCTTTGCTTTCCCTTGCAATGCTTAGTCTAGACTTGGTCTTATAAGTCAAGTAAATGTCCAGTATTAATTTTCAGCAGCACTTTTGCAGGCTGGACATGTTGACTAAAGTAGATCCAAGATGCAATTTAATAATATAGCAAGAAACTGCGGCATTTATAGATACTTTCACTTGCAAATACCAGCCTCCTAACTCTTGTCGTTTTCGTATGCTGGATGCGTAAAATTTCTAAAATTTTTCTGGTTCACTCCTTAGTTTATCCTTGTTTTCGAACTGGCGTGCGGAGGCATAAACCTTCCTCACCAACCATTCTCATACGTTTTCAATGATATTAAAATCAAGAGAATAGGGGGGGCCACTCTAGCTGATTAACGTTTTGCTGCATCAACCATTTCTTCACGACCCGTGCAGTATAGATGGGTGCATTGTCCTGCTGGAATATCCACTTAATAAGACCAAACAAGTCCGACAATTGTGGAAAAACTCCTCAAGCATGGTTTTGTAGCCCATTGCCGTCATTCTGGCGGTTTGGAAAAGCACCTGACAGTTCCGTAGTAGGAAATCGCTCCCTATACCATAATTCCACCTTCTCGACCGTGGTTGCGTCTTAAAAAGCGTTCTTTTCTAAGATCATGGAAACAAACATTGTATCCATCGGGTCCATCAAGATTAAACCGCTTTTCGTCCGAAAATACGACGTACTTCCATTTATCATTCCATGCCATATGACTTCTGCAAAATTCCAAATGGTTTTCTTGACGCTGAGCAGTAAGCGGTGGTTTGTTTGCAGCTTGTTTCTTTTTAGGTTGGGGGCATTCTGAATGACACGTCGTCGAATAGCTTGCAGTAAGTCCAGTTTTAGCCTTGATTTTGGCAACTGAGTCAGCGGAATTTCAATCACATTGCAGTATGGCACGCTTGTCTGTAGACGTTGTCACCGAATGCGTGCAGCCTTTAATGTTTTTTCCATAGATGCTTTTATTTTGCAAAAAATTGCTCACCACATTTTGACTTCTGTTTATTTTACGCGCAGATTTTTTGCTTTCAAGCACTTTAATTTGAGCGATTTCTTCGGAGAGCTTTTCCGCGACCCATTTTCAAACAAACGTTAAGGAAAACATTTAATGGAATGAACAAATTTGGTTTTGCTCCCGTTATTCCCACTAAAATGTACTCAGTTTTGGGGTTCACTTTACAAAAGTAAATAAATGTCACACAATTGTGTTCTGGACAGGTAGGCTCGATTGTGTTAAAAAATTAAAAATTTGACTTTGTTTTTTGACTATTTATTTATTTATTTATTTTATTTATTTAATAAGCCAATGTACATTTAGAACTTACTGACTAAAGGAAAAAAAGAACAAAAAACGGTTACACAAGTGAGGAAAAGAGCTTCAACTTAACCTATTCAATGACAAATTTAATAATGTCCCTTTGGGAAGCGATAC
Source organism: Melieria omissa (assembly GCA_963971225.1). Classification (NCBI taxonomy): domain Eukaryota; kingdom Metazoa; phylum Arthropoda; class Insecta; order Diptera; family Ulidiidae; genus Melieria; species Melieria omissa. Next base: position 71,626,877 of record OZ020269.1, on the reverse strand, counting down.
ATCGAGATCGGGGACACTATTCAGTTCCGCAAGGGCTCTGGCCAGTGGCGCATTCTTAGCATAGTTTGACCTGAAAAGGCTGATGTGGAAAGTCTCTACGTGCCGTAGGTTACGAATTGGAACATTAAAAGCAACTACTTAAAAGGGTTGGGCAATCTGTAGACCCATTTAATAACCCAACAATGAAGGAGCACGCAAGATAGGTTCGCCTAGAGTTTAGACTCATTAAGTTTATAAGGCGGCAGCGGGAAATATACGACGGCAACGGTTCAGTAAAGTTCAGCGACCTTAGGACCTTGTTTTTTGAATATTTCAATAAATATTCTCAGCAGTGCGGCAAACTTCGAAGCTAGCGATATCTCTGTTTTTCATTTAAAGCAAAGCCAATTGAGATACCATATCGCACACGCACTACAAAAGTGACACAACTCAAAATTTTTTGATTTTTTTAATAGATATTTGTTTTAAATAACATAAAGACCGTTCAGTAGAAAATCCTTACAGATTATGCTTTAGGATAAGTTACAAGACTTTTTTTATTTTACACTAGAAAACAACTGTTTTGGTGATATTTTAATTTAATAATTACGGAATTATTTTAAATTATGTCACTTTTGTTCAGTTTCATATTTATAAATGACAGTTAAAAAGTAGAAACAAAAATTTTGAAAATTCGAAATAATTTTTTTATTTAAAAATATAAACTCAAATTGTCAGAACATTGCTTAAAATTAACTTCAACAAAAATTTATTTCGTCAAAAGTGTCACAATTTGAGTTAGGACTCTTGCATTGAGCTGTAGCGATCAAATAGCATCAAACTTCTGACATGAAAAGAGACCTAACTGTATTTTTGCAACAGTTAACAACAACAAATTGTACTGAGCTTTTGCTCATTGGGCACAGTATTAACACAAACACCCGAAAATTAAAAATTTTACGTTGTGTCACTTGTGTAGTGCGTGTGCGATATGGAAAAATTCGGGAAAATTGCCAGGTGGAAAATTTAACATACTAGATACCGCTGAACACCATAATTGTGTTTTAAATAGAATTAATTTCTTAACTTGGAGTCCACAGAACAAAACCTTTACTCAAATAATAATAAAACTTAAAATGAAATGCCAAAAATTAACTACTTATTACAGTAAATAACTAAACTTTGCTCCAAGTTTTCTACGGTCAGCATATGCCATGCCTATGCTGTACAGCAGCTCGTGGAGTACGAAAACGTTCATTATTCTTGTATGCTGGGCATTGCTGACCCCAAAAAATAGCTTAGTGGGCCAAACTACAACACCCTCAATAATGATCGTATTAACAAGAGTCTGGGCTTGTCAAAATTGACTCAGGAGCACATCAACCTCACTTCGTTTGCGTAACGCTATCCGCCTTAAAAGGCCAGAATTGTGGAAAGAAGACAATTCTTGGTTTTTACACCACGTAATGCACCATCCCATACTGCGCTCGTAATTCAGATTCAAGCCGTAGGGAAGACGGAATTGAAGGCCATCCCGGAAAGTGACTACAATCAGTGTTTCGATGATTGGAACATCCGTTGGCATAAGTGCATTGCATCGGGAGGGGATTACTTTGATGGGGATGAAATTGATTTGGAAGAATAAATAAAGAATTTTCAAAATAAATACAATGTCCCCTTATTTTGGACACAGTAGTATTTGCATTTTATTTGTTCATTGCAGAGTTTAGAAATAATAGTTTTCACAGGCGGGAGATCGTGAACCTGTGCCTCTTTTCAGTGGCAGTTGCACCTGCTTTTGAAAAGAGGGGCTCTGCTGGTACCGAGTTCCTAAAGGATTACAGTACCGACGAGTTATTTATTAAGTATATAAAAAGCTTAGGGTACACTGTTACCGTTTCTTCACAGGCAATGATGGCGTTGCGCTTTAGTTTCAAAACGGGAGCATTCAAAGAAAGCTAAGCTCATCCTGAATTTGGGTTAGGCGTTGTCTTTTTTGTGACGTTTGTGAGCCAGCAACTTGTGGTGGGCCCATAAATCAAATTCAATATCGCATCAAAGTGTCCGTCTGAAGTTTTTATTTTGCGCGAAAAAAAAGGTAGTGATACGTTTTCTTTAGATCATTTCAGCATCTAATCGATTAAGGTTTCGATTAATCGCAACCACTTTTCCGATACACTTAAATCGTGAATTGAAAGAAAAAAATCGATTATTGGGTATCAAATGATTAATCGTCCCATCACTAGTCGTAATGAACGCCTTGCTCCATAGACCGCAGGAGCAAATAGCTTGCCAAACCACGGAGCGCTTTGGAAATTTGGTTTATTTCACTTCGGAGTATTTTCTTTGTGTTCCATTCTTATTGTTTGTAGTGAAATAGGCATTCCCAGGCAACTGCTTGAGGTCCACCTTAGAGTAGGTTTCATCATCGAGAATCACGCAATCGAACTTGGTTACGTAATCGTCTTACAGTTTTCGAGCCCGCGTCTTCGCTATTTTCTTTTGCTTCCGACCGGTCAGACACTTTCTGCTGTTTGTAGGTCCTTAATCTTTGACTTCGCTTACATCGTATCACAGTTGATTGCGATGTGCCTGATGCAGCTGCAACAGTTTGGGGTTTCCGGCGTTGTAGTTGATTATAACATTATAAATCGTCGCTACGTTCGCTTTGCTTTCCCTTGCAATGCTTAGTCTAGACTTGGTCTTATAAGTCAAGTAAATGTCCAGTATTAATTTTCAGCAGCACTTTTGCAGGCTGGACATGTTGACTAAAGTAGATCCAAGATGCAATTTAATAATATAGCAAGAAACTGCGGCATTTATAGATACTTTCACTTGCAAATACCAGCCTCCTAACTCTTGTCGTTTTCGTATGCTGGATGCGTAAAATTTCTAAAATTTTTCTGGTTCACTCCTTAGTTTATCCTTGTTTTCGAACTGGCGTGCGGAGGCATAAACCTTCCTCACCAACCATTCTCATACGTTTTCAATGATATTAAAATCAAGAGAATAGGGGGGGCCACTCTAGCTGATTAACGTTTTGCTGCATCAACCATTTCTTCACGACCCGTGCAGTATAGATGGGTGCATTGTCCTGCTGGAATATCCACTTAATAAGACCAAACAAGTCCGACAATTGTGGAAAAACTCCTCAAGCATGGTTTTGTAGCCCATTGCCGTCATTCTGGCGGTTTGGAAAAGCACCTGACAGTTCCGTAGTAGGAAATCGCTCCCTATACCATAATTCCACCTTCTCGACCGTGGTTGCGTCTTAAAAAGCGTTCTTTTCTAAGATCATGGAAACAAACATTGTATCCATCGGGTCCATCAAGATTAAACCGCTTTTCGTCCGAAAATACGACGTACTTCCATTTATCATTCCATGCCATATGACTTCTGCAAAATTCCAAATGGTTTTCTTGACGCTGAGCAGTAAGCGGTGGTTTGTTTGCAGCTTGTTTCTTTTTAGGTTGGGGGCATTCTGAATGACACGTCGTCGAATAGCTTGCAGTAAGTCCAGTTTTAGCCTTGATTTTGGCAACTGAGTCAGCGGAATTTCAATCACATTGCAGTATGGCACGCTTGTCTGTAGACGTTGTCACCGAATGCGTGCAGCCTTTAATGTTTTTTCCATAGATGCTTTTATTTTGCAAAAAATTGCTCACCACATTTTGACTTCTGTTTATTTTACGCGCAGATTTTTTGCTTTCAAGCACTTTAATTTGAGCGATTTCTTCGGAGAGCTTTTCCGCGACCCATTTTCAAACAAACGTTAAGGAAAACATTTAATGGAATGAACAAATTTGGTTTTGCTCCCGTTATTCCCACTAAAATGTACTCAGTTTTGGGGTTCACTTTACAAAAGTAAATAAATGTCACACAATTGTGTTCTGGACAGGTAGGCTCGATTGTGTTAAAAAATTAAAAATTTGACTTTGTTTTTTGACTATTTATTTATTTATTTATTTTATTTATTTAATAAGCCAATGTACATTTAGAACTTACTGACTAAAGGAAAAAAAGAACAAAAAACGGTTACACAAGTGAGGAAAAGAGCTTCAACTTAACCTATTCAATGACAAATTTAATAATGTCCCTTTGGGAAGCGATACATCGAGATCGGGGACACTATTCAGTTCCGCAAGGGCTCTGGCCAGTGGCGCATTCTTAGCATAGTTTGACCTGAAAAGGCTGATGTGGAAAGTCTCTACGTGCCGTAGGTTACGAATTGGAACATTAAAAGCAACTACTTAAAAGGGTTGGGCAATCTGTAGACCCATTTAATAACCCAACAATGAAGGAGCACGCAAGATAGGTTCGCCTAGAGTTTAGACTCATTAAGTTTATAAGGCGGCAGCGGGAAATATACGACGGCAACGGTTCAGTAAAGTTCAGCGACCTTAGGACCTTGTTTTTTGACTATTTCAATAAATATTCTCAGCAGTGCGGCAAACTTCGAAGCTAGCGATATCTCTGTTTTTCATTTAAAGCAAAGCCAATTGAGATACCATATCGCACACGCACTACAAAAGTGACACAACTCAAAATTTTTTGATTTTTTTAATAGATATTTGTTTTAAATAACATAAAGACCGTTCAATAGAAAATCCTTACAGATTATGCTTTAGGATAAGTTACAAGACTTTTTTTATTTTACACTAGAAAACAACTGTTTTGGTGATATTTTAATTTAATAATTACGGAATTATTTTAAAGTATGTCACTTTTGTTCAGTTTCATATTTATAAATGACAGTTAAAAAGTAGAAACAAAAATTTTGAAAATTCGAAATAATTTTTTTATTTAAAAATATAAACTCAAATTGTCAGAACATTGCTTAAAATTAACTTCAACAAAAATTTATTTCGTCAAAAGTGTCACAATTTGAGTTAGGACTCTTGCATTGAGCTGTAGCGATCAAATAGCATCAAACTTCTGACATGAAAAGAGACCTAACTGTATTTTTGCAACAGTTAACAACAACAAATTGTACTGAGCTTTTGCTCATTGGGCACAGTATTAACACAAACACCCGAAAATGAAAAATTTTACGTTGTGTCACTTGTGTAGTGCGTGTGCGATATGGAAAAATTCGGGAAAATTGCCAGGTGGAAAATTTAACATACTAGATACCGCTGAACACCATAATTGTGTTTTAAATAGAATTAATTTCTTAACTTGGAGTCCACAAAACAAAACCTTTACTCAAATAATAATAAAACTTAAAATGAAATGCCAAAAATTAACTACTTATTACAGTAAATAACTAAACTTTGCTCCAAGTTTTCTACGGTCAGCATATGCCATGCCTATGCTGTACAGCAGCTCGTGGAGTACGAAAACGTTCATTATTCTTGTATGCTGGGCATTGCTGACCCCAAAAAATAGCTTAGTGGGCCAAACTACAACACCCTCAAAATGATCGTATTAACAAGAGTCTGGGCTTGTCAAAATTGACTCAGGAGCACATCAACCTCACTTCGTTTGCGTAACGCTATCCGCCTTAAAAGGCCAGAATTGTGGAAAGAAGACAATTCTTGGTTTTTACACCACGTGATGCACCATCCCATACTGCGCTCGTAATTCAGATTCAAGCCGTAGGGAAGACGGAATTGAAGGCCATCCCGGAAAGTGACTACAATCAGTGTTTCGATGATTGGAACATCCGTTGGCATAAGTGCATTGCATCGGGAGGGGATTACTTTGATGGGGATGAAATTGATTTGGAAGAATAAATAAAGAATTTTCAAAATAAATACAATGTCCCCTTATTTTGGACACAGTAGTATTTGCATTTTATTTGTTCATTGCAGAGTTTAGAAATAATAGTTTTCACAGGCGGGAGATCGTGAACCTGTGCCTCTTTTCAGTGGCAGTTGCACCTGCTTTTGAAAAGAGGGGCTCTGCTGGTACCGAGTTCCTAAAGGATTACAGTACCGACGAGTTATTTATTAAGTATATAAAAAGCTTAGGGTACACTGTTACCGTTTCTTCACAGGCAATGATGGCGTTGCGCTTTAGTTTCAAAACGGGAGCATTCAAAGAAAGCTAAGCTCATCCTGAATTTGGGTTAGGCGTTGTCTTTTTTGTGACGTTTGTGAGCCAGCAACTTGTGGTGGCCCCATAAATCAAATTCAATATCGCATCAAAGTGTCCGTCTCAAGTTTTTATTTTGCGCGAAAAAAAAGGTAGTGATACGTTTTCTTTAGATCATTTCAGCATCTAATCGATTAACGTTTCGATTAATCGCAACCACTTTTCCGATACACTTAAATCGTGAATTGAAAGAAAAAAATCGATTATTGGGTATCAAATGATTAATCGTCCCATCACTAGTCGTAATGAACGCCTTGCTCCATAGACCGCAGGAGCAAATAGCTTGCCAAACCACGGAGCGCTTTGGAAATTTGGTTTATTTCACTTCGGAGTATTTTCTTTGTGTTCCATTCTTATTGTTTGTAGTGAAATAGGCATTCCCAGGCAACTGCTTGAGGTCCACCTTAGAGTAGGTTTCATCATCGAGAATCACGCAATCGAACTTGGTTACGTAATCGTCTTACAGTTTTCGAGCCCGCGTCTTCGCTATTTTCTTTTGCTTCCGACCGGTCAGACACTTTCTGCTGTTTGTAGGTCCTTAATCTTTGACTTCGCTTACATCGTATCACAGTTGATTGCGATGTGCCTGATGCAGCTGCAACAGTTTGGGGTTTCCGGCGTTGTAGTTGATTATAACATTATAAATCGTCGCTACGTTCGCTTTGCTTTCCCTTGCAATGCTTAGTCTAGACTTGGTCTTATAAGTCAAGTAAATGTCCAGTATTAATTTTCAGCAGCACTTTTGCAGGCTGGACATGTTGACTAAAGTAGATCCAAGATGCAATTTAATAATATAGCAAGAAACTGCGGCATTTATAGATACTTTCACTTGCAAATACCAGCCTCCTAACTCTTGTCGTTTTCGTATGCTGGATGCGTAAAATTTCTAAAATTTTTCTGGTTCACTCCTTAGTTTATCCTTGTTTTCGAACTGGCGTGCGGAGGCATAAACCTTCCTCACCAACCATTCTCATACGTTTTCAATGATATTAAAATCAAGAGAATAGGGGGGGCCACTCTAGCTGATTAACGTTTTGCTGCATCAACCATTTCTTCACGACCCGTGCAGTATAGATGGGTGCATTGTCCTGCTGGAATATCCACTTAATAAGACCAAACAAGTCCGACAATTGTGGAAAAACTCCTCAAGCATGGTTTTGTAGCCCATTGCCGTCATTCTGGCGGTTTGGAAAAGCACCTGACAGTTCCATAGTAGGAAATCGCTCCCTATACCATAATTCCACCTTCTCGACCGTGGTTGCGTCTTAAAAAGCGTTCTTTTCTAAGATCATGGAAACAAACATTGTATCCATCGGGTCCATCAAGATTAAACCGCTTTTCGTCCGAAAATACGACGTACTTCCATTTATCATTCCATGCCATATGACTTCTGCAAAATTCCAAATGGTTTTCTTGACGCTGAGCAGTAAGCGGTGGTTTGTTTGCAGCTTGTTTCTTTTTAGGTTGGGGGCATTCTGAATGACACGTCGTCGAATAGCTTGCAGTAAGTCCAGTTTTAGCCTTGATTTTGGCAACTGAGTCAGCGGAATTTCAATCACATTGCAGTATGGCACGCTTGTCTGTAGACGTTGTCACCGAATGCGTGCAGCCTTTAATGTTTTTTCCATAGATGCTTTTATTTTGCAAAAAATTGCTCACCACATTTTGACTTCTGTTTATTTTACGCGCAGATTTTTTGCTTTCAAGCACTTTAATTTGAGCGATTTCTTCGGAGAGCTTTTCCGCGACCCATTTTCAAACAAACGTTAAGGAAAACATTTAATGGAATGAACAAATTTGGTTTTGCTCCCGTTATTCCCACTAAAATGTACTCAGTTTTGGGGTTCACTTTACAAAAGTAAATAAATGTCACACAATTGTGTTCTGGACAGGTAGGCTCGATTGTGTTAAAAAATTAAAAATTTGACTTTGTTTTTTGACTATTTATTTATTTATTTATTTTATTTATTTAATAAGCCAATGTACATTTAGAACTTACTGACTAAAGGAAAAAAAGAACAAAAAACGGTTACACAAGTGAGGAAAAGAGCTTCAACTTAACCTATTCAATGACAAATTTAATAATGTCCCTTTGGGAAGCGATACATCGAGATCGGGGACACTATTCAGTTCCGCAAGGGCTCTGGCCAGTGGCGCATTCTTAGCATAGTTTGACCTGAAAAGGCTGATGTGGAAAGTCTCTACGTGCCGTAGGTTACGAATTGGAACATTAAAAGCAACTACTTAAAAGGGTTGGGCAATCTGTAGACCCATTTAATAACCCAACAATGAAGGAGCACGCAAGATAGGTTCGCCTAGAGTTTAGACTCATTAAGTTTATAAGGCGGCAGCGGGAAATATACGACGGCAACGGTTCAGTAAAGTTCAGCGACCTTAGGACCTTGTTTTTTGACTATTTCAATAAATATTCTCAGCAGTGCGGCAAACTTCGAAGCTAGCGATATCTCTGTTTTTCATTTAAAGCAAAGCCAATTGAGATACCATATCGCACACGCACTACAAAAGTGACACAACTCAAAATTTTTTGATTTTTTTAATAGATATTTGTTTTAAATAACATAAAGACCGTTCAGTAGAAAATCCTTACAGATTATGCTTTAGGATAAGTTACAAGACTTTTTTTATTTTACACTAGAAAACAACTGTTTTGGTGATATTTTAATTTAATAATTACGGAATTATTTTAAATTATGTCACTTTTGTTCAGTTTCATATTTATAAATGACAGTTAAAAAGTAGAAACAAAAATTTTGAAAATTCGAAATAATTTTTTTATTTAAAAATATAAACTCAAATTGTCAGAACATTGCTTAAAATTAACTTCAACAAAAATTTATTTCGTCAAAAGTGTCACAATTTGAGTTAGGACTCTTGCATTGAGCTGTAGCGATCAAATAGCATCAAACTTCTGACATGAAAAGAGACCTAACTGTATTTTTGCAACAGTTAACAACAACAAATTGTACTGAGCTTTTGCTCATTGGGCACAGTATTAACACAAACACCCGAAAATTAAAAATTTTACGTTGTGTCACTTGTGTAGTGCGTGTGCGATATGGAAAAATTCGGGAAAATTGCCAGGTGGAAAATTTAACATACTAGATACCGCTGAACACCATAATTGTGTTTTAAATAGAATTAATTTCTTAACTTGGAGTCCACAAAACAAAACCTTTACTCAAATAATAATAAAACTTAAAATGAAATGCCAAAAATTAACTACTTATTACAGTAAATAACTAAACTTTGCTCCAAGTTTTCTACGGTCAGCATATGCCATGCCTATGCTGTACAGCAGCTCGTGGAGTACGAAAACGTTCATTATTCTTGTATGCTGGGCATTGCTGACCCCAAAAAATAGCTTAGTGGGCCAAACTACAACACCCTCAATAATGATCGTATTAACAAGAGTCTGGGCTTGTCAAAATTGACTCAGGAGCACATCAACCTCACTTCGTTTGCGTAACGCTATCCGCCTTAAAAGGCCAGAATTGTGGAAAGAAGACAATTCTTGGTTTTTACACCACGTAATGCACCATCCCATACTGCGCTCGTAATTCAGATTCAAGCCGTAGGGAAGACGGAATTGAAGGCCATCCCGGAAAGTGACTACAATCAGTGTTTCGATGATTGGAACATCCGTTGGCATAAGTGCATTGCATCGGGAGGGGATTACTTTGATGGGGATGAAATTGATTTGGAAGAATAAATAAAGAATTTTCAAAATAAATACAATGTCCCCTTATTTTGGACACAGTAGTATTTGCATTTTATTTGTTCATTGCAGAGTTTAGAAATAATAGTTTTCACAGGCGGGAGATCGTGAACCTGTGCCTCTTTTCAGTGGCAGTTGCACCTGCTTTTGAAAAGAGGGGCTCTGCTGGTACCGAGTTCCTAAAGGATTACAGTACCGACGAGTTATTTATTAAGTATATAAAAAGCTTAGGGTACACTGTTAGCGTTTCTTCACAGGCAATGATGGCGTTGCGCTTTAGTTTCAAAACGGGAGCATTCAAAGAAAGCTAAGCTCATCCTGAATTTGGGTTAGGCGTTGTCTTTTTTGTGACGTTTGTGAGCCAGCAACTTGTGGTGGGCCCATAAATCAAATTCAATATCGCATCAAAGTGTCCGTCTGAAGTTTTTATTTTGCGCGAAAAAAAAGGTAGTGATACGTTTTCTTTAGATCATTTCAGCATCTAATCGATTAAGGTTTCGATTAATCGCAACCACTTTTCCGATACACTTAAATCGTGAATTGAAAGAAAAAAATCGATTATTGGGTATCAAATGATTAATCGTCCCATCACTAGTCGTAATGAACGCCTTGCTCCATAGACCGCAGGAGCAAATAGCTTGCCAAACCACGGAGCGCTTTGGAAATTTGGTTTATTTCACTTCGGAGTATTTTCTTTGTGTTCCATTCTTATTGTTTGTAGTGAAATAGGCATTCCCAGGCAACTGCTTGAGGTCCACCTTAGAGTAGGTTTCATCATCGAGAATCACGCAATCGAACTTGGTTACGTAATCGTCTTACAGTTTTCGAGCCCGCGTCTTCGCTATTTTCTTTTGCTTCCGACCGGTCAGACACTTTCTGCTGTTTGTAGGTCCTTAATCTTTGACTTCGCTTACATCGTATCACAGTTGATTGCGATGTGCCTGATGCAGCTGCAACAGTTTGGGGTTTCCGGCGTTGTAGTTGATTATAACATTATAAATCGTCGCTACGTTCGCTTTGCTTTCCCTTGCAATGCTTAGTCTAGACTTGGTCTTATAAGTCAAGTAAATGTCCAGTATTAATTTTCAGCAGCACTTTTGCAGGCTGGACATGTTGACTAAAGTAGATCCAAGATGCAATTTAATAATATAGCAAGAAACTGCGGCATTTATAGATACTTTCACTTGCAAATACCAGCCTCCTAACTCTTGTCGTTTTCGTATGCTGGATGCGTAAAATTTCTAAAATTTTTCTGGTTCACTCCTTAGTTTATCCTTGTTTTCGAACTGGCGTGCGGAGGCATAAACCTTCCTCACCAACCATTCTCATACGTTTTCAATGATATTAAAATCAAGAGAATAGGGGGGGCCACTCTAGCTGATTAACGTTTTGCTGCATCAACCATTTCTTCACGACCCGTGCAGTATAGATGGGTGCATTGTCCTGCTGGAATATCCACTTAATAAGACCAAACAAGTCCGACAATTGTGGAAAAACTCCTCAAGCATGGTTTTGTAGCCCATTGCCGTCATTCTGGCGGTTTGGAAAAGCACCTGACAGTTCCGTAGTAGGAAATCGCTCCCTATACCATAATTCCACCTTCTCGACCGTGGTTGCGTCTTAAAAAGCGTTCTTTTCTAAGATCATGGAAACAAACATTGTATCCATCGGGTCCATCAAGATTAAACCGCTTTTCGTCCGAAAATACGACGTACTTCCATTTATCATTCCATGCCATATGACTTCTGCAAAATTCCAAATGGTTTTCTTGACGCTGAGCAGTAAGCGGTGGTTTGTTTGCAGCTTGTTTCTTTTTAGGTTGGGGGCATTCTGAATGACACGTCGTCGAATAGCTTGCAGTAAGTCCAGTTTTAGCCTTGATTTTGGCAACTGAGTCAGCGGAATTTCAATCACATTGCAGTATGGCACGCTTGTCTGTAGACGTTGTCACCGAATGCGTGCAGCCTTTAATGTTTTTTCCATAGATGCTTTTATTTTGCAAAAAATTGCTCACCACATTTTGACTTCTGTTTATTTTACGCGCAGATTTTTTGCTTTCAAGCACTTTAATTTGAGCGATTTCTTCGGAGAGCTTTTCCGCGACCCATTTTCAAACAAACGTTAAGGAAAACATTTAATGGAATGAACAAATTTGGTTTTGCTCCCGTTATTCCCACTAAAATGTACTCAGTTTTGGGGTTCACTTTACAAAAGTAAATAAATGTCACACAATTGTGTTCTGGACAGGTAGGCTCGATTGTGTTAAAAAATTAAAAATTTGACTTTGTTTTTTGACTATTTATTTATTTATTTATTTTATTTATTTAATAAGCCAATGTACATTTAGAACTTACTGACTAAAGGAAAAAAAGAACAAAAAACGGTTACACAAGTGAGGAAAAGAGCTTCAACTTAACCTATTCAATGACAAATTTAATAATGTCCCTTTGGGAAGCGATACATCGAGATCGGGGACACTATTCAGTTCCGCAAGGGCTCTGGCCAGTGGCGCATTCTTAGCATAGTTTGACCTGAAAAGGCTGATGTGGAAAGTCTCTACGTGCCGTAGGTTACGAATTGGAACATTAAAAGCAAGTACTTAAAAGGGTTGGGCAATCTGTAGACCCATTTAATAACCCAACAATGAAGGAGCACGCAAGATAGGTTCGCCTAGAGTTTAGACTCATTAAGTTTATAAGGCGGCAGCGGGAAATATACGACGGCAACGGTTCAGTAAAGTTCAGCGACCTTAGGACCTTGTTTTTTGACTATTTCAATAAATATTCTCAGCAGTGCGGCAAACTTCGAAGCTAGCGATATCTCTGTTTTTCATTTAAAGCAAAGCCAATTGAGATACCATATCGCACACGCACTACAAAAGTGACACAACTCAAAATTTTTTGATTTTTTTAATAGATATTTGTTTTAAATAACATAAAGACCGTTCAGTAGAAAATCCTTACAGATTATGCTTTAGGATAAGTTACAAGACTTTTTTTATTTTACACTAGAAAACAACTGTTTTGGTGATATTTTAATTTAATAATTACGGAATTATTTTAAATTATGTCACTTTTGTTCAGTTTCATATTTATAAATGACAGTTAAAAAGTAGAAACAAAAATTTTGAAAATTCGAAATAATTTTTTTATTTAAAAATATAAACTCAAATTGTCAGAACATTGCTTAAAATTAACTTCAACAAAAATTTATTTCGTCAAAAGTGTCACAATTTGAGTTAGGACTCTTGCATTGAGCTGTAGCGATCAAATAGCATCAAACTTCTGACATGAAAAGAGACCTAACTGTATTTTTGCAACAGTTAACAACAACAAATTGTACTGAGCTTTTGCTCATTGGGCACAGTATTAACACAAACACCCGAAAATTAAAAATTTTACGTTGTGTCACTTGTGTAGTGCGTGTGCGATATGGAAAAATTCGGGAAAATTGCCAGGTGGAAAATTTAACATACTAGATACCGCTGAACACCATAATTGTGTTTTAAATAGAATTAATTTCTTAACTTGGAGTCCACAAAACAAAACCTTTACTCAAATAATAATAAAACTTAAAATGAAATGCCAAAAATTAACTACTTATTACAGTAAATAACTAAACTTTGCTCCAAGTTTTCTACGGTCAGCATATGCCATGCCTATGCTGTACAGCAGCTCGTGGAGTACGAAAACGTTCATTATTCTTGTATGCTGGGCATTGCTGACCCCAAAAAATAGCTTAGTGGGCCAAACTACAACACCCTCAATAATGATCGTATTAACAAGAGTCTGGGCTTGTCAAAATTGACTCAGGAGCACATCAACCTCACTTCGTTTGCGTAACGCTATCCGCCTTAAAAGGCCAGAATTGTGGAAAGAAGACAATTCTTGGTTTTTACACCACGTAATGCACCATCCCATACTGCGCTCGTAATTCAGATTCAAGCCGTAGGGAAGACGGAATTGAAGGCCATCCCGGAAAGTGACTACAATCAGTGTTTCGATGATTGGAACATCCGTTGGCATAAGTGCATTGCATCGGGAGGGGATTACTTTGATGGGGATGAAATTGATTTGGAAGAATAAATAAAGAATTTTCAAAATAAATACAATGTCCCCTTATTTTGGACACAGTAGTATTTGCATTTTATTTGTTCATTGCAGAGTTTAGAAATAATAGTTTTCACAGGCGGGAGATCGTGAACCTGTGCCTCTTTTCAGTGGCAGTTGCACCTGCTTTTGAAAAGAGGGGCTCTGCTGGTACCGAGTTCCTAAAGGATTACAGTACCGACGAGTTATTTATTAAGTATATAAAAAGCTTAGGGTACACTGTTAGCGTTTCTTCACAGGCAATGATGGCGTTGCGCTTTAGTTTCAAAACGGGAGCATTCAAAGAAAGCTAAGCTCATCCTGAATTTGGGTTAGGCGTTGTCTTTTTTGTGACGTTTGTGAGCCAGCAACTTGTGGTGGGCCCATAAATCAAATTCAATATCGCATCAAAGTGTCCGTCTGAAGTTTTTATTTTGCGCGAAAAAAAAGGTAGTGATACGTTTTCTTTAGATCATTTCAGCATCTAATCGATTAAGGTTTCGATTAATCGCAACCACTTTTCCGATACACTTAAATCGTGAATTGAAAGAAAAAAATCGATTATTGGGTATCAAATGATTAATCGTCCCATCACTAGTCGTAATGAACGCCTTGCTCCATAGACCGCAGGAGCAAATAGCTTGCCAAACCACGGAGCGCTTTGGAAATTTGGTTTATTTCACTTCGGAGTATTTTCTTTGTGTTCCATTCTTATTGTTTGTAGTGAAATAGGCATTCCCAGGCAACTGCTTGAGGTCCACCTTAGAGTAGGTTTCATCATCGAGAATCACGCAATCGAACTTGGTTACGTAATCGTCTTACAGTTTTCGAGCCCGCGTCTTCGCTATTTTCTTTTGCTTCCGACCGGTCAGACACTTTCTGCTGTTTGTAGGTCCTTAATCTTTGACTTCGCTTACATCGTATCACAGTTGATTGCGATGTGCCTGATGCAGCTGCAACAGTTTGGGGTTTCCGGCGTTGTAGTTGATTATAACATTATAAATCGTCGCTACGTTCGCTTTGCTTTCCCTTGCAATGCTTAGTCTAGACTTGGTCTTATAAGTCAAGTAAATGTCCAGTATTAATTTTCAGCAGCACTTTTGCAGGCTGGACATGTTGACTAAAGTAGATCCAAGATGCAATTTAATAATATAGCAAGAAACTGCGGCATTTATAGATACTTTCACTTGCAAATACCAGCCTCCTAACTCTTGTCGTTTTCGTATGCTGGATGCGTAAAATTTCTAAAATTTTTCTGGTTCACTCCTTAGTTTATCCTTGTTTTCGAACTGGCGTGCGGAGGCATAAACCTTCCTCACCAACCATTCTCATACGTTTTCAATGATATTAAAATCAAGAGAATAGGGGGGGGCCACTCTAGCTGATTAACGTTTTGCTGCATCAACCATTTCTTCACGACCCGTGCAGTATAGATGGGTGCATTGTCCTGCTGGAATATCCACTTAATAAGACCAAACAAGTCCGACAATTGTGGAAAAACTCCTCAAGCATGGTTTTGTAGCCCATTGCCGTCATTCTGGCGGTTTGGAAAAGCACCTGACAGTTCCGTAGTAGGAAATCGCTCCCTATACCATAATTCCACCTTCTCGACCGTGGTTGCGTCTTAAAAAGCGTTCTTTTCTAAGATCATGGAAACAAACATTGTATCCATCGGGTCCATCAAGATTAAACCGCTTTTCGTCCGAAAATACGACGTACTTCCATTTATCATTCCATGCCATATGACTTCTGCAAAATTCCAAATGGTTTTCTTGACGCTGAGCAGTAAGCGGTGGTTTGTTTGCAGCTTGTTTCTTTTTAGGTTGGGGGCATTCTGAATGACACGTCGTCGAATAGCTTGCAGTAAGTCCAGTTTTAGCCTTGATTTTGGCAACTGAGTCAGCGGAATTTCAATCACATTGCAGTATGGCACGCTTGTCTGTAGACGTTGTCACCGAATGCGTGCAGCCTTTAATGTTTTTTCCATAGATGCTTTTATTTTGCAAAAAATTGCTCACCACATTTTGACTTCTGTTTATTTTACGCGCAGATTTTTTGCTTTCAAGCACTTTAATTTGAGCGATTTCTTCGGAGAGCTTTTCCGCGACCCATTTTCAAACAAACGTTAAGGAAAACATTTAATGGAATGAACAAATTTGGTTTTGCTCCCGTTATTCCCACTAAAATGTACTCAGTTTTGGGGTTCACTTTACAAAAGTAAATAAATGTCACACAATTGTGTTCTGGACAGGTAGGCTCGATTGTGTTAAAAAATTAAAAATTTGACTTTGTTTTTTGACTATTTATTTATTTATTTATTTTATTTATTTAATAAGCCAATGTACATTTAGAACTTACTGACTAAAGGAAAAAAAGAACAAAAAACGGTTACACAAGTGAGGAAAAGAGCTTCAACTTAACCTATTCAATGACAAATTTAATAATGTCCCTTTGGGAAGCGATACATCGAGATCGGGGACACTATTCAGTTCCGCAAGGGCTCTGGCCAGTGGCGCATTCTTAGCATAGTTTGACCTGAAAAGGCTGATGTGGAAAGTCTCTACGTGCCGTAGGTTACGAATTGGAACATTAAAAGCAACTACTTAAAAGGGTTGGGCAATCTGTAGACCCATTTAATAACCCAACAATGAAGGAGCACGCAAGATAGGTTCGCCTAGAGTTTAGACTCATTAAGTTTATAAGGCGGCAGCGGGAAATATACGACGGCAACGGTTCAGTAAAGTTCAGCGACCTTAGGACCTTGTTTTTTGACTATTTCAATAAATATTCTCAGCAGTGCGGCAAACTTCGAAGCTAGCGATATCTCTGTTTTTCATTTAAAGCAAAGCCAATTGAGATACCATATCGCACACGCACTACAAAAGTGACACAACTCAAAATTTTTTGATTTTTTTAATAGATATTTGTTTTAAATAACATAAAGACCGTTCAGTAGAAAATCCTTACAGATTATGCTTTAGGATAAGTTACAAGACTTTTTTTATTTTACACTAGAAAACAACTGTTTTGGTGATATTTTAATTTAATAATTACGGAATTATTTTAAATTATGTCACTTTTGTTCAGTTTCATATTTATAAATGACAGTTAAAAAGTAGAAACAAAAATTTTGAAAATTCGAAATAATTTTTTTATTTAAAAATATAAACTCAAATTGTCAGAACATTGCTTAAAATTAACTTCAACAAAAATTTATTTCGTCAAAAGTGTCACAATTTGAGTTAGGACTCTTGCATTGAGCTGTAGCGATCAAATAGCATCAAACTTCTGACATGAAAAGAGACCTAACTGTATTTTTGCAACAGTTAACAACAACAAATTGTACTGAGCTTTTGCTCATTGGGCACAGTATTAACACAAACACCCGAAAATTAAAAATTTTACGTTGTGTCACTTGTGTAGTGCGTGTGCGATATGGAAAAATTCGGGAAAATTGCCAGGTGGAAAATTTAACATACTAGATACCGCTGAACACCATAATTGTGTTTTAAATAGAATTAATTTCTTAACTTGGAGTCCACAAAACAAAACCTTTACTCAAATAATAAAACTTAAAATGAAATGCCAAAAATTAACTACTTATTACAGTAAATAACTAAACTTTGCTCCAAGTTTTCTACGGTCAGCATATGCCATGCCTATGCTGTACAGCAGCTCGTGGAGTACGAAAACGTTCATTATTCTTGTATGCTGGGCATTGCTGACCCCAAAAAATAGCTTAGTGGGCCAAACTACAACACCCTCAATAATGATCGTATTAACAAGAGTCTGGGCTTGTCAAAATTGACTCAGGAGCACATCAACCTCACTTCGTTTGCGTAACGCTATCCGCCTTAAAAGGCCAGAATTGTGGAAAGAAGACAATTCTTGGTTTTTACACCACGTAATGCACCATCCCATACTGCGCTCGTAATTCAGATTCAAGCCGTAGGGAAGACGGAATTGAAGGCCATCCCGGAAAGTGACTACAATCAGTGTTTCGATGATTGGAACATCCGTTGGCATAAGTGCATTGCATCGGGAGGGGATTACTTTGATGGGGATGAAATTGATTTGGAAGAATAAATAAAGAATTTTCAAAATAAATACAATGTCCCCTTATTTTGGACACAGTAGTATTTGCATTTTATTTGTTCATTGCAGAGTTTAGAAATAATAGTTTTCACAGGCGGGAGATCGTGAACCTGTGCCTCTTTTCAGTGGCAGTTGCACCTGCTTTTGAAAAGAGGGGCTCTGCTGGTACCGAGTTCCTAAAGGATTACAGTACCGACGAGTTATTTATTAAGTATATAAAAAGCTTAGGGTACACTGTTAGCGTTTCTTCACAGGCAATGATGGCGTTGCGCTTTAGTTTCAAAACGGGAGCATTCAAAGAAAGCTAAGCTCATCCTGAATTTGGGTTAGGCGTTGTCTTTTTTGTGACGTTTGTGAGCCAGCAACTTGTGGTGGGCCCATAAATCAAATTCAATATCGCATCAAAGTGTCCGTCTGAAGTTTTTATTTTGCGCGAAAAAAAAGGTAGTGATACGTTTTCTTTAGATCATTTCAGCATCTAATCGATTAAGGTTTCGATTAATCGCAACCACTTTTCCGATACACTTAAATCGTGAATTGAAAGAAAAAAATCGATTATTGGGTATCAAATGATTAATCGTCCCATCACTAGTCGTAATGAACGCCTTGCTCCATAGACCGCAGGAGCAAATAGCTTGCCAAACCACGGAGCGCTTTGGAAATTTGGTTTATTTCACTTCGGAGTATTTTCTTTGTGTTCCATTCTTATTGTTTGTAGTGAAATAGGCATTCCCAGGCAACTGCTTGAGGTCCACCTTAGAGTAGGTTTCATCATCGAGAATCACGCAATCGAACTTGGTTACGTAATCGTCTTACAGTTTTCGAGCCCGCGTCTTCGCTATTTTCTTTTGCTTCCGACCGGTCAGACACTTTCTGCTGTTTGTAGGTCCTTAATCTTTGACTTCGCTTACATCGTATCACAGTTGATTGCGATGTGCCTGATGCAGCTGCAACAGTTTGGGGTTTCCGGCGTTGTAGTTGATTATAACATTATAAATCGTCGCTACGTTCGCTTTGCTTTCCCTTGCAATGCTTAGTCTAGACTTGGTCTTATAAGTCAAGTAAATGTCCAGTATTAATTTTCAGCAGCACTTTTGCAGGCTGGACATGTTGACTAAAGTAGATCCAAGATGCAATTTAATAATATAGCAAGAAACTGCGGCATTTATAGATACTTTCACTTGCAAATACCAGCCTCCTAACTCTTGTCGTTTTCGTATGCTGGATGCGTAAAATTTCTAAAATTTTTCTGGTTCACTCCTTAGTTTATCCTTGTTTTCGAACTGGCGTGCGGAGGCATAAACCTTCCTCACCAACCATTCTCATACGTTTTCAATGATATTAAAATCAAGAGAATAGGGGGGGCCACTCTAGCTGATTAACGTTTTGCTGCATCAACCATTTCTTCACGACCCGTGCAGTATAGATGGGTGCATTGTCCTGCTGGAATATCCACTTAATAAGACCAAACAAGTCCGACAATTGTGGAAAAACTCCTCAAGCATGGTTTTGTAGCCCATTGCCGTCATTCTGGCGGTTTGGAAAAGCACCTGACAGTTCCGTAGTAGGAAATCGCTCCCTATACCATAATTCCACCTTCTCGACCGTGGTTGCGTCTTAAAAAGCGTTCTTTTCTAAGATCATGGAAACAAACATTGTATCCATCGGGTCCATCAAGATTAAACCGCTTTTCGTCCGAAAATACGACGTACTTCCATTTATCATTCCATGCCATATGACTTCTGCAAAATTCCAAATGGTTTTCTTGACGCTGAGCAGTAAGCGGTGGTTTGTTTGCAGCTTGTTTCTTTTTAGGTTGGGGGCATTCTGAATGACACGTCGTCGAATAGCTTGCAGTAAGTCCAGTTTTAGCCTTGATTTTGGCAACTGAGTCAGCGGAATTTCAATCACATTGCAGTATGGCACGCTTGTCTGTAGACGTTGTCACCGAATGCGTGCAGCCTTTAATGTTTTTTCCATAGATGCTTTTATTTTGCAAAAAATTGCTCACCACATTTTGACTTCTGTTTATTTTACGCGCAGATTTTTTGCTTTCAAGCACTTTAATTTGAGCGATTTCTTCGGAGAGCTTTTCCGCGACCCATTTTCAAACAAACGTTAAGGAAAACATTTAATGGAATGAACAAATTTGGTTTTGCTCCCGTTATTCCCACTAAAATGTACTCAGTTTTGGGGTTCACTTTACAAAAGTAAATAAATGTCACACAATTGTGTTCTGGACAGGTAGGCTCGATTGTGTTAAAAAATTAAAAATTTGACTTTGTTTTTTGACTATTTATTTATTTATTTATTTTATTTATTTAATAAGCCAATGTACATTTAGAACTTACTGACTAAAGGAAAAAAAGAACAAAAAACGGTTACACAAGTGAGGAAAAGAGCTTCAACTTAACCTATTCAATGACAAATTTAATAATGTCCCTTTGGGAAGCGATACATCGAGATCGGGGACACTATTCAGTTCCGCAAGGGCTCTGGCCAGTGGCGCATTCTTAGCATAGTTTGACCTGAAAAGGCTGATGTGGAAAGTCTCTACGTGCCGTAGGTTACGAATTGGAACATTAAAAGCAACTACTTAAAAGGGTTGGGCAATCTGTAGACCCATTTAATAACCCAACAATGAAGGAGCACGCAAGATAGGTTCGCCTAGAGTTTAGACTCATTAAGTTTATAAGGCGGCAGCGGGAAATATACGACGGCAACGGTTCAGTAAAGTTCAGCGACCTTAGGACCTTGTTTTTTGACTATTTCAATAAATATTCTCAGCAGTGCGGCAAACTTCGAAGCTAGCGATATCTCTGTTTTTCATTTAAAGCAAAGCCAATTGAGATACCATATCGCACACGCACTACAAAAGTGACACAACTCAAAATTTTTTGATTTTTTTAATAGATATTTGTTTTAAATAACATAAAGACCGTTCAGTAGAAAATCCTTACAGATTATGCTTTAGGATAAGTTACAAGACTTTTTTTATTTTACACTAGAAAACAACTGTTTTGGTGATATTTTAATTTAATAATTACGGAATTATTTTAAATTATGTCACTTTTGTTCAGTTTCATATTTATAAATGACAGTTAAAAAGTAGAAACAAAAATTTTGAAAATTCGAAATAATTTTTTTATTTAAAAATATAAACTCAAATTGTCAGAACATTGCTTAAAATTAACTTCAACAAAAATTTATTTCGTCAAAAGTGTCACAATTTGAGTTAGGACTCTTGCATTGAGCTGTAGCGATCAAATAGCATCAAACTTCTGACATGAAAAGAGACCTAACTGTATTTTTGCAACAGTTAACAACAACAAATTGTACTGAGCTTTTGCTCATTGGGCACAGTATTAACACAAACACCCGAAAATTAAAAATTTTACGTTGTGTCACTTGTGTAGTGCGTGTGCGATATGGAAAAATTCGGGAAAATTGCCAGGTGGAAAATTTAACATACTAGATACCGCTGAACACCATAATTGTGTTTTAAATAGAATTAATTTCTTAACTTGGAGTCCACAGAACAAAACCTTTACTCAAATAATAATAAAACTTAAAATGAAATGCCAAAAATTAACTACTTATTACAGTAAATAACTAAACTTTGCTCCAAGTTTTCTACGGTCAGCATATGCCATGCCTATGCTGTACAGCAGCTCGTGGAGTACGAAAACGTTCATTATTCTTGTATGCTGGGCATTGCTGACCCCAAAAAATAGCTTAGTGGGCCAAACTACAACACCCTCAATAATGATCGTATTAACAAGAGTCTGGGCTTGTCAAAATTGACTCAGGAGCACATCAACCTCACTTTTGTTCGTTTGCATAGAAGAACATAAGTCTATATGAATATGTTTATATGCATACTTACGCCAAATACGGCAAATAATACAAAAAACATTCAAAATTATGCCAACAAATATGCAAAAACATGCAAAATATGCAAAAAATATGCAAAATATGCAAATATATGCAATTATGCAGTGCATATATTAGCTCATTCTTAATATTTTTAAATAAAAATAGTTTCTGCCTTGGTCCCGTTCAAATCCGAAGCTCCAAAAAATATGCACTTTTATTAAAGTCCTGCATGAATATATTCATGTTGGCGACTACACTACTGTACATACTGTACGGGTACTTGGTATTCGAAGAATGTGTACAACGAAACGAATAGAAACGAGAACCAGCGAGCGTTGCTTCTCGTTTCTATTCGTATTCGGTGAATAGCGAACACTGCAGTGCTCGTATTCGGTAATCGAGAACTTTGCGAAGTATTCGAAGATCAACAGTTTCATCGAATATTTTTATGCGCAGTATGTCACTTTTCCATGTTTATACTTGTGGTGCAATTGAAGTTGCTTATAAGTTAATACGCAAAATGGAAATTATTGATGAAAGTAACATAACAAATAAATAAATATTAGTATACAACATAAATATCTCTAAATAATCTTAGGAATATTAAAACGAGTATATTCAATTATTCAAGCAGTTTGTACTATTATTCGAATGCTTTTGTCCTCGTTTTCCCGCTTCGAGCGAATATGAATAAATAGTGTACGTCTACTCGTTTATGTTCGGAGCTTACTCGTACTCGAAGAGAGCTGTACTCGTATTCATTCGGACTGGTCCGCCGAGATGAAGTGAAGTATTCTATTCAAAAGCATTTGAATGTTTTCGTATAGCAAAAATGCATACTCGTGCAGGACTCTAACTTGTATATAATTCCGATCCCTAGTTATCACTAACCACTCTAGCTGCAATTGAACAGTTCTTCTTAGTGGGTTCCCTGCGCCTTTGACCAGACTAGACTTAAGGGACCCAGATAGACTGAGCTTCCCGGGAAATTGACACACGATTTTCAAGCACAATTTCCTTCACTTTTTTGATGTTATCGTCGTTAACAGAGGTGGACGGGCGAGCAGCATGAGGCAAATTGTCTACGATCTCACGACCGTCACTGAATGCTTTATGGCACTCAAATACTTGCGTTCTCGATAGAGTAGACTCCCCAAAACACTTCTGCAACATTTTTAATGATTCCGTAGCCGAAATTTCATTTGAAACACAAAATTTCAAGCAAACTCGTTGTTCAATTTTTTTCCATAGTAAAAATCGCCAGACAAATTTTTCGTGTCGTAAACAAACAGCTGCCAAACACACACTAATTAACATATCCTGCTCAAACTTAACATGAATGTCAAAGAAGGTTGTACCAACGTAGAAAAAAAAAATTTACCGATTGAGTTTACGCGCGCGGTTTAAATGGACCAGTCCGGGTCAATTTTGATCAGAAGGTATATTAATAAAAGTATTGCCCTTTGTCACTGGGCTACATTTCTTTCTGGTTTTTGACTCTCATTAAATTTGAGATCCCAAAATAGCCTCACGCAAAGTGTTCTTGGTTTAGCCAAAATGTCCTCAATTTCTTGAGCACTGTGCGCTATCATCCTCATAAGGAGAAAATTATTTTTTAATAACACTGTGCAAGTCGAAAATTCAGACATGGGGAGCTTACAGAGCGAGTTTTCATAGGTATACTGAGTTGAGATCCATCAGCCATTTGGCTGGATTGGCTCTAGTTTAAGAGAAATCATTGTTTGAAGTTTGCTCATTTTCAAATGCTAATAGGTCCTAAATCGTTCCGAATATCGCTTTACTGTCTTCGACAAGTTTGTATATATTTTAACGACCAACAAATTTGCTTAAGACACCAATCAAAAAAAATACATTCAAACTGAGTGTCATTTAATTAAGGGAGAGGGCTGGGTTGTGAACCAGGCTGGGGTGTGAACCATTGCCGTTTTTTCTTTCCCTAATTGACATATCGCCAATCTTTCAACTGTCAATTTTGTCTTATGATATGACTCTGCTTTTGTGGTTACACCGAAGTACAAACACGTATTGCTTGTGGCAGCAATCGAGTTTGAAAGACATCGTGTGTAAAAATCGACTGCGAAAACTTGTTGGCTTTTTTTTAAAGTGCTATCTTAGTGACTGAGCTTATTGCAAAAAGTCTGTGTAATACATGTTTATTTAGTGTTTTGATTCTATTTTACGATGCAATATTTGTTTATGTCTAATTATGATTGGAAGTGTCGTTTATTTTAAAGTTTCCAAAATGGCATCGTGGTTGGGCTGTGAACCACTGAGGTGGCTGGGTTATGAACCACCTGTTTTTTGTTACTACATGTGTTCTAACACTGTCAAATAAGGACGGATATATAAAAATAAAGTCATTTTATATAATTTCACTCGATTTCGTTGTGTTCACTTACAGCCCTATTCTGGCACTACCGTAACAATTGTTACCCCCCGTAACAATTGAATTGAATTTGATTGTTTTCGTATTCTGGAAAAATGGTGACAAGAAGAAAGTTCAAACAATTCACCACTCGAGGTGAAAGCTTTTTTTCTATCAAAACAGCTGTTTTTTGTATTTTTTCTGTCAAACTGTAAAAAAATAAACAAACAAAAAAAGGCAAATGCAGAAAATCTGGCGAAGCAAGTCTTTTTTTTGGAGTTTCTTCACAATGTATGTATATATTCTTTTAGTTTCTAGAGTTCCTAAGTTTAAGCGCACGACACGTCGCGACGCAGGAGCAGCTGAAGCATTTTTTTTCAGTTTCTCAAGGCGCATTTGAATACGAAATTTGAATTTTATAATTTTTGTATGCTTGTCACCTGCTCCTACGGAGGTAACAAATTTCGAAACAATTGTCACCTTTTGAGCTTTTGAATTTGCTCCAGAATACCAAAAAGTGACAATTGTTACCAAGTATTCAATTGTTACCGAGGTGACTATTGTTTCGGTTGCCAGAATAGGGCTGTTAAAGTGAGAACACGTTCGTATTTCACATGCAAACATTCCGACACAGATTAGGATGAACATTTAAAAAAGTGAGCAGTTTCATTCATTGCGATTTTTTGGCCTAAGAGGCGTCATTATAACTTTTTTTCACCTCTTGACGCTTCCTGATTAAATAAATTCTCAATGTACTTAAAAATTATGGGTGTTTTCTTCGTATTTTCCGACTTTAATAGGGATTTTCCAGATGGTTCACAACCCAGCCACTTTTTTGGAAAAGCGAAAAATCAAGTCCTTAGAAAATTGGACGTAGAGAGTTAAATTTCAATCAAAACGGTAATCTGTCTTCATAACAAAGTTGCGTTATATATTCACCTTTCCAACGGTATCTTCGATTTTTCGATATCTTTATTTTGTGAAAAGTTAGAGCCAAAAAACAAAACCCCTGTTCACAACCCAGCCCTCTCCCTCATATTTATATTAGAATTAAATGACACTCATACGCCACGTTGCGCTGCGCAAAAAATGCACATATCGCAATTACACAGTTTGAATGTATTTTTTTGTCTTATCTTATTGCTAAGCATTTCAAGAATATATTCTCAAAATTGTAAGTCGATCGGAGCAAAACTCTTGAAGTTATGGTCTATAGTTAGTCCCCTGTCCTTTAGTGCAGGTATACAGCTTATTCTCTTCTATCGCGTTTTTCTCAAAACTACTTTTTCAAACTTGGTACACATTTTCTACATATAAAATACCTCACCCCAACGTTTAGTAAACAATTTATTTCATTTTTAAATTTTTTTTTTAAATATGGATTGATCAAATTTATTTAAACCTTTTGTACATTATTAAGCATACTTCTAACAATATTCTGTAATATTTACATGCAGAAATATTACAAAACAAGCCGGTGACAGAGCTTGCCCTCAGAACGTCTTTGAAAAAATACAATTTGCGGTGTTCACTGTATATCGGTCGGAAATTATCTGAAATCAAAAACCATTAAAATTTAGTCAAAGTATTATCAAAGGGGGAGGACCCCAACGTTCTCCGATTATTTTTTTTTCATTTAAAAATTTTTGGTGGCCATCTAAAGTATAAACTGCAATTTTCCACGAAAAATTCCGCCATTTTGTGGGTGGGAAACCCCCTTAATGAAAAAAAAAACTGTTTACTAAACGTTGGGATGAGGTATTTTACATGTAGAAAATGTGTACCAAGTTTCAAATGACAGGGGACTTACTATAGACCCATGATGCAATTATAAAGGTGAGATCTTCCTTGACAGCTTGTTTTTGACACTGTCTTATACAACGAGAACCAATGTTGTGTAGTACACTTTCAAAAGAAGGGGAAAAACGACGAAGTAAATTAAAAGTTTCAAATACAAATTAATAAATAGTGATTGTAGCAAGAGGTTTAAGGTTAGTTTATTATTTTGCGCATTTTATTTGATTTTTTATATTGATTATTTTTTATCTTTATATTTAAATATTTTATTCTAAATGAATGCGACATTTAAAAATCAGCTTCTTCAAAGTGATTTTCGCAAACCCGCGCACATTTGCTTAGCTCTACGCCACATACTTTGCTCCACACATCTCTGCGTTGCTCGTTTTGAGGGACGTGATAGAATTTAGCGCGATTTTGAAGTGCGCTGTGGCACAATGAGCAGCTAGAGCTTGGCCTTTTTTAAAATTTGCACAACGGTTTGAAAAATCTGATGTTTTTTGACAATTGAAATTACAGTGATACCAAATTTCAAAGTCAATATAACGATTAAAGGAAAGCAACATATTTATTTGTATCGCCTACAGAAATGAATGCTGAAATTTTTTCCCCCTTTTTGTTTAAAAGCATTAAATACAACATTCTTTTCATCGACGTTTCTATAAGACAGAATGTCAACCAATTTTTTCAGTTTTCTGTCAATGAAGAACTCACCTTTATAATTTCATCATGCTATAGACCATAACTTCAAGAGTTTTGCTCCGATCGACTTAAAATTTGGGATTATATTCTTGAAATGTTTAACATAAGTCAAGACAAAACCCTCCCCCCCCTTAAATTGTTAGCGACTATTTGATTGGAATGGGACATAAATATTGCTCCTTTTGTTTATCAGCATTTATTTTATTTGTATTTATCCTAAAACAATCCTTTTAGCAATATAATTAGTTTTTAGTTAGTTAGTCCTTTTGTTTATCAGCATTTATTTTATTTGTATTTATCCTAAAACAATCCTTTTAGCAATGTAACTAGTTTTTTATAATTTTATTCACAAATTTCTTACATTATATTTCTCTTCTTGTCGTTTACGAACACAATTTTTTGATCGAATGACAGTTCGTAAGAAAATACTCGTTTTGAAGGCATCATACCGAATTACGTTAGCGAGTACTCCTTTACGTATGGCGTAATATAAAATCATAACTTTTACGTAACGACTTGTACGTTCACGGAACGCTCGATTCGACCCCAGATTATTTTCAAACACTTTTTTAGGTATGAAAAATTGTTATTGACAATTGACAAATATCTAAACATTGTATTATTTAAAAAATCGTTCTTGTTTTGTACCATATTTGAAAAAAGTTATTAGTAAAAATTTATTAGTATACGTTGTATGTTGTTTAGAATATTTTTTCAATCTTCACCCACCAACATACATTTTTTTCTAAAGCACGATGACAAGCGTTATGGTCCGCTACAATTTAATAAACAGTTTAGAAGAACTCACTGTATTGTTACTGGATGGGTTAGTAATGAGTGGTAAGGCACATTTCGAGGTGGGCCGTAGTGTTAAGCGCAGAGAACAAAACTCGTTCCTGGATCAATTGTTAGAGGTGAATACGTGCACTGTTCGTCATGGTCGGCAAATAGTTTACAATGAGTGCCATAGTCGGCAGCATTTTACGTTAGTTTTGTACATACTGACGGAGGTGCACAGTTGTTTGTTAGTCGGCATTAAATGTACGCAACGGGAATTGTACTACAAAGACCCAACCAAAATACACAGCACCATGGGTATTAGCGCTGCCGTGCAGGATGTCTGTGGGCTACTGAGGACTGCTCCATGGGAGCTGGGCATCCAAACTTCCAGCAAAGGTATTATCGCAGGTGTATAAAATCCACTAAATACATTACAATTGTTGCTAATATCATAACGTTTTAGGAACTGTACAGTTGTATATGAAAAGCGGTGATGTTATTACCTGCTATTCAAGCAACAGGGGTACACTGCTCCCGGGAGACTTCATGGCAATCGATTGTGTTAAGACTAGTGCCACGTTCGCTTTACTTGTAGAGAAGGATACAATATTCTTCAAACTGATGCAGCATGGAATTTTTGAAACGATTGGAACTGACATTATTCTGATTACTGGAAAGGGGTTCCCTGACTTGGCTACTCGATTTGTAGTGAATCATATTGCCAATAAATGCGATGTACCTGTTTTCGCACTTTTTGATGCAGATCCTTTTGGCATTGAAATTTTGGCAACATATCAATACGGCAGCAAATGCGCAGAAACGAGGTATGGCAATTCAGTTTTGAATTGCCCACAGATTCGTTGGATTGGAATTCATCCATCAGAGTTAGATATGATTTGTATTCCAACTGTAGCTCTTAATAGTTACGATATTCGAAAAATTTTGAACCTCTTCCAACGCGAGCAGATTAACTCTAGTGTGCAGTGTGAACTGAAAGTGTTAATAAATTTGGTGCAGAAGACAGATATTGATGGATTGTCGGATCTTTCGCTAAATTTTCTTGTTAATGACTACATACCAAATAAAATTAAACGTAATTTAAAAATCTGAATATAATTGCAATTGTGAGTTCATATTAGCTGCGACATGTTGAGGAGCAACTAAATAAAGTTGTGGGTAATTTTTATTGGTGGAATTTTTTGACGACACAATTTATAACCGACGGCCATTTTGAGGAATTGATTAATTCGGTGAGCCCATTCTCTTTGCACCATTTCAAGGTCAAGTTTCTATAGTGACATGTTTTGAAATCTAGCAAATAAGAAGACGTACCAAAAGCAAAAGGTGTTTTTTGTGACGATTGTTTGCCACAAATGTCTTGGTTTATATTCCCATTTGGATACGAAAATGTTGCTTTTCATATCGGAACTATAAAGTGTTTGCCAGACTAAATAAATAAATATTTGTTTCAAAACTTGCCTTCTTTTTTTAAACCATTAGCAGCTAAGAAGCCGTTGGAACCGGTAATATAATAGGGGTACCGGGTTTTTTTGGGAAAATTGAAGCTTTATTGTGAAAAAATTGTTACAAATTTAATATTCAAAATATTGTCCATCACTAGCTATAACTTTTTCCCATTTTTCTGGCAATTCACGAATAACCTTTCTGTAAAATTCGGCCGTCTTTTCCGCTATCCACGAATCGATCCAATTTTTGACTTCTTTATAATTGGAGAAGTGCTGGTCAGCCAGGCCACGTTGCATTGATCGGAAGAGATAGTAATCGGATGGCGCATGGTCTGGACTATACGGCGGGTGGGGTAGGACATCCCATTTGAGCGTTTCAAGGTAGGTTTTGACGACCTGTGCAACATGTGGCCGAGCATTGTCGTGTTGCAAAAATACCTTGCCGTGCCTTTGTTCATATTCCGGCCGTTTTTCGCGCAGTGCTCGGCTCAACCGCATCGTCGGTAGACTTCCCCTGTGATCGTTTCATTCGGTTGCAACAGCTCATCATAGATCACACCCAGCTGGTCCCACCAAATACACAGCATAACCTTCAGGCTATGAATATTCAGAACGGCCGTCGATGATGATGCATGGCCGGGGTATCCATATGTTGCTCGACGTTTTGTATTATCGTAATGGACCCACTTTTCATCGTCAGTGACAATTCGATGCAAAAAACTTTTTGTTTTGTGCCGTTGAAGCAATTGTTGAGACGTGAAAAACGTCTTTTGGCTTCAACGTTCGACGTCTTTTGGCTTCAATTCATACGGCATCCAATGGCCTACCTTCCGGATCATTCCCATTGCTTTTAGACGATCGGAAATGGTTTGTTGAGCGACGCCAAGTGATTTTGCAAGTTCTTGCGTTTGGGACGGATCTTGGTCGAGCAATGTCTCCAATTCGTGATCTTCAAACTTTTTTGGTTGTCCGGGCCGTTCATCGTCCTCCAAGTCAAAATTGCCAAACCGTGCAAACCACTTCTGGCACGTACGCTCAGCTAGAGCATGCACACCATACACTTCCACCAAAATACGATGACTTTCGGCAGCCTTTTTCTTCATACTGAAGTACTGAAGAAGTACTCCCCGCAAAAACACTATTCAGCACAAAATTCGACATATTCAGAGTAAAAAAAGTATTGTTGTTTACGCTTCAGCTAAATGACACATACTGATTCTGAAACTATATGACAATAGCTTTCCAACAAATATTTGGAAAGTTGAATCACTGTTCACAAAATCAAGTTACGCCATCTGTTAGAAAACCGCATGAATTAACCGGTACTCCTATTAAGTTTTGTCGTCCATTGTGTTGAAGTCAAAACTGTGCGCAATATTATCGCAAAGCTTTGAAGGACCAGTTTTAGTTTTTGTGGTTTCTGCTTGCTGTTATAAAATTCTAGCCGTTCATTAAACTATTTACAGTGGCTCAAAGTTAAAATGGAACAAGCCTCTCAACAAGATTAACATCAATAATATATAGTCACTGGGTGGATATAACCATGTTATTGATATTCGTTGTTGTTTTTGAAAGGACAATTTATAACAAAACATATAACAATATTAATGGGAATCCATTTCCCTTTTCATTTTATACAAAACTCAATATCAAGTTATACCTATGTAGTGAACCTCAAACTTTAAATGGAACAGGGTTCAGGGTTGTTGTGGAAACCGATCCTAACCTGAATCGATTTTCAGTCCGATAAAAAATTTGTTTTTTTGTGCATTTCCGTTGAATCGATTTCATGTTCGAATCGGATTTGATATCGACTTTTGGTGTCGTGCCATTCCCATTTATCGGCTTATTTATCGGAAGTAAATCGAGTTGCTGACAGGTGACGGACTTCGAATTATTTCATTTATCGGAGTTTGAATTTCTGGAGCTGCTAATTGCATTGTTATGTAAGTATAAAGACCAACTTTTTAGAAGAACTATTCATTAAAAATAAAACTCAAAGCGCACAGCTTCTGGAGTGTATGGAAAAAATGTGGATTTGGCCAGAGGCTTCACAAAGAGATAAGGGTGGACTAAGATACTTTGCGACATGAGATTATTATTATTATTATTGATGGGGATGATGCACTGCGACCTGTAGATCTATTGTGCCCCCTACTTGAACTTCACAGACTGTCAGTGAGTCCGGTATCCAGGAGAAATTTTAGTATACTTCCTAGACCTCCGGATACCCAGTCCGTACCTGGTATAAGATGGTCCCCCAGGTGTTTGTTTCTTTTATGCATGAGTAGGATTCCCAGTTCCACGGATTCCTAGTTTGGCTAGATGATAATTCAATCTGCAGTGCCCTGTTCGCTTTCCCGTGATAATCCTTAGATTATTCTTTGATAAGGTCATGCAATCCTCGAATCTTTTCCTATTGTAGGACCCGATAACCATCTTGGAATGCTCTAAACCTGGTAGATTTTCCCAGTATTGGTTCCTTCTGGTTATCTCGTCATTTCTCGTTAGGATAGAAGAAGCTCCTTTCCCCAAACCACAAAAGCGTTCAGGCTGACAAAAGGTGTGGAAGCTCCCCTCCTCGCCAGTTCGTCGGCCCGTTCGTTTCCTTTAATACCAGCGTGGCCCGGAACCCAAAGTACCCAAACCTGGTTGTAACGGCCAAGTTCGTTTAGCTTCTCAAGGCACTCCAAGACCAGTTTCGAGGACACCTGGTAGGATCTAAGAGCCTTGATAGCCGCTTGGCTGTCGGAGAGGACAGCAATTCATCCGATTCCGGTGTCTTCTCGCCAGATTGAAAAAAGCACACCTTTCAATGGCGTATATTTCCGCCTGGAAGATGGTGGTGTGTACCAGGATATCATATGCTGGTCTATCAGATACGTTTCCGATTTACCTACCCAGTTACTTTTGTTACTGAGTTCAGTTTTCAGTTCTCTTGACAAAACTGAACTTTAGTGAGATTGTGTCCCTCGGTATTGCAATATCGGGATACTGATTCGTAAGAGTATCAATCCTCTTACGGCTCAGGAAACCCTCAGCCCCGATATTTATATCAGCGATCCGTAGAAGAGCCCTCTTCGCCTGGGTCTGTATGTGCAAATGAAGAGGTGTTAGTTCGAGGAGAACCTCCATAGATGCTGTTGGACACGTTCTCATAGCCCCTGTTATGCATACGCATGCCAGTCTTTGTAGCCTACTGAGCGCCTTGATGGTGGTTAGTTGGCTGGTCTTGTTAACCCAGACAGCTGAACCATACGTTATCATAGGTCTCACGATCGCCGTGTAGATCCATCTCAGAATAGTCGGGGTGCAGCCCCAACTTTTGCCTGCTATGGACCTACAGGTCATGAAGACCCTGGTGGCCTTCTTTATCGTTTCCTCCAAATGTCCTTTCCAGAGAAGTTTCTGATCTAGTATAACTCCTAGATATTTCACCTCCTTCTGGAACTCTAGCTCTATCCCATCCAGACGGATTGGTCTAAGAGCGTCAAGTTTATATTTTCTAGTGAATGGTACGATGGTGGTCTTCGCCGGGTTTATATTCAGCCCCACCTTTGTGCACCATTTCTTGGTTAACCTTAGTCCTAAGGTTATCCTATCCCGCAGGGTATCTTCGAATTTCCCCTTCACAGGATTACGATGTCATCCGCATAACCCTGGACCGTTAGGCCAGCGTTAGTCAGTTCCTGTAACAGGTCATCAACCCCGAGGCTCCACAGAAGCGGTAATAGTACTCCTCCCTGTGGACAGCCCCTGGTTGTATTCGCTATTACTAAGCCACCCGTACTAGTCTGTATCTCCACCAACCTAGTAGCGAGCATACTGTGTATCCAACCTCTTAGAGGGTATGTCATGCCCCTTCTGGTTAGAGAGTTGTCTATAACTTCGTGAGAGGTGTTGTCGAAGGCCCTTAAGTGGGCTTCTACTGAACTGCCAAACTCAAATAGCGCATTACGTTCCATTCAAAATGTCGTAAAAGCTGGGCTAAAGAAAATCGGTTGCCAATCTGTTTGGACGACTCACTACATGGGAAATTCTGGATGTGTTTAAAAAGAAGCCAATCTCCTGGGCGACAATTTTTCGTGTTTTGAAATACTGCCGTTATGGGAAAGGACCGGAAAATAAAGTCAAACCTGCTCGTCCACCGAAATTAAGTGCCACAAGAACGAAAAAAACTGCTGAAAAGTTCAAAAAACAAGGTTAGCCAATCAACACGCAAATTAGCACGAAAGTTTGGCATTTCAAAGTCTGGTGTTCACAAGATTTTGAAGAGGAACAATGTTATCTATCGCAAACGTAAGCGAGCACCAAAGTATTCCGCGAAACAACTCGAAAATATACCAAAATGCTGCCGTGCACTTGGTCGTGAACACTTCGCGAATTAAAAATTAATAACTTAATGTTGAATTGTACTTCACATTTTTGCACTGCAAAATAATCCTGATAAACACATCTGTAATTAAAAAGAAAATCATAACGAGAATTGGAAAACTAATTTTCTTTCATCATTGCAAAATTGCTTCAAATTTCACAGAAAAAGAGTTGGCTGGCAATGCTGTTCGCCGAAAACAGCTTTTCAACTCGAGTGTTGAATTTTAGAGCTTTTTCCGAAAGATTTTTTCGTTGGAATAGCTATAATCTTTCATTCAGTCTTTCAAACTGTCTTTCAATAATCTTTTGAAAGTGTTTCAACAGTCTTTGACAGAATAGCCCTGTTATTGTTTTTATGTTTATTTTTGTTTATGGTTAAATATACAGGTACAGTAAACTAAATTGTTCAAAGTGTTTTAGCTATCTCGTCTCTGATTGATAGTTGATTGATTGGTCGCTGATAGTGCAGTGTACTAAGCAAGCAACGAAAGCGAGATTTGAGAACTCCAATGTTTCGTTCAACTATATTTCGAGTGGAGGTATGCTCTTTATTGAACTTATGTGGTTTTCTGGTGGCGTTATTAAAAATGGCTCAAAACCATACCCGGTCACCGCCTTCATATTGCGTAAGAAAATATTGCTGTCGCATATATGAGGAGCAAAGCCAATTACAGTTATGTCAACCGCATGTATTTTTTACTCACAATTATTGTATTTAAACTGAAATATCCTTTACGATTGAAGAATAAATGTTCGGCAGAAGATGGCTTAACCCTTTCAGTCACAAGTCCAATATATTGGACTACAGCCCATACAATTCATACAGAATGGGTTTATTTGCATGACGGAAAGGGTTAATTATTTTGATTTGTGTGCCATCAATGCAGCCAACTATGCTAGAAATCCTAAACTTTAAGCTAGAAATCCCAAAATTTGAAGTTGAAATCTTTCGAATTACGGAAGCAACTTATCGAAACAGGTAGCGGTGTCGAGCGCGCCGAGTACTGAAGCAAAACTTTGAACGCGTTTTTCTCAAAACTAAATTTTTTGACCTTGCGGAAGTGATTTAGGCCACACGAGTTGAGCAATACATACGAAATTTTAAACAGTCATTTATCAAGGTCTTAGCTATGGCCCGAACTAGGATCTTCAAGAAATAATAATTTTTTTTCATTAAAAATAGAAATTTGTATTGAAAAAAGTAGGTAAAAATTTAGTTTTTTAGTCAAAATCGCATATATCCTTAATTTTTAATTTTTTTTTTTTAAATCCTAGTTCCAGCCATAGACAAAAGGATACAGAATAAGAAAAAATTTCATTTTTGTGTTTCAAGTCATCTCAAACAGCGGCAGGTCTTCCGCGAGTAAGGAAGTCCTGCCGCCATTGCTCGATGGCCCCCTCCCCCCTTTGCATATTTTATCTTGAAACGTTTTTTACTTGTACAATAAACATATACCTACATCTGAAAAAATTTTCCAGTGTTTATCTTAAAAACCTTCCCATCAACAATTAAAAAAAAAACATGTTTTCACGGCCGCACAAGGTAGAAACCTGCCTTAAGTGAAAGTACTCCATCGA
The DNA here is from genome assembly GCA_963971225.1 of Melieria omissa. NCBI lineage: Eukaryota > Metazoa > Arthropoda > Insecta > Diptera > Ulidiidae > Melieria > Melieria omissa. The sequence goes on along the minus strand of OZ020269.1, from coordinate 71,591,924 downwards.
GCCCTGCTTTTCGTTAACATGCACATCGACTTTGACTGACTGATGTATTTGACTGATATCTGTATCAAATCCTGACACTGTGCTTCTCCGTAGGCTTACTAAGCCATTATTTCCTACTGCTTACTAATACCAAAGAATATACAATATAAAGAATAAGCATCTTCAACATTTTTGCAAATGTCCTTGTTGACGCGGGGGAGAAGAAATGAGCGGAGGCATAGGTTGCGGTACATTTGCACGCGTTCAACAGTTTGCGGGAACGCAAACACTGATTTGCTATTTGTGGCATTTATTCTCGCTCGTTCGTTTGCTCATTTGTTGTGAGAGCACAAGCATTGATTTCGGTGGCAAAATTCAAATTGTTCTGCGCTTTTCTGATCACTTTTGTTTATGTTGTCAGACGGTAAACATTGAGTATTGCTTGAGCGATGATGAATATCGATAAAAAGAAAAATTGTCTAAGGTTTGGGCTGAAATGCTGCGTGACCAGCTGTAAAAAATCAAAGCGAGATGATGACAATGCAAAACTTTTTAGCTTACCTTCCGCTGATTCGCTCATGGGTCAAATATGGCGTGAAAAATGTATTGCAGAAAATGATTACCGCAAGAGTTTAGTCATTTGCAAAGACCATTTCTGCAGCTCATTTATTAGAAAAACAATTAACACACCGCCCCGGTGGCCACATTGAATATAAATGAAGCTGCTGGTTTTGATCACGACGACTATGACCTCTCTTTTGAACCCAAAATGGCACAAAAATAGCAGAACAACCACCAAAAAAGGAATTAAAGCCTTTATTATTGATGAATGTAAAACGGTTACAGCAGATTGGTGTGGTAATGATTGTGCCGATCACAGAATTCAAACATTCGATTTTTTGATTTTAGTAAGTACTTTTAAGAAAACATTGCTTTTGGGTTAAGGAAAAATGTGCAAACACTACGCAAAGAAAACTTAAAGTAATTCGTAATTAATTCAATAATTCATGATTAACCCTTTTAGTGCCGGAGGCCGATATATCGGCTCTTGCTGCACTAGCGAGAAATGCCAGAGCTGATATATCGGCCCGCGCCTTGTAGCGCTTTACTATTCGCATTGCGGGAGAATTCTATCTCAAAATAATTTTGTAACACGTTATAAATGATCTAATTTCATTACTTACTTACTTACTTAACTGGCCATAACAACCCGTTATCGGGTTACGGCCTGCCGCAAAACTTCTCTCCAGGCGCCTCTGCTTCGCGCGCGCCTTCTCCAGTTGGTCACACCAAGAGATACCAGGGCCTCTTCCACTTGGTCCTTCCACCGGAGACACGGCCTCCCTCTTCGCCGTCGACCTCCAACCATCGCATCGAATACCTTTTTCGCCGGAGCTTCGTCGTCCATGCGGCAGACATGACCGAGCCAGCGTAGCCGCTGGATGTTAATTCGCTGCGCTACGTCCATGTCCTTATACAGCTCATACAGCTCGTTATTGGTTCGTATGCGATAGTCGTCACCAACCCGAACAGGGCCGAAGATTTTGCGAAGCACCTTCCTCTCGAACACTCCAAGGGCCGCTATGTCGTTTCGTGTCATTGTCCATGCTTCAGCGCCATAGAGGAGCACGGGCAAGATAAGCGTCCTATAGAGTGAAAGTTTTGTCGGTCGAGAGAGGTCTCTACTTCTCAATTGCCTACCGAGACCGTAGTAGCACCTGTTGGCAAGAGTTATCCTTCGCTTTATCTCCAGACTGACATCATTGCTGCTGTTGATGGCGGTGCCAAGGTAGACGAATTCCTTGACAACTTCAAAAGCATACCTGTCGGCCTCGACGTGAGACCCTAGCCGCTGCGAGTCCCTGCGTGTAGACAGCATATACTTCGTCTTGCCCTCATTTACCACCAGACCCATTTTGGCAGATTCTCTTTCGATAGCCGCAAAGGCAGCGGTGACATCTCGCTTGTTACGTCCGATGACATCAATATCATCAGCGTAAGCAAGGAGCTGGACACTTTTGTTGAAAATTGTGCCATTACGATGTACACCGGCCTTGCGTAGCACACTCTCCATGGTGAAGTTGAAGAGGTCGCAGGACAAAGGATCGCCCTGTCTGAAACCTCGAACGGTATCAAAGGGGTCGGAGAGGTCACTTCCAACCTTGACGGAGCTGCGCGTATTGCTCAACGTCGCTCTGCAAAGTCTAACGAGCTTTGCAGGGATACCAAGTTCAGACAATGCGGCATATAGGCGATCCCTTATCGGGCTATCGAATGCTGCCTTGTAATCGATGAAGAGATGGTGTGTATCGATTTGGTCCTCATGGGTCTTCTCCAGGATTTGGCGTAGAGTGAATATCTGGTCGATGGTGGACTTACCAGGTCTAAAGCCACACTGATAAGGTCCAATCAGCGCCTTGGCGAGTGGCTTTAGTCTTACACATAATACGCTCGTCAGGACCTTGTATGCAATGGGAAGTAGGCTGATACCCCTGTAGTTGGCGCATATTGTTGGGTCGCCTTTCTTCAGCACAGGACAAAGGGCACTGAGGTTCCAATCGTTGGGCATTCGTTCCTCCAGCCATATTTTGCAAATGAGCTGATGCATGCACCCAATCATCTAATTTCATTACGAGAGAATAAAAAACAAATAGTTTTTTGTTTTAACTCTTTGTTGATGTGTATGTTATCGGAACTTTTCGGCAGCGTCTTATGTAAAAAACTGTTTGAAGACTCTCGCGAAATAACGTTGCATTGCCGCAGCGAAATGTAGGATTAGTTAGTGTCTCCTCGATCGTTGTTATTAAAAGTATATTTCGTCCCAGTTGCAGTTTGAAAGCGTCATTTTTGTTATTGCCGTTGTTTTCCGCTTGTGTTAAAAATTGTTGTTTTTGACAAACCAACAATTAGCAATACTGGATCTCGATTCTATTCATTTTCTATTTCATCCTCTGTATACTGCTTTTTGAATCATGTAAATATTGTGTCTCGTTTGGTTTTTATGAGCATTTCCCCAAACCCTAGTAAAACTGTTAAATTCGGCCGGTTATTCTCGCATAGGCACCTCTTTTTCGCCCGACATTAAAAGGGTTAGGTAGGTAGGTAGGTTAGGGTGGCAGCTAGAAGAGCTCACTTAGGCCATAATACGACCCGTTGTGGTACCACGTGAAGGATGTGGCCGCCCTTCAGGCTTACACACCCCCCCGGGTGTCAGGCAGGAGGCATCCCGATTCCGTGATGAATCGGGCGATGCGGCCGATGCTGGGTCCTGAGAGGTCGGCCAGACCGCTGAAGAACCGCGCTCCCAGTACCAGGAGACGTCTCCTCGCTAGTGCTGGGCAGTGGCACATCAGGTGCTCGACGCTCTCCTCCGCGCCCACATCGTCGCAGCTGCGGCAATAGTCGTTGAAGGGGAGGCCGAGTCTCCTGGCGTGTTCGCCGTTCGTCCAGTGTCCTGTCAGCACAGAAACTGTGGAATAGATGGAATTCCGCTTTAGTCGCAGTAATTCGCGTGTTCTGCTATGATTAAGCGACGGCCAAGTTTCTCTGGAGATCCTACAACGGCTCTCCTCCGCCCAGAGTCGGTTAGCCAGGCGAAGATACGCTTGCCTGACCATCAGTTTGACAGTCGCAAGGGGGATGCTACATTGCGTAGTGGGTGCCGGAAGTAAAGTGCCTTTCCTGGCCAGCTCGTCCGCCACACAGTTGCCAGAGATGCCGCTATGCCCAGGGACCCAACTCAGGTGAACCCTGGCATGTTCCGCTAAGCTGTTCAGAGGGGCACGGCACTTTGCTACCAGTTTGGAGGAGGTATAAATACCTTTCAAGGATTTAATTGCAGCCTGGCTATCCGAGAAAATACATATATCCGAGGGAATGGGGGGTTGCGATCGCAACCGGTCCACAGCCAGCAGTATTGCCATGGTCTCCGCTGGAAGACGCTACAGTGGTCCGGGAGCCGAGCAGTAATCCTGGCCCCCAATTGGTCGCAGAAAACCCCACACCCGACTCTATTCTCAAGTTTAGAGCCGTCTGTGAAGATTTCGACGACGTCTGGCAGTGAGCGACGGTCCTCTGACCAGTCGTTCCTGCTGGGGATCCCTATAGTGAACTTGCGCTCGAAACTAGGGGGAAGGACTATGTAGTCGGTCTGTGTCGGGGTTGGAAGATCCAGCCCGAGGATTCTAGAGTGGCCTAAGTCCGCCCGTGCCCAACTGCGTATGGCATTCAACCGTACAGCGGCAGTTTTGGCGGACTGCCTTACTAGTAGGGTCGAGGGGACCCAATTAAGTATAGCAAAAAGCGCCTTGGTAGGCGTAGAACGGATGGCTCCTGTTATGAGAGTGGCAGCTAGGCTCCTGACTCTGTCGAGCTGATTCAGGTTAGCTCGGCTAGCCGCCGCAGGCCACCATACAACAGCGCCGTAGAGGAGGATGGGCTCAACCACTGCCTCATAGAGGCATATAACAACGCGAGGCTGAAGCCCCCATCTTGCACCCACTGCCCGTTTACAACAGTAGATGGCCCTGGAGGCTCTTTTTGCCCTTTCAGCGATGTTTGCGCTCCAGGCTAGCTTGGAGTCTAGTATGAGCCCCAGGTGTTTCACCTCCTTACTCAGTTTGAGCGGGGTACCATTTAGGGCGGGAAGTCTGAAAGACAGGACCTTATATCTCCTTGTAAAAAGAACAAGATCCGTCTTTTCCGGGTTGGCTGTAAGGCCACAGGAGTTGCTCCATGAGGAGAGGATGTGCAGGAAGTGATTCATCCGCTCGAAGAGCACACTCGGAAATTTGCCAGCTATGGCCATCGCAACGTCGTCGGCATAGGCCACGACCTTGCAGCCAACAGTCGCTAGGTTGACAAGCAATCTATTCAGGGTTAGATTCCACAGGAGTGGCGACAGAAGGCCCCCTGGGGGGTTCCCCTGGTGATGACTGGTGGAGTTGATACAACGGCTGCTAAGTAGGGCCCTGATGAAGCCTACCAGTTTACTGTCAACGCCGAAATCCGAAAGAGCCACTCCTATCGCAAGAGGGCAGACATTATTAAATGCGCCCTCTATGTCTATAAAAGACACCAGGGTGTATTTTTTGTATGTTAGCGACTTGTCTATGTAGTCGACTAGGGAGTGCAACGCAGATTCAACCGACCTACCCCTTGTGTAGGCATGTTGCGACTCAGAGAGAAGGGTTGTATCGATAAGGCTCCTGATATGGACGTCGAGTATCCTCTCGAGGGTCTTCAGGAGAAACGATGTCAGGCTTATTGGCCTGAAGTCCTTTGCCTTGACGTGCGAGGTCTTCCCGGCCTTAGGAATGAAGACGACATCCACCTCCCGCCATGGGAGGTGGATGTCGCCGTCGTGCCGCCGTCCGGTCCCGGAGATTTGAAAGGCTCGAAGGAGTTAATAGCCCACGTAACCATGGTGTTATCAATGTGGACGTCCGTTAAGGACCACGAATGTGATTCCTTCGGAATTACCGCTTCGGCATAAGGGGGGTATTCCCCGGAAAGTGCGCGTCTACTAACACTTCTAGGGTTTCCCCACTGGACTCCGTCCAGTCACTGTTTGCCTTCTGAATGGTTGTGGGAATAGATGGGGAGCTGCTGAGAATCTTGCGGAGTCGGCCGATGTCAGAGACTTTTTCGATACCGCCGCAAAAGGATTCCCACGATATTCCCTCTTTGCCCGCCTGACCTCCTGCTTGAAGGCTCTGAGGTCAGATCTGTACGCGTCCCAGGTGTTATTCCTCTTGGCCGCGTTGAAAGAGCGTCTGCACGCGCGCCGTAATCTAGCGATTTCGGCGTTCCACCAAGGTGATTTTGTCTTGCCCGGGTATGCCCTAGGCTTGCAAGCAGCAGCCGAAGCACGACTGAGTGAATCAGTTAAAGCGGCCACCGCGGTCTCGATGTCTCCAGGACACAAGAGCCGCGGTGGAGATAAGGGTAAACTAGACGAAAGGGACAAACGGAAAATCTCCCAATTTGTCCTACGCTTATTGCGGAAGGGGGGTGTGGCCGGTGTACTCAGATTCAAACGGAAACTGATGTACCGGTGGTCGGAGAAGGAGCGCTCCTCCACAACCCGCCAGTACCTGACCAGGTGCCCAGAGAGCGCGTTGGTCAGTGTGATGTCCAGAACCTCCCTCCGAGTAGCGGTAAGAAATGTCGGTTCCCTACCTCTGTTTGCAATGCCTAGGTTAGTATTCAATATAAATTGAAAAAGCGACTCGCCCCGTTCGTTCTGGTCGCTACTTCCCCAGGCATCGTGGTGTGCGTTTGCGTCCGCCCCGATGATGAGCGGAATGCCTCGCTCGCTGCAGTCGCCTCCCCCAGTGGCCCGTAAGGAGGTGTAGGCCCGTGGTCGTGTGCCATACAGCTGGATACGATCCAGTACACCCGGGAGTGTATCTCAGCTGCTATGGCCACGCAATGCCCGTCGCAGTGCCTAGGAAGAAGAGAGGCATTAATGGTGTCCCTAATGAGGGTGCAGGGCCTAATTTTACCTGCGTCGTGGTGGGATACAGTCCTGTATCCATTGAGGCTGAGCCCTCGACCCGATCATCGACGATCCATGGCTCCTGGACTAGCACAACGTCCTCCCTGCTGGATGCCAAGCGGTGGAGAAGGGCAGCCGAAGGTGCCTTGGAGTGGTGGAGATTAATTTGAAGTATCCCCAGGAGCGTCGACTACCGTTGTGTCGCCGTCCTCCTTCCCAGCGAAAATGTCGTCCAGGTCGGACAGCGAGATGTTCTCGTCCTCAGGATCGACGTCGGTCCTCACCTGCAGGCCTTCGAAGAAGGCGCCAATCATCTCCGAATCGGAAACAACACTGTCGGCGCCGTCTTCGTAAGCGGTGTCGTGGACAGGGGGCGCCGCAGAAGGCCCCGGTGTTACCCCTAATAGGCTCTGCGGATCTGATGGGGACTGGTCACCTCGGTAAACCCGCTGTGTGACCGAGTCAAAGCCGTAGCTGACTACACCTTCGGTAGCGGCAAGTGGCTTGAGGGATTCCTTGTTAAGGATGATCATGACTTCCCTCAGAGAGCCACGCGGTTCACTGACCTACGCCACCTTCCAGTTTTGAGTGGGGAGCTCCGGATTGCCGGCCCGGAGGTAATGCAGAATTGCTGCTGGGTCTGATGGTTCAGCAGGAACCCAGGTCTTGGAGCGCGGTCTGCTGGGGATCTCACCCCGGGGCACCGCGCGCAGGCTGGCACCTGGCCAAACTTCTCCCAGCTTGCTCACTGCCAACCGAAACAGGTCCGCAGAGCGCTGGTCGGAGCAGGCCATCAGCTTTACCCGGCGTTGGTGCCAGCCTGCGTCCCTACACTTGGGAGGGGGACCTGGGTTCGCTGCTAGAACCTTGTCGTAGACAGACAGTAGGGTTGACCTGACTGTCCGCCATTTTCCAGCGGAGATAGCTCCGCGTGGTTAGCGTCAACAAGGGCCCATACCAAGTTACCCTTGATGACGTCGCTAAAGGTCCGACCAGACGTCGGAGCCGGTGCCGCCAGCGTCGGCCTCTTGTTGGCCTGAGTCACCTGCGGAGGTTGCTGTTGCTCCTTCGACCTCTGTCGCTTGGAGGCAGACTGAAGGGAATGAGGCGAGGCATTCTTGGTATGAATGTTTCTCCTCGCCCATTCCAATGAGGCCTGATCCCTCTCCAAAAGATTTCCCGGCGGGATCTTCTCCAGCGGTAGGCCCGCGTAGAGGGGGCGACGTTAGAGCTTGCGCCTGAAGAGGTGGCGGCGCTGTGGGTGGCAACAGGGGCGGGCTGAGCCGGGCTCTTCGCCGAAGGTCTGCCGTCCTGAGCAAGTACGGGCTTTGGGGGCAGGACGCGGTCGCCCGGCGGTTTCTGCCTGGTAGCGGACGCGTTGCCCGAAGAGGAGGGGTGGCCCTTGGAGTCGAGCTGCTGCTGCCTAGCTACTGGAGCCCTAGCTGCAGAGGCGGGTTTCCGCTCCCTTTGCGGGTTAAGTGGGCAAGTCCCCTGGGGAATCGACGTGCGCCCCCCTTTAAGGCTAGGCGCACGCGTCCCCTGTGGGTTGGGCTTGGGAATTTGGGAATTTTGCGAATTCATGGCTATTGGGTCCCCACTCGTGGCAGCTATCGCCGCCCGATTGCGTAGTCACTATAGGATCCAATGGTTATCTATGCAAGCAGTGAGGCCATGCGAAGGGTTGGCAGCTGCCCTTATGGGGTCAACTGCTCAGAGCCAGATCCAGTGCAAGTCAGGAGTGAAACTCAACTGACGCCTACGCCACCAACTCAACGGCGACGGGCATTGAACGTACCACGAGGCCTGCCAGGGTTTTAACGGGACGGAGGCAGCCGTGGCATTAGCCTGGAAGCCATTTCCACAGGGTGTCACTCCAGTGTACTCAGGTAACAGAATACCACGACCACCGGCCCAAAAGCGAACAATATCCAAACAGGAGGAGAGAGAGCGGTCCGGAGACGAAAGCAGGGTCTTATCAACCGATACGTGTATCGGGGGGAGGGTCAGGCAGGTCATTTAGCGTTACCCAGGATGCACCACGAGGATGCGACCTGCGCTACATCCCAGGGTAAAAGGGTTAATTAGCAAAGTAAATTTTGTATTTCATTCTTTTTTTCATATGTAGCGCATTTACAAAGAAAATAAAGAAACTGGATTCTTTATAATTTTTTTTTAAATTTGAATATGCTCCTTTAAATAAATCATTGAAGAACTGCAAACCAATGACTCGTTTCAAATAATTTTTTTTTCATTAACCCTAATTCCCAGAAGTGAGCCTCTCAGTCTCACTAAAGATTTCAAATGGTGATAAATCCTATACCAGAAGATTTTCGATTCCAATTTTTTTATGTAATCCTCTAATGGAATGTTAGAATTATATTTCATTTATAAATTTGACTTTTTAGACAGTTTCTACTTTTTTCAACAATTTTTTCAAAATGCAACGTAACCCCAGAAGTGTGCCTCAGAAGCTCATTTGAACAAAAACTCAAATTTACTCAGAATTCCTTGACTTCTTGTCCACCATATGGAAGAATATTTTTATTTTTCATGTTTAGGTGCATTTTTATGTGTCAAGTTCATAGTTTTTGAGCCTAGCACTCATCCAGTCAGCATGGGATGAAGTCAATTAAACTTTTTGAAAACAATGCAATAAACGATATATTCTGAAGAATTTATGCCTCGCCGATGTTAGTTCATACAGTTTATGTCTTCCAATCCCGATAAATATGTAATCAGAATATAGAAGTGTGATAGTGCTAATAATTCCCGAAATGCCATACACATGCAAAGACGGTAATCAAGGAGCTGTGGGTCCTGAATTTTTAATGTCAAGAGGGTTCATGAGAAGTTCCACGTTTTTTATTTTCTTTTTCAGCATTTATTATGGGAAATAATAGACGTTTTGACTTTGATTATGACGATATGTATTTTTGCGAAAAATGAAGTGAAAAGTAATTATCTTGGCGAAAAATCTACCACAACAAACGCAATTCAAATCCCTTCTCTCGTTTGTGTTCCCACGGCTCTTGCAGCGCCTGAAAGCATGCTATCAACATTTGTACATTTGTGAATATTGCTCCCGCTTTTAACATAAAATTTTCTGTTAGACGTCTGCAAATGGCAAAACTGAGTTAACACAGTTTTAAAAGTGAGTTTACGCACTTTGATACAAAAACAATTGTATGGGAATTTGAGCACTTAAATGCGATGTTGAATACATTTAAGCGTTAAATGCATTTGAGGCCCGGTGGAAATAGGCTTTTAGGGCCGTTTTCTCAACTTACCGATAAAGTGACCTTTAAATATTTTTGTTTTTTTTTTCAACTGCCTGATAAATATAAATTTAACAAGTCTGATTTTTTGGCAACTCTGCCCAACGATGGACGGCGCAATCAGCTGTTTGTGAAAAATTATAATTATTTTTCGGCGCGGTCAGCTGGAAGCAGAAGGAGCAGGTATAGCAAAATCTTGCTGATGCTTTTACTGCCAAAACGGGCGTATCGCGACGTTGGAAATCGTTGAGAACAAGTTTGACAGCTTGAAGCGCAAGTCCAAGCTAGAACTTTCCGCGGAGAAGAGCGAGACGTATCCGCGGTGCTGGCCCAGCAGCGATTGGAAATGTAAGCAGTGTGTCTGTAAAAATTATATCGAAGCTTTATGGGTGAAAAAGAAATAGATTTCTCACACGAGGATAAATATCCTAAATAGCTCACGTGTATGGAAGTCACATCTGAACAATGTTACCAATAAAACTATGGTAGCAATGTTAAACCTATAGTCATTTATGCCCTCTTGTTTGGTGGCAAAATGTTGAATAAAAAACTGTAGATAGCAAACTGCAACGAATGGCCTGCTTAGGTATATGTGGGAAAATGAATACAATGGCCCTACGATGGCTTTAGAGGTAATAACAGGCTTACTGAGCCTTACAGCCCTATTCTGGCGAAAGTCTGACAATTGATTTTCTATTCAACGCTTGTTAGATTTTTGATCAGAATTTTTTGTTAGCCTATTCTTACACAAATCTGACAAGCAGAAAGCTATAAAATTTCACCACAGCGAGTTGAAAAGTTATGTTTGTTTTGTTGTCACTGTGAATTGCAAATTAATAAACAAAATTTAAGTAAAGTAAGTTTTGAAAAAAAAAGCCGGCCTTGATAGCCCAGCGGGTAGCGCGCTGGCTTCTGATACCGAGCGCCCCAGGTTCGAATCCTGGCTGGGCTGGAAATAAGTTCGTCCGTTTTTTTTTCAGTAGTTTCACAATAGGCGCTTTTTGCATACAAAAAATAATTCGTGAGAGGTAACGAAATTTTTTTTATTTTCTCTGATGTAAAAGTGTAAACATGCACATGCTGCGAAATTTGAACATTTAGAAATAAGTTCAAATTAAATGTCCACTAGAAGGTATGGATTCTTTACAAATTCGACTGGTTTGATTGAGGAACAGTCCCGAGCTGAAAGCTGGGGAAAACAGCCCCAATGCACCGCGCATTGTTCAAATATTATTTCCGGCAAGACCTGCTCCTCTTCACAATTTCATTTTTTTTTAACCACCGCAACTGCACACGCTAATAATAGCTGCTCTTCCATTGCGAACACCGAAATATGCTGAAATGTTTCCAAATTTTTAACTTCAATTGCTTCTTTGCAAGTATTTTTTGCGCTTGTCAGCTCCTTCTACGTACCTGACAACTTCTCTGACAAGTGTTAGATAAAAGCTTTTCAAAAATGATCAGAATACAAAAATCTAACAATTGATAGAATTTATTCAATTGTCAGCATGGTGAGTTTTGTTAGGTTTGCCAGAATAGGGCTGTTAGCCTAAATTTATGGCGGAGCGAATTCTCGTCAGTTACATGCGTATATATGGAAGTGTGGGTGGCGGCGATGTGGAATTTAGCAACTGCATGCGACGAAAAAGTGCAATCAAAAATTTTTGAATTGGTTCAACGAATCGCTACAATCTGTTTGGAGCAATCTCGTTTTAAAATTTAGGCGCATATTTGATAACAGTAGATGGCATGGCAGATGGTGGCATCCATAACTTAATTTCTTTTTAAGTCGACTTAAGCGGTCGGCCTCGACAGTCAAGCGGGTAGCGCGCTGGCTTCTCATACCAAAGGCTCCAGGTTCGATTCCTGGCTCGGGCTGGTGAACAACTCATCTACTTCTATCGCTATCCACATGAAGGGAATGAGAATTACAAGAATCGCACAAGTACGCTCTTGGCAGGCAATGGCAAAACCTCCAAGTGTGAACGAAAAACTGCCAATCGCCGTTCGGATTCGGCGTTAAACTGTAGGTCCCCTTCCCCCCTTTCCCCATCCGCTTGAAATGTGTGTGTAACATTACTTTTGACCACAGAATTATTTGCAATTTTAGTTCTTTCGAACTTTCTTTTTGCACAGCCCACATAACATATGTCCACTAAATATTGAGACCTACTTCCGGCGCGCGCCATTTGAAAACAGACAGTTAAATTACAAATTTATTTTACTTGGTACTTCAGTCTATTGGTCATCTGTAAAAAAAATACACTTAGAGTACACTCAATGGATCATTGTCTTCGATTTTTCTCAGTGTAGAGCGAATGTCCCGATTTAGGTTTTGGCCGGTGTTTATGTCGATTTGTTTCAACTTTTGCTTGGTTCGAATTATCAACTCTGGCTCGTTCCGTGCCTCCCACCCCTTTTCATACACCATACGCTTGAGAACTGCCCAGAAATTTTCGATTGGACGGGCCTGTGGCACGTTTGGAGGATGTCCTTCTTTGGCACAAATTTTATTTTATACTCGTTCAGCCAATCCAACGTTTTTTTTCGCAAGGTGACAGCTTGCAAGATCCGGCCAAAACATGATTTCGTCGCCAATGTGATATTTGCCAATGAATTGCTTCAAATTTTGGCTAGCATTGACCGATATAAACGACAATCTTGATCGCTTTAGCTTTGTTTGTGCGAATCAATGGCGCTGAAACACCCTTCGAAGAAATGGCCACCCACACTACCACCTCTGGCTCAAATTTTGAATTGCTGGCGTAGTTTACTCCGTTTGGTTTTGTTTCGATGTTGTCAGTGTAAAAACTGTTGCCGCTTCATTCATGGTGCAAAAATGTGAAGTACAATTCAACATTAAGTTATTAATTTTTAATTCGCGAAGTGTTCACGACCAAGTGCACGGCAGCATTTTGGTATATTTTCGAGTTGTTTCGCGGAATACTTTGGTGCTCGCTTACGTTTGCGATAGATAACATTGTTCCTCTTCAAAATCTTGTGAACACCAGACTTTGAAATGCCAAACTTTCGTGCTAATTTGCGTGTTGATTGGCTAACCTTGTTTTTTGAACTTTTCAGCAGTTTTTTTCGTTCTTGTGGCACTTAATTTCGGTGGACGACCAGGTTTGACTTTATCTTCCGGTCCTTTCCCATAACGGCAATATTTCAAAACACGAAAAATTGTCGCCCAGGAGATTGGCTTCTTTTTAAACACATCCAGAATTTCCCATGTAGTGAGCCGTCCAAACAGATTGGCAACCGATTTTCTTTAGCCCAGCTTTTTCGACATTTTGAATGGAACGTAATGCGCTATTTGAGTTTGGCAGTTCAGTAGAAGCCCACTTAAGTATGAAAAGTGTATTGAGTAAGATCTGCATGGTTGCTTATGCAGTCAAATAAACCACTGAAGTTAGTCTCAATGTTTAGTGGACATATGTTATGAGCCAACTTCTTCTTGACATCGCTCCTCCAGTCTGTCCATATCTGTACAAAAAGCTTATTAAAACATTTGTTTGTATCTCATAGGTCTTATTAGACACCATCTCTTGAAGTTAACTAGAGCCAGTCTGGCACTGGGCTATATACCAAAAGCCTGGAGAAGGGCAAAGGTGGTATTTATACCGAAGGCTGGGAAGAAGGATCCGCTTCACCCGAAATCCTTCAGACCAATTTGTCTTACTTCATTTGTACTGAAAACTCTAGAGAAGGTCGTGGACAACTATGTAAGGACGACAGTCCTCTTCACACTTGTCAGCATGCATATCGGGTAGGACGCTACACTGAAACTGCTCTATACCAGCTGACAAGTGAGCTGCAGGAAAGTCTAGAAGAGAAGGAAATGGCCCTATGTGCTTTCCTGGATATTGAGGGGGCCTTCGACAACACCTCTCACGAAGTTATAGACAACTCTCTAACCAGAAGGGGCATGACATACCCTCTAAGAGGTTGGATACACAGTATGCTCGCTACTAGGTTGGTGGAGATACAGACTAGTACGGGTGGCTTAGTAATAGCGAATACAACCAGGGGCTGTCCACAGGGAGGAGTATTATTACCGCTTCTGTGGAGCCTCGGGGTTGATGACCTGTTACAGGAACTGACTAACGCTGGCCTAACGGTCCAGGGTTATGCGGATGACATCGTAATCCTGTGAAGGGGAAATTCGAAGATACCCTGCGGGATAGGATAACCTTAGGACTAAGGTTAACCAAGAAATGGTGCACAAAGGTGGGGCTGAATATAAACCCGGCGAAGACCACCATCGTACCATTCACTAGAAAATATAAACTTGACGCTCTTAGACCAATCCGTCTGGATGGGATAGAGCTAGAGTTCCAGAAGGAGGTGAAATATCTAGGAGTTATACTAGATCAGAAACTTCTCTGGAAAGGACATTTGGAGGAAACGATAAAGAAGGCCACCAGGGTCTTCATGACCTGTAGGTCCATAGCAGGCAAAAGTTGGGGCTGCACCCCGACTATTCTGAGATGGATCTACACGGCGATCGTGAGACCTATGATAACGTATGGTTCAGCTGTCTGGGTTAACAAGACCAGCCAACTAACCACCATCAAGGCGCTCAGTAGGCTACAAAGACTGGCATGCGTATGCATAACAGGGGCTATGAGAACGTGTCCAACAGCATCTATGGAGGTTCTCCTCGAACTAACACCTCTTCATTTGCACATACAGACCCAGGCGAAGAGGGCTCTTCTACGGATCGCTGATATAAATATCGGGGCTGAGTAAACGTACTTGCAGTAGACACTGCCCTCAATCACTTTGCCAAAGTGACCTTGCACAGTAACACTAACACCATAACACTTCGTTCAATAATGTGTGTGACTAACTAATTAAAACACATTTTTTTGCCAAAAATTTTTATTCATCAACATAGTCCCCTTTTAGGGAGATACAATCATTCCAACGCTTTTCCAATCTTTCGATACCGCCTTTGTAGAACGATTTTTCTTTGCCTTCAAAATAGGCGTTAGTTTCGGCGATTACTTCATCATTTGAGCCAAATCTCTTACCACGGAGCATCTTTTTGAGGTCTGCGAAGAGCCAGTAGTCGCTGGGGGCCAGATCTGGAGAATACGGGGGATGAGGAAGCAATTCGAAGCCCAATTCATGCATTTTTGCCATCGTTTTCATCGACTTGTGACACGGTGCATTGTCTTGGTGAAACAACACTTTTTTCTTCTTCATATGGGGCCGCTTAATCGCGATTTCTTCTTTCAAACGTTCCAACAACGCTATATAATAGTCGCTATTGATTGTTTTCCCTTTCTCAAGATAGTCGATGAATATTATTCCGTGCACATCCCAAAATACTGACGCCATAACCTTGCCAGCCGATGTTTGTGCCTTTGGACGCTTTGGGCGGCTTTCACCGGTTGCATGCCACTCAGCAGACTGCCGATTTGACTCTGGAGTGAAATGGTGGATCCATGTTTCATCCATTGTGATGTACCGACGCAAAAACTCCGACTTGTTGCGCGTAAACATGTCCAAACAGCTCTTTGAATCATCGATTCGTTGTTGTTTTTGCTCCGGTGTGAGCAAACGCGGCACCCATTTCGAAAACACCTTTTTCATAACCAAATGTTCGTGTATTATGGTGTGTACACTGCCTGCTGATATCTTTAGAATGTCAGCAATCTCCCCCACTTTCACTTTACGGTCGGACATAATGATTTTCAGTGTTTTTTCAACGTTTTCCGGAATAACAGCGTCATTTGGCCGTCCAGTAGATGGAATGTCATCGGTGTCTGTACGACCACGTTTGAATTCGGCATACCAATAACAAATGGTTCTTTTTGATGGAGCAGAGTCCGAATAATGTTTTTCAAGCCATTCCTGGCATTGAACAGTATTTTTTTTCATTAAAAAACAATGATAAATCAGCACACGGAATTGCTTTGAATTCATTTTTTTTGAAAACTCAAAAGTAGTGTCACTTAAAGCACTGTAACTTGTAAACTAATGGTCGGATTGACATATAATTTTGACAGTAAGCCTAAAAAGGTTCACAATTTCGAAAAAAAATATTGATTTAGTATTAGTGCCGCCATCTATGTGTCAGTCACACACATTATTGAACGAAGTGTTATTTAGTAATAATCGCGCTTACAACTCAATAACAAATCGAGAACAACACTTTTCGGAGCTTTTTCCCTTTTCTTTTGTGATTGAAGTGTAACATTTCTTCATGTTTTGTCAGTAAATTATATAACCGTTTGATTGGGGTCATCCTGACCCCAAAGGATAGCGATCGCAATTTTGAGCAAAGGGCAGACAAAAGGTCAAACAAATATCTTGTTTTATTCCAGCATTTTCAAAATACAAATACCTTGTGACCGAAAAGTTTCCGGAAATTTTAAATAAAACGCAAAATTCTTAATCTTCATCAATATTTATTTTATCTCCTTCAAAATATGCTCCATTAGAAGCGATACACATATGCCAACGTTTCTTCCAATCATCAAAACATTTTTTATAGGCGCTTTCCGGTATGGCTTTGAGTTCCCTCTGCGAATTCTGTTTTACGTCTTCTATGGATTCAAAACGCGTTCCTCTGAGTGGTAATTTGAGTTTGGGAAACAGGAAAAAGTCACACGGTGCAAGATCAGGTGAATACGGTCGCTGTTCGATGGTATTTATTGAATGTTTGGCCTTAAAATCGTTGATAATGTTGGCTCGGTGCGAGGGAGCATTATCGTCATGAAAAATCCATGAATTCTGTGGTCAAAAGCAACAACCGCCTAAGTCGAAAATTGCTATTTCGAGCAATCTCGTTTTAAAGTTTTAGCGCGTAGTGTGTTTGTTATGGGAATGCGAATAGGTTTTTATTAATAACTTTTTTTATTTTAAAGTTACAAACTCCCCGATTTTACACAAACGTAGAGCACAGTCAGGGGAACATGGTGGCATCCATAACTCAATTTCTTCTTAAGTCGACTTAAGCGGTTATTGCTTTTGACCACAGAATTATCCTTCCACAATTGAGGCCGTTTACGGCGGATATTTTCACGCAAACGTCTTAAAACAGTCAAATAATAGTCTTTACCGACTGTTTGTCCTTCGGGGACGAATTCATGATGCACCACGCCACGAATATCGAAGAAAACAATCAGCATTACCTTGATTTTCGAGCGACTTTGGCGTGGTGTTTTCGGTTTCGGCTCGTCTTTTCCTCTCCATTCCGATGATTGTTGGCTTGTTTGCATGTCGTACTCGTAGACCCATGTCTCGTCACCAGTTATGATGCGTTCCATGAAAGTTGAATCGGAATTGGCACGATCCAGCACGTCCAAAGAGACCTGTTCACGGTACTCAGTTTGAAGAAAATTCTCAACAAAATCGCAACGCACTACTGAGGTGAACTGGTTTCAACAGCTGCCGTAAACAAACTGTCTGACAGATCGCGCTCATTTTTGGCATAGTTATTAAGGACAGTGCTACCAACCTACAGAAACTTAAAATATCGAAAAATAAACAGCGCGCGAATTTTAAATGAGAATTTCCGGAAACTTTTCGGTCGCAATGTATGGCTATGTGTGTACAGTGAAAAAGTCTTCGATACGCGATTGCCTCTTTACCGCAAGTAAACATTTCTCTTTGGCAATTTCTCTTGATTGATTATTGAAATTTTAATTTTTAATTTTCGTATGGGAGACGCCCTTTGGTGGTGAATTTCTGAACCGAAATTAATTTTCTATTTTTTGTACTCGAGAATGTTATTGATCGCTGAATCATTTAAATCGGTTCAGTAGTTTCCGAGATACGATGTTTTCTCGCTTACTTAAGGGGGTATTCCGTAATGACGCGCCTTTTTCAGGTAGATTTTCAAGAATTTTTTTCTCAGAAAATATAAAAGATATTCAATTTTCGTTTTCTGCCATATATTTATACATATTTCATGTACAAAAAATAATTTTTACTGTTCGCATACACAAAAATTACGGCTTCCAGAGCGAGTTGAAATTAAGTCGTTTCCAGCGCAGGGGAAAACGGTAGACGTGATTGCAGCTGTCTCGGAAGTCTTAAACAAAAAACAAAAAAAAGTAAAAAGTAAAAAGTACGGAAATGTAAAAATATTGAAATTTAGAAAAGTTATGCAAATTAAAAAAATATATGTGATTTGAGGGTTTTTTTTTTCAAAGTAAATGTTGGATTAAGAAGAAACTACTTATTGTATAGACACAATTTTAGACAGTACGATAGCGACATGTACAGTCCCTGTTCATCGAATTATGACCAATGAAAAAATTTCGAAATTTCTACTTCCATTATCGATAAAACTAAAACTAATCAAGTAAAAGTAACAAATGAGGTATCAATTTATTCGTTGGAAAGTTTTGTACCAAGATATGTAAATTATAGTTTGCAGTTTCTAATATTTTGTTGTCCACCCTTAGCTTTTAGAACTGCCTCTATTCGTTGAGGCATGCTATCAATGCAATTGGACATCATTGTTCTCAATTGGATATCATTTTACAAAATATCTGTAATATTTTCTTTTAAAATCGCTACCGTGGGGTTTCAACCAACTATACACTTTAGATTTCAAGTATGCCCAGCACTTCTCTATCGGATTAAGATCGGGAGAATTGCCAGGCCACGCCAACACATTTAAATTTAATGTATTAATAGCGGCTATGCTTGATCGCGCTGAAACCATTACTGCTGGCGAATGTTTAATGCAGGGAACGATGCTTTCGTCTGAATACCGTTCGCACTGTCTTCTTCGCACAAATTGCTTTATTTCAGTATACGCTTCCACGCGACATTCATCGCTAAAGATAACCTAAAAATGACAAGAATTTCGCAAAAAGTGGTTAATCGGAATTATTGTTAAAAATCGCAGGAAAGAGCAAATTTAATGGATTAACTTTGGTCCAGTTGTTTTGTCTGAATGCCTTATGCAACTGTGCCCAATATAACCGCCGCTGACGCATTACTTTGGTTAAATTTGGCTATTTCACTGGACGCCTGCGTATCAACCCATTTTCGTATAAGCGACGACGCACTGTCATCAGCAACACTGATACACCATAACCCTTTAGGTCTTCTAAAATTACCCTACATGGATTATTTCGGTTCTCCAAAGCTTTTTG
Organism: Melieria omissa; assembly: GCA_963971225.1. Classification (NCBI taxonomy): domain Eukaryota; kingdom Metazoa; phylum Arthropoda; class Insecta; order Diptera; family Ulidiidae; genus Melieria; species Melieria omissa. The sequence continues at coordinate 71,573,049 of OZ020269.1, read as the reverse complement.
CACGACTCTACGGTCGGTTCTTGGTGTAGGTTTGCGAATATCGCGGCAGTTATTCCTATTAGTTTTGCAAACTGAAGGCAAGTCCTCACTATTTGAGAGTAGCTGCACTGCCCTCCTTCACCAAAGCCACAATTTGAATCTTTTTTCCACTGTTAGGTCACATTTTCTACCCATTTTGTTTCACAAGCCTTCAATAGATCCAACACGGATTTTATATAGTATTAAACCAATATAATGATGATATTTTTTACTTACTTTTCTTAGTCTTTAATATGTAATTTCATAAATGATTTTTGTTAGTTATTTCTTATTTTCTTTCACAATTTGACTATGAAATCAAAGTTATGATAACACCGACAATTGGAAATTTTAACGATTTTTCTGGTTGCCACGAGTTTACCGGCATCCACAGAGTTTTCTTTAACAGGATTTCAAAGAAAACTTTCCAATGAATAAATTGATACCTCTTTTGTTATTTTTACTTGATTAGTTTTTGTTTTATCGATGATGGAAGTTAGAATTTCGAAATTTTTTCATCGGTCATAATTCGATGAACAGGGACTGTATGTAGAATATTCAGTTAAAATTTGAAGCAACTCGGCTTAGTAGAACTGGAGATATTATGTCTACCAGTTTGAAAAACATGGTTTCGAGAAAAAGAGGATTTATGCTTTGGGTTAAGATAATTTCGGTCGGCGCGCCGACTTTGACATCCCATAACTTTCGGAATTTTCGAGATATTGGAAAAATACTTTCACAGTTTGAATTGTAAATACGTTGAAATTATGAAATTATTTCAAGCGCTTCTTTTAGTAAAGATGTTTTGCATGCTATTGACGATGATAATGACCATGAATTCCAGGATAACCTTGATCTAAGTAGCGGGATGCACGATACCTATTTTGTGTGTACAGAAGGAGATAAACTTAGAGCTGGTTTCCATGACATATTTTTGTGGTAACGTGGCGTACAAAATCATTCCTTAATTCAATTGTGAAAGATGTTGTGACGAATTGAGAAAAACAGAGGAGTTTTAATTGCGCCTAGTGAAATTTTTATGTTTTTTTGCTCCTTCCAATTTCGTAAGGAATGTATGTTTAAAACATATTTTAATTTTCCATAAAATCTTCGAAGCGGAACCTGAAAAAATTGGTATTAACACTAGAACTACCGGGTGAGGTCATTTGACGGTTTTGACTTTTAGATTAACCATAGCTCGAAAACGGTTTAAGTTATGAATCTGGTTCTCCTTGACTTTTAATAATTTGCACTAAGTTCAATATTCTAAAATTTTGCAATCACTGCGCAGATCTGTTTTCTTTTTATCATCGATTTTACCTACTATTACCATGAGCGGTCAAATGACGATTTACTACTTAGCCATAGAAATAAAATTAAAACATTCACAAAAAAATCAAAGACGGTACAAAATTTACAAGAACCTATGTTTTGCCTTCTGTTTTATATTAAATTTACAACCGAATTTTATATATTTCTGCATTTTAATGTAAAAACAAAAATGCATTATTTTACGTGTTGTGTGTGAAAGCATGACCAGAAAGCGGCGACACGAAATTTACTTTGGTAAAGTAATAGCTTCACTTTTAAAATATTTTCCAAACCTATACTTTTTTACATTCAAGAACACAAATAAATGTTGCTTTAATGCTTACTATGAAAAATTTCTTCAGATTCAACCGATTTCGTTAAAAACTCTGAATACCGTAATTTAACCGCTCACGGTAGTAGTAGCTATGAAGCCAAACCCGGTACTCCTAGTGTAAGGGACACGTTTTACATTCTAGTAAAAACGCTACACCTGGCTTCCATGGCGAGTGCTGTAACCATAAAGTCACAATCTTAGATTTTCTTATTTTAGTTCTTCTACGATAACACTGTAACTAGGCATCGCAATCCCGGGATCCCGGGACTTTTTCCAGTCCCGAAAATCCCGGGATTCAAATCCTTTAATCCCGGGATTTTCGGGATTGCAAAAGATGCTTTAAAGTTCAAATGAAATAAATTTAAAAGCACAAAAACCCAATTCCTTATCTGAGGGAGGAGGGAGGGGATAGAGGGCGTCTTTTGCAAAAGGCTTATAATTATTTACTAAGCATTCAACCAGCAAGTGTTGAATCTGAAAGATGTTTTCTCTCAGCAGGGTTTATTTGCAATAAATTTCGCTCTAGATTAGAGGGCAAAACACTTAATGCCTTAGGGCCGTTTTCTCATCTTCCCGTTAAAGTGACCTGTAGCTAAAGTGAACTTTAGCTAAAGGTCACTTTAAAGTGCCTGGTAAATATTTTCGTTTTCTCATCTTCCTGATAAATATAAATTTAACAAGTCTGATTTTTTGGCAACACTGGTCTACGATGGGCAGCACTTGGCGGCGCAATCAGCTGTTTGTGAAAAATTATAATTATTTTTGAAGGAAAAAATAAAAATTTTGCCTGGCAAAATCTTGTTGATGCTTTTACTGCCAAATGGGGCGTGTCCCGACGTTGGAAATCGTTGAGGGACAAGTTTGACAGCTTGAAGCGTAAGTCCAAGCTGGAACTTGCAGCGCAGTTGAGCGAGACGTATCGCACAGGTGGCGGCCCAGCAGCGATTGGACATGTCAGCAGTGCAAAGCAGTGAAATAGTCCAATTGGCTGTTATATTTGCCGCATTTGGCGACTCCGTACCTTCAAAAGCGTCTTCCAGTGCATGAATTTAAGAAACACGCCTATTTTCCATACCGAAAGATCTCAAATTCAAATCTCATTTCAAATTGTAATTTCATTATCAGCTTTTTTTTGTTTGTAAACAAACATATGCATGTACTTGGCACCACTTCCACTTAAAGTTCACTTTAAAGTTTAACAGGCACTCAATCCTCCCGGTAAATTTTATCGGGAGGATAGCTTAACGGGCAGATGAGAAATCGAAAATGCGTTTATCGGCCCGTTAAAGTGAACTTTAAAGTTAACGGGAAGATGAGAAAACGGCCCTTAGTAGTTTTAAGATCTCAGTTTTTAGTTAATCAAAACGCTTAACTTTTTTATCGAAATAATCGAAGTAGAACTAAAAGTACAAACAAATTAACTATTTTATTTTTTTTTTAGCAAATATGCATATATATGCACTTTATGATACATCTGTTGCAAATCAATAAGTTATGTTTAAGTGTCATTTTTGGATAAAACAAAATGTTATCAAACTGAAGTTAAATGTCAAATGAAAAACTTTTAAGTTAAACAAAATGTGATTAAATTCAAGATAAAAACTCTCAAAACTACCCCAAATGTGATTAAACTGTGTCCAATTTAGTAAAATTGTTTTATTTAAAAAATTTGTTATTTGAATCCCGGGATCCCGGGATTTGACTTTTCAATCCCATCAAAATCCCGGGATCGCAAAATGGCAAATGGGCGTAAAACATTCATTTTATGAACAAAAGCCATAGAATTTTGTGTAGTAGTACATTTGAATACGACGAATGCAATGGTGTTAATAACTCAATTTTGTCCTAACTCGACTAAATATTGAGAATAATTTCAGCCGTTTGTTTGACTGCATAAGCAAACATGGAGATGTCACTCAATACACTTATCATACTTAAGTGGGCTTCTACTTAACTGCCAAACTCAAATTACGCAATACATTCCATTCAAAATGTTGTAAAAACTGGGCAAAGTAAATCCTAAGTAGCGCCACTCTTTGACAACCAGACGTCGATTTTGTATGACAAGAACTGTCAAATTGTTGTTGTTCACGTGTAAAACTGAGCTCACCACGATGGCCGGACACTAGTGGCAGGATTGCGTGTACGTGAAAAATACTGAAAAAATTTTAGTTTCTATGAATTTCTTAAACGTAATTTAAGACGATTTTATAAAGGAATCGCTTACTTTTTATGTTGGTATAACCAGAGAAAAGAAAGCTAAATAAAATTCTCATAAATTAGTTTGTTTTTACCAAAATGTATGTTAAATTTAATTTATTTCGTTTGTTATTTGTTAATTTTTATTATTATTATAATTAGTGGGGATGGTGCACCGCGACCTAAAGATCTATTGTGCCCCCTTCATGGACTCACAGTTCATCTGTGAGCCCAACTACCGAGAGGAACTTTAGTATGTCTCCTATGCCCCTGGAGTTCCAGTTCGCACCTCCGACGAGGTATTCCCCTAGGTGCTTCTTCCGATCATGCATAAGTACAGGGCATTCTCCTAGTATGTGCATTGCAGTTTCATTTTCCTGCGAACAGAACCTGCAATGTCCGTTTGCACGGATTCCTAGTTTATTTAGGTGATAGTTCAGCCTTCGTTAATTTTGCAAAAGTATAATTCATAATTTTATGTAGGAACAAACTCTTAATACTTTAATTTTTATTCATTTATTCAGTTGCAATTGCAACAGCAGCAGCAATGGAAAAAATATACACTTTGCTTTCCACAAAGTTTGATCGCTTTTTCTTCAACTCAAAATTTATAAGTTTAACAATTTGCTAGCCTTCAATTATTAATTTCAATTCGCAAAAGCATCAATTTCCAGCAAAGCTAATACCAAATGCACCTGCATGAAAACGGCCTCTAAAGAGCTGCACCGCGTCGCACCGTCGACCATCGATTATTGTTCTTGCCGCTGTTGTGGTGAATGCTAAATATTTTGCGTTGCTGTAGTTATTCACAAATCTTTCGACCAGAATCGTCAGCTCTACAGCATGGCACAAGTACTTGTGGCCGTAGCGCATCCATCCAAGCGATGAAACTCAACAGGACTCCAACCCAAACCAACCCAAGCCACGCGTATTCACGTGAACATTTCGTGAATGAAAAATTCATCATTTTGGATGATGAATCGTACTTCACATTTTCGCACCAGAATTAAGCGGCAACGACGGTTTTTACACTGACAACATAGAAACAACACCAAACGGAGTTAAACACGCCAGCAAATAAAAATTTGAACCAAAGGTGCTAGTGTGGGTGGCCATTTCTTCGAAGGGTGTCACAGCGCTATTGATTCGCACAAACAAAGTCAAAGCGGTCAACGCTGACGTTTATATCGGTCAATGCTTGCCAAAATTGCTCCGCACAGCACAGCACCGCTTCATGTGTGTACGCGCACTAAGTGTATTTTTTTAGATGACCAATAGACTGAAGTACCAAGTAAAATAAATTTGTAATTTAACTGTCTGTTTTCAAATGGCGCGCGCCGGAAGTAGGTCTCAATATTTAGTGGACATAGGTTATGTGGGCTGTGCAAAAAGAAAGTTCGAAAGAACTAAAATTGCAAATAATTCTGTGGTCAAAAGTAATGTTACACACACATTTCAAGCGGATGGGGAAAGGGGGGAAGGGGACCTACAGTTTAACGCCGAATCCGAACGGCGATTGGCAGTTTTTCGTTCACACTTGGAGGTTTTGCCATTGCCTGCCAAGAGCGTACTTGTGCGATTCTTGTAATTCTCATTCCCTTCATGTGGATAGCGATAGAAGTAGATGAGTTGTTCACCAGCCCGAGCCAGGAATCGAACCTGGAGCCTTTGGTATGAGAAGCCAGCGCGCTACCCGCTTGACTGTCGAGGCCGACCGCTTAAGTCGACTTAAAAAGAAATTAAGTTATGGATGCCACCATGTTCCTTTGACTTTGCTCTACGTTTGTGTAAAATCGGGTAGTTTGTAACTTTAAAATAAAAAAAAGTTATTAATAAAAACCTATTCGCTACTGCTATACTACTGTTATCAAATATGCGCCTAAATTTTAAAACGAGATTGCTCCAAACAGATTGTAGCGATTCGTTGAACCAATTCAAAAATTTTTGATTGCACTTTTTCGTCGCATGCAGTTGCTAAATTCCACATCGCCGCCACCCACACTTCCATATATACGCATGTAACTGACGAGAATTCGCTCCGCCATAAATTTAGCCTAAGGCTCAGTAAGCCTGTTATTACCTCTAAAGCCATCGTAGGGCCATTGTATTCATTTTCCCACATATACCTAAGCAGGCCATTCGTTGCAGTTTGCTATCTACAGTTTTTTATTCAACATTTTGCCACCAAACAAGAGGGCATAAATGACTATAGGTTTAACATTGCTGCCATAGTTTTATTGGTAACATTGTTCAGATGTGACTTCCATACAAGTGAGCTATCTAGGATATTTATCCTCGTGTGAGAAAGGTATTTCTTTTTCACCCGATTTGTGTCAAGTGTTGCGCGTGGGCAGACGTGCCGTTTTGTGCTCCGCGGTTTATATTTTTGTTATTGTTTCTGCCCGTCCCTCGCGTGTTTAAATGTTCGTCCGACTGACATGTCCAGTTTGTGCTACGCCGCGTGCGCTAAATAATTAAATATACAATAATAATATTAATAAATAATAACAAATAATAAAAGTTAAAAATGCAAACGCAATAAAATATAATACTGCCGTTAACTTTTTCTCGCTGTCCGCTGCTTTGACCTCTGCGTTGTGTTTGTTATGGTTCTTTTTCCGTGTCTCCCTCCTCCGTCCGTATTCAGTGGCGCTACATGCGGTCTTGTTCGACACTGAGAAATTGACTGTTCTGTGGTAAAGGCATAACACTTACCACAGAGCATAATCAATTTCTTAGTGCGGCAGATCGCATTCCCGGCTACTTTCCTTGTCCTTTAACCCACCCAGGCCATGGTGCTGGACAAATTTCGTATAGCCTTCTGCAACGTGCGCGGGCTCAGGGCGAACTTTTTTGCTGTATACGCGTTTGTTAGACTTCATAAACCCCATGTAATGGCACTAAGTGAAACCCAGGTGTGTGGGGATGCAGATCCACTGGATTTCCACATCCCTGGTTACCACTTACTGCCATTATTCTCTCCTCACAGGGGTCTTGCCATTTATGTGTGCAGTAATGTTGCGTAGCAGTGCCAGCAACAATTATACACGACGGATGCCGAATTTAGCTCCATGTGGGTTAAATTCAATATCCAGTCGCACATTCTGCACTTCTGCTTTCTGTATAGAAGCCCGAATTCAGGGAGAGATTTTACTTACAACAAGTTTGATCTTCTCTCTGATTCTATTTCTCATATTTTGGAATCGTATCCGAATAGTGAAATTGTAGTTGCTGGTGATTTCAATATTCATAATTCCAATTGGCTACGCCATTCCAGCCACACAACTCCTGAAGGCTTATTTGTCGAGCTCTTTGCCGAGTCTAATAACTTGACTCAAATAGTGCATGAACCAACGCATATCCCCTGCGTTGAGGGGCAAGCTCTCAATACTATAGACCTTTTTCTCATTTCACATCATGAAAAATATGATGTTGAAATGCACGCACCTCTTGGAAACTCGGACCATTGCACCGTTTTGGCGTCTTTCTCATACTCTTCTATCCGCAATGCTTCGCCCTTAGCCCCGAAGCGCTTAATGTGGATGTATGATAAAGCTAACTGGAGTGGACTTAACGAATTTTTCGCCCACTTCAATTGGAAATTGTGTTTTCTAGATAGAAACATAAATGCCGCAGCCAAAATGGTTGAAGAAATTATATTATTGGGAATGCGGTCCTTCATCCCTAATAAGAAAATTTGCATTAAACCTAAGGACAATCTCTGGTTTAATGAGACATGCAGAATTGCTGTCAGGTCTAAAGAGGAAGCTTTCAGAGCATGGCAGGCAAACAAAAATGCCACCACTGTACAGCTGCGTAAACAGGCTAGAAATCGATGCAATGCCATTCTAAGGCGCCAAAAGTTTCTGCATGAACAGCGCCAAAGGAAAAAAGTTCTTCAATGCCAGCGTGGTAGTAAGAACTTTTGGTCATTCGTTAAGAAGGTGAAGAACCAAACATCGTCTTCAATCCCAACTCTTCTTAACAATGATAAAATCATCACTCTCTGGGTTAATAAAGCTAATTTGTTGGCTAAAATTTTCGCAGAGAATTCCTCTCTGCCCCCCAGCGATCAATCACTGCCCGTAGTCGAAAACGTATCTTGCTCTATGCCAGAAATTCATTTTCGGACACGGGTAGTTAAAAGAGTGCTTGCAAATCTCGATGTAAATAAGGGTTCAGGGCCGGACAGCATTCCAGCCCTTGTTTTGCAAAAGTGCGCTACCTCACTGGCTGGTCCATTACGCACACTTTTCAACATGTCATACACCACAGGTGTATTTCCGACATGTTGGAAGGTAGCAAATGTTCAACCAGTTCCTAAAAAAGGCAAGACTACTGACCCTGCGAACTACCGACCTATAGCAATCTGTTCGGTGCTTTCCAAAGTAATGGAAGGCATTGTAAACTTCAACCTCTTGAAATATCTGGAGCACAATAGACTGCTAAGTGACCGCCAATACGGCTTCCGAAGACAGCGATCCACGGGAGACCTTATGTCGGTCCTCACCTTGAAATGGAACCATAGCATTGTCAAAATTGATTGCCTATGGTGTCGGTAGTATCTTCTCTCGGTGGATAACGAGCTTCCTCTATGATCGCTCTATTCGTGTTGTAATAGACGGCATAGCCTCGGAAAAGCATTACCTTAGCGCGGGAGTGCCGCAGGGTTCGGTCCTTTCTCCAACCCTTTTCCTGATCTTCATCAACGACCTGTTGTCATCGACGAAGGATCCCATCTACTCGTTTGCGGATGACAGCACCATTTGTCATTCATACTCTTTCACAAAGCGTCCCAGCTCTGTGGAGATTGAGAGAGAACGGCGCCGTATGAATGACACACTTAATAGCGACAATCTCCAAGTGGGGTCAAGCGAACAGGGTCGATTTTAATCCTCGCAAGACCCAATGTTGCCTGTTATCCCACAAGCGAGTCTCCCAATATTCCAACACATCCCTGGTTATGGATGGTGTGAGTATTGCGGAATCGGCAGCTCTTGATGTTCTGAGCATGTCCATTAAGAACGACCTTCGTTGGAACGATCATATTTTTGGCGTGTCGAAAGAAGCAGTCAAGTGCCTCGGCTTCTTAAAGAGATGCAAAAAATATTTCACTCCGTCTGATCTCCGCATTATTTACACTACCTATATCCGACCTAAAATGGAGTTTAACTCGCACCTCTGGGCGGGGGCTTTAAAAACCCATTTGGAGTTCCTCGATTGGGTGCAAAACCGTGCGATTAAACTTATAGGGGACAGTAGAGCATCCAGCTCTATTGACTCCCTGGAGCATCGTCGAAACGTGGCATGTGTGGTGTTATTTTACCGATACTTTTTCGGTAACTGCTCAGTGGAGATGAGCAGCTTGATGCCATCACTCCGGGTATTCCCCCGGGCAACCCGTTTGAACACTGGCGCCCATGCATTCCACGTTGAAACGATGTACCAGCGCACTACGCACTACAGGGAAAGTTCGTTTCTGGCCCGTACAGCGCGGCTGTGGAATGGTCTCCCTGCGGATATTTTCCCCAGCACTTATGATCTCGATGGGTTCAAGGCAAGAGCCCATAAACACTTTACTCATAACCCTATCTCCTAACCTTTATATCCTTCCTGAACCAACCGAATGCTTCGCATTAATAGGGGTCATCCCCTGCGCGTTTGTTCCTGTTTAAAAAAAAAAAAAAAATAAAGCTTCGATATAATTTTTACAGACACACTGCTTACATTTCCAATCGCTGCTGGGCCACCACCGCGGATACGTCTCGCTCTTCTCCGCGGAAAGTTCTAGCTTGGACTTGCGCTTCAAGCTGTCGAACTTGTTCTCAACGATTTCCAACGTCGCGATACGCCCGTTTTGGCAGTAAAAGCATCAGCAAAATTTTGCTAGACCTGCTCCTTCTGCTTCCAGCTCACCGCGCCGAAAAATAATTATAATTTTTCACAAACAGCTGATTGCGCCGTCCATCGTTGGGCAGAGTTGCCAAAAAATCAGACTTGTTAAATTTATATTTATCAGGCAGTTGAAAAAAAAACAAAAATATTTAAAGGTCACTTTATCGGTAAGTTGAGAAAACGGCCCTAAAAGCCTATTTCCACCGGGCCTCAAATGCATTTAACGCTTAAATGTATTCAACATCGCATTTAAGTGCTCAAATTCCCATACAATTGTTTTTGTATCAAAGTGCGTAAACTCACTTTTAAAGCTGTGTTAACTCAGTTTTGCCATTTGCAGACGTCTAACAGAAAATTTTATGTTAAAAGCGGGAGCAATATTCACAAATGTACAAATGTTGATAGCATGCTTTCAGGCGCTGCAAGAGCCGTACGAACACAAACGAGAGAAGGGATTTGAATTGCGTTCGTTGTGGTAGATTTTTCGCCAAGACAATTACTTTTCACTTAATTTTTCGCAAAAATACATATCGTCATAATCAAAGTCAAAACGTCTATTATTTCCCATAATAAATGCTGAAAAAGAAAATAAAAAACGTGGAACTTCTCATGAACCCTCTTGACATTAAAAATTCAGACAGCTCTGATATTAATCAGCTGACAACTGTCACAAGTGAAATAAACATTGAGAAATGAAATAAATTTTCATAAATGAAATAAATTTTCACAAATATGAAAACGCAGACATTCCTAGACTGTTGAGAAGGAAAGCGGAGTGGTTTTCATGCAGTAGAGGGGCTACAAGAAACCATGCAAACGTATACAAGGAGAAGACGGCGATGGGTAAGCTGTGGCTGCCCAGAAATAAATGCAGAATTTGGCTTGACGAAAAAAAAATGTAACAGCTGTTGCATTTAACTCGATTCGGGTGGAAACGCTTGACAGCTCCCGAATTTAACAGAGCCCTTCACTGCAGTTAAGCGCTCAGTGGAAATAGGCTATAACAATTTCAAAGTTTGAATCTCATTTGATTTATAAAACTTATTAAATTTAACATTTTTGGCTTCTAAATATTTTTCCCGAGCCTTTAAAAAATTGTACGATATGTCGTACAAATGACCACAAGGGTTGCAAAGCTTTGTACGATATATCGTACAAATGGAAGGCAAAGGTTGCAAGTGATGTTTGCATTTTTTTAAGTTATGGTTTTGGTAACAGAATTTTTCTGTTTGCTTGAATGCCACGTATGACTAATAAAATTCGACTCTTCGACTATTTCTACTCAGAAATAACAATTACTAGACGATTTTGTGTTTTACTGGGCATACACAGATTATGTGAGGTTATATATGAGTACTTCCCACTCCCACTACGATAATAAGAATCGTCTATATTCGGTATCTTTCTACAAATCTATATGGTGTTTAGCTGATTCTGTGTTTTATTGAGGGGAAAAGGGATTTGCAACAACAATAACGGTTTTATAAGGCCTGATAAATGTGACTCAATTATTTATATATATAATTTATATAGGTTTCGATCAAAATTAAATCACGTTTTGATTTTTTGTTGTTATAATTTATGTCTTATAAAAAAACCAATGAATTGTTCATAAAAATTAAAAACCGAAAAAAAGCTTCATGCATTTTTACTCCTTTGCGGACCATTGTACGATATATCGTACAAATTTGATTGAGCTGTAATTCTCAACCTAAATTATATTTTTGATATTTTGTTGTATTTTATTGCTAAAGTGTTCAATGAGAGTCAATAGTTTGAAACAAAAATTTGTATCTCAAGAAATGCGGAAATTGGCCGGAAATCGAAAATCAATCTAACAATCAGAGCTTCCGGTTAGGGACGCGACAAATTTTAAACACCCATACAATTTTTTGTCCGATTTTGCCGGGAACCGATTATTATAATTTCTTAACTAGAACAATGCAACTATTTAAAAACTGACAGGTACTTGCATTTGAAAAGTTTGTCCACTAATGACAACAACTAATAAGGTTTGTTGAAAACAGACGCGACAATAGGATACAGGAAGAAGCAAACTCAAAAAACTTCCGTTCTTCGAACTCCGCTTTCTCTCGCTTTCTCTAATATATAAGATTGTTATTAGTAAAAAACTTTTACAATACAGGAAAAATATAATATTACTTGAATAAGCTAAAAACGCAAAGAAAAAATGTGCATATAATTCGTCAAAAGGCTCATACAATTTTTTTTGTCTTTTACAGTAGTATATTTCGGTCAAAAATTAAAAAATTAAAAATTCTTTTACATTTATAAAATATAGATATTTAAGCTTTATTATTGGATAATAAAAAGTTTTTCTGAGCAATTTGAATATTTCACTCGTGGTGGACCTTTTTTGGGAGATGCCCATTTGTGTTTGTAAGGCTCAAACAGTTTTTTAACACCCTTTTCGCAGGACCCACAGCTCCTTGATTACCGTCTTTGCATGTGTATGGCATTTCGGGAATTATTAGCACTATCACACTTCCATATTCTGATTACATATTTATCGGGATTGGAAGACATAAACTGTATGAACTAACATCGGCGAGGCATAAATTCTTCAGAATATATCGTTTATTGTATTGTTTTCAAAAATTTTAATTGACTTCATCCCATGCTGATTGGATGAGTGCTAGGCTCAAAAACTACGAACTTGACACATAAAAATGCACCTAAACATGAAAAAAAAAATATTCTTCCATATGGTGGACAAGAAGTCAAGGAATTCTGAGTAAATTTGAGTTTTTGTTCAAATGAGCTTCTGAAGCACACTTCTGGGGTTACGTTGCATTTTGAAAAAATTGTTTAAAAAAGTAGAAACTGTCTAAAAAGTCAAATTTATAAATGAAATATAATTCTAACATTCCATTAGAGGATTACATAAAAAAATTGGAATCGAAAATCTTCTGGTATAGGATTTATCACCATTTGAAATCTTTAGTGAGACTGAGAGGCTCACTTCTGGGAATTAGGGTTAATGGAAAAAAAATTATTTGAAACGAGTCATTGGTTTGCAATTCTTCAATGATTTATTCAAAGGACTTAAAAAATATTTTGACCACATGTTTTGAACAAAGAAGCAATATTGACCGGAGCATATTCAAATTTAAAAAAAAATTATAAAGAATCCAGTTTCTTTATTTTCTTTGTAAATGCGCTACATATGAAAAAACGAATGAAATACAAAATTTGCTTTGCTAATTAACCCTTTTAGTGTCGGGCGAAAAAGAGGTGCCTATGCGAGAATAACCGGCCGAATTTCACAGTTTTATGTTACCTAATGTTAGCAGAGAAATATAGCCTACCGAAAAATCTTGATAGTAAATTTTAAACATGAACATCAGATGAAGTTTTTTAGTTTGTAGCTTACACCACTTACACTGTGAGAATAACGCACTCAATAAATTTAATTCGTTACAGATGACAATATATGGACCGTTTTAAACAACTAATCATTTGCATCTCAATTAACGAAAACGTTGGTTCACCAAGCGTCGAATATATCTTCATATTTTTCATACACACTTCTTAAATTTGGGAAAGTGTGGAATGCAGTAAATTTCGTTGATTAATGTGTATAAACCAATCCACAGTCCATTAGACTGCTGTACCGAAGATCGTATTATAAAGTGAAATTATGTCTACCACAATGCGAACAACACTACAAACGGTTCCTGAATCGATCCCTGCTGAACATGTGTCCAACGATTCAACAGCGTCTTCTGTCATCACAACAAGTTCTTTAACGCCTACTACATTAACAAACGCCCCCCAACAGTATACCATAAGTAGTTCAGTGCATTCAGTCAAGGAACAACAGCATGATTCGGCAAACGCCAATGTAACAGCACTACCGCAAACAACAGTTGTCTGCACGACAACTACCCCTATTATATCCGCTGTTAGCACAACTGCAACATCAACAGCAAATACAACTCAATTGCAGTTACATAGTCACCAACATCACCATCACATAGTGAGCAATGCCACAACCGAAAGTGGACGTGCGGCTGTTAACGCATCTACAAATCCGTCGGTTGCAAGTCATCACCAGCACCATTCGCCGGGAGTAACCGGAGGTGGCGCTGGTGTTGTGCCTGTGATAAATAAAAACATTTTAGCTTCGCATTCAAATTCTGCCACAATGAAGCAGCGGACTACGTCATCAAAGGTAAGTTTAACTATGTTTTAAGCAACATCGGTTAATGTCATCGTCTATATTGCCTTAATTAATCAAATAACTTTAAACAATTTTCGTTCATAAACCAGCTATTTGATTCATTTTGCGTATGTTGACGAAATCATTGTGTTCATGCAGTCTTATGCCAAACCAATATGTGTATGTGTGTATTTTTTTTCTCACCCGCTTTTCCATTTTTATGTCCCAAACATATTGACGACCATATTCCATATCAAATGTAGAATCACAACGTTTATATAAATAAACCTCAGCCGACCACAGTAGTCGCTGTCGCTAACCTTAGGAACAATTTTGTTTGGCAGCGGATACACCAAATACTCATAATTAGCAGCACCACAAGTTATTACAAGTTTTACAAGTTATTACACTTTGTTATTTGCTTTAAATTGATTGCAGATCGATCAAATAAATATAAAAGAACTTACTACAATTCATGGTTTGGCGCAAGATAAAAAGATCTGGTACTATTACTGCCGCTTTCATTGTAATCAAGTATGCAGCTGCACCGCGACGGTTGAAGCCGTTATCTTGTAGTTGTGTGCGGTATCACTTAGTCTTCAATGTGTTCGGGCGATTGTCATAATCAATTTCCTCACAATTGTGTCTGCATTTGTATTGGTTATATTTTATTAAAGCTTCATATAAACTTTAAAAATCTTTAAAGACTGCAAATTTTGCCGTTTGAGGTGGGAAACAATTGTTTTATCAGAGGATATCTTAAAAATGGCTTGAGACTTTATAAAAGTAAAAAGCAGTGTCAACCATTTTCTTAGGTGTTATATTTTGGCAGCCGCCGTAGCTCAGCTGGCTTGAGCGTTGGGCCGCGAGTCAAATGCGACGCTCGAACCCAGGTTCGAGACTCCGTTGATGCTAACTCCGAAAAAAAGGAAAACTATAATTTTTCATTCGGCGGCTGTCCTCTCAGCAGGAAATAGCAAACCTCTGAGAGTAAAATTGCTATGAAAAAGCTTCCAACTCGCCGTTCGGAATCGGCATAAAACTGAAGGTCCCTTCCAACCTTGTAAAAATTCGCACGCACAACATGGATGGTTGCGGGTAGCTAGGCCTTAGTCGCGGTATCGGGCTGTCGTGCCAGTCAATTATTAAATTAATTATTCAAAGTGTGTTTGGATACGATGATGATTATGATGGTAATTAATATTCAATAGAACGAAGTTACTTATTTTAATGAATTCTAAATTATTTAATTAATGATTAATCTATATCTATCTATACTATTATAAAAAAACAAGTGTGACGTTTTTTGAGTCACAATCAGGCAAAAACCACTGAACCGATTTAGATAAAATGAGCATCAAACATTTTTTTATCTGGGGGAACGGTACATAGGCTATATGAGAATGACCACGCCCCCTTCTTACGCCCACTATGGTAACAAAACTCATCTATGGTATGCTTTTGTAAGGCAGGGGATACTACGGTGATGATGTTTTTAGATAGATTGACCGAAAATAAATCGAAAATGAGGAATACAATTTTTTGATATTTCGCTTCGCTTTTGAGATATCGAGGTTCAAAATTTTATATTGCCATATTGTGTACACCTGACTGTTGCCTGATGTGGTGGTGACTCCCATGAGGGTTATTTTTTTAGTGCCCGGCCGAAGGCCGGCCACCAGGGAAAAACTTATTACCAACAAAACTATGGCTTGGAACTATGGATTTGAACAAAAAACAGTCAGGTGTGCACAGTAGCTGACTGTTGCCTGATGTGGTGGTGACTCCCATGAGGGTTATTTTTTTAGCGCCCGGCCAAAGGCAGGCCACTCGGGAAAAACTTATTGCCAAGAAATCTATGGCTTTCGAAGCGAGATATCGGAAAATTGTATTCTTCATTTTCGACTTAAGCAACAAAGGTGAGGAAAATGTAAAGGGAACCGAGAGAGTAAGCGCGAATTGAGGTACACGCATAGATTCGATGGTTTTGGGCTTTATTCTCATTTCGACAACAACACGCAATGTTGTTGCTTTCCGCAGCAAGCCAGCTTGGCTTTACTCGTGCACATTGAAATGGTGGTTGATTTGGCAAAGCGATCGCCAAGGCAAATTCAATAGGTAGTTGCAGCACCAGAACTGATTAAACCTTTTTCTCTAATAATTAGCACAACATTGTAGCAATAGTTTTCCACTTATCACTTTCTTAAAGCTTCTTGGTTGTTTCAAGATTTAACACATATATTTATTTTCATTGTAGCCATTTTTACTTTCTACAACTTCTATTTTACAAGCAGACCAAAAGATCTTATAAAATCCATTGAATTTTGTTTTTTCCGTAGTGCTACCACCTTATTTATGCGCCTTGGCGATCGCTCAATCAATTTTTCTATGAAATCTTTGCCTGTCCATTTCTTGTTCTTGTTTGTAAAAAAGCAAGCGGAAAGTAAGCACGAGCCATCACCAACATGCAAGCGGCACATCACTTTGTTGCCCAACAACAACAACCACAGTGTGTGGTGCGTCACTGTTTCATACAACGCTCTCACAGCTTCTCAGCTTACGCTCTGTGCGTTCTCGTCCCCTTTACTGCTACCCCCGCACCAACAAACTGGTCCTACCGCTGGAACCCGCAAAGAACATTTTCTTTACACCAGATGTGCATTCTGTATACACCTAATTCTGTTTTTACACGGTCTTTTTACACGGTTTTGATTTAACACAGTTTAAAAATAAAAAATTTTTTAATATTTCGTGCTAAATGGAATAAAATCGTGTAAAAAAATTAAAAAATTTTTTATTTTTAAACCGTGTTAAATCTAAAACATGTAAAAGAAGACCGTGTAAAAACAGAATTAGGTGTATTGTTTGTTCTGTGCTATTGTATAATATAATTGGCCACGCCCACTTTTCGTGCCAACTAAACTAACAAAATGAAGCTACGGCACATGTCAGTAGGTAGGTAGGTAGGTAGATGTGGCGGCCCTTACGAGAGCACACGTAGGCCAAAATAGGCCCATTGTGATGCCACTGGATCGTTATCCCCTTCAACTTAGTAGGTCTCAAACCAACCTGAACAGTTAATGAAGCGTATTAGGCCTTTGGTGTCGACATTTGATATATCGGCTAGGTTGGCGGTGTAGTAAAAACCTAAGTGTTTTTTGCGAGTCCTGCAAAGAGCAGGACAGGTGCAAAGGAAGTGTAGAATGGTTTCTTCCTCTTCTACGTCTCTGCAGCTCCGGCAGAAATCGTTGGCTAGATGGCCCAGCCCTAGCCTTCTTGCGTGGCCACCGAGGATGCAGTGCCCAGTGATTACCCCAACAACAGCCCTGAACGCGCCTGAGGTTTAGCATACTTCTGGTGCGCATCCAGTCCAACTTTGGCCAGATTTGTTGCGCTGTCTTGCCTGTCTCCGAGGCCGCCCAGGCGATGTTGGCGGCTTTAGTCACGGCCTCCTCTAGCATCAGCTTGCAAGTGCTTAGCGGGACACCCAAGCCAGCAAATTCTGCGGATAGCCCTTTGGTTGTGCCTAGTCTGGCCAGTTCGTCCGCCCTACAGTTCCCCGGGATGTCTCTGTGACCTGGGACCCATAATAGGTGTATGTTAAGCTGCTCAGCCATCTCGTCGAGAGATCTGCGGCAGCTGATCACTGTTTTTGATGTTAGGACATGAGACCCTAGGGCCCTGATAGCCGCTTGGCTGTCAGAGAGTATGCTTACATCAGGGCTTAGCTTCAGGGCGGCTTCAATGGCCGTCACTTCCGCCTGGAACACACTACAGTGGTCCGGTACTCTAAAGGAGTAGTCTATACCCAATGAGTCCGAAAAGACGCCTGCGCCGACCGCTCCATTTAGCTTGGAGCCATCGGTGAAGACCTGACATGAGCTACCTGTTAGTGGTGTTGAGCCGTCCTCCCAGCTGCTTCTATCTGGGATGGTACAGAGGAACTTCTTGTTGAAGAGAAGTTGAGGAGGAGAGTAATCGAGTTCTCCAGTTTGTCCTAAGAGAGAGAGAATCCTGCTATGACCCGTATTTGATTCCGACCAATGGCCGAAAGCACGAAGTCTTCGGCTTGTAATTGCCGCCGACTTTTTGCAATAGAGGTCTAGTGGGATGAGGTGAAGTAAAACTTCTAAGGCTGAGGTTGGGGTAGTTCTTAGAGCGCCTGAGATGATGACACAGGCTGCCCTTTGAACTTTCTGAAGGTGTTCGAGAAGTGTGACTTTTTCTAAGGCTTCCCACCAAACCAAACACCCATACGTTAGGATAGGTCTAACTACGGCGGTATAGACCCAGTATGTTAGATTTGGTCTTAGACCCTAGGTTTCACCCAGTGCCTTCTTGCAGGTGTATAAGGCAACCCTTGCCTTTTCCACCCTATGGAGGATATTTGGTTTCCAACTTAGTTTCCTGTCAAGAATGACTCCTAAGAATTTAGCCTCATTCCTATATGGGATTGCTGTGTTGTTAAGTTTTAGAGGGGGTATGGAAGGTGGCTTGTACTTCCTCGTAAAGAGGACCACTTCCGTTTTCCCGGGGTTGATTCCTAGCCCACGACATGTTGCCCAGTCGTTGACCTTGTTTATCAGTACTTGCATGAGGTCTCTGATCGAGTGAGGAAACTTTCCTGAGACGGCGAGAACTATTTCGTCGGCGTAAGCAGTCACCTTGCATCCACCCCCTCCTAAGGACTGAAGTAGTTCATTGACCACAAGGTTCCAAAGGAGAGGGGAGAGGACCCCACCCTGTGGGGTACCTCTACTCACCGCTCTTGAGATGGACGATTCACCCAGTTCAGCGCAGATAACTCTGCTACGCAGAAGCTTATCCACCCAGTTCACCAGGCCACGCTCCACCCCAAGCCCGGCGAGTGCGTCAGTGATAGCCAACGGTTCGACGTTATTAAAAGCTCCCTCTATATCCAGGAAAGTTGCTAACGTGTATTCTTTGTAATCAAGAGATTTCTGGATCGTCTGAGTCAGAGAGTATAGAGCAGTGTCTACGGATTTACCCTTGATGTAGGCATGCTGGTTGTTTGAGATGAGGTCATGCCTTATAGTTAGACGTAGCCAGTAGTCTTTCCAGTGTTTTCAATAGAAAAGAGGATAGACTAATGGATGTGAAGTCCTTAGGATTAGTGTAAGAGTTCTTACCCGCTTTCGGGATGAACACCACCCGAACTCTGCGCCAGTTTGCTGGAATGTAGTTCAAGCTTATACTGGCTGAAAAGATTAAATTGAGGAGCCTAAAGGTTGACGGTCCAGCGTTTGTAGCTGTGCTGGGAATATGCCATCTGGTCCCGGTGATTTAAATGGAAGGAACCCTGTGATATCCCATTTTATTTTGTCCTCCGATATGAGGTTGTCTACATTAGCGACCCTATTCGTGTCTATCTGGTCTTCTGCCAGCGAGTTGAGGCTGGTCGGAAAGTGAATGTTTGTGAGAGCTCGAGTGCTTCAGCTTCTGAAGATGTCCAAGAGCCATCTGGTTTTTGTAAAGCACTTGGAACAAATGGTGATGAGGCTAGTATTTTCCTAAGCCTAGAAGTCTCGGAGACACTTTCAATGTTGCCACAGAAGTCGCTCCAAGAGCTTCTCTTAGCATCCCTAAGACATTTCTTGTAGGACCTGAGTTAGTCCTTGTAAAGGTCCCAGTCTGTTGCAGTTTTGGTCCTCCTCGCTCTATTGAAGAGTCTCCTGGAGGTTTTTCTGAGCCCCCCAAGTTCTTGGTTCCACCAGGGCGGTTTGTATTTCCCCCTTGGTACAAACAAGGGGCTGGCAAGGTTTTGTGCCTTTGAAAAGGCCGATGTTAAGTGATCAACAGCCGTCTCTAACATCGCGTGACTGTTGATTTCAGTGATTTGAGTCGCATTGATGTGTCTGTCTACTGTGCGAACGAACAGATCCCAGTTCGTTTTTCTAGGATTGAGGACAGGTTTGGTCTTCTGAGCGCTGCTTCCAAGAGCAAATTCAATGTACCTATGGTCAGAAAAGGAGTGTTCACTAGAAACTCTCCAATTCCTAACCCTATCGGCTATAGTTACAGAGGCAAGGGTGAGATCTAGGACCTCTTCTCTGTTTCTAGTAACAAAGGTTGGTGTACGCCCTATATTGCATACTAAAAGGTTGGTGGTAGATAAGTATTCAAAGAGAGACTCACCTCTATCGTTAGTATCCGTGCTGCCCCATATGCTATGGTGAGCGTTTGCGTCGCATCCAATAATCAGTTCGATGCTGGATTTGCGGCTTCTTTTGCCAGCTCTTTGAGAGGATTTGGCGGTGGAGGCTCTGGGTCGTCGTGAGCCATATAACAGGAGGCGATCCAGTGGCACTTGCCCTTTAGTACCAGGGAGATGGAGACTAAATCATCGTTACTGAAATTTGGGAGCAGATATGCATTTAGTGATTTTTTCACTAGGATACAGGATCTGGGTCTACCTGCATTATGAGCATGGACCACCCTGTAGTTGGTCGCTCCCAATCCACAAACCTTGTTGGCTACAAGCCAGGGTTCTTGGATGAGAGAGATGTCGTCGCCCCCCTTAGAGAGGCGTAGGAGTAGTGCGGCCGAAGCCGCTTTAGAGTGGTGGAGGTTTACTTGAACTACTCTGACCATGGTGTTTTTCGTTCAGCTTCGCTTCCACCACAGTGGCGTCAAGGTCGTCATCGGTTTGGAGAAGCTCGGACTCTCTCCAGAAATTCCCAAAAGCCGTGGCCATATCCGATCCCGAAGAGGAGATCGAAACTGTTCGGGATAGGCGACGTAACGGCTTAGGGGAAGATGGCTGGTCGTCCATCGCCTCTTGTGTGCTGGTTGTGCTGGCCGGCAGCCCCTGCAGGCCACCTTCGCCGGGAATGGTCGTGGCTAGTAACCCCTGTGGGCCGCTTTCGCCAGAGTCGGTGCTTACGTTGGTCACGGTTTGCTCATCCTTCTTGTACACTTTTAGTTTAATCCAAACCCAAGGCCACAACACCATTGGACTTCGCTAGGTGCTCAAAGGATTCTTTGTTCACGATAATGGTGGCACAACGAGATCCCCTGAGCTCCTCCAGTTTGGCCATTTTCCAATTGTGCGTGGGAAGTGCCGGGTTGGACAGCTGTAGTGTCTCGAGGACTCTTGCCGGATCCGCGGGTTGCATTGGGATCCAGGCTCTAGTCCTAGGTCTGCTGGGGATAGATTCCCTGGGCACCACTTCAAGTTTGGACCCGGCCAGATTTCTCCCGTCCTGGAGATTGCCAAGCAAAAGAGATCCAGAGCCCTTTTTCTGCGCACGTGACCAGTTTTACATGGCCTTGATGCCAGCCACACATTTGGTATGTGGGCACGGGGCCTGGATACTCCTTTATGACATCCAGGAAGATATCGGCTAGGAAATCCTCCACCAGCTTCCAGTTGGTAGGGGATATGCTACCGTCGCACAGTGGGGTATTTGATGCCCAAAATGGCGATTAATTCAAAAAATGAAATTCAAATATCTTGATAATATTTGGTATGGGGGAAAAGTAGATAAAATTGTGCGTCACTGGGTGAAAACATAAATGATCTACATTTAACGGTATTGTCACAGTGCACTTTGCAAAATGCATATTTGTTCATTGCTTCGTTGTGTTTAGACCCCCTTACGCATTTGCCAGTGATTTGAAGTGCTTTTTTTAATATCATTCTTGCAAAACTTAATTTTTTTAATATGGAACCTTCAACCTCAGGTATTGTACTAATGTTTAAACAAAATTATGTTTGTAGAATATGTGTATTAATAATTTATAAACATTTGTTAGTTATAGTCTTAAAAATGTACATATTTAAAGGATATAGGTAGACATATAGTTGCTTTGGCTGTGAAAGGCCGTAATAATTTTATATGATATTTGACTACTATATTGCAAAAAATTAAAGTGCACTTTTGTGCATTTTCTGAAATATTTAAGTTTTAGTGCTTCAAAGTCAGTGCCACATTTTGTGATTTCGCTTGATCTTCATGGAGTAATGAATGTTGTTATCATGTGTTTCTGTTTTGTTTTTGTTATTCTTCTGCAAGGCATTACAAATAAGGCACTGAGACTACTTCAACTCAAAAGTGTTACTTATGCGGTGCAACTAGAACACAATTCAACTTAATTGACGAAATGATTGCAAGAAATGTTGAAACCACTAATCTTAATTTTGGACTGTCAGTACTGCATGGTTCGATACGATTTTTTGAATGCCTTCTTCATTTATCGTACAAATTACCAATAAAAAAATGGCAAGTAAGGTCAGAAAACGAAACAAAAAAAAATATTCAAAAGGGATTCAGAGAGAAAGCAGGTTTGATTGTTGATCAACCGAAACCCGGAATCGGCAACTCAAATGATGGAGATACGGCAAGAAGGTTCTTTCGAAACGTAGAGCTATCGTCTGAAATCACGAATGTTGACTGGAACTTGATAAAAAGGTTGCACGTTATACTGATAGTGGTTTCTTGTGGCCATGAGGTAGATATTGCAAAGTTTCGAAATTTCGCACATGATACTGCGGGATATTTTGTATCAAAGTATCCATGGTGCAATATTCCACCTACAGTGCACAAATTTCTAATTCATGGGTCAGAAATAATACCCCACGCTCTGTTACCAATTGGCCAATTAACTGAGGAAGCTCAAGAAGCACTGAATAAAGAATTTAAAAAATACAGAGAACATTTTACACGCAAGACTAGCAGAGAAAAACCAATCATGATATTTTGCATCGATTTCTTGTTGCTTCCGATCCAATTTTATCAAGTTTAAGGAAACTTCCTAAAAAAAGATTCAACACCTACCACTATCAGCTATTGAACTTTTAAAATCACCATCTGTAAAAACTTCAACAGATAATACTAATTTCCAGTCTGGTAATGATATTGCGTTTGATGATGATGATGATGATAATGATGATGATGATGATGATGACGATGATGATGATAATGATGATAATAGCGATGACATTTAATAATTCTAGTATGAGAAGCCCAAAACATGAAATATTTGCTTAAATTGAATAAATTTAATAAAAAAAACAACAACAACAATTTTTGTTTTTCAATTTGTCTTATATATCGAGCCCTTCCCGCGTTTTTATCGTATGAGCCAAAAACCAAATTTTACAGGAGACGTTTTTTTTTGTTTTCTCTGCATTGGCACAACAAAGCTGCATGATTTTTGGCATACACACTTTATTTAGGATTACACACTTGGAATAGGTTATTTTAGTAACTTCAGCAAAGCGCAACGGTGTTATTTTGGACATACGATAATTTGTGCGGGCACTATTATGAGCGATTCAAATATTGCAGTGGCACATACGATAAACTCGTTTCTAAGTAAAAAAAGAATGTTGTCCTTGGTATAATGTATTTTCATTTAATAAAGTGGTGAGGTGGACCAGCGATATGCTTAGTAGCAGAAGGGTTCACTCCAGCCTAGGCTCGTGCTCGGTGAGGAGGTTAACCACAAGGGGCACACCTCAGGGGGGCGTCCTTTCGCCTCTGCTGTGGCTGCTTGTGATAAACAACATCCTCGAGATCTTCGAATCCAGGAGGCTGCGAGTAGTAGCATATGCGGACGACGTCACTATCCTGATCCCTGGAAAATTTCTTTCCACCATCAGTGATCTCATGGAGTCTGCCTTAGAAGAACTCTCTAGGTGGGCAGAGCACAACGGTCTAGGAGTTAACCCCTCAAAGACGGTTATGGTACTGTTCACCCGGAGATACAAAATACCGGAGTTTAGGCTGCCGAAACTCAGCGGCATCACTATCACCCTCTGACCCGAGGTGAAATACCTTGGCACCACACTCGACTCCAAGGTTTCTTGGAGACGCAACGTGGAAGAGCGGGTGAAGAAGAGCCTGAAAAAGTGGGGATTGCGGCCGAGCATTGTCCACTGGATGTATACAGCGATCATTCGGCCGATCTTATGTTACGGAGCCATTGTCTGGTGGCCGGCTACGGACACCAGGTCCTTGGCGACGCAACTGATGAAGGTGCAGAGACTGGCGGCTATGGGAATAGCAGGAACCGTCAAAAGCACCCCCCAGGCAGGCCTAGAGATGATTCTACATCTCCACCCAATAGAGCAGTTCATTAAGTGCTGTGCCGCTAAAGGCGCTCTCAGGCTGAGAGAGGCCAACTTGTGGAAAGAGCACGCTTATGGACACTCTGGGATCCTAAGGTCATTTACGAGGCCAGGTACGGAACATCAATTAGATTCCTGTACGGACTATCTGATTCCATACCTGGATTTTGAGTCGCGCGCACTTACCTCCTTTCCCTCAAGGGAAGAATGGGGACTCACAAGTGTGACAAGAGACGCCTCCATCACCATCTTCACAGATGGTTCCAAGATGGAGGAAGGTACAGGAGCTGGTCTCCACTCAGATGTACTAGGGGCTCAACGGTCTTTCAGACTCCCGGACCTCTGTAGCATCTTTCAGGTGGAGATTTATGCAATCTGGAAAGCTGCTGAATTAATCCGCGACAGCGGATTATCACCCACGGATATCACAATCTGTGTGGATAGTCAGGCAGCCCTTAAATCGCTGGAATCAGCGACTGTGAAATCAAAGGTAGTGCAGAGTTGTCGCACTGCACTTCGCGGCATCGGACATCATCGAGTCACTCTCTGCTGGGTTCCGGGCCACTCTGGAGTGGCAGGAAACGAGGCAGCGGATGAGATGGCAAGAAAGGGGGTAGCCCTGCCTCTCACCGAAGTGGATAACTCTGTGCTCCCTCCGATATCTGCCCTGTATTTGCGTATTGACAGGTTGAGCAAAACTTACATCGAGTCCTCATGGCGGAGCAGAACTGATTGCAGTACCTGCCGGGCAATATGGCCTTCCCTTTCCGTGAGGAAAACACGATTTGTACTGTCCCTGCTCTATTAAGCAGCTTGTTGGGGTCATTACTGGACACTGCGCCATTGGATCTATGCTGGTCAAATGGTGCCTCTCGTCCAGTGATGTCTGCAGAAGCTGTGGAGATGAGGAAGAAGTGGAAACGATCCAACACTACCTGTGCCACTGCCCGGCTCTGCAGGAACGCCGACTCCGTACCAGGTTCCTGGTAGACTTGGCCTGCGCAGCAGTAGTTGAAATATCGGATCTACTCTCCTTCATCAAGAGGTCGAATTGGTTTGCTCCGAACTGAGAGCCACTGGTTAGCTCCGGAATCTTCCATGAAGGGATTCACAATGGGCCATTTTGGCCTCCGAGTGGAAGTGCTGCCCTTGGGACCCTTCCCTACCTAACCTAACCTATTAAATACAAAATAATGTTACTTTCAGATTGAAATAGTGTAACTCATAGTGATATAGTGTAGTTTTATATAAAAAATAAAAAAAATTTCAGAAAAAATTAAATACAGTGGACGTCCAATATAAAGAATCTTATCGAAATTTAGAATCGATCGAAATTTGTTTTTGTTTTAAACCATCCTTCTTAAATAAATCTCACATATTGAGTTTTAAACCTTCTTCCTGTCCCTTGGGTCTATTTGACCCCTGGCGGAATTAAAAAAAAACGGTTGAGCGGCTTTGTGTACTCGTGTACTTGTGTTATTTAGTGTTAATCGCGCTTACAACCCAATAAAAAAATCAAGAAAAACACTATTCGAGGCTTTCCTCTTTTCTTTTGTGATTTATGTGTAAGATTTCTTCATGTTTTGTCAGTAAATTATATAACAGTTTGATTGGGGTCATCCTGACCCCAAAGGACAGCGAAAGCAATTTTGAGCAAAGGACAGACAGAAAGTAAAAAAATATCATGTTTTATTCCAATATTTTCAAAATACAAAATGGCTAATGTGAAAAGTCTTCGATGCGGACTGCTTCTTTACCGTAAGTAAACTTTTCTGTCTGAACATTTTTCTTGATTGGTTATTGAAATTTTAATTTTTAAAAGAAAAACGCCGACCGAAGGCAAAATAAATCCTGTGAAAATGATCAGCAATGCATACAAACAGAATTTGAAAATATTGGTAACTTGACGTAAATTTGAAAGTTTTAACGTAACAAAAACAATTGAGGTACCGTTCACTTGACGAATCCAAACATTCATTGTTATTGTAAAGAATGTGAATGCTCAAACAAAAACAATTGGAAGGGTGAAAAACAGCATAAATATTCGTTATATCGAATAGCAAATTTCACTTTTGTTCTTAATATAGAACCAGCAATGGAGAAAATTTGGCCGTACGTTAAATCCATAATTCGTTAAATGGAAAGTTCGTTATACTGGACGACCACTGTACTGTATTCGTCATATGTTTTGACTAGCACATCTTTTATCATTCCATCAAATTTTAAATCTAAATAAAGCCGATAGCCCTAGTAGCTAGCGCTTTTGTATTTTATTATAATTTTAATTGCAATAAAATTTAATAACTAACTAACTAACTAAATCTAAATATTCGTGAGCCAACTCCGCCGTCCGCCTGATTTTCAACTCTTTTTGGCAAATTCTTATTTCTCCTTCCCCGCTTTCCTACAGAAATTTCTGGTTCTTCATTACAACTTGTATCGCTGTCACTATAAGGGACCAGCGTTGATAATGCCTTGCGGTTTGGGCGCTGAAACAGAACATTTTTTTTTAGAACTTTTATTTATTTTTTTCTTTACTTTTTTTGTTATCAAAGCATTAACTTAATTATTAGTTTTTTAATTTATCATCAAATTACTGCACCTCAATTTACTCAATACGTAACTACGAACAACTGCACACCTATTTTTTATAACACGCACGTCACACTGCAAAGAATTAAGAAAAACACCTTTTCCTGCAAATAGGCCATTGTTCACCTTCAACAATTATGTAATATTCACTTTTCACTATTAAAATATTTTCAATTTTACACTTTTGCAATAAAGTTAAAAATTTACTTTTTGTAACTAGAGCAATTTTATCGTATCGCATAGCTAGTCGCGGGCACAAAAAATGAAGGAAAAATGTGAAGTGGACATACGATCAAATTGTTTTTTCTCTAACTTCATAACGGTTCATCGTAGAGAAGTGAGCTTTTAGGGACTGATGGCTAGTTTATAGTGCTATCATTTTCGGTAAAAAAAAAATTTCGATAAAAATGGCTCATACGATAAAATCGCGGGAAGGGCTCGATATGTTTCATCCAAGGTTGATATAAAACAAGGTTACGACATCAATGACAGGAAATTTGAAGTTTTCACCAGTGACGTAGTACGAATTGTTTCAAATTGTCAAGGAACAGTGGGACGAGTACGACCTTTTACAAAATTCATATTTCCAAAAAAAAAAGATTATATGAAGTTCATATGAAGTTATTTATTTCGTTTCATTGTATTTAATATATCTGTGGCCGTAAGGAATAACAGCCAAAGTCGATTTTATGAAGTTTTCAGGAGAGCACTTCTAATTTTTGATTTTGCTTTAGCTTTAACCAGATAAATTTTCGATTTTTGGGCGTAAAACATTCATTTTATGAGCAAAAGCCATAGAATTTTGTGTAGTAGTACATTTGAATACGACGAATGCAATGTTGGTAATAACTCAATTTTGTCCTAACTTGACTTTGGCTGTTATTCCTTACGGCCACAGATATACACATACATACTCAGTTATCAATTGTTTAAAGCGATTTAGATAGAGGTTAGGCAAATTTGGCCTCTCTGTGTTACCAATATAACACTCTTGCTATTCAATAAAATTATATATATATTATTCAAAATACTATTTTTCAATATTTTATATCAATTCATATTTTAATAGCTTCATCAATATTATTTTTTAAATTAAAAACGATCAGGTTTTCTGTAAATGATTCCCATTTTAACTTGGAAAATAGTCCTCCTCATCGAATTCTTATAGTAATGAAATTCATACTATCGCGTCCACAAAAGTTCCCAAATACGTCTTTTGAGAACTTAAAAAAAATGCAGAGCGTGTGGATCTGCGGATTACTCAAAATTTGTAAAAATCGTATTAAATATTAACAACGCAACATATGGCACAACAATCACGAATATTTAAATTCACAAATTACTCATTTGCTTTTTTTGTATTATTTTGCCGACATTGGCCCACTGCACACTTCATTGTTTACGTTTTGTTTTCTATCAAAAACTCGTTACAATTGTTGCAAACCGTTTTCACGAAAATGTTCACTATTGCATTTTGTATTATTCCAAAGATTCCACACCGTGTTGGTCAAATTTTCGCATTAAATAGTAACAAAATTCAAAAAATCCCGTTGGCCAATCAAATTTTTCATAACAAATGAAAATAATTTTAAGGTGCCCAATTGACATAGGATTCAAATTTAATTTTTAGTTTTTTTTCAAGATGAGGAAAAATTCAAGGAGAAGCAAGATTTTGTTTAAGCAAAATTCTGCACGTCATTGCAGAATTGGCAGAAATTGATTAAACTGTCAAAAAGTATGTGTATAAACGTGTTTTCGGTCTTAAAAAGGAATATACGTACGAATAATAAAAATAAAGTATTACACTCTGAAATGGTCACCTTATAAATGTTCACCAGTGACGTCATCAGCCGGATGTCGTAATCTTTATTTTATCATTCTTGGTTTCATCTATGTAAAAAAATACTTCACATTCATTTTAATAGCTCAGGAGAATTGATCGCCGTTTTCAATGGTCAATACCCCACTGTGCGTCGGGGTCAGAGCGGTCAACGACTGCCATGACGAGACTATCCTTAAGGATCTCGCTGTAGGACGCTGTCGTTCTATGTGAACTGCGCCCTTTCTTGGCATGTGGAGCCTCCTCATATGTGGATCGCTGTCGTTTGGCTGCGGTCTCGATGTTCGAGGCGTTTTCGAGCTCCTCTAACCTGGCAGTAGCCCAGGTGAAGGAGGCTTTTTCGCGCTGAGTCCTGCGGTTTTCCGGGATACTTTGTATCCGTTCAATTACACGCTTGGCACTCTGGCGCTCTCTATAGCGGATTTTTGAGTCCTTTATATGTCGCGTACCCTCTGCACCCATAGCTTCTCCGTGCTTGTTGATTTTGCTGGACAAAGGTCCGGCTTTGGCAACCATGGCGTTGCTGCGGTCAGGTATGGCACTTGTGTCAATTTTTACACTTGCGGACACAGAGCTTTGGCATTGGATCTTCTGATCAACCAAGGATGCGTCCTTATTGGCGGTGGGCGCTGGCTTACGTGCTTCACCCATCCCCGGCTTTTTAAGAGGGCCGGCCTCTGGTTCCGTCTTTCCGTATGCGTTAGTTTGTTTCATTGTTGTAGTTTTTGTTGTTGATTTGTCCATGTTTGAGTCCCACGAGTGGCGGAGAAGGGGTGGTCCACCTGTGCAGAGATCCGCAATGCACAGGTAAGGCTATGTAATCCGGAGGGCGCCAGGTATTCGGATACTCCGTTCGCGACTGTGCTATTTGTGAGGGCCCCCAGCCAGGCTGACCATCGGCACGGGTCGTATTACACCTTGGTCCGGCCCCTACCTCGATCCTATGGAAGGAGCCACAACTCATGCGTCTTCACTATTGAAGAGTGAGGTCACACGAGCGAGACTCAACCCTTGGCTGGTTATCACTAAAGTGAACTAAAGTGAACTGTTTAGCCATTACCGGCCGGCACCCACGTGGAGGGTTTGGAGGAGGAATTTTTGCCAGCCACATGTCAGTAAATCAATATTAATATCAAATCATTCCGTGTTTCATTGATGTTAACATAGGATATATTAGATTCACCACGCCCACCTAATACGCCTTATCATCACGCCCACTATAATAACAAATCAGCCATGATATATTTGTTATAGCAATATGGGTATCAAAGGATTCAGCGTGTCATTGCGGCAAACATAGACTATAATATAATTGGCCACACCCAATTTCCGCGTCCACTAAGCTATCAAAACAAAGCTACGGTACATGTCTGAAAATGAATGTTGATGTAAAATGATTCTTTGTTTCATAGCGGTAAACATAAGCTATATAAGGTTGACCACGCCCACGTTTTACGCCTTCCTGCAATGCCCATTATGATGACAGAAATTAAATGTGGTATATTTGTGCAAAACAATATGGATATACAAAATTTTGCGAGTCATTGCAGCAAATATCTATATGTTGTATATAAAAATTAATGTATGTTTGCTGGTTCCACGACACTAAAGCTCAAATACTAGACAGCCGATTAGCTGAAGTTTTCACGGAATGTTCGTCTTGAGTAAGTCTCGGTAAACCACATAGTGCGAATACGACCCGATAGGTAGGCGTGGCACCTCCCATACAACTTAAATTTTCAATATGGAATATTTTCGAAATGAGAAGTCGAAGAAGCAGCAACTCGAGAAGAAGCAACTCAAATGTTTTGAATAACTGTGGAACCACAAATCACACATCAAAGATTTACGATTTAGATGTGCCCTTCGACATAGGGAATGGGGTGGGTATTGAACGAGGGCCATGGCACCGCCCATAGAACCCAAATTTTTAGTGTGGAATATCTTCGGAACAATAAGTTGGAGAGCTTTGAAGTTTTGTATACCATCGTCCCATAGATGTGTCATTCTACTGGAAAAATTGTATGGGCGTTGAAGGGCCGCGGCATATTTTTTGTGACTGATATTTTCCGCGAAACTTTGGAACTGATAGTCGCATATCAATGAAACCGGGTCACACCCTTCGACTGAAGGAATGGATTGGGCATTACATAAAAGAGGCGTGGCATCGCCAATAGAGTGTAGTATGAAGAAACTAGATTTATTGGGCTCATTGACTTCAAGCTTGCGTGCAAAGCCGCAGGGCCCTACTAGGTTTCTATAAGAACCTTTTGTAAGCATTGTGCATTTTTGATCATAAATAAAAAAAAATCCACTAAAGTATATTCAAATACGTCGGCCTCGATAGCTCAGCGGGTAGCGCGCTGGCTTCTCATACCGATCACCTCAGGTTCGATTCCTGCCTTGGGGTGGAAAAAACACTCAGTGACTTCTATCGCTATCTACATGAAGGAGATGAGAATTACAAGAATCGCACAAGTGCGTTCTTGGCAGGCAATGGCAAAACTTCCAAGTGTGAAAGAAAAACTGCCAATCGCTGTTCGGGTTCGGCGTTAAACTATAGGTCCCCTCCATCCCTTTCCCCATCCGTTTGAAATGTGTGTTGTATCACTTGTTGGAAGAACAGTGTTGCATACACTTTTCAAACGGGTGGAATTTGTGGTATCACAACGGGCCCATAGGCCTAAGTGTGTCTTATACAGAGGCAGCCACTAAACCAACCAACATATTCAAATACATTTGGTTTTCACTTCTTTATGTAACATATAACACCGTGCGAAAAAAATCAAAAAATTCAAAACACGAAAAAATCTATATACTTTCAGAACTAGGGGCCGGGCAAATATAGTAAAGGACTTCAAATTTCAAGGACATGTTTATTTCAAACAATTATTTTAAAAATTGAGCGCATTGTAGAATATTAATATGTGTATCAATTGAAAGAGAATAATCCTTAGAACTTTAGAAAACTTAATGTTTTGGTGAAAATGGACGAAGAGTTATTGAAAATGTCCTTTTAAAACTTTATCGTTGAATATCCTTGGAAATTTCCAACAGTGTTTTTTTTGTTTAAATATATCTTAAGGACTGATATGTACACTACTACATCCTTGAATTTCGTCCTCCTTACTTTATTAGGTTAAGATACAAAATTTAATACTTCTCTCTATAGGATATAGATAAAATCAATAGCATTAAGGTAGCTGAAATCGTATTTATAGAACCATTTTTGCACTTACAAATAACAAACTGACCACTTTAATTTTATTCTGTAAATATATTAAAATTTACATGTAGCACACATTTGTAAAATGATAAGGTGAAGTTAGTGATGAACACGGAGAGCGCTTCCACCAGGACATTGCGGTAATTGAAAAACGCTTTCGAGGAAAAGAAATGTGTCACATGCTTTCCGAGTATTGGTGGTCGCTGTGCCGTGACACCTGCCAAAAACACAAACGTCAAAGTAGACGCCTACATTTTTCTTAGACAGTTTGTTTTAAAATAAATAATTTAAAAAATGCATTCTAAATTCGTTTTAAATGACTTGTTAATTTTTGTATTAAATTGTGAGCACTAGTAGGGGAAACTTGGGTACATTTGACACCTTTTTTTTTAACGAAACGTGATTGATTACACTGCACAACAGCATGTCTGTTGCATGCAGTTTTTTACATGAATCTGAATCGTTTTTCCACGCTGTTTTCAAAACCATACTCCGTTTTTATGTAACAGCTCTAGTTTTTGCAAAAAATGGGCGTGTCACTTTTTTGAATTTTCCTCGGCTTTTTTCTCGTTTTCGACTGTTATTTCTGAACCAATAATCCTATCGACATTATTTTTATATCGTTGCACTTACAACATTTCACGCCATCTTTCCTGACATTAATCAATTTTATGCGTTCTAAATGGGCGTGATAATAAGGTTTCAAAGTAAGAAAATATTGAATTTCAAGGCGTTTTTTCTGATGGCGAAAATTGTACAGATGTTTCATAAATCAAGTTTCGAAGTATATGAATATCTTAAGAAGAAACATCAAGCAATACAACACAGCCAAATTATTTGGCGGAATACACATTCACGTCGAAATAATAACAAAACTTTACCATAGCGATTTTCATCTCTTTTCATACTTTGTCCTTAAAAAATTAGGAGCCTCAAAATATGCTCTTTTTTATGTTCCATTTATAGTTTGGAATACAAGCAAAAAACAAAAATATTTTGAATTGCTCGATACAAAAACAACATTAAAAACTTTGCATATTTTCAGGCCCCTAATTTTTTAAGGAAAAAGTATGAAAAGTGATGAAAATCGCGATGGTACATTTTTAATGTTATTTCGATGCGAATGTGTATTCCGCCAAATAATGTAGCTGTGTTGTATTGCTTGATGTGTCGACTTTCGTTATACACCTAACTCGTTAATTGTTTTACAATAAATGTGTATGCTTTTGACCATCAAAGAAAACGCCTTAAAATTAAATTTTTTCCAACTTTGAGGTCCAATTACCGCGGCATTTTAACATTTATAAAAATAAGTTGCATCGGAAAAGAAGCCGTGCGGTGTTGTTAATGCGATAAGGTGAAAATCATGTGAATCGGTTTTTTGGTTTAGAAACTACGATCGAAAATATGGAAAAAGTAGAGGAAAAACTGAAAAAATGACAGGGTACCTATATCTCACAAACTAGAGCTGCTAGAAAAAATCGGAGGGTAGATTCGGAATCAGCGCACCCAAATTAGTAAGAAACAGTAGAAAAACTCCATGCAACAGAAAAAAAGTGTTTTTTTGTTGCGCTGTGTTATTTTTAAAATTGGAAAATTTAAAGTTAAAGTCAAATGTACCCCAGTCAAGGGGCACATTTGACTTTGGGAGGGGAACATTTGACATCTATAATTGTGAAAGAAAATAAAATTGCTTCTGATTAACCCTACTTCCCTGTAATCTTTTTGACCTTAATTTCCTGTTAGTATCAAATTTGATACTATTTATTTTTTTTGTTGTTTTTTTTACAGTAAAACACAAACAAAATTGAATACATATTGTTTTTCTATTTTAATGAAGGCATTTCTCACACAAATTGAACTTGTTACAATGCTCAGTACACAATGCCATATGGCAGGAACTGCAAAAATTGCCATGTTTGTTGGCCTTTAGATTGAGGGCCAAACACTGCATCGAGCTCTTTTTTTGGCTCTTGTCGATCAAATTTTCCGCACGAGCATTTTAACTGGTGGAAGGCGCATTCCCATTTCGCATCTTAATTTTTTTTTTATTGCGAGTGCATTTGCGCCATGTGGGGGTTTCTTACGACGCTCAATATGTGGTTTCACAAGCTCTTCTGCTACCTTTTTTAGAAAATCACGTCTTTTATCGGAGAAGCCGAGTGAATCTCTTTGAATATTGTGTAGGCATTTATACAAGAAATATCCAGGATATACGAAAAAATCGCCATTGGCCACCTCCAAACTCCTCATTTAGCCGGAAAAGTTCCCATCATTTGGTCGCACGTATCGACATCTGATTTGATTTTGTTATAAGGTGCGTAACATAATTATAAGACACTTAGTACAGTAAATAGAGACAAATAAATCACATTTACTAAAAAAAAATACTTAATGGCTGAAATTTTGAGGGTGTGTTCGGGGGCATGTCCTGAGTCTAAAATTGAGTTTTCGTATTCGAGGGGGTATGGGAAGATACTACCCCCTGCTTATTTAGGGGTGAGTTCGTTTTAATTCCTTATCTCCGGTGCTATTGCTCGTACCGACATGTCTGAGGGATCAAAATTTGTGGGGCATAAAATTATCTATCTAATGATAATAAAATCGAGGTCATAGGTCGATTAGGTGAATCACAATGGCCGGTCAAAGGTCAAAAGTTAGGGATAGTTTTCGTTTTTCGTGAATACCGTGAAACCGGTAGGTTTTTTCGCATACTGCTTCGATACCATTTTAAAGTACTTGAAATTACCTACAAAATGAGTGCTCGAACACTCATCTACTATAAATAGTTCGCCGTCAATCCAACTACCAAGTTGACCGCGCGCGCCGGTGTTGACCGTGCGCGCTGTACGTGCGAACACGTAGAGAGTGCAATGTATACGCAATGAGTACTTCTCGCGCCGTGCGCGGCTCAACATCGGCGCGCGCGGTCAACTTGGTCGTTGGATTGACGGCAAACTATTTATAGTAGATGAGTGTTCGAGCACTCATTTTGTAGGTAATTTCAAGTACTTTAAAATGGTATCGAAGCAGTATGCGAAAAAACCTACCGGTTTCACGGTATTCACGAAAAACGAAAACTATCCCTAACTTTTGGCCTTTGACCGGCCATTGTGATTCACCTAATCGACCTATGACCTCGATTTTATTATCATTAGATAGATAATTTTATTCCCCACAAAGTTGATCCCTCAGACATGTCGGTACGAGCAATCGCACCGGAGATAAGGAATTAAAACGAACTCACCCCTAAATAAGCAGGGGTAGTATCTTCCCCCACCCCCTCGAATACGAAAACTCAGTTTTAGACTCAGGACATGCCCCCGAACACACCCTCAAAATTTCAGCCATTAAGTATTTTTTTTTAGTAAAATATACCAATTTACTGTACTAACTCAGAAATTTTCACTTTGCAGCTTCGCCAAATCTTAACAGTAATTTTTTTTAGAAAAGCAAAAACGCAGAATGATTTTGTGAAGTTTCAGTTTTAATTTTATGCATAACTTAATATTCCTAGAAATTCCTGTGAAATATACCGTTAGCTTTTGTGGGAATGAGCAATATTTGAGGTAGCTGCAAGCGTAACAAAATTATAAGACACATGGTTTTTTTTTGTTGACATTAACGTAGATTTCAATTTTTGTTTTAAAAACGTTGAATCAATACTTAATGGTACCCGCCCCTTTCTTTTCAATATCAAACAAATGTTTTCACATGGAATTTATAAGCTTAACCGATAATTGGGGCTCCAGATGGCTCCACTCCTTTAAAATAGTAATTTTTAAGTCCCCAACAGAGTTATATTTTCATTTTCCCATAGACACGCCTGGCAAGTACTCCGCACATATTTTCAATCGGGATCAAGTCGTGCGAACAAGTTGGTCGGTCCATAGTTTGACCAAAGCAATATTCTTAAACCCTATTGTTTGCCGACTTTCATGAATGGCCGCGTTATCTTGCATAAAATTATATGGTTTACATCTGTTTTCTAATCAAAATAGAAGAAGGCTGCGATCCAACACTCCAGTATATTCTGTACTGCCTATTCTTGAGCTCATGAAGCGGAAATCGACCATTCCATGTTTGTTAAATACGCCCCACACCATCACAGATACGCCAGGGAAATTTCTTTTAGAAAATTTAAGTGGTTCCTTTCTGAAAACCCTCCAGTAGCATCGACAACCATCTGGTCCATCCAAATTAAATTTATTTTCATCAAAAAAGATAACCTTTTGGAAAAAATATGCATTTGTAGTCATGTTACTTAACATATAAAAAATGTTCACCGTGTCCCAGCAAGTATCCAGATTATTTCGCGCAAATTGGAGTCGTGCAGCTTTGTGGCGTGGAAGGAGTGTCGGGGCCCTCTTCATAACAGCTCGGACAATATTTTCCGAGTTGTTTAACAAACGTCAAATGGTCATTTTAGACCCTGGCCCGCTGCTAAAGGCTGCGGGCCAGAGGTGAACAAATTGCTCGCTTTGAACAAAATTCTGCGCTTGTCATGGTCAGACAGCTTTTGTTTTCGACCAGTACTTCGTCATTTCGCGTAGAAATCCGGCAATAGCACACAGAGAATGGCCGATTTCCTTCAAAATTTCGCTTAAACTAAACCCGGCAACGTTAAAATTAGTAATTTCGCCTTGTTCCTTTTCAGTTAGTAATTTACCGGCAGGCATTTTAGTTTAAATTAATTGAATTAAATCCCGAAATCAACGCCTAAATAAAAAAAATTTATCTGCGCACTGTGAATGCTTTTAATTCAAAGTGTCTTATAATTTTGTTACGATTGCAGCTACCTCAAATATTGCTCATCCCCACAAAAGCTAACGGTATATTTTACAAAAATTTTTAAGAATATTAAGTTATGCCTAAGATTAAAACTGACACTTCGCAAAATCATTCTGCGTTTTTGCTTTTCTAAAAAAAATTACTGTTTAGATTTGGCGAAGCTGCAAAGTGAAATTTTCTGAGTGTCTTATAATTATGTTACGCACCTTAGTCCAGGATCGTCTGCGGTTTAGAGGCTTGCTCCGTTGAGATTTCTTTGCCATATGCCTGATGCTCAGCAATATGACAACGCGGTTTCTTTTTGGTATATGAGCGCATAGAGAAATTTTATTTTTATTATCAAAATAAAATTCGGTACTGCCGATTGGATCATTACGTACCGCAACAATTTCGTTCGATACAAATTTTCTATTCTTACGCACAGTGCCCAGTGATGTAACGACAAGTCAGACCTTCCGTCATTTCGTGCACTACCCTTTGACCCTGATTAGTCTCTGGATGACCATTTCAAGGTTTACCTGTATAAACTTGGGCATTCCACAAATACGAATTGTTGCTATCGCATGTAGCCCAAACTTGCATGCTGGAGCCACCCACTTTCTGCTGTGGTGTCCGGTTACTAGCACAACTACCCTATTCAATGAATAGAACTTTTACTATGGAGTATCATTTTTGATACTATAGGGAATTTGTAACTTTTTTAATATCGATATAAAAAAAAATTTTACAATTTTTTCTTTTAAATTTTTTTAAGTATTTCATTAAAATCTACTACCATTTTCAACGTTTTTTAAATCCATTCACTCGTTCACAAAATATTTGAAAAAACTAAAAAATAGTATCAAAAATGATACTATAGGGAAGTAGCAACATTTATTTATTTATTTATTTATTCATTTATTCATCAATTAGTTTTTACACAAGTAGATTTCTAGAACTAAATAAGTAATTATAAGTAATTATAAGCAAAAATGACTATGCAGCAATGCAATTAATTTAGCCTTAAAACTATCCCTGCTTTCTGAGAATAGGTCCAAATGACAACCTAACTCATGTACGTGCCTTAAACAGCGGTTGAGCGGTTCATTCAAGAAGTAGTTAGTTCTGTAAAGGGGAATACGAAATGTATCCCATGATCTTAAGTCCCGCGAGGGGCAGTTGAAAATTATTAATTTTAGCAAAAAATGACAATGTGGTACGTCACCACGTCTCTAATAAACATTATAGCATAACATTTCCTACGAGTTTCCAGTGTTGGCAGTCCAAGTAAGAGGCACCTGCTTTTGTACTCGGGCACGCTACCATTCCAGTGCAGGCGATGAATGGCATACCTGGTAAAACGTTTCTGGATTCTTTCGATTCTTAAAGAAATACCCAAATTATACTGCAATATTCGAGGTTGGATCTAACAAAAGAAAAGTATAGGCTTTTGAGGCAAAAATATCACAGAATTCATTCGAGTTTCTAATTACAAACCCGAGCATAGACCTTGCTTTGGCAATCGTAAAGTCTATGTGCTTGGAGAAGCACATCTTGTGATTGAATATAACCCCCAGATCCTTTTTTTCGTAGATTCGGGAAAGAGTATCATTTCCAATTGAGTATTGATAATCGATTACGTCTAAACGCCTGCTAAATGACATAAATATATTGACATTTGGCGGCATTAAGAGGTAATGAGTTCGTTACACACCAAGCCTGCAATTTGGATAAATCATCCTGAAGTTTAACGCAGTCAGACAATGATTTCACTGTACGAAATATTTGTAAGTCATCCGCATACATTAAGCAGGACGACTCTAAGATGAAATCAGGGATGTCATTAACGAAGATCAGAAACAGAAGTGGTCCTAGGTGACTGCCTTGAGGCACTACAGAGGTAACGTTTATAACATCGGAACTTCTGTTGTTTATGCGGACGAACTGAGTTCTGTCACTCAGATATGAAGCGAGCCAGTCGAATCCCATCCGATCAAGTTTATTGAGTAAGATGCTATGATTAACCCTATAAAAGGCTTTTGCAAAATCAGTTAACCCTCAGAGGCCATACGGGTCCAAATCGGGCAGGCCGAAAATTTCGGATAACTCGCTCTGCTAGAATACGCACTTCAGCGCCCTCTGTGTTGTACGGGAATTATGTCGATACACTGGCTTAACCATCGAGCAAAAGTTCGACATCATTCGCTCCATAGCTGATTTGCTTAGAACACCGAAAAGTGTTGCAAATCCCAATTAGCCCAATTTCCCAATTTTTCAAGGACCTGTTAAAAATACTTAAAATATGATTTATGAAATGAGTAATTTTTTTTATTGTTATTCAAGCATCCGTTGTCATTTTCCCCCAAGTTTCATTGATCTATCTTTCTTTGTAAAGAAAGTACAATTTTTTGGCAAAAAAGAAAATGTCAAAAAAGTTTATTTAAAAACTATCATTTTTTTATGTGTTAAATTACTCCGACGGTTTTTCTGATAGCATATTCGGATTCCCCAAAAA
Source organism: Melieria omissa (assembly GCA_963971225.1). Taxonomy (NCBI): domain Eukaryota; kingdom Metazoa; phylum Arthropoda; class Insecta; order Diptera; family Ulidiidae; genus Melieria; species Melieria omissa. The sequence goes on along the minus strand of OZ020269.1, from coordinate 71,534,073 downwards.
ATTTCACCCCAGAATAATATAGATTCTTATATATTTATCACATATGCCAAAACAAATAAACAATTAAAATCGTGAAAACCAGATTTGCACCCGTATGGTCTTTACGTTACTGGGAAGAGGTATGGCCTCTGAGGGTTAATATTGCATCACATTGGTTACCATATTCAAGTTGTTTCAGGACAAAATTAGAGAATAAAGTCAAGTTTGTAGACGTAGATCTACCCTTTATGAAGCCATGCTGATAGAGAGATACAGTCCCTGTTCATCGAATTATGACCGATGAAAAATTTTCAAAATTTCTACTTTAATCATCGATAAAACAAAAACTAATCAAGTAAAAATAACAAATGAGGTATCAACTTATTCGTTGGAAAGTTTTGCACCAAGATATGTAAATTATAGTTTATAATTTCTAATATTTTATCTGTCCACCCTGAGCTTTTAGAACTGCCTCTATTCGTTGGGGCATGCTATCAATGCAATTGGACATCATTGTTCTCAATTGGATATTATTTGGCCAAATATCTGTAATATTTTCTTCAAGAATCGCTACCGTGGGGTTTCTCCGACTATACACTTTGGATGTAAAGTATGCCCCGCACTTCTTTATCGGATTAAGATCGGGAGAATTGCCAGGCCACGCCAACACATCTAAGTTTATTGTATTAATAGCGGCGATGCTGTGTGGCAAGGAGCACCATTTTGCATGAAGATGTATTCCTCTTTGGGCTGCTGCAGGGTGTCGATATACGGCGCTAAAACACCTTGAAGTACGTTTATATATTGGGCAGAGCGCATTGTTCCTTTAACGAAATGTATTGGACAAGGACCTTCCGATGTAATGCAGCTCCAAACCATTACTGCTGGCGGATGTTTAATGCAGGGAACGATGCATTCGTCCGAATATCGTTCCCCCTGCCTCCTTCTCACAAATTGCTTTTCTTCAGTAACCACTTCCAAGCGATATACAGCGCTAAAGGTAACCTAAAAATGACAAGAATTTCGCAAAAAAGTGGTTAATAGGAATTATTGTTAAAAATCGCAGGAAAGATCACATTTAATGGATTTACCTTGGTCCAGTAGTTTTATCTGAATGCCTTATGCAACTGTGCCCAATATAACCGCCGCTAACGCATTACTTTGGTTAAATTTGGTTATTTCACTGGACGCCTGCGTATCAACCCATTTTCGTATAAGCGACGACGCACTGTCATCAGCAACACTGATACACCATAACCCTTTAGGTCTTCTAAAATGACCCTACATGGAGTATATCGGTTCTCCAAAGCTTTTTGCACGATTCTACGGTCGGTTCTTTGTGTAGTTTTGCGAATACCGCGGAATTCTTCCTATTAGTTTTACAAACTGAAGGCAAGTCGTCAGTATTTCGGCTCTTTCTTGCAAGATTGACCACGGATGCTTTTGAAGATTGAAGTTTTTTGGCTATTTGAGAGTAGCTGCACTTGCCCTCCTTCACCAAAGCCACAATTTGAAAATTTGTTTTCCACTGTTAGGTCACGTTTTCTACCCATTTTGTTTAACAAGCCTTCAATAGATCCAACACGGATTTTACATAGTATTAAACAAACATAATGATGATATATTTTACCTACTTACTTCTTAGTCTTTAATACGTAATTTCATAAATAAGTTTTGTTTCTTATTTCTTTTTTTGTGTCACAATTTCCCTTTAAAACGAAGTTATGATGACACCAACAATTGGAAATTTTGACGATTTTTCCTAGTTGCCACGAGTTTACCGGCATTGACAGAGTTTTCATATACCATAATGAGTTTCCTTTAGCAGGATTTCAAAGAAAACTTTCCAATGAATAATTTGATACCTCATTTGTTATTTTTACTTGATTGGTTTTTGTTTTATCGATGATGGAAGTAGAAATTTCGAAATTTTTTCATCGGTCATAATTCGATGAACAGGGACTGTATGTATTCTTTTACCAAACATAATAGCCTATCGTGTACCATTTTCTCAAGTAGCTTGGGTATACAAGAAATTTTACAGATGGGACGATAATTCTGGATGTCAGATTGGTTCCCAGACTTGTAAATAGGGATAAGAAATGATCTTTTCCATTCCAACAAGAATTCTCCGTGAGCCAGTGATCTGTTAAAGATTATTGATAATGGAAGGGATAGCGCTGAGGCACATCTTTTCAACAATATTGGAGGGATGCCATCCTCTCCAGCTATAGGGTCATCGGGTAATGAAATAAGGGCCCGACACACTTCCTCAACTGAAAATTGTGGACTGGTAATGCTCAGCACGGCATGAGACATAATACTACATGTAGGTGACACCACAGAGGGAGAAACATATACAGAAAGGAAAAATTCTGCAAATAAATTACAAATTTTTTGTACATCAGAAGTAGATTCGCCAGATAGTTCCATGATTGCAGGAATTCCAGTACTTTTCTTTTTGTTATTTATAAATTTCCAGAAACGTTTGCCTTTTACCTTAATTTCACTCTCCATATTCAGAATATAATTCCGATATAAGAATTTGTTTAAAACGTCAAATTCTTTTTTCAAACGTTTCAAAGTTTCATAGCCATCCTTGTCATTATTAGATTTACGATACCGTTTATATGCTTTTGTTTTTTTATTGTTGATGTTGTTAATAAGCCTACTATTGAACCAAACTGGTTTAGTGGCATTTCTTCTGGGCTTCTTTGGAACAAACCTATCAACCACCGAATTGAGCTTATCTCTGAAAAAGTCGTAATTCTCCGACAATAGAGGCGATATTAATGCGGACTTCCAATTTACAGAATCCAAACAATGCGAAATATCATTGAACTTAGCTCTAGAGAAATAATAAATGTCGCAACTATTTTTAGTGGGCTTAATGTAATTAATAAAGCGGAAGCTTATACACAATGCCTTGTGGTGATTTGAGTTAGGCAGCGGGAGTGAAGAGAGGGGCTCGACATCAGATTGCAATTGATTGTCTACGAAAATCAGATCGAGTAACCGATTATTTTCATTGTGGATTTTATTTATTTGATTGAGATTTTATTTTATTACATATGTTTTAATCTTTAATTTTATGCGAAGGAAAAAATAAATAATAGATATTTCATTTATAAGCCTCTAGTCAACAAAAATTTAACACAAACAAAATAATAATTTGTATAAAAATAAACTTAAAAAATAAAGCCGCCGTGGCTCAGTTGGTTAGTGCGCGGTCCAAGCGAGTCGCATGCAGAGCGACGCTAGTTCGAATTCTGCATGTAGTAACACCTAAAAAAAAAAAATAACGGGAAACTCGTTTTCTCTTTCGGTGGCTGTCCTCTCAGCTGGAAATGGCAAACCTCTGAGAGTAAAAATTGCCTATGAAAAAGCTCCCAACCTGCCGTTCGGAACCGGCATAAAACTGTAGGTCCCTTCCACCCGCGTACAAAATTCACACGCACAACACGGGTGGTTGCGGGAAGCTAGGCCTTAGTCTCGCGTAAGCGGGCTGTCGTGCCAATCAATTATTATTAAAATTATAAAAATAAACTTACTTTACAAAATATTTGGAGAAGTTAATCTTAAAAATATATTTTGTATGACAACGTGAAGTTGAAGCCGGATTTTCTGGAATTGACAGTTTTAACTCGATTTCGTTCTTGTCAAATGTGCCCCATTCAAAAATGTCAAATGTACCATATCAGGCAGGTGCCAGATTTCGATCGAAATCGAATTGGAATCGAAATTGCATATCGAGTGGATTCGTTTTTCATGTGCTGTATTCCACTCGTTTTCATAGCTTCGAAATCGGTTCACAATAAACTTTCGCAGTCAGTTGAATTTTTGACTTTTGAATTTGAAGCAAACAATTATTGTGAGGTTTGTAAAAGTGAGTGAGATTCAACAAAAGAGAAATGCTTACGAAAAAATTAAGCGGCGTGCATTTAGGGACCAATCCAATCCCATGGAACTTACAGAGGCAGTCTAAGTTAAATATTATTGCGCTGGGATTTTGTGATTACAGTTTGTAACTGCATTTAAGGTTCATATAATACTACCGCGTGAACAAAGATGCTTTCAATATGTTGTTAAGAATAATTTCACCGCACCTACCATCATCTTCAATTCCTGCCCAGCTTCAACTAGCAGCCACTCTACGGTTCTTAGCAGAAGGAAGTTTCCAAAAATCAGTTGGAAAGGATGCTGACATAGCTTTGAGCCGTAGCACAATTTCTGAAGTTTTGACAAGAAACCTTACCATTGCAATATTCTTACATTTTTTTGCGTATGTTTGGCGATTTACTGTTTTTGCGATCAATTTCACTTCAAAGCAGTTATTCGAATTCAAATCACATAGAAAACTATAGAATCGAAATGTGGCACTTGCCATTTCACATGAATTCATTTCCGAAAATGAAATTGAAAATAGTGAAATGCAGCACCCCAAATTTCGATTTCAGTCGGATTCAATTTAGATTTCGAATGAAAGTGAAATCTGGCACCTGCCTGTAATGTTTTACTTTACTTAATTTAATTGTCTTACCTAAAGTACTTTAATGACCTTTAATTAGCAACATTTTTCGAAATAATAGAAAATAATGTTAGTAAATGTAAGTACTCACTTCACAAATTCGTTACGTATCACTGCCACAAAATAACAGAAACTCCCGCACAAACTGTTAAACTTCATGAAGCTTTATGAAATTACGTATTTTATTGTTTCCAATAGAGAAATTGCATTACTTGCACCGATTTTATTCCAAAACGGTCATAGTCAAATGTGCCCCAATGTGCCCCAGTTTCCCCTATTCACAGTACGTATCCTCATGCATTTATCTTGTTACTCTTGGATGAGTTTTATTGAAGAAAACTCAATTTTTAAATTTTCAATGTCTTGTGAAAAGAAATACTTAGGTTCAAACGCAATTCTGAAATTGCAGCCAAACCTCCAGTTTTTGCAGCATAACGATTTATACATGAAATAAAAATATTTTAAATATTTATATCTAAAAGTAATAAAGTTAGAAGGACGAAGTTCAAGGATGTAGTAGTGTACATTTTCGTCCTTAAGATATATTTTTTGTCGAAAAAATATTGGCAAGTTGCAAGGATATTCAAGGATAAAGTTTAAAAGGGACATTTTCAATACCTCTTCGTCCTTTTGCACCAAAACATTAAATTTTTCAACATTCTAAGGATTTTTCTCTTTCATTTAATACCCATATTGTTAATCTACCATGCGCTCAATTTTTAAAATAGTTGTTTAAAATAAACATGTTCTTGAAATTTCAAAGTACTTTAAAAAAAATCCTGAAGTCAGAAAGAAAAAGAAACCGCAGTTTTACTACATTTGGCCCCTTGTTTCGCAAAAATATAGACTTTTTCGTGTGTAAAATTTGTTGTCCCACGGTGTAATTAACTAAACTTAATACTTTCTTCATGTCTGAATGTATAGGTGGATTAATGGCCAAAATCGCCTTGAATTACCCCAGTGTGCGACGGTCAGCTTATGTTAGTTAGATGATTGGATTGAAGGTGCACGCGGTTAACCCATTTTTTTTTCGAAAAGTGATTAATTACAACAGAATTTCTGCAACAGAGTAACGACCGTATATTTCTGAAAAGGACGTCGCAAATTTCATGAAAGCGTTCGATAAAATGAATACACGCATCTTATTGAGGTTCCAGGGATTACGAAAATGTAACTTTCATTAAATTCGGATTAGTAGTTTGGGAGGTAGAGCCGCTCAAAGTTGACAATTTTTCCACATCGAGAAAAATGTGTATTTTTTGTTTTTTTTGTCATCTTTAGGATTGATTTGTATGTAAATGAAGCGACCAATCGGTAACTTGTTAGTTTTTTCTAGAAGGTACGTTAATTGTAAATATACAGGGTTTTTCATTTCGAACCGAAAACTTCGGCAGCCCTGCGTTCGACAACCGCAGCTGTCATCTGTCGTTGCATTGTGTTAATATTGTAGTGCAGTGTTTGCCATTTATGAAAATGGACCGATTTAGCATCGCTCAACGTGTAAACATAGTGAAAATTCACTACAATAGGGATGGTCTAGTGAGTTTTCGAAAAATCTGAGATTGCCATTGAAAAGTTTGTAATTTTTTACCATAAACGTGCTTAGAACATTTTGATGTTCAAGCGCTATTTGTGTTGTTTACACTGACTTGAAAAATTCATCTCGGTCAAAAAATGGATTTAACTCGTAAACATTTTCGAGCAATAATTTTTTACGATTTCCGAAGTGAATTATCCCAACAACAGTTCTTTGGCAGTTCAGTCCTCATTCGGCATTTGGTGATGAAGCACTAACCCTCAAGACAATTTATAACTGGTATAACGAATTCAAGCATGGTCGCCGTTCGCTCCAGGACGAACGTTAAGGTCGTCCGAAATCGGTCATTATGCCTGAAACCATCGATGCTGTGCGTGAACTGATAATGAAAGATCGTCATGTGATATATCGTGAGATAGAGGCATCCTTGGGCATTAGTTCCACGACCGTGCATTTGATATTGCATGAACATTTAACTGTCAGAAAGATTTATTCTTGTTGGATCCCGCATAATTTGGTAATCGTTCAAAAAAGGCTCGTGTCGATTGGTGCAAAGAAATGATGGAAAAATTCGATCGCGGTACTTCGAAAGACGTTAATAAGATCGTGACAGGTGACGAATCATGGATATATGCGTATGAGCGCGAAACAAAACAGCAATCGACCGTGTGGGTCTTCCAGGACGACCCAAACCCAATAAAAGATGTTCGGACACGCAGCACATCGAAGTAAATGGTCGCCTGTTTCTTCGGCAAAACTGGTCATGTGGCTACTGTGTCATTAGATCAACGTAGAACGGTCAATTCTGCGTGGTACACAACAATTTGTTGAACAAAAGTGTTCAACGAAATACGGAAAAACAACCGCCGACGCCGAATCATTCTTCACCAGAACAATGTGCGTTCTCACACATCGGCTCAAACAACCGCCTGTTTGATCGAGCAAAGCATCGATTTAATGGATCATCCGCCATACAGTTCTGACCTGGCACCCAATTATTATTATTATTATTTAAAAGAGCAGTAATTATAAATAATTATTACACTTACGAGCTAAAGCACTGGCTGCTGAGGCCATCGGCTTTTGATAACGATATAATTTTTACTACATTCTAATTTGGCTTATACAAATCTAGATATATTTACATTAATTAATGAATAACGAAGTAATTAAATTTTTAATTTACAAAGTGATATGTACTTAGAAATAAGACTAATATTACTGTCATCTGTCCGTTTAAGGTAGTCTGAGGGTTTGTTGTGATTGAAGATTGAGGTTCTGATGTGTACTAGAGCTGGGCAGGTATCGATGAGATGAGACGCTGTCAGATCACTTGATCCACAAAATGGGCAGGATTCTTTGTCTGTGCCACTTAGGAGGTGACAATGACAATAATAACAATTAATAATAATTGATTGGCACGACAGCCCGCTTACGCGAGACTAAGGCCTAGCTTCCCGCAACCACCCGTGTTGTGCGTGTGAATTTTGTACGCGGGTGGAAGGGACCTACAGTTTTATGCCGGTTCCGAACGGCAGGTTGGGAGCTTTTTCATAGGCAATTTTTACTCTCAGAGGTTTGCCATTTCCAGCTCAGAGGACAGCCACCGAAAGAGAAAACGAGTTTCCCGTTATTTTTTTTTAGGTGTTACATGCAGTATTCGATCTTGCGTCGCTCTGCATGCGACTCGTTGGACCGCGCACTAACCAACTGAGCCACGGCGGCACCCAATTACTTCTTTTTATTCCCGCACATAGAAAAATGCGTGGTCAACGATTTTCATCGCCAGAAGATGCTGCTTAAGCATTCAAAAACCATGTTTTGGAGGTGTCTCAATGGAAAAAGTGCTTCGACAATTGGTTTGAGTGCATTCAAAAGTGTATAAATTTTCAAGGAGAACACCTTGGAAAGCAATGAAACCATTTTTGATGATAACAAAATGCGTTTTCATCCTTTTTTGAAAAAATATAAAAGGCAACCCTCGTATAAATTCATAATTTTGCAAACATTTAATTAACACCTTGAAATGTGGATTGCATAAGTTTTTGATTTTTTCTTATTTAATTTTTTGAAATGTAAAAATATATAAACATTTTCTGTAAGTGAAGTATTCGTTAAATAAAACCATTTAAGTATTTATTTAAATTTGTTTTTTTGTTTGTGGAATATCTAAGATGATATTTTGTAAATTTTTGTAGTGTAACACTTCGTTCAATAATGTGTGTGACTGACACATAGATGGCGGCACTAATACTAAATCAATATTTTTTTTCGAAATTGTGAACCTTTTTAGGCTTACTGTCAATTATATGTTAATCCGACCATTAGTTTACAAGTTACAGTGCTTTAAGTGACACTACTTTTGAGTTAAAAAAAAAAATGAATTCAAAGCAATTCCGTGTGCTGATTTATCATTGTTTTTTAATGAAAAAAATACTGTTCAATGCCAGGAATGGCTTGAAAAACATTATTCGGACTCTGCTCCATCAAAAAGAACCATTTGTTATTGGTATGCCGAATTCAAACGTGGTCGTACAGACACCGATGACATTCCATCTACTGGACGGCCAAATGACGCTGTTATTCCAGAAAACGTTGAAAAAACACTGAAAATCATTATGTCCGACCGTAAAGTGAAAGTGGGGGAGATTGCTGACATTCTAAAGATATCAGCAGGCAGTGTACCAGGGGCGTATCCAAGGGGGGCGGGGGTTTAGGGTGTCAGAACTCCCCTCCCGTAGCCTATAATTTGTCAACATTTTCAATCACTATGCATCGTATGTATGTACGTTCCCACATTAGCAAAAAGGTCTTTTCATCTTTAAATATTTAAAAGAATATTAACAAAACCCTTTTTTTTACCGAAACTAATTTGTTTTTTTAATAGTCACGTTTAGGCTTAATGCAGCGATTTGCATGTTCTAAAAACATGTCTAAAGAGTAGTTTAGTTCGTCGACCGGAATGTTCTTCAGGATGTCGGTACAAGCCTTTTGGATGGTTTCTACGTTCTCAAAACGCTGTTTTTTATCGGCAAATGCATTCTTTGAAAAGGTGAAATTCGCACGGTCCCACATCATGTGAAAACAAAAAAACAGTCAAAACAAGTGTCAATAGTTGGGATGGCATCCTTCGATAGCCAAATGTTCAGTTAAAATGCAATAAATGTATGCTATTGAGATGCTCGCCTTACTAAAGATGATCCCAGGCACTTCCGCTGTTTTTTTGAGTAAAACTCACAATAAATATATAATAATTAAAATTTTTTTCATACTTCAGTATTTAGTATCTTCCTCTGGCGATAGTTCTTATTTTGAAAAAGGGTTTATTGAACACATAATGAGGTACGCAAACAAAATTTATCGTGAGTTTTAATCAAAATGGTAGCGAAAGCGCCTGGGATCACCTAGATACATTTGTATAAAAAATTACGACATTCAAGTTTAACATGAACGAAATTTCAAAAAATATTTTTTCATGTTATTGAAAATTACCTTAAAATTTGTTCAAATATTAAACATGAATACAGGTGTCCCTCGTATAACGCAGTGGTTACGTTCCAGGAAAATTCCGCGTTATGTGATTCGCGTTATAGAGGACTTAACTTTCATATAAATTTTAGGGTCTTCCAAAAAGCTTTTTCCAAAATAAAAAAGGTACTACATTAAAGATGTATGTACATTCCAACTCAAAATCAAAATTCATACCTTAATTAAAAAATTAAAAAACATAATGAAAAAAACTGTTTTTTTTTAATCGCGTTATATCGAAAACGCGTTGTAGAAGTACCGCGTTATACGAGGGACACCTGTATTAAAAAGATCACCCGGGTGGGTATAAGTAAAGCGAAGATTAAATCCAATGTCAAGAATTTCAATGAAGATTTTGGCTTATCTTGTATGAATTACCGCCCAGTTTTGATCTACGGTGATCGCGGATTCAGTTGGCTAACACTTTGGTCATCATTTATCTTCTGACAATCGTTTTTAAATCGCTTTTACCATTTATGAACTCCACCACGGTATAAACAAAAATCACCATAAACTTGGTCCATCAATTTAAATGCTTCGGTTAAAGTTTAAACATGTTTAAAACAATAGGTAATATTGGATCTTTGTGCATCGAGCACATTTTTGTACGATGACACAAACATACTTCCACTTCAGATGCAATAACTTTGCTTTCAGTCTTCCAATTTTCATGAAATTTTTACTAAAAATCACGGAAAAAATTTAGTTATTTGGAAACTTTACTTAAAAAACATGTAATACTAAACTGGCAAACAATTTTTTTAAACCCCCCCCATGACCAAGTTTTGGCTACGCCCCTGCAGTGTACACACCATAATACACGAACATTTGGTTATGAAAAAGGTGTTTTCGAAATGGGTGCCGCGTTTGCTCACACCGGAGCAAAAACAACAACGAATCGATGATTCAAAGAGCTGTTTGGACATGTTTACGCGCAACAAGTCGGAGTTTTTGCGTCGGTACATCACAATGGATGAAACATGGATCCACCATTTCACTCCAGAGTCAAATCGGCAGTCTGCTGAGTGGCATGCAACCGGTGAAAGCCGCCCAAAGCGTCCAAGGGCACAAACATCGGCTGGCAAAGTTATGGCGTCAGTATTTTGGGATGTGAACGGAATAATATTCATCGACTATCTTGAGAAAGGAAAACAATCAATAGCGACTATTATATAGCGTTGTTGGAACGTTTGAAAGAAGAAATCGCGATTAAGCGGCCCCATATGAAGAAGAAAAAAGTGTTGTTTCACCAAGACAATGCACCGTGTCACAAGTCGATGAAAGCGATGGCAAAAATGCATGAATTGGGCTTCGAATTGCTTCCTAATCCCCCGTATTCTCCAGATCTGGCCCCAGCGACTACTGGCTATTCGCAGACCTCAAAAAGATGCTCCGTGGTAAGAGATTTGGCTCAAATGATGAAGTAATCGCCGAAACTAACGCCTATTTTGAAGGCAAAGAAAAATCGTTCTACAAAGGCGGTATCGAAAGATTGGAAAAGCGTTGGAATGATTGTATCTCCCTAAAAGGGGACTATGTTGATGAATAAAAACGAATTTTGGCAAAAAAATGTGTTTTAATTAGTTAGTCACACACATTATTGAACGAAGTGTTACAAACAATTACTTGACAAACTGTGTATTTTTTTCCTTGTTCACTCCACTCTCTGGAGCATGGGGCCTCCACAAAACTCTTTGCCTTGTGTTGGTTACGTTAATCGGTTGTGTTGCTCTGTCAGGGTAAGTGATTTGCCTGCCGCAGGTAGTCTAAGTGATGGTCGCTAGATCAATTTGGTGCGCTGTTTTCGCAATTGTGCGCTTCCCTTTGCAAATATCGTTAATGCACCGTGTAGCTGTAAATTTGTTTCAATTTTACAGCCGTACAGCGCATAATTAATTGCGCGTACTATTGCTTGGAAGTGAGTGGGAAAGGAGTAACTTGCGTTGGGAATCATTGAACTTGGGTAAGTTGCAGGATTTTTAGGAGAATTTAGAGAGCAGGAAAATCGGAATAATTGGTTAGAAAAGTGCGGGTCACGCGGTGGGAGTTGAACCCGCGACCTCTGGGATGATAGGCTAGTGCACTCATGCTAGGCTATCGAGGCTGCTATAGAAATATTGTATAGCTAATTTTTGTCACTACAGTGGGTGTGACATTTGGACATAAGCAATATTGTAGCTTGTGTTTACCTTACGATGGTCGTGGCAGAGTCTTACGGCTTCCCAAAAAAAACACAGAACACATTTGATATCAATAGTGATTTACAGACATGTACTGTAGCTTCGTTTTGTTAGTTAAGTAGTAGACGTGGCTGATTCTCTATATATATGTATTTGCCGCAATGACACGCTGAATCGTTTGATATCCAGTTCGCTTTACAAAAGTATAGCCATAGTTGAGTTTTAATACTATACTGGGCGTTAGAGGTGGGCGTGGTTAAATTTATGTAGACATAGCCTTGCAAAATCATATGATATCAATGATATGTAATTTAAAAAGTGCGAAAAGTGAAAGTGACCGATTTTATATAGTCTAGTAGAGTTTTGTTACATTAGTGGGCGTTAGAGCTGAAATGATGTATATGATGTAATACACTAACCTTCCTTATATTTTTAATAAATAAAGTTTTATAATCGTTTTTAACGGTGCCTGCAGTTGAGTATTTAACACATTCAGGACTAACGTCAGGTGTACGCCACAAGCCCAATGGGAACCCCGTGCAAACATTTTGAAAAATTAACATGTGCTAAAAATTTCCACAACCTACATAATTGTTTCCTATAATTGTCGATAGTACAGAAAAGATTATATACGCAAAAATAATATACAACATGTGAGCATGTGTTAAGTGGACAGCCGTCTAGGACTTTGGAATAATTGATTTATCATTTTTTGGGCTTAAGGGGGTGTTCTGTAGTAAAATTTTCAAAATATCGATTTTTTTTTTTGCATTTTTCAACAGGTAATGTTGTTATCTATCGTATAAAAAAAGGTCTTTGATGAATTCGGACCGGAAAGTCATTTGTAAAGGAGGTTTCGCCACGCGCTCCGCCGAATTTCCACGGTACTTTCAGTGAACAAAAAACTTTAAACGCGTTTTTCCCGAAACCATGTTTTTCGAACTGGTTCACACGATTACAAATGATTAAGTAGACGGATTTTGATAATTTTTTTTTTAATGTTTTTGAAAGTTGTCGCTATCGTCCGACGAGCGTTTTTTTCGATTTTGTTATTAGTTAGTGTTAAATAAATTTTTTTCATTTGAAAAAATGGGAAAAAAAAATTTTTACTTTCAAGTCGCGCCATTTTGAGAATTTTGATGAAAAACAAAAAAGCTCCCGTCGGACGATAATCGCACTCATATAGATTACAACAAAAAAAAAATTTTCCGATTTCCATGTTTCAGACTGGAGCAATCGTGTGAACCGTCAACGCATGTGTTTTTGGAGGGCATCACTTTGCGGCGCTGCAGTGCAGCAACGAATCAATATTTTTTCAAACCTTATACTGAGTTTTGTAGTTAAAAGTATAATAAAACATTGAAAAAAAACCGCATAAAAAAAAATTGAATAGTTAGGGGAGAGTGGGGCGAATCGTTACGCTTTTTTGTAAGCCCAATATTTTTTATCTGCGAAAAAATTGTTGACCATGTTATATATCGTTTTGAAGCCTGTTATTTTGCGCAACTTTTGATTATAAACACTTAGGTGTAGGACAAACACGAAATAAGTTATGTCGATATTCCCAAAGTGTCCAGAAAATGGCATTTTAAAAAGTGTGGGGCGAATCGTTACGCAGTATGGGGCGAATCGTTACACTCGCTTTTTTCAAATTTTGAGGCGCTGAAATCAAAATATGTATACACAAATAATATTTCAATTATTTACTTCGTTTTTATTAAGAAAACGAATACATGTTTGATGGTTAAATTGACCAACATGCCAAAAGAAAATGGTGGAAAAATATATGAAAAAATGAAAAAGGAAAAAGTTGATTTTTAATCAGAATCTGACTCAACATCAGCATAATCAATCGCAGCAATGGCGCTTCGACGCTGGCTTATGCGTTTCGGTGCTGCCTCAGATGATTTTTGAAAAGTTGCAATAAAGTAATGAAAAATAAAAAAAAATCACGAAAATGATAAAAAACATATCATGGCGAACAACACAGATGATTTTTCTACAAACGCAAGCAATAACGCAGTCTTCAAAATTGCGTCAGACGCTTAAATGCATAAAAAATGACCGTCACGATTCGCCCCATACGAAATGTAACGATTCGCCCCACTGTGACATGTTTGCTATGGAATGGCTTAGCAAAGACACGGTAATAATATTTGCGAATTTTCTTTTTTGCGCGAAAGGCAACACAATAAAGATAAAAAAACATACACCTTCGATTGATCACAAAATTATTTAGCACTCAAAATTGAAAGATTGTAGACATCCAAATATGAATTTTACAAGTCACAAAACACGTCTTACCCTGCCAAGCGTCAGTTTTCTACTGAGAATTGGAATGTCACCGAAACAAATGAGCGGCTGAAGGTGACGAACATTTAGCTATGCGACATTTGATATATGGTGGCGTCATTTTTAAGATATCGCTCTGTAACGATTCGCCCCATGTAACGATTCGCCCCACTCTCCCCTACTTCACAGTAGAATTTCAAAAAACACCTAAGAAAACGAGCTGTTACTACAGAACACCCCCTTAAACAATACTATACTATTGACCACCTGAGTGGTCGCAAAATACACGAATTTTCTTCGACTTTTGCAAACTGGGTGGCTAGGTCACCGTTCCACAATTAGTTGACGAAAAAAAAAATTTTTTGTTAACATGTAAGGGAGAGGGCTGGGTTGTGAACAGGGGTTTTGTTTTTTGGCTCTAACTTTTCACAGAATAAAGATATCGAAAAATCTAAGATAGCGTTGGAAAGGTGAATATATAACGCAACTTTGTTATGAAGACAGATTACCGTTTTGATTGAAATTTAACTCTCTACGTCCAATTTTCTAAGAACGTGATTTTTCGCTTTTTCAAAAAAGTGGCTGGGTTGTGAACCATCTGGAAAATCCCTATTAAAGTCGGAAAATACGAAGAAAACACCCATAATTTTTAAGTACATTGAGAATTTATTTAATCAGGAAGCCTCAAGAGGTGAAAAAAAGTTATAATGACGCCTCTTAGGCCAAAAAATCGCAATGAATGAAACTGCTCAATTTTTTAAATTTTCATCCTAATCTGTGTCGGAATGTTTGGATGTGAAATACGAACGTGTTCTCGTATTGGCTCACTTCAAGTGAACACAACGAAATCGAGTGAAATTATATAAAATGACTTTATTTTTATATATCCGTCCATATTTGACAGTGTTAGAACAAATGTAGTACGAAAAACAGGTGGTTCATAACCCAGCCACCTCAGTGGTTCACAGCCCAACCACGATGCCATTTTGGAAACTTTAAAATAAACGACACTTCCAATCATAATTCGACATAAACAAATATTGCATCGTAAAATAGAATCAAAACACTAAATAAACATGTATTACACAGACTTTTTGCAATAAGCTCAGTCACTAAGATAGCACTTTAAAAAAAAGCCAACAAGTTTTCGCAGTCGATTTTCAAACACGATGTCTTTCAAACTCGATTGCTGCCACAGGCAATACGTGTTTGTACTTAAAAAAAAACCACAAAAGCAGAGTCATATCATAAGACAAAATTGACAGTTGAAAGATTGGCGATATGTCAATTAGTGGAAGAAAAAACGGCAATGGTTCACACCCCAGCCTGGTTCACAACCCAGCGCTCTCCCTTACAATTTCTACAAAATTTGGTTTATTTTTTTACTTTACAATAAATATGTTCAACCGTTTAGGTGTTAAAACAAAAGGGGGTTTCAGAGGGTATCGCTTCCGGCACCATTTTGAAGGAAAATTTCGGCGGATGTGCCACTTTTATTCAAAATGTTCAATGAATTATCTGAAAAGTAATGATCTTTCTTTTTCCATAACCGCGAAACAAATCGTTAAAATTTGGCTTTTTTCGGCCGCTGGGGTGGTGTTACGTTATTGAATATACATGTCTGTTAGGATTAGTATAGAAGTTGTAAACCAAAAAAGATTTCCTACTTTATTTGCTGTAAATTCTTAACTGTGCGTTAGTTGTATAAGCAACGCGTTCTTTAAGTCTTCTCAATGTAAAGATAACGAAATATTCAAAAGGAAGATAAGTTTTCATTACGGGTACGTACGGAGATAAGAGTATATCTGTACATATAACCACAGAACAAACAGAATGCGCATCTGGTGTGAAGAACATTTTCTTTGCGGGTTCCAACGGCCGACCCGTTTATAGTATTATAGTAAAAGCACATATAACTCGTCATATAGATGTCCAGTCTCATACGACGAAAACGGCACAAAAATTTCAAGCTCTGAATTACAGCTTTTTGTGCTATTTTACGCACACAGCAACATACATTTATGATTTTAGTTACAACGATCACGTACTGTATTTGGTGTAAAAGGTAGACAGCACATTAGATATCCGTAATTTCTTTTTCGTAAATTTCGCCTCGGGTTCAAAGCTGGGCGAGGAAGCAAAATTTTTCTTAACATTTAACGGTTTATTTATAAACCTTTTTAATCGTTTATACCTGAAATTAATAATGTATTGCAAAATTGTGATACAATATAAATTTTTTTTTTGTTTTTATTTACGACTTGCGTACAAAAGACTGCGACTAGTTTATACAACAAAATTAAACTAACTAGCAATTTACATATGACATAATAGTTAAGGATAAAATTTAAATTTTACTTGAAGATCGCGATGAATATCGATGTTGCGAATGTACCATGGTGCATTTACAAAACCTCGCAGCACTTTGTTTTGAAATCGTTGGATTTTGTCTCGATTGCTTTGGCTGGCGCAACCCCAAAGTTGACATCCATACGTCCATACTGGCATTAGAGGTTGTTTGTAGATAGTAATTTTGTTTTGTATAGATAAAATGGATTTTCTACCTATTAGCCAATGTAGGTTCCGGTATTTAGCATCGAGTTCACGTTTTTTTCTTTTTAATATGCTCATTCCAACGGAGCTTCGCATCAAGTGGTAAGCCGAGGTATTTGGCGACGTTCTCATGTGGAATCTGCACACCGTTTAGATACAGGGGTAAGTATCGGACTTGTGTTTTGCTGCTATTTATCATTATACGCCATTTCATTGCCCATTTGGAAAAATCATTCACTGCTTTTTGTATGGTGTTCGTGGTATCATGCTCCGTTTTTCCAACAGTAATGAGTGCTGTGTCATCTGCAAATGTAGCTGTGGTATACGATTGGCAAACAGGCAGATCACGGGTGTAGATAAGATACAGCAGTGGCCCAAGAACACTACCTTGCGGGACACCCGCTTTGATTTCCTTCAGCTCAGAATACGCGTCCATCTGCTTAACTCGAAGTATCGCCTATTGACGTGGCAGGATCTGCCTGATTTTGGTTTGCATTCCAGTATGCAGACTTTATCAAGGCTTTCGAAATATCTAAATAAACTATAGAGCACACTTCCTGTTTGTCTAATGTATTTGCAATAATGTTTGTGATTCTGTGTACTTGATCTAGTGTTGAATGACCGCGTCGAAATCCACACTGATAAGTTGGTATTAATTTCTTTTGATTTATAATTTTGTTTAAACGTCTGATTAGCAGCTTTTCCAGTAATTTGGACAGAATTGGCAACAATGAAATTGGCCTGTATGAAGATACTTTCCAGAGTGCTGGAATATATCTCAGTTTCAGAACTGCATTCAAGATGTCAGTTAGCGCTGTTACAGCTTTTTTGTTTTTTTTGTTTTTTTGTCGGGACGATCTAGCAAGCGCAGCACTCAGACAATTATACGTCCATTGTACTACGACTTGTTGTTCCCTGTTAATATGCTTTAAATCTACCCGATTTCCGAAGAAACCTTGATAGATCCTGGGGTGCCAAGGAGCCAAGGTGGTCGCTTCTTACCACATCAGTGCCAAACGTCTCAAACCTGATACGAGCGAACGCGGGGCAGAGACACAGAAAGTGTTCCGCCGTCTCAACGTCCTCCTCACAGGCAGGACATAGGGCACTGTCAGATATGCCTACCATTTCCATGTGCTTCGCCCATAGGAAATGGCCCGTCATTAACCCGACCATCTGCCTGCAGTCCCTTCTGCCTAGTGACAAAAGAAACTGTGAGCATTTGTCGGATATGGCGGGAAGCATAAGTTTCGTCCACCTGCAGCCGCTCTCAGCCTGCCATGCTCGCTCCTGGGTCATAGTGATCCATTCGTTAACTGTGGCTTTGATGGCTGCAGATGGGAGTGGCAGAACAGGCTCAGGGCCGACAAAATCAGCCTCAGAGCCCATTCTAGCTAAGGAATCCGAGGTCTCGTTTCCCACAATTCCTGCGTGTCCCGGGACCCAGGTGAGCATCAAGCTATTGTATTTGCCAATATAATTAAGCCTGGATTTGCAGGACTTGACTAGCATAGAGGTGGTTGGAGGGCTGTCCAAGGCCATAAGCGCAGCTTTGCTGTCGCTACAGACACAGATAGACCTGCCTTTCCACTTACTCTCTACGACAAAGTTCGTCGCCTTAAGTATCGCATGTACCTCTGCCTGAAACACAGATGCGTGCGAGCCTAGGGCAAAGAACCGTCTAGTCCCCGTGGATTCCACGAAGACCCCAGAGCCAGAACCATCTTCCGTTCTGGAGCCGTCCGTGAATATACGGAAGCAGTGTTTACCGGGCTCATCCTCAGGATTGGGAGTAAAAGTTTCAGCAAGGTAATTAGCAAAGACGTTTGCTTTGTCGCTGTTGTTTTTCGCCCATTCGCCGTTGTCAATTTGTATAGGCACTGATTGCGTCAATGGCCTTTTTAACCTTTTCGTGCACTTCCATAAGGAATAATCAGTAGTTCGGTCGTTTGTGAGGCTGCTCAAGTACTTCCTGAGTGCACTATTTTGAAACGCTTTTATTGAAGAACGAATGCTATTTGTTGGTTTATTCAGAGCTAACTTATCATATGGCTATCGTGATTGTTGCCATCGCTTTCGCAGTCTTTGCTTTTCTTTTATTTTGTCTATAATATCTTTACAATATAAATGAGTCTGCACTAAAAATATTTCAGGGCACAAAGAATTCTTTTGTATGATCAAACAATATAAAGTCTTTATTTTCTTTGGTGTGATACATACACATCGTTGCCAAGGCAACGCATTGCCAATAGCTGCGGAGCCAGCAGGTCTATCCTTTGCGTCGGCGTAATTGTATTGCGACAATGTAGTGACTTCTGACCAATTCAATTCGTTTTGGCAAATTGTGCCGGTCTTCTTCTTCTTCTTGTTTGCGAAAAGCAAGTGCCTGGGCGTACCCAGCAACAAACAAGACATAACTACATTTCCAAATTCAGAATATAAAATTCGAATAGAATAGAAAAGAATATAGATTTCTGTACATACATATATAAAATATAGAATTACGAGTGGGGAATACCCTCCTCTACCCATACCTAAGTACGCCCATGAGCGCCTGTCATTATCAATCGTTTTTTTTTTGCTGTATGGTTGTTTGTAACCGTATGCTGCGCTGGATTGATTGATTTTAAAACTTGCGAACAATTATATGTGTCCCCAAAACCAAACAATGTAAGGGAGAGGGCTGGGTTGTGAACCAGGCTGGGGTGTGAACCATTGCCGTTTTTTCTTTCCCTAATTGACATATCGCCAATCTTTCAACTGTCAATTTTGTCTTATGATATGACTCTGCTTTTGTGGTTTTTTTTTAAGTACAAACACGTATTGCCTGTGGCAGCAATCGAGTTTGAAAGACATCGTGTTTGAAAATCGACTGCGAAAACTTGTTGGCTTTTTTTTAAAGTGCTATCTTAGTGACTGAGCTTATTGCAAAAAGGTCAGTGTAATACATGTTTATTTAGTGTTTTGATTCTATTTTACGATGCAATATTTGTTTATGTCGAATTATGATTGGAAGTGTCGTTTATTTTAAAGTTTCCAAAATGGCATCGTGGTTGGGCTGTGAACCACTGAGGTGGCTGGGTTATGAACCACCTGTTTTTCGTACTACATTTGTTCTAACACTCAAATATGGACGGATATATTAAAATAAAGTCATTTTATATAATTTAACTCGATTTCGTTGTGTTCACTTAAAGTGAGCCAATACGAGAACACGTTCGTATTTCACATCCAAACATTCCGACACAGATTAGGATGAAAATTAAAAAAATTGAGCAGTTTCATTCATTGCGATTTTTTGGCCTAAGAGGCGTCATTATAACTTTTTTTCACCTCTTGAGGCTTCCTGATTAAATAAATTCTCAATGTACTTAAAAATTATGGGTGTTTTCTTCGTATTTTCTGACTTTAATAGGGATTTTCCAGATGGTTCACAACCCAGCCACTTTTTTGAAAAAGCGAAAAATCACGTTCTTAGAAAATTGGACGTAGAGAGTTAAATTTCAATCAAAAGGGTAATCTGTCTTCATAACAAAGTTGCGTTATATATTCACCTTTCCAACGGTATCTTCGATTTTTCGATATCTTTATTCTGAGAAAAGTTAGAGCCGAAAAACAAAACCCGGTTCACACCCCAGCCCTCTCCCTTACTAATCAAGAGATCTAGAAACCACATAAATTGTTCATTGACTTTTTTGTTTCACGGGTCGTAAAAAAAGGAATATATTTAAAAAGATGCCATTAAAAAATCTTGGCGGCTACAGTAAGAATTGAACCGCGCACCCTTCGTCCGGGACACTCCCGCTTGCGCATTCGACCATCAACACTTAATCCCGACTGGTTGCTTAGAAGGTATAACAGACAAGCGCCGTTTTAACATAACTAAAAATCACATATTTCTGTATCTCAAAACAGAGCACAATGCGTGTGAAGCGGTGTTTGTGTGAGTGACATTACAGGCCAAAAATCTCTTATCGGACGCCAAATTTGTCGAACTTTTTGACACATTTTTCCTTGGCCGCTGGACATCTATATGATAAGTTATCTGTGGTAAAGGAGAGCAAGCAGATAAAAGTATTGATCGCATGCCGGTGTATGAGTGACGCACCATACACTGTGGTTGTGTATGTTGGACAACAAAGCAAGAACAAGAAATGAACATTCAAAATTTGCATAGAAAAAAAGATTGAGCGATTGCCAAGGCGCAAAAATGAGGTGGTAGCACCACGGAAAAAACTAAAATGTTATGGATTTTATTGGGCTTTTGGTCATGCTCATTGTCAAAATTAGTTAACTTGAGTAAACAAAAACACAGAACTTATTTCTGCTTCTAGAAAAGAAGTTGTAAAAAGTAAAAGTGACTATAAATGAAAATAAATATACAGTATTGTGCAAACCTAAGCAACATTTTCATTTCTTATGAACAAAATACAATATTTTCAAATGAGATAAATTCGAAAAATGGGGTATTTTTTTAAATCTTAAAATGTAATTACAACAAATATTTACAAAGCAATATATATAACCACACTAACGAGAAAAAAATCAGCGAAATTTAAATATATGCCTAAATTCGCTGTGCAAAACGTAAGCAACTCTGTTAGCTTCAGCTACTGTTTTAGAATTACGTTTATCATAACATTACTGTAAAGGAACTGTAAAGCATGGCGGTGGGAATGTAATGATTTGGACATGCTTCTCTGGTTTTGGTCTTGGCCCTGTACACGAAATTTCGACAAAAATGGATCGCTTTGTCTATAAGGATATTTTAGAAAACCAGATGCTGCCCTATGCTGAAGACAATATGCCACTTCGATGGGTGTTTCAACACGACAATGATCCGAAACACAAATCGAAGTTGGTAAATGAGTTGCTCAGTTCAAATGGGATTACAGTCCTTGATTGGCCGGCCCAATCACCGGACTTGAATCCCATCGAAAATTTGTTCGGGGGCGAATTGTTTTTTAAGTTAAAAGAAGAATGGAAAAATACCTGAAACCACAATTTTAAACCTAATTGAGTCAATCAGGCAGGTGCCAGATTTCACTTTCACTCGAAATCGAAATTGAATCCGACTGAAATCGAAATTTGGGGTGCTGCAATTCACTACTGTCGATTTCATTTTTGAAAATGAATAACAAGTGCCACATTTCGATTCCATTTTTTTATATGTGATTTGAATTCGAATAACTGCGTTGAAGTGAAAACGATCGCAAAAACACTAAATCGCCAAACAGACGCAAAAAATGTAAGAATATTGCAATCTTTCGCAAAAATGAAATTGTTTACTATAATTTTCACTTTTACATCAGGGGAAAACATTAGAGCACTGCGCAGGTAGCCGTGCTAATTGCTTTTATGCAAAAGCACACGGACTTGGCGAAGAGGTTCGTAAAAGGGGATCACTATTGAATTTAATCCAGGTAGCACAAATCTTTCTTTCCAAATGGTAAGGTTTCTCTTGAAAACATTAGAAATTGTGCTACGGCTCAAAGCTATGTCAGCATCCTTTCTAACTGATTTTTGGAAACTTCCTTCTGCTAAGAACCGTAGAGTGGCTGCTAGTTGAAGCTGGACAGGAATTGAAGATGATGGTAGGTGCGGTGAAATAATTCTTACCAACATATTGAACGCATGTTTGTTCACGAGGTAGTATGATATGAACCTTAACCCTTTCGGTTATTCTATGCCATATGGCATAGTCTCTTTTCAGTGCCTGTTTTAGGTCAAAAACATGAGGATACTATATTTTTCTATTTTTCTCTGAAGATTTTTATACCAAATCATGAAAAAAAATATTTTGATTAGTGTACCAAGTAACTTGTAAGGGTTCAGAAAGTGCGCAGTCCTATCGAGCTGCGTATTTTACAAAAAGAGGTCACTTCGTACTTTTATTTATTCTATTACAAAAATAAATCTATTTGATAGGTTTATGTAAGTAATCTAGTATGTATTTATTGCTTTAGTAAGTGTAAAAAAAGTTAGATCCCAAATATAGTTCACTAAGGCTGTACGATTTTTTTTATTTTTTACTATGCCATATTTCATGATGCCCAAAAACCACTTTTTCGAACAATATTTTAAAAAATTACTTTTGATTATTCATTATGTAGGCTTAAACAGTAATAAAATGGAAAAGAATGACTTTTAAAGTTAAAAACAAAAAAGAAGTACCGAAAGGGTTAAATGCAGTTACAAACTATAATCACAAAATCCCAGCCAAATAATATTTCAAAACACTTACACTGCCTCTGTAAGTTTCCATGGGATTGGATTGGTCCCGTAGTGCACGCCGCTTAATTTTTTCGTAAGCTTTTCTCTTTTGTATAATGGTTAAAACTGTGGTAATAAAGACTGCACTCACTTTTACAAACCTCACAAGAATTGTTCGTTTCAAATTCAAAAGTCAAAAATTCAATTCAAATTCATTATTGTGAAACGATTTCGAAGCTATGAAAACGAGTGGAATGCAGCACATGAAAAACGAATCCACTCGATTTGCAATTTCGATTCCAATTCGATTTCGATCGAAATCTGGCACCTGCCTGAATGCCTAAAATATGTGCTGCAGTCATACAAAGCAAAGGGTATTACACCAAATACTAGTATAAAGTTGCTTAGGTTTTGCACAGCTAATTTTGGAGTTTGTTTCATTTTCGTAAATGTTTTTACCGCATTACATAAATATAAAATTATTCCCACTTCGAATTGAACTATTGGCAAATATGGAGTTTTATTCATGAGTAATACAAAAGTTGGTTAGGTTTTGCACAATACTGTATGTGTAGGAATATTGTAACAACCAAGGCGCATTAACCTTCACACTGTCACTATTAACATATGTTAATATTTCAATTTTGATTTTGCTATAACTTTTTGGGTTTAAGTCCGATTTTCATGCGGCTTCGGCTCAGTGGCCAATTTGTCAACCTCTTTCTATATATGTAATCAGAAAACTAAAAATTTAATTTTTTCCATCTTGTTTTTACAAATGAAAATGTTTACCCCTATTTTGGTTACATATTAACAGATGTTAATATTTTTCTTCTCATCCGTTTTATAAAGACAACTTTCATTTTTTGAGCTAAGTTGGTAAGCAGAAACATAAAATGGACTGTTCTAAAGAGATTTTAGGTTCACATGTGGAAGGGGGGAAAGGGATGAATGGGGTTTCAGCCCCTACAAAGTGGGCGAATTTGTTGCTTTTTTAAAAGAAATGCCATAAATTCTTTTTCAAATATATTTTCATCAACTTTCGTATTTAAGACTTTTAGGTAATACTACATCACATATACAAATTTGAACGAGATCGGCCAACTATATCATATAGCTGCCATAGAAACGATCGCTCGAAAATGTGTTGCATTGCGATTTGTACAAACGGGCTAAATTGCTAACAATTGGTGCATTTTCAAATATATTTTCATAAGATTTCGTATTTAAGACTTTTAGGTAATACTACATCGTACATCCAAATTTGAACGAGATCGGCCAACTATCAGTTTTCAAATGCACCAATTGTTACCAATTTAGCCCTTTTGTACAAATCGCAATGCAACACATTTTCGAGCGATCTTTTCTATGGCAGCTATATGATATAGTTGGCCGATCTCGTTCAAATTTGGATATGTGATGTAGTATTACCTAACAGTATTAAATACGAAATTTGATGAAAATATATTTGAAAATGCACTTTTTATGGCATTTCTTTAAAAAAAGCAACAAATTCGCCCACATTGTAGGGGCTGAAACCCCATTCATCCCTTTTCCCCCTTCCACACGTGAACCTAAAATGTATTTAGCACAGTCCATTTTATGTTTTTGCTTACCAACTTAGCTCAAAAAATAAAAACTCTTTATAAAAAGGATGAGAAGAAAAATATTAACATATGTTAATAGTGACGGTTTCCGTATATAAAAATTGGTGACAGTGTGAAGGTTAAGGCAGGTTCTCACCTTGTGGGAAAAAAAAAACAATTTTTTTTTGCCTTATCGTGTAGATATATGTTTCAAAACTGTGCTCCAGAAAATTCAGATCAAAATCTGAAAAATTACAAAAGTTACAGGCCGTTACATAGAGCAGTGTAGAGCACCGGCCAAGCGCGCTTTAAACTTTAAACGCGTTTTTCTCAGAACCACATTTTCGGACCTTACGGAAGTGATTGAAGGCGCTGGAATGAACCAATCGTCACTTAATTTTTTCTAAATGTTCCTTAAGGTTTTTTCTAATAAACGAACTACGATCAGCCAAAAATATTGAAAATTGTTTATTTAAAAAAATAATTAGTGAACAAAAAAATGCGAAAATTGTAATTTTTTTTCAAAACCTCATAACTTTTTTAATTTCGATTTTTTTTTCATGATCATAGTTCATTCAATAGATAATACGGTACACATTAAGAATGTGTTCGATTTTTGTGTTTCCGATCACGGGTTTTGACGGAATCACTTCCGGTAGCGGGACACCTCCTCGCCGACATGCCGCCACTGATGGACGCCCCCTCCCCCCTTTTTTGATTCATTCAATTTTAAAAATTGTATTCTCTAAATAAATGTGTGTTCATATCCAGAAACAATTTTCAGCGTTGTATCTTTAACCGTTTGCTCAAAAAAAAATGCACTTTTTCGGATCCACAAGGTGAGAACCTGCCTTAAGAAAATGATAATAAGTGGAAAAATATTGTTACAATGTCGTGCCAATAAAACAATAACACTGATCAACAGCAAAATGGCTTTTCTGGGTTTGACATCAGGTCTAGGGTAATTAGGTACCGCTGATTTCGAATCCGCAAGCCGTTTTTAAAACTTAGTTTCCGTTATCGCAAACAATGGGCGTGTCACTTTTTCCCCGTTTTCGATTGTAGTTTCTAAACCAATAAACCGGTTGACATGATTTTCACTTTGTGGCATTCGCAATACCTTACGGCTTCTTTTCCAATGTAATTTATTTTTATAAGTTTTACGATTTCGCGGTAATTGGACCTCAAATTCGGAAAATATGGAATTTCAAGGCGTTTTCTTGGATGGTCATGCACATTTTTCTTAAATCTATTAATGAGTTAGCTGTTAAATGAAAGCGGAAACATCAAATAATACAACACAGCCAAATTATTTGGCGTGGTTCCCATTCTTATCGAAATAATAGGAAAAATGTGCCATCGTGATTTTCCTCAATTTTTATACTTTTTCCTTAAAAAATTAGAAGCCTCAAAACATGCCCTGTATATGTTCCATTTACAGTCTAGAATACAAGCAAAAAACAAAACAAATTTTGAATTGATCAAAACAAAAAAAAATTAAAGCTTTGCATATTTTAAGGCACCTAATTTTCCAAAGCCATTTTCTGTAATGTTATTTAAAGAACAACAATTCTAATCTTCCTTCTTCCATGATCCTCCTAATAAATCTGTCTGCTAACATAGTTCCTCTTTCTCCGAAACAAGACAGCGTTTGCTTGCAAACTTTTTCAAGAAACAAGCCATCAAAAAACGGTTTGAAGTTCTGAGCAATACTTAAACTTGCAACATAAGATGCTTTTAGAGGTGCAGTATAAGTAATATATGACTGAATATTAAGATATTCCGTGTTTATTTCCTCAGCATAACTTTCCATGTACTCCAAGATTCGTAGCGCATCATGAACCAAACAAGACTTGTTTAACTCCGAAAATAACTGGTTTTTAGAACCCTCCGCTATCTTATCAGCAACGCAACCTGCATGGCATGTCTTAAAATGCCTTTCCATATTATATTTTTAGCTCCCTTGAATTAGTTGAAAGCATATTGTGCATATCGCTTGACCTTTAAAATTATAAGTGAAAAAAATATCATTTTCCCATTTCTCATTGCAATTCGCGTTCGTGTTGCAAGCTTCAAAATTAGAAATTAGAAATAAACACCGATTTTTTCTAGTGCTTCTCAATCGATAGCCGCACACGTTTTGAAGCAAATTCATTCGCTAGACAACAACAAAACCTACGTTGAAGATAACTGTGGCCAAGGCGTGTTGAGTGCTGTGTGTGTATACTACACCTTTTCGATTTCAGAAAGTGTAAAAACAAATTCAGAAAGCGTAAAACCAATTCCAGAAACCGTAAAAGCAATTTCAGATAGCGTAAATTCAATTTCATAAATATAAATTTAATATCAGAAAGCATAAGCGTAAATTCAATTTAAATTTTCTGAAATTGCTTTTACACTTTCTGAAATCGAACATGAAAAGGTGTAGAATGCTCAGCCTATGCTAAAGATCATTTACAAAAACAAATGAGGAATTAGATTCCTCACCCTATGCTGAAGAAGATTTGCAAAAACAAATGAGCAACGAGAGCATAGGGCATGGGCACCTCTGCAATAGAGGATTGCAAAGCAGATCGGTTCCATTTACATTTTCCTCACCTTTGTTGCTTCCCGTCCGCGACTGAAATGAAAGCGCAAAATTATTTCAGATGCGTCTTCTGTATACTGTTTGTTCTATGATATAACATACGTATTGGTACATAGTATCACAGAATAATCAGTATACAGAATGCGCATGTCGACCAGCGAAGCAATCTGAATTTCGGGTGCGGGCCGAAAGCACCAGAAGGGAAGATAACAGAGTTGGTTGAACAGTACTTCTGTCTCTGTTAATTTCTCGTGCTATGATGAGCTCTGTTATTGTAATTTCGGTAAGTGCCGAGCGAGCTCGTTCGCTCGATGCCGGCCATAGAAGTTACTGTTATTTTCAATGAAGTGAATGAAGGGCGTGTGCTATCATTGTTGTTGTGTTGATCAGCGAATGAAAATTGTAAATTTTGAATTTTTGTTTCGGGCTGACATCGACTGGCAATTCGCGGCTTTTTTTCATGTTATTATGCGATCGACCTTCTGCGTGAAGAGATTTTTTATGTCCTTATGAGCACTTGACGGCAAAGGTTTCACTAATTTTGGCGTAAATTACTTCTCGCCGCGATTTATTACTTTATTTTTACGTCTTTTATCCCACTCTAGGCCCCCAGTTTTTGGCCCAAACATTTGTTTGTGAAACCCAAAAAAATGAGAGGTTCCGAAGAATCGTAATTACAAATTTGTGCATTTAATCATGTCTAATGTATGTACAGATCTATTATAATAGATATGATATGGAAAATGTTATAAGAAAAAAGTAAGTAAGCAACGACGATCCCGAATAATGGAAGAATAAATTTTTTGTTTTGCTTTTTTCGATATATATAAGGGAGAGGGCTGGGTTGTGAACCATTACCGTTTTTTCTTTCCCTAATTGACATATCGCCAATCTTTCAACTGTCAACTTTGTCTTTTGATAGGACTCTACTTTTGTGGTTACACCGAAGTACAAACATGTATTGCTTGTGGCAGCAATCGAGTTTGAAAGACATCGTGTTTGAAAATCGACTGCGAAAACTTGTTTGCTTTTTTTAAAGTGCAAGTCCAAGTGACTGAGCTTATTGCAAAAAGGTCAATGTAATACATGTTTATTTAGTGTTTTGATTCTATTTTACGATGCAATATTTGTTTATGTCGAATTATGATTGGAAGTGTCATTTATTTTAAAGTTTCCAAAATGGCATCGTGGTTGGTCTGTGAACCACTGAGGTGGCTGGGTTATGAACCACCTATTTTTCGTACTACATTTGTTCTAACACTGTCAAATATGGACGGATATATTAAAATAAAGTAATTTTATGTAATTTCACTTGATTTCGGTGAGTTCACTTGAAGTGGGCCAATGCGAGAACGCGTTCGTATTTCACATGCAAACATTGCGACACCGATAAAGATAAACATTCAAAAAATTAAGCACTCTCATTCATTGCGATTTATTGGCCTAAGTGGCGACATTATAACTCTTTTTCACCTCTTGAGGCCTCCTGATTAAATAAATTCTCAACTTACTTCAAAATTATGGGTGTTTTCTTCGTATTTTCCGACTTTAATAGGGATTTTCCAGATGGTTCACAACCCAGCCACTTTTTTGGAAAAGTGAAAAATCACGTCCTTAGAAAATTGGACGTAGAGAGTTCAATATCAATCAAAACAGTAATCCGTCTTCATAAAAAAGTTGCGTTTTATATTTATGTTTCCAACGGTATCTTCGAGTTTTCGATATCTTTATTCTGAGAAAAGTTAGAGCCAAAAAACAAAACCCGGTTCACAACCCAGCCCTCTCCCTTATGTATGTAAGTCCACAATTTAAAAGATATTATTATGATTGTGAAAAATCATTTAGCTATCATCAATATTAAAAATAGTGTGATATCTTTATACCGTAGTGACTTTTTAAGCTGATAAGTTACCCCCTTTTGACATTCGTTCTTATATAATTTTGCACGCTACACTCCGTCGTAAATTATCTTCCAACAGCGTATGTACGCACTGCGCTGCACGCAGAATGAACCACAAAGCAAAAATAATTCAAATTCAATGTTTTATTTCCTAGCCGGCAACAATAACAACAACCATAGCCGATGCTATTTTCCTTTCAATGCTTCGCGGAGCCGCATACGATCTTTATTTTTTTCTAATCTGTGTGCTGTTTGTTCTGTGATATAACAGAAATGAAAACTTTCTATTGCTGCTTGTAATGTTAATAGCAGAGGACGTAATGTTCAATTAGCAGTGGTCGTAATATTACGACCCCTTAACAGTAATTTTGTATGAGATGCGCGTTCTGTATTACTGTTTATTCCTTGATAGTATGTAACTTCCTAGTAAAAATTTTTAGTTTTAGTAATGTCTAAAGTAATCGAGAAACTCAGCTCCATCGCCTTCCAGAATACATAATGTATTACATTACCATAGGCATTCCATTGGAAGTAACCGCTTACATGTAGTGGCCTTATATAAAAGATCCTGTAAAAGAAGGAAATTAATTAAGTAACGTGTTACGTTTAACCTGTTCAGCAATTGCCGAAAAATAATGAAATATATAACCACCTTTTTTCATTTGGTTTTTCTTAGTAAAAACTTATTTTATTTTTCGGAAAAGTACAAATATAAAAACAAATAAATAAATTAAAAATATTTATTAACACGATGAGCCCGGCGCGAATGTGCTGTCCTTTCCGTTCAGACGGCAGCCGGCGAGCGTTAGAATATTGTAGGGTATCGCCAAGAGACAAGCCGCATTTTTGT
The DNA here is from genome assembly GCA_963971225.1 of Melieria omissa. Taxonomy (NCBI): domain Eukaryota; kingdom Metazoa; phylum Arthropoda; class Insecta; order Diptera; family Ulidiidae; genus Melieria; species Melieria omissa. The sequence goes on along the minus strand of OZ020269.1, from coordinate 71,504,340 downwards.
TTAGAATGTTTCAATAAATTTCATTAAAACTACATTTGACCACATTTCATTTAGACTATATTTATTTTTTAACTTAAATACCGTCGGTCCCACGGACCGACGCCAGCCAAACGGAAATTCTAGTACTAGTCATCAGGGACCGGTGCCGGCCACACGAAAGTTCACTGCCGGTCCCCAGGGACCGACGCCCGGCCCAACGTGTTAAGAAGTTAAGTCCTTTAACTGCTTCTAAAAAGAATAAACAATTTGTTTTTGTTATAAATATTACAAAATAATACGTATACACTAAAGAGCTGCGTAAGCACTATAAAAATGACTTGCAAGCCACCGCTGTGCTTTCAAATACTGCCGCTCTTCTTCACTTTCACTACAAAACAAGCACTGCAGTGAAGGAAGCTTTTGATATTCATACAAATACTGCACGAAACGACAATAGAACTTCAAGCACCTTGAAGTATAGAACAACACTGAAGTAGAACAACATTGAAGTAGAACAACACTGGAATAGAACAACACTGAAGTAGAACAATGTTGCAGTGGAACAACACGGAAGTAGAACAACACTGAAGTAGAACAAGACTGAAGTGCAGCACTGAAGTAGAACATTTTCAAGCATACGGTGTTTTGTTTTGCACGATCGGAGTAGCTGATGTTTGTTTCTGGTATTTTGTATGGAATCTGGACTGCATTTCAAGCATTACAACAACATTAATGTAAAAAAAACGCAGATTTAAAACATGTTTTTTCGATATTTATTTAAGTTTGTTTCACTCGTTGTGAAGTAGAAGTTCTGTTTCACACGGTGTGAAGTAGAAGTTCTGCTTCACTTGGTGTGCTTGCTGTAATTTACTGTTACTTAACCTCATTATAGCTTTCTGGTTAGATGTTTTGTTTCGCAACAGAACACAAGCACTGTCGCTGCTGTAGCGAAAAGGTTTTGGAATGATGCAGTGCTTGCTTTGTTGCAGAATAGAACTATTGAGCATTTGAATTTGCTGTCTTTGTGACACTGAAGTACAGTACTTGACAGTACTGTGCAGTAGTGAAGTGTGCCAAACAACATTTTGTGCGGCTCTTTAGTATACACCAATACCTCACTTCGTCGTGGTTACGTTCCAAAAAAACACGACGCAAAGTGAATCATCTTAAAAAAAAAAAAAAAAAAAAAATTGGAAAAAAAATTTAAAGACTATAACACAAAATAACGCAACTTCGAAAATCTAACGACGCGAAGTGAAAATTAGTACTAAAGAACGGTTCGCAGTAAATCATTACCGTTTACTGCTAAGTTGTAACACTCGTGTACTAAAAAATTTTAACGGGTTTCTGTTGACAATGAATGTGTCGTTATATGAATGAAATTTCATGAGATTTTGTTGTCATTACGCGAAGTTATTAGCGATGGAGTGAGCACAAAGAAAAGTAAAAGTGCACAAATCCGTTGAAAATTCTACTTGGTCGGGAACAAAGATAGCTATCGTGTTGAAGTTACCAAAAACGACAGTTTGTGGTGTTATACAAAAATACCAAGGTACATAAAGCATTAATAGAGCTCAAAGAATGTATAAAGAAATCAGTACAAGAAACTTTTATTTGGACAATCGTGTGATACGTGCTCTAAAAAATAACCTCGGGTTGTGTGGTAATAGTTTTGCCAGAAAATTGGGAACCTCTAAAAGCACCGCTCGGCGTATACGACTAAGAGCGGGGTTAAAATCATATCGTCCATAAAATATTCCAATCGTTCCGATAAACAAAACTGTGTCCCAAAAACACGCGCTCGTTTGCTGTATGATAAAGTGTTGGCGAAATTTAAAGGCTATATTGTTACGGACGATGAGGCATACGTGAAGCTAGATTTTAATCAAATTGAAGGACAAAAATTTAATGCTGCATTAACCGTGGAGGTGTTAGCACTTAATATAAATGTAAGAAAGTCGACAAATATGCAAAGAAAGTGATGATATGGCAAGCAATTTGCAGTTGGGGCCTGAAGAGTAGGGCGTTCGTGATGGTTGGCACAATGGCGTCCCAAATTCATATCAAAGAATGACTGCAGAAAAGATTATTGCCTTTTATACGTTATCTTCGTTCATCTGTACAATTTTGGCCAGACTTGCCAACTATTCAGTACTCAAACGCAGCTTTGAACTGGTACAATGCAAATAATGTAGAAATATTGCCAAAAGAGTTCTATCCACCCAATCGCCCCATCCTCCGGCCAATCGAAAAATATTGGAATATTGTTAAATACAAATTAAAAAGAAGTGGGGGAGTGATAAAAAATGCCGACGCAATGCTTCTTAATTGGAACCATTACGCTGCAAAAGTCAATAGAGCATCTGTTCAAAGTCTAATGGCGTCGATCAAAAAGCAGACCCAAAATTCATACATAATGCAATAGAATAATTCCTTCATCGACCTTATTTTAAAGATAAATAAACTACCTTTAATTATACTCAAAACTTTGAGTGTGGCGTTTTTCGTTCTTGAGATGTAGAGCGTTTTATGTGTACCGATTTCCTGTGAACCGTTGCTTAATTCAGCAGCGACGCACATTGGGAAAAAACAGGCAAAAACGCTCGCATTGCAGCAAATTCAAAAGTGGCGAATCTGAATATTTGTTATCCTTGTCGTAGTATAGATACTCTAGCCAGATAGAAAATCAACTATTCAAGTCCCTTCATCCCATGACCTGGACTTTACGGCCTTTCAAAGTTGAACGTTTTATTATATTATTTTCACTTCTAGCAAAATATCGTTAACAAGACTGTCTTCAGATGCCCGTAGAATCTATATTTTTTAATGAAATCCTATAATTTTTCACATGTGAGGTAACGATATTTAAGCAATATATCAAAAAATTTTATTTCAGAAATGTTTATTTTGACAGAAAAAAGCATATCTAACCTTCGCCTAATTTTTTGATAAAAATTAGAAACATCGGAATTTTCTTTGGACTGCAACTTTTGAGAATCCACAGCATTCCTCGAAATACTTATACATTTATTAGGTGGGACATTCAGCTAAATGATGGTACCAAACTCATCTGCGGCGTTCTGCGACAAAATGAATGCGAGCAATTTTCGCATGCCAACCCAAGCACTTTTTGTACTCAGTTGTGGTGAGAAACGATATATTTTTAATTGCTGAGCAAAACTATAACGTATGCAAAACAGCAAGGCTGGTATTGAAAGGAATAAATATGTATTTAAATGTCTAGAATTGAGATATGTATATATATATCGCATTGATTTATCTATGTCCGTCCATTAATATGTCTTCCAACACGTCTGTCTGATGGAAGTATTCATAATATCTTTTGAAAAAGTTGAGATACGAGACTGAAATTTTGTGCAAAAACTGTAGAAATCATGAGAATAACATGTTGACTAAAATGGCCTTGGTTTGCACATTTTTTAACAGGGTTGCCATATAAATAAATTTTTTCAAGATATGAACTTTTAAATAATTGCCGTCCGTTTATGGATATTTTTGTCTGGAAATATGTGTGTAATGCGCTTTAACCCCTTATGATACATGATAAGTCATTATTTTAACTTTTAGTGAGCAAAGATTTAATTAATAATTTTTTTATTGACCGGCACGACAGCCCTATACCGCGACTAAGGCCTAGCTACCCGCAAATACGGATGGTTGTGCGTGTACATTTGTACACGGATGGAAGGGACCTACAGTTGTATGCCGATTCCGAACGGCGAGTTGGGAGCTTTTTCATAGGCAATTTTACTCTCAGAGGTTTGCCATTTCCTGCTGAGAGGACAGCCGCCGAAAGAAAAATTGTTGTTTTTTTGTATTTTTTTGGTGTTAACGCAACGGAGTCGCGTGACGCTCGCGGCCCAACGTACTAGCCAGCGGAGCTACGGCGGCCGCCGTAGTGAGCAAAGATATACTTGTCAATTAACTTTTTCAGTTCTATATATACACATGCGACGAAGTACAAAAAGTTGACTGACGCTAACAGCTGCCAAACAAAAACTAATGATGCAATCCCGCTCAAAATTTGACACAGATGTCAGTTAAGGTCCTACCGACCTAATGTCCTTACCTGCATCGGGCAACGGCGGAAAATTTAAAATACACATTCCCAGTACTTATTGATCATAGTGTAAGTAAATGAATAGTTTAGAAATTTTAAATTTTTTTTAAGAGTTTGCCTTTTTTTTTGTAAAAGTGGGCTAAGTGTCACATAATTCAGTTCTAATAATAATGAATAATTCTTTGTCTAAAGAGAATTTGATTATGATGATAATAAAATCTGAGCCTATTTTAATATTGATTAAAAAAAGTCTGTGTGGGGTGTGGGCGCAGCCGTGGGCGGATTTTTTTCTTTCTTGGAACAAATCATCTACTTATGGGAAACCATTGTGCAAAACTTCAATCTTTTATCTTTATTCTTTTTGAAGTTGTAACATTTTTGTTATGTGGACAAACATTCAGAAACCATAAACCGTGTGCTGAAAAAAGTGCTCAAATTAAAAAACGCTAAAATATCTGTAACTTTATTTTTGATATTTTATGGGAATCAGTTATCAAAATATTGATTAATTTTTTTTTTGCTTCTCAGTATGCATATTTCTAAAACTCTTAACTTCCCACTGTAGGGTACCAGCTCCTGGTACGGGAAATTGAAAAAAATTACACCCTACAATTCTCTAAGGAATTCTGGAGATAATAGCGAGATTTCAGTTCTCTAGTGCAGAAACTATAGATTCTAGAGTTCAAAACAGGCGATGCGAGCGTTTTTGCCTGTTTTTTCCCAATGTGCGACGCAACTTCAAAAACGCAGACCGAAACGACGCAAAGCGAGGTATTATCTTCTTCTTCTACTGCAGTCTCTGACGTTCTACAGCTACTTGCAGCATTGATAAGAAAAACTTTAAGAGGGGTATTCTAGTCTAAAGGCTTGTTTTTGAGGTGATTTTACGGGCGTAATAAAAACAAGCGGGAAGCTAGGCCTTAGTCTCGCGTAAGCGGGCTGTCGTGTCAATCAATTATTAAAATTATTAAATAAAAACAAACAGTAATCATTTTTAGTATCCGTGTTTTTATCAGTTTTTTATTGATACTTGAAAAGTATAAAAATGTATAATCGTGGATAAAAATTCCAAATTGAAGCCGGTAAAGCCCGCAAAGTTGAGACTCAATTAAAAAAAGGTGTCTCCTGGTTGACGTGATTCCAATCCTCATGGAAATTTGAAACATAACAATAAGGTTAATTCTTAACAAGGATGTAGAATTATCTGGACGTAGCAGATTTGATTTGGATTTGGAACATATAAAAGAGTATATGTTGAGGCCTCTAATTTTGTAAGGGAAATATGCATATGAAAAGTGATGAAAATAACTATGTAACTTTTTTGCTATTATTTCGATGAGAATTAGAATCACACCAAAAATTTGCCTGTGTTGTATTATTTAATGTTTCCGCTTTCATTTAACATCTAACTTGTTAATTGATTTAAGAAAACTGTGCATGTTTTTCAACATTAACGAAAACGCTATTTCCCGACTTTGAAATCCAATTCCCGCGGAATTTTAAAAATTATAAAAATAAATTACATTAAAAAAGAAGCCCTGAGGTGTTGTAAATGCCACAAAGTGAAAGTCAAGTAAACCGGTTTAATGGTTTAGAATTAACAATCGCAAATGTGAAAAAAGACAGGGTAAACCCGAAAAAGTGGTACGCAAAGAACATTTTTTGCGAAAACGTAAAGCGGACTCGAAATCAGCGGTCCCTAATTAACCTAGAAGTGATGTCAAAACCAGAAAAGCCATGTTGCTGTTGATCAGTGTAATCGATTAAATATGCTGTTATTCGTTGCTCTGACATTTCTGTAATGCATTATGTAAACGGTTATAATCGCAAGGGGTTAAAAAAATCGTCCACATTTTGTGCTGGCTTGTAGTAAGTTCTGTGCAAATCACGATGTACGTTCCAGCGCTGCCCGTCCATCCTTAACACTTTCGCTACAGATATTTACTGGGGAAGGTTACAATTTTAAATTTGACTTTTTGGCTTCTATGTGGTTGTATTAGCAACTTTCCATAAACAAATTTTAAATTTTATACTCGGACCCTGTATTCAAGATTGTTTTTCTATGAGAGCAACCACATCGTTTTAGCTGTAATAATTACTTAAACATAAAACTTTTAGGGTTAATAACACTTCGTTCAATAATGTGTGTGACTAACTAATGAAAACACATTTTTTTGCCAAAATTCGTTTTTATTCATCAACATAGTCCCCTTTTAGGGAGATACAATCATTCCAACGCTTTTCCAATCTTTCGATACCGCCTTTGTAGAACGATTTTTCTTTGCCTTCAAAATAGGCGTTAGTTTCGGCGATTACTTCATCATTTGAGCCAAATCTCTTACCACGGAGCATCTTTTTGAGGTCTGCGAAGAGCCAGTAGTCGTTGGGGGCCAGATCTGGAGAATACGGGGGATGAGGAAGCAATTTGAAGCCCAATTCATGCATTTTTGCCATCGTTTTCATCGACTTGTGACACGGTGCATTGTCTTGGTGAAACAACACTTTTTTCTTCTTCATATGGGGCCGCTTAATCGCGATTTCTTCTTTCAAACGTTCCAACAACGCTATATAATAGTCGCTATTGATTGTTTTCCCTTTCTCAAGATAGTCGATGAATATTATTCCGTGCACATCCCAAAATACTGACGCCATAACCTTGCCAGCCGATGTTTGTGCCTTTGGACGCTTTGGGCGGCTTTCACCGGTTCATGCCACTCAGCAGACTGCCGATTTGACTCTGGAGTGAAATGGTGGATCCATGTTTCATCCATTGTGATGTACCGACGCAAAAACTCCGACTTGTTGCGCGTAAACATGTCCAAACAGCTCTTTGAATCATCGATTCGTTGTTGTTTTTGCTCCGGTGTGAGCAAACGCGGCACCCATTTCGAAAACACCTTTTTCATAACCAAATGTTCGTGTATTATGGTGTGTACACTGCCTGCTGATATCTTTAGAATGTCAGCAATCTCCCCCACTTTCACTTTACGGTCGGACATAATGATTTTCAGTGTTTTTTCAACGTTTTCCGGAATAACAGCGTCATTTGGCCGTCCAGTAGATGGAATGTCATCGGTGTCTGTACGACCACGTTTGAATTCGGCATACCAATAACAAATGGTTCTTTTTGATGGAGCAGAGTCCGAATAATGTTTTTCAAGCCATTCCTGGCATTGAACAGTATTTTTTTCATTAAAAAACAATGATAAATCAGCACACGGAATTGCTTTGAATTCATTTTTTTTTTTAACTCAAAAGTAGTGTCACTTAAAGCACTGTAACTTGTAAACTAATGGTCGGATTGACATATAATTGACAGTAAGCCTAAAAAGGTTCACAATTTCGAAAAAAAATATTGATTTAGTATTAGTGCCGCCATCTATGTGTCAGTCACACACATTATTGAACGAAGTGTTAGGTAAAATGTTAATCTTAATCTAAACAACGAATAACTGAAATATGGGCGTTTGAATACAGTATCTGTCCATTGAATTACGAACGAGGACAATTTTTCATGATATTCATTTTCTATGAAGATTATTTACTAAAAAAAAGAAGAAAAATGACGCAGTTGGCTTTAAATACATTAATTGAAGTATTTAGACTTTGATTTGAAAATGTAAGATCCGCCTACTTTTCGATCAAGGGCGTAAGCAATAGTAATGTCAAAGCTGTAAATTTCAGTCATTCGTTCTTGATGTGTTATCGTGTGTGAAGTCAGTGAGATCAGTTGAAGATCGAAATAGTGGTCAAATTTTTTATTGAACGGGCTTATTGATAGTTTCGAGAACAAAGGTACGTAAAAAAAATTGCAGTTTTAGTTACGTGCATCCGAAACGCGATAGTTCTCTAATTGAAATCTTTCCAGAAGAAAGTGGGTAAAAAAGCTGACATAAAAGTCGAAAAAAAGATGAAAATCGTGGCTCTTCTCAAAGAAGAGGGTGTGACCTATTCCTAAATAGCCAGAATTGTGGAAATTTCAAAAACTTCAGTTGCTGCAATAGCAAAAAAATACAATAAGACACTTGACGATGCAGGAATTTTTCGGAGTAATCGCCAAAATTGCGAAGAAAACCGGAAGACCACTGCTAGAGAGGACCGCTTGATTGTGCGAAAAGCCTTAGAAGTGCGAACCGCAACGTCCCTGATCATTTGGAATGACGTTAGAAACTATGGGGTTGAGATATCGCATCATATCCTACGCAGACGTCTTTATGAAAACAGCTTAAAGTGCAGAAAGCCAGCCAAAAAGCCTAAATTAACGATAAAGATGCGGCGATGGCGCTTTTTGTGGGCACAACTCCACAAGAATTACGGTTCGAGCTATTGGAACAAGGTAAATTACAGAGCAGATATTTTTTGATGTGATTTATCTGTAAAAACGAACATTTTGAAATTAAATATTTCTTTCATTTTCATAGGTCATCTTCAGTGACGAATGCCTCTGGAGGCGGTGAAAGAAGTGGCGAATTTTACACGAAGAAGAGTGGGAGAACGATTTTCCGATCCCTGCACTCTTCCCACAATCAAACATCCCCCCGCGGTAATGATTTGGAGTTGCATTACCAGTGAAGGTGCTGGCCCGGTAAAATTCATTGAGGGTACACTGCAGTCTGCCCAGTACATTGATGTCCTTCAAAATGTTTTGGTGCCATATTTTAACTGTCTTCAGTATCCAGCGGGTGAACACACTTTTATGCAAGACGGGGCGCCTTGCCACACAGCCAGAGCTAGCATTAACCACATAAATTCGTTGGACTTGAACGTGCTACCGTGGCCCGGCAATTCTCTGGACTTAAAGCCGATAGATAATTGTTGGGCTTATCTCAAACGAAAGGTCTATCAGCGACAAAATACCACAATTGAAATTTTGTGGGCAAACGATGCTGATTTAAAAATATAGATTGATGCTTGCATTCGCAGTATGCCCGATAGAATAAAAGCTGTATTGAAAAACAGGGGCGGGGCAACAAAATATTAAATCTATACACTTCTAAATTTTAAGGAATATAAATAAATATATTGCTGACTAAATTAAATCGTATTTTGTTAATTTCTGTTAAATAGTGTCTCATTTATTAAGCTTCAAAGTCAAAATGTTGGATATTTTCCCACCGTTCGTAATTCAATGGACAGATACTGTATATTTTGTTTTATTGACGCCAAAAAGTATATAATTGATTAGTGTGCAGTGCACTGTAGATGTAGCGTGGGAAAAAAGTTCTTGGTTGTACGCGAATTGTGAAATGTAGAGGAACAGTTAGGTTAAGCTGAGACCATTAAAACATTTAACTAATGCATTCATTCCTGACTGATGTGGCAGCACTGGCAAAATGGTGGAAAAATTACAGTGTAAACAACACTGATCGTGCTCTTGGTACGTGACACATTATTTACTCTGCGTATGCAACCTATATATGCGACATATAGTACATACATAAGTATGTTGATATGCAAGAATTGTCATGATGTTCAATCCCCGCTTTATGGAATGCCTTACGATATTAAAACAGGTTTTATTTCTGCTGTAGCCGTTCAGCGAAAAGTAACGCTAATTTGCTAATTGCAGCTTTTGGAGAATGAACTGTAAGCACTGAAAGTTAGCTTGTAGTAGATTAGTAAAGTTAAAGAAATTCATCTCTTTAAACTATACACTGAGACTTGACTTTTTGAGCGGAAAGCTTTTGCGTGTTCTCTTTGCTTGAGAACTTGAAATAGGTTTACTGAGAACGTTAAATAAGTGCTGTCTTTGCGCGGTAGCTTGTTAAAGCATGAGAACACCAGAAAATTAATTTCATATCTCAGTATCATGGCGACGTTTAAAGACTTCATATTAATTTGAGTTTATTTAAAGTGAATATTTCGGACGTAGAAGTATTAATATATATTTGGAAATTGGATGTAATTGTGCTAATAAATTAATAATTACCATAAATCGCCTACTGCCGTGAGCGTTTCAACATGCTGTTGGCGGCGAAATGTAAACGTCGATAACAAAAGCCGAATATCTAATAATATACCGAATAATACGAGCGTGAAAAAGTTCAACGAGTTTTATATAATATTAGACATGAGCCAGAGCATGAAAGCTTTGACGACGTGAATTAGATACGTGAATAAATATAAATAATTGGCATCTGAATAACAGCTTATGCCTCAGAAATGAATTCAGCCAAAAGGCAGTGTCAAAATTTCAATTATCTCTAGCAAGAAAATTAATCACTGATTTTGTGTTGACGTAGAGGTATAACCCTTGAACGATGCCTAGTTGACATAATATACATCGTACATAGTTTCAAAACTCGAGTATTTAATATGACTTGTTTTGTAAATTCAAACGTAATTGAAGAAGTGATTTTTTTTGTGGAATACAAAAGAACAACAGTTTTTTAATTATAAGTGAGCTTTTGGCTACAAAAACTTTAAAATGCTTTTTAAACAAGCATATATACTTAGCAAAAAGCCATACTTTAGCTTTTTCTTCTGCTTTCGCTCAGCAGCGTTTAATCTGCAATCCAAAGCTTTTGAGCGTTAGAATTTCGCTTTCGCTGCACAGATCAGAACGTAGTTACATTTTCCAAAAGTGTGATTAAGAGTAAAATAATTTAATACGACGCAGTTAACCTGCTGATTTAAATAGTACTTGCATACAAAAATTGATTTAATCCCTAAAAATTTACTTGGGTACTACTATCGTACTTCGCTTCATTTTTTTGTTTTGGTTAACCCGCATTTGGGAATGCATTTATCAAAGCAATACAAAGCTTTGCTTGCAGTAAGATTGTATTACGTTAGTACATAGTACTATAGTATAGTCATTTTATACGTACGCTGAAAATGTGATCTATTCTAAAGATCATACTAATATTTGAACACGAATATTGTAAAGTTCTTCTGACAACCAAATATGTATTTATTTTTGTAATGACAGCAAAGAGGTTGTGTGTAATATATTAAGGTTTTAGCTCATTAATATATTAAATATGACTAAGCTACAAAAGTTTGTGCAGAAAATAATTTAAATGCGATTCTTTTGGATTTATTCGGACATTGTTATTGGATACCTACTAGTTTTCGAAAAGCCAATTACATTTAATTAGTACGTGTAAATGCTAAAATGTGGTAGATACCAACATTAACTGGCACTAGAACTTTTGTGTGGTGTCTATACGGAATTCGTGTGGCACTTATTGAACTCTGGCGTTTCACACCACACATTTCATGCGTCATGCTAATTAAAAGAACATTCCTTCACTACTGAACTGAAGAACAAAATAACTTTTTTGAACCCATGTTATTGTTGATGATTTTTTACAATTAGAGGCCCATTGCTTTAAAAGTATATGCATACTGTTTGTAGTGCCAAGATTTAAAGCCACAGTATATCATCTAAAACTTGTTATGGGTCAGGTTCCGAGTAGCCCCATCATAAATAAAAATGACACAAATTCTACACAGTTTACAAATCGACATAACCTAATGCGAAAGTCCAAAATACATCATAACAGTAATTCCACATTCGAGATACTACATAAAGAAGAAGGAGTAATTTTACGTGACACCGTTGGAAAAAGTGTGATTCAGGAAAGCGATCTGAAAAATGGGCGACCCATCACAATTAGCGAAATCAAATCCTGTAACGATAAGAATGATGTTACGAAATTGGTTTTGGCGAAGCAAGTCAAGCTCACTAATGATATCTTTTGGGAAAAGAGCATATCCCAGCAGGCGTCTAACACCGCAGCTAAGATCTCTTCACCAGTTTCATCGTTAGAGAATGTACCAAACGCTGCTGTGCCGTCAAAGCCGAATGAGTTTTTTACGAATACCGATGGATATCATAAGACAAAGAATTGTTATTACCGCAGTTCAAATGGGAATTTCTACAAACTTCCATCAGATTCCTACCACAAAATGACGGAAGGATGTTTCACGCGTTTGGCCGATGGCTCTTTTCGTCGACTTGACCAGAATCGCAGTCATTCGAATAACGAAAAAACACATCCTCTTATCGCCGTTGGTGGCAACTCAGCGAGAATAAAATCACAAGTATTAAAATTCCTTAAGCGGTCCAAAAGTCATACTCCTGCCACGTTGAAGGAAATGGAAAAAGAATCAAAATTAATTGGCAGGAAACAGCGTCTTCCAATACGTACACAAGAGGGTTCGGCCATTGGCATGAGTGGGGCACCAGCTAGAGGTTCTGCCGCGGCAAATCGCAATAATAAAGTTGTCGTAACAATGATGGAAAGTGGTGGATTGCCCATTGTGGCTATTAGCAAAGCTGATCGCTCAAAAAGTAAAGATTCATCAGCGGTAACAACGGAAATATCTCGCATCTCTAGATTGAGGGTACGTATAAGTATTATTTGCCTTGAAATATAAATCATAATTAGTGGCATTTTAGTCACATACTTATTTATTTTATATTTTGGAGCAGACCTCATTCGGATTAGGTCTGTTTGTGTTCAATATGTTGCAATAGAAGATTGTGTTTGAAGAAATACATTTGTTCCGTGTTGATACTGACTTGTGATCCATTGTTCCTATCGTAAATGCGAATATGTATTTTAACGGCTTGGTTTTGCAAAACCGGGACCAATAGATGTTATAGTAGACACCTGATCGTCGAATTACACTTTTTTTACACGGATGTTTTTCACGGTGTTTTTTCACTACCCCTTATTAATTTGTATGCATGTTTTTCTTTGTTCTCTTTGTACACTATTTTGCGTATACCCTCTCTTCGTCCCAAATGCTATAAAGTTCAAACCTGTAACTTACAAAGAAACAAAGTAAATACTTGGCTATTGTGAATTCTAATCATTTAAGGAGAAGAGTAAAACTGAGATGACGCCGTATAAAAAAAGAAGTTTTAAGGAGAAAGTTTACATTTTAAACGTAATAAAAAGGAGCCACAAAGTTGCCGCAGTTCCAAAAAAAAAATTTAAACTACAACGAGGCGACAGTGCTGATAGTAAAAAAAACCAGTGATAAAAAGTTCAATTGTTACCGGTGGTGCTGATTATTTGTTACGCTCATTCCATGCCAGAAACATGTTTTCTTAATCACCGCTGACGTCATTGGACAATAAATAGGGACTCCATCATTACTTTTCAAATTCTTTCATTTTGAACTTAAATTTTGCTTCACTTACTTCAAAAGCATTAAAGCCTTGTTAACACATTTTAAGCGGGTAGCCTAGTATATGAAACTATGCTGCGTAGCGGGCATTACTTGCAAAACAAGCAAAAATTGCGCGATCCAAAATAAATAATATTTGCAAAAGAAATTTATGAAACTAAAATAATTATATGAAATAATACTTTCAGTTTTATATGAAAACCAATCCGGTAAAAATACCCGCCCCGCTTATAAGCAGCAGTTTTCACAACGGGTAATTTTACCCGGCCCGCTTTTAATGTGTTAATTGTTCCAAAATGAATGAAAATTGTAAACATCTTCGGTGTATTTCAAACAGTAAATATTTATTAACAAGCAGAACTCAAAAATAATACATGTTAAAAAAATTACTGTGGAAAACAAAGCCACAACAAAAAAATAGAAGATATTCATATCAAATAAGTTTACGTACATCAAAGAGATCTTCAAGTTTACAACAGGGAAAAAAACGTTTACTATAGATTCAGTATTTTGTTAACCTCCCTTTGGCTACAATGATTGCTTCCAGGCGCCGACGCATACTTTTAACTAATACTTTGGTATCGCTTTCCGTTATTTTGGCCCACTTAGCCGATAGTGCATCTGCAGGGTTTCCTTGGAAGTAATATTGTGCTTCCGGATTCGTTTTTCTAAAATGTCCCATATGTGTTCATATTGGTTCATTGTGTATATTTCGGGTCGTTATCTTGCTGAAATCAAGATAACGACTTGTGTGGCTTAGACCCAGTTTGTCCACACTTGGAAGCAAATTATTTTTTATAATGTTGAACTGTCGGTATTAAGTTGTACTCCTTTAGCTCTTCGTTGACTTTTCTCCACACTTTTGTACCATCCGTACCATCCGACCCACAGTGTGACTTTTATCATTTTTAGGATGCCAAAAGTCATAGCCGCCAAACTAAAGTAGATATGATAATGAAATTGTGCAATTACAATGTAGAGATCAACATTGCATTAGACAACAAAAATAGGCGTGATCCGCCCACTTTTTCTTTGACTTCCCATATATCCCTTTCAGACCGTGATGCATCGATTGTGCGGGTGGTTTTCGATTTTAATATTTTCGCTTCTATCTGACCGATGTCAAATAGACCGGCATGCATCGATTTCCCTGCTTTTTCTTTATGGTTGTTTCTCACATTATTGAGCTGTTCTCTTTACCATTACTTCAATTATTGCGGAATTCTTGCGTCACATTTCAGTTTTGTCAAACTGAGCCGCAGAAGTAAGTTGTGATTTCAATTACAAGAGTACTAATCGTTAACAAATAGTGAAGTGGGCATATTTTCGCTAAAACAATTATAAATTTTACTGTTTCAAGCCAATTGAAGTAATTTGATGCAATAAAAATGCCTTTTAGCTAAACATTTTAACGAGTGCATCAATTGTGCGTATCGGGTCTCATGTCTCTAAAAAAGTTGGTTTTTTTTATTTTTAAGTGCTAATTAATTTTTAAGCCAATTATTGATTCAGTTAAAAACGCTTGCTTAAAAATTCCGAGACAAGCGAATGGACGATATTCAATGGATGAGCAAATGATACCATTCACAGGCCGCTGTCCAGTACGCCAAAGTTTGTCCAACAAACCAAGAGGTGTTGGTTTAAAAAAAATGAGGTATTTACCACATCAGACGGACTAGTTCTCGATTTATTTAGTTTCTATAGTTTCTCGATTTAGTTCTAAATTTATCAAGGCAAGACCACGCCTCTTCCGAAGGAAAATTTTGGACTTGGCCCTGCATTCGTTATGCGTCTTGTACAAACATTATCTAAAGGATCCAAAGTATTTTTTGACAAATACTTTACCTCATAGCCCCTATTGGATAAGCTTCTACAAGAAGGACTTTATGGGGCGGGAACGCTAATGAAAAGTCATATAAAAGGCTTGGTTAAGGTTAACTTGAGTGATGAAAAAAAGAAGACAAGAGGAGATGTGGAGAAATTCTGTTCCCCTGAGGATACAGTTGCCATTGTGCAATGGAAAGACTCAAAGTCGGTTTTATTGGCGTCATCTGCATTTGGATGCAGTCCCGTTAATTATGTTCGTCATTGGTGCAAAAAAGAGAAAACATTTATCGAAGTCTCATGTCCAAATAAAGTCCAGCAGTACAATGAGTCAATGGGTGGTGTGGACATTTGCGACCAACAAATGGAAGTACATACATATATCGGACCTTTTTCAAAACCCAAAAATGGTCATTGAAAGTAATCATACATTTCATAGATTCGGCATGCTGCAATGCTTGGATGGAGTACCGAAATACTTGTCGGGAAATCGAAATACTACCAAAAGATTGCACGATTTGCTAAGTTTTCGACTTGCGTTAGCTGAAGCATTGGTGCCCACTCAAAAAACTAACAACGTGGAGTGGAGCTCTGAATCCGAAACGAACGAGGTTGAAACTGTTCAAAAATCAAAACGATATCGCCCAGCGGACCAGCCATGGATGGTTGGATGGCTTCAATCACTGGCCAGTAGAACTCGATTTAAAATCAGTCCGTATGTGCCGTCGCAAAGACTGTAAGTCGCATACACGCACACGATGCACCAAATGCGATGTATTTTTATGTTTCAGCAAAAAAATAATTGTTTCAGGCTGTATCCTACTAAAAAATAAAAATAGTTTTAAAAAAGTTATCATATGGGGTTTTGGTTATTTTAAAATGAAATTAGACCGAGATGCATCAATTGTGCGTGTCTTAAAAATCCTTGAAGGATATAAAAAAGGTAAAACCTAAACATTGATTATATTTTCATACGATATAGAGACCATATATTCCATGGCCATGGCCAGTAGAACTCGATTTAAAATCAGTCCGTATGTGCCGTCGCAAAGACTGTAAGTCGCATACACGCACACGATGCACCAAATGCGATGTATTTTTATGTTTCAGCAAAAAAATAATTGTTTCAGGCTGTATCCTACTAAAAAATAAAAATAGTTTTAAAAAAGTTATCATATGGGGTTTTGGTTATTTTAAAATGAAATTAGACCGAGATGCATCAATTGTGCGTGTCTTAAAAATCCTTGAAGGATATAAAAAAGGTAAAACCTAAACATTGATTATATTTTCATACGATATAGAGACCATATATTCCAAAAATTATGAAAAAATTCCCAGTAGTTTAGCGTCAGGTCTGAAAGGGATAAGGTGTTATTTCAGGTGACCATAATTGCTAAATAAAAATAGTCAAAATAATTTTTGTAATTCTTTAGAATTAGATTTATTCTAAACTATTTAACATTTTGAAAGATTTTTACAAAAAACCGCAATATCCGTAAAGCTGAGAAAAAAAGCGTGCTCAGCAATAACAGGTTGATCTCAAGGTTTATACCCAAGTTGACTTTAACATCACATCAAAATTATTTTAATTTAACATTTTTAAATTAACATAGAGTTTTAAAAACAATTACATAACAAACAAACAAACAACCATAACAAAAAATACATTAAAAAAGGAAGTTACACGAAATTTAGTCGGAATCAGTATCTTCGTCATATTCTGGTTCTGCTAACAACCCAATAACTTCATTAGTTAATGGTCGCCGCTTTGTCTTAGTCGCTTTCCGCAAGCTGCATATAAACGGGTCTGACGATATGAGCAATCTGTGCAACAAATCCGAGTTGCTTTCAATACCTGATGTTTTTCGAGTGAAATGTTCGCGATAATATTTTGCATCTTTATTTCTCGATTCCTGAGCTTCTTCAGACAGTTGCCCGATGGGAAGAATACAAGACGCAATTATATCTTTCCCATGAAAAAGAATTTTATGCACACTCATTGGCATATTGTACCAGGCATATTTAGATAAGTACAGTTCCCTTGTCTCTGTGGCATAGTGGTCGAAAGCTGCAGAATTTATTTTATATCCACATCCTATGCACGAAAGTATGGTATGAAACCTTCTCAATAGATTTATATCTATGCCTGTTATTTCTGAGGTTATTTCAGGATCTCCAAAAAATCGTCTTGCCGTGTTGCCATCATTTGTATTGCCTGCTTTTTGTTTAGGCATATCGATCAAAAGACCAACTTCTTTCCTGAATCTATTTTGAATGTATTCTTTTTTCTTTTCCATTTTGTTTCTATTTTCTTCGCCCCGTACACACCATATCTTCATTTCCATTCGATTAGCGATGTGTAGCATACACTCCATACATCGTATCCACGAATGTAATGGAGAATTTCCAAACACAAGCATGATTTGGTCAACTTTTCGTTCCGATAAGGCACTCAAATTATTCATGTCCTTCGATGAAGCCCCACATATGTAACACTTTTGAGATGATGTATATGCCGACAGGGCATTGTAAACTTTTCCGTCAATCATGCACAATATAAGCGTACTTCTCACTTTGAAGTTTAGTGTGTCAGATTGAATTGTTGTTGGATGCAGATCCGAAATTTGGTCTTTGACATATTTAACCTCCCTTGAAATAACGTCTCGAGTTTCTTTTGTAAATATAAATTTTATCGGCCGACAATATCTCGTAGAAGAAAGAGCAGGATTATTCCCTATTATAACACAGCGCAACAAAAAACACTTTTTTTCTGTTGCATGGAGTTTTTCTACTGTTTCTTACTAATTTGGGTGCGCTGATTCCGAATCTACCCTCCGATTCTATCCGATTCTCCGATTTCTAGCAGCTCTAGTTTGTGAGATATAGGTACCCTGTCATTTTTTCAGTTTTTCCTCTACTTTTTCCATATTTTCGATCGTAGTTTCTAAACAAAAAAACCGATTGACATGATTTTCACCTTATCGCATTAACAACACCGCACGGCTTCTTTTCCGATGCAACTTATTTTTATAAATGTTAAAATGCCGCGGTAATTGGACCTCAAAGTTGGAAAAAATTTAATTTTATGGCGTTTTCTTTAATGATCAAAAACATACACATTTTTTGTAAAACAATTAACGAGTTAGGTGTATAATGAAAGTCGACACATCAAGCAATACAACACAGCTAAATTATTTGGCGGAATACACATTCGCATCGAAATGACAGGAAAAATGTACCATCGCGATTTTCATTACTTTTCATACTTTTGCCTTAAAATATTAGGGGCCTGAAAATATGCAAAGTTTTTAATTTTTTTTTTGTATCGAGAAATTCAAAATATTTTTGTTTTTTGCTTGTATTCCAAACTATAAATGGAACATATAAAAGAGCATATTTTGAGGCTCCTAATTTTTTAAGGAAAAAGTATGAAAAGAGGTGAAAATCGCTATGGTAAAGTTTTGTTATTATTTCGATGCGAATGTGTATTCCGCCAAATAATTTGGCTGTGTTGTATTGCTTGATGTTTCTTCTTAAGATATTCATATACTTCGAAACTTGATTTATGAAACATCTGTACAATTTTCGCCATCAGAAAAAACGCCTTGAAATTCAATATTTTCTTATTTTGAAACCTTATTACCACGCCCATTTAGAACGCATAAAATTTATTAATGTCAGGAAAGATGGCGTGAAATGTTGTAAGTGCAACGATATAAAAATCATGTCTATAGGGTTATTGGTTCAGAAATAATAGTCGAAAACGAGAAAAAAGCCGAGGAAAATTCAAAAAAGTGACACGCCCATTTTTTGCAAAAACTAGAGCTGTTACATAAAAACGGAGTATGGTTTTGAAAACAGCGTGGAAAAACGATTCAGATTCATGTAAAAAACTCCATGCAACAGACATGCTGTTGTGCAGTGTAATCTTTTGGTTATTAACTTTTGTGTACTTTTGAAGGATTACTAGTGAAATAAAAAACATACTACTATCTGATTGGTTTTCTTCCGCAAATTTTTGTTTGTAGTTACTATGCTCAGCGCCATCGCAACCCCACTTTATAATTGGTTTTACTTCTTCAATTTCGGAAAATGAAAGTAATACTTCCTCTTGTGCAGCACACAATCTTTTTAAAGTATGATCAATTAGGCGATTGCAATTAAATTTCAGCATAAGTTTCCGTGACCGTTATTTGCTCAGGATAGCATAAAATCTTTGATTTTTTTATACAGTTATATGAAGGATACACCTTTTTGCTTATGTCTAAAGTGTGTTTCCGTATCATGTTATATTCATGTGTTGAAAGATTTGCATCAACTATCATTGCAAGTGCTTGGTCTGGTGACAAACTTTTAGTATTTTCATCGGAAAATCGTGATTTTTTTAAAGCAGTGGCTCTTGATGGGGAACTCGTGCTCAACTCTTCAAATATTTTTGCAGAATTTCTTTTTCCGGACAATCTAAGCTTCATATCCGCCGCCACTAACAATTGGTCGTTATCAGTATTACTCATGAGTTCCTTGGCTTTTCGTTTTTTTGAGCGCAAAGAAGATTCAGAAAAGTGTTTTTTGGCCTTCCCATCTCGGAAGTATCACGAGAAGTACACGGCCTAACATCAAGAATAAAATCTGATAAGTCTAAATATTTCGAAAGCCAGTCAAAGTTGTTTTTACGGAAACGGCTATTTATTCGACTAGATTGTGCCCATCTTGAGCGAAATTTAGAGCAGAGTTTCTTTACACATGATTTTAACTTAGAGTGGACAACATCTTTTCCAAACAAACTCAAAATATATTCAAAAACTGCATGGCTCTTATTTTTTTGCTTGGATTTTAGCCAAATATCAAAAAGTTCACTTCGCGGAACTGCCATGTTTGATTGGCTCTGAACTAAATTGGTGCAAAAAGGAGCAAAAACTGATGGCAGAATCTGAAACTAGGCACATTTTTCATTAATGTGGTTATAAACATCACATGGGACTCTACGGAACTCTATAAGTTTTACTCTATTAAAAAAATAAACAATTTTGGGTAAATTAATTAAGGCTTCAAAAACTTACCGGAGTTTGCACAAAATATTCAAGTAACGAAAATTAAAACAATTTGTGTAAAAATATTTCTGACAGAAAAATTATGGGACTGTACACTTCACAAAAAATCTCACATTGAGAAAAGTGTTTTTGCGCTTGTCGCAGTGAGACAAATTCGATAACGGTTATCAGGCTAACTGTTGTTTTTTGTTTTGCTTTGAGCATATATTCGTAACATTTGGATATTCCTCTATTGCATACCAAAAAATTGTTGCGATCGGAGGACATTTTTTTTTACTTTTGGCATCCTAAAAATGATAAAAGTCACACTGTGCGGCCCAAATACATTAAATTTTGACTCGTCGCACAGCGCTTCGACTCCATACAAAAGTACGGTAAAAATAGAAGGAGTCCGTGAAATTTGCAGTCGAAGTCATTTAGGGCTGCTGACTTTAAAATTTGTGTTTGTTTAAAAAATATATATACAGTCGTATCTGGGTAGTGAGCACCTCGATATAGTGAACACCCAAATTTTGACATGGAGCCTCTAAATAGTGAAAAAAGTTTGAAGCAAAAAAACAAAGAGTGTATTTTGAGCAAATAAAACGGGTTATGGAACAAAAACGTCAAGCTTGATATAATGAACAACCTCAATATCGTGAGCAGGCCTTGCAATAGTTAGTTCACTATATCCCGACACGACTGTAGTTACCCCTTTTGTTAATACTTGGACACCCGGGTACCCACAACAGGATATTTTTGCATGTAGCTCGAGTAAAAATTAATATTTCCGTGCCAGCCCCCGGATCGTCGTTATTTAGTTTAATTTACAGGATTTATGCATTCGAAAGTGAAACTTTTTTATTTATTAACGGGCCACTCCCTGAAATGGGTCGAAAAAATTGGGTTTTTTTTTTGCTTTAATCGAAAGATATATTATGCGAGAACATTATTGCAAAGTTTCAAAGTCGAACTCTGAAAACTTTCGGAGACACAGTTCTTTTCATCGACGCGTGCTCAGCCACACCAGGTGTTTCGAATAACTTTGGAACGCGTTTCCTCATAAACACGTTTTTGTAGTCCGTCCACATGATAAAAAAAACTACTGAACCGATCTACACGAATATACGAGGGCGGGTCAATAAGTCCGTGACTTTTTGAATTTCCAGCCTCTTAATTGAAATGGCAACACTGCTCCCGTCAACAGTCATCTGTCAGTTGACTCTTGTCAAAAATTGAACAAGCTGCGACATTTAGTTTGTTTTTGACAGCCGTTAATATCAGACTACCGCGTTGACTGAGAAGAAAATGGAAAAAAGTGAATTTCGTGTGCTCGGGAAGACGTCTTTTTTAAACCAAGCCTCGGAAGATGTTCAATATGTTTGCCATTTTTAATTTTTTTTTATGTATAACTTTTTGTTTTAACTTTTAACTAATACCTTCAGATGTTCCAAACGGATTGTTCCTGTCTCTTTCTTTTTTTTTACAGTAAAATAAAGAAAAGTGGTAATTTTTTTGAGCGTTTCATGGAGTGCCCTCCTTAATCAAGAAAAACCTCATTCAAAATAAGGTCTGTCGTACCCACACCCGGGGTACCCAGGTACCCAATACTATTTCGGTGCTGTTTTTTTTAGTTTTTTTATAAGTGCATATATTTTGTGAAAACAAATATATATCGTTGAATATAAAAAATAAAGAACAAAAACTACTCAACTCAAATATTATTCATAGCAATGATTAAATTTGGTGATATTCGTCGAGTCGAGTTTGTCACAAATTGGTTGCTCGCAATTGGAGCAGTATTTCCGCGTGTTGCGCCTTTTTGTTAATGTTTAATTATTACTAGGGATCGGAATTATATGCAAGTGCATATTTTTTTGGAGCTTCCGATTTGAACAGGGCCAAGACAGAAGCTATTGAAAAATATTAAGAATGAGCTAACATATGCACTGCATATTTGCTTATGTTTGCATATTTTGCATATTTTTGCATATTTTTGCATTTTTTGCATAGTTTTTACATATAAATCCAATACATAATTATTACAAATAAAGCAGCAACCAGTAACTCTCCTCCTTCCTGAATTATCTCTGTCAACAGTAGGAGATGAGACAACATTCGCAGGATGTTTCTGCCGGGCGATGATGCTTTCAATAGCTATCTTTGTGGTATAGTTTCGCATATTCAATAATTGGTTTTGCTAATTGCTCGTAGGTCCCTTCCACCCGCGTACAAATTCATACGCACAACACGGGTGGTTGCGGGAAGCTAGGCCTTAGTCTCGCCTAAGCGGGTTGTCATGCCAATCAATTATTAATCAATTATTATTGGCAATAAATAAGGTATGTAGCGAAGGAGCTAATATCTATCATATTGAAGAACATTGCTAAAGGCCATCGTAAGGTACGACGTTGCGTTGTATACATTCTGGTCATCTGATCCATGGTGTCAACACCAGCTTTATATCTATTATAACAAGATATAATATGGGGGTTCTTCGTCCCATCACCGTGCAAAGCGTCACGGCTTTATATTTTTTTTTTGTAACACGTATGAGCACATCGTAACTTTTTCATGAAAACCAAACACAGTAGCACAGTTCCCTAAAGTTATGTTCTCTAAAAAATATGCACGAAGCTTAGCTTTCTGGCTCTCCAAACACATCTACACACATTATCTAACACTACATTATACAACTACACGCCTCATATAAAATATTACATAAAAGGTCCCTGGGGACCTTGTTGGGCTTTGACCGTGTTAAAAATTATCGGTTATCCGAGGGTTAACATGGACGGCGAGACTATTAAGAAGATTATTCTTCAAAATTAGACATTCCTCCTTTTTTAGAATATATTAGCGTTAAGTCACATTTTAGCAAACAAATTCCATAATAATGAAAAAATGGGATAATATGGCTTATAATGGGTTCAATAGGCGTGCCAAACCTATTTTTATAAAAAACCTTCATAGTTCGTTAAAGTCATAGAAAGGATTTACGCCAGTTCACGCCATTCGATTTAAATTGGCTATCTAAATTTGGTTATTTTTAATTTTCATAGGTTAAAAAAATTCGTTTTTGAAAGTTCGTACAAAAAAAATTATTTATGCTAAACAAAAAAAACCGATCAGCGGTCTCGCTCCTATTAATGTAGTTTTAATATGGCCTATCTACAACAACACATTTTCTAAAATTTTTTGTATACAAGCACCTAAATTTAATTTTACCCCTTCATAAATTTTTGTAAAAATATATCCGACTTTGACAAGCTATATCTTCTAATCTCGACAATTTTTCGAGAAAGTATTTTGGATGCAGCTTTATTAAAGAATTACCTTTAACATGATATTACTTTTGTTAAAATCCGCGATAATTTTTTTTCTTATTTGTGTCCACTCTCGAAGCACTGTGGTGCGTTTCAAAATAAAGTGTTGCTAATAAAACTCACAAAAGAAGGTATAGTAATGAATTATATATATTTTCTGAAAGGCTGTGCAAATATCGTTTTCGCATTATTATCAATACTTTGTCCAGTCTCCGTTGTTGTCAGTAAAAGCTCTGCATCTTTTGTTACAATTTTGGCTTAAATTTTGCGTACTCCAAAGAAAACCCTCTCGAAATCAGTTTCAATGCTAAAATTTGCTCTTTTGTTTTTGCTATTCTTTTTCCCTAAGCTTTTGCTTCATTAAGGACCAAACATTTTTGATCGGGTTTGCATCTGGACTTTGAGATGGCCAATATAGTGTTTCCACCCCAAATTTTGTCTATCCCATTTCAGACGATTTTCCACATGTTTTTACCCAATAACGATTTCGACATGGTACTTCTATGAAGAATGACCGGTTTCAGAAGCCTGCGTCGGATAGTGGCCGTTGATACTTCGATTTTTTTTGTGCGACAATCTTTTCTTCGCTTGCTTCAGGCTAAAAGTTGGAGTGTTATCAAACATCCGGACTATCGCCTTATCCGCTTTGTTCTTAGTTGTTCTCTCCCTGCCTCTCCGTGGCTCGTCGTCAACATTTCCGAACTCTTTAAATCGACTGACCTACTTCCTCACAAATCAAACTGATGTTTTCGTGTATTTTGCGACTTGTGGTGGTTTCATTTTTGGACCCTTTGGATGGTTTACCAAAAACACTACTTCGAAATGCTTTTTAAATATAGCACTCATTTTTAATTCTTGATTTTTCCGCGAATACTTGTACCCAACAACTACCCAACCGCGAAAACGGTATTTTAACATAGAAGATAATTTGATACTAAAACCATTGCAATCTTCTACAGTTAAAAAGATATCATTATAGATATCATTTACCTGGCATAGTCAGTTTTGAATTTTCTGACCCAAAGTGATTTTTAAAGGACTTTAAAATTTTAAGGACGTACACATTTAAAATATTTTTTTTTAATATTTGCAGTTGTGCCATAATGAAGATATGGGTATGAATTAAAAAAGAAAAATTGTCTCCTTTTAAATAAATTTTCTCCTTTAACTATTTTTTTTTATTTTTAACTCTCAGGACCAAAATATGTCAGGTAGGGGAAACATACATGTTTGGGTCTCAGTCTGTAGATTCATAGATCTAAATTTTATTCTATTTCAAAGTTCTCAAAAAAGTTACCGAAACAAAATCCTGCGTGCGCCACTGCTACTACTCATAAGCACTGGATAGCATAAGTATCCCAACCGCACGAGTACAAAACCCGAACGAGTTTGCGATCATTGGATCATTATGAGTATTGCTCACGCGACCACTTGGTATCCGACGGTTTTCGTTGTTTGCAGTGAGTGAAAGCAATGAGTACAAGTATGCATGTAATGCAATGTAATGCACAATTCTCGAAGCGTATGAAGTAGGTATACGCATTTGGAAGAAATTTTGGCGACATGGATTTTGCCAGCTCAACTGCTGCTAATTTTTTAAGCAAGTTGAAGTCTAGAAGTTATAGAATCATGCAAAAACAAAAATGTTTAA
Source organism: Melieria omissa (assembly GCA_963971225.1). Classification (NCBI taxonomy): domain Eukaryota; kingdom Metazoa; phylum Arthropoda; class Insecta; order Diptera; family Ulidiidae; genus Melieria; species Melieria omissa. The sequence goes on along the minus strand of OZ020269.1, from coordinate 71,479,305 downwards.
ATACTTAAAAGCATGGAATTCCAATTATGATGATTGAATCAATTATCGATAACACTGCACAACACAAAAAAAAATAACAAGGTTCTGGCAATGGATTCTGGTAGAGGGGACCAAACAAAAATATACGTGTATCGGCGTTTTGAAGGTTTGCATCTGCTTTTTTTTTTTAGGGGGTCAAAGTTTTCCCCCTTTTGCACATTCTTATGGTGAATCGGCATACGAAAACCATATAATCTTATGTTACATTTTAGGTATATAATGTGTTCAGCAATTTGATGTAAAATACTACGAAGAATATTTTTGTGGAGCATTTTAACCCTGTAGCTACTATTTTTATGGGTCAATGTGACCCTTTTTTCTAAAATGCCAAAAAAGTCCTGTAAAAATGGACTTTTAAGGGAAAAAATGTACCACGAAAATATTCGCCATAAAATTCTACTATAGGTCTCTGAATACATCAAAGCTCAGAAATTAACTTCAACGCCATTACTTTAGGAAGTGCACTACGACCTAAAAGATATATTTGCTTTCAACATTTTTCCCATACACACTAACACTTCGTTCAATAATGTGTGTGACTAACTAATTAAAACACATTTTTTTGCCAAAATTCGTTTTTATTCATCAACATAGTCCCCTTTTAGGGAGATACAATCATTCCAACGCTTTTCCAATCTTTCGATACCGCCTTTGTAGAACGATTTTTCTTTGCCTTCAAAATAGGCGTTAGTTTCGGCGATTACTTCATCATTTGAGCCAAATCTCTTACCACGGAGCATGTTTTTGAGGTCTGCGAAGAGCCAGTAGTCGTTGGGGGCCAGATCTGGAGAATACGGGGGATGAGGAAGCAATTCGAAGCCCAATTCATGCATTTTTGCCATCGTTTTCATCGACTTTTGACACGGTGCATTGTCTTGGTGAGACAACACTTTTTTCTTCTTCATATGGGGCCGCTTAATCGCGATTTCTTCTTTCAAACGTTCCAACAACGCTATATAATAGTCGCTATTGATTGTTTTCCCTTTCTCAAGATAGTCGATGAATATTATTCCGTGCACATCCCAAAATACTGACGCCATAACCTTGCCAGCCGATGTTTGTGCCTTTGGACGCTTTGGGCGGCTTTCACCGGTTGCATGCCACTCAGCAGACTGCCGATTTGACTCTGGAGTGAAATGGTGGATCCATGTTTCATCCATTGTGATGTACCGACGCAAAAACTCCGACTTGTTGCGCGTAAACATGTCCAACAGCTCTTTGAATCATCGATTCGTTGTTGTTTTTGCTCCGGTGTGAGCAAACGCGGCACCCATTTCGAAAACACCTTTTTCATAACCAAATGTTCGGGTATTATGGTGTGTACACTGCCTGCTGATATCTTTAGAATGTCAGCAATCTCCCCCACTTTCACTTTACGGTCGGACATAATGATTTTCAGTGTTTTTTCAACGTTTTCCGGAATAACAGCGTCATTTGGCCGTCCAGTAGATGGAATGTCATCGGTGTCTGTACGACCACGTTTGAATTCGGCATACCAATAACAAATGGTTCTTTTTGATGGAGCAGAGTCCGAATACTGTTTTTCAAGCCATTCCTGGCATTGAACAGTATTTTTTTTCATTAAAAAACAATGATAAATCAGCACACGGAATTGCTTTGAATTCATTTTTTTTGAAAACTCAAAAGTAGTGTCACTTAAAGCACTGTAACTTGTAAACTAATGGTCGGATTGACATATAATTTTGACAGTAAGCCTAAAAAGGCTTACAATTTCGAAAAAAAATATTGATTAAATATTAGTGCCGCCATCTATGTTACAGTCACACACATTATTGAACGAAGTGTTAACCCTCAAAAATGAAATTTTGAATAAGTACGAAATAAACACTTAAACACATTTTCAGTTTTGGCTTAATTCTGGCCATTTACCTATTCGGAACGACAATTTTTTCCAAACACGGTCCTCAGGAGCGAAATTTTATCTTTCTTTGTATTGTACACGGTAAAACCAATGCCAATTGGTTTAAAAATGGATGTATGGATCAAAAATGTATGTATAGCTATGGGACGCTATTTTTGTATCGACCAGCGTATAATCAACTGACCGAACTCAGAGAAACCACTGCAACGCATGCCGAAGTGATATGAGAATGCTTTCGTATGAGGTATTTCCATCTTTCATTTGGATCAAACGAATGAGCGAATGATTCAAACGAATGTTCGAATATTCATTTGAACCATTCGCACCGCATTCCGCAGTAATATGAGAATGCGGTGATTCGGAATGATTCGAACGGATATTTGCATAGTTCGTTTGGATCATATGGGAGAAGATGTTCCTGAAGGAGCTCTTAATACCACCCAGATTTCGAGCGTGTATCAATAAATGTCAGAGATGCCTTTCCATGAGCTGAATATGCACCCCGAACCATTAGAGATCCACCACTGAAATTCTTTTTTGAGGAAAGCCTCGGTTACTTGCGCAGATCATGACAGTAATGTCGAAATCCATCTGGTCCATCTAGATTAAAATTATTCGTCAGATCAAATGCTCTGGAAGGGTAAGTCAGGCTTAAATTTGATTTTCAAGGTTTAGTTTTGTTTCTTATGCTTACCGATGCCTACTCGCTGCACCATGTTTGATGTGCATCTGCAAATTCGGTTTATTTGAATTATTTATTAAAAACATTTTTCACACCGGAAAAAAATCCATATGGTCGTGAAACTAGAGACCAAACATAGTAATACTGCGTACTCAGTTTTTATTTCTACATCCTTTGTCTTTTTAAAAGGTCTTCAAAATTTTGAAGGGGATAAAAAGTAAAAAAAATATAAAAAATACTTAACCTCGTTAGAATATGGTGATATGTACAGTTTGTCAAGTAAATGTTTGCAAATTTAAAAGAGGTAGACTATTATTTTGAAAAGCTTATAATATAACAGAAATTGCAATATTTTGAAATTATTAGAAAAATATCGATTAATTGAATATTTCACTCTTATAATATCAAAGTAATGTATATTTTATTCGCGTATTGAAGAGCGAATTGATTTGAAAGTATCTCCTGGAAGACCCAGAAAACTGCCTGATAGAGAAGAAAGAAAAATCATCCGAAAAGTTCGTGAGAACCCCCGTATCTCAATAAGGGAAATGGCTTTGGATATAACTACAAATAGAATGCGGAACTGATGTATCTCATGAAACTGTTCGGAGTTGTATGGCGCCAAATTTTCAATGCAAGCTTGGTCTTGAAAGAAGACGAATTCTTTGACAGTTTGAAATATAGCTTCATTCCTTTTTTTTATTTTTTTACACTGTTTTCGCGAATCAAATAGACATTACTAATAATCTATATTTTAAAAAAATTTCAAATGGCAATTTCTGTTACATTTATAAACTTTCCAAAATAATGTTTCTACCTTTTTTAAGTTTGCAAACATTTACTTGACAAACTGTATATCAAATGAAAGAGCAAAGGCTCAAGACTTGAAATAAAATTTAGTTTTATCTATTTGAAAAAAAAGGATATGAAAAAGTCTTTTGAAAATTTTAACCCTTTATAACCTGTAAAATTTACATCGAATTTTCTTGAAAAGTATTTCAAAACCCCAAATCTCCTTGATCAAATAGAAGACTACATAACTCACTCACTGCATAAACTTATTCAAGTTTAGAGCGTATGCTTAGTAGTAAGTAAAAAAATAGTGATACAGTAACGCGACGAAATAAAAATAAACAAACTTCTTTTGTCGATTTAAAACTATTTTCATAATCAAGGTATGTTCCTAGAGGATGGCATCTTTTGTGGTAGTATTATATACAGTTTTCGTTTTTAAATGGTCATCTTATATAAATAAACTGTTCAGTATTTAGGGATTACATAGCTGTGTATTTCTCTGTCTTTCACATTAAATACTGGATTGGTGATGTTTTTTTTCATGTCACGGTTTTATGTTTATCCTTTCAAACTCGATTTGTTTTATGCTTTCTTCGTGTTTATGTTTGTTGCATGATAATGGTGTATGGTCCTCCCACTTTGCTAGGTTTAATGTAAATAAATTTCAATTAAGGAATATTCATTGAAAGTTAATTTTTTGTGTTTAATTTCAGATTTTCAGCTATCCAACTCTTATCCCTAAATCGCCTTACTAAACACTAATAACAATATGCGCAATTTGTTGTTATAACCTGACAAAATAACATAATTTAATTTTGCTTTCAAATGCAAAGATTTATACATAACAGTATTATCGTTCGCTACTATGGATTTATACGGAATTTCAACAAGTCATTTTAAAACTGGCATTACAGAGATCGGATCAATTTTGTTCCCTAAGGACTAGAATATTATACGTGCTCTCTAATTCAATGAGTTAGGTTTATGCCAAAGTGCCACCTGAGTTGTATTTCCTTAAAATTATGAGATTAATTTTAATGGCAGGAATTAAATTGGTATCTGAAAAGAAACAACACATATCGGATCCTCAGCATGAATCAAACACCTCAATCACCTCAAACACCTCAATCAATTATAAAGAGCATTGGGATCCAAAACTATTGTAGACAGAGTTTGATTCCAACCAATTTAGTTGAATTTGTGTTTAACGTCATCTAAATCGACAGCGGCAAAAGGTCTTACGTACATATTATGTATACTTGCATGTACACCCTGCGATAAAAATAAAAATACTTTTGGTCCAAACACAAAATAATAGACCCCTGAAACTAATGGTCGATTGTAAGTAGTGAAATCTCATTTTCAGTTTTTCTATGAAACGAAACAATTCTACAAGAGGTTGTGAGATATACCAGCAGATAGGTTAACTAAATAATATTTAGTACTTAAGCTCGTCAGAATGGTGCTAGTCTAATTTCTTATTCCAAAATAGTACAGAAAAAATCCTAAGATGGGGAATGGCTAAATAAGTAGAATTTCAAAGTAACATACCCCGTTATATTGTAGAAGAAAACATTTTATTGGTGCATGATTATAATTGGGTCCAATGAATTTAACTACAATCATAAAACAAAAAAAAATTAGGTCTAACTATTTTGTTGGAAATCGTTAAAACAAACACTAAAATTAGTTTCCGTCTTGGTCATGGTGTCATACTTGATTTTTTGTTAACTTTAGTATTACCAACGAACATAAAGCAATATAGAACGCGCATCTCATACAAGCGAACGCGTTGTTGCCAGCACAACCCTCTGTTACTAACAGCAGAATTCTCTGTAACTTCCGCGTAACATATGAGTAGAAGCAATGAAAATAAAAATAAAGACGGCTTTCTTTACAAGCGAGAACGTATGTAGTTTTATGTGTTGCGCTCTTTGGTTGCGCTCCCTGCAGCGAGTCTGCGTTAGCACAGATGAAGACGATGTGCTGTTGTTGTTGCGCTGGCGTAAAGCTGAAATTGGAAAGCAATTTCTATATTTTGGCAGGCTTTTGTTTTTTCTTCTATAAGTCTTCACGGCGCACAGTGCGACTTATCTTTTTTAGAATGCCAAAAGTAAAAAAAAAATTGTCTCCGATCGCAAAAATTTTTTGTTACGCAATAGAGGACTATACAAGTGTTACGAATATATGCTCAAAGCAAAACGAAAAATAACAGCATGATAACCGTTTTCGAATTTGTCTCACTGCGACAAGTGCCGAAACACTTTTCTTAATGTGAGATTTTTTGTGAAGTTCACAGAGCCATGATTTTTTTGTCAGAAATATTTTTGCACAAATCTTTTTGATTTTAGTTACTTGAATATTTTGTGCAAACTACGGTAAGTTTTTGAAGCTTTAATTATTTGTTTTTATTTTTTATCGATTAAAATAGCTAGTCATTAAAAATTTAGTGGTTCCCAAAATTGTTTCTTTTTTTAATAGAATAAAACTTATTGAGTTCCGTAGAGTTCCATGTAATGTTTATAACCACATTAATGAAAAATGTGCCTAGTTTCAGATTCTGCTCCTTTTTGCACCAATTTAGTTCACAGCTAATCAAACATGGCAGTTTGGCGAAGTGAACTTTATGATATTTGGCCAAAATCCAAGCAACAAAAATAATAATCATGCGGGTTTTAAATATATTTTGAGTTTAATTGGAGAAGATGTTGTCAACTTCAAATTAAAATCCTGTGCAAAAAACTCTGCTTTAATTTTTTGTTTCCTTAATATCACAGTATATTGGATTTTTTATCAAAAATGTTTTGAAATGTTAAATGGTTTGGAATAAATCTAATTCAAAAGTATTAAAAAAAACTATTTTGACTAGTTTTATCTACGTCCGTCCAGATAAACCCTATTAAATTAAAAATATTGGCCATCTGAAATTACACCTTATATGGGTAGTCGAAGAAAAAGTTGGCGGATCACGCCCATTTTGTCTAATACGATGTTGACCTCTACATGGTTATTACAAAATTTTATCGTCATACCTACATTGGTTTGACTGCTATGACTTTTGGCGACTTAAATGAACGCTACAGGTAATAAAAAATAAATAATAATAATAAGTAATCAACAAAGACAATCAAATAGGGAAATAGAAAGAAAGACATTTGTATTAGCCCGCAACAATTTTGAAAGTACCGTTGTTTGAAACTTCTTTTACGGCCGACATAAGAAAATCTAATACTGTAACTTTTTGGTCACAGTATTCGCCATGGAACCATTCAGGTGTAGAATATCTACACTATTCTTAAACGTAGGCATGCCTTAATAGCAGTTGTTTAAGGTTCTGCTTCGAAAATTATCAGGCTTGTCTCCCTTTGATTTCCGAATGAAAACTTATTGTGAAGATAGGTTGCTGCCAGTATAGAAGTATAACATATATGTTTGTAATCAATGGATCCAACAAAACAATTTTTTTTGTTTCCCTTTGTTGAGGCCGCAAGATTTTTATGACAAAATACTTGTCTAATTATTTCTCATTTGTAGTGCTTTCACCATATTTAAAGTCAATAAACCTATTAAAGTATGTTTTTCCATACAAACTTTTAACCCTTGGTTTCCCCGTTGGATTAAGATTTTCAAAAATGATTTCAAGTGTTTTTATCAATTTTGAATCGTCTTCCCGTGTCACAAAGATCCGATTGATGGTGACATTACAGCAATTTACAGCACAAAAAAGCATACACATAATAAATGACAACAATAAAAAACATATGCAAATGCCAAAACATCTTCGTTGAAACGACGATAGCGATGCTTTGGTTCGTTGTTTGCTCATAAATGCAAAAAAATAGAGCGATCTACTACCAGTGTTACCACTAAAAATATTTTTTCCCTACCAAAACTGGTCCAAAATCAATCTCAGCCTACCAAAATAAATTTGTTAAACGAAAATTTAGTTTCAAACACAGAAACATAAATAGATTATTTAAAAACAAAAACAATTAAATTCAGTACAAAAGCAACACATTTTAGCATATTAAATATGCTACAATTAAAAGTATAACATTAAAATTAACATAAAATATATAAATACATATAAATACATACAGAATAGTTTTTAAATCACAAAAAAATAAACAGAAAATTTATTAATGCAATGTGTTGCCTACCAAAATTCCTTAAAAATCACAACAAACCAACCAACCTACCTACCAAAGCCTTAATTTATGAAACGAAGCTACCAATTACACTGTAAAAAAAAATAACAAGGTTCTGACAACGGATTCTGGTACAGGGGACCGATACGTGTATCGGCGTTTTGAAAGTTTACGTCGAAATTTTTTTTAGGGGGGTCAAAGTTTTCCCCATTTTGTAAAGGGTGATCCAACTAGAGGTACTTTTTTCAATAACCTTTTTTGACAGATCACGCGTGAGTCGTGTCAAGCTGTCATATTATTTTTGTTCAGTATTGTTTGGCATTTCATCATGGAAAGACTTACGCCTGAACAACGTTTACAAATCGTTCATCGGTCCATATTTCTTCAAAAATGATGCCGGTGAGAACAGCTAATTTCACGTAATGGGCCGGTCGATTGGCCACCAAGATCGTGTGATATCACACCGTTATACTTTTTTCTGTGGGGATACGTAAAGTCTAAAGTCTATACGGATAAACCCGCTTCGATTCAGGCCTTGGAGCAAAACATCACGCGTGTCATTCGCCAGTTACCAGTCGAAATGCTCGAACAAGTCATCGAAAATTGGACTCAACGGATGGACCATCTGAGACGTAGCCGCGGCCAACATTTGAAAGAGATAATCTTCAAAAAATAAATGCCAAAGAATGTTCTTTCGAATGATAATAAACATTCCCCGTTACATTTTAATTTTCTGTGTTTTTTTCTTTAAAAAAGTAGGGAACCTCGAAATGGATCACGCTTTACATTCTTTTGGTGAATTAGCAAACGAAAACCATGTAATCTCACATTTTAGGTACATGATGTGTTCAGCAATTTGATGTAAAATACTACGAAGAACATTTTTTTGGAGCATTTTAACCTTGTAGCTCCTATTTGTGTGGGTCAATTTGACCCTTGTTTCTAAAATGCCAAAAATGTCCTATAAAAAAGACTTTTTAAGGACAAAATGTACCACGAAAATAGGTCTCTGAATACATGAACGCTCACGAATTAAATTGAACTCCAGAATTAAGCCTAAACTGAAAATGTGTTTAAGTGTTTATTTCGAACTTATTCCAAATTGGTAGTAAAATGTCCTACAAAACTTGATTTTTGAGGGTTAGTGTGTACCCCTCTACCAGAAAACGGTGTCAGAACCTTGTTATTTTACAAAAAATTTGATTTTGTTGTGCAGTGTTATGGTCCAATTGGACCGAAATACTGCGCCACACTGATCACTACGCCACGACAACCACCGTGTCAATGTACCCAAGTGAAGCCAAGTGAAACATTGCTTTTTGCTGTTGTCCTATGCAAATCTAACAGAAAATGTTATGAACTTAACATGCTCAAATGCCTACACTTCGCTCTTCCCGCTCGCATCATAACAACCGAAAACACTTTTGTGTCCACATGCGCGTTCTATATTACTTCATATTCTTTGGTATTACGTACACAGGACGTCAACTGAAATCCGTGACTATCACAGATTTTATAAAGACTGTACGTAAATCACTCAGATATCAGTCAAAATCTACAATGAAATATTTGACATTCGATTCCAGCTACTCAAAAACATTAATTTATCCCCGTATTATAAGTATTTATAGTAGAAATATATATATGCCCCATATATTTAATTGTTTATATTATATTAAAGTACTTTTCATAATTATAGCATCACCAACTTTTTGCGATTCTTACAAAACAAGCAATGTTAGAGTTACAGTGTATTAGACCAAGGGTGAGCAACCTTTTTAATCAAGTGGCGAGCCGCACACTTATTAATAATTTACAGAACTTTATTTGTAATAAACATTAGAATAAAATCGATAAAATAAATTCAATTTTAGAAATGCTTGGCGGGCCGCATAAACCGCGTTTTGTGACAAAACACCAAGTGGTACTATATTTTTGAAAAACGAATTTTTGTTCTAGCGAAGTTATTTGCACTAATAAGTATGAGTGTTTACCGTTATTTCTTCTTTACTTACGTTTCTCAATGCTATAATTATATATATATTATATTATATTATATTATATTATATTATATTATATTATATTATATTATATTATATTATATTATATTATATTATATTATATTATATTATATTATATTATATTATATTATATTATATTATATTATATTATATTATATTATATTATATTATATTATATTATATTATATTATATTATATTATATTATATTATATTATATTATATTATATTATATTATATTATATTATATTATATTATATTATATTATATTATATTATATTATATTATATTATATTATATTATATTATATAGGGTGTTTGTTTAGAGGTTTGTTTTTCGAATAGAGATAAAACTGGCATTTTGTGGTCAAATCTGGCAACTCTAATGTCATTTATGTTCAGTTTGGTTTGCCATTTCATCATGAACAGGTTGACAAAAGAACAAGGCTTGCAAATCGTGCCAATTTATTTCGAAAATAATGGTTCAGTTCGCGAAGTTTACCGCAAGCTCCGTCCGAACAGTGCGCACCGAAGAAACAATTGCCGCTGTAGAGCAAAATGTTGAAGAGGACCCGAATGAATCGATTCGCCACCGTGCACAGCAAAAAAGTGGTTGAAAATTGGACCTGTAGAATTGGCTTTATTCGAGCCAGCCGCGGCGGCCACATGCCCGAAATCATATTTAAACATTAATGGCATAAAATTATCCTTCCAATAAAGCCAAATTGATGGACATTAAAACGATTTTCTTGTGTTTTATTTCAATTCGAAGTTCTATACCTCTAAAAAAACACCCTATATTATATTATATTATATTATATTATATTATATTATATTATATTATATTATATTATATTATATTATATTATATTATATTATATTATATTATATTATATTATATTATATTATATTATATTATATTATATTATATTATATTATATTATATTATATTATATTATATTATATTATATTATATTATATTATATTATATTATATTATATTATATTATATTATATTATATTATATTATATTATATTATATTACACAGGGTGCGCCATCTTAATGTGGTCGATGGAAATATTGAATAACTTGAACACTTCTCAATCGATTTTGGAAAACTATTTATTTATATAAAATTTGAAGCTTTACAATTTTTTCCATTCAGTTTCCAAAAACAACGTCGATCAGATGACCACCTTCATTGCGGATACAAAATTCAGCTCTTTTTCTGGCATTTTCCATCACATTTGCCAGCATCTCGGGTGATATCGCAGTGAGTTCGGCTCGAATATTGTCCTTAAGCTCGTCTAAAGTCTTTGGTTTGTGGGCATACATTTTGCTTTTTAAAAATCCCCACAAAAAAAAGTCCGGTGCCGTTAAATGCAGAACGACCGCGATACTTTTGACGATTCGCACGCTGTGTTTCAACAACTGAACGATTACATTTAATGAACATTGTTACTATTTCCGCGCGTTCTTTGGGCGTGAATCGATTCATGGTTAAAATTGTAATGCAATAACCTTTCCGAAAAGTGTGCGGCGACTTCTATCGGTGTAAATCTTTCAAAGTTATTCAATATTTCCATCGACCACATTTAGATGGCGCACCTTGTATTATATTATATTATGAACCTTCGTTTGAGTTTCTTTCTTGTATCTTAAATAAAAACATAAAAATCAAAAAAGCATTCAAACTCTTTAGTTTCGTTGCTTTTAACAGCCGCGGGAGCAAAACTGCTTTCGAACAGTTTTTATTGAAAAGTCGGTACGTTACAGAAACCAAAAACGATAGTTCGATAAACATATTTGCTCAATATCGAATTACGGACAGCCACCCCAGTTTTAAAGCCAGCGCCTGGTTTAGAAATTTGAAATTTGGAATTATGTCCTAAAATATTTTGTCTCTACTCGAACTCCTTCACGTCCAAATTCAGGAACAAAACACCGCGCTCCGCCTACAATTCCTCTGCCTTCGAAACTTTGAATTCGTTTCCTGAAAAGTTAGTGTTTTTCCATCGGTTGCCATCATTACTCGTAAACTTATGAGTCGAATTTAATAAAAATTGGCACACACACTCTTCAGATGGGTTCGCGTAAACTGGACCATTTTGAGCCACATCGTTAAACGGGATGGGTACGCTCAATATGAGCGTAAAGTACAATTTTCCGACTTATGCCACCATTTCCGGAATTTTCATTACTTGTCACTCATTTTAGGTTCAGTTTGCAGACAAATTAGTTCTTAACAGAATGCCATTCGATTTTTTCTGATCTGACGAGATTTGCGAACTGCACGCTGGAAACCATGCAAAATGAACCCCAACTTCACGCCGCGATACGGCGGCCATTTTGTAACACAGCGGACAAAAAATTTTTTTTTTTACTTGTTCAAACAATAAAACATTTATACCAAAACAGTTTTTGACAACCAATCTACTCCTTCCTTGAAACAAAATAAACAAAAACACACTGTCTAAACCAGGCGCTGGCCTTAAGGGGTTATATACAAAGTTGGGGCTCGAAAAAGTTTTGTTGGCATTTTCTGAAAGTACATAATTTTGAAAATATCTGTGCAAAATTTCATCCAGATCGGATCACTGGTTGTCAAATTACAGCCGTTTGCAGCGTGCTGGTCCTATTCATAGGCACACTGACACAAAACTCTAAACGTGATTATCTCGGAATGCGTTGTTTTCAAAAGTACTGTTGCGGTGAACGTGATATCTCAAAAACTTTTATCCGATTTTCGAAAATTGTTTTTTCAAATATTTGTATTTACGATCTCGTGTACTTGAACGATTCATTTTCCATCCGAAAATTTTTAACTTTTTGCAATGAATTTTTTTTTTTTAATTTTGACCACCAAAACAATCAATTTTTTCTGTCAGCGTGGTTTTTTTGGGAAACCAAATCGTTCAAGTACACCAGAATACACTTTTCTAAAATAATTTTTTTCCTTTTTTGATTTCAGTTGAGCGGTTCGCCTTGGAGAACGTTCACCCGCAAGCCTCTGCAAAAAAAAAGCGCTGCGAGGCATATGTCATAACTCCGACAATTTTCAAAATTTTCTCAAAATTTAAAGTGTTTTTATTTCTTCGATAGTAATACTAGAACATTGTATTTTGCTTTATCCAATAAAACTTGCTTAAAACCTTTTTACAAAATCACAAACTTAGCTCACTTTTTCTCCCTAACTTTGTATATAACCCCTTAATCGGCTTATCCCGTAGTATACGTTTCTTATTTATCATTTTCCGTTTTAACTAGTTTCGTTGTTTGCCTTGTTTCTGCTGTTAGTTTGGAATTCAGTATAGCATTCGCATAGTAAATATCTATCAATTTGTTTTGTTTCGTAGTATTTTATCAAGTATTTTATCAATATTGCGGATTTAAGATTGCGATCATTTAAAATTATGTATATTATTATATATATTTATATATTATATGTATATATATATATCAAACTAAGCCGTTCTTTTTATGTATACATAATATAATAATATGTATGTGTATATAATATGTTATATTATATATATACGTGGGTGGTCCGATAAGTATTTAGCCTACAAAAGAAAAACGAAAATTTTGGAAAAGTGGCGATTTATTTCTCAACAAAGTCTCCTTTCAACTCGATACATTTGACCCAGCGATGCTTCAGCTGCTTTAACCCGTCTGAAAAATACGTTTTCTGAAGGCCTCCGTGGTGGCGATAACCTCCTCATTCGACTCACATTTCTGCCCGGCGAGTGACTTTTTCAAGTTTGGAAACAAAAAGAAGTCACACGGGGCCAAATCGGGAGAATACGGTGGATGGGGTTGTTCGTAGCCTAATGCGACCAATTTGGCGAATCACCGACTGCTATTGCACTTTTTCCATTTTTCTAAAATCCGCGGACACGTTCGTTTCCACACGCGGTCAAAACAAAACTACAAATCCAATATTACAGAAATTTTGACAGTAGCCGTCTACGAGGATTTACTACACGATAGTAATTTCTCTGACGATAGTGGCACCAAGGTGGGGCTAAGTACTTATCGGACTGCCCACGTATATATATATATATAAAATAAAATTAATAATGTATAATATATTGTATATATATATGTATATATATATATATTGTATTAATTCATAATTGCAACAAAAAAATGAATAGAGGAAGAACGGCTTAGTTTGATCAGTTTTTTCCTTAAACGAATCTTAAGTAGTATTCGGCCTTATATTGTATTTTATTTGCGCCTAATATTCGCCGCGCGTCGAAGGCAGCGACCCGAATCAAATACTGCCTGTAATAACACCTAAAAAAAAATAACGGGCTGTCCTCTCAGCTGGAAATGGCACACCTCTGAGAGTAAAAATTGCCTATGAAAGAGCTCCCAACCTGCCGTTCGGAACCGGCATAAAAACTGTAGGTCCCTTCCACCCGCGTACAAATTCACACGCACAACACGGGTGGTTGTGGGAAGCTAGGCCTTAGTCTCGCGTAAGAGGGCTGCCGTGCCAGTCAATTATTATTATTATTAATATTCGCCTTCAGCTGAAAGTCCTCCTTCTGACGGACACTAATAAATATAAACTATGGGTGTTCAGAATTGCTTATTTACTTAAGTTTATCCTATCCATATATTTTGTTAGTGTGGATTAAAAATGTAATAAATATAAAATAATAAAATAAATAAAAATTTAAATAGACTGTGAGCAGGGCTAATCTTATTAAGGTTGTACTTTGTGAGCATAGTGAGAATGCTACAGCCTACTACAATCTTGTAAATTTGAGATCACAAATCTGTGCAATGGCAAACATTTACCATCAACTGTGAGCGGTCTTTTTCTGATAAGATCTCAATACTTGTAGCAAAGTATACTTTTTATTTAGTTATTTATTTTTCACCTTTTATTTCTGCAGTGCAAGCTCGATTTTCGCGACTAATTAAAAACCAGACCTGTCGCAAAAAAAATGCATTTTCGCGATAACAGAACTCAAAGTTTTATGTAATTTTTAAAATTAGAATTGTTTTTATTGACATATTTTCATTTTAAACGTTTTTAAAAGGAGATTTTTAGTTGCTTTTTTGGCAAAATATTTTTTAAAATAACAGCTGAATCACGTAGTTCATTTAGTGCTGTTGTCGGCTTATCAGTTTCCAAAGCCCATTGTATGCATATGTTTGTCGATGTTATAGCATCGTCCACTTTAATTTTGTTTTCTTCATGACAACTATCGTATAAATCCTCCGATTCCGTATCTGATAATTCCATTTGCTCCTTATTACTTTCCACATGAAATTTTTCTTGAATCCAGTTGTTTATGTCAGCATTCGAGAAAAGATGCTCCGTACCAATTTGAGCTACAAGTGTACCAATAGTTGAAAGATCATCGTTTTCTTCCTGAATTATATTTTGTAAAATATTTAAGGGCATATTATCCTCTTTACTCCATTCACAACCGAATTCGAGTAAGGCGTTCCATGATTTTTTTTTATTGGACACAGATATTTTATCCCAGGAAGTAGCTAGAATCTGAACTGTATTTTTGAGATTGAAGTTTTTTAGTTTGAGCTCCAAATTTTTTCGCTTTTCGCCAAACAAGTGGGTGAGCAGTTGTTTTTTCATAATTTAATTTGACCAAGTTGATAACGTTTGGATCTAACGGTTGAATAAGCGCAGGGCAATTGGGTGGTAGATTCATTTCTATAATTAAACCGTCATCTCGTTTTAGTTTTTCAACTGGTTGACACGTCGCGTTATCTAAAAGTAAAATTGCTTTTTGCGGAAGACCTTTTGAAGCCGAAAATTCTTGGACCTAAAAAATTTTTACTTATGAACAACTTACTTTTACTAATTGGTGAAAATTAACTTACGTGGGGATTTCGTGATGAAATTTCCAGTCCTTGGGATTATTGAAAAAGCATTTAAAAACGCGTGGTTTTTTCGATTTTTCAACAACCAACGATTTCAGTTTGTCTTGTAAATTTGAGATCACAAATCTGTGCAATGGCAAACATTTACCATCAACTGTGAGCGGTCTCTTTCTGATAAGATCTCAATACTTGTAGCAAAGTATACTTTTTATTTAGTTATTTATTTTTCACCTTTTATTTCTGCAGTGCAAGCTCGATTTTCGCGACTAATTAAAAACCAGACCTGTCGCAAAAAAAATGCATTTTCGCGATAACAGAACTCAAAGTTTTATGTAATTTTTAAAATTAGAATTGTTTTTATTGACATATTTTCATTTTAAACGTTTTTAAAAGGAGATTTTTAGTTGCTTTTTTGGCAAAATATTTTTTAAAATAACAGCTGAATCACGTAGTTCATTTAGTGCTGTTGTCGGCTTATCAGTTTCCAAAGCCCATTGTATGCATATGTTTGTCGATGTTATAGCATCGTCCACTTTAATTTTGTTTTCTTCATGACAACTATCGTATAAATCCTCCGATTCCGTATCTGATAATTCCATTTGCTCCTTATTACTTTCCACATGAAATTTTTCTTGAATCCAGTTGTTTATGTCAGCATTCGAGAAAAGATGCTCCGTACCAATTTGAGCTACAAGTGTACCAATAGTTGAAAGATCATCGTTTTCTTCCTGAATTATATTTTGTAAAATATTTAAGGGCATGTTATCCTCTTTACTCCATTCACAACCGAATTCGAGTAAGGCGTTCCATGATTTTTTTTTATTGGACACAGATATTTTATCCCAGGAAGTAGCTAGAATCTGAACTGTATTTTTGAGATTGAAGTTTTTTAGTTTGAGCTCCAAATTTTTTCGCTTTTCGCCAAACAAGTGGGTGAGCAGTTGTTTTTTCATAATTTAATTTGACCAAGTTGATAACGTTTGGATCTAACGGTTGAATAAGCGCAGGGCAATTGGGTGGTAGATTCATTTCTATAATTAAACCGTCATCTCGTTTTAGTTTTTCAACTGGTTGACACGTCGCGTTATCTAAAAGTAAAATTGCTTTTTGCGGAAGACCTTTTGAAGCCGAAAATTCTTGGACCTAAAAAATGTTTACTTATGAACAACTTACTTTTACTAATTGGTGAAAATTAACTTACGTGGGGATTTCGTGATGAAATTTCCAGTCCTTGGGATTATTGAAAAAGCATTTAAAAACGCGTGGTTTTTTCGATTTTTCAACAACCAACGATTTCAGTTTGTCTGTCCCATTCGCATTTGTACAGGGCAAACAAGTTATTCACTCTTTACATATTTTTCTTCCGGGAGCCGTTTTCTTATTACATGTGACAAGGGTGTGATTTGGAAGCATTCTATAATATAAACCGGATTCGTCGGCATTGTAGATTTGGTGAAGAGTCAACCCATGCTCATCAACGTTATCCTTAACCCTAGTGTGTGTGCTGAAAAAGAACACTCTTACCCATGTGATGGGGTACCCTAGTACAAATTGTATGAAAATTGCTTACTTTTTGTTTGCACTGTAAGACATTTTGCCGTTTTTGCTTAGTCTTAAAGCTGTCTTTCGACAGGTTCAAAATATTTTTACGTTTTATAGGTTTCGATAACGATGCTACTCGACCTTTGCGAGCCCAAACAAATAAAGCGGCTGCCATTTTTTGTTGATACAATTGTTCTATTACAAATGCTTTAAAAAGTTTTACTTACAAGAAATATCGAAGAAATCCATGCAACTCCATAAAAAAGGTGTTGGGTTTCCCGGGTGCCCCAGCAACTAAATGGAATCAAACAATCGAAAATATAGACATAATACCATTTTGGTAGTTGCCATGCAGTTTCACCTTTCTAGGTTATCCGCAAGTATACAAAATTTCAGTATCAAACCCTGCCGGCAACTCAACTAACTTTTAACGCACTTTAATCTAACTAATTCTCAACTAGTTGTGGGTGATAGTTGGATTATTTTCAATGGAGCCAACTGACTATTTTAACATGGCGATGGCCTAGACAGTAGTCAATTGTCCAACTCTGCATGACTTTTCAACTAACTTAAAGTTAGTTGCTTAAAAGTTAGTTAAAAGTGATCTAATTTATAGTTAGCTATAAACTAAACTAATTTCAGTTAGCTATAAGTTGATTTTATTTAGATCAGCTATAACTCAACTATTACTTAATACGTTGCAGTCAAATCTTTATCCATAAATATGAATATTTCTGTGTTTTTTTTGTAAATTTTAAATGTAATATTTAATAATAATACACTCATATTTTCAATATAAATTCCGTATTGACTCTGCACATTAGCAGAGGAACAGGTGGCTTCTGATTTAGTAACATTACATGAATTTAATTCATTTGAATACGAATCCCTTCCTTTTTTCAAAAGCCGGGCTGCGACCGCACACACGAAACTAAGCACTGATTATGATTTCATACTGCAGGAAAGAAAATGACAAATACATACAGTATTGTGCAAAACCTAAGCAACTTTTTCATTTCTTATGAACAAAATATTTTCAAATAGTTGAGATAAATTCGAAAAAATGGGGTATTTTTTTAAAGCTTAGAATGTAATTACAACAAATATGTACAAAGCAATACATATAACCTCACTAACGAGAAAAATATCAACGAAATTTAAATATATAGGGTCAGATGGGGAAATGTAAACACTTTTTGCTTTTTTTGTGCAAGTACTTTGAAAAACTGAAAAAATACTTTTTAGGACACCTTTTCTACTTTCAAAAATTAACATTATTTTTAAAAAACATCAGGTATTGCACTGGTGATCAGTAACTCGCTCTTTAAAACCAACGAAGCGCAAAAGAGTGGTGTTTACATGTACCCCAGTGTTGTTTACATTTCCCAAATTATTTTTAAAATTCAGGGGTTAAAGGAAACAGTGCTTTCGCTCCCTTAAGACACTCGGGACTTCGGTATCTAGGTAGGTATTCTTCAAGGTTTCTTCAAGGTGCCCACACTTTTGAGGAGATTTTGTCAATATCGTCATTTTGTTGGTAGGATTGTATAACGCATACGTATTTGAAAAGTATAGTTAATCTGCTATCTCCCTTAAACTTGATCAGTAGAAATTTACCTTTTGTAAGCCTAGCTGGATCCACGGATTCCAGCTCCTCCTTCTCATCTACATCATCAACTTCAAACTTCTCATTCCATGCACTACCATCTTTATATACAACGTATTTTCCATTTGCAGAGTCCTTTGTACTCGTGCTTTTGGTTCGTGTTTTCTATGGAAGCGGTTTTTAGATTATAAAACAGACTTTCTCTTGGGCTTAGAGGTTTTGTTTGCTATCTTTTTGACTTTTTTCCTTGAGTCGCTTAAGAACTTTGTTAGAAGTCAAAACTTCACTATACTTCATTGCACAGTGATTCGACTCCATACAACCGCGGGACAAAATTAGAAGGAGTGGTCTGTTCTTCATAAAATTTGGTATACTAGTTAATCATGGTCAGCTGAACTGAAATCTACATTTTTTTTTCTTAAACTTTTGTAGTTTAGCAATGCCAGGGTCTTGAATTTTCAAATTTCGTCGTTTTTGGAGAGCTATAGTACCAAGTGTGTTGGCTAGATTTTTCAGATTTTACATTTAATCGATAACGTCATCATTGATTATTCCAAAGAGTAACAGAAATTGTCTTAGGACCGTCTGGTATTGCAATGAAAACGATTATAATAGATGTTGTTTTGCATTTTTGCAGTTTTCTCAATTTTTCATGCTGATTGCATACTTTTAGGGATGAATAAAATTTATTTTTGTTTTTCATGTTCCATAATTTATTTTGGTTACAAAGAGAAATAAACGTACACCTATGATTGAAGCTGTTTTGGCTTACAATACATATTTTATAGTAAACGCTATGAGTAAAATAATGAAAGTATAAATATTTGCCGATTACAAGAGTGTGTGTAGATAAAACTTAACTTAAAACTGGTTTAGATTTTGTTTTTTTTTTTTTTTTTATGAGGAGTAAAAGCATCGAAAGCCCAAGTCAGTGCGAGACTTCAACCCGCTAAACATCTCCTCTTGTCCGACGGATAGTTGTTCCATAAACTTCCGCTAAGTATTTCGTCGGGAGACCGTCTAGAGCATTATAGTTCAATCGTTAGTTTTTTGTCAGTCTAGTCCGTTACCGTCAGGTGTGGAGTAGGGCCGGTTGGCACTCTATCCAGCAAAGTGATTGCAATTATCATCCTTATCGCCATCATGAATGTAATAATTCACGGTTGAATCCATTGGCGACCTGGTTTTTGTTTGGATTTTTCTTCTGGATGATAACAGGGGATCCGAAGAAGTTAGCAAATGGTTAAGTAGGTCCGTATTTGTGGCCACTCGAGATGTTTTTCGTGTATGATGTAAGCGCGTGTTGCGTATGTCTTTGTGACGAGCTTCTAATGCTTCTTCAGATAAGCTTCCTTGAAAAATTAAATATTTACAATGAAGGGAATAAGTCATTTGACATTTATATGTATTACCTATAGGAATATTAAAGTATTTTATTACGTCGCATCCGTGTACCAATACTTTATGCACAGAACTTGGCATATTGTACCAGCTGTAGTGTTGTATGTAGTCATTTCTGGTCTTGTCCAGCAACTCCGAAAAGCGGTCCGTAATAATGTTTCTGCAGCACGACAGGACTCTCAATATTATTGAAAAATTAAAGAGTAAGTTTTTATTGAGGCCAGTTATTTCAGCTGCAACCTCAATATTTGCGAAGAATTTGCGAGCGGTATTTCCGTCATTCATGTTGCCGCCGCTTGGCTTGACGTGATCTACCAATAAACCCATTTTGACTCTGAATTCGTTTTGAATTCGCTTCTTGTTTTCCAAATATATGGCTTTATTTTCGGCACGAACTTGCCAGCATTTGAATTGCAGTCGATATGAAATGTGAAGGCAGCACTCAAAAAAACGAATCCAACAGTGAAGAGTAGATAACCCATACTCGTAATTGTTAACATTTGGAGTTTTGACCAAATCAACGCGATTCATTTCTGTTGGGTTGGCCTTGCAAATGAAACAAGCATGCATGCTCTCGTGTTCGTCAAAGCATTAGCAACTGAGCCGTCAATCATGGTGCAGTGCATCACGTAGGAGACCTCCACTGCATTCCCATGATCCTCAAATATATCAGGCTGCAACTTTGCTATATTGCTTTTCATTATGTCGTTTTCGTGAGTAATAACACTTTTATTTTCTTTTGCCATTATGATTTTTACTGGCCTACAAAACAATGTTGAGCAAGGTCTTTTGTTTGTCCACACATCCATTTTTGTTGCTGAATCAACAAGCCTATGACAAATGAATAACGGAAATATAACTAAATAGAAATGTTATAATGTGTATATAATTTGAAACTAACTTTATCGGAACCATTGCCACAAGAAACATAAACTCATCCGACTGCTCTTCGGAGGAGAACTTCTGTTTATACTGGCTATGGCCAGAGCTGCCATCCATACCCCATTTGCATATGAGGGTGGTTTTTTGAGGCAGATTTTCTTTGTCGGAAAGCTTCAGCACACTGCTTGCCGTTGTTCTCAGTAGTTCTTGTAATTCTACTTGTGCTGAGCATTCTGTAGCTGACACTTCTGGGACTAATGACTTCCTTAAATTTCGCAATGCATATAATGTCGGAAAACAGTTTTCGTGAACTTTATTCACAGCATTTCGCAAAACAGTGTATTTTTCATCCGAAAGATCTAAGTCCAAACAGAGTGACAAGGCATCGGCGGGTGATAAGCAGTCATGATTTCTACGGTCGCATTTCTTCTTTTCAGCTGCAAAACTGAGCTCATCTCCTTCGTGTTCCAGTAGCGTGGCTACCCTTCGCAACTTTGTTTTCTTCGACGATCCTTGAAACTCTGTTTTACGTCTTCCAGCTTTCGTGCTAGTACTCTGTTGCTATAATGTTTGTAAATATTACCACTCAGATAGACTTTAGTGCTAATACAACTTTTTATAACAATGCATATGATTTGTTTAATTTGTCTAACAGTAGATGTGGATAAATTTTTTATATACAGTACAATCTCGATAATGCGGATACTCGCTAATACGGCCAACGCGGTAATCCGGACACCCTATTGCTTTCTATTGTTGACTCTGTAATCCGGACACCACACATTTTATTTACCTCAAAAATCCGGACACTAATTTTTATCTGCTTTTTTCTAATTATTAAATTTTAATCTAACTGTGTAAACTAAATCAAATATTAATAATGGCACTTATAGTTAAGAAAGCACGTACAATCTTAACGATGGAAAAATTCTAAACAAATTAAGTCGAGGAAAGTCACTTCGCCAACTAGCAGTGAAGTACAATGTAGGAAAATCTAGAATTTCTAAAAAAAATGAAATAAAACTTCGCCAAATGAAAATTGCAAACCTCTAAATAGTGAACAATATTTTGAAAGCAATACCAAGCAAAAAGCAACAAAAAACACAAGAAGGAATCAAAATGAAAGAGGGTATTCCCATAATTAGTATGTTTTCTGTTGATTGTTAAGAAATCACCTGTTTCTTGACCTCAGTTGTTATGTTTTTTGTCAACAAATTACAACAACTTTATCTTATTCAAAAACATTAACGATACAACTTACGTTTTGCGAATCATCTTCAAAATACACATTCCACGTTAGCCAATTTGAATATCTTTTTTCTAAAATGTCTTTTTTGTAGCTGCACTTTTTCCATTTGTTCTTCATTTCTACATTAAATAGTTTCGCTTTTGTAATAAATTAAAGTGCACCAAAACTATTAACATTAAGTTTAGTCTTTAAAAAGTTTAACACTGCGCAATATTTCTCCGAAGGAGCTGCCGATATCCAGCAAAAAGCGAATTCGCGATTTGTAATTATTTCAGCCATTTCAAACGATTTCACCAAACTGCTCTTTTGCGAATGAATTCTGACATTGCCAAACAAACAAATTGTTCAAAATCCACGACTTTTTCCGTTACCTACTTTTAGGGTGTTATATTTTTTAACCTCCTAAAACCCTAACCGAAATTTTGTTTTTCATTTTCAGTTTCATACCTAAAAAATTTACACTGAACACTTTAAAAACTATGAGATGAGTCGCTAATCACATTTCATTCATTCATATATATATATTTTTAGGTACATTCTATTTGTCTTCAAGGAAGTAAAAGTAAACGTATAATTAAGTAGTTCCTTCACAATTCATATCGATGACAAAATATTTGAATGGGTTAAAAGGGAAAATATGTGAAGAATGATTTTTTTGCATACTTTTAGGCTACCGAATTTAAATACATTTTTTGTCGAAAAATAGGTGTTTAGACCACTTTTCAAATTGAATTATTTTCTGAGATCGGAAGATATCGGAGGATGTGAATACATTTTCCGACAAAGAAAGAGTGCTTCTTAAAATAAGCCAAAATCCAGGAACATACTTTCACATACTTTTTAGATATTTTCCTCTAAATTTTGCCAATTTTCAGATTTTTAATTTTAAAAAATATTTTAAATTAAAAGTGAAGTAAAAGCCTCAGCTTGGCAAATTTTGAGAAAACATTAAAAGCGAAAATGCCCACACCAATTTTTAATCTATGTTGAAAGTTTCAGAAAGTTCTTGTTAAACATGTATTTTTACGATTTTTTTTACTCAATACACAAAAAAACAGAAAATATGTGTTTGCATTTTTTCGTGAAAAAAGTTTCAACTTTGAGCAGCTTTTGCAGCCACGCTAATTAATTTTTTGCACAGATTTTTTGGGGTTTTCTTAGTTGGAGTTTTACCTTTCGAATGACATCAAAATCGTTAAATTCTGAGACCATAAATTTTTTGAATTTTGTCTATGGAACGAATCACTGTGCATTGGCTTAAGTCTAGGAATTGGCTTTTTCCCTTACTAATAGTATCATTATCAGCGTTTTCTACATTTTTTACGTCGTACTCTACAAGTGGCTTCTTCCTTACATACGTTCGTGGCATTCTGATCACTGGAAATGATACGAACCGGGAAGGCTCTCAGAAAAAAACGTTTACATTTACCCCAAAAAAGTGTTTACATTTACCCCACATGCTAAAAATTATTGGGGGAAATGTAAACACGAAAAAAACAACAAAACAATTACAAATTTAGGGAAAGACAGCAACAATTTTAGTTCCTTACACTCTAAGATTGATAAACAAAGTTACAATATTACAAGAATTTTTAGTTTAAGCACTTTCACAAACAAATTAAAAAATACTTACAAAAGTGATTTTCACTTTTAGAACACACGTTCTCTTTAAGACTAAAACTTTCATTGATATTTGAAAGCCACCGACTTGAAAGTTCGGCGACAGTTTAAGGACATGTCAAATTAATATTTTTTTGGGTCATGGTCTGTTGCATTTAATTTTAAAAGCATAAAATAACCGCTGTTTACATTTACCCCTTGTTTACATTTCCCCCATCTGACCCTACCTAAATTCGCTGTGCAAAACGTAACCAACTGTGTTAGCTTCAGCTACTGTTTTATAGCCTATTTCCACCGAGCGCTTAAATGCATTTAAGGGCTCTGTTAAGTTTGACAACTGTCAAGCGTTTCCACCGAAACTGAGTTAACTCCGAAAGCTTGTTTTTGTTGACATTTTCATTTGGAAAAATCAAATTCTGCATTTCTGGGCAGCCCCAGCTATACCCATCGCCGCCATCTCCTTCTATACGTATGTGTGGTTTCTTGTAGCCTCTCTAGTACATGAAAACCACTCCGCTTTCCTTCTCAACAGTCTAGGAATGTCTGCGTTTTCATATTTGTGAAAAGTTATAAATTTATTTATTTTTTATCAATTTATTTATCATTTGTCAATGTCTATTTCATTTCTGAAAGTTGTCGGCTGTTTGATATCAGAGCTGTCTGAATTTTTTAATGTCAAGAGGGTTCATGAGAAATTCCACGTTTTTTATTTTCTTTTTCAGCATTTATTATTGGCAAATAATAGAAGTTTTGACTTTGATTATGACAGACGATTTGTATTTGTGCTGAAAATGCCGGTAAAAGTAGTTCTTTTAGGAAAAAATTAACCACACCGAACGCAATTCAAATCCCTTCTCTCGTTTGTGTTCGTACGGCTTTTGAAGCCCCTGAAAGCATACTACCAAAATTTGTACATTTGTGAATATTGCTCCCGCTTTTAACATAAAATTTTCTGTTAGACGTCTGTAAACGGGAAAACTGAGTTAATTCAGTTTGGAAAGTGAGTTCACGCACTTTGATACAAAAACAATTGTATGGGAATTTGAGCATTTAAATGCGATGTTGAATACATTTAAGCGTTAAATGCATTTAAGGCCCGGTTGAAATAGGCTATTAGAATTACGGTTATCATAACGTTACTGCAAAGGAACTGTAAAGCATGGTG
This sequence comes from Melieria omissa, assembly GCA_963971225.1. Taxonomy (NCBI): domain Eukaryota; kingdom Metazoa; phylum Arthropoda; class Insecta; order Diptera; family Ulidiidae; genus Melieria; species Melieria omissa. The sequence goes on along the minus strand of OZ020269.1, from coordinate 71,454,414 downwards.
GTGGGAGTGCTATTATTTGGACATGCTTCTCTGGTTTTGGTCTTGGCCTTATACACGAAATTTCGACAAAAATGGATCGCTTTGTCTATAAGGATATTTTAGAAAACCAGATGCTGCCCTATGCTGAAGACAATATGCCACTTCGATGGGTGTTTCAACACGACAATGATCCGAAACACAAATCGAAGTTGGTAAAAGAGTTGCTCAGTTCAAATGGGATTACAGTCCTTGATTGGCCGGCCCAATCACCGGACTTGAATCCCATCGAAAATTTGTTCGGCATTCTTAAAAAGCGTCTGGGTGGAACACGCTTTCGTAATAGGGGGCGAATTGTGTTTTAAGTCAAAAGAAGAATGGGGAAAAATACCTGAAACCACAATTTTAAACCTAATTGAGTTAATGCCTAAAAGATGTGCTGCAGTCATACAAAGCAAAGGGTATTACACCAAATACTAGTATAAAGTTGCTTAGGTTTTGCACAGCTAATTTTGGAGTTTGTTTCGTTTTCGTAAATGTTTTTACCGTTTGTGAATTGATATGTTTGGTTTTTTTTATATATTTGTTGTAATTACATTCTGAGCATTACATAAATATAAAATTATTCCCACTTCGAATTGAACTATTTGCAAATATGGAGTTTTATTCATGAGTAATACAAAAGTTACTTAGGTTTTGCACAATACTGTATGTAAAATAAAATTCCAAAGAGCAAAAAACAAACAACAATTAACTGTTTTTTTAATTGCTATGCCATAAACGCATGCATTAATTTGGGTGGATTCTGCATTACTGTGTAGTTAGCTTATAGCACAGAATAAACAGTGTACAGAAGGCGCATCTGAAATAATTTTTCGATTTCATTTCAGACGCGGGCGGGAAGCAACAAAGGTGAGGAAAATGTAAAGGGAACCGGGAGAGTAAGCGCGAATTGATGTACACGCATAGATTCGATGCTTTTGGGCTTTATTCTCATTTCGACAACAACACCCAATGTTGTTGCTTTCAGCAGCAAGCCATCTTGTCTTTACTCGTGCACATTGAAATGGTGGTTGATTTGGCAAAGCGATCGCCAAGGCAAATTCAATAGCTGTTGCAGCACCAGAACTGATTAAACTTTTTTCTTTGATAACACTGCACAACAGCATGTCTGTTGCATGGAGTTTTTTACATGAATCTGAATCGTTTTTCGACGCTGATTTAAAAGTCATACTCCGTTTTTATGTAACAGCTCTAGTTTTTGCAAAAAATGGGCGTGCCACTTTTTCGAATTTTCCTCGGTTTTTTTTTCGTTTTCGACTGTAATTTCTGAACCAATAATCCTATCAACATGTTTTATATATCGTTGCACTTACAACATTTCGCGCCATCTTTTCTGACATTAATCAATTTTATGCGTTCTAAATTGGCGTTGTAATAAGGTTTCAAAGTAGGAAAATATTGAATTTGAAGGGGTTTTTTCTGATGGCGAAAATTGTACAGACGTTTCATAAATCAAGTTACGAAGTATATAAATATCTTAAGCAAAAACCTCAAGCAATACAATACAGCCAAATTATTTGGCGGAATACACATTCGCATCGAAATAATAACAAAAATGTACCATAGTCCATACTTTTTCCTTAAAAAATTAGGAGCCTCAAAATATGCTCTTTTATATGTTCCATTTATAGTCTGGAATACAAGCGAAAAACAACAAAGATTTTGAATTGCTCGAAACAAAAACAAAATTAAAAACTGCATATTTTTAGGCCCCTAATTTTTTAAGGAAAAAGTATGAAGTTGACTATGGTACATTTTTGTTATTATTTCGATGCGAATGTGTATTCCGCCAAATAATTTGGCTGTGTTGTATTGCTTGATGTGTCGACTTTCATTATACACCTAACTCGTTAATTGTTTTAAAAAAAATGTGTATGCTTTTGACCATCAAAGAAAACGCCTTAATATTCCACATTTTTGGACTTTGAGGTCCAATTACCGCGGCATTTTAACACTTATAAAAATAAGTTGCATAGGAAAAGAAGCCGTGCGGTGTTGTTAATGCGATAAGGTGAAAATCATGTCAATCGGTTTTTTGGTTTAGAAACTACGATCGAAAATATGGAAGAAATGGAGGAACAACTGAAAAAATGACAGGGTACCTATATCTCACAAACTAGAGCTGCTAGAAAAAATCTGAGGATAGATTCGAAATCAGCGCACCAAAATTAGTAAGAAACAGTAGAAAAACTCCATGCAACAGAAAAAAAGTGTTTTTTTGTTGTGCTGTGTAATCAGCACAACACAATCAGCAATAGTTTTTCCATTTATTATCACTTTCTTAATGCGCCTTAGTTGTTCCAATATTTTTACACATATATTTATTTTCATTGTAGCCATTTTTACTTTTTACAATTTCTATTTTACAAGCAGACCAAAAGAACTAATAAAATCCATTGCATTTTGTTTTTTTCCGTAGTGCTACCACCTTATTTATGCGCCTTGGCGATCGCTCAATCAATTTTTCTATGCAAGTCATGAAAGTTAACTAGAAGTGAGTTAGTTTTGTAGTCGACTACCGAATTGCTTGCAGGGAAAGTGATTTGCGTACCCGGGTACCCCATCACACACATAAGGGTTAACTCTTTCACAAATAGATCAATAAGATGAGGTTTCGAAGGCAATTTCTCTCCCGTAATTTTTAAAAATCGAATTCCATATCGACGCTTAAATTTCTTCCATCATCCTTCACTGGCATTGGAACCTGAATAGGTTTAATAAATTTTGGAATACAAATGACTGGCTTGTGATCGTAAAATCGCTGCTGATATTGAAACATGTTTACCCCTTTGTTTTACAAACCACTTATAAAGCATTTTTCCATTCTTGGGTACTCGGCAACGTTTGCCAGGGCCCCTTACTATTCTACGTACGAACTTTTTTTAATGAATTTTCTTGCTTTATAATGCGGTAAACCGAAGACTCATGCAACTTGTAATTCATGCAAATTGATTTTATGGAATCTCCACTTTTAAATTTTTTTTAAGTCTCTAATTTGTGAAAAACCGTTTGCTTTGAAACACGTTGAACTTTTCCCATATTAGGAGATGTATTTAGGTATACAACAAATGACACGAATAAACTGACACAATTGAAGATCAAAATCATCCAAAAAGGTTAATATATCAAAAACGGGGATTTTCTTTTTTTGGTTATAGACATTGTAATAAAATAAAAAAAAAAACAGTACCCTAGAAAATAGTATAATAGTTTTTCGTAAACTGGCGCGATTATAGAACCTGCAATTTTAAAATATAACATATCATACCGAGCTTGCACTGTATTATATATAAATCAAACGTTTTAGGACGCTCCTGTTCTTGTCAATTTAAGTATACATCAAAAGTACGTGACCAAGTGCCTATAATTTTCTGTCATAAGTACAATATGGAATCATCAGATTTGAATCGCAGTGATACTATGCGAAAAAGTTTTCGATTGCCTATGCATCGTAAGGGCATGGCACCCGCTCCTCCCAATAATAAACTTGATCGTACATCTTGCCCTCCAAAGTCTGCTGTCCTTGAACACAGTTTCCGCACCGAATGCAACAATGATGTAAAGAGCATCCATACTAAAACTGATGCGGCCTGTGCCCAGTTCTCATCTGGAATGAAGGACTCTCAACCAAGTGGCATTTTTAAAGGAAAATTTGAATTACAAGCAATACGTTCTAATATCGAGACCAATGATGCAATAAGTGCACTGCAGGTTGAAAAAGAACAGATACCAGCTGATATGCTTGTAGGTGATGAAATTGTAAAGTTACGTTCCAAAAGTGGCAGTCAAGAAATTTCGCAAGCATATTGTATACCACGTCCTACAAATGCAGACAAAGAGCAGACTTTAATTTTAACTGCTGAAGATGACGTGAATGTCTCATTTGCTCTTGGTTCAATAGAAAAACATATTTATAAAATGGAAGAGAGTTTCAAAAAATTTGAAGAATTGCGACAACCAAGTACTGAGTTTAATGTCGATCGCAAAAGATACAGTAAACGCTATAGTGAGATGCAAAACTTGTTACAATCGGGCAACAGTGATATGGCCTCAGGTAGCGGCTTTCACTACCTTCCCAGTCTACCTGAACCTGAACCCAGCTCAGAGTTAATATCCAGTTTTCAGCGTGGAACGGATGGACGCAACTCAATGGGAGCGTATAGTAAAGTTGATGCTTTTTCACACAAAAAAAAAATCTCACGAACGACATCAGATACTAAAAATACCGAAATGATGGCAGTGCGCGAAATGGTCAAGCAAAAAACGCGCTTCACGAACATAGAACTACCGCAATCGAATTTCAAGAAGTATCCCTCAAGCATTAGTGAAGTCAGCAAAAGTGATACGCATTCACAAATGGAGACGATTTCTATTGATAAACGTCGAGAGGAAGATCTAAAAAATTTTGAAGTAATAATTTCGCAAAGAGCGTTTGCTAATAAATCCACAAGTACTAAACAAACGTCCACAACCAAAGCTCTAACTCGTGATGTCGTGGCTCGGCAATCAAAGAACACAAGACAAATTGAAGTACACAGCGACACCCCATTCCGCGATGAAAAAGCAACAATACCAAATGCAAACAATAGCAATAAACGATTTGTTGGCAATGTGTTGCAAAAGGTAACAAGCTTTTTAAACTAAACTGAATTTTATTTATATGATAAAGGAATCATAAGTAGTTTATATTTCTTCCAAATTAATGAATCTGGATAATTTGGCCGAACGCCCTTAAATTTAAGTTAAGTTAATTGACAAGACTAATATCGCGTTCAAACTGAATCATTTAAATTAGTTTAACATTTAACGGACAAAACGAATCTGACTTTTCCTGGTGTCCGGGCATTTGTTACGAGAATAAAATAAATACGAATGTATCGATTTATCAGTTATAATGGTATCATGAAAAAATAACAATGTGTATAAAAGAAAAAATTGATGTAACATACTAAAAGTTCATGGAAAAACGTAAATCCACGTGGCCCGTTCTAAGAAGTCACAACGGAAAAACTTTAAGTGTTAAGTGAAATACGCTTTTTGTTGACTCTTCTCAATGCGGTTTAACTTGACAATTATTCGTTTTCAAAACAATAAATAAATTTTTTGTGCAATTATTCGCTGTGAAAATGATTCGAGCGCGATCTTCCTATATATACCTTCCTAATTAGAGGTCTGATTAATTACATTCTCAACTTTGTGAAAATGTTAGGCAATTTTTACTCGGATGTAGTCACAAGGCGAAAAAGGGAGCGAAATCAGTGGATGCAGCGCATAAAAATTGCTAGACAGCAGCAAATGATACTGGTCAACATGTTAACAATAACTACATAGTTTTCTGCGTACTACATAATATTACATGTTTCAAAAAGGAAAGAATTGACAAACTTTTGGGAAGTCGCTTGCCGCGTCAACGACGACAAATTCTTATTGAATTTGAAATTTGAATTAAATTTGTATTTATTGTTTTTATTAAATGACAGCTGAATTTGTCCGGATGTTTTTCTGAAAAAAAAGTTTTTTCATAGAAAGCTTTCAGAAAGAACCCTGCGCTAAACTGGTTTAAAACTTGTTAAATGGTTTAACAAGTTTCATTCAAATTGTGCTCCTAAGTGGGAAGTTCGTACCAAGTTTCAGTGATGCGCACTTACAGTACTGCGTAAATGTTGGGTCATAAAAAATGTGGCACGCCGCTTGTCCAACTCCGATCAAATCTTACCAGTAGAATGACACATCTATGAGACGACGGTACACAAACTTTCAATGCTGTGTGGCTAACGATTCCAAAGTTATTCCATATAAAAGATTTGAAATGTATAGACTGTGCCACGCCCCCTTGTTAAATATCCGCCCATTCCATCTGCCGAGAGATATGACTAAATAGTAAGTTCGTACCAAATTTGAACGCCCCCTTTGCAACATTCATAAAATTTTAACAGTAGAATGTCACATCTATGAAATGACGGTCCACCAAATTTCAATTCTGTGAAACTTACAACTCTGCAGCTGTTCCATATTGTATGGGCAGTACCACGCCCCCTTGTCGAAAACCCACCGAATTCCCCTGCCGAAGGACACGACCAAATCGTAAGTTTGTTCCGAGTGTTATTGATGTTTACGCTATAGCTCGAAAGTTACACCGAAATTTAAAAATTGCCACGCCCCTTGTCCAACGCCTATTACATTTTACCGGTGGAACGACACGTCTACGCCATGACGCTGTACCAAATTTAAATGCTGTCCGACTTATAATTCCGAAGATATACCATATTTAAAATTTAGGTTGTATGGGTATATTGTATATCTGTGGAATTTTGACAAAAGCACTTAAGTCGACTTATGTCAAATTTCCAATTTTTTTAATCATAAACAAACAATTTAAAGGCGCTTCTATTGGTGTAATCGGTTTGTTTCTATGACATTTAGTTACAGAGATATGGTATTATTTCTACTTTTCTCGAGTTTGTATGAGATTTGGTCTGCACCTCATCAGTTTTTTCGCTCTCCTGAACATTTTGTAAATTAGACTTAGGTTTTTTTGTCAAAATGCCACAGATATTATATCGCTATAAACCACCGTATTGACATCTACTATCAAACACAAAACACATTTTGCGGAAAGAGGGAGAGGGCTGGGTTGTGAACCAGGTTTTGTTTTTTGGCTCTAACTTTTCTCAGAATAAAGATATCGAAAAATAGAAGATACCGTTGGAAATGTAAATATAAAACGCAACTTTTTATGAAGACGGATTACTGTTTTGATTGATATTTAACTATCTACGTCCAATTTTTTAAGGACGTGATTTTTCACTTTTCCAAAAAAGTGGCTGGGTTGTGAACCATCTGGAAAATCTCTATTAAAGTCGGAAAATACGAAGAAAACACCCATAATTTTGAAGTAAGTTGAGAATTTATTTAATCAGGAGGCATTAAGAGGTAAAATAAGTTATAATGACGCCACTTAGGCCAAAAAATCGCAATGAATGATCAAAAAATTGAGCGATTGAATTCTCATCCTAATCGGTGTCGCAATGTTTGCATGTGAAATACGAACGCGTTCTCGCATTGGCCCACTTCAAGTGAACTCACTGAAATCGAGTGAAATTACATAAGATTACTTAATTTTAATATATCCGTCCATATTTGACAGTGTTAGAACAAATGTAGTACGAAAAATAGGTGGTTCATAACCCAGCCACCTCAGTGGTTCACAGACCAACCAAGATGCCATTTTGGAAACTTTAAAATAAATGACACTTCCAATCATAATTCGACATAAACAAATATTGGATCGTAAAATAGAATCAAAACTTTAAATAAGCATGTATTACACTGACCTTTTTTCAATAAGCCCAGTCACTTTTATAGCACTTAACCCATTAAGCCCTGAGCGTTGCGTTTGCGCAACGTTTGGGAATTTCGCTACATTAAGTAATTCATAAAGATATAAGACTTGAAAATGGGTAGAATTGGATTCGAATTGATCGTGTTAGATTCTGCCATACTCAAATTTCAAAATTTTTTAAATATTCATATCTTTTTTTCGATCCAAAGTCAAAGGTTTTTTTTGGGGAATTTTTGAAATTCAATTAAAAATACTTACTCTTCAAACCTATCAAAATCCCTTTGTGGGCTGCATTTTGTAATGCTAAACTCTTTAAAAATAAGTTTAAAAAAATTTTTTTTTTTTAAATTTTACGTTTTGTATGTGACTAAGGCCCAAATTGCGAGTGCGAAACGTACCCTCCTGGTTCAGGGGGTGGGGGTATGAATTAGTTGCTTGATTTTTTTTCTTGATTAGGTCAATTACTAAGATTGTGAAAAATTTTATGGAAATCGCACAAGCCCTTCTGGGGTCAGGTTTTAATGGGTTAAGGGGGTCCTACCATGTAAACGCCGTTTTTGAGATCTTGCAGACGGAAAAGTATTCAATATTTCCCAATGCGGTTTTTTTTTTTAATTTGTATTGGTCCTTTTAGTATTAAAAAAAATCGAAGTTTAAGAAATAAGTGTTATGCTGTAGCCACAGCACCCCTGCGAAATAAGGCCTTCCAAAAGTATGTGGGTTGATGGTACACACGATTTTGCAAAAACTGTTCGTCTGAAACACAAAAGGAAAGGTTTTTTACAATCTACAGTAATAATTCATATAATTATCTTTACAATGGTCAAAATGGCGGATCATAAAAAAAAACAATTAACAATTAGATAAAAACAATTTTTTTATTATTTGTTTATAACAATTGGAAGCTCATCTTGTACCGAACGATAGCGACAATATTTACACACATTTAAAAATTATCAAAATCCGTCCACTGGTTCCATAGAAATGCGGGGTACCAGTTCGAAAAAAGAGGTTCTGAGAAAAACGCGTTTAAAGTTTGGCGCGCTGCGAGAACTCTGCGGAAAGCGTGATAAAACTTGCCGTAAAACCTGTTTTCCCTTCGGAATTCATCAAATTCCTTTTTGTATCTTATTTTTAGATACATTACCTTTAGAAAAATGCAACAAATAAAAAATGCATTTTTTGAAAGTGTTACGTGGTCGGACCCCCTTAAAAAAAGAGCAAACAAGTTTTCGCAGTCGATTTTCAAACACGATGTCTGTAGCTGCCACAAGCAACACGTGCTTGTATTTCGGTGTAACCACAAAGACAGAGTCATATCATAAGACAAACTTGACAGTTGAAAGATTGGCGATATGTCAATTAGGGAAAGAAAAAACGGTAATGGTTCACAACCCAGCCCTCTCCCTTACTACTGCCATAAGTTCGAGTACTGTGATGTACTATATCGCATTACCCAAACTTTGGTACATCACATTATCCGAAATTGACTGCGAAAAAAATATTATAAAAAACAATAATAATTTAGTTAAGAACAGCGTACCTCGCAAGCTCATCATCGATGTCACTGATTTACTTTTGATTGGATTCGAAGTTTCTAATAAAATATTTTGTATGCCTTTTGGGCTTCAAGCACCAAAAACTTGTGCTATCACTACTCAAAGCACTTCATCACACTGACTGTAAACTATTTAACCCTTCAATTCCCATGTCCAAAATAGAGAAAAAGAAAATTTTCTTTTTATATAAAATAGCTTAGATACGTTTGGATAAGACAAAAAAATACATAAACAATTTGTAAACTACCCTCATTTTTATATTGAAAGAAACCATACAAACTCGCTCTGCTTTAACTACGCGTGAAACAAATGAATAAATTTGACAAATGACGTTTCGCTAGTGTTGCTAGGAAAATTAAATAAACAAGTACTACTAATTGACTTTGATATACAAGTGTTAGAATTTAAAAATAAAAACCTGTGTGGTAGGAAAAAAATATTAAGCATCTTTCACCTACAGGTGACACTGGGAATTGAAGAGTTAAACAAACATATCCAAAGTCATGCAGCACGAGTTTCTTAGTCGCTATGATGTTTTAAAAAGGTTCATTTTGAAAAAAGTCAACGCACTTGTGAAATAAGCCACTATATCACATTACCCGACCATATCACATTACCCGAACTTACTCTGTAATCCGCACATGTTGGTAGTATAATCCGCGTACAACGCACTTTTTATAGTTTAAAATATACAGCTAAACTACCGCTTGTCTGAAATGGAGTGAACACGCTTTTGTTGAACCTCCGCTAGGGATTGCTTTTTTTTAATTCGGGGTCTGAAAGGGCAAACAGAAGTGTTATATGGAGAAACGTGATTAGAATGACCTACAGATTTCAAACTAGAAAGTCAAAAATACTTTGACATGTATTTAATTTTTCGAACTTCAATCTTTGGCGGGGTCAACCATGGACTAAGGTTTGTATACGGTAAAACCAAATACACGCGCTTTTATTTGTGTTCATCTTCTATTGTTTCGAATAATAACTGTAAAGGTATGAAAAATACCTTTCGTTTGATACCTACAGCTATGGCCAAAATAATAGAAACATCGCCTTTGGTACTACATAATGGAATAAAAGTTATAGTGTATATAGCTCGATTTGATTCATATGGCTGTTTTACAACACTGGACCAATACACTATCTATTCCATAAAAAATTATTACTTACAGTTGTTGGTATTGTCTACTATAACCGTTATTTACCATGTCACACACATTTAGTTGGACAAAAAAATAGAAACACTGCGTTTTAAAAGAAAGTATTGTTGCTTTTAATTAAAATTCATCAATGTCATCAATAATTTATTGCAAAGCCTTTATTTTTAATAACCTCGCTCAATATTTTCGGCATAGAGTCCACAAGTTGTTGACATTTTGCGATCGGAATGGAGTACCATGCTTCCTGAATGATTCGCCACAATTCTTCGAGATTTCATGGGTTATGCTTTCCAACTTCCACCTTCCGGTCATGCCACAAGTTCTCAATCGGATTTAAGTCCGGTGATTGAGACGGCCACTCCAAAACGTCGAGTTTTTGTCTTTTAAACCAATTTTTCGTATACTTAGCTGTGTGCTTTGGATCGTTATCCTGTTGAAAACGCGATTTTAGTGGCATATTTTCCTCAGCCCATGGTAGCATAGTATTTTGCAAAATATCTACATAAGTCTCCTATCGCTTAATTCCTTCAATACGAAAAAGGTGTCCTACTCCATACCAGGAAAAGCAACCAAATAGCATCAGGCTGCCACCTCCATGCTTTAAAGTAGGTTTTGTATACCTTGGATTGTAAGCCTGGCCTGGGGGACGAGGAACAAAGGATTTGCCATCCATGCCGAACAAATTTATCTTCGTCTCATCGGTCCAAAGTACATTTTACCACTGAACTTATACTCTTAACGGCTATATACACTATAACTTTTATTTCATTATGTACTTAGTACCAAAGGCGGTGTTTCTATTATTTTGGCCATGGCTGTATATCGTGTAAATCAGTTAGAGATTAAATGATTTTTTTTTTTTATAAAAACTGAAATTTGACGCCGAGCCACACCTTTTATGGGCGTTTCCCAGGCAAAATTTTTAGTTTGTTAGATGCAGGAGCCCACCCTCTATATAAAAGCATGCTCATTAATTTTTTTCACTTTTTGGGACATTTTTGTCGAAAACACAGTTTGAATGTATTTTTTATTATCTACAAACTTGCCGAAGACAGTAAAGCGATATTCAGAAGGATTTAGGACCAATTAGCATTTAAACATTCCAAGACTTAACCGACGAGCTCGACTAAAATGAGCAAACTTCAAAGTCGGATTTCTCTGAAACTAGAGCCAATCCAGCCAAACAGCTGGTGGATCCCAACTCAGTATACCTATAGAAAGTCGCTCGGTAAGTCCCCCCCATGTCTGAATTTTCGACTTGCACAGTGTTATTTTTGAATTGATTTTTGCGTTCTAGTTCTCGAGAATTTGTATACATACGCTGTATACTTGCGTGACGGTGACCGAAAGGAATAAGGCGCCGACGGTTTATTTGGGGAGGTGCAGTGTAGTTTTATTTTGCGTGGTGATCGGTTTGAATTGTTCTTACTAACTAAATATATAATGTTAATCTTATGTCTAAGGGAGTCGGACAGTAGGACACAATTCATTTTCGGAGTGGGAAAAAGTGGGTAAAGGATAGGGAGATAGAATGTTTTTGTGTTAGTGCGTGCGTGAGTGTGTGTCAATCAGATTCTCTTCGTCGGCGGTCTCAACATCGCACCAGTGCAACCTTAAGTGCGCGGCCTAGCTGCTCCAGCATAGACACCGCCGTCTGGATTAACTCCTGCGTCGTGGCCGCCCGGCGATCCTTGCTGGCTTTTGTGGTCGCCTTCTTTGCCTTGCGCGGCGGCTGACCCCGGTTGCACCGGCATGCCGCGCTGGGTGGCTGTGCCTGCGTGCGTCCGGTCGTGGTCGATTGGCGCCGCGGTCGGACGCACCGGTGTTTGACGCCGCATCACTGGTGCCGGTTGCCGCCTCGCCTGGCGCTTTGCAGGTGGGCCGGCCGTCACCGAGCCGTGCCGAGTCGCTGGTGAGCCGACATGGCTCGATTCAGCATGATGTGATGGGCCAGCCCGCATTTGTGGCAGATGTCCTCTGACGAGCAAAACAATTTACGTAGTAGAAGTTACTGCGCGCTGCTTCCAACCTTTCCGTCGGCGCCATCTTCTTGAATGTCGGGCAGCACCGCAAGGGGTGATGGCGATCGCAAATTAGGCACTTGCGCACGGCCTCCGTCTTGGATATAGGATCTGTAAAATGTACATTATTAGCACTGAGTGGCCGGCAAAGTTGACAATTGTGGAGGAGTCTATTTCTACGGCTATGGGGGGGTATGGGGGCAACACGCAGAGTTTGACAATGGGACGTGTCAAAACTCAATTTTGGGTTTTGACGTCAGCGACTTGGATGTGATTATCCGCCCCCCGATAAAGTTTGGTTTTCAACGGGGACCTTGATTTTCAAAGGGGAAATATAATATTCTTGCTGATCCATACGGACCATTTACTGTTTCTCTGGAAGCAAGAGGATGCTATGTAGAAAGTCCAAGTATAACGTGCAGAGGCGAGAGTTATCGGGAATGATAATTGGGTGTCGCTCAATATAAGACCTGAATGCGCGAGGCGACCATTGACCCTAATAAGCTCTTCTATATCCATGAAAGGATTTAGAGTGAGCAAGGAACTTTTTCGAGAAATAACTTTAGAGGATGAGAGCGCAGCATGTTCATCGGGAAAGCGATGGTATTGCGCAAGAGAAATTCGTCGGGTTTTCACCCTTTTTATTTCCGCGTGAGTTAACGCATCAATTCAGATCGGGGCTTTTCGAACCCTGTCGATGAAGCGGAACAAGTAAGTAAGAACTCTAATGCCTGTCTAATGCCTCTCGCGGTTTGCATCCGCATGTACCGAGATCTGCGGGGTTGTCAGAACTGGCCACGTGACGCCAAGTGGCATTACCTACATTATGGAGAATTTGAGTGGTGCGGTTTGCTACGTACGTTTTCCCAGTATGAGGTGGTTTCTCAAGCCATGCGAGTACGATGGACGAGTCAGACCAGAGTGTTAGGTTATAAGTCTGAAAACCAAGGTGTGTTCGTACTTGTTTCACCAGCTTGGATAGTAGCAGGGCGCCGCACAGTGTGACTTTTATCATTTTTAGGATGCCAAAAAAAAAAATGTTTTCCGATCGCAAACATTTTTTGGTATGCAATAGAGGAGTATACAAGTGTTACGAATATATGCTCAAAGCAAAACGAAAAATAACAGTTAGCATGATAACCGTTTTCGAATTTGTCACACTGCGACAAGTGCAGAAACACTTCTTAATGTGAGATTTTTTGTGAAGTTCACAGAGCCATGATTTTTTTGTCAGAAATATTTTTGCAACAATCTTTTTGGTTTTAGTTACTTGAATATTTTGTGCAAACTACGGTTAGTTTTTAAAGCTTTAATTTATTTATTTTCATTGTTATCGATTAAAATAGCTAGTCACTAAAAATTTAGTGGTTCCCAAAATTGTTTCTTTTTTAGTAGAATAAAACTTATTGAGTTCCGTAGAGTTCCATGTAATGTTTAAAACCACATTAATGAAAAAAAATGTGCCTAGTTTCAGATTCTGCTCCTTTTTGCACCAATTTAGTTCACAGCTAATCAAACATGGCAGTTTCGCGAAGTGAACCCCTACGATGGTTAGCTAAAATCCAAGCAAAACAAATAATAATCATGCTGGTTTTAAATATATTTTGAGTTTAAATGGAAAAGATGTTGTCCACTTCAAATTAAAATCCTGTGTAAAAAACTCTGCTATAATTTTTACTCAAGATGGGCACATTCGAGCCGAATAAAAAGCCGTTTCCTTAACCCTTTCGGTTATTCTATGCCATATGGCATAGCCTCTTTTCAGTGCCTTGTTTAGGTCAAAAACTTGTGGATACTATATTTTTAAATTTTTGTATATTTTGATTAGTGTACCAAGTAAATTGTAAGGGTTCAGAAAGTGCGCAGTCCTATCGAGCTGCGTATTTTACAAAAAGAGGTCACTTCGTACCTTTTATTTATTCTATTACAAAAATCAATTTATTTTATAGGTTTATGTAAGTAATCTAGTAGGTATTTATTGCTTTAGTAAGTGTAAAACAAGTTAGATCCCAAATAAAGTTCACTAAGGCTGTACGATTTTTTTTATTTCTTAATATGAAATATTTCATGATGCCCAAAAACCACTTTTTCGAACAATATTTTGAAAATGATTTTTGATTATTCATTATGTTTGCTTAAACAGTAATAAAATGGAAAAGAATGATTTTTAAAGGTAAAAACAAAAAATAAGTACCGAAAGGGTTAATATCACAGGATATTGGATTTTTTGTCAAAAAATTTTTAAAATGTTAAATGATTTGGAATAAATCTAATTCAAAAGTATTAAAAAAAATATTGACTTTTTTATCTACGTCCGTCCAGATAAACCCTTTAAAATTAGAAATAATGGTCATCTGAAATTACACCTTATATGGGGAGTCGGGCGGATCACATATATACATACAAAATATGTAATATACATATTTTGCGCGTTATTGTTTACCAAAGCTCTGTTATAATAAAGCATAATTTTTGTAAAAAAAATTATTTGTAGTTTTTTACATTTCTATATTATGTTTGTGGCCACAAAAATGTTGCTAATTCAAAAGCCTGCATGTTATAACAGATTTAAAGTAGGACGAGTATACTCGTCTTGGCAATGCGTGATACTCTGCCAAAGATGAGTACACTCGTCCTTGGCAGCAAATGGGTTAAAGAGGATCCAGAGCTTGATGCTTTTGAAGCGTTGAAAACTACTCGCACTTTAGTGGTCTTCTTTTCTGAGCGAATAACCCCATGGTGAGGAAAATAGAACGTAAAGTATTCACCGTCATTTATAATCTCACAGGAGGATGTGAATTCCATGTGGCCGAGAGAGTCGCACAAGTGCGCTCTTGGTAGGCAATGGTAAAAACCTCCAAGTGTGAAAGACAAACTGCCAATCGCCGTTCGGATTCGGCGTTAAACTGTAGGTCCCCTCTCCCTCTCTTTCCGCATTCGTTTGAAATGTTTGCTGTAACATACGTATGTTGGAAAGAGCAGTGAAATATGAGATATTACTCTCATTTTCTATGGGTATAGTACAATGGTCCGAAATGGACTGAGTGCTATGGAAGGCTAGTAGCCTTCCTGCCCACCCTCACATCATATCGCATTAAGGCAGCTGCCCGTGTATGGCCTAGGGCCGAAGTTTCCTGAAAGCTGTTCTTGAATTGGAGACTTACGACATACCGACCGAGACATTCGGTGTTGATTTCTTAGATTTCCGTCGAAAATGTGGATATCGATTCTTTAACACTAGAACTACCGGGGGCGGTCATTTGACGTAGCCTGAAAACGGTTTAAGTTATGAATCTGATTCTCCATGACTTTTTTTATTTTGCATCAAGCTCAATACTCTAAAATGTTGCAATCACTGCGCCGATCCGTTTTCCTTTTATCATCGATTTTACCTACTAGTACCACGAGCGGTCAAATGACGGTTAACTACGTAGCAATGAAAAGAAAATTAAAACATTCACAAAAAGGTCAAAGATGGTACAAATTTCACAAGAACCTATGTCTTGCCTTCCGCCGTAGCTCAGCTGGCTAGTGCGTTGGGCCGCGAGTCAAATGCGACGCTCGATCCAGGTTCAAGACTCCGTTGTACTAACACCGAAAAAAAGGAAAACAATTTTTCTTTCGGCGGCTGTCCTCTCAAGAAAATGCAAACCTCTGAGAGTAAAAATTGCATTTGAAAAACTTGCCGTTCAGAATCGGCATAAAACTGTAGATCCCTTCAAACCCTGTACAAATTCGCACCCACAACATGGATGCGGGTAGCATATTTTCTGGGTCACACAGTTTCATTTGCGCTGCGCTGCTCTGTGCTGTGTTGCACGGCCTGCGTCTCCGTATACGCCAAATTTCAAAAAATCCCGTCTTAGCGGAGGTTCATTTCTCGAGATGTACCTACGATTGTAATTTTATATTTGTAGCTTCAGCGTTTTGGGCTGGGCGATGATAAATCAGCCAGTCAGGACAAACAATTTATGTATGGAGATAAAGGTTTTTCGGGAGTCGAGTATATATCTGATTTTTTTTGTTATTTTCTTCTGCCGTTGGATAATATATTTACACCTATTTGTAGTGTCAAGGAAATGTTCTTTGCGGGCTCCAGCGGTACGACCCGTTTATAGACGCGGAGGAAAGCAGTAAAGGGACGTGAACGCACAGAGCGTGAGAGCGTTAAATCAGAAGCTATGGGAGCGCAAGGTCAAATCAACGGAGAGCAAGCAGATAAAAGTATTGATCGCATGCCGGTGTATGAAACAGTGACGCACTATACACAATAGTTTTTGTTGTTGGACAAGAAAGCGTTGTGCCGTCGCATGCATATTGATGGTGGCTCGTGCTTGCCCTCCACTTGCTTTTTATAAATGTCAGGTGTGCCAAACTCGACTACAAAAAGTTGCACGTTTATTTTAAAGTTAAACAGTTTTACATGAAAGTAGTATTTACGGACTCGAACAAGCAGCGGTGCGCTGCACGTCCGCACTCGACGGCGGTTCGGCTAGCACTCCCCTCCTTCGTCACTTGACATAAACAAGAACAAGAAGTGGATAGAAAAAAAAATGTGCATAGAAAAAATGATTGAGCGATCGCCAAGGCGCATAAATTAGGTGGTAGCACTACGAAAAAAACTAAAATTCAATGGATTTTATTAGGCTTTTGCTCATGCTCATTGTCCAAATTACCTGACAACATGGAGTAACAAAACACAGAACTTATTTCTGCTTGTAGAAAAGAAGTTGTGAAAAGTAAATTGATAATAAATATATGTGCACTTATGTGCAAAATTTTCGCACCAGCCAATCTATTGGACTATACCTTGATCCACCAGGATCCACAATTTTTTTTTCCTTGTTCATTCCTCACTGGAGCATAGGGCCTCAACAAGGCTCTTCCATCGTACACGATTCTGGGCTGTTGTTTTTGCGCCGTCCCATGTGATATTGGCATCGGCTAGCTCGCGCAGGGTCGTCCTTCTCCAGGTGTTTTTTGGTCGACCGCGACTTCTACTTCCTTGCGGGTTCCAGTCCAGTGCCATTCTCGTAATGCTGTTGGGAGGTTTCCTTAGTGTATGACCTATCCATTTCCATTTTCTGCGTTTTATTTGCCTCAGAATGGGTTCCTCCTTTGTAGTCTTCCACAGCGCGTCATTGCTAATTGTTTTGGGCCAAAATATCCTGCAGATGATTCGCAGGCATTTGTTGACGAAAGATTGTAGCCTCTGGGTGATGGCATTCGAGACTAGCCACGTTTCACTTCCGTACAACAATGTCGACTTCACACATGCATTGAATATTCGAAGCTTCGTGCGTCTGGAGATTTGCGAGCTTGCCCATACTGAATGCAGCCGTCCGAACGCTGCCCTGGCTTTACTCAGTCTGCAGTTGGCATCTTCTTCCGCTCCGCCGTCCGCCTTGATTGTGCAGCCGAGGTAGCAGAAGCTGTCGACGAACTCCACGGCACAGCCGTCAATCATTATATGGTTTGTGCTGCTATGATTGACTCTCATGGCCTTGGTCTTGGCGATGTTGACTTCCAAACCGACGGTGCGTGCCAGCGCGACCAGGCAGTCGGCTTTTGATTGCATGTCGGAGAATTTGTGCGAGAGGAGGAAGTCCTCGAGATGCCTGGTGAAGGTCCATACCAGTGGCGCACGCATGATTTTATTTCGGGGGGGGGGGGGAGGGTTTCGTGCAACTTTTTTGAGAACTTTGAAATAGAATAAAATTTAGATGTATGAATCACAGACTGAGATCCAAAACATGTATGTTTCCCCTACCTGACATATTTTGGTCCTGAAAGTTCAAAATATAAAATTTATTTAAAAGGAGACAATTTTTCTCTTTTATTGGATACCCATTTCTTCATTATTGCACAACCGGAAATAAATATAAAAAAAAACTGAAATGTGTATGTCTTTAAATCCAGGTAAATGATCTCTAGTTTCACGCCTATATCAACATTTGGATGGGTCACGGTGTAATAAATGTAAAGTTTTTGTTTTCACTCAGTGCATCATAACTATGTCATTTTTCTTTCGATTCCATTGATGGTAGGTTTAATATTTGCACAAATAATATATTTTTCATCTTAGGTTTTGAAACCAAAGGAAACCAAATAATTTATTTTATCTATAAAAAACATTCAGAAACTTATGATGTTAAAAAATTGTCGAAAAATTTACTTTTTACAACTTTCATCGTCAGTAATTTCTCCAAATCTTATCTGAATTGGGCAATCTGTAAGGGAAAGGGCTGGGTTGTGAACCAGGCTAGGTTGTGAACGATTACCGTTTTTTCTTTCCCTAATTGACATATCGCCAATCTTTCAACTGTCAAGTTTGTCTTATGATATGACTGCTTTTGTGGTTACACCGAAATACAAACACGTATTGCTTGTTGCAGCTACAGACATCGTGTTTGAAAATCGACTGCGAAAACTGTTTTGCTTTTTTTTAAAGTGCTATCCAAGTGACTGAAATTATTCCAAAAATGTAAGTGTAATACATATTTATTTAGGGTTTGATTCTATTTTACGATCCAATATTTGTTTATGTTGAAATATGATTGGAAGTGTCGTTATTTAAAAAATTTCCAAAATAGCATCGTGGTTGGGCTGTGAACCAGTGTGGGGGCTGGGCTATGAACCACCTCTTTTCGTACTACATTTGTACTCGAACGGTCAAATATCGCCGGATTTATTAAAATAAAGTAATTTTATGAAATTCCACTCGGTTTCGGTGAGTTCACTTGATGTGGGCCAATGCGAGAACGCGTTCGTATATCACATGCAAATATTGCGACACCGATTTGGATGAAAAAAAAAACAAAAATTGAGCACTTGCATTTATTGCGATTTTTTGGCCTAAGTGGCGTCATCATAACCTTTTTTCACCTCTTGAGGCTTCCTGGTTAAATAAATTCTCAACTTATTTTAAAAATATGGGTGTTTTCTTCGTATTTTCCTACTTTAATTGCGATTTGCCAGATGGTTCACAACCCAGCCACTTTTTTGGAAAAGCGAAAAATGACGTCCTTAGAAAACTGGACGTAGAGAGTTAAATGTTAATCAAAACGGTAATCTATCTTCATACCAAATTTGCGCTTTATATATACCCTTCCAACGGTATCTACGATTTTTCGATATCTTTATTCTGTGAAAAGTTAAAGCCAAAAAACAAAACCCGGTTCACAACCCAGCCCGCTCCCTTATATGAAAGTATGTTCCTGTATTATTGTTGATTTTAAGAAGCATTCATTACATATCTCGAGAAGCTAAGGGTTTATCTTCTTACCGACGGACATCTTGTGTTAGTCGGATGGTTCGTTTACAAGATATGTGCTCATAACTGAAACAACATGGTAAAAACTGGTACAAAGTACATAAAGTTGACTGACGCTAACAGCTGCCAAACGAAAACTAATGATGCAATCCCGCTCAAAATTTGACACAGATGTCAGTTAAGGTCCTACCGACCTAAAAAACAAACCTAAAAACCTACCTGCATCGGGCAACGGCGGAAAATTTAAAATACGCAGTCCCGGTACTTATTGATCATAGTGTATATGCATTTTAATAAGAAAATGATTTTAATAAGAAAATTGTAAGTTTGTTTAAGTATTTTATCCAATATCCTTTATTTTTTCTTAATTCTTGGGTTCTGTTGGGCATACTTTTATATAATTTGGTTACAAACTCTGGTGGTATGGCCTACCACTCTTCTTTTACATCAAACGAGAGATCGATTTACCCTTTTGGGGCAGAACGCTTTGCCAATTGTCTTCTAAAGTAAGCCCACAGGTTTTCGATCGGATTAAGGTCTGAGCTTTGGGCGGGCAATTGCATTTCACCAAATGGCTGTCTTTCAACCAATCACGGACGATACGTGCAGTATGTTTGGATCTCGTTCAAATTTGGATATGTGATGTAGTATTACCTAAAAGTCTTAAATACGAAATTTGATGAAAATATATTTGAAAATTCACTTTTTATGGCATTTCTTTAAAAAAAGCAACAAATTCGCCCACATTGTAGGGGCTGAAACCCCATTCATCCCTTTTCCCCCCTTCCACATGTGAACCTAAAATCTCTTTAGCACAGTTTATTTTATGTTTTTGCTTACCAACTTGGCTCAAAAAATGAAAACTGTCTTTATAAAACGGATGAGAAGAAAAATATTAACATATGTTAATAGTGACGGTTTCCGTATATAAAAATTGGTGACAGTGTGAAGGTTAATGCGGGTTGTTTGTTCCAATATTTTTACACATGTGTTTATTTTCATTGTAGCCATTTGTACTTTTTACAACATCTATTTTACAAACAGACCAATTGAATTTTGGGTTTTTCCATAGTGCTACCACCTTATTTATGCGCCTTGGCGATCAGTCAATCAATTTTTCTATGCAAACTTTCCCTGTCCACTTCTAAAAGCAAGCGGAGATCAAGCACGAGCCACCACCAACAACAACAACGCTTTGTTGCCCAGCAACAACAACCACAGTGTGTGGTGCGCGGTCGAAGCTTCTCAGTTTACGCTTTCACGCTCTGTGCGTTCTCGTCCCCTTTACTGCTTCCCCCGCATCTGCAAACGGGTCTTACCGCTGGAACCCGCAAAGAAAATTTTCTTTACACCAGATGCGCATTCTGTATATTGTTTGTTCTGTGGTTCTACCCACTGTAATATTTGAATACAAATATGCTAAGCATATTCTACATATTTGAAGCAGATGAAAATTTCCATTCAAAATTTCCATTTAGATAATTTTCGTTGGTTTTGATTTTAAACTGTCAAAAAGAACAAAAGCTTTGGAAGCTTTTGCAAGCGCTTTCATTTTGTGATGCGTTCGATAAAATTGGTCATGTTTTATCGAATTTGCTTCGTCGTTTTGTTGAAATGAGTCATTAAGTCGATTTGAATTTGTATGGGGAAATGCGTGATTTGGCTTCGCATTTGAAAATTTTTGCCCAAATCACGCATTTCGGCTCAATGTAAACATAGTATTAAACAAGATTTGTAAGCGCTTTCATTTTCGTGTTTTATCACATTTGCTTCGTCCTTTTGTTAAAATTCGTGATTTGGCTTCGCATTGGAGAATGCAGGCTAAATGTAAACGTAGTATTAGGAATCGACACATAATATTATTGATGGATGTGCATAGTTGCAAACTGGGTTTGAATTCGTCTTGACAGTGTTTCCCCAATTATATATGTATATATATCAGGACAGTCCATAAGTTCGTGCGTTTTTTTAATAGTTTCACTATGGGCGCTTTTTGCATATAAACAATTATTCGTGGGAGATAATGGAATTTTTTTTTTATATTCTCTCATGTATTGTGCATTCAACAAGTGATTTTAATCGCGGATAGAAGCACGCGTCGTTAAAAAATAAAATGGAATCTTCGAACGAGTATAAGATGCATATTTTGTATTGTTTTATAAAAGTGGAAAAAGTGCAACATCTGCTACTGCAGAAATAAACGCATCTCATTGGGAGAATGCCGTGAGTGTAAGGACTGCGCAAAAGTGGTTTTCCAAATTCCGAAGTGGTGATTGTGACGTTGAGGATGCCCCACGCTCTGGCCGTCCTGAGGTCCTTTACTCCGACGCACAGTGTAGTATTTTGCATATCTAGCGGAACTTTATTCAATAATTCGAATGTCAAAAAAAAATAAAATTTCATAATTATATAATAGCTAACACATTGAGGGATTCGATTGTGGTAGTATTTTCTGTTTTGCAAAATCACCTCACGAACGATCATCTTGAATGTGCAGTTATTTGTATAAAAGAAAATTGTTCAAATTTGTGAGTCACTTGTGATTAAGATGTAATTCGAGATTATCACGGCGAACGCGCATATACAAACTCTGTTATTAACTATCAGCACCTTTTTCGCCACCTTATCAGGTAAACTTGAATATCGTTATGTATATTATTACTGGTTACAGAGCAATATATTCGAACATATAAAAATTTTTCAAATGTTGTGATTTTGCTTTGAGTTTAAAAAAAGTATCCGTGGGTATCCGATTTAAAATGTCTCTTAATAACTGCTTTGGTTCATGTTTTTGAAGATTCAGTTAAATTTGGCTGCCCATATTTGCCCCACTAATACAAAAGCTTTTTTTTTTCGTTGGTCTCTCCACGCTACCCGCGCTTTGAGTGATATATTATTTCAATTTCATTGATTACACTACTCGACACGAAAAATGCTCCTAAAAACAAAAGTATTATTTAGACTAATTTTCGGCTGCTGAACACGAAACTGAAAATCAAAAAATTTTCTTAAGATGCGTTTTCGAAAAATCTTCGAAAAACACGTTTTTCCCCTCTTATTTCAGTTATGAGCACATATCTCGTAAACCGATCATCCGACTAACACTTGTGGCCCGTTGTTGAGAAGGTAATTAACTAACCTCTCCAACGATATATAGATCAGGTCAGATCAGAGATTTGGGGAAGTAACTGACGGTGAAAGTTGTAAAAAAGTTAATTTTTCGACCAATTTCAAACATCATAAAATTTCGAATACTTGTGGTGTGCTCATAACTGAAATAAGAGGGGGAAAACGTGTTTTTCGAAGATTTTTCGAAAACGCTTCTTAAGAAAATTTTTTGATTTTCAGTTTCGTGTTCAGCAGCCGAACATTAGTCTAAAAAATACTATTGTTTTTAGGAGCACGCGATGAACCCATTTTTTGTGAGTGATTTGTAGTGAGTGATTCAATTGATTGAACATTATTAATAATTGATTAATAATTGATTAAACATTAAAATAGTAATTCTGTATCGAAATGTGGTGGGTAGTATTGCGTCTTGTGTTGGGTAACATTATTCTTTTGCCTTCTTAACAAGATTGTAGGATGGATAAACGTTTAAGTTTATACCCTTCAGCTGCTGTCTCATCATGTTATACTGGTGCACGCTCAAATGGGCATTGACTATTAGTCCCAAAGCCGCTTCTGCTGTGAGCTATCTGACTGTTGTTTTTTATAATGA
Source organism: Melieria omissa (assembly GCA_963971225.1). Lineage (NCBI taxonomy): Eukaryota > Metazoa > Arthropoda > Insecta > Diptera > Ulidiidae > Melieria > Melieria omissa. Next base: position 71,431,299 of record OZ020269.1, on the reverse strand, counting down.
AATACGCGAGATGGCGATTCTAAGGCGATGCAAACTGACGAAGAAAACCAACTAAAGGAAGAGGAGAAGCTACTGATTAACGCAATCGAGGCCCACAAATCAGCAATGTTGCTGCTAAGTTTCAGTAAAGAAATGGACTGCGCTTGAACCAGATTTAAATTAAATGGGCGGTGCCACGCCTCCTTATTCAATACTCCCACACTGTTCTCTGTCGAAAGAAAAAATGGTGGGTTCGTACTAAGTTTCAGTTCAGTTCAAGTTCAGCGAAATATTTGGGTCACAAAAGTGTGTCACGCGCTTTGTCCAACGCCCATTAAATCTTACCAGTAGAATGACTCATCTATGGGACGACGCCATACTAAATTTCAATGCTGTGCACCTTACAATTTCGAAGAGATTCAATTATTAAGGTTTGGCTTGTATGGGTGGTGCCACGCCCCCTCGTCCAATACTCGCCCCATTCGCCCTGTCGACGGACATGACTTAATAATAACTTCTTAGTGAATTTCATTGCTGTTTGACTAATGGTTCCAAAGTTATCGTCTGATAATTTTCAGAATTCACAGCAATATGGCAGGGATTTTCCGACTTTTCCAATAGATTTTCCGGAAATTTGTTTTCGCACGAACCTGAACTGACTCAATACTAATTCAACAAAAGCAACTCCATGGAAATCGGCCGGTCCGTTTGAGCGTGATGCGCTTACATACATACATCCACTTTCTTTATATATATAGATGACAACCCTACTTGAAAGTAGGCGGACGATGCCCATATGCATACCAGTTCTCAGGTGAAACACCAGCAGTATCTGTACAAAATTTCACGACGATATCGTTACGCATTCAAGAGTTATTAATTAAGTTCCGCTAGATTGACCATTTGACACACTGTGCGACGCCTTGCTGTACCTCGTGGAAGAATAGCCAGCTTTGTTGGTCGATATGATGGCTGAAAGGATACATTCATCACATGGAACAATTTACAGGCACTTGGTTTAATTGGGCAGGGTTCCAAAGCTTGGAAAACGGGTGCTGCATAAACTTCCCGTCGCAAAGAGTGTGAATACAGCAGAGAGTGAATGTGTGCTCTCAGCTGCTGCAGCGGCTTGAAAATGAGAGTTTTTTGAACCGTATTGTAACTGGGGATTAAAAATGGGTCCTTCACAATAATCCTGTTCGCACACGCCAGTGGTTAGAGATGGTCTTCACCCCAAGAAGGTTTTCCTGTCTATTTGGTGGTATATGACCGGTGTATTGTATTTTGATCTGCTGGAACCAAACCAGACGATCACACCTGATTATTATTGCTATCAACTATCCAAACTGAATGAAGCACTTGCAAAATATGGACCGTTTTTAGCCTACAGACGCAAAGTTTTGTTTCACTACGACAACGCAAGATCGCATGCCGCAAGACAGACCTTAGGCAAGCTGAATAAGCTCGGATGGGAGCTAATACCGCATCCACCAAGTAATGTAATGATAATGGGACAATGCCCTTGCGCACTGCAACCTAGTAGGTTTATTGTGCCCCTTGAATCATCTGGTGTTTTATGTGCTCAGGTATTGAATCAGACCTTTCTGCCGTATTTGCATCAGGTCCTCATCACCGAGAATATGTTTCCCTAGAAACTTTGCACGTCTGTGTGCCAGGGCTGGGCAGTTTATGATAACGTGTTCCATTGTTTCATCGACCTCATTGCAGTATCTGCATGTTTTGTCGTTGACCAAGCCTAGTTTGTGGAGATGGTAGTTTCAAGAATAGTGGCCGGTTAGGGCGCCACATAGGATTTTGAGTTGTCTTCTGCTAAGAAGTATAGCAGATTTAGCTCGTTTTGTGTTAAAGTTGAGGAATCTTTTAGAGTGTCGTAGTCCCTCAATATTGTTCCAGTATTTTTGTTTTTGTTTCTGGATCCACTTGTGGATGTTCTGTTTTAGGTCGGTTTTACCGAATCCAAACATCGGGCCCGGCCCTATGAATGGGCTTTCTGCACCATTTTTTGCTTGTGTGTCTGCCCTTTCGTTGCCATCATGGCCCTCATGCCCGGGAATCCAGACGAGCACAACCCTGTTCTGGGTCCCTAGGGCGTTGAGTTCCTTGTGGCATTCAAGCAGGATTTTTGATGTGTAGGAGTAGCTGTCAAGGGCTTTTAGAACTGACAGGCTATCCGAAAGTATAGTGAATCTTGTTCCTTGAGGATGCGTTTTAGCAATTGTTTGAACTGTCTCATATATTGCATAGAGTTCAGCTTGAAATATTGAGGTATTGTAGCTCATCGGAAGGGCTAAGTTGACCCCAGGGCCCACATTTCCAGCTCCTACACCACAAGGTGTTTTAGAGCCATCGGTGTACCATTTCTGAGAGTCCTCTTTTAACCATTTTGGGTTGTTGTCCCACTGTTCCCTAGTCGGAAAGTCAATTATATATTTCCTTGTTGGGCTGAGATGGGGTTTCATGAGGTCAAGATAAGATGATTTGTAGAGGGTATCTTCTATTTGTTTTAGAATTGCCAAGTGACCCGCTAGGTTACCCTGTTTAAGTAGGTTATGCCTATATAGCGCGAGTGCACTTGAGATTGCTTCCTCTTGGATGGCTATATGGAGCGGTGTTAGGTCGAGTAAGGCCTCCATGCCGGCAGTTGGGGTTGTTTTCATTGCTCCCGTAATGCTAAGACATGCAAACCTTTGAACTCTGTTTAATCTTTTTATTGTTGTGCTCTGGTTGGTTTTACCCCACCACACTAGAGCACCGTATAGTATGGTGGGTCTTACCATCTGTGTGTACGCCCAGGATGTCATACGGGGTGAAAGGCCCCAAGATTTACCCAGTAATTGCTTGATGGTCCACAGCGATTTCGTTGCTTTTCTAAGGACTGTATTTAAATGCGGTTCCCAAGTGAGTTTCTGATCTAGGGTAACTCCTAGATATTTGACCTCAGCCTTAACGGGTACAGTTATATTGTTTATTTTCAGTGTTGGAAGATTGAGCTTCCGTTTTCTTGTAAATGGAACGATGGTAGTCGTATTGGGGTTAATTGATAGCCCCTCTCTACTGCACCAGTTCCAGGTGTCGTTTAGAGCATTTTGCATAAGGTCGCGTAATGTGCCTTCATGCGTGCCCTTTGTTATTACTGCTAGGTCATCCGCGAAGCCTATAGTTTTATGTCCTTTGGAATTTAGTAATTTAATTAATTCATCAACCAGTATAGACCATAATAGGGGAGATAAAACCCCACCTTGCGGGCAGCCTTTTACTACGTTGATGCTTAGTACCGCGGGTCCTAAATTAGCGGTTATTACCCTTTGATTTAGCATGCTGCATATCCAATTGGTAACCTTGTGGTTTGTCCCTCTATTAGAGAGGGCTAATACCATAGATTGGAAGTTAGCATTGTCGAAGGCGCCCTCTATGTCCATAAATGTACATAGGGCTATGCCTTTTGCATCGAGTGCTTTTTCTATATCAGTCACCAAGGAACTCAGTGCTGTAATAGTTGATTTGTTCTTTTGGTATGCCAATTGATTTTTGTGTAGTGGAGTTTGTAATAGTACCTCTTCTCTTATGTAGAGGTCTATAAGCTTTTCCATTGTTTTTAGCATAAATTATGAGAGGCTGATGATAGATGATAGGATTTGGGAGAGTCAGGTGGTTTGTTGCCCCCTTTAGGTATGAATATAACCCTTACCTCTCTACAGACTTTTGGAATATAGCTAAGTATAATACTGGCTCATAGATTAGAACCATTTTTTGAATTAGTTTATCCGTGCCCCTTGAGAGGAGTGCCGAAAATATGCCATCTGGTCCTGGCGATTTGTAGGGCTTAAATGAGTTGATCGTCCATTTTACCCTATCAAAGCTAATAATTTTATTAGCTATGGTATCACCTGGCCTAGGCTGTGCAGGTGAGTTAATTTCAGGAGTGCATTGACCCCTTACCCGTATTTTGCACTCTGGGAAATGAGTTTTTAGAAGAAGTTCTAGAGTGTCTCCGAATGAGTTTGTTAGGGTACCATTGGGGTCCCTTAGTGTGCCTATCGGATTAGTATGTCCTTTGGACAGGGTACTTTTGATTCTGGCTGTTGCCGGAATGTCCCCCAGATCCTCGCAGAATTTTTTTCAAGATCTTCGTTTGGAATCTCTTAATTCTTTATTGTACTTTGTCAGGGCTTTCCTATAGTTATCCCAGAAGTTAGTTCTTTTGGCCTTATTGAATTCCTTCCTAGCCAATTTACGAAGTTGTGCCAGATTGCTGTTCCACCATGGGACACTCTTCGTGGAGGTCTTAGTTTTGAGTGGACAGCAATCATGGTACGAGTTGAGTACGTCAGTTCTGTTTCCAACTTCTCTGTCTAGTTCATCGGTTGTCCTGATGAAGCGATTGTGATCTGTTATTTTTGTTGAGATATTTTCTGCATATCTCTTCCAGTCTGTTCCACTCTTTGTCGGCCCTTCTATATTAAAGAAAATATACCTATGATCCGACATTGAATCCTCTTCTGAGACTCTCCAGTTTTGAATCAGATCAGAGGTTTTGTTAGTGATAAGAGTTAAATCTAGTACCTCTTGTCGTAAGGCATTTACAAATATCGGTGTTTTGCCTTTATTTGCAATCGCCATATTGCTGGTTAATAAATAGTCAAGGAGTAACTCACCTCTACTGTTTGTATCTGTGCTAGCCCATACTACATTGTGGGCGTTGACATCACAACCTATGATAAGGTTTTTTCCGTGGGCTCTGCAGTGATCCACAAGATTTTTCACTGTTGGTGGTGGAATTTCGCCAGCATCCCCAGGGAAGTAGGCTGAGGCTATAACTACCTCAGTCTTAATCCCATCCTGCGCCACCTCTACGACTATGGCCGCTGTATCTCCGTCCAAGAATTCTGTAAACGGTAGAAAGTTAATACTGGTGTCTATGATGACCGCAGCCCTTGGTCTGGCTGCATTGTTGTCATATATTACCTGGTAATTTTTGATGTTTAGGCCTTGTATGCGGCCTTTGTTGACCCAGGGTTCCTGGATCAGGCCTATGGCCGTTGATAGATCTTCTACTGAGTTCCGCTGTGGCCCCCTTAGCATGATGAAGATTTTATCTGCACGCATCTCATGCTTTTTCCTCTGACTGTTTGGAGCCACTGAGAGAGTTAGACTCGTCTTCCACGATCTCCACATCATCTAGTTGTTTTGCCAGGTCCTCGGCACTTGTGTTGTCGGCCTTTAATTTGAGGCTAATCTGGCCCAGGCAGAAGCTGACCCTGCCCTTGGCTGCCTCTATAGCCGCTGCTGATTTCTGGTCCACAGCAAGGACCACCATGGCGTTGGAGCCCTTTTCGATTCTTTTTAGGACTCTCCAGGCAGTCGTGTTTAGGCCTGTATTTTGGATCTGGAGGTACCTCAGAATTTTTTGGTTTTCACTACCGGCGGATTTCGGGAAGTACCCCACTGCGACCCTAAAGTGAGGAACCTTTGATTCCTCTACAGCCCACAGTGAGGTACCCTCCCACGGTACCATTTTTACCATGATGGACCTCATCCACTCGGCAGTTGAGTCCTCCTTACAATGCAGGACAAGGTATCCTGCCTTGTAGGTGGACCCCAAAAATTGAGGACGCACAGATCCACTGTCCAACATTTTTTCCAGAATGGCCCCCTGAATGGAGTCCATTTCTTCAGTAGTTAGGACCGTCTCTGGATAGTCCCTTGGTAATACAGCCATTCTGACCCCTTGCAGGGCGTCCCTGTGTGAGGCAGTGGGCTGCCTTTTAGTGGGATGTGCTGCTGCTTTAGAAGTGGAGGGCCCCTCCTCCCGTATTTTCTTCTTGTCTGAGGCCTCTGGTGGAGTTTGCTCCACTGACCGGGTCCTCTTAGACATAGAATGATTTCTTTTGGGGTTTTTTTGCATTGGAAGGCGTGCCCTCTTAAACGCCTCTTCTCTTGCTACACCTTTTCTCAGCAAGTAGGTTAGCCTCCTGTTGCCGGCGCCACTGAGCCTTGGTCTCTCGACTACAGGTGGGCCTTCTTTCGCGGCGGTTCCGGTACCTACGGGTGGCTGGCTAGCATCCACTACGCCCGTTTTGCATTGAGGTCCGGAGACCTTTGTAGGGCAGTTTACGTCCGCCACATCCATTATGAGTTGAGGTCCTTGGGCCTCTTTACCAGGCCTCTTACCCCCGCTTTTGTTGTTGTTGCGTCCCGAGTCCTCCATTGCACCCACAGCCGCACGTCTGATCACTTTATGAAAATTTTTCTATTTCAATATATAGATATTTTTATTAGATAAAGTGATTAAGTGTGTGTCGGGACTAAGTCCAGACACTGTGGCAGCACTGTGCGCCGGATCACAAAACGCAACGTCACAGGTAGGTGGCGCTGTGCGCACCGATGTGTGGCCACCGCAGTGCTTGGCAGCACCACCTAAGTGCGAAAACGTCCAACCGGACTTGGCAGGACTGACAGCTGTCAGAAGTTTCGAGCAGCGTCTGCAGTTGCTTTTCAAATACGTAGCAGGCGGTCGCATGCCAGTGACCGTCCATTTTGTTAGGTTAAGTTTGTAGTTCTTATATTAAATAAAGAGTGGCAAGTTGTAGCCACAGATGATCCTGCCAACAAAACAGCTGATTTGGAAAAAAGGCGGGAGCCGCTAAATGTGCTCCTCTGCACCAAAAACCGGATCTCATCAGCACCGCGCTCGCAGGAGACCACAGCCTCCGCACTGGGCACACTACTCACTGCGATGACGTGACAGTCCCTCCAGAATACAGCAGTCGCTGACTGTGGACCTGATCAGGTGCCGGCACCTCACCACGCGACACCGCCGTCAACAGGAACGCCAAACTACACTCCTACCTTGATCACACGGTGATTCCAACGCCCAGTACTGCTCACAGCTTAGTCCACACTAGGAACACAGTTTACACTTTGTTTATAGTTTAAAAACTTCGAAAATTCCAATTCGTTTAAAAATTTTTCACGAGCAGAAAAGATTTCACATCGCTGCAGCGCAGAGTTGCCAGATGTGCATCCACCATACTCTCCGGATTAGTGATGGGACGATTCATCATTTGATACCCAATAATCGACTTTTTTCTTTCAATTCACGATTTAATTGTATCGAAAAATGGGTTTCGATTAATCGAAACGTTAAGCGATTAGATGCTAAAATAATCGAAAGAAAACGTATCACTACCTTTTTTTCGCGCAAAATAAAAACGGACGGATGAGACGGACACTTTGATGCTATATTGAATGTGATTTATGGGCTCACCACAAGTTGATGGCTCACAAACGTCACAAAAAAGACAACGACCTAACCCAAATTCAGGATGAGCTTAGCTTTTTTTGAATGCTCCCGTTTTGAAACTAAAGCGCAACGCCATCAATGCCTGTAAAGAAACGCGAACAGTGTTCCCTAAGCTTTATATAGTTAATAAATAACTCGTCGGTACTGTTATCTTTTAGGAACTTCGGTACCAGCAGAGGCCATTTTTTTCAAAAGCAGGTGCAACTGCCACTGGAAAGAGACACAGGTTCACGATCTCCCGCCTGTCAAAACTATTATTTTTAAACTCTGCAATGAACAAATAAAATACAAATATAAATTTTTCCCTTAAACCGTTTTAGTGCCAAGCAATTTTTGTAAATATGTATGAAAATTGCTATGCCTATTTTGATTATTTTAAAGGAAAAAATAATGGTGTCAAATAAAACACTCTAATTCAGGCGACTATTAATTAATTATTATAATTCACCAAAAACACACTGACGCGCGCAGCAGTTTTGCGCCGCGCGCAATTTTCGATACAAACTATCCCATCAGTTTTGCGCCCCGTAGCATTCTAACGGTTAATATGTACTTACTTTCATTAATTAATTCATTGTTATTGTTTTTATAAGGCAATTGCAAAAATTTACATTTTAACATACTTAAAATTTGACGGTTAAGTTAAAATATTAAGGAAATCATTCAATTATTCGATTAATATCCATTTCTTTCGATTAATTGCAATTAATAATCGCTCTGTTTCAATTAATCATATGGTTCATTAATCGATTAATGCATTTTTTTTCCCATCACTACTCCGGATATTACACTCTGAAATTATCGCCGTTTCCGCTGACTTCAGTCCCATATGACCAGTGTTGTGATTAATATATTAAAGTAGTGTAACTGATTACGTAGTATATTACTTTGGCTTTAAAAATGTAGTGTAATTAGTTACTTTTCCCATAAGTAATCACCTTCATGTATATTACTACTTTTTTACTTATTTTACTACTTAGTTACTTATTACAATATTACTTTTTAGTCAGGAAAGTTATAATTTTCATGTAAAACAGCACTGATAATACGATTAAGATCCATTTCAATTATACAACGCTGCATTTATTCATACTAAACATAGCTCGCGTGTTTCATTTCCAACTGAGTTTGGTAGTGGAGAAACAATTAACATTTGCAAGCAAATTCAAGCAAATTCAAGAGGTTTTAACAAAAAAGGTTACGAAATTCAAATTGTAATTCCAAATGAAATAAACATTTAACGTGATTGTTTTTTTTGCTGAATGACTACTTTTAATAGCTGGAAATTCCGCAAATATTTCGATTTGTTGACGGAAAATAATATATTACTTTTTGTGATACATTACTTCACATTTCCAGTAATAAGTAATGTAACGATATTACTTTCAAATGTCAGTAATGTGTAATAAGTAATATGTTACTGTCAAAAGTAATAAGTCCCAACACTGCATATGACTAATAAGAACTACAACTCAAAATGATATCGGCGGGTATTTCGGCTCCAAGGACAAACAATTTTTTGAGCAGGGCATTAGAAATTTGCGTAAACGTGCGGGAGACATTGTGAATAATACAGAAAGATATATTTTTGATTAAAAACTACTGAAAACTTATTTTTTATTTATTTTAAAACCACCTAAGAAAAACGCACGTTCTTAGGGACTGACGTGATATACCATCATATAATTTGCCAAATGTTTATATGTCAAATATTTCTTTATTTTCTTTTAGGGTTCACCTAACATGCAAATGCGTAGCAGTGCCCCAATACGCTGGCGTGCTACCGAGGAACATATTGGAAAATATAAGCTGATAAAAACTATAGGAAAAGGCAATTTCGCCAAAGTCAAGTTAGCCAAGCATTTACCGACTGGTAAGGAAGTCGCTATTAAGATAATTGACAAAACCCAATTAAATCCGGGGTCTTTACAGAAGCTCTTCAGAGAAGTATGTAATAAAATTTGTATTAAAAAGTTCTGTTGCTAAAACCCATACTTTTGTGTTGTTCTTGCCAACAGGTTAGGATAATGAAAATGCTTGATCATCCCAATATCGTTAAACTTTTCCAAGTGATTGAAACTGAAAAGACATTATACCTTGTCATGGAATATGCATCCGGTGGTGAAGTCTTTGACTATCTGGTACTGCATGGACGAATGAAAGAAAAAGAAGCTCGTGTAAAATTTAGGCAGATTGTATCGGCTGTACAGTATTGCCATCAAAAAAGAATTATACATAGGTTGGTAACATTTACGCAGTAATATTTAAATTGTTTACTGAGTGTTTCCTCAATTTCTGCAGAGACTTAAAAGCTGAAAATCTTCTACTAGACAGCGAGCTGAACATTAAAATCGCCGACTTCGGATTTTCAAATGAGTTTACACCGGGCTCCAAGTTGGATACTTTTTGCGGTAGTCCACCGTATGCTGCACCTGAATTGTTTCAGGGGAAAAAATATGATGGTCCCGAAGTTGATGTTTGGTCTTTAGGTGTAATCTTATATACATTAGTTAGCGGTTCATTACCATTCGATGGGTCGACATTAAGAGAGTTGCGTGAGCGGGTCCTCAGAGGCAAATATCGGTACGGTTGTGAGAACTTTAGAAATTTTTTATTAACAGCCACAACTTTTTAATATCCAATTTCTTAGAATTCCTTTCTATATGTCAACTGATTGCGAAAATCTTCTCCGTAAATTTCTCGTATTGAATCCAGCCAAACGTGCTAGTTTGGAAACAATTATGAGTGATAAGTGGATGAATATGGGGTTTGAAGATGATGAACTGAAACCATACATAGAACCAAAACAAGATCTAGCTGACCCGAAGCGGATAGGTAAGACGGGTACTGTATACAAACTTAAATTGTTAGTTATATTTTATAAAGTAGTAGGATTGTGTTTTTATAATCAATTTATCGATTTCACTTTGTATTAGCGATATACTTCGATATAATTCGTACCCGTTTCTCATATTAGTTTCTCAATTCCTTATATTAATTCTTCAAAAACGGTTCCACAACAACAATTTTGAAGTTTTAGTCTGGCCTTCATCTAGCCCAGATCTAAGTCTAATATAGCCCTAATGAAAAGAAGATTAAGGAATGAGCTCCCACGAACCCTCTTGGAACTAGCAAACAAAATTCAAGATTACGAATTACATCGGAAGAGTGTCAAAAACGTATTTCTTCAATGCAGAGACGATGCCAGGCTGTAATCGCATCATTTGCGGTCGTACGAATTGTTAGTGACCACTTTTAGTTGTAACTTTTTGAAGTTGTTCTGTTCAAAAATTAATAACAACAATTGATAACATTACATAATTAAAAAAAAAAAACTTTTTTCCTAATAGTCGATTTTTTAGCCTTTCAAAAGAGTATAAATAAATCACGGAACCTTGGACAAATAATGGTTAAAACGTAATACTAAAAATTAATATGAGAAAAAGTGTAGGGGTACGAATCATTAGTGGTTAGGGCTTGTACGTTATTATTATTATTATTAAACTATGGGATATATATTTTCATAAAAAAAAACATACATGTTGATTGATTTTAAATTCAAAAATAAGAAAAAATTAGAGAGTTTTTCAATTAAAATCTGGCAGCACATAACACTGCTTAACAAAATCAAATTTATTTTTTGAATAACAAGGTTCTGACAACGGATTCTACACCTTTTCAAGTTCGATTTCAGAAAGTGTAAAAACAATTTCAGGAAGCGTAAAAGCAATTTAAGAAACCGTAAAGGCAATTTCAGAAAGCGTAAATTTAATTTCAGATATATAAATTTAATTTCAGAAAGCGTAAAAGCAATTTCGGAAACCGTAAGTTCAATTTCAGACATATAAATTTAATTTCAGAAACCGTAAATTCAACTTCGGAAAACGTTAATTCAATTTCAGAAAGCGCAAATTCAATTTCAGAAAACGTAAATTCAATTTCAGAGTAAATGTTGAATTTATTTGGTTGCATTTACACAAATTTAAAACAGTAACTTTCATTATAATACACCTAAGTCTGTTTTTACACGGTAGATTGGTTCCAGAAGAAGCCGTGTAAAAAAAAACCGTGTAAAAAAAGACATTGATCGTATACAAAAATGGGTGATTTGTTCCTAATCTCTAAAACCTATTAAAATTTCTTTACCAAACACGTCTTATTGCATTGACAGTTCACAAAATATTAACACGTTTCAATTGCTCTGACCAGTAAATTTTATTGTATGCACATAAAGGGAATTCCCCTAAATTAGTGCTATTCACATTTGCTTTGACCAGTAAAAATTGCTTGTACGCACTAAAAGGGAATTCACTTAAATCTTTAAGCTAGTGTTCGCAAACTATCGATACTATCGATGGTTTCAGACTTTTTTCTTTCATAAATACTTTTTTGTGATATGAACATACTTCGCAAAAATTAAATTTGACAAAAAAAATTTAAGTACATAAAATTTCAAATCGTGCTAAATGGAATAAAATCGTGTAAAAAAATTAAAAATATTCAATTTTCAAACCGTGTTATATCAAAACCGTGTAAAAAAAGACCGTGTAAAAACAGACTTAGGTGTACCTTAAAAAAGAAATATCTAAATGCTTGTACAGAAAAAGGAATGTTTACGTTTCTACAAGAATGTCATTTTGCGCAAGAGCATCTCCATGAAACGTCGAACTGTGCTGGATTGCTCTGACGTAGTCGCATCCAGTAATAGTACACTTTGCATTGTCCACTATATTTTCTAAATACTGAAGCTGAAGCCGCTGCTACTTAATGTCAGGTGATCGGAGTGTGGCACAGTCATATGCGACTTAACGTAAGAGTTAATTTTCGACCATATATTATCTTCCTTCCCTTCCGCAAGACGGCTGTTTCCATCGAACTATGGCACACAATGACTAGGTCATTTACATTATTCCCATTTTCCTGCCATTTGTTTATTAGGCCTTGCACCCATTGGGTGCAACAATGATAAGTTTTAGTTGCAAAATTAATGAAAATGTATTAAAAAAGATGAAAAGTAATAAGAAATTAAATAAATAAGCTGAAAGAGTCAAATTTAAAGATACAAATTCACAAATTTTGCTTTAAAAATGAGAACCAGAATTCGAAAAATTTACAAAAAAAGTAAATTTTTCTTTGGTCAATCCTAAGTTTAAAAACAATGCTAAAGCTTTATTAGGACTATATTTGATCGGCACATTGGGTGGGGTGGGAATACTGTTTTTTATTCTTTTAACGCGACCCGGGCTTGCTGGTAAAACTGCTTTCACTACAACGCCTTTCATTTCCTCCTGATCCTTATTTTATTTTATGATCAAAGCTTTGAAAAGTGGGTGGTAGTTATTTTTTCCGTTGCCTCCATAAGCTTCCTTTTTTTAGTGAATGACGCACAGTCCTGAGTTGACTTTTTCGGCCTTCCTTTTGCCGCCTTTGATGTCGATGGTTGGTCATCGCTTATGCTATATGCATCTCTTGCATCAAAGTATATTATTTTTTCTAACTACTCCTCATTACTCTGGACAAAATTGAATTCGGTACGATTTGCCGCAATCCATTTTAACTTGATAGTGCGATAAGTCCTGGATATCTTCTCTTTAGTCGTAGATGTTTTGGCTGCAGGCAAACTTCCTTCGACGTAACCAATTCGACGTAACCAGAACGAACTGCTCCTTTGTCTTCGAAATAGTAAATATTTCAAACAGCTTTGAATTTAAAAAAAATATTTTTGTGCTTCTTCTTCGGTTTAGTTGTAGTGGCGGAGTTGAAGCGATGTTTAGTTCAAATTAAATTCGAAACTAACTTTACTTACATTCAAAAAGCAGGCACTAAGTTTCTAGTAATAGCAGGTACCTGCAGTTCTTAGGTTTTTACACATAGATATAAGTCTGCTTTTTGTTTTTGTTTTAATGGCGACTGACTGAGTTTTGCTCAACTTACAAAAAAAATTGTATGACAGACACAGTGTTAGTATTTTGTTAAAAACAAAAGCAAAGGATACATGATAGCTGATTGCCGGAATGAAAGCCAACTTGTTTTTCGTACGTTCGAACTGCGCATCCAGCAAAAGTACTCTTTACTTCGAGCTTACAGCAATATACGCCAAAAAAAGTCGACTTACTATGGAGTTGCAAGCTTGTATCACATCTTAAATGAAGCCAAAATCCAAATTTGCATGCCTTGGTAACGATTATAATCGCGTGTAATTGATTAACTATCAAAATCTTGACGAACTTGTTCGAACGCACGCACCCGAAAGCACAAAATTGCGCGAGGTGGCCACAGAAAAATCGCTGTAAAATCCAGTCGGGCAAAATCGGGCACCCGATCTCTTCATGGCAGAACTCACAGAAGACTAGTGAACAATTTTCCCAAAGACGGAACCGTGGCAAGTATGGCCTTTTTTTTGAAAGTCTATCGAAAGTTAAAAAAGAGTGATAAAAACAATGCTTCAAGTGAGTGCCTATGAAAAGACAACAACAACAACCAACTTTTTTTTTCTATATTTAATTATTTACTACAAATGCCTTCTTTTACGATGCTGGTGCAAAACGTTTCAATTAATTTGCTCCTTTCCGTATTTTAAAACTTCAGCTTTGCTGAAAAAGTGCAAATTGCTCATTCCAATTTAGTTAAGGTTTTCGGATTCCTTAGGTCCAAGCATTTATCTATCGGACAAGTATAACAGTTTCCCCCAAATCGAACATGACAAAATCGACTTTTGCAACCTACGTCGGCAGAATCAGCCACTGTGCGACGTAGTTACGTTCCGTACGTAGTTAAAAAATTTGGCAAAGTGCATTTTTCCACAAACATTTTTATACATGTAATTTCTGAAATTGAATTTACATTTTCCGAAATTGAATTTACGTTTCCTGAAATTGAATTTCCGCTTTCTGAAATTGAATTTACGGTTTCTGAGATTGACAGCCGCCGTGGCTCAGTTGGTTAGTGCGTTGGACAACGAGTCAAAGGCAGCATCCGCATGTTCAAATACTGCCTGTAATAACACCTAAAACAAAAAATAACGGGAAACTCGTTTTCTCTTTCGGTGGCTGTCCTCTGAGCTGGAAATGGCAAACCTCTGAGAGTAAAAATTGCCTATGAAAAAGCTCCCAACCTGCCGTTCGGAACCGGCATAAAACTGTAGGTCCCTTCCACCCGCGTACAAAATTTACACGCACAACACGGGTGGTTGCGGGAAGCTAGGCCTTAGTCTCGCGTAAGCGGGCTGTCGTGCCAGTCAATTATTGTTATTATTATTAACACTAGAAAGACTGAAACTTAGTATAAGTATACCTATATTGCCCGAAAGCAGTCAAAATGACTGCATTGTGAAAGAATAACTAATGTGCAAAGAAATTTGTTTAAAATTCATTTTTAATATTTTGTATATTATTTACAGTTATAGAACAAGTTTTTAGTAACTATTAACAATAACAATAACAAAATTTTACTTCAATTGGAAAAAAAGATAATTAATTATTACATATTTGTACATTTAATGCAAATGAAATTTAAAATTTTTTTACGTGTACATCTTCCGCAAACATACTTTTGGCATTTCTCACATATATTCTTTGTTTTGTTGTTGTGGCAAAGTCGTACTTGACAAATTTTGCGTTTATTTGAGTGGGTTGCATTTGATGATGTTGCAGTTGATCTTTGTGGGCCTTCTGGTTCTGATGCATTTTTATGTCTTGCCGCTCGGTATTCGGTGGAAAACTGTTCTGCTAATTAAAACAAAAACTCTTTTCGTTGAATTTGTGTTCCTGTCGTTTCTTTATAAAGGGTCCAGGCATTTATAGCAGCCAAATCTAAAATATTGAAAAATATTTGGAGGGGCCATCTACGAGAACTAGCTTTTACTGTATATTTTCTGGCCATTTGATCCGCCATATCAACTCCAAATTTTGTGCTGTTATAAAACTGAATAGATTCCGGCAACATTTTTTTATTAGTTTTATCAATTTTCACAAATTTATGCCTAGAACTAAGAACAGCTACTTTTTTATTTGGTTTGCTTTTATATATTGTAAGAACACAATTCTCTGATTTATATAGCAGAGTGGAAAAACGAGCCATGTTATCCTTCGTTTGTTTGGCTGCTTTGGGTAGTTCTCTTTTGTTTGCTCTAATAGTTCCAACTAGAGTGGTTTGTTTGGTCAATAATTTTGTAGCGAGTGACATGCTAGTGAAAAAGTTATCGGTCGTGATATTTCTTCCACAGCCTGTATATGGGTCGACAAGTTTCAGAACAACGTGCTCACTCAGAAGAATTGACGATGGTCGTTGTTCATCTCTTCCCAAATACGGAAAACCATTCAAAACATATTTGCTACTTACATCTGATGCAAGCCAAAATTTGATGCCAAATTTGTTGGGCTTATTAGGCATATACTGAGTAAACCTGCACCTGGCTTTTGACGGAAATAATTGCTCGTCAACTGTTATATTTTGCCCTGGTTAATAGCAAGCTTGACTATTTTCAATGAATTTGTCCCATATTTCCGAAATAGGCGTTGTAGGCGTCTACTTCTTTCGGTCCTTTTGTCAAAACGAATAAATCGTAGGATTTGCTTGAACTTTTCTCTGGCCATAGTTTTTCTAAAAAATTCGGGACCCCACTTTGCTGACCATAAATAACTCAGTTTTAAATTTTTTGCCTCGTAGGCTCCACGAGCATATAAAATCCCAATAAATGCACGTATTTCCGGTAATGTTGTTGTCCAATCGTTCCTCAAAATTCGGCTACCTTCTTCTTCTGTGCACTTTTTTATATGTTTGATAATATAGTTATCTATTATCAACGAGAATGCACTGATAAGATTATCTGCCATAATTTTTCTTTTTGCGTAACCTGTTGGCCCTTTCACACCCTTGAAAATACAAGAGATGGTAACCTTCCAGGAATACCACCTTCGTCAAGTTTTGACCATATAGTCCCATCGGCAGCTGTTTCCGTCTCCTGAAAGGTGTTTTTAGTTTCTTCATCAGAGTCTGAACTACTTAGCACTCTAGACCTTTTCCTGGCCATATTGATGACACTTTCATTTTCATCACTGGTGATCGACTCTTCGTCGCTAGATGTTTCACTTGGAATATAATCCGCTTCTTCTTCAGATGATAGTTCAGAATTTATTACGTCTGACTCTATATCGGAGCACTCTTCACTTATGTTCTTTAGCTTTTCCAATAAATCACTTCTATTCGACATTTCTTTCATGAATTTAGAACAAGTACCACTAGATAACACGACCGGCTTTACTTGTGTCTCGTACAAATTAGAAATTACACACTTTATTGAATATGGGAAATGACAGATGATTCTAGGGCAAACATATAAAAAATTAGATTCTAAGTAAAGTGCATTTGCGTAAAGTGGATACGCCAACAGATTCGAATAAGAAGTACTAGCGCAGCTTTTTGCACACTGTACTTGTATGTTATCATGTGACGGTAATCGAAAAAAATTTAAGACTGTTATTTTAATACCGAGCCGGACTAGTCATGTAAGAAATTTACTCAATTTATTAATGAGTCATTTGATTATTTAAAATTTCCCAAGCAGTCAAAATGACTGCTTTTGGGCAATATAGGTATAACACATATATATATACTGGAAAAAAAATAGGGGGGGAGGTAACTACAATTATTAATAAACGCATTTATATGTTGTTCAAAAAGTCACCCAATGCTAAGAAATTATGTCATCATATACATAATTTTTTTTCTAATTGAAATTAAAAAGCAGTCAAAGTTGGGCAATCTAGTGTTAAATTGAATTTATGTATCTGAAATTGAATTTACGTTTTCCGAAATTGAATTTACGCTTTCTGAAATTAAATTTATATTTCTGAAATTCAATTTACGCTTTCTGAAATTGCTTTTACGGTTTCTGAAATTGTTTTTACACTTACTGAAATCGAACTTGAAAAGGTGTAGTAGAGGGGTAAAAAAAATATATGTACGTGTATCGACGTTTTAAAAGTTTTCGTCAGCATTTTTTTAGGGGGTCAAAGTTCTCCCCTTTTTGCTGCACATTCTTATGGTGAATCGGCGTACGAAAACCATGTAACCTCACATATTAGGTATATGACGTTTTCAGCAATTTGATGTAAAATACTACGAAGAACAGTTTCGTGGAGCATTTTAACCCTGTATTGTACGCGTCAACTCTTTTACTGTTTTTTCTCAAATGCCAAAAATGTCCTGTAAAACAGGACTTTTTTAGGACAAAATGTGCCACGAAGATTTTCGCCATAAAATTCTACTATAAGTCTAATTACATCAAAGCTCAGAAATTAACTTAACCGCCAGAATTAAGAAAAAATTGAAGTGTTTATTTCGTACTTTTTCAAAATTTGTACCTAAATGTACCATAAAACTTGATTTTTGAGGTTTAGTGCGTATGGGAAAAATATTGAACGTACGATTTCAATATAAGTCAACGTACAAAAGAAAGCTCTGGTCTATGTACTAGTATACTAGTGTCCGACTGAATATTTGGTTTTGGTTCGGCCCAAAAAAGTGGTTTCAGTTTCGGCCAAAAACTGCCCAAACGGCCGAAACCGAAACATTCTAGAATATTTTATACATATTAATGTGTAGCGAGTGAACAGCTAGTTAGTGCAGCCAAACAGATAAATAGTGAAAGGATGAGAAGGATAATTTAGATGCCACCAATGTAAATAAACTTATTTTTTAGAATACAATTTTAAATTATTTCATTTTTAATATTAATGAGTAAGGTACGAAAGGATGATTGATTGATGATGATGTGATTTTTTTATGTTTATGTTTAAAAAAATGAATGGTTTTTATTAACACGTTGACGGACACTTGCGTCTATAGCCGTCAAAGCGAAGTGCACTATGTGGCATGACGGCCATAGCTGTCTAAAACGAAACGGTTGTTTTTGGACATTGCGGCTATAGCGGCACAAATGTGCATTTACCGGCGTACAAGTAGAAGCATGATTTGTGGTAGTGTCATGTTTTGGAAAAAAATTTTTAGGTTGAATTTTGTTTTCGAGCTGTTACACGACTTGGAGCTTCAGTGTCAACCTATAGTGTCAATTTTCGAACTTCACTTGTTCCTACTGTTCGTAAATGTGTTAATAGGTTAGGTTAGGTAGGGAAGGGTGTGTGCGTCCCAAGGGCAGCACTTCCACTCGGAGGCCAAAATGGCCCATTGTAAATCCCTTCATGGAAGATTCCGGAGCTAACCAGTGGCTCTCAGTTCGGGGCAAACCAGTTCGACCTCTTGATGAAGGAGAGTAGATCCGATATTTCAACTACTGCTGCGCAGGCCAAGTCTACCAGGAACCTGGTACGGAGTCGGCGTTCCTGCAGAGCCGGGCAGTGGCACAGGTAGTGTTGGATCGTTTCCACTTCTTCCTCATCTCCACAGCTTCTGCAGACATCACTGGACGAGAGGCACCATTTGACCAGCATAGATCCAATGGCGCAGTGTCCAGTAATGACCCCAACAAGCTGCTTAATAGAGCAGGGACAGTACAAATCGTGTTTTCCTCACGGAAAGGGAAGGCCATATTGCCCAACAGGTACTGCAATCAGTTCTGCTCCGCCATGAGGACTCGATGTAAGTTTTGCTCAACCTGTCAATACGCAAATACAGGGCAGATATCGGAGGGAGCACAGAGTTATCCACTTCGGTGAGAGGCAGGGCTACCCCCTTTCTTGCCATCTCATCCGCTGCCTCGTTTCCTGCCACTCCAGAGTGGCCCGGAACCCAGCAGAGAGTGACTCGATGATGTCCGATGCCGCGAAGTGCAGTGCGACAACTCTGCACTACCTTTGATTTCACAGTCGCTGATTCCAGCGATTTAAGGGCTGCCTGACTATCCACACAGATTGTGATATCCGTGGGTGATAATCCGCTGTCGCGGATTAATTCAGCAGCTTTCCAGATTGCATAAATCTCCACCTGAAAGATGCTACAGAGGTCCGGGAGTCTGAAAGACCGTTGAGCCCCTAGTACATCTGAGTGGAGACCAGCTCCTGTACCTTCCTCCATCTTGGAACCATCTGTGAAGATGGTGATGGAGGCGTCTCTTGTCACACTTGTGAGTCCCCATTCTTCCCTTGAGGGAAAGGAGGTAAGTGCGCGCGACTCAAAATCCAGGTATGGAATCAGATAGTCCGTACAGGAATCTAATTGATGTTCCGTACCTGGCCTCGTAAATGACCTTAGGATCCCAGAGTGTCCATAAGCGTGCTCTTTCCACAAGTTGGCCTCTCTCAGCCTGAGAGCGCCTTTAGCAGCACAGCACTTAATGAACTGCTCTATTGGGTGGAGATGTAGAATCATCTCTAGGCCTGCCTGGGGGGTGCTTTTGACGGTTCCTGCTATTCCCATAGCCGCCAGTCTCTGCACCTTCATCAGTTGCGTCGCCAAGGACCTGGTGTCCGTGGCCGGCCACCAGACAATGGCTCCGTAACATAAGATCGGCCGAATGATCGCTGTATACATCCAGTGGACAATGCCCGGCCGCAATCCCCACTTTTTCCCGAAGGCCTTCTGACAGACGTAGAAGGCATTCAGGCTCTTCTTCACCCGCTCTTCCACGTTGCGTCTCCAAGAAAGCTTGGAGTCGAGTGTGGTGCCAAGGTATTTCACCTCGGGTGAGAGGGTGATAGTGATGCCGCTGAGTTTCGGCAGCCTAAACTCCGGTGTCTTGTATCTCCGGGTGAACAGTACCATAACCGTCTTTGAGGGGTTAACTCCTAGACCGTTATGCTCTGCCCACCTAGAGAGTTCTCCTAAAGCAGACTCCATGAGATCACTGATGGTGGAAAGAAATTTTCCGTGGATCAGGATAGTGACGTCGTCCGCATATGCTACTACTCGCAGCCTCCTGGATTCGAAGATCTCGAGGATGTTGTTTATCACAAGCAGCCACAGCAGAGGCGAAAGGACGCCCCCCTGAGGTGTGCCCCTTGTGGTTAACCTCCTCACCGAGCACGAGCCTAGGCTGGAGTGAACCCTTCTGCTACTAAGCATATCGCTGGTCCACCTTACCACTTTCTCGTCCACTTCGAATTTTCTAAGTGCACTGGTTATTGCCTCTAGAGTGACGTTATTAAAGGCCCCCTCAATATCGAGGAAAGCGGCTAACGTAT
The DNA here is from genome assembly GCA_963971225.1 of Melieria omissa. Classification (NCBI taxonomy): domain Eukaryota; kingdom Metazoa; phylum Arthropoda; class Insecta; order Diptera; family Ulidiidae; genus Melieria; species Melieria omissa. The sequence goes on along the minus strand of OZ020269.1, from coordinate 71,410,857 downwards.
ACTCCTTGACGCTCAGCGATTTTTCGATCGTCTGAACGACCTCATGTAAGGCGCTGTCTACAGATTTTCCCCTGCAATACGCATGTTGCGTCCTGCAGAGTCCCCTGGACTGTGCCACTCCCCTGATATAGACATCCACCAGCCTCTCCAAAGTCTTAAGAAAGAACGATGACAGGCTGATCGGTCTGTAGTCTTTTGCAGTGATGTGGTTTGACTTCCCCGCCTTGGGGATGAACACCACCTTAACCTCTTTCCAGGCGCGCGGTACATAGCCCTGTTGGAGAGATTCCCGAAAGATTCGCACCAAGACTTTGACCACTGCCTCCTTAGACCATTGCAGCATAGCCGGAATGACACCATCGGGACCCGGAGATTTGTACGGGTTGAAGGTGTCTATCGCCCATGCCACTTTGACCTCATCGATAATCCCCCGAACAAAAGCATCCGGTCGTGACGAGTGCTGTCTATGAGGCGTGGTCGTCTCAACAACACTCGTGCAACCGGGAAAGTGGGTGTTCATGAGAGTCTCTAGAAGCTCCTCCCTCGATTCTGTCCACGAGCCGTCAGACTTCCTAATGCTGCTAGGGGTATGTGATGCCCCGGCTAGCACCTTGCGAAGTCTGGCGGCCTCGTTGACATTGTCGAGGGATTCACAGTACTTCCTCCAATTATCCCGCTTGGCCGCCCTAATAGTCTTCTTAAACTTATTAAAGCTAGCCTTGTAGGCTCCCCAGTCTTCTTCAGTTCGGCTAAGTTTAGCCTTATTGAAGAGACGTCTGGTATCTGTTCTAAGTTGTCTTAGCTCTGGGGTCCACCACACCGCGTTGGTTTTCCGTGGAGCTCGACTTTTAGGAAATGTGTTAATAAGTATTTATTTATTTATGTTATGTTTGTTCTTAATTTACCTCATAGTATAATAAAAAAGTAGTCTAACCTGAGAGAGTATTTCTAACATGAATGATAAAATAAAGATTACGACATCCCTGGTGAAAATTTATAAGGTGACCATTTCAGAGTGTAATACTTTATTTTTATTATTCGTGCGTATATTCCTTTTTAAGACTGAAAGCACGTTTATACACATATTTTTGGACAGTTTAATCCATTTCAGCCAATTCTGCAATGACATGTGCAGGGCTTTGCTAAAACAAAATCTTGCTTCTCCTTGTAATTTTCCTCATCTTGAAAAAAAAAATAAAAATAAAATTTGAATCCTATGTCAATTGGGCACCTTAAAATTATATTCATTCGTTATGAAAAATTTGATTGGCCAACGGAATATTTTGAATTTTGTGACTATTTAACGCGAAAATTTGACCAACACGGTGTGGAATCTTTTTAATAATACAAAATACAACAATTAACGTTTTCGCGAAAACAGTTTGCAACTATTGTAATGAGTTTTTGATAGAAAACAAAACGTAAACAATGAAATGTGCAGTGGGCCAATGTCGGCAAAATAATACAAAAAAAGCATTGAATTTGATTATTCGTGATTGTTGTGCCATATGTTGCGTTGTTAATATTTAATACGATTTTTACAAGTTTTGAGTAAGCCGCAGGTCCATTCGCGGTGCATTTATTGAGGTTCTCAAAAGACGCGAAAATAGAACCCCGTTTTTCGTAAACTGTCGCGATTATAGAACCTACAATGTTAAAAACTAAGCCGTCACGATAACCGGGCTGTCGCGATAGTGGGTAGTCGCGAATACCGAGCTTACACTGTACAATGAAACGAAATAAATAACTTCATATGCACTTCATGTAATCTTTTTTAAATATTTTAATTTATTTTAAATATTATAATTTTAAAAATATTAATTTTGTAAAAGGTCGTACTCGTCCCACTGTTCCTTGACAGTTTGAAACAATTCGTACTACGTCACTGGTGAAAACTTCAATTTTCCTGTCATTGATGTCGTAACCTTGTTTTCTATCAACCTTGATTTCTAATGTATTTCTATTTTGTTTACAAAAATTGGCAGAAAATTTTATGAACAGAGTTTTGAAAATATTTTATGTTCAAATCAATATGCGCCTATGTTTTCTGTTGACAAATTTTGTACTTCAAATAGAAATATTGTGAAAGAACTTTCAAAAAATGTGTACTCAAAAGAGGGGAGAGTTCAGGTTAGACTACTTTATAATTATACAATGAATTTACCTAAAGTAAAATTCGTTTATTGAAAAATGGTGATTTTGATGCTTGATGTGGTGATTTTTATTTCAAATAAAAAGTTTTTGTTTCGGCCCAAAACAGTGGTTTCGGTTGGACAAATTCCGAAATAAGGCCGTATGAGATGGCGCATTGTCGTGGTGTAAAATTGTTGTTCTTCCACAAATCGGGTCTTTTTTTGCGAAAAACCGTTAGTAAAATTTTGATTTTAGACCGACTTTGGAGGTCTTTCTTCGGTTTTCGCTCATTTTCGAAGCACCATTCGGACGATTGTTATTTCGTCGGCACATCAAATTCATAAACCCATGTTTCGTAACCAGTAATGAAGCGTTCGATGAATTTTGGGTCGCTGTCTGCGTTGGAAATAATTTTTTTTGGCCACATCAACACGACGCTGTTTTTCAATGAAATTCAGCTTTTTTGGCATCAACCGAGAAGCGACGCGTTTCATGCCAAAAATATATGTTGGGCTGATCCAAATGAGATACTCAACAACACAGCAAGCTCTCGAATCGATACACAACGATTTTCCATAATGATTTGCTGCGTCGATTCGATTTTTTTCTTCTGTAACAGACGCTGATGGCCGTCCAGGGATCTCATCATGCTCTAGGCTCTCTCGGTCGCCTTTGAACCTTTTATACCATTCGTATGTTTTCGACATACACGCTTCACCATACGCATTTTGTAACATTTTCAAGGAACCGGCACACGAAATTTCATTTTTAACACAATTTTAGGCACGCGCGTTCTAATTTTTCATCCATTATAAAAATCGCAACACAACAATTTTTCGACTTCTTCGTATAGACGCCAATCGAATACTAATCCTACGATATGCGTCGAAATTTGACAGAACACCAATAAAAGTATTGCCAAGTTGAGAGAATAAAAATTTTCCGATTGGTTAAGCTCGGCAATGTGCTGTCCCCTTTGTTGCTGTTCACACGCAAAGCCAACTGCTTACGTTGATTGCGCGTAAGCACAGGAGTAGAAGTCATTTGCTCAGTATGTGACGATGAGTAGAAAATTAGCGCTGGCAACGCTGCCTGTAACCGGCGAGCGATCAACGTTGCTAGCTAACACTTTATGACACCTTGCAGCTATGCTTGTGGCTATGCTAAATGTAATGCTGGCAATGCTGTCTATCAGCAACTCAGCAAATTTAAACACAACGAAATGTTTTTATGGTAGTAGGCCGTGCGCTGCAGTCGCGCCGGCAACCGTTATTCCGTTTGCATCATTTTTATAATAAAAGAGAAGTTGTTACAACGTGCAAGCTCGCGTTTCATTTCGTTAGAGGCAACTAGCCCTACATGCCCTTCATTATCCATCCATCCTAGCCCTTCATTATGCATGCATAAGGAAACCGAGTCCATTTTAAACACAATTTAATATTTGTTTACTTTCAACGGCAGCCGCCGTGGCTCAGTTGGTTAGTGCGCGGTCCAGTCAATCGAATGCAGAGCGACGCAAGTTCGAATACTGCATGTAGTAACACCTAAAAAAAATAACGGGAAACTCGTTTTCTCTTTCGGTGGGTGTCCTCTCAGGTGGAAATGGCAAACCTCTGAGAGTAAAAATTGCCTATGAAAAAGCTCCAACCTGCCGTTCGGAACCGGCATAAAACTGTAGGTCCCTTCCACCGACGTACAAATTCACACGCACAACACGGGTAGTTGCGGGAAGCTAGGCCTTAGTCTCGCGTGAGCGGGCTGTCGTACCAATCAATTACACAGTGCAACAAAATCAAAAAAAATTTCGAGGGACAAGGTCAAACCCATCTCATTCGATAGAGGACATCAGTAGATGAAAAAGTGCCAAGGGATTTTTCCCGGGATGTTCGAGTTTTTCTTTAAATGCAGTTTAAAGATGGCGGCTAATTGCCCCTTCCCGAAACCTTTAAAACATCATATCTCTTGACTCAAATGTCAGAAAGAAATAATTTTTACGTCAAATGAAAGCTAATAATAGTTAGTTAACACGCATCCGTCGTTAACAAAAAGTTACGAAAGAGTCGTTTGTGTGTCAATTTGACACAACATCAAAAAATATCAATACAACGTTGTAGTTAAAAAGGAAAAGGGAGGGGAAGTTTATTTTTGTTTGTGTTTTGCTTGACGCAATATATGCAGAAAGAAATAGACATAGTTTAATTTGTTTTTCACTATGTTTTAATAATTTAATTGTTATACAATGCCAAAAAATGAATGAGAATTGAGTGGAATTAGATCATTTATTGCGCTTCACATGTTTCGCATATAATGAAACGGTGCTCCGGACAAACTTTCTTTTTGCATTTGTAGCATTCGACGGAATGAATATTGGCATTCCGCACTTGCGGACATATGTGACACCTCGCGCGCTTCTTAGACGGCGTATGATGCGCCAAGCGGTGCAGCGATGGTCCAGGTGTTTCCGGAAGCTGTTGTGATGATGGTGGAACACCACGAATTTGATTTACCACCGACTTGACAGACTCACTTCTGGGTGTGCGTTCTCGCTGCTCCACCTGTGGTACCACAAGCGAATGGCCCAGTTCGAGCAAAAACAGTCGTCTACGAAAGTTCTTTTTGGCATAATTCCATAGTGGATTCAAATCGATGAATAGCACAAATGCATTCAACGCCGAGATGTCGAGCATGTTACAAAAGACTGCAACGGGCCATCGATTTAGTTTGCGCTTGCAGCGATAGGTCCCCACCATCTCGTCCATGATGTCCACGCCACATTTCGTTGCATTATAGAAATTTATTATCTCTGGTTTCTTTTGAACGTCGTTCTCAGTCACTTGTTTTCCCTTGTGCATAGTGCTCAGCAAAGTTACGAAGCGACGTCTCTTTGTGACATAAGAAACCAAAGTGGAACCAAGATCGTGGTTGAATGCAAATTTCGAATGGTACAGTGGTTGAGTTTTCATGTCGAGTAATAGTGGAGGTAGTTCCTTTCGATTTTTTCGTATCGTGCCAACGATGGTCATTTGCCGTTGGTTCAATTTCACTGCAAGACCATGAGATGTAAAGAAATTGTCGCAAGTCACATTCCTTCCATTCAGCCCGTCTGTGAGTTGCAAAACAACCCGTTCAGCCTGATTTACCTCCGGAGCACAATTACGGTTTCGACCAATGTAAACCTCTATAGCATAAACATAGTATGTTGCAGCATCACAGAGCACCCAATGTTTGATGCCATATTTGCAAGGCTTCGAAGGCAGGTGTTGAGTGAATGGACAGCGACCACGATAAGGCAACAATTGCTCATCTACCGTCACATTTGCACCTGGTTTATATGCAAATTTTAGTCGGTTAGCCCATTTTTCAAATATGGCACGAATCGGCGCTAATTTATCGCGGGCGCGCGTATTTCCTCTTTCTTCGCGATCGTCAAAGCGTAGACAGTGAGTGATTTCTTTGTAGCGCTCTAGTGACATTGTCGCTGACAATATTGGGCGTCCAGTTTTTGAGTTCCACAACTCAGTCACACATTCACCATGTGACCGGTATACACCAGCAAGCAGCAATATCCCATAGTACGCACGCATCGTGCAAACATCAACCTTCTTCCAGCTACTTCCATATTTACGTGAGCCATATAAGTTGGTCATATCAATCACAGTTTGCTCAATGGGCTCCATGAACAAAAGAAATGCAGACAAAGGGTCGATGACGTGTGATGACGCGAACACAGTCGGGCCTAAAGCAACCAAATATGATATATAATAACAACAAAACATACAATAATAAACCATAATATGCCACCTGAAGTCATCCCAAATGAAGATACTGTTTGGCGTATGCAGCTCGGCTCTTCCAATGAATATTTTATGGACTTGTCTTTCGACAACAATGCCATATTAGTGTCTGTTTCCTCCTCAAGGATGTCAACTTCACTCTCACTGCTTGTATCACACGCGTCATTTTCAAGTTCATTTGGTTCGTAGTCACTGTCTTCGTCATCACTTTCATCAAATTCTTCATCCTCAGCCAACAACTCACTATGCCATATAAAATCCATAACTCGGCCTATAACTACTTCCACTTTTGATCACGACAACAAAACACACAACTGAACTCGGCACGTGCTGACAAACACTCGTCTATTTATTCGCTTTTTATAAGAAGTAAATGAGAACTACAAGAAACGCGCAATGAAAAAATTTCCAAACACTTCTTGAATACACGAAATACAACTGACGCGTAAACAAATTGTAGGCGTTTTTTCATATGTGTCAAATTGACACACTAGCGACTCTTTCGTAACTTTTTTTGTTGGCACGCCCCTAGGCATGTAAAAACTTCGGGCATATGATTTTTCAAAATTTCGTCGAAAATTAGTCATTGAGCCAAAATCTCATTCGATTTCGTGAAAAAATAAACGCGCAATGACAGTTTGAATTCGAAAATTGTGTCAAATTGACACAAACGACGGATGCGTGTTAATAAGTTTTTAGATATCATTTTAAGTTTTTTTATAATTTGATTTAAGGATGTATTTTGTGGACTTCAAATTAAGAAAATAATTATATTTAAAACACAATTATTGTGTTCACAGTTCAGCTGTATCTAGCATGTTAAATTTCCTACCTGGGAATTTTCCCGAATTTTCCCATATGGTATCGCAATTGTTTTTACTTTATATAAAAACAGATAAGGACTGTATCGAAAAGAAAGTGCACACTTTCTAACGTAATTTTCTCGCAGCATATCATTTTTTTTAATTCTAAAAATGCCGTTAAATAGAGTAGGCCTTGAAATACTGATTTCATACAAATTTCATTTCATATATTTTTATATTACGAAAATGACGCGTATCGAGTTAAACATCCTTAAAAAATGTGTGTTGTGTACAGTTGGTTCACTGAAACAGGTGCTTCGTACAGAAAATCAGCCAAACGACATCGTGTGTCCATAAACTCGGCTAAGAAGATGATTCTAAAGTATGGTGAACATTGCACTATCGACGATCTACCAAAAAGTGGCCGTAAAAAGGGTCCTAAAGTGCCAAAAATGGAAGAAAAACTGAAGCATTCGACTGACGAAAACAAGTGCATTTCTATTGGAAATTTAGCTAGAACGAGTGTGACGATGGTGCAAAGAATGAAGCAGAGTAATAACTTAAAAACATATAAAAAAACAAAAAATACTAAAAAGAAACGAAAATCAAAAAGTGGCTGGCAAAACGCGATACAGAAAACTATACCCTCGTCTCTGCAAAGAAAAAGTTTCGTGCATCATTATGGATGACGAGACACATGTAAAAATGAACTCAAAATCACTGCCAGGAAAAAATGTGAATCCGCTAAATGCACCAGAACTACGTCCAATAGAATGCTACTGGGCAATAGCCAAAAGTAACCCTATGAAATGTTCCATCAGAAGCAAAAAATCTTCAGGAATTAAAAAAAAAAATTGGAGAAAAGCAAAAAACCCTTAACGCAAACATCTGTAAAAAATTTAATGAAGAAAGTCAAACAAAAAATTAGATATAAATTTAACTGAAAAATAAATTTGTTATTTAAACAATAATGTATAATCTTTAAAGTATATGCAACAAATGATAAAACAAAAAATCTGACCAAAAAAATTTCCATTAAAGTTATACTTCAAACTAAGCGTGCACTTTCTTTTCGATACAGTCCTTATATCGCTAGCTTCAACATTTGCCGCACTGCTGAGTAAGAGGTTAATAGACTAAAGATTACGCATCCCCAACGTTCGCCATTTGATGAAGTAGGTGGAGGCACACAATCGAGGTGCCACTTATTGATAACTGTACATTTTGAAGCCTAAAAAATGCTTTGCTTTTTCTCCATACACTTTCAAAATATTTTTAAACCAAACATTAAGGGGGGAAGTACCTCTCGGAGCCGAAAAAAAAGTCCTTTTTTGCGATTCAATTTGTGGAGAAATAAAATGGCGCACATAAAAATTGATATCGTTTATATTTAGAGCAATGTTTAAGGAAAAAAAAACATTTTTTACATTATGAAAAAAAAAAAAATTGAATGACTTATGGTCGATCCCGTAAGACGTGTTGCCGCTGACATTGAAGTTGCCGTACACGATTCTGGCCGCAATTTTCATCTGAAATCATAAAACCAAACATTTTTTTACTCGAGAGGGTTTTTTTTATCGGATAGACTACAATCTTTGCGAAATTCGAATATTAACTATAAAAATCAGTGTTGCAAAGAAAAAACGGCTTTTTTTGCAATAATTTTCGAGTCAAAAATGGTCAAAAAATAATTTTTTTTTTACGCCTGTAGTCTATCCTGTGCAGTTTTTTATGCTCTTTAAAATAAGGGCTGGATGAAGGAAATCGGCCAACAACTTTTTTTGTAATCATGCACGCCAATTTGAAAAACATGGTTTTGAGAAAACGCCGTTTAAAGTTTGCGTCTTGCCGCCAGTCGCGCTCAGCCGCTTCGGCGCCAACCAATATCAAATGGCACAACTTCCACAATTTTGACAATAGGCTTTTGAAATTTTTTGACTGATTTCTCAATGCTTATACCTGTCGATTAAGATAATAAAAAAAAAATCGATTTTTTGAAATTTATTTTCATACTTCCCCCCTTAAGTAAGGGAGGAGGCTGGGTTGTGAACGGGGTTTTGTTTTTTGGCTCTAATTTTTCACAGAATAAAGATATCACAAAATCGAAGATATGGTTGGAAAGGTAAATATAAAACGCAAATTTGTTATGAAGACAGATTACCGTTTTGAATCCAATTTTCTAAGGAAGTGATTTCCCGTTTTTCTAAAAAAAGTGGCTGGGTTGTGAACCATTGGCAAATTCCAATTAAAGTCGGAAAATACGAAGAAAACACACATAATGTTTAAATAAGTTGAGAATTTATTTAATCAGGAGGCCTCAAGAAGTGAAAAAAGTTATAATGACGCAACCAAGTGCTCAATTTTTTTATTTTCATCCTAATCGGTGTCGCAATGTTTGCATGTAAAATACGAACGCGTTCACGCATTGGCCCTCTTCAAGTGAACTTACCGAAATCGAGTGAAATTACATAAAATTATTTTATTTTAATAAATCCGGTGATATTTGACGGTGCTAGTACAAATATAGTACGAAAAGAGGTGGTTCATAACCCAGCCCCCACAGTGGTTCACAGCTCAACCACGATGCCATTTAGGAAACTTTGAAAACAACGAAAGTTACAATCATTTTTCAACATAAACAGTTATTGGATCCTAAAAAAAAATCAAGACAAATAAATATGTATTACTCTTACATTTTTGGAATAAATTCAGTCACTTGTTTAGCACTTAAAAAAAAAGCAAAAAAGTTTTCGCAGTCGATTTTTAAACACGATGTCTGTAGCTACCACAAGCAATACGTGTTTACTAGGCGTCGCAACTAGTCGTCGCAACTCCCGGACTTTTTCCAGTCCTGAAAATCCCCGGATTCAAATGCTTTAATCCCGGGATTTTCGGGATTGCAAAAGATGCTTCAAAGTTCAAATGAAATAAATTTAAAAGCACAAAAACCCAATTCCTTATCTGAGGGAGAAGGGAGGGGATAGAGGGCGTCTTTTGCAAAAGGCTTATAATTATTTACTAAGCATTCAACTAAGAAGTGTTAAATCCGAAAGATGTTTCTCTTCAGCAGGGTTTATTTACAATAAATTTCGCTCTATATTAGAGGACAAAACAATTAATGCCTTAGTATTTTTAAGATAAGTTTTTAGTTAATCAAAACGCTTAACTTGTTTATCGAAATAATCGAAGTAAAACTTAAAATACAAACAAATGAACTATTTTATTTTGTTTTTATCAAATATGCATATACACGTATAGCACTTTATGATACATCTGTTGCAAATCAATAAGTTATGTTATTTTTGGATAAAACAAAATGTTATCAAACTGAAGTTAAATGTTAAATTTTTTGTTTTTGTTATTAACGATTCATGACGACATAACAGAAACGTTTTAATATTGCAACTAGTACGATACAATACGATACAACTCTTATATACAAGCCCTAACCACTAGTAATTCGTACCCCTACACTTTTTCTTATATTAATTTTTAGTATTACCTTTTAACCATTATTTGTCAAAGTTTCCACGTATTTATACTCTTTTGAAAGGTTGAAAAATCTACTATTAGAAAAAAATTTTTAATGTTTTTTATTATATAATGTTTCTGTTATTAATTTTTGAACAGAACAACTTCAAAAACTAAAAGTGGGCACTAATAATTCGTACGACCGCAAATGAAAGAAAAAATAATATCTGGTTATATCTCCTTTTGCTGCGATTACAGTCTGGCATCGACTTTTCATTGAAGAAATAAGTTTCTGACACTCTTTCGGTGTAATAGAGTCCCAAATCCTTTCAATTTTGTTTTCTAGTTCCAAGAGGGTTCGTGGGGCTCATTCCTCAATCTTATTTTCATTAGGGCTCTATTGGACTTAGATCTGGGCTAGATGAAGGCCAGAGTAAAAGTAAAACTTCAATATTGTTGTTGTGGAACCGTTTTTGAAGAATTAAAATGAGAAATTAAAAAATTAATATGAGAAAAAGCGTAGGGGTACGAATTAATAGTGGTTAGGGCTTGTACAACAATTTATACTAACAAGCAATTTTGATTTAACAATTATTAAGTTTAAGAAAAAAGCAAAGATAAAATATCTGCTACTAGCAATTCATCAGGTCTGCCACCGTTGTGCGTTTTAGGCGTCTACGCTGTGCACTTTCCTCAAGTAGACTGGAAGCTGCAGCATTGACATGCGTTTTTAAACGTTGTTTTTGAGCAGTGGCAAATTTCTCTGCAACTTCGGTTACAGTGGGCATGCCAAGATCACGGTGAAGGTTGCCATTTCGAATGTAATACAGTGCCTTTACGATGCAACGTAGCACTTTATTTTGAAAGCGTTGTATTGGAGCAATGCATGTTGCGCTCGCACATCTCCAAAATTGGATGCCATAAGTCCAGACCGGCTTCAGTGACTGTTTGTACAACACCAGCTTGTTGTGCAGCGACAGATTAGATTGCCTGCTCATAAGGTAGTGCAGTTTTATCAGTTTCAAGTCCAGAACTTCGCGTTTCTTCTTGACATGCAATTTCTAGCGTAGTTTCGTATCGTGTGTCATACCCAAATATTTGGCTTCGTTTGCATATGGAATTAATGAACCATTTATTGAGATTGGTTTGTAAGGTACATTTTTAAGACTAAAAACTGTATGCACTGATTTAGTCTGGTTTACGCCATTTGTTAGCCCAAGTAGCTATATGGTACACTGCTATTTGAAGTGTGGCATTCGCGCCGTCGATAGTGCTATCGACTGCAAGCAAAGCAGTATCATCTGCAAACGTTGCAGTTACTTGTTGGTTGGATGCTGGCAGGTCGTATGTGTATAAGAGGTATAATAGCGGTCCTAGGATGCTCCCCTGCGGTACGCCTGCTTTGATTTGCTTCAGCGGCGAGTGGGCATTCTCACACCTAACGCTGAAATATCTGTCGTCAAGGTAGGACGACAGTATTTCGCAGTAAGCTTTTGGAAGTAGTAGTCTCAACTTCAGCAACAGTCCTGCGTGCCACACCTTATCAAAAGCCTGTGATACGTCAAGAAAAACGGCGGAGCATACTTTTTTCCCTTCCATTGCGGCTTCGATAGTTTTTATAACTCTGTGAAGTTGGTCTAGTGTTGAGTGCTTTTTCCTAAAGCCAAACTGATGACCAGAAATCAATCTCTTCGTTTCAATGATTGGCATCAAACGTGATAATAGTAGTTTTCAAACAGCTTAGACAGTATTGGCAATAGAGAGATTGGTTTGTATGATGCTACCTCAGTATGTGATTTTCCAGGTTTTGGTATCATGATTACTTCGGCGAATTTCCAGGTTATAGGAACGTATCTCAATTAAGTTTGTCAGGTAATTGATGCAGTTGTCAGGAATATTACGAAGAATTTCGCTCGTTATTAAGTCAAAACCAGGCGCTTTATTAAATTTCAGTTTATATATTTGTCCATTGACTTCTTCGGGAATAACTGGAGTAATGTCGCTATTACACTCAATCCAAGTTTCAGCTGCTTCGGCTTCGTCATTTCCATCATTTGGGGTGAACGTGTTTTCAAGGTTCTCCGCAAACAGATTTGCCTTTTGCTCGCTCGTTTTGGCCCACTTCATCTCATTGATTTTGAGCGGAGCGGAGTGTTGCATTGGCCTATTAAATGATTTGGCTGCTTTCCACAGTGAGTAATCTGTGTACTTATCTGCTGAAAGGCCCAAAAGAAATTTATTAAATGCATCATTTTAAATGACTTTATTGCTGTATGCACTTCTTTATTGGCTCTGTTTAACTTTGTTTTGATTGCTGGTGCTCTGGTCTGCTGCCATCGCCGCCGCAGTTTACGTTTTTTCGCTATTAAATTCTTTATGAAGGGTGGGTATTTTTCTTATGAGCTGATTGTCTTGGTGAGGGCGTACTACTCCACACCGCCTTTTGTATTTGCTGTGTGAAATAAAGTACAGCGTCCTCAACTTGCTCCCTGGTTTCAACAACTTCAAACTTGACATTTTTCAATTGCATAAAGAAGTGTTCCCAATCGGTAAAGGTGTTCGATAAGCGTGAGGAGTTCTGGTTAGATACAGGACTGTCCGAAATTACCAGCTGCACCGGAGAATGGTCTGAATTTAGGTCATAGCTTTCGGTAATGGTTAAATGAGATGCAGGAATGTTTTTGTATACGAAGAAGTCGATCAAGTCTGGGACTTTGCTTGTATCTGACGGCCAGTACGTAGGTTTGCCAGTTGAAATTGAATTGCAACCTAACCGCAACCTAAATGTTAAATGAAAAAATTTTAAGTTAAATAAAATGTGATTAAATTCAAAATAAAAAAAATCTTAAAACCACCCCAAATGTGGCCGGCCTCGATAGCTCAGCGGGTAGCGCGCTGGCTTCTCATACCGAGCGCCCCAAGTTCAATTCCTGGCTTGGGCTGGAAAAAAAGGTCATTTACTTCTATCGCTATCCACATGAAGGACATGAGAATTACAAGAATCGCACAAGTGCGCTCTTGACAGGCAATGACCTGTCACCTCCAAGTGTGAAAGAAAAAACTGCCAATCGCCGTTCGGATTCGGCGTTAAATTGTAGGTCCCCTCCCTCCCTTTACCCATCCGTTTAAAATGTGTGTTGTATCACATGTTGTAAAAAGCAGTGTTGCATACACATTTCAAACGGGTGGAATTTGTGTTATCACAGCGGGCCCATAGGCCTAAGTGTGTCTCATACAGAGGCAGCCACTTAACCAACCAACCAACCAACCCCAAATGTGATTAAACTGTGTCCATTTTTATGGTAAATATATTACAAGTATTTATGCAATTTGGGAAAATTGTTTTATTTACAAAATTTGTTATATGAATGATTGATGAATGGATTGAATCCCGGGATCCCGGGATTTGACTTTTCGATCCCAAAAATCCCGGGATCGCAAAATGGCAAAAAATTGCGATCCCTGGTGTTTACACTTCGGTGTAACCAAAAAAGCAGAGTCATATCAAAAGACAAACTTGACAGTTGAACGATTGGTGATATGTCAATTAGGAGAAGAAAAAACAGTAACCCAGCTTGGTTCACAACCCAGCCCTTTCCCTTACTCGGTGGCAAGAAAAATTTTTGCTCAAAAATATTTTCAGCTAATCAGAGCCAACCTATGCCTTCGTCACGCGAGGCGCTTTCACTTTTTGACAACTGGAATGCGTCATGATGAAATAAACAAGGTGAAGCAAGTAGCTGACAGTTTTGTCACCCCATACCCTAATTTTGAAACATAGCATTTGGAATTCAATTTTGTTTTGGCATTGAGAGAATATTTTTCACCCCACTCAAAACGTAAAAGCGAAAATATTCTTGTGTTTTACAATTTTGATCACGGAAAAAATGCCGAGTAGATGTTTTTTTTTCAAGACAGCACATGGCAATACCAATAGTTATGCAGCGTGGGGATCTGCCGCCGCGGCAACGAATCGGAATAATGCAGACTCTTAACTATAGCCTGGGCGTTACAAGTCAAAGTTGCCCATTAATACGACCACAGACACTATCTGCATCTGAAAAAATGATATAAGACGTTCATCGATAGAAGCTTTTCTCTACCAAAGAATTTTCAGCAAAGCACTACAATAATAATGAAATTGATTTTTTGATACACCAGGCATAAGTGGGGTAATGCGAACAAAGAAGAAGCCTTTCATGTTTAGAGAAATTTTTTTTCGGAAATGTCAGTTCATCAAAAGCTCTCTTGTCAAAATATGTATGCCATCTACTTGCTTCACCTTGTTTATTTCATCATGGAATGCGTAACCTGTATTTCATAAACCTTGGCTGAGTATGTTTACTGAAATAGTTAAAAAACAAAGTCAAATAAATTATTTTTGACACAATCGATTGCAATCTGCGGAGCGGGTTTTTTTGAATACTACTATCGGGACGATTTTTTTATTTTATGTTCAACGCTTGTTTGCCATTTTAGCGCGACATTTTTATTTTGAAAATTTTTTCACAATTGCTTGAAAGATATACAATGGGGGGCTCAGAGTTTAATCGTATTTAGATAAAGTTGCCCGAAATACATTTTCCCACAAACGGTGAATACCATAAATGGTTTAGTAGTGGTTTGGCAGTGGTTTAGTAAGTGGTCATTATGCCGACACCACTCGATCGCGCTACACTTTTGAACAATTACCTCACATGTGTCAAATAACACTACGCACACGACAGCGCGGCACTCAAGTGGCTTAGCCAGCCATTAGCCGAGTGGCGTGCCCTCCGACTCCACCTACCGCAGTGCAATGTCCCACTTACGGAAAAATGCACCGATTGGCATGTTGTGTGATGTCACCTATCGCAGGGCACTGGCACTTGAGAAAAGTGCTGCGTTGACCCAATGGTCCCGTTACGCTGATTGGACATAGCCTTTGTTCACTGGAATAATAACGTTCCCACTAAACTAACAAAACAAAGCTACGGTACATGTCTGTAAATCAGTATTAATATCAAATGATTCCGTGTTTCATCGATGCTAACATAGGATATATAAGATTGACCGCGCCCACCTGATATGCCTTTTCGCCACGCCCACTATAGTAAATCAGCCATGGTATATTTGTTATAGCAATATGGGTATCAGACGATTCAGCGTGTCATTACGGCAAACATAGGCTATAATATGCCCACTTTCCATGCCAACTAAACTAACAAAACGAAGCTTCGGTACGTGTCGGCAAATCAGTATTAATACCAAATGATTTCGAGTTTTGTTGATGTTAACATAGGATATATAAGATTGACCATGCCCACCTGATATGCCTTTTCGCCACGCCCACTATAATAACAAATCAGCCATGGTATATTTGTTAAAGCAATATGGGTATCACACGATTCAGCGTGTCATTGCGTCAAACATAGGCTATAATATAATCGGCCACGCCCACTTTCCGTGTCCACTTTCCACACCAACTACATGTACGGTGCATGTCGGCAAATCAGTATTAGCACCAAATGATTTCTAGTTTTGTTGATGTTAACATAGGATATATAAGATTGACCACGCCCACCTAATACGCCTTCTCGCCACGATCACTATAATAACAAATCAGCCATGATATATATGTCACAGCAATATAGGTGTCAAACGATTTAGCGATTCGATAGGGGGAATGGGGTGGGTTTTTGATAAGGGGGCGTAGCACCGCCCATACAACTTAAATTTTCAATATGGAATATCTTCGGAATGAGAAATCGGGCAGCATTAAAATTTGGTGCGGGCCACCGTTTGATTTGCCGTTTCATTGGTAAAACTTTTTGAGCGTTGGACAAGGGGCGTGACACTTTTTAAGCAACTCAAATGTTTTGCATAGCTTTGGAACTACAAATCACACAGTTAAGACATTTGACACAAACTTACGATTTAGATGTGCCCTTCGACATGGGGAATGGGGTGGGTATCGGACGAGGGGTCTGACACTGCCCATAGAAACCAAGTTTTTAATGTGAAATATCTGCGGAATAATAAGTCGGCCAGCATTGAAATTTGATATAGCATAATGGCTTAGACGTGTCGTTCAAGTGGGTAAATTGAATGGCGTTGGACAAGGGGCGTGGTACTTTTTAAGCGACCTTATTCTTTTCAATAATTTTGGAAATGCAAATCACGCATCAAGATATCTGGCACATACTTACGATTTCGACGTACCCTTCGACAGGGAGAGTAGGGTGGATATTGGCCGAGGGGCATGGCACCGTCCATAGAACCCAAATTTTTAATTTGGAATATCTTCGAAACAATAAGTCGGAAAGCTTTGAAGTTTTTTATACCATCGTCTCATAGATGTGGCGGTATATTTTTTGCGACTGTAACATTGGAAATGAAAGTCGCATATCAATTAACCCGGGTCACACCATTCGACTGGAGGAATGGATTGGGTATAACATAAAAGAGGCGTGGCACCGCCCAAAGAGTGTAGTATGAAGAAACTTGATTTATTGGGCCCATTGACTTCAAACTTGCGTGCAAAGCCGCAGGGCCCTACTAGTGTACTAATAAAAGAGTAAAATTTTGCATTTTCTTCAGACCTGTGAAAATGCCAAGAGGACAGTGATTGCCACTTGAAGAAAAGGAAAAATGTAATGTACTGTAACGAAAATTAGCTCTTCTGGGACTATTCGCGTCTGGATTGTGCCAATTACTCAACGCAAAACGAATTCCAAAACTAGCAAGAGAGATAGTCCAATTGGACTATCGTTCTCGCACATCCCATTACCATCGCGATCCTGCCATATCGAAATTATCGGAAGTCTGTCGTACTCTAAAGTGCGTGCCTAAAAGTATGCCCGTAAAAACATTCATGCATAGCACAGCGACAGAGTGCCTCATCGTTACAATATTCACTCAATAAGAGTTTTCGATACATGAAAAAGCGAATAAAATAGGCAGATCTGAGACGCCAGTGTGTCATTATTCAAATTTACGCGGATCTTATGGTAAAAACGTAAGATATATCCGAAACACGTAAATTATCGTAAGAGAAAAACGTGTGATGATGGCATTAGCAATAAGGGAAAACCAAACGTCGCCGGAATTTGTTTGCAAAAAAGTTTTGTTTAGTAACATAACATATGAGCCGGACGTTTTCAGGTGGGGATATAATGATTTGGGCCTGTGTTGCCATGCATGGTACGACTTAACTTCTGAAAAATTTAACTTCTACATTTACTGCGAACTTTTAAACGTAATGATAACACTACTCTACACGAAAAATGCTCCTAAAAACAAAAGTATTTTTAAGACTTATTTTTGGCTGCTAACCACGAAACTGAAAATCAAAAAATTTTCTTAAGAAGCGTTTTCGAAACGTCTTCGAAAAACACGTTTTTCCCCTCTTATGAGCACATATCTCGTAAACCAACTATCCGACTAACACTCGTGGCATCCGTCGTTCAGAAGGTAATTAACTAACCTTTCCAACGATATATAGATTGTCAAAATTAGATGAGATTTGGGGAAGTAACTGACGGTGAAACTTGTAAAAAAATGAATTTTTCGACCAATTTCAAAATTCATAAAAGTGTTAGTCGGATGGTTGGTTTACAGGAAATGAGCTCATAACTGCAATAAGAGGGGAATAAGAGGGGCAGATACACAAATCAAACATGGCGAAAGTGTTCAACATGGTACAAAGCAATTAATTCTAGTAAATTAACTTTGAGCCAATTCTCAAATTTTAACCCTAATGATTGCCCTCTTTCAAGATTAGACATGATAAAATTCAATCGAATCCGACTTGGCCACACAAAGTTGACTCACCAACACCTCATGAATAGTAATATCTCTGACATCTGCCACCTCTGTAACCTATACCCTATTACCCTCAGCCACATCCTAACCGATTGCACCGCTATCAGCACTCAAAGAAACCTTGTCTTCCGAAACTCAAATCCGGCAGAAATAATTACAAACCCTACAACTAAAAACATAGGAAAAATAATAGAATTTATAAAATTAACTAACCTATATAAAACAATATAAATTGAATGTTCTTGTACAAATGTTAAAATATATACTCAATTAGAAGAAATGTACATAATTTAGAAACCTAGTCATGCATACTTTACTAACGAAACAGCTGAAGGCCACAGTAGCCATTGCTGTCTACCCTAAACTTATAATTTTTTAAAATATAAGTCTTAGTTTGTAAATAAGTAAATAAATAAAATACTTTTTTTGTAAGATTTGAGTTGGACTCTAAAGAATAACGTGATCAAAACAAAACATAAAAATGCAAAATTTGGGACATAGCAACACTGGCTAGCATCAAAGAAGTACAAAAGCTAAAGAACAAAAGAAAATAGAAATTTCAGCCTTTCGCCGGCGCAAGAAGAAGAACAACAGCATATCATTTTCTGATCACAATCATCCCCCGCCACGGCGGTGTGCTTTCGTAAACTCGCTGCGGTGTACGCAAACAAATAGCGCATATAAAACAACGCTGTGGCATGTAAAGTAACGCTCAAGGCACATTAATAAGGTAGTGGTGCCAACACAGCTGCTTAAACTTTTTTCTTCGGTTTCTCTTTTGATTTTTCGCGAATGGTCATGCAAATTGTCAAAATGGTAAAAATGGCCGCCGACCGCTGTGGATTTTGATATGATTTTGACAATGAGCATGCCCAAAAGCACTAACAAAGTACATAGGGATTTTCTTGTTGCAGTGGTGCCATCACCTTATTAATCCACCTTGGTAACGCTCTCACCACATGCGTGTGTGGAACGTGTTGGTTCCATGCACGATTTTGTTTGTTTGCTTATTCCCATATTCTCGCTCAAGCGCACAGCTTTCTGATTGGATTTGATAAACGTAAAGAGCAATGCTGTTTCCAATAGGGAAATTAATGCAAATATCTCCCGATAGGCTTTATCAATCTACATTTTGAAAAGTTTGTGCAAATATGCTCATGACGAGCTTTAAAATTATGTATCATATGATATTGCACGATATGTGGATAGCGAGATCTCAGCGCCCTTATTCAAATAAATATATAGATTCTCGTGTCACAATTAGTTACCATACTCCTCCGAAACGGCTTGACCGATTTTTATGAAATTTTACATGCATATTCAGTAGGTCTGAGAATCGGCTACTATCTATTTTTCATACCCCTAAGGGTCGTGGCACATTTTTGTGACCCAATTATTCTGCTGAACTATAAGTCACACAGCAATGAAACTTACCATGAACCTACCATTTATTCATATATTTCGACAGAGGGAATAGGGCAAGTATTGGACGAGGGGGCGTGGCTCCACCCATACGAGCCAGATCTTAATAATGGAATATCCTCCAAATTGTAAGTTGTACAACACTGAAATTCTGTATCCCGTCGTCCCATAGATGAGTCATTCTAATGATAAGATTTGATGGGTGTTGGACAAGAGGCGTGGTACTTTTTTGTGACCCAAATATTCTGCTGAACTATAAGTCGCTCAGCAATGAAGCTTAGTACGAACCTACCATTTATTCATATATGTCGACAGAGGGAATAGGGCAAGTATTGGACGAGGGGGTGTGGCACCACCCATACGAGCCAGATCCTTATAATGGAATATCCTCCAAATTGTAAGTTGTACAACACTGAAATTTTGTACCCTGTGTTCCCATAGATGATTCATTCTAATGATAAGATTTGATGGGCGTTGGACAAGGGCCGTGGCACATTTTTTGCGACCCAAACATGTTGCTGAACTATAAGTCGCTCAGCAATGAAACTTAGTACGAACCTAGCATTTTGTCTTTCGACAGAGGGCATTGAATAAGGGGCAGGTATTGAATAAGAGGGCATGGCACCGCCCATATAATTTAAATCCGGTTCAAGCGCAGTCCATTTCTTTACTGAAACGTAGCAGTAACATTGTTTATTTGTGGGCCTCGGTTGCGTTAATCAGTAGCTCCTCCTCTTCCTTTAGTTGGTTTCCTTCGTCAATTTGCATCGGCATAGATTCGCCATCTCGCGTATTGAATTATAAAAAAACAACAAATGTCGTGCGAGACAAAGTTCGCGGGGTCAGTTAGTATATTATATAATTTTTGTTGGTTGATTGGTGGTAATATCTAGTATAAGTATAATATTTTGACATACTTTTATAAATTAAATTTCTAAACTGACTACTTTTTGTGGGCCACGGGAATAGATTTTCTTGCAAAATCATATATTTTACGGCGATGAACGATTAATAATTAATATCTGTTATACATAATATAATTGTCCAAAAATTTGTTGCGATATAGTTTTAACTTCTGAATACATCGCAAGATTAGTGTAGGATTTGTCCCCACGTAATGGCACCCAGACCACAGATATTATAATGTTATTTGAGGACATGTTTGCAGTTTCGCTTGCTTGCTGCATAGTAGAGCAGTAGACGATTTGCTATGCTCCAAGTTGATCTGCGTGATAATAATTTCAGTCATGTAATGGACTGAAACTACCGTTACGCCTTATCATCCTCCTACTCCTGTAGGCGGAAGTGCACCCGCCCCAGGTGTAGGTTAGGGCGGTACCCGTACTTCGACTTCAGGACCTTCAACGGCCTAAGTCAATACCCACCAAAAAGTGTGCACCGAGTTCTTTATTGACAGCTGATACATCCTTGGTTAGCTGGTATATTTGACTCTTGCCCAGACCTGCGCCCTGGGCACGGATACGTGCGAGGATTTCACCTGTTTTCTGGAGAATCCTCGGTATCCAGGCTGAAGCCCTCACCTTACTCTTTTCACAGGCTGGCATCCTCGCTACAACTTTTTCCAGCCATTCTCGAGAAACCGCGTTGGAGCATTGCACCTTAATGATGCCGTTTTCAACGCGCTTTCCTTCGAACATCGGTGTTTCTTTCGAATCACCGATTGCTTTCCAAAGGTAGGTGTCGAAATAGTCTTGCTGTCCTTGGGACCACAGACCATTCCCTTTGTCGGTATGTATCTCAACCATCATCGCTTTACCAGCCGCTCCCGCGAAAGAAGGACCTGCAGACTCCTGCGTTGAGCGTGCCGGTACGACCGATTTCGGTCCAAGGACCTTCCTCCTCGTGTGAGGAGAAGGTTACAGCAGAATGGTTGTGGACCTCCCTAGATCAATTTGGTGCGCTGTTTTTCGCAATTGTCCACTTCCCCTTGCAGACCTCACTTCTGCACCGTGTAGCTGTAAATATGGCTGTATTCCTAAACGTGAGTTGCTCTGCATAAGTACAAAGCAGTATGTTCCTATCCATCCTGTTCCTAAACGCAGGCATCAAGTAATCGATAAGCATTGAAAGCGCAAACTGCTCATCACAAATTGTGGCGATGCGTTCTTGTTTCTGTGTGCAAGATGGCAGAGTCGGACGAATCGCACAGGAATTTGTGGGCAGCGATTAATCGTTTTCGGTTTCGGCTCCTCAGTTGTGTAATTTAGGGCTTGGTACATAACTACCTTTACCCTGTTATTAAAGTGCTTGGATAAACAATTTTTTTGTTAGCGTAAAAAGCCCTATTGGTTTTTTGGATTTGGAGATTGATGTGGTCGTTGTAATATAGAAACCTGTCGAGGTGAATACCAAGGTATTTGATTCTTTTAGAACATTGAATGGGGCAGTTTCTGTTTGTTGGAAATAATATTAAATTCTTCCCATTTTTTTTTAATATTTGAGTTGCATTTATTCAGGGGTGTCGCAGAAACCGAGTCGGAATTGCCTTATTGCCGGAATTGAAAATCAATTCTGATTTCAAATGGTGTCATGAAAACTGCTCGGTTTTGCCTCCTTTCGAACAAAAACAAAACCGATTTTCGAATCAGCTGTTATGTCAAATGAAATATTTTGCTCAAAACATAAGAAAATAAATTAACAACAATATGAGTTCCGGCATTTTGGCGTTTTTGTTATTTGAGGAAGAGTGCTCCTTGAAGTTGAAAAGGAAAATTCTTAGGGACCATAGCAATCCTTTGGAGCTACCTGAATCGGTGTAAGTGCAAACTTGATTCTTGTTGGGCTTGCTTACCAATTAAGCTTATTTATTTCTCAGATTTATATCCCACTACCGTCTCAACAAGGAGGCATTTTTGCCAGTGTTGGATGCAGTGGAGCCGCATTTGGGTGCGTCATCGATCCCATCTTCACGAAATATCAGCCAGCACACAGAAAAAATCACAGTTTCATGAATCTGCACAAAATTCTCTTATCGGTTTGATTCCAATAACCAAACCGATTAAGTCATGGCCTACGACACCTAAAACAGATTCAAAATCGATTCGAAAATGATATCGATAAAATTGAAATGCACGACACCGAAATGAAATGTTTGTCAGTTTTGAAGCTGATTCCGACAACGATTGGATTCCACGACACCCCTGATTAACAGGGGGCCGGAATAGAACACTTTCGCATTTTTCAATATTTATTTTGAGATGCCAGTTTGCTGTGTAGTCTTACACGATGTTGTGTTTAATTTGCAGATTCCTATTAATGCCGTCAATTGTTCTGTCCGTGTGGTAAATGACAACGTCATCGGCAAATCAATCAGTTGTCAATTTTGTGTAGTAAGTAGGCAGCCGCCGTGGCTCAGTTGGTTAGTGCGCGGTCCAACGAGTCGAATGCAGAGCGACGCAAGTTCGAACACTGCATGTAATAACACCTAAAAAAAAATAACGGGAAACTCGTTTTCTCTTTCGGTGGCTGTCCTCTCAGCTGGAAATGGCAAACCTCTGAGAGTAAAAATTGCCTATGAATAAGCTCCCAACCTGCCGTTCGGAACCGGCATAAAACTGTAGGTCCCTTCCACCCGCGTACAAATTCACACGCACAATACGGGTGGTTGCGGGAAGCTAGGCCTTAGTCTCGCGTAAGCGGGCTGTCGTGCCAATCAATTATTATTAATTATTAAAGTAGAGAATAAAAAAATTAAATAGCACTGGATTATTTTCTGTTCCTTGTTGCAGGCCGTTTACATTGAACGCGGCTACTTTTTAAATTATTCATTTTTACTAAAAATTTCATGTGAAATATCATGTGACATATCATGTGAAAACAGTTGTTTGATGTTGGAAAGAAAGGGGCTGGTACCATTAATTATTAATTCAACGTTTATTAACCGTAGATCGAGCTTAAAAAAAAATTTAGGAATCCTATCCTATGTATCATTTTTGATACATTCTGAAATTCATATGGAAAAATGAAAAAATTTAAGAAACTGTGTTACAAATGTGTTTTCTTTGTAAAGTTAGCATTTATTAGTGCAATCTGTGCAAATATTTTCGTCTTTACAATATGGTAGTCTTTTCACATAGGTAGTAGAATAAGGAGGTCAATTTATGTTTGCCCATTCCAGAATAGTAGCATTTAGGACATCTTGTTCGGTTCTTCTTGGATGATTTATCAGTTGTTAATTGTTACGGCAGCCCAGTCTCATTATTTTCAGAGTTTATAAAATTGTAATGTAAAAGTTTCGAAAGCAACTCCTTAGATTCGTTGTTTCTTGGAAGTTGCTTTCTGTTCTGGATGTAAGGTGAAGCCAACGAAATTGCAAGCTCCTGCAAGAATGGCTTACGTTCTGATTCTTTTTGGTCTGTTTCCATTTAGGATTGATTTCATTGTAAACAGTGTAAGCATTCAGCGCCGCAAAATCAATTATATTTGAAAACACAGTCATTTACATCTGTAGCAGTCCAAAGTTTTGTCAACTTATTAACACCTCCTTCCGTTGTGTTATAAAAAGACATAATTTCTGGCAATATCTTTGAATCGTTGACAATATTAGGCCCGTGATGCATTGTGCTGTCTTTTTCGTACATAGCACGTATTTGAATCAACAATAAGCCATATATTTCAGGTTTAGAGAGAACGTACTACCGGAATTTGCAGCGGCCATGAAATACCAGAAAACTTTCATCAAAGGTCACGGAATCGTGAGGATTGTAGAATATTGAAAGTAGCTTACTCATTCATCCCAAAGATTAAGAATCGGGGCACATTTGTGACATTTTTCTTCCTCTAGTGTATGGTTTGTCGCTCCAAATAGTGTCGTTTTCGAGTCAACACCAGGGTTACTGCCAATATTCCCATCAGGCTCAGATAAATCACTTTCACTGTCTATTTCAATGTCCCCATTAGAAATGTCTTCATTTTCGAATTCATCCTCTGAACTGTCATTCAAGACATCGTTTACTAGTTCTTCCAACGTCAAAAATCGTGGACGCAACATTACTTCAACCATCCACAAAATGACACACAAATCGATATATTCCAATATATATAAACCAAGAATTGTTTTTACACGTCTATCAGCAAATAATTTCACATGCCATATGAAGAAACAGAACGCAAATAACATTCACCACGGCATAGAAATGTTCGAAATGCCATATGTATCAGAAATTATACAAAGGAGAGAATTATAAACTTTTCAATTTTCTGACGCTTTTTTTCTTAAAAAAGTGTGAAAGATAGTTTTAAACAAGCATAATCCCAAGACAAAGTCACAAGGAGTGGTTTAATTAATTATATCCTGAAAGAAGTTATAATAAAACAAAAAACCAAATGTATAATTTTCTATACAAAGCTCGATCTACGGTTAAAAGAAATAATAAAATATACACATATGGTCAAAATAATAAGTACCGGCCTGAAAAGATTATGGCGCATAATCATAGTCCCGCATAAAAGCCGGCTTTAGTTAGCAAAAGACTGAAAAGATAAAGTCGACTTTAATTTTTTAGTTACCATAGTTTAGAACATGCTTCTACGTAGCAGCGACTTTTTGAAACAGCAAACGAAGGCAACGGCAACTCTGAAAAAAATAGCGATTCGGAGTTACAAATGAGAATTTATTTTCGGAATTATGCCCATACCGATATATTTTGTAATCAATTATTTTGCAATATTTGTTTTCCTGAACACTAATTAGCAGTTAAAAATGGACGACTACGGTCGACTACTCGTGAAAAACAGACGGCAGCCTAAAAAAATCGACTGCACAATTTTCCGAGGAATAATCTGCCCATCTCTGACATAAACAAAACAAACAAACAGCTGATCGATATGAAAATTTTTGCTTACTTTACGATGTAAAGAAAACAATTGTATTCTATTGCCGCTGGGTTCTTGAATGTTCAAAATATCAATTGCAAACTGAGCAGCAACTTTCTCGACCGGTAACGATTGCAGAGGTCTTCGTCATCGAACCCGAAGGGATCCATCCGGCTTTTATATACTTTTCGCCGTCTCAGCACAATATCGTCGTTCATAATATTGAAACCTCTTTCAATTTCCTCGAAATGAAACATTTTACATTTTTTTTAGTTTTTTTTCATTTCTGAATTGAAAGTATTTTGAAAAAGTGCCATTTCTGCTCATTTTGACTCATTGCTAACTGGTTTAGCAACAGCTTTTGCTTGTTTTAAAGTTAGAGTATACTTTAAGCGTTAAAGTATGCTCTAACTCGACTATGATTGACTTAGAGCCTACTTTATTTAATAGTATACTGTAACGAAGACAGTCTGTCGTTGTGCAAAGCAAACCTGCCGCTACGCGCCGTGCTATAATTCAATCTGGCAACGACGGCCGCGATAATAACTTTTAGTCCAATCTGGCAACGATGGGCGCGATCATCATGGAAACCTTTAGTCCACTCCGGAATGTGCGAGAACGATCTGCGCGATGGCCGGACAGAGTATAAAAGGCGGCCGGATGCGGCGCAGCGAGTCAGTCTGGTTTTGACAAGTGAAGTTGCCACACGGAGTAATTAAGCAAATACTTAAGTGTACGAACAGTAAAGTGTAAAACTGTGAATAATAAAAACTGAATAATAAAGTGACTATTGGTTTTGAATTGGCTGCGTTGGAATAATTAAAGTTCATTTTCAAATTGCACAATCCAGTGATACGTAACAGCCCACTAGACGTAGTATTCGTAACATTTGGTGTCAGAAGTGGGATTGTGGAAAATTGAAAATAAACAAGAAAAAAACGAAATAAATAAATTTATTAAAGCACGGACATGGTTAAACTTGAGCTGCTGAAGGTGGACCAGCTGAAGAAGGAGCTGGCTGCCTGGAATTTTCCGACTGCTGGCGGAAATGTGGAATTGCAGTTGCGCTTGCGAGAAGCATGTGAGGCACGAGGCGTAGATTGGACTGCGCACGAGTTCGGAGCGCAAGAACTAGAGGCGTCGGTCAAGGTGGAGGAGTCTCCTGCTGGTGCTGCTTCGCTACAGAGTACAGCTGCAGCGGCTGCACCAATACAAGTGTTGGACATGAGCCAACTAATGGCTGCACTCAAAGGCATGTCGGCGCAAATGGAAACGGCGAATCGAGAAATAGCAGCGAAGCTGGAAACCACAAATTGAGAAATGGCGGAAAATTCTGCGCGCATATAGCAGAAGGTGGAGGAAATTTCCAATAGGCTGAACGTGAAAGTTGAGCATCTCGAGACGCGAAAGGACAATTGGGACAAACGATGTGACGAAATGGGAGAATCCCTGAACAGACGAGTTGACAACCTGGATGAGTCCTTGAACAAACGAGTTGACAGTCTGGAAGATTCGATGCACAGAAAGAAAGACGAAAGGCTTCGAGAGGTACAGCCACGAGAATCTTTGCCACCGGTTCAGGACGGTTTTGCTGCCAGAACAGAAGTGCGTACTTATGATGGTGCTGCGCCGTTCGATACATTTAAATTGCAATTCGACTTGGCTGCTTTGGAACACCAGTGGACAGATATCAGGAAAGGTCGGAGGTTGGCACTGGCGCTGAAAGGTCCTGCGGCCGAGGTGATCAAATCAGTTCCAGAATGTTTAAGAAGTGATTACGGTGCCTTCATGAGAGCGTTGGCAGCGAAGTATAGCGACGAGCACAACCATGCGCTATATCACTGTGAGCTGAAGAAGCGCAAGCAAAGAGCCAACGAGGCGCTGCAGACATATGCAGCAGACATTGATCGGCTCGTACAGTTGTGCTACCCAAAATTTGGTGCTGATGATCTCGAGAGGATGAAGATTGAGTCGTTTATTGAAGGTCTTCATGATCCAGAAACACGTCGCACTGCGTTGATGATGGGCAAGCCGACATTTAAGGAGACGGTGACCAGCGCGATGACATATGAAGCGGCATGGATTGGGAGCACTCGGTATGCACCTGCAAGGATACGCCAGATTCAGGCGGACAACGACATTCCGATCCAGGCCATAAGCTCTGAGATACCGGACAGGCCACGGGTGGTCTCCTCTAAAGTTGTTTGCTGGGTATGTGGCAAGCAGGGCCACATATCACGAGACTGCCGCCAACGGAAGAGGCGTTCCCGTTCCCGATCGCAATCGCCTGAAGCGAAGAATACTGACAATCGAGGCTCAGCCAACAAGCGCAGGGCTGAGGACGAGGAGCCGTTAAACTAAAACGGGTCAGCCCAAAGGGGCGTGAGCTGATCCCCACAATCTGCCGCCCCACCATCCTTGTCTCACAGCTGAAACGACAGCCCAGCAGCTTGACAATTGAAGGAAGGATAGATGGAAAGTGGTTCGTGTTGACACTAGATACTGGAGCGTCATATTCGATCATAAAAAGGAAGCTGCTGAAGAACTGGGAACCGCTGCATGGCATACAGCTGCGGACTGCGACTGGCGAGCGCTCGCCGGTGAGAGGGAAAGTTACAAAAACGATTGCTATCGGCACCAGCAGCCTGGAACATGAGTTCATCGTCGCGGATATAATGGACGACGTGATTATCGGCGTGGATTTCATGATTAGGCACGGTTTTACGCTGGACCTGAAGGAAAATGTGCTGAGATATGCCAACGTTGAATTCCCGCTGCACACCGGCTATGAGCGAAGCGTGGCGGTAAGGAAGGTTGTATCGGGTCAACGCTTGAGGATACCGGCGAATTCTGAGGCGATTGTGTGGGCAAAGGTAGACGAGGACGATGGGACGAGTCGGCTGTGGGTAGTAGAAGCACCGAAACAAGGACACGATAACATCATCATCGGACGTACATTAGTGGAACCTAAGAATGGCAGAATACCAGTCAGAATACTGAACCCCCTGAATGCACCCAGATATGTCGGGAAGGATGAGGTAATTGGCGAGTGTAAGGAAGCTGTAGCAGTGGTCAATTGCGAGAGTAGCCCGCCTGGAGGTAATAAGAAGAGCGGTTTTAACATGGACGCCAGACCGCAGGAGAACCAGTGGAGCAGCGAGTTGACGGCCAAGCAGAAACAGAAGGCGAGGTCACTCCTGCAGCACTATGGGTCAATATTTGCGGCAGAAGCAGGCGGAAGAACAGCCATAGTGAAGCACAACATCGACACCGGAAGTGCAAAACCGATTCGCCAACCGCCAATACGAGTTCCTCTGGCCAAGAGGGAGGAGGTCACAAATTTGATCGAGAACATGCGGAAAGAAAAGGTCATAGAGCCTTCTTCGGGCCCTTGGTGCTCGCCGGTCGTGCTAGTCAAGAAAAAAGATGGCAGTACCCGGTTTTGTGTGGACTATCGGAAGCTCAATGAGGTGACCAAGAAGGACAGTTATCCACTACCTCGGATCGATGACACCCTGGACACACTGTCAGGCACGCAGTGGTTCTCCACGCTCGACTTACGCAGCGGCTATTGGCAGGTACAGCTTGCGGACAAGGACAAGGAGAAAACGGCTTTGGCGATGTGTGTTGGCGATGGTTTGTGGCAGTTCGCCGTCATACCGTTTGGACTCTTCAACGCACCAGCAATATTCGAGCGGCTAATGGAACGCGTGCTGAAAGGGCTGCATTGGCGGGCGTGCCTGGTGTACCTCGACGACATAATCGTGATGGGTAAAAGCTTCGACGAGCACCTGGGAAAGCTGGAGGAGGTATTCGTGCGGATACAAAAAGCTGGCCTTAAACTCAACCCAAAGAAGTGCTTGCTGTTCCAAAAGGAGGTCAAGTATATGGGTCATACGGTTTCCGCCCGCGGAGTACATACGGATGAAGGCAAAATCACGCCGGTGAAGGAGTGGCCCCGGCCACGCAATCCACACGAACTCCGCAGTTTCCTGGGCCTGTGCACATACTACCGCCGATTTGTTCCGGGATTCGCGAACATAGCCAGCAGCTTGCACAAACTGACGAAAAAGAGCCAAGCTTTCGAGTGGAACGAGGAGCAGGAACAGGCTTTTGCACGTCTGAAGGAAAAACTGTGCAGTGCTCCAATTCTGGCCTTCCCCGTGCCTGGGGAGATGTTTGCGCTGGATACAGATGCAAGCGGGAATAGTATTGGCGGTGTGCTATCACAGATAATAGACGGCCAGGAACAAGTGATAGCGTACTACAGTAGGGTTCTATCGAAACCGGAACGCAATTACTGTGTGATACGGAGAGAACTGCTGGCGGTATTGGACTGCGTAAAACTCTTCCACAAATATCTTTATGGGCAAAGATTTCGCCTGCGCACAGATCATGCGGCATTGAGATGGCTCCTGAACTTTAAGGCAGGTTCTCACCTTGTGGGAAAAAAACAACGATTTTGTTTTTTGCCTTATCGTGTAAATATATGGTTCAAAAATGTGCTCCAGAAATTTCACATCAAAATCTGAAAAATTACAAAAGTTACAGGCCGTTACATAGAGCAGTGTCTACCACCGGCCAAGCGCGCTTTAAACTTTAAACGCGTTTTTCTGAGAACCACATTTTCGGACCTAACGGAAGTGATTGAAGGCGCTGGAATGAACCAATCGTCACCAAATTTTTTTAAATGTGCCTTAGGGTTTTTTCTAACAAACGAACCACGATCAGCCAAAAATATTGAAAATTGTTTATTTAAAAAAATAATAAGTGAACAAAAAAATGCGAAAATCGTAATTTTTTTCAAAACCTCATAACTTTTGTAATTTTGATTTTTTTTCATGATCTTGGTTCATTCAATAGATAATACGGTACACATTAAGAATGTGTTCGATTTTTGTGTTTCAGATCACGGGTTTTGACGGAATCACTTCCGGTAGCGGTAACGACATGCCGCCACTGATGGACGCCCTCTCGCCCCCTTTTTTGATTCATTCAATTTGAAAAATTGTATTCTCTAAATAAATGTGTGTTCATATCCAGCGTTGTATCTTTAACCGTTTTCTCAAAAAAAATTCCTAAAAAAAATGCACTTTTTCGGATCCACAAGGTGAGAACCTGCCTTAAGGATCCTGAAGGGCAATTGGCGCGGTGGATCGAGTGACTGCAGAGCTACGACTACACGATAGAGCATCGCAAGGGCAATAGCCATGGAAATGCCGATGCCTTGTCACGCCGTCCGTGCCAGGTCGAATGCAGGCAGTGCTCGCGAGCCAAGAGCAAAGAGCAGATAGTGGACGTCCGGTTGGTAAGCGTTATGCCAGAGGAAGAGTGGTCTGCGGAGAGGCTACAAAAGGACCAGCGTGAGGATGCGGATCTTGCAAAAATCGTCGAAGGCAAGGAGCAAGGCGCACGTCCAGACTGGCAGGAGATGGCCGGTGAAAGCCCGATCGCTAAGGCTTACTGGGCACAGTGGAAAAGTCTGCGGCTGAAGGAAGGCTGCCTGTACCGCGAATGGGAGAGCGCGGATGGTCGGACCAGCAACCCCCTAATGGTAGTGCCGAAATGCAGAATCAACGAGGTCATCGAGGCATACCATAACGACTCCAGTGGAGGGCACCTAGGCATCACCAAAACCGTCGCCAAAATAAAATACGATTCTACTGGGTAGGATGTCAGGAGTCTGTAGCCGAGTGGATTAAGAGCTGCGACCGATGTTCAGCCGCGAAAGGGCCGACAAGAAAATCTCGAGGCCGCATGCAGCAGTACAACGTGGGAGCGCCCTTTGAGCGGATTGCTATGGACGTCGCCGGCCCATTCCCAACTAGCACTCAAGGCAACAAATATGTGCTGGTTGTAATGGATTACTTCAGCAAATGGCCCGAAGTGTACCCTATTCCTAACCAAAATAATGACTTTTTTTCATCAAAATTTTTGTAAGGGATTGTAGAATTGAATAAAATGTGTCAAAATTTTCTCGCTGGCGGAGAAGTTTCATTAATTTTCAATTATTTACAACAAATATGATTTTTCAGCCAAATAATAATTTTTTGTGAAGAAAGATTTTTTCATGGCAAAGTATATTAATTGACACAAATTTTGATGTAGAAAACGTTGGGTTCCGATAAACCGTTCGTGAGTTATGAATTTTTGAAAAAAACATGATCAAAAACTTTAACTGTAAATAACTAATGAAAAAAACATTTTTTTTCAAAATTATTTTTGGGGTGTCGTTTTTACCTCCAAGCCGATCGAAAACCGTATTGATCAACGAAAACTGAGACCATCGATTTTAACCCTTATTCTCATACCCAAACTTACTAACGTCGTTTGGCACCCGGGGTACCCGGGTACCCATTTCATGAAATTTTTAAGTTTTCAATATTTTGTTAATTAAAAAGTGTTTATAAAATTTTGATATGATTTGTTCGGTTTTCACCTAAATAACGAGGATCCGGAAGGTAAAAACAAAATTTTCATTATTTGTCAGTTTTTTTCACGAAAATACATCGCAGTGGGCACCCGGGTACCCGGGTATGAGAATAAGGGTTAAAGTGGCCCACTTGAGAAAATTTGACACATAACCGAAAGGGTTAAACACATTTTCAGTTTTGCCTTAATTCTATCGTTCAAGTTAATTTCTGAGCTTTGATGTATTTAGAGACTTATAGTGTAATTTTATGGCGAATGTTTTCGTGGTACATTTAGTCCTTAAAACGTCCTGTTTTAGAGAAATTTTTGGCATTGCAGAAAAAAGCGTCAAATTGGCCCACACTGATAGGAGTTACAGGGATAAAATATAGGGTGTTTTTTTTAGAGGTTTGTTTTTCGAATAGATATAAAACTGGCATTTTGTGGTCAAATCTGGCAACTCTAATGTCATTTATGTTCAGTTTGCTTTGCCATTTCATCATGAACAGGTTGACAAAAGAACAAGGCTTGCAAATCGTGCCAATTTATTTCGAAAATAATGGTTCAGTTCGCGAAGTTTACCGCAAGCTCCGTCCGAACAGTGCGCACCGAAGAAACAATTGCCGCTGTAGAGCAAAATGTTGAAGAGGACCCGAATGAATCGATTCGCCACCGTGCACAGCAAAAAAGTGGTTGAAAATTGGACCTGTAGAATTGGCTTTATTCGAGCCAGCCGCGGCGGCCACATGCCCGAAATCATATTTAAACATTAATGGCATAAAATTATCCTTCCAATAAAGCCAAATTGATGGACATTAAAACGATTTTCTTGTGTTTTATTTCAATTCGAAGTTCTATACCTCTAAAAAATACCCCATACTTAACTGGCCATAACAACCCGTTACCGGGTAACGGCCTGCTGCAAAACTTCTTTCCAGGGGCCTGTGCTTTGCGCGCGCCTTCTTCAGTTGGTCACACCAAGAGACGATAGGGCTTCCTCAACTTGGCCCTTCCACCGGAGACACGGCCTATCTCTTCGCCGTCGACCCCCAACCACCGCATCGAACATCTTTTTCGCCGGAGCTTCATCGTTCATACGGCAGACATGGTGATGCCAGCATAGCCGCTGGATGTTAATTCGTTTTGCTTCGACCATGTCCCTATACAGTTCACACAGCTCGTTATTGGTTCGTATACGATAGTCGTCGACAATACGAACAGGGCCGAAGATTTTGCGTAGGGCCGCTATGTCGTTTCGTGTCGTTGTCCATGCTTCAGTGCCATAGAGGAGCACGGGCTGAATAAGCATCCTATAGATTGGCGTTATAAATATAAAACCTTGAATATAATATATTATTTAAAAGTCTTTTTATTTAATAAAGAAGTAGCCACGATTTTTCATTTTTTTATTATAAAATTACACTGTTAGCCAGTCAATTTCAATTTTCAGTTTCGTCAGCAAAAAATTTGACGATTGAAACAAAACGAAAGCGACGAGCATTGCACCCGTTAGCTGACGATACAACAATGAACAACATGCGAAAGTTTACATATTTATATAAGGCTAAATATAAAAAGTTTTGATGATACCAAGTACTTTATACAGTGAACGGTTCATATAATACTACCCTCTGATCCACCGCGTACATTCAAATAATGGTCTCTTTTTGTTTGCTTCTCAAAAATTTTGTATAGTATTACAATTGGTGCACAACAGTCGCAGTTATTGTCAGTGAATGCCTTCATCATACGTCTTACGGGATGAATGGTAACGTGCGCAACACGAATAGTTATGGAGAAACTATGTCTTAAGCTAAGGTCCCACGATTGACGCAAATGCGCCGATCATGGCCCGATCTGGTCGGGCATTGACTACGCAGAAATTGTCCATTGAGCAAAACGTTTTTTATTTGGATCACACGATTGCCCCAATTTCGATTGTCGGCTCAACCTAACGAACAGAAATATCGCACCGAACTATTTCATAGGTAGGTAGGTGACGAAATTCGGTTCAATGTTTAATTTTTTGTCTGGCTTCAACTGTTCAGATGATTGACGCTACAGTGCCGTCAGGATGGCAAATCGAATATGTTTTTACATTTGCGCCGAAACCGAATCCTGTTCACACGATTGGCATTTGATTTTTTTTAATGCGTAAAATTCTTGCGCATTACGGCAATCGTGGGACCTTACCTTTAGTTTTCTAAACGGGCTGCCGGTCTCACAGACAGCTTGGATATAGTTACATGTGAAATTATTAAGATCTATCAATCCTATAAATACATTTTGATTTTACATCTTTTATTTGTGTGTTCATTGCTTACTCTTTTGTTCTGAATGTAATAAAAATCTTTTTTTTTATACAGAGGCTCTCGTCGCAATGGGTTACAATAGGCAAGAAATTGAAGTTTCGCTCTCACAGGTCCGTTATGATGATGTTTTTGCTACCTATCTACTTCTGGGAAGAAAGAGTACTGATGTAAGTGTGTTTTTTGTAGTAGCCATGAAGTTTTTTAAGGTGGCATATACGAAATTTTTAGCCTGAAAGTGATGGGTCACGATCTGGATCATCCCTTTCTTTACGTAATATCACTACAAATGACGCAGCAGCGGTTTTAAATGCATCCGCGCAAAGTCCCACTCATCGTGGAGTACACCGCAGCATTTCCGCTTCAAATACTAAGCCCAATAGGCGCGCTTCATCTGGCGCTGAAACACTGCGTAAGTATTATTAATAGCTGCTTTATAAAAATACTTGTTGTGAATACAAATATTCGTTGTATATTAAACTTTATTTTATATTGCACAGTCGGCATAAAAGGCACACACAACAAATTCCAGTATGTTTAAACTAAAGTAACTTACATGTTTGGGGGTACTAATGAAGACTTTTATGAGTTATTACCTTAAGTAATATGTTAATAATTACTTCTCACAATATGCTTTTAAATCAGGCAAGTGCCAGAACTCGATCGAAATCGGATTAACAAATCGAGTGGATTCATTTTTGGTGTGCTACATTCCACTCGTTTTCATGAAATCCCATTCGATTTGCAATCCACTTCGAATGAACTTCGAAACAGCTGATTGGATAAAATTAATCATTAATTGGAAAAAATGAAAAATTTTTCTATATTTGTGCAAAAATTAGTGCTGTATTTATTGCTGCGGTGTTGAATATTGAGAAAAGAGAAAGTTACAGAAGAAAAAACAAGCGGCGTGCATTGAGAGACATTCAAACCCTTTGGAAATAGCGGATGCAGTGTAAGTTGCGTGGAACTTTTTTTACTAAGAATTTTTAAAATTCTAACTAAAATTTACATTTTAAGGTTCATATCATATTATCGAGTGAACAAAGATGCATTCAATATGTTGCTAAGTGTTATTACGCCACATATAAGAAAATCTTCAATTCCTGCCCAACTGCAACTAGCTGCTACTCTGCGGTTCTTGACAGTTTCCAAAAATCCATTGGGTTGATGCGCGTCGTCCGGGATCGAGTCCCGATGCGTTTATTTGGAGTATGAGCAGGGCTCGAGAATATCTTCTACGTAAATTTGAAAGTGGGGAGCGTAATTCTTGGCTTCTAGGGGATGCTGGTTATGCACTGAAGCGGGAACCTATAAACACACATGCAACGAAAAACATTCGTTCTTAAAAGCCGGTTCAGGTGCTTGGCGCGTTCTCTGAAATATCAGCGGCAAAAAGCAGTACAGATAAATGTATGTTGTACATTACATAACATTTGCATTTAGATAGCAAACGACGATGACGAAAATTTTGTAATGCTAAATGAAGGAGATGAAAGCGATGAAATAGTTGAGATAACTGAAGAATTCGGCCTTATGCTGAATGTCGTCTCACTCATCGTTGACGATCGTCTATGTGTATCGTCAAATCTATCGTTTCGTCGACACTTCGGTATGCTGTACAAGCAACGTAGACGAAACGTTGTGCACTGAATAAACACGGCCATAGAGTTGCCGTGGGAAATTTTTTGTTTTGGGTATTTCACGTGGGAAATTCTGTTACTTCAAATGATTTGTGTGTTTATTTGAAAAATAAATGGATTACGAGCTGTTTTTTTTTCAAGCGACGAGGAAGAAAATAAATCTTTGACGGTGCAGCGGAGGCTGTTAATGCAAACAGTGGACTTATTTGCGTTGCCTGAAACCAAGTAATTTATTTTTCTTTGACCAATGCAAGTGGAGCCCCCACTGGGAGGAAGGATGCGGCCTCGGTAAGCAGCGTTCTGCTCCGGCGAGTTCGCCCACCTCGCAGTGGCCTACGATACCTTGTGCCCTGGCACCCAAAATAATGAGACATTGGAGCCTTTAGCTAGGGTGATTAAGAATTTTTGGAAGTCCATGACGAGCCTAGATGAGGTGGTCGCCTCCGCGAGCGGCTTGATGGCTGCCTGACTGTCCGAGTATATGTGGACATCCGCTTTGTACGCGTTTTCGCAGATAAGTCATATAGAAACCTGGTAAATGGCCATTACTTCTGCCTGGAAGACACTGCAATGATCAGGTGGAAGGAAAAGCTGGGGCTTCGCTTCGCTGACTGCAGAAAATACCACAGCCAACCTTGTTACCTATGTTACCACCACACTACGCTCCCTTCCCTGGAAAAGGGAAGCCATTGGGAAACGGGAGATCCCAATTTCATTTCAGTATCGTTTTAGTTTCGTCAGCAAAATTTCCGACGATAGAAATATTCGTCGATAGACGAAAGGCGAAGGCGATAACGATGACGAGCATAGCACTCCGTCGTCAGCTGACGATACGACGATGAGCAGCATACGAAAGTTGCCGTATCGTCATTTTTTCAGACGATGACGATATTCAGCATAAGGCCGATTGAAAAATTATGAAGCTAACACGATAAGGGATGACGTAGCAAATAATATAAACTTAAGATATTGACTTTGAATAAAAACTGCTAGGGTCAGTTGGGGGAAATGTTTACACTTTTTTTACGCAAGTACTTTAAAAAAACTGAAAAAAGGCATTTTAGGACACCCTTTATTTTTCTTTTTATTTAAAAAAAACATCGGGTATTGCATTGGTGATCAGTAACTCGCTCTTTAAAGACCACGAAGCGCAAGTGGTGTTTTCGTTTACCCCGGTGTTGTTTGCATTTCCCCAAATTATTTTTAAAATTCAAAAGTGAACAGTGTTTTCGCTCCCTGTAGACACTAGGGACTTCGGTATCTAGGTAGGTATAGGGTGAAGCTAAGCAAGCACGAATACGCGTTTGATTTTTTACCTGCAGTATGTGTTTGCAATACTAACATTTACATATAAAAGATTATTGAGGTTATAAACTATGGCCTGTAAAATAATAACAAGTTAAAAAAACCAATGGTCTTATTTAAAGAAATGATGAAGAATTTGAAGAAATGATAGAAATCTCAATACAACACCAACAGTTAGGTAGGTGATGAAAAGTAAATTAACTTTTCGTTGGTGCTTTTTCAAATTTGTATTGTATTCGTGTTCCCAACATTGTAAGGCTCAGATCAGGCAAAATTCCAATGATATTTGCGAAGCGAATCTTCTTGGTTTCCCTTGGTCGTAAAGCAAACGTTTTCTTCAATGTGTAGGATTGTATAACGCATACGTGTTTGAAAAGTATAGTTAATCTGCTATCTCCCTTAAACTTGATCAGTAGAAATTTACCCTTTGTGAGCCTAGCTGGATTCGAGGATTCCAGCTCCTCCTTCCTCCTCCATCTACATCATCAACTTCAAACTCCTCATTCCATGCATTATCATCTTCATAGACAGCGTCTTTTCCATTTACCTTTGAGTTCTTTGAACTCATGCTTTTCTTCGTGTTTTCTGTGGAAGCGGTTTTTTAGATTCTAAAACAGACTTTCTCTCAGGCTTAGGGGTTTTGTTTGATATCCTTTTGGATTGTTTCCTTAAGTCGCTTAAGAGCTTCGTTCAAAGTCAAAACTTCGCACTACTTCATTGGCTTAAGTCTTGGTATTGGCTTTTTTCTTACTTATAATATAATTTCTACATCTTTTACGTCGTACTCAACAAGTGGCCTCTTTCTTACATACGTTCGAGTCATTCTGATCACTGGATATTATACGAACCGGGAAGGCTCTTAGAAACGTTTACATTTACCCAAAAAAAAGGTTTATTTCCCCCACATGCTGAAAATTGGGGAATTGGGGGAAATGTAAACACAAAAAAAGCAACAAAATAACTGCAAATTTAAGGAAAGATATCAACAAATTTAGTTCCACTCTAAGATTGATGAAGAATGTTACAATATTACAATTTTGTTAAATTAATATTTTTTTATGTATTCCGTGAATTCATTTCTATTTTATTCCATTTTTGATCCATTTTAAATGTCCACTTATTTTTAATCTGAGATAAATATCACTTCGTTTTCAGCTTCTTTTGTTTTATGTCATTTTGTTTTTTAATAATTTTTCAATGTTCATATTGTGTCTTTTTGTTTCATTATTGTGGTCAGAAATCAAGTTAGACATTTTGTCGATAGACTTGTAAATTTTTCCCACATTTACTTCCGTTTCTTTAGCCACTTTTAAATTTGCTAGTCATCCACGTTGTCATAGCTATTTTCTTCACCTACACTAAAGTCAAGGGTGTTGGGAATGCCTTCGACTGTAGTATGAATTCCACAGATATTGGCCACGGGATCCTCTGCTGCAACATATTTTTTCCAGTCGATTTTTTTCTTTTTCCTTGTTTAAACTGTACTTGTATTTCTGTTTTCATTAAAAAAAAAAATCATTTACATATGTAACGAATATAAACATAAAACATCAAGCAATAAATATTCCTTTGAATAAATTTGCGCTTCAGGTTTTCTTTTGAATTGAACTTTGTTCAAAATTCAGTTCTCTTCTAATTCTAGCTCGTCTTGTCGAAGTCTCTCCATTTGGATGTGATGCTTTTTTTTCCTCATTGCTATCAATAAGACCTGTGACCAATTTCTTTAAGAAATTGTTTACTTCCTTCATTTCATTGTGTATTTCTTTTGTGTAGTGTAGATTTTCTTTGCCTTCCTGCAGTCTTTCCTTAATTTGCTGCGCAATTGCTGCTATTGAATTTGTTTGTTCCTTAATGTATTTTTTATGGATCATCAGTTATGAGCTCGCGTCGACGTTTTCGTGGGCCCCCAATACCAGCAGAGCCCTTACTATCAGCAGAAGGCACATCGGCAGCAGCAAGAGTACAAGCGTTGAAGGAAGCATAATCGGGGGAAGCACAAGCAGCGTAGGAAGCGCTAGCAGTAGCTCTGGAAGCAGCAGTGGAGGGCTGGTCCTCAGTAGAATCTTCGGTTATATCTATCTATGGCAGAAGTGGCACCAAACTCCAAAGTGGCTACTATGCCCTCAATAACATTGTAAATTCCACATATTTGAGCAATAGACTCTTCTATGAAAGTGAGTACATGCTTGTTGCATGGCCCGTCGCCGGTCGATCTTCTTTCGGAATTGTTGTGCGCAATTTTTTTGCGGTTAGGGGTCGTCCATAAATTACGTAACGCTCCTGGGGGGGGTCTTGCTCAATGTGACAGTTTGTGTCGCCGGGGGGGAGGGGGTCGAGCAGAATGTGACGTAACAAATTTTAAACGTATTCATATAATCTTGATCGAAATAAAATTTTTTTTAGTATTTTTATTATGCTTTTGAAGACTCCGTTACGTTACACCTTTGGGGGGGGGGGGGGGGTTCAAGCCAATGTGACAGTTTGTGACCCCCCTGTGTGTGGGGGTCAAAAAATACTAAAAATTGCGTTACGTAATTTATGGACGACCCCTTAGTAGCCTTTCAATCCATCCACACCTGTTGATGTACACTAAGCGTCAAAACTCTACGCTCCTTTTGAAATAATATGTTTCTACGTTACAATTTATTCAATCATTGCCAAAATATTTTAAAATTGTAATCTGAGCTATTCGCCATAGCAAGCCGAAATGCTGGCGCCACAAATCTTTCAACACACTCGTACTTCGCCAGAAATAACGGCACTTTTACTTCTACAGCCTTGTTTGCGTGTGTCAAAAGTGTACGCTCATCGCGCTTCAATTCATGCTGTTGTACCCTGCGTACGTAGTATTTGACTGTAGCAGGGTTTTTTTTTAATAATAGGGGAATTCTTTGTAAGGTGCCACTCTTTGTAAGGTGCCACCCCTGCTCGCTTTCGACGTTCCAGCAGTCCAAGAAAAAAATTCCTATTGTCATTTAAGGTAGATAACACTTCGTTCAATAATGTGTGTGACTAACTAATTAAAACACATTTTTTTGCCAAAATTCGTTTTTATTCATCAACATAGTCCCATAGTTTAGGGAGATACAATCATTCCAACGCTTTTCCAATCTTTTGATACCGCCTTTGTAGAACGATTTTTCTTTGCCTTCAAAATAGGCGTTAGTTTCGGCGATTACTTCATCATTTGAGTCAAATCTCTTACCACGGAGCATCTTTTTGAGGTCTGCGAAGAGCCAGTAGTCGCTGGGAGCCAGATCTGGAGAATACGGGGGATGAGGAAGCAATTCGAAGCCCAATTCATGCATTTTTGCCATCGTTTTCATCGACTTGTGACACGGTGCATTGTCTTGGTGAAACAACACTTTTTTCTTCTTCATATGGGGCCGCTTAATCGCGATTTCTTCTTTCAAACGTTCCAACAACGCTATATAATAGTCGCTATTGATTGTTTTCCCTTTCTCAAGATAGTCGATGAATATTATTCCGTGCACATCCCAAAATACTGACGCCATAACCTTGCCAGCCGATGTTTGTGCCTTTGGACGCTTTGGGCGGCTTTCACCGGTTGCATGCCACTCAGCAGACTGCCGATTTGACTCTGGAGTGAAATGGTGGATCCATGTTTCATCCATTGTGATGTACCGACGCAAAAACTCCGACTTGTTGCGCGTAAACATGTCCAAACAGCTCTTTGAATCATCGATTCGTTGTTGTTTTTGCTCCGGTGTGAGCAAACGCGGCACCCATTTCGAAAACACCTTTTTTATAAACAAATGTTCGTGTATTATGGTGTGTACACTGCCTGCTGATATCTTTAGAATGTCAGCAATCTCCCCCACTTTCACTTTACGGTCGGACATAATGATTTTCAGTGTTTTTTCAACGTTTTCCGGAATAACAGCGTCATTTGGCCGTCCAGTAGATGGAATGTCATCGGTGT
Source organism: Melieria omissa (assembly GCA_963971225.1). Taxonomy (NCBI): domain Eukaryota; kingdom Metazoa; phylum Arthropoda; class Insecta; order Diptera; family Ulidiidae; genus Melieria; species Melieria omissa. Next base: position 71,369,985 of record OZ020269.1, on the reverse strand, counting down.
CTGTACGACCACGTTTGAATTCGGCATACCAATAACAAATGGTTCTTTTTGATGGAGCAGAGTCCGAATAATGTTTTTCAAGCCATTCCTGGCATTGAACAGTATTTTTTTCATTCAAAAACAATGATAAATCAGCACACGGAATTGCTTTGAATTCATTTTTTTTGAAAACTCAAAAGTAGTGTCACTTAAAGCACTGTAACTTGTAAACTAATGGTCGGATTGACATATAATTTTGACAGTAAGCCTAAAAAGGTTACCAATTTCACAAAAAAAGATATTGATTTAATATTAGTGCCGCCATCTATGTGTCAGTCACACACATTATTGATTATTGTCAACATCAATTTAAATATGGTTTTTGAGGAAAAAGACGCAATAACATGGTCTGGGTAAATAAAAATGTCAAATTTGGTTAGGAAAAATCATAAAAATAAAAATTGAAGGTTTTTCTTGTGGTGTTAAATAAATCAAATACGCGCAAAAATCGTAGGTACATATCAGTGTTGGACTTAATTTTTAATGGTTTTTCATAATCCGAAATGATATCCGAGCATATCGTAAAAGAACAAATTTATACAATGATTTCCAAAATGGCATAAAAATGTAAAGTGCCACCTTTTTTTCTTTGTAAGGTGCCACCTCCCTTTTTTCACTGTTTTGTGGTCCTATATCGGTAAAATGACTTTTTATTGCTCGGAATCGTCATTACGATGAATTTAAAGTGTTCTTAGTCAATTTTTCTCTAATCCTATCATAAGGAATAAATTAGTTCAGTTTTGTTCTTTAATTTCCATACAATTATTCGTTTTATTCGTTACCATTCAATTTCGGTTTGCTTTTGGTCATTTTATATTCAATTCAAATTAAATTCAATACTCTTTCGTAAATTTTCTAAATCATGCATTTTTACTTGAGAATTTTACGTTTTTAGCGGGTTTTTAAGGGGGTGGCACCTTACATTAAAAAATTTTAGGATGTCGATTTTTAACACTTTGAGAAATTGGCTGTAAAATTCGTATTTACGACAAATTCAAATGAAGTGTTACCTTGGATCATAGCTTTTTAAACCCTCTTTCCAACGGTATAATAACTTTGGCGATAAGTTAATTTGCTAACGAGTAATGCGCATAAAAGCTATGGGGTGGCACCTTACAAAGAATTCCCCTATTAGTAATACTATATTTTGTAGGTTTTTACATTCGTGGTTCTTTTTTAAAAAATGGAGACAAGGAGAAAAGAAATCGACGTAACCGAAAGAAACATTATTGTAAAACTTCACAAAGATGGTCAAAATTACCGCATAATTGCAAGAATTGTTGGAAGGGCTTGGACATTAGTACGGACAGTTATTAAAAATGTTGAAATAACATCTAAGCCCAGATCCGGGCGACCACCTATATTAACACACAGGGAATCACGAAGTATTGTGTCCCTTGTTAGGAAAAATAGTATGATAACTTCTTCGTAAGTAACCCTGGATATTCGTCAGAAGTTTCAAAAAACTGTAAGTGCTTCTACTGCCAGAAGAATTTTGAAAAAAACAGGATATCATGGACGAGTTGCCAGAAAGAAACCATATACTTTTTTGGTAAATCGTCAAAAACGGCCACAATCACCGGATTTGAATCCAATAGAACACTTGTGGGCGTTATTGGAACGTTATATCAGGAAACACAATAGGGCGGTTCAGGATAACGTGCAAACTGTCTGGCATCATGGCATGGGGAAAATGTCATGGCAAATATTTTCAACGCAACAACAAAATGTACACATTTGCCCATGTCGAGCAGCGGCAAATTTCCCACACTGAAACTCTATTGCATATTTTTCGGCATGGGGAAAACAGATTTGACAATCAATCAGTTGTCACAATTGTCAAAATGGAGCCGTTAAAAATGAAAATAAAAAGAGAAAAACCTAACAAGAAGAAGACTCCTCGCAAGAAGCGCCGCAGTTAGAGGTAAGTGTGAATTGTTTTCGGATTCCAAAGCGGAAGTTGCCATGAAGTTTTAAAAAGTGCGCTCAGTGTTTATATTTAATATAATATTTGTGTTTATATTTAATGTGTGTTTATAGTGTTTATATTTAATGTAATATTTTAAGTAAATCAATGTTTAAAGAAGTCATCAAAGAGGAGTGGGAAAAAATTACTACTGAAGAGACTGCCAATCTGGTTAATTCCATGCCAAGAAGACTTAGGGAAGTGCTGAAACGTCATGGATACCCAACTCATTACTAATATTTCTAATTTGTTGTACGAATATTTATATTTTTTATGCTTTAAACAACCTTTAATTTGTGAGCGTAGACTTTTGAGGCGCATACTTCTGAAGTACAAAACAAAAACTTGTTTTTATTAAAACTGTAAATAGTACGCTGAAATATTAAACACAATAATTTGTCTATTGAAGTACCTCATTAATTATTAATAAAATAGTTGGACTGAAAAACGTTATATCCTCTTTTCTTAATGTTTTTAAATTGCATACCTTAGGAGCGTAGACTTATGGCGCCTAAAGTATATATGAAGGTGAAAACATACACACAAATCTATGAAATACATGAAATTTTTGTATTACCTTTTTCCAACCGGACGTGTCTTTTCTCCACTTTAACCTTCACACTGTCACCAATTTTTATATACGAAAACCGTCACTATTAACATATGTTAATATTTTTCTTATCACCCGTTTTATAAAGACAGTTTTCATTTTTTGAGCTAAGTTGGTAAGCAAAAACATAAAATTGACTGTGCTAAAGAGATTTTCAGTTCATATGTGGAAGGGGGAAAGGGATGAATGGGGTTTCAGCCCCTACAATGTGGGCGAATTTGATGCTGTTTTTAAAGAAATGCCATAAAAAGTTTCTATGGCAGCTATATGATATAGTTGGCCGATCTCGTTCAAATTAGGATATGTGATGTAGTATTACCTAAAAGTCTTAAATACGAAATTTGATGAGAATATATTTGAAAAAGAATTTATGGCATTTCTTTTAAAAAAGCAACAAATTCGCCCACTTTGTAGGGGCTGAAACCCCATTCATCCCTTATCCGCCTTCCACATGTGAACCTAAAAACTCTTTAGCACAGTCCATTTTATGTTTTTGTTTACCAACTTAGCTCAAAAAATGAAAACTGTCTTTATAAAACGGATGAGAAGAAAAATATTAACATATGTTAATATGTAACCAAAATAGGGGTAAAAATTTTCATTTGTAAAAAAAAGATGGAAAAAATTAAATTTTTAGTTTTCTGATTACATATATAGAAAGAGGTTGACTAATTGGCCACTGAGCCGAAGCCGCATAAAAATCGGACTTAAACCCAAAAAGTTATAGCAAAATCAAAATTGAAATATTAACATATGTTAATAGTGACAGTGTGAAGGTTAACTTTGTCACCCTTAACGAAGCCTTTTGCAATATCCTGGTGCTTGCATCTTTTGCATCTTTATTTTATTTTTTTATTTTCTTCAATTTACTTACATTTGTATATAGCTTTCGTCATTTTCACTTTCTGCTGCTGAAGTGATTTCAATTCACTGGTAAATTCGGTTTCTGGAACATGCAAAATCACTCGGAATTCATTTAAAAAAACGAGGGGAATTGAGCGAGTGAAAGTAAAATGTAGAACATCAAAAAGTGAATTTGAAATGATTTCATTTCAATTTCACTCGAAAGTGAAATCTGGAACCTGGCAGAATATTATATTTCTCACACTATAGTTGTGTGATCACAATTCCCAGCATTACAGAAATTGATGGATTCTGCTTTCGTTGATTTTTTCATTCGTTTTTATTTTTAGATCTAGTTTTCGCTACGCGTGCGCAATTACTGCACTAAAACGTCATTTAACAACAACAGCAAGCCAAACGGTGGAAAGTCAGTGTAAATAATATGACAACTACTACAATTAAACTCTCAAGCCCTTTTGACGATTTGACGCTGAAGTCAATGTTCTGCTAGAAAATACCTTGAATTCTTTAATTAAACGAAAACAGTTCTAAGGGAGAGGGCTGGGTTGTGAACCGGGTTTTGTTTTTTGGCTCTAACTTTTCTTAGAATAAAGATATCGAAAAATCGATGATACCGTTGGAAAGGTAAATATAAAACGCAACTTTTTTATGAAGACGGATTACTGTTTTGATTGATATTTAACTCTATTCGTCCAATTTTCTAAGGACGTGATTTTTCACTTTTCCAAAAAAGTGGCTGGGTTGTGAACCATCTGGAAAATCCCTATTAAAGTCGGAAAATACGAAGGAAAACACCTTTAATTTTTAAGTAAGTTGAGAATTTATTTAATCAGGAGGCCTCAAGAGCTGAAAAAAAGTTATATTGACGACACTTTGGCCAAAAAATTGCAATGAATGAAAGTGCTCCATTTTTTTAATTTTCATCCTAATCGGTGTCGCAATGTTTGCATGTGAAATACGAACGCGTTCTCGCATTGGCCCACTTCAAGTGAACTCACTGAAATCGAGGGAATTACATAAAATTACTTTATTTTAATATATCCGTATTTGACAGTGTTAAAACAAATGTAGTACGAAAAACAGGTGGTTCATAACCCAGCCACCTCAGTGGTTCACAGCCCAACCACGACGCCATTTTGGAAACTTTAAAATAAACGACACTTCCAATCATAATTCGACATAAAGAAATATTGCATCGTAAAATAGAATCAAAACATTAAATAAACATGTATTACACTGACCTTTTTGCAATAAGCTCAGTCACTTAAGGGAAGGCTCCCCTGGATTTGGGCAAAAATAAGGCAAAGTTTGTAATTTTTTTGTGGGATAATGAAAAGGCGTACAAACTTCCGGTTTTGACTATTAAATTCGTCTATTATTTAGGAGTTTAAAAAGTTAAAAAACTTGATGAAATTCAAAATGGCGGCTACAAAATGGCGATTTCCGTAGGCCTCTGCGCGCCAAACATCGCTCGAGAACTGTAATCCTGCAGCCTCTTGTAGTGGACTGAAATCAAAAAGCATTGTCATTACTTAAAGATAACAAAATTGTCTGTGAATTGAACCAGACTCAAAAAATTGAAACGAAAAATTCTTGCACAATGAATATTTGAAGAAAAAAGTTAAATTTTTTGCACCTTTTTTTAATTTCAACCACATTTAAAAATTAAAAATAAATAACTATTTATGCAAATTGTAGGTTCAAGGCATACAGAAAATCAAATACATTCGAGCAGTTTTTAGATGAAGAAAATCGGATCATTAGATCAAGTCCGGTGATTTCAGTTAGATTGGAAAAAATGGTTTCGAGATAAACGCGTTTGAAGCAAATTAGAGCAGTGGAGCGTCCCGTAGCGCGCGTGAGACAGGTGTGTTCTCCCATGAAAATACGCGTCGTATCAAAAAAATCCTTTTACACACATATTCTACATATATGTAGCCTTCGTTTTATGCAAAAAAAAAAAAAACCATTTTTCGGTCCAAATCCAGGGGAGCCTTCCCTTAAATAGCACTTAAAAAAAAAGCAAACAAGTTTTCGCAGTCGATTTTCAAACACGATGTCTGTAGCTGCCACAAGCAATACGTGTTTGTATTTCGGTGTAACCACAAAAGTAGAGTCCTATCAAAAGACAAACTTGACAGTTGAAAGATTGGCGATATGTCAATTAGGGAAAGAAAAAACGGTAATGGTTCACAACCCAGCCTGGTTCACAACCCAGCCCTCTCACTTACATTTTTTAATTTCCTTTAAAGTAATCTCCTTGTGAGAAAATTTTCGTAAAATGACTATGAGAAATCAAGAGTGGAAGAAAGTAAGAAGTACTTTATGGCAATTACTTTCTTGAAAAGGTCAGTAGTTTGTCAGTCAGTTTGTAAAAGATACAAATTATATGGCGAAAATGTAACGACGTAAAAAATAATTATTCAGATTGGCTGCATGGACCTCAATTCAGTGGCCACAAACCATAATGGCCTAACTCATGTTAGGGAAAAAGTATAAATCTATTTGCTGTCAATTTTTCATGTTTGTATCTTTCTTAGGACAGAAGTCATCCATTAAAAACCAAATAGCTTAAGTTTATTGTTTTTAATGACTGTTTTGGAATAACAGCCTAATTCATAATTTTTCGACTTCAATTTCCTAACTCAAGTTAAGCGTTTTCTGATTCTATATTTTTAGTTTGGAATAACCGTCTATCTTAATTTAGGATTACAACAATTAGAAACGTTATTTTTTCATTATTGCCTAAATCAACTTAAGTCAATATTTCGTAAAATGAAGAAAACATTTAATTTTCCTATCTTGAGTTAAGCTGTTATTCCAAATTACAATATTAATTTTCGAAAATCATAAATTCAGTTAAGCTCTTTTTCCAAACAAAAAACTAACGTTTTGAAAATACTATTTCAACTTAGTGCTTAATCCAAATTTGAATTTGAAAAAACTACTGTCTAAGTAGACTTAGGTTGTTATTTCAAAACAATGAATATTGCAAATTTTTCAAAAGTGAGTCATTAAGTAGAGTTAGGTCGATGCGCACAGGTCGCTGTGAAAGTGTGTTACAGTGGTGATTGATTTAAAAGTGATATATTTTAACAATTGTTGTGAAAAATACATGCAAAATGTCTGGCAGAGCAGCAAAAATGGTTGAATTGGCAAAGATGATGGCAGAATGTCCTAAGGACAAAAGTAAGTGAAGTAAGAATTAGTTTATTGGTATTGTCGAACTTTGTTGAAAATTTTAAGTTTCATTTAATAACAAATAATGTTACGTAGATATTGTTGAATATTGTTGATTGTTGTCGGCAGCCGCCGTGGCTCAGTTGGTTAGTGCGCGGTCCAAGCGAGTCGCATGCAGAGCGACGCTAGTTCGAATTCTGCATGTAGTAACACCTAAAAAAAATAACGGGAAACTCGTTTTCTCTTTCGGTGGCTATCCTCTCAACTGGAAATGGCAAACCTCTGAGAGTAAAAATTGCCTATGAAAAAGCTCCCAACCTGCCGTTCGGAATCGGCATAAAACTGTAGGTCCCTTCCACCCGCGTACAAAATTCACACGCACAACACGGGTGGTTGCGGGAAGCTAGGCCTTAGTCTCGCGTAAGCGGGCTGTCGTGCCAATCAATTAATTATTATTAATTATTCAATTATTAGATATTGTTGAACTGTAAAAATAACTGATACTGGTATCATTTTTCTTTAATTACACCATTTGTACATAGAGTGATAAAAAACCGTTTCTTGAGAAAACGGTATTCGGTAAAAAGTAGTTGTCAGTTTTTTTACGCTTTACATCTATAAACGACTGTCATATCATATACAAATCTAGGTTAGGTTATACAAATTTACCTCAATACAAAATCTAAGAGCCTTGTTTCAAATTTTACTATAGTCAGACGTGTTGAAACCGGCTCATCTCAGGTAGAGAACATTAAAATTACCATGCAAGAAACTTCAGATAGTTCAGCCAAGTACAATGAAAGCTTTCGAAATGATTTTATTCCAAATTTTGTACCATGCGTTCAAAACGAAACAATGTCATCAATGCTTGGCATCATCTTTAATCTGGACTTGCTCAAAAGTAAGCTACATTTTTTTTTAGTGGAAATCAAAATTGGAATAAATTATTATTTAAAACTCGAATAATGGCATGTTTGTTACAATTTAGGTTCACGAATGCAAAAATCACAAAGTAATGAAGCCGGTGTTTTTCTTGAAAACAGTGCATTTGACTCAGATGATTCGATAAAAGACCCAGATTTTAATTTATCAAGTTCATCTTCTAGTATTGATTCTCAGACGGACGAAGAAACAACTTCTCAGGGAACTCAAATTGAAAAAGTTTTAGAGATGACACCAAAAGTGAAATAAAAAAAAATACTTCGCTCTCAGCTTCGAAATGGAAATCGTATCAAACGCTCTCTGGGAACACTGTAAGAGCTAGAGCTTATAAGCCATTTGACATTTGCAGAAGCAAATGCCATGAGATAGTTGAAATTGAGCAAATCGAATCACTATTTAAGCATTACTGGTATTTAGAAAGTTATGATCAAAGAATTCTATACATCGGGTCATACATCGGCGATTGAGGACAAAACGAGTGATACCCTTTGTATTGTAAATCGTCGGAGAAATCGGGAAAACTCCATTAAATATTCGTTACAAATTGACGGTAATGTTATCGGGGTATGCAAAAAACATTTTGCACAGTGTTTTGATGAAACTGATAGCTTTATCAAAACCGTCAGTCGTAAAAAAATTGATTGTCCCTCAATGCAATTCAAAAATCCTCGAGGAAAGCATACTCCCGCCACTAAGATAGATGCTACCGTAGAATATGAAGTTAAAAAACATATTTCAAGTTTCCCTGCGTATGAGAGCCACTACAGCTGACGTAATACGAGTAAAAAATATTTGCCTGCCAGCCTGAATCTATCATCCATGCACCGACTTTACAAATTGAAGGTCGAAAATCCAGTAAGCCTCTAAATACTCTCAGGTATTCAAAACTATGGGTCTCAAATTCAAAGCACCCAAAATTGACCCTTGTAGTACTTGCGATACCTACGCTGCAAGAATAAAAATTGCTCAAACTGAGGAAGAAAAAAGTGTATTGGTTGAACAAAACAAAAACCATTTAGCTAAAGCTGAAATGGCTTATGAGTCAAAGCGTAATGATAAAAAGGGTGCAATGACATCGGATACCATGAAAACTTTTGCCTTTGACTAACAACAATCTCTACCAACACCTTTCCTTAGAAACTCTATAAGCATCTATAAAAGACAACTTTGGACGTTAAATTTAACACTTCATGACCTTGAAACCAATAATGCAAAATGCTTTATGTGGCACGAAGCCATAGCCCGGCGTAGCGGAAATGAAATTTCATCATGTCTTTACAAATTCTTAAAAATGTTGCCAGCATAAACAAAAACAGTTAGATTGTATAGTGATTCATGTTCTGGACAAAATAAAAACTTTGGTTTCCGCAATGTTTCTTTCATTTATTGCAAATGTTCAAATGTTGGATTAGAGATCTTATGGACTTGAAACAGTTTATAAGCCCAGAATTTCATTCATTTTATGACAACCTTTCAACATGTACAGAACAACCAAATACCCATCCCGATTTGACAGAGTTCACCAGCGAAGAAGATATTTAAACAAAAGTAAAATATTCTTGTAAAACTTCTTTTGAATTAAATAAAATGGATTTTTTTTAATAAAATATCTAATAACAAAATGTATGTATTGTAATTACGGATCTAGTGGCCATAACAACCCGTTATCGGGTTACGGCCTGCCGCAAAACTTCTCTCCAGGCGCCTCTGCTTTGCGCGCGCCTTCTCCAGTTAGTAACACCAAGGGATGACAGGGCCTCTTCAACTTGGTCCTTCCACCGGAGACACGGCCTCCCTCTTCGCCGTCGACCTCCAACCATCGCATCGAACACCTTTTTCGCCGGAGTTTCGTCGTCCAGACATGACCGAGCCAGCGTAGCCGCTGGATGTTTATTCGCTGCGCTACGTCCATGTCCTTATACAGCTCATACAGCTCGTTATTGGTTCGTATACGATAGTCGTCATCAACACGAACAGGACCGAAGATTTTGCGAAGTACCTTCCTCTCGAACACTCCAAGAGCCGCTATGTCGTTTCGTGTCATTGTCCATGCTTCAGCGCCATAGAGGAGCACGGGCAAGATAAGCGTCCTATAGAGTGCAAGTTTTGTCGGTCGAGAGAGGTCTCTACTTCTCAATTGCCTAGCAGTAGCACCTGTTGGCAAGAGTTATACTTCGCTTTATCTCCAGGCTGACATCATTGCTGCTGTTGATGGCGGTGCCAAGGTAGAGGAATTCCTTGACAACTTCAAAAGTATACCTGTCGGCCTCGACGTGAGACCCTAGCCGCTGCGAGTCCCTGCATGTAGACAGCATATACTTCGTCTCGCCCTCATTTACCACCAGACCCATTTTGGCAGATTCTCTTTCGATAGCCGCAAAGGCAGCGGTGACATCAATGTCATCAGCGTAGGCAAGGAGCTGGACACTTTTGTTGAAAATTGTGCCATTACGATGTACACCGGCCTTGCGCAGAACACTCTCCATGGATCTAGTATGGTTCTGATTAAATTGAAAAAAATGGGAAAATGTAACCTATAAAGCCAATAGAGTTCATGAATTCCCACTGAGGAATAAGAGCCTAACTCAACATGGGAAATCAAATCTTAAAAATGTTGACATGGAATAACGATTTGAGTATGGAATAACAGCCTAACTCAACTTAAGCTTTTTGACTTTTTCCCGTTTATCAAGTCATAACAGCCTAAGTGTCTTTTTCCCTAATATCCTTTGATTACAACAATAAATAACTTTTTTTTTAAGAAGCAAGTAAAAGAATACGTTTCCTTAGAATCTGTAAGAAAGTTTATCGAAAAAAACTGACTCCTGATCTGCGGTGCGGATTGGAAGCTTTAAACTGCTCTCCTGAAAAAATTGAAAAACAGACTAATAGCCTATTTCCACCGAGCGCTTAAATGCATTTAAGGGCTCTGTTAAGTTTGACAACTGTCAAGCGTTTCCACTGAAACTGAGTTAACTCCGACAGCTTGTTTTTGTTGACATTTTCATTTGGAAAAATCAAATTATGCATTTGTTTCTGGGCAGCCCCAGCTATACCCATCGCCGCCATTTCCTTGTATACGTATGTATGTGTGGTTTCTTGTAGCCTCACTAGCAAAACCACTACGCTTTCCCTCTCAACAGTCTAGGCATGTCTGCGTTTTCATATTTGTGAAAATTTATCAATTTATTTATTTTTTTATCAATTTATTTATCATTTGTCAGTGTCTATTTCATTTGTAAAAGTTGTAGGCTGTTTGATATCAGAGCTGTCTGAACTTTTAATGTCAAGAGGGTTCATGGAAAATTTACTTTTTTTATTTGCTATTTCAGCATTTATTATTTACAAATAATAGAAGTATTCACTTCGTTTATGACAGACGATTTGTATTTGTGCTGAAAATGCCGGTAAAAGTAGTTCTTTTAGGAAAAAATTAACCACACCGAACGCAATTCAAATCCCTTCTCTCGTTTGTGTTCGTACGGCTTTTGAAGCCCCTGAAAGCATACTACCAAAATTTGTACATTTGTGAATATTGCTCCCGCTTTTAACATACAATTTTCTGTTAGACATCTGTAAATGGCAAAACTGAGTTAACTCAGTTTTGAAAGTGAGTTCACGCACTTTGATACAAAAACAATTGTATGGGAATTTGAGCATTTAAATGCGATGTCAAACTGCAGTTAAGCGTAAACTGCAGTTAAGGCCTAGTGGAAATATGCTATTAGGCGGTTATGACTTGTGACCACAGAATTATCCGTTTACATGTGTATATATATTTTTTTAGTAATAAAATGAATATGTGTACATATTTTCTCCACGTAACTTAATCTATAAATTCCCCAAAATTTAAAGTATAAGAAAATTAGCTAATCAATAATATTGCAATATGAAATGATACCAATATGAATGACTTAATAAGGTCCGTTTCATAATTATAACGCCACTTGATTTTCCTGAATATCTCGAAAGCCAGCAGTGCTATCAAAAAAGCGTCTTCTGATGAAATTGCACTGGCTAATAGTGCAATTTGAAAACAATAAAAAAAAAATTCAAAAATCGTGGCTACTTCTTTATTAGAAAGAATTTTTTATATATTCAGTGTTTCATATTTATAACGCCACTTGTGTTAAGTAGGCAAAAAAGGTTTTAAGAAGAAGAAAATCACATGGTTAGTTTTGCAACTACTTTCCTTTATTTAACACAACATTGGATATTGTATCATTCATGTTATGAATCAATTTTTGCATTACATTTACATCGATGTTGTACCATTCTTTGAGAATGTTAGCTTTTTGATCAACATCGGTGTTTAATTGCTTGTTTCCTGTGTAGACGCGACGAACTAGAATTTCCCACAAATTTGCGAAGGGGTTGAGGTCTGGGAGTAGGCTGGCCAATCCGTAACTACCACATTATTGGCTGAAAACCAAGTCATGGTTTCGCGACTTGTATGTATGGCGGCATTGTCCTGTTGGAATACATAGTCATTGGATGTCTGTTGTTGTTGTTGTTGGCGCAGCACGCCAATGTAGTCACTGCTTTTCATTCGGCTCGATGCAAATTTCAGTTCGAGACATCCTTCGGATGAAATACTATCACTGTTCCACTACCGAAGTTCCATTTGGAAAAAAATTCAAATTCTTTCCGCAAGTCTCGCCAGGAACCATGATATCCGTCCGGCCCATCCAAATTCCATTCTTTTTCATCGAAAAAATTACCTAAAATAAGAAGAAGCATTAGTGGTAAGCATAAACCAATTTAAAACAATTTGAACTTACTTTTTCCAATCGAGACCCATGTTCTGGAGAGCAATAGTGAGTCTAGCGGTTTTATGACGGGCCAAAAGTCTGGACGCAGCCTTCAATACGATGTTTTTACTGCGTTTGATGGTGCGCCAGACTATTGTCCTAGACACACTGACGTCACAAGAGCTCTTTAGTTGACTCAGCGTTTGCGAAGAATTGCTTGCCTCGCGTATAATATGGGATTCGCTGCGTTTATTCAACAATTTTTTTCGCCCAGAACGTTTCTTGGAGCCGTAGGAGTCTTTGTCCTTCAAAAAATTTTGGACAACGCTGTAGCTCCTGTCAATCCTGCGCCCAATTTCACGAGTCCCTACGTTATCCTATTTAAACGCGAGAATTTGTCCTTTTTCGATATCGGTTAAACGTTTTCTCGTGGCATCATACGCAAAATTATTAATTCTTAACTAGCTAAATCAGTACGCAACCAAACTGCATGCTATGATTTGAAAAATTAAATTTTTCGCAAGTGGCGTTATAAATATGAAACACTGAATATATAAATAATTCTTTCTAATAAAGAAGTAGCCACGATTTTTGAATTTTTTTATTGTTATCAAATTGCACTATTAGCCAGTGCAATTTCATCAGAAGACGCTTTTTTGATATCACTGCTGGTTTTCGAGATATTCAGGAAAATCAAGTGGCGTTATAATTATGAAACGGACCTTATGAATGTGCCATTTTTTCTTTACTGATTTTGGACCGTCGTGGTTTTTTGAGTTTTGGATCGTCTGAGAAGCGACATTCCGATGTTACCGGTAATGATGCCGTCAATAATTTTTTGGTCCAAAGAAAGCGTTTCTTTAGCGAGCAGCATTTCTTTCATCATTTCTTTAATCGGATGTGGTTCCCGTAGAAAATTTTGTACTATAGGCGCACGTCGCGCTTCAACTTGTCTCAAGCCTAAAACGTGCATAACGTTCTGCTCCAATCCGAACGAGACACAGGGATCGGTTGCTATCTCTCTGATGTTTACACAACTGTCTGTAAGGATTTTTTCGGTGTTTTTCGGCAGTCAAACTGGTTAATGTACGTACGGAACAAGGAAAATCATCAACTACAGTACTGCCCGCTTCAAACTCTATCACTTGAACGCTTGCGTTTTCGACACTGTCGAGTCCTCGTAAGCTACCGTAAAAATTGTAATGGCTTCTGCACATGGTATTTGGTTAGAAACACATAATTCTCGACAAACTAACACATTCGCTGAACTAAATTCGACATCGCGAATTTTGTAGAACACAACAAACTTTAACTTGTTTACAAAGCCATCGTGCACAAGCTCCGGACAAATGCCGCTCAAACAGTTATTTGAGCACCAGATGACAGAAGTACCAAACCAGAAAAAAGAGATTGTGACAATACCTTAACCCTTTTAGTGCCGGAGGCCGATATATCAGCTCTTGCTGCACTAGTGAGAAGTGCCAGAGCCGATATATCGGCCCGCGCCTTGGAGCGCTTTACTATTCGCATTGTTGGAGAGCTCTATATCAGAATATATTTGTAATAGGTTATAAATGATCTAATTTCATCACAGGAGAACAACAAAAACTAGTCTTTTGTTTTAACTCTTTGTGGACGTTTATGTTATCGGAACTTTTCGGCAGCGTGTTATGTAAACAACTGTTTGTGAAGACTCTCGCCAAATAACGTTGCATTGCTGCAGGGAGACGTAGGATCAGTTAGTGTCTCCTCGATCATTGTTGTGAACAGTATATTTCGTCCCAGTTGCAGTTTGAAAACGTAATCTTTGTTATTGCCGTTTTTTTCTGCTTGTGTCAAACATTGTTGTTTTTGACAAACCAAAAATTAGCAATACAGGATTTTGAAAATTCTATTTATTCTCTTTTTCATCCTTAGTATACTGCTTTTTGAATTATGTAAATATTGTTTCTCGTTTGGTTTTTATGAGCATTTTCCCAAACCCTAATCAAACTGTGAAATGCGGCCGGTTATTCTCGCATAGGCACCTTTTTTTCGCGCGGCACTAAAATAGTTAAGAGCGTATTTTTTTTAATAGGAAATTCTTGGTATTTTTTATCAGAAGGAATGATCGAAAGAGTTAAGCAGAAATATAAGTAACTAGCTGACCCGGCGAACTTCGTCTTGCATGACATTTGTTGTTTTTTTTATAATGAAATACGCGAAATGGCGAATCTATGGCGATGCAAATTGAGGAAGAAAACCAACTAAAGAGAGCTACTGATTAACACAATCGAGGCCCACAAATCAGCAAATTTCTGCTTAGCAGTAAAAAAATGGAGTGCGCTTGAGCCAGATTTAAATTATATGGGCGATGCCATGCCTCTTTATTCAATAGGTACCCGCACAATGCTCTTTGTCGAAAGAGAAAATGGTAGGTCGTACTAAGTTTTTTTGCTGAACGACTTATAGTTCAGCGAAATATTTGGGTCACAACAAAGTGCCACGCCCCTTGTCCAACGCCCACCAAATCTTACCAGTCGAATGACTCTTCTATGGGATGACGGGGTACTACTTTCAGTGTTGTACGACTTAGAATTTCGAAGATATTCTGTATTAAATCTGCTTGTATGGGCAGTGCTACGCCCCTCTGTTCAATACACTCATCATTCTCTCTGTCGAAAGATATAAATAAATGGTAGGTTTGTACTACGTTTCATTGCTGTGCGACTTATAGTTCAGCGGAATATTTGGGTCACAAAAAATTTGCCACGCCCTTGTTCAACGCCCATCAAATCTTACCAGTAGAATGACACAACTATGGGACGACGCTATACTAAATTTCAATGTTGTGCACTTAACTTTCATTAGAAATGTGCAAAATTTATCTTTTGCAACTATTTTAGTTTTTACCGTTGTTGTTTTTTAAATTTCCCCTAAAGTATACCCTAAAACATTTATTTTTTACTTTCTAAAGTTAGATTAAATAAACCTAATAATTATTTCATATCTTAATAGCCTGTGTGAATTGGCATTTTCGGCATCAATTACCCCACTATGCGACACTTGCTTGCTCTTGACAGTGGCGGATTCAGGGGGTTTGGGGGTTGAAACCCCCTCCTACATATAAATTAAAAAGCATTTTATAAATATTGAAGAATTTTTGAAGCCCACTGAAATATTTCTCTGAATCCGCCTTACGCTCTCTGTTTTGCTCACACAAAGCACAACGGCTTTGATCGCTGCCAAGCAAAAGCAAAACTGTGTGCGCACGACTTCATTTTGGAGATATATTTCACTACTAATTTTTGTATTTGTCCCGTGTGCGCTACTGATTAATACAATCAACCACCAAAAGAATCAACACAACAGCACATAGAGATCACACGCATATTCATATCTCTGCCGACTGCAAGCAGAGAAAGTTACTTGCGTGGCTTCATCGTATCACAGAGAGAGTTGCTTGCGTGGCTTCATCGTTGCCTTCCGGATGTGGCGCTGCTGTAAAAACCACACTCACGTGGCTTTATTAAAGAAGCCACGGCAAATTTTTGAAACGCCACTGATTTGTATGAACGTGAAACATCTTATAGTTTAATTGTCTTTGGTTACATGCAGCCGCCGTGGCTCAGTTGGTAAGTGCGTTGGACCGCGAGTCGAAGGCAGGGACCCAGGTTCAAATACTGCCTGTAATAACACCTAAAAAAAATAACGAGAAAACTCGTTTTCTCTTTCGGTGGCTGTCCTCTCAGCCAGAAATGGCAAACCTCTGAGAGTAAAACTTTCTTATGAAAAAGCTCCCAACCTGCCATTCGGAACCGGCATAAAACTGTAGGTCCCTTCCACCCGCGTACAAATTCACACGCACAACACGGCTGGTTGCGGGAAGCTAGGCCTTAGTCTCGCGTAAGCGGGCTCTCGTGCCAGTCAAGTAATTATTTCATGGTCTTTGTTTAAATTAACCTCATGACGTTTATTTTGCAAATGCAACTTTAAGGGAAGGCTCCCCTGGATTTGGACCGAAAAATGGTTTTTTTTTTTTGCATAAAACGAAGGCTACATATATGTAGAATATGTGTGTAAAAGGATTTTTTGATACGACGCGTATTTTCATGGGAGAACACACCTGTCTCACGCGCGCTACGGGACGCTCCACTGCTCTAATTTGCTTCAAACGCGTTTATCTCGAAACCATTTTTTCCAATCTAACTGAAATCACCGGACTTGATCTAATGATCCGATTTTCTTCATCTAAAAACTGCTCGAATGTATTTGATTTTCTGTATGCCTTGAACCTACAATTTGCATAAATAGTTATTTATTTTTAATTTTTAAATGTGGTTGAAATTAAAAAAAGGTGCAAAAAATTTAACTTTTTTCTTCAAATATTCATTGTGCAAGAATTTTTCGTTTCAATTTTTTGAGTCTGGTTCAATTCACAGACAATTTTGTTATCTTTAAGTAATGACAATGCTTTTTGATTTCAGTCCACTACAAGAGGCTGCAGGATTACAGTTCTCGAGCGATGTTTGGCGCGCAGAGGCCTACGGAAATCGCCATTTTGTAGCCGCCATTTTGAATTTCATCAAGTTTTTTAACTTTTTAAACTCCTAAATAATAGACGAATATAGTCAAAACCGGAAGTTTGTACGCCTTTTCATTATCCCACAAAAAAATTACAAACTTTGCCTTATTTTTGCCCAAATCCAGGGGAGCCTTCCCTTAAACTCACATTTGGAATTGTATTTTGTTGGAAAACATAAAACACAACTTGTATTGCGTAAGAACTTAACACGTTCACGCCGGGGCCGGTTTTCATTGTTTTTGCTGTGAGGCGGCGCTGAAATTAATGCTGTGCCTCATCTGGCTTTCATTAAATGTTTTTAATGAAAATACGTTAAATTTTCATTATTTTAATTTTCAGCGTCTAATAGCACAATCGAATGCGTACCACCGGCGGTACGCGCCATCCGATTTGACAATCTAGTGCGGGACACCGGCGATATGCGTCGCCCGATGAGACAATCTAGTGCGGGCCACCGGTGGCCCGCGCCGCCCGATGACACAGTCTATCGCGGGCCACCGGTGGCCCGCGCCGGCGTGAACGTGTTAAACTAAAAATTAAGAAATATCCGTTATTTGTAAGTTATGTAAATTGAAAAATCAGTTTTCAATTGCGATTTTCTGTTTTTGATTTAGTAGTAGGTTAGTAATATTAAATACTTGGAATTTATTTTGTGTTCAGTTATATGTCGAACGGTGCCAAAAAAGTAAATAATTCACAAGTTTATATTTTCAAAATATTACAAAATGTTATAATATTTAGACATTTTTCAACGTTTTATCACAGGTGGTGGTCCGCCAATTGTAGCGACTACAGCTGCTGCTGCCGGTGTCATAAATGCTGCACCACCCAGTAATAATTATGGGTGCACCGGTTCTGGCTCGTCTGCTGAACGTTCTTCAATGTAAGAGTAACAAATGTGGCACTGATAAATTATATTAAATTATATATATCTTAATTGAATTTATTAATTACTCGTTCGACAGAAGCAGTAATTTTAAACGACAAAACACAATCGATTCTGCAACTATTAAGGAAAACACAGCGCGTTTGGCAGTACAGAATCATAGACCTACTTCAGCTACTCAAAAGCTTTTAACGACTGCAGATCAATGTGAGAATTTGTGTTTATGCTGGCATGAAATCGCGAAATATATTGTATTTTTATCTCTTTACAGCTATTAATAGTCCAGCGAAGCCGCGTTCTGCTTCAAAGTGCGATCCTTCGAACACTAATCGTAACGTTGTTCCAACTGGAATGATTCCCAGACGTTCAACTACACTTTATGAAAAGACTTCATCAACTGAAAAAACAAACGCACTTCCAACCGAAACAAAGTAAGTCGTCCGTCACATATTTGCTATTAGCTATAACGCTCTTTACTTGGATCTCTCTTTAGTTATAATGTTTGCGATATATTATGAAGCTTAAAGCAGTTGAGATATTACATAAAATATATATGTATTATGTATACCCAGTGGCGCATGCTAGATGTGTTTCGTACACGATTTTGGAGCCCAATACTATTTAAACCATATGTGCCACCCAAAATGTTTCTAACAAATAGATTTTGGAAGGTTTGAACACCAAGCCCTCCCCCAAACCCTCCTTCTGTGCGACTTTGTATATACCATTATACGACATTATTAAAATATGGTACAATTTTAATTATAACTTAACATTTATTTGTTGACTGCAACAGTTGAAGTCGGGCGTTAGTGCATTTTGACAGACATTTGTGGTTGGGTGGTTTAATCTGAGGTACATAAACATCAAACTAGTGAATACGAAAATATTTGAAATAATTCGCCAAATCCCACAATAATAATTGTAAGCAAAAGTATGTGTTAAATTTACTGACTCATTAGTTGTCTTTTGACTTAACAGTACCGGGTTTGGTTTCATACCTACGTATACCGTGAGCGGTCAAATGACGGTATTCAGAGTTTTTAACGAAATCTGTTGAATCTGAACAAATGTTTCATTGTAAGTCATAAAACAATGTAATATACATATTTTTATGTAATGATTTATGTTCTTGAAGGTATAAAAGTATAGTTTTGACAAATATTTCCCAAGTGAAGCTATCACTCATTACCATAGTAAATTTCGTCTCGCCGATAATATCATGCTTTCACAACACGTAAAATAATGTATTTTTGTTTTTACATTTAAATTCATAAATATATAAAAGTCGGTTGTAAATTTTATATAAAACAGAAGGCAAGACATAGGTTCCTGTAAAATTTGTACCATCTTTGATTTTTTTGAAAAATGTTTTATTCTATTTCAATGGCTACGTAGTTAACCGTCATTTGACCGCTCGTGGCACTAGGAGGTAAAATCGATGATATAAAGAAAACAGATCGACGCAGTGATTGCAAAATTTTAGAATATTAAGCTTGATGCAAAATATTAAAAGTCATGGAGAATCAGATTCATAACTTAAATCGGTTTCGAGCAACGGTTAATCAAAAAGTGAAAACCGTCAGATGACCGCCCCCGATAGTTCTAGTGTTAATGTTTCAATCTACTACTGCATTATATAACCAATTTAAATTTGGTTGTCTAGCTTTCTGAAAACTAAAAGAAGTATATACGTTTCGCGATATGTTTTTACTTACGAGACATTTTTACCGTTTTGGCATATTCGGCCTTATGCTGAATATACTTCAACTTTCGTATGTTTTTCATCGTCGTATCGTCAGCTAACAGCGAAGAGCTATGCTCGTCATCGTTATCGCCTTCGCTTTGCTTCGACCGCCAAATATTTCCATGGTCGAACATTTTGCTGACGAAACTGAAATTTGAATGTTTTCCGTTTCCCAATGACTTCCCTTTGTCATGGAGGGGCGTAGTTTTTTTGGTGGTAACATAACACTGGGCGAACAAGGTTGGCTGTGGTATTTTCTGTAGTCAGCTGGGGCTTCGCTTTTCCTTGCTCCTTCCTGATCATTGCAGTGTCTTCCAGGCAGAAATAATGGCCATTTACCAGTCTTATATATGGCTTATCCACAAGGACGCGTACAAAGCGGATGTTCACATGTATTCTGACAGTCAGATAGCCACCAAGTAGCTCGCGCTGGCGACCATCTCATCTAGACTGGTCTTGGGCTGCCGAAATTCCTAGCTAGAAGCTCTAACGTCTTATTATTCTGGATGCCGGGATACAGGGGTATCGTAGGCAACAGCGAGGCGGTTATGCTGCTCATTACGCTGCAATATCTTCTGACTAACCTTGCTAGCCTACAACCACAGACCAACCATCTGCTCAATCTCAGACGTTACTCAATAAGCAGATTAAAACAATCATAGAAAATACAAAATAAGCAAACTGCTTCTATATCCAATGTTCCAATTAAAATGGCATGTTTACAAACTTCGCCGGGTTAAAACGAAACTGATACGTAATAGAAAGGAGATAAATGCAACAGGGGACGGCACTTACATACAAATTACTTTACTGGAATAAGCAGTGGCAAAGTTAATAGGAAACCCTTTATTTAATAGGAAACCTTTTACAGCCTTCACTGCACAAAGTGGTGTTCAAATAAACACAAAAATCATTTGAAGTGACAGAATTTTCTTCATGAAGTACCCAAAACAAAAAATTTCTGGGTCTTTTACGGTTCGCGAGTCGCTGCAATGTGGCGAGTCGACAGAGTTGGCGAATCGCCTGTCTATAGGTATTATGCAAGGCGAATTCATACCAGGTGCCCTCGTTAAACGAGGCGAATTGATTTTTTTCTGGTGGAAAAGGTCTAGATTGTCAAAATGCCTGTGTAAAACTTTGACAGCTTAAAAATGAAAACAACAAACTTTGTTCTGATTGGCTGATTTTGACAATCGAAACCCAGAAAACAAAAACAAAATACATGAAAATTTTTTTGTCGCCTTGGTATTATGGTTGGTGAACGTTCTCATTCGCCGTATGAAATAAATTGTCGCAGAGAGAGCTGTCATTTCATACTTCAAATTTCAAAATAAAAATATTTTGTTTGCTTTTTTCATATGAATGTATGGCGCACGTTTGCCCTCAACACTCGTTGATCGACGAAGCACGAAACGCCAATGAACTTTAAGCATGATTTAAGCGTTTGCAAATTGTTCCATGCGGTTTCGTGTGTACTTAAACGACTTAACAAACTAAATAGCATTGTAAATGAACAGCGTTCCTAACTGTAAATCCAACTAATAGGTTATGTAAAAAGTTTTGCCACCAACGCCAACGAACCATACATGTACATATGTATGTATGTAGATTTATTTTTTAGAGATGATAGTGCCCTAAAATCTTTTAAGGATGCGGCGGTGCATCAGGAACAGTTCCAATCCACTTGAACTGCCGAACCAGATGTGAGCTTCACCTATTGGTTATGAAAGAATTTGATGGGTGATAAGCATCCAAATTTATTTACATATTTATTTAAAGATTCATCTCAAATGTTAGCTTTGCAGAAAAGTTTTAACACAAATCAAGCAGCATTGAAATTGTCCTGCGCTTAACGATTTTTTGCTGATGGCAGTTAGCAAAAATGTGTTGGTAATGACTGAGCTGGGCTTTGCAAAGACAACGGTATCGATTGTGCTAAAGAAAATCTTAAGATAATCTTCAATTTGCCTTGAAAAGATTAAGGTCAGGATCAGAGAAGCTGAGAATCAAAGTGCAAGAAATTTATTTTGCACTGAATGCGGATGCCTGGTGTTCTTGGATGCGTTGATGGAACGCATATTGGTATTGTTCCTCCGAATCACTTGAAGCACAATGTTTGAACTAAACGGGTCTTCAGTAGCAGTAAGGGCACCTCTTCTGTAATTTACATTACTTCAATGGTGAAGAACTGCGACCACAATTTGGTGATAAGATGACATATCTCATGAAACCATTCCGTAATGCAGAGAGTCAGTCTATAACAAAAACATGCCTAGGGTAGATATATTGTAGAAAGAAAAATCGGTATGCTAAAGTGCCGTTTCTGATATCTTTTAAGCGGGAGAAAGTTACACTATTTCCCACAAAAGGCAACACAAATAATCAACACATGTTGTGCTTTGCATAATATTTGCATGCACTTCTGAATGGATAATCCCGATGAAGTTAAAAGATAGGTAGACCCACTGATCAGTGATAAAATATTGGAAATTCATGCGAATTCATACGAAGTTCATTCACATGAGCTCAATTTCTACTTGTTTCGAATTTTGTCGAATGAAATGTTGATTCGACCGAATTTGACGTTTGTGGCGAACGAAACTCAAGCGATTCGCTTACGATAATATTCATTTTTTTCTCATTCGATTGATTTTGACAGTTCAGGCAAATCGAATTCGGCGACTCGCAAAGCATAATACGAAATGCATCGACTCGCTTAAATTTTCAGGCGACTCGCGAACGGTAATAGGGCTGTATCACTCATCGAGTTTCCCTGTTTATGGAATAAATAGAATCAAATTGTCGAACGAATTTTACGCAACGAAAAAAGACGTCGCTACGTCAGTTGTCGTCAAACGCACAGTGAAACGGAATGGGTGCGAAACTGTTTACAAAAACTATTCCTGCCAACACACAGTGATTCGACTCCATACAACCGCGGGACAAAATTAGAAGGAGTACTAGTTAAACATCTGCTGAATTGAAATCTCCATTTAGTGTTTCTTAAACTGTTATAGTTTAGCAATGCCTGAGACTTAAATTTGCAATTTTCGTCGTTTTTGTTGAGCTATAGCAACGAGTGTGTTGGCTAGATTTTTCAGATTTTACATTTAATCGGTAACGTCAACATTGATTATTCCGAAGAGTAACAGAAATTGTCTTAGGACCCTCTGGTTTTGCAATAAAAACGATAATAATAGATGTATGTTTTGAATTTTTGCAGATTTTATCATTTTTCGTTCTGATTGCATACTTTTAGGCATACATTAAATAAATGTTGTCGAAAAATACGTGTTTAGACCACTTTTCAAATTGAATTATTTTCTGAGATCGGAAGATATCGGAGGATGTAATTACATTATAGGACAAAGAAAGAATGCTTCTTAAAATAAAAAAAAATCCAGGAACGTACTTTCACATACTTTTTAGATATTTTCCTCTAAGTTTTGCCAATTTTCAGATTTTTAATTGAGAATAATATTTTAAATTCAAAGTGAAGTAGAACTCGCAGCTTTGCAAATTTTGAGATAACATTAAAAACGAAAATGGCCACATCATTTCTTATTCTATGATATATTGAAAGTTTAAGCAACTTCTTGATAACCATGTATTTTTTAAATTTTTTGTACTCAATAGACTAAAACACAGAAAATATGTGTTTACATTTTTTTGAGAAAACAGTTTCAACTTTGAGCCGGTTTTGCAGAGACACTAATTAATTTTTTGCACAGACGTTTTGGGGTTTTCTTAGTTGGAGTTTTATTTTTAAAATGACATCTTACTTACTTAACTGGCCATAACAACTTGTTATCGGGTTACTGCCTGCCGCAAAACTTCTCTCCAGGCGCCTCTGCTTTGCGCGCGCCTTCTCCAGTTGGTAACACCAAGAGATGACAGGGCCTCTTCCACTTGGTCCTTCCACCGGAGACACGGCCTCCCTCTTCGCCGTCGACCTCCAAACATCGCATCGAACACCTTTTTCGCCGGAGCTTCGTCGTCCAGACATGACCGAGCCAGCGTAGCCGCTGGATGTTTATTCGCTGCGCTACGTCCATGTCCTTATACAGCTCATACAGCTCGTTATTGGTTCGTATGCGATAGTCGTCACCAACACGAACAGGGCCGAAGATTTTGCGAGGTACCTTCCTCTCGAACACTCCAAGGGCCGCTATGTCGTTTCGTGTTATTGTCCATGCTTCAGCGCCATAGAGGAGCACGGGCAAGATGAGCGTCCTACAGTGTGCAAGTTTTGTCGGTCGAGAGAGGTCACTACTTCTCAATTGCCTCAATTCAAATGACATCAAAATCGTTAAATTCTGAGACCATAAATTTTTTGGATTTTGTCTATGGAACGAATCACTCAATCCTTCACATTTTCTTCTTCCTAACTTCCTCAATTAACAGCTCCGTCTTGTCCATTTTATACAACATACGAAAGGGAAAGACGAAATTGATTATGTGGGACAAGTTTTTTTTTTAATTTGAAGCACCTCCAATTTTACAACCTCCAAGTAGCACAAATTTGAACATTTTTACTGAATTTTTTGCTTGTGTTTAGATCGCTAAACAGTGCGCGCCACGCAGCTCTTAGAGTTTAATACTGTCAATATTATTGTATTGTGTTTGTCCATTAATGTGCTTATACGTACGAATGGCAACCCTGACCATCCCGAAAAAAGCTTGCGCGGTCGGCGGGCACTCGACCAACGAACTCCGGCAAATTACATACATATAAATTACACATTTTACATAAACATTAAACATTTAATAAAACATTAAACATTTAATAAAACATTAAACATTTAATAAAACATTACCAAGAACTTCCGACACAAGACATCGTTTTTTGTATTCAACGCGTTTGCGCAATTTTCGCTCGCCTGAGCACCTCTGACAGCTGCACAGCTGATTTGTTCGTTCGACGTTGCGATAAAATTAGAATTTGTTCTATCGCCGGACGCCCGGTGGTGGGACGAATATCGCAGTCGTCGTCGTTGTGGGTAATCACATGCACTGCTGTGTGTTTAAATTTTGACAGCGTACGTTCATTGCGTAAAATTCGTCCGACGATTTCATTCTGTTTATACCATTATTCAATTCACAACGTTTCGTCTATGTTGCTTGTATAGCACAAGAATGATAAAATAAAGATTACGACATCCGGCTGATGACGTCACTGGTGAAAATTTATAAGGTGACCATTTCAGAGTGTTATATTTTATTTTTATTATTCGTATGTACATATATTCCTTTTTAAGACTGAAAACACGTTTATGCACACATTTTTTTACAGTTTAATCAAGTTCTGCCAATGCTGCAATGACATGTACAGAATTTTGCTAAAACAAAATCTTGTTTCTCCTTGTATTTTTCCTCATCTTGAAAAGAAAAAAAAATTAAAATTTGAATCCTATGTCAATCCTATGGCACCTTAAATTAACGCGACAATTTGACCAAAACGGTCAAATTGTCGCGGATCTTTGGAATAATACAAAATACAAAAGTTAACATTTTCGTGAAAACAGTTTGCAACAATTGTAATGAGTTTTTGATAAAAAACAAAACGTAAACAATGAAGTGTGCAGTGGGCCAATGTCGGCAAAATAATACAAAATTTAAATATTCGTGGTTGCTCTGCCGTATGTTGCGTTGTTAATATTTATTACGATTTTTTTTAATTTTGGGATTTGTCCTCCTCATCAAGAATTTGATGAGGAGGACTTATTTCCTTCAGATTAAAATGGGAATCATATACAGAACCTGATCGTTTTTAATTTTAAAAATAATATTGATGAAACAATTATATGTATTGATATAAAATATTGGAAAATAGTATTTTGAATAAAATATATATAATTATATTAAATAGCAAGAGTGTTATATTGGTAACACAGAGAGGCCAAATCTGCCTAACGTCTATCTAAATCGCTCTAGGCAATTTATTAATTATATATATATATATAAGGGAGAGGGCTGGGTTGTGAACCAGGCTGGGTTGTGATCCATTACCGTTTTTTCTTTCCCAAATTGACATATCGCCAATCTTTCAACTGTCAAGTTTGTCTTATGATATGACTCTGCTTTTGTGGTTACACCGAAGTAGAAACACGTATTGCTTGTGGCAAAATGTGTGTGTTTGAAAATCGCCTTCGAAAACTTGTTTGCTTTTTTTAAGTGCTATCCAAGTGACTGAGCTTATTGCAAAAAGGTCAGTGTAATACATGTTTATTTAGTGTTTTGATTCTATTTTACGATACAATATTTGTTTTTTTCGAATAATGATAGGAAGTGCCGTTTATTTTAAAGTTTCCAAAATGGCATCGTGGTTGGGCTGTGAACCACTGAGGTGGCTGGGTTATGAACCACCTGTTTTTCGTACTACATTTGTTTTAACACTGTCAAATACGGATATATTAAAATAAAGTAATTTTATGTAATTCCCTCGATTTCAGTGAGTTCACTTGAAGTGGGCCAATGCGAGAACGCGTTCGTATTTCACATGCAAACATTGCGACACCGATTAGGATGAAAATTAAAAAAAATGGAGCACTTTCATTCATTGCAATTTTTTGGCCAAAGTGTCGTCAATATAACTTTTTTTCAGCTCTTGAGGCCTCGTGATTAAATAAATTTTCAACTTACTTAAAAATTATAGGTGTTTTCCTTCGTATTTTCCGACTTTAATAGGGATTTTCCAGATGGTTCACAACCCAGCCACTTTTTTGGAAAAGTGAAAAATCACGTCCTTAGAAAATTGGACGTAGATAGTTAAATATCAATCAAAAGTTGCGTGTTATATTTACCTTTCCAACGGTATCTTCGATTTTTCGATATCTTTATTCTGAGCAAAGTTAGAGCCGAAAAACAAAACCCGGTTCACAACCCAGCCCTCTCCCTTATATATTATATTAAATACAATGAAACGAAATAAATGACTTCATATGCACTTCATATAATCTTTTTTTGGAAATATTAATTTTGTAAAAGGTCGTACTCTTCCCACTGTTCCTTGACAGTTTGAAACAATTCGTACTACGTCACTGGTGAAAAGTTCAATTTTCCTGTCATTGATGTCGTAACCTTGTTTTCTATCAACCTTGGTACAGCATACCGAAGTATTGACGAAACGATAGATTTGACGATACACATAGAATATCGTCAACGATGACTGAGACGATATTCAGCATAAGACCAATAATTTAACCCGCTTTTAAACAGAGTTGCTTGCCATATGTACTTCTAACAGAATTTGAAAAGTTATATATTATTAGTTGTAATGGACATATGTTAAATGTGATTTAAAATAGAAAACTGAAAAAAACGATTTACATTTTCATTTGCCCACAACTCCTTTGTACACAATAGGTACATTCTTTAAAACTTCGTGTAAAAAAGAGTTGGGTGTGTTATTTTAAATCATAGCGCATACGTATGTACATAATATGAACAGAGTGACATATGTGTTAGTCGAAACAACCTATGTTAAACCTGTAACTTTAATTTCGTGTAAAAAGAGTGTAAAAGAGAAACGTTTGAAAGACCGTGCACCGGAGTCACAACACCTGCTTATTTACAATGCTTCCAAAATATAAATTTTGACTATTAAATCGCATATTCAATTTAGTTGCGAAACGCTTCCTCTATTAATAAGATCTGAAATGCTTGCCTAACGGCAGCTGCAAAGTTAATTATGCCGGGCGATATTCTGTTGTTCGTAATGCCAATCACTCTTCTGGCAACAGCCGCAATGTTATTTTCTGTCACAAAATGAATGTCCGGTTCCACTTCTTGGATAGTAAGGGAGAGGGCTGGGGTGTGAACCGGGTTTTGTTTTTTGGCTCTAACTTTTCACAGAATAAAGATATCGAAAAATCGAAGATACCGTTGGAAAGGTAAATATAAAGCGCAAATTTATTATTAAGACAGATTACCGATTTGATTAACATTTAACTCTCTACGTCCAATTTTCTAAGGGTGTGATTTTTCGCTTTTCCAAAAAAGTGGCTGGGTTGTGAACCATCTGGCAAATCGCAATTAAAGTCGAAAGATACGAAGAAAACACCCATAGTTTTGAAATAAGTTGAAAATTGATTTAATCAGGAAGACTCAAGACGTGAAAAAAGGTTATAATGACGCCACTTAGGTCAAAAAATCGCAATGAATGCAAGTGCTCAATATTTGTTTTTTTTTTCATCCTAATCGGTGTTGCAATGTTTGCATGTGAAATACGAACGCGTTCTTTCATTGGCCCACTTCAAGTGAACTCACCGAAATCGAGTGACATTACATAAAATTACTTTATTTTAATAAATCCGGCGATATTTGACCGTCCTAGTGCAAATGTAGTTCGAAAACCAGGTGGTTCATAACCTAGCCCCCACAGTGGTTCACAGCCCAACCACGATGCCATTTTATAAACTTTTGAAATAACGACACTTCCAATCATATTTCAACATAAACAATTATTGGATCGTAAAATAGAATCAATACCCTAAATAAATATGTGTTACACTTACATTTTTGCAATAACTTCAGTCACTTGGATAGCACTTTAAAAAAAGCAAAAAGTTTTCGCAGTCGATTTTCAAACACGATGTCTTTCAAACTCGATTGCTGCCACAAGCAATACGTGTTTGTACTTCGGTGTAACCACAAAAGCAGAGTCATATCATAAGACAAACTTGACAGTTGAAAGATTGGCGATATGTCAATTAAGGAAAGAAAAAACAGTAATGGTTCACAACCCAGCCTGGTTCACAACCCAGCCCTCTCCCTTATATATCTAAGAATTAGATATGACCTTTTGGACCTCATGATCAAAACAAAAAAAAAAAAAAACCCAAAATTTAAATTTTTAATAAATTTCTTTACTATCCTCCCCAAGATACTCTCCACCTGCTTAAATACATTTATGCCAACGTTTGATCCAATTTTCCATAAATTTTTTATGGGCCACCAAAGGTATATTCTTCAGCTCACGCAGCAAACTCTCTTTTATGGTCTCTATAGTCTCGAAACGCGTTCCCCGCAATGGCAATGTGAGTTTGGGATATAGAAAAAAGTCGCACGGTGCTTTGGCCACATCAACACAACGCTGTTTTTGAATGAAATTCAGCTTTTTTGGCACCAGCCGAGAACGACGCGTTTCATGCCCAAAATATCAGTTAAAATGAGATGCTTAACACAGCAATCTCTAATCGATACACAACGATTTTCCAACACAAGTGGTTTCGCCGATTCGATTTTTTCTTCGGTAACAAGCGTTGATGACCATCGTGCTTTAGGCTCTCTCGGCCGCCTTTGAACCTTTTATACCATTCGTGTTTTCGACATACACGCTTCAGCATACGCCTTTTGTAACATCTTCAACGAATCGGCACACGAAATTTCATTTTTAACACAAAATTTTTGGCACACGCGTAGTTCTAATTTTTCATCCATTATAAGAATCGCCACGCAACAATCTTTCGACTTCTTCTTATAAACGCCAGTCGAATACTAATCTTATGATATGCGTCAAAGTTTGACATAACACCAATAAAAGTATTGCCAACGTTGAGAAAATAAAAATTTACCAATTGGATAAGCGCGGCAATTCAAATTTCCCGTTCATCCCGTTCTCTTTGATCATAAGGTATATACGTATATTGTTTGTTATTTGTCTGTTGATACTTTTGAAGTTTGTGAAATTAAGAATATCGAATACTTTTGACGGTAATTTAATTTTTATGTTTGAGTGTTGGTCAACGTATTATATACAGAATCAAAACTCTCTACACCTTTGCATTTTTTGGATATGAATAGCATAATAGAGTTTATTAGGTAGGGTGCATAGCTGATTTAATTATTATTTATGGGTTTATATATGTAGGAAGCTTGTTGTTGGTTGCTTTTTTGTTTTTGTTTTGTTTGGTTATAACTATTTTTCACTATTCTGCTATATGTTGATTTTATGCTTGTTTTGAAACAACATTTTTGAATGCATTTTTCTGACTGCAACATTAGTGGATCTACCATCGCAGCCGGAAAAGGCCATGTCAAAAGCGCCTCAGTCTCAAGCCCAGGTTCAGCTGCTGAGGGAGGCGTCGCCGTTTCTAATGACACACTCGGATCGAGGTACAAAATATGATATATTTAGAGTTATCCATGTTGCATTTTCAAATTAAATTAAAAGCTTTCCGACGGCATGGTAAATTTGCTAAGATTTTGGGGCATACTCGTATAACTAGCTTTTGTTTGGTTTTTTTTCTCTTAGAAACATCACATTCGGTCCTAATATTGTATTACTAAAGAAAATAAATCAAATGAAAGACCCATGTCGTAAAGAAAAACATTTTTTTTGTTGGGTTCTGACATTGGAACTCGCATTCACTGCTACCATACGTTATATATGTGCTTTACGTGTGAGAGCATAGTTTTATCAGTGTTGCGCGCTTTGATTGCGCACACTTCTGCAATATTGCGCATGCTCACTGCAGAGCGTTGCGACGGTGTTGATTTCAAGGTGGGTATAAGATCGCATACTAGGAAATATAAACTTGATGCTGAATTCTTGATAGAGTTAGAACTGTAGAAGGAGGTGAAATATCTAGGAGTCATACAAGATCAGAAACTACTCTGGAAAGGGCATATGGAGAAACGATAAGGAAAGCCATCAGGGTCTTGATGAGGCCCATAGTAGGTAAAAGTTGGGGATGCACTCCGACTATTCCCAAATGGATTTACAGGGCGATCGTCAGACCCATGATAACGTATGGGTCAGCTGTCTGGGTAAACAGGACCAGCCAATCGAACACTCAGTGCTCAGTAAGCTACAAAGACTGGCATGCGTATGCATAACAGGGGCTATGAGAACGTGTCCAACAGAATCTATGGAGGGTCTTCTTGAACTTACACCTCTTCACTTACATATACCAACCCAGGCGAAGAGGGCTCTCCTTCGGATGATTGATATAAATACCGAGGGACACAATCTCAATTTAGAACTGAACTTAGTAACATAAGGAACTAGGTACGTACATCGGAAACATATCTGATAGACCAGCACATGTTATCCTGGTGCACAGATGGCTCCTTGAAAGGAGGAGGGAACCTGGTTAGGCGTGTACGGGCCGAGGATAAGATACTCGGAACCTACGGAAAAACACACCACTATCTTCAAGGCGGAAATATTCGCCATTGAAAGTATCCCGTATCCAGTATACCGAGATTGCAATACCGAGGGGCACAACCTCGACGAAGTTCAGTTTTATCGAAAGATTCAAAATAGAACTTAGCAATAAGAAGACCTGGGTAGTGCAAGAAATCATGGTTCACGGATGGCTCCTAAACGGAGAAAGATACTGGGATTGCTGTTTACGGGCCGAGGATGAGATACTCGGAACCTACGGGCAATCACAGTACTATTTTCCAAGCGAAAACATACGCCATTGAAAGGTTTGATCATTTCAATTTGGCGAGGAGATCCCGGAACCGAAAGATTGCTATCCTCTCCGACAGCCAAGCGGCAATCAAGGCTCTAAGATCCTACCAGGTGTCCTCGAAACTGGTTCTGGAGTGCCTTGAGAAGTTCAACGAACTTGGCCGTTACAACCAGGTCTCGGTACATGGGGTTCCGAGCCGCGCTGGCATTGAAGGAAACGAACGGGCCGACGAACTGGCGAGGAGGCGAGCTTCCACAACCTTTGTCGGCCCTGAACCTTTTTGTGATAACCAGAAGAAATCAATACTGGGAAAATTAACCAGGCTTAGAGCATTCCAAGATGGTAATCGGGTCCTACAATAGGAAAAGATTCGAGAAATGTATGGCCCTATCAAAGAATAATCTAAGGATTCTCACAGGAATGCTAACGGTATTGTAGATTGAATTATCATCTAGCTAAACTAGGAATCCGTGAAAACAGGTAGTGCAGGTTCTGCTTGCAGGAAAACGAGACTGCAATACATATACTAGAATGCCCTGTACTCATGCATAAAAGAAAGCAACATCTATACTATATTTTATACCAGATACAGGCTGGGTTTCCGGAGGTCTAGGAATTATACTAAAATTCCTGTTGGATCCTGGACTCACTGACAGTCTTTGAAGTCCAAGAAGGGGGCACATTAGATCTGCAGGTCGCAGTGCATTATCCTCATCAATAATAATAGTCCGATCGCATGCAGGTATATATTTAAAACAATGAAGTCAAAGACAAATGATTAAGCGATCGCTTTGCCAAAACAACCAACCAATGTGCACGCGTAAAGCCAAGTTGGATTGTTGCGCAAAACAACAACATTGCGTGTTGTTGTCAAGTTTAAGCCTCGATAGCCTAGCGTGAGTGCACTAGACTGTCATCCCAGAGGTCGTGGGTTCTACGACCACCGCGTGCACGGTCCCCGCACTTTTCCAACCAATTTTTCCAATTTTTCTGTTCTCTAAATTTTCCTAACAACCCTACAACATACCCACGTTCAATGATTCCCAACCCAAGTTTCTCCTACCCCACTCACTCCCATCAATAGTACGCGCGATTATGCGCTGTGCGGATGTTAAAAGAAAAACATATTTACAGCTACACGGTGCATTAGTGACGTGTGCAAGGGGAAGCGGACAATTGCAAAAAACAGCGCACCAAATCAATCTAGCGAGGTTCCCAACCATTCTGCTGTAACCTCCTCACACAACAAATGGGGCTACGAAAGGTAGCTCGAAAATAACGGAGGCGGCGCACAGTGTTTCGACTCCATACAAAATTGGGGCAAAAGTAGAAGGATTGGTGTAAATTCGCTGAAAATTTGTCTGTTTTCCAAAAAAAAATATATAATATATCCAGCGTACGAGAATACCAAGAGTTAGGAAGCTGGTATTTGCGAATAAAAGTATCTATAAATATTGCAGTTTCTTGCTATATTTGTCAATTGCATCTTGGATCTACTTTAGTCACATGTCCAGCCCGTAAAATCGCAGTGGCAAATTAATACTGGACATTTACTTGACTGATACGACGAAGTCTAGACTAAGCATTGCAAGGGAAAGCAAAGCGAGCTTAGCGACGGGTTTTAATGTTATAAACAACTAAAACGCGAGAAATTCCAGCTACAGAACCAAAGAATCAGGCAGGAAAAAGGTCAAAGTAACCCGGAAGTGCTGAAAAGGGTGGTTAGCACATATCGGAATAACCCCACGAGGTCGACTCAAGATATTGCAGTTGCAGCAGGCACATTGCATTCAACTGAGATGCGATATAAGTGAAGTCAAGGATTAAGGACCTACAAACAGCAGAAAGTGCCTGACCGGAAGCAAAAGAAAAATAGCGAAGACGCGGGCTCGAAAATCACGATTACGTTACCAAGTTCGACTGCGTGACTCTCGATGATGAAACGTACTGTAAGGGGGACTTCAAGCATTTGCCTGGGAATGCCTATTTTTCACAACAAAAAATAAGGATGGAACACCCAGAAAATACTCCAAAGTGAAATACACCAAATTTCCAAAACGCTTCATGGTTTGGTGAGCTATTTGCACCTTCGGTCTCCGGAGCAAGGCGTTCATTACGACAGGAACAATTAAGTCTAGAATTTATGAAGAAGAATGCCTGCAAAAACGACTTCTACCATTTATTGAACAGCACAAAGGAACAGTTTTGTTTTGGGCAGATCTAGCGACAAGGCACTACTCCAGGTCAACTATGGAATGGTATGAAGAAAATTGTGCCACGGTGGTCCTAAAAGAAGTAAATCCTCCCAACCCTAAGAAAAACAAAAAAGTTTGCAAAAATGATATACTGTTCTGAAATCGATGGAAGCAAGCTTATGCAAGTCACCGAACGTACTGTCCAGTCTCTAACTAAAAATGTTAAGAAAATTATAAAAAAATTTTGGAAACACTTATTATATTTCATGAAATTTATTTGTAAAGTAAAGTTTAAGAAATGTATAATAAACTGCAGTTTATTTTAGTAAAATCAGACTATTACTGTTTTTAATGTGTCCTTAAAAATTCTAAATTGTTTCTAGTTCACTCCTTAGTTTTGAAAAAATTCTAATATACATAACCAAAGACAATTAAACTAAAAGATGTTTCACGTTCATACAAATCAGTGGCGCTTCAAAAATTTGCCGTGGCTTTTTCAATAAAGTCACGTGAGAGTGGTTTTTACAGTAGAGCCACATCCGGAGAGCAAAGATGAAGCCACGCAAGCAACTCTCTCTGCTTGTAGTCGGCAGAGATATGAAAATGCGGGTGATCTCTATGTGCTTTTGTGTGGATTTGGTTGGTGGTTGCTTGTTTCAATGAGTAGCGCACACGGGGCGGGAATATTTGGGGATTAAAACCCCTCAAATACAATAATTAGTAGTGAAATATCCTTCCAAAATGAAGTCCTGCCTGCGCCACTGATTTCAATGAGTGTCAAGTGAGCGCACACAGTTTTGCTTTTGCTTGGCAGCGATCGATGCCTTTGAGCTTTGAGTGAGCAAAACAGACAGCTTTAATAACTCGAGCTCGCCCTATGCCATTCGGTTGCATGAACGTAAGACATCTTATTGTTTAATTGTCTTAGCTTTGGCTATCTACACTGACGACTGCTCAAAAATTGAGATTTGAACTGTGGCTGGTCTCTACTGGAAGGATCTCCAGCCTAGACCGTCCTACTATCCGCCAGACACGTGTAGCAGAGCTCGTTGTCATTAAGAGATACCAAAGCCATGAACATCACTATTTTGGATGAAAGTCAGGTCGCTTAAACTGGAGACTTTAAAGTATGTAATATCGTGCTTCATTGATGGGTGTCTGGACATAGCAATTTCAAAGGGAACGAAATAGCGGATGCGATGGTACAGCAGCGCATGGAAATGGATATCATCGAGGTGGATACCTGTATTCAAACTACTTTTTCAGCTAACTTAGACGAGTTAATGAGTATCATCCGAGTTAATGAGTACCATACGAGTTAATGAGAACCATAGTTATTGCGAAGTCTCGCGGTCATTATGGTCAAGGTTAGATAATAAATAGATGAAAGTCCTGTTGGGGTTGAACAAATCTGCAATATAAGTACTGTCACGTGGCACAAGACCTTTTAATGCGACCCTGACGGACGAGCGACAGAAAGGGGTAAACGGACAGTTGTGGGAAGAGGGAAAGTCAGTTGGCGTCCGGCGACCATTCGTGACAGTTGTGTGTTTTAAGCCTGTTGTATACACATACGGATTGATTGAATACCTGTTTAAAATAAAGCTGGTTCATCCAGGACCTATTCGCTAACTTACAACAATACTGGGTTTATACTTGAATTGCTTTTGGAGTTGGCATTCGGCGGCCATTCGCGACAGGTCAGAAGTGGAGGAAGTTGCGCGAAGCGGGATTGCCGACGTCGGGCAATAAATCAAAATTGATCGAACGGTGGTGCGAACACAATTATAGTGAGCGGTTCGCGAGCGCTGTAAACGAAAGCGTCGAACGACGGTTGTGCCAGCTGGAGAACGCTCTACAATCAGTGCGGATTGAGTGCAACGGAGGCGGCACCGTGCCGCTGAGTGCGTCCTCGCCAACGCCGGGATATAACTCCAATCAGGAGAGCCGTGGCATGGCAGGGCAGGTGGTCCATGAAAACATGGTAGTGCAAAGTGAGCAGCAGGCTGCGCTGAACGGCGTAAGCAGAGCTTCGGTCTCTGCGCGAGCAGCGATGTCCATTCCGCGTCATGTACAATTCGCGGGAATTGCCCCTGACAAGCGCAATTTTCTAAATACGGTAAACGCGGAACGAAACGGAAATTGGAATGTTGGTTTTGCCATGACACCTTCGACGATTGAGAGGGGCAATACGGTGCCAACGTATTCGTGTCAGAATACCGTGTGCGCGCCGTTACATTTTGTGTCACCCTCGACGGTTGAGGGGCAATACAGTGCCAACGCACAATACCTTGTTCGCGTCGCCTCATTTGGTTCCACAAAATGACAATCGCGTTAATTCCAGCGGATTTGGAAACGTAAACGATATAATGCAAATTTTGCCGACGTTTAATCCAAATGATAGAAGCTTGACATCGTTACAATTTGTCGGTCGTGTCGAACAGTTGCGACAAGCTTATGGGTGGAATGAAAAAGTGCTTTTATTTGCAGTGCAAGCGAGATTGAAAGGCGCTGCGAAGATGTGGATTGACTCGGCGCCAATTGTGCACGTAAATTGGTCGCGGTTCGTGGACGATTTTGTAAACCAATTCCCCTGAGCTATTATTGTAGCCGATGTTCATATGGAATTGATGAATATGCGTCGCATGGTCAATGAAAGTGCTGATATGTTTTTCTATCGCGTGCTAGCCAAATCCCGGCAAGGTGGGCTAGACGATGAATCAGTAGTGAAGTATGTTTTAAACGGTTTAAATGACCCTGATATGAAACGGTGTTTGTCAGTGGTTAGATACGCTACATGTAAAGAATTTTTGTGCGCGTTGTCGAATTATTGCGCTTATAATCCAACCAAAAACACGGCGCCGGTTAGACTAGCAGTGCCCGATGCACAAATTACGCGAGTGCCCCAAAGTGAGACGAATCCCAAAGCACAATTAATTTGTTTTAATTGTCGAAAACCGGGGCATATATCGCGAGAGTGTGGCGAACCGAAAAGACGACTTAAGTGTGAAAAGTGTGACACGATAGGCCACAGTGCAGCTCAATGCACTTCGAATAAGCCAGTTTGGAGAATTAATGCGATCGACGAGGAATGTGAGAAGTTTACTGTGAAGAAGGTTTATTTGTGCGGCAAAGAGGCCGACGCCTTTGTTGATACAGGAAGTGCACGTTCTTTGATTCGGAAAACAGTTGCAGAAGAGTGTGGTAAACACCTATTGGAAACGTGCTACGTCAAACTTAAGGGTTTTGGAGGTGCGGTATACGAGTGTTTTGAGAAAATAACAGTGGAAATTAAAGTTGATAACGAAATGGTTACAACTAATTTGCTGTTGGTAGACGATACGATGATTGCGTATGACATTCTTCTCGGGCGCGACGTTTTGTGTTCGGGGAAATACAGATATACCATCGACAGTGGTAACTTATATTTGCATAGTGAACGCGATAGCGACAAATGAAAACAATGGACAATTTGGTAATTTGGATACGATTTTATGTAAGTACGATGAACGTTTCTCTACATTGGGGAAAGCGAACATTGTAAAAATGGGCATTACGCTAACAACCGATCAGCCGATAAGTATGAAGCCCTATAGGTTGCCGTTCGCGAAACGTCCTATAGTGGATGAGATCATACGTGACTTGCTTCAAAAAGACATTATCCGGGTGTCAAACTCCGCGTTCGCTGCACCAATCGTTTTGGTTGAGAAAAAGAATAATGAGCATAGAATGTGCATTGACTACAGGCAGTTAAATCGCGTTACGGTAAAGCAACCATTTCCCATGCCTATAATCGACGAACTATTTGCAGCTCTATCTAGCAATCGTTACTTCACTACTTTAGATTTCAATATGGGGTATCATCAAATAGAAGTTGATGAAAGCGCTAAGCAGTTTACCGCGTTTGTGACGAATAGTAGGCATTACGAATATAATCGTATGCCATTCGGGCTAGTAAACGCGCCGGCCGTGTTCCAGGCTATGATGAACAAACTGTGTGAACAAATGTAACCGCGGGTAGTTATTGCATACCTCGACGATGTAATAATACCGAGTGCTACCATAAACGATGGCATAGAAACGCTGCGTGAGTTTCTAGCGCTGCTCGAAAAACGGGACTTACGTTGCGACGCGAGAAATGCAAGTTTTTAGCCACTGAGATCAACTTTCTGGGCCATAAAATACGTAACAACGGAATTACACCGGGCGAGTCTAAAGTGAAGGCAATTCGAGATTTCGCGATTCCAAAAACGACGACTGAAGTGCGTAGATTTTTAGGACTCACTGGGTTTTTTAGAAAGTTTGTAAAAAATTACGCGATAATAGCACGGCCTTTAACTAAGTTGACAACCAAGGCTGCTACGGATAACTTTGTTTGGGGTGAGGTAGAATCAGTCGCCTTTAACTCTTTAATTGATAAACTTACGAATGAACCAGTGCTAGCATTGTATAACTGCTCGGCCCAGCATGAGGTGCATACGGATGCGAGTGCTATCGGCTTAGCAGCTGTACTTTTACAATCACAAGACGATGGGGCATCTTGGAATGCAGTAGCGTTCTTCAGTAGACGATGCACTGATGCCGAATCACGTTACCATAGCTACGAATTGGAGGTTCTTGCTGTTGTGGAAGCGTTGCGCCGGTTCCGGGTTTATTTATTGGGGAAGCAGTTTAAAATTGTCACCGACTGTGCCGCCATAACTAACGTTAAGGCGAAAAGTGAGCTGATTCCGCACATCGCCCGCTGGTGGATTCGTCTAAGCGAATTTGATTTCGAGTGTGTGCATAAGCCTGGGTCTCGCATGGGCCATGTAGATGCACTCAGCCGAGCTCCTGCTGCTGAAGAAACAGTTCCCGAAGATGAGAGCGTGATGCAGATTACTCCCGAAATCAACGACTGGCTGTTGACCATTCAGCTCCAGGATACCAAGATCCGTGAAATCATCGATGTGCTGGAAGGGAACCAAAAATCGGAGCAAGAAAAGCAGCTGAAGGAAAAATAGCAGCTATGGAAAATCATCGGTTATACAGACGTGATGGGGACAAAACGCTTTTTGTCATTCCGAATGCAGTTCGTTGGCGTGTAATAAGATATTGTCATGACGAAATGGGCCACTTTGGGCTTGAAAAGACTATTCAACGGGTAACACAGCATTTTTGGTTTCCACGCATCCGCAAGTATGTAAAAGACTATATCGCAGCCTGTGTGGAGTGTTGTTACAATAAAGCAACTGGTGGTAAACCAGAGGGGGTGTTGTATGGTGACGCGATCGAACCCGTTCCTTTCCAAACATTGCATATAGATCATCTGGGCCCCTTCATAAAAAGCAAGAAGGGCCACACACATGTGATCGCAATAAGTGACGTTTTTACAAAATATTTGGTCGTAAAACCAGTGTGAAGCACAAAGACACAACCAGTACTGCAGGTTCTCAATGAGTTCAGTTCTTACTTTGGGTTACATGCGAGACTTGTAAGCGACTGAGGTACTGCATTTACCTCAAAACAGTTTGAACAATTTTGCGACAATAACGATATCCAACATATAAAAACGGCAGTCAGAACTCCTCGAGCAAATGGCCAAGTGGAAAGGGCGAACCAAATAATTGTGAATTTCCTGCGAACAGCTGGCACTCACGCAAAAGAGTGGGACGAAGAACTGCGAAAGCTGCAGTGCAGCGTAAACTCGCAGTTGAATTCTAGTACGGGTTTTAGCCCGAACGATTTAATCTTCGATTTCAAAATACGCGATGTGGTGAGGAATCGACTTCTGGCAGCAGTTATCGAAGACAGCGACGAGCGCAGCATAGCTGACAAACGAGAGGCAGCGCTTCTCAACCTTCAGCAGCAACGATCAGCAGCAACGGCCAAAACTGGCTGCTCTAGGGGCGGCGGGGTCTTGATCGCTGTTAAGCGCAATTTCCATGCATCGCGCTTTACACTCGATGATGAAGATTTAATTCTTGACCAGCTCTGTGTTCGTATCAAAGGTTCTTCTGGATTACTCTTTCTCTGTGTTTCTTATATTCCCCCTGACAGTGCTTACTCTTTGTACAAATCTCATGTCGACAATATCGTTTCCTTAGTCACCGATAAGATTGGCGATAACCATATTTGTGTTCTCGGTGACTTTAATCTTTGCAATGTCAATTGGTCTACTACAAATGATGTCACCTCCCTTATTCCGTCTAATGTAAATTCCCCTTTAGAACTATATGTTATAGATACTTTGCTGAGTCTGGACCTTCATCAAATAAATGGCCTTTCTAACAAACTGGGTAGAATCTTAGATCTAATCTTCCTTAGTGTTAATGTTAAGTTTAGGTTGCTTGAATGTCTTTTCCCCTTCTCGTCCTCTGACAGGCATCACGTTCCAAGTATTCTAGATTGTGAATTCTATGTTTTCCCCTTGTCTTCTGGTAGTCCCAGACCCTCTTTCAACTTCACCCATGCTGACTTTCCTGCACTGAATAATGTGCTCCTTGATGTTGACTGGAATATTCTTTTTGCGAACTATGATGTCTCTGATTGTTTCTCTGCTTTCAAATCTAAAGTTTATATGTTCTGTGTTGATACTATTCCGGTTATCAAAAAGAGGAAGTATAAAATCCCTTGGCATACAAAAAGGCTTAAACATCTAAAGAATATAAAAAGCAAATATTACAAGAAATACAGACAAAGCTCTAGTAATCATTACTATCTTAAGTTTCTCAGTGCCCAGAAGGATTTTAATTGCCTCAATAAATTTTTATATCGTAATTATATTTTCAACTTTGAAGCCAATATCAATACTAACCCTAAGGCCTTTTGGCGATTCATTAATTCTACAAATAACGGCTCATCTATTCCCTCGACTGTTTTCTTCGGAGATAAATCTGCCAGTTCTGCTCCGGAAGCTGCTGATCTCTTTGCGGACTTTTTCTTTTCTAATTTCGTTTCGGATTGTGCGTCCAGTAGCAACTTCTCCTTTAAATCTGATTCATCAATCAATTTCGGTTCCCTAACTCTATCCCTAAGTGACGTGTTCAGTGGTATCAAACGATTGAAGCCATCAACACAAACCGATGCCGATGGTCTTTCACCCATTCTCCTAAAGAACTGTCCCTCGCTCGCATACCCTCTACAATTAATGTTCAATATGTCGCTTTCCTCTGGTGTTTTCATCGATGATTGGAAACTAGCGGCAATTACTCCTATTTTTAAAAGCGGGAACAAAAACGACGTCTCTAATTATCGCCCAATCTCCAAGCTCTCCACGGTTTCAAAACTTTTCGAAGACATAATCAAAGAGAAGTTGTACTTTGCTGTAAAGAGTTTAATATCACCTAACCAGCATGGTTTTGTTGCGTCCCGCTCAACTGTCACTAATCTTGCGGTCTTTAGTAATTACTGTTTCTCTGCTTTTCAGAATAATTCCCAAGTGGACACAATCTATACCGATTTCTCCAAGGCTTTCGACAAAGTCTCTCATGACATACTCCTGTCTAAGCTTTCGATCTTGGGGTTTCATTCAGTCTTCTTGGATTGGATTAAATCTTATTTAAGCAACCGACAGTGCGTCGTCGTTGTTGATCATGCCATCTCGAAGCCTTTCGTCGCCACTTCTGGAGTCCCGCAGGGAAGTATTTTAGGCCCTTTGTTCTTTGTCCTCTTTATAAATGACATCAGTGATTGCTTCTCCTTCTCAAACTTCTTGCTCTATGCAGATGACCTGAAGATTTTCTCTGTTGTCCGTTCTTTGTCTGATTCTTTAAACATTCAGTCCAACCTCAACAATGTCCTCGCGTGGTGCAGGAAAAATCGTTTATGCTTGAACGTCAGCAAATGCTTTCACTCAACTTTTTCGAAATGCTCTAACACAGTAACAACTTCTTTCGAAATTGATGGCTCAGTATTAGGAAAGGTGGCTGAGATCAAGGATCTGGGCGTTGTGTTTGACTCAAAGTTTAGTTTCACTTCCCATGTTAATCGCTTGTGTCACGTGCCTACTCTATCAGCCCTGTTCCAGAATTCGAATCGGATCGGAAATGGATTTGATTCCGACCGCTGGTGTTCTACATTCCGATTATCGGAAATATTTTCCGATGCAACCCTGTTCTCAAATCCGATTAAGTTCGAACGAATTTGGATCGGAAATTTGGTGTTCTGCATTCCGATTATCGGAAATTTTTTTCGAAAATAATCCGCTAAACAAAAAGCTGGTGGAATTGAAATCGGAAAGCAGCAAAACGAAAACAAATAACGAAAATGTAAGCAAATAAATGAAACATCGTGTTAAATAAAACTAATAAAATAATTTTTAATCACAGGAAAGCATAAGACTGCTGACCAGAGCAAAATGCTTTCGGATTTTATGGAGGAGAATGCGGACGTCGCGAAAAGTTTCTGCAAAGGCGACAAAGTCGAATTTGAAAATAAATGAAAGCATTTAACGCAGTTGCTGAACGGGCAAGGACCACCAACAAACAGTGTAACGGGGTGGAAAAAGGTGAGAAGTAAATTAAATCAATTCATTTTGTAAAACCTTCTTCCATCAGAGACCTGAGGTGATTGGAAAAGTGAAGTAAGAAGATAAGCTTTAGCGACCGGCGGTGGACCTTTTAAAAAGCACACACTTTCCAAAATGGAAAATGCGGTTGCCTTTTCTACCGATCGTTGATAGCCTCCTTCGGCAAGAAATTGCAAAGCCGTCGCCAATTTCAATTCTGGCGGAGCATTACCGAAGAAAAGGTCTCACTTCGGTCAAGATCATGTTGAATGCTGCTTTGTTAAGGCGGTACCGAGCAATAAACCTTGACTAGTTACGAAGAATCTGGCAATTCCATCGGGTTGCTGTGGTCTCGCAAAATTCTGCGCTTTACTTTTTTAACGGCGGACTGCTCGTTCTCAAGCAATACTGCCAATAAAATAACCCAACTCATTAAATAAAATAAAAAATCTTACAACAATTTACAATTTCTTTTTTCATTTGAACATTAAAAGCAAACAGCTGATTGAAGCTTTGTTAATTTGC
Source organism: Melieria omissa (assembly GCA_963971225.1). Classification (NCBI taxonomy): domain Eukaryota; kingdom Metazoa; phylum Arthropoda; class Insecta; order Diptera; family Ulidiidae; genus Melieria; species Melieria omissa. The sequence continues at coordinate 71,327,805 of OZ020269.1, read as the reverse complement.
TAACAATCGGATTCGAAATAAACTTCGAATGTGACAATTCCGCTCGGATTGCAGAACACCTCTTCAAATCGGAATCGGATTTAATTCCGATTCAAATCCGATTCCGACTCGGATTCTGGAACAGGGTTGTATGTTAGGGTTTGTCCGCCGCAATTCTTCCTCCTTTTCTAATCCCTATACGCTCAAGCTCTTGTATTCTACCTTTGTTAGGTCCAGACTGGAATATGCTGCGTTCATCTGGAGACCGTATCATGCGTCGCATTCTAATCGTTTAGAGCGTATCCAAAAAAGATTCCTAAAGTTTGCCCTTCGCTCCATTCGTTTTTCTGAGCCCCAGCCTCCTTACAGGTCTAGATGTCTTCTGCTTGGTTTAAAATCTCTTGAAACCAGGAGGTCTGTCATTTCAATGGCTTTCATTTTTGATTTAGTCAATGGACATATTGATTGCCCCTCTCTCTTGTCCAAATTAGCTTTGAATGTGCCATCTCGCTCCCTCAGGCATGTTTCCCCTTTTTCTGTTGAGTTCTCTAAGACGCGTTATGGTAGTAATGCGCCTATTCCTCGAGACTTATCCGAGCTAAACGTGCTGTCGTCCTCTTCTATGTGTGACCTATCTGTACCTAAACCCCTGTTTATTTCTTTTCTTTATTCCCACCTTCCAGTTTAAGTTTAAGCTTAAATTAAGTCCCATTTCGTTAACTAGTCTGTAAGAATTGTTCAAAGACTACTACTAAATAAATAAATAAAAATAAATAAATAAAGTGGAAGACCAGATTTGACAGTAAACACAAACCACCGACCCAATACAACATCGATGACCTGGTGGTAATAGCGAGTGATTTGCAATCCACTGGAGAATCTCGTAAGCTAGATGCACGGTATAGAGGTCCGTACAAAATAAGCAAAGTGCTCGGCAAGAAAAGGTACTTGGTAGAAGACATCGATGGAATGCAGCACAAGCAGAAGAGGTTCAGTTCAGTTTACTCGGCAGACAAGATGAAGCCGTGGTGTCTATGCCGCCCACTCTAGACGACACCGATTCTGATGAAGACATTGGGACAATGTCAAAGTAGGATAGGCCGAGTTGTCACGTGGCACAAGACCTTTTAATGCGACCCTGACGGACGAGCGACAGAAAGGGGTAAACGGACAGTTGTGGGAAGAGGGAAAGTCAGTTGGCGTCCGGCGACCATTCGTGACAGTTGTGTATTTTAAGCCTGTTGTATGCACATACGGATTGATTGAATACCTGTTTAAAATAAAGCTGGTTCATCCAGGACCTATTCGCTAACTTACAACAATACTGGGTTTATACTTGAATTGCTTTTGGAGTTGGCATTCGGCGGCCATTCGCGACAGTACTTCCAAAAGTTATCACTGGCCACAGTGATATTGCACCAGTGCTCCAACGAAGACGTATATCTATAACAAAGTATTCGATGAATATTCGAATATACTCGTTTTATTATTCCTAAGATTATTTAGAAATATTTGTGTTGTATATTAATATTTATTTGTTTATTATGTTACTTTCTTCAATCATTTCCATTTTGCGTATTAACTAATAACCCACTTCAACCGCACCACAAGTATACACATGGAAAAGTGACATACTGCGCATAAAAATATTCGATGAAACTGTAGTCTTCGAATACTTCGCAAAGTTCTCGATTACCGAATACGAGCACTGCCGTATTCGCTTCTCACCGAATACGAGCAATGCAGTGTTCGCTATTCACCGAATACGAATAGAAACGAGAAGCGACGATCGCTGGTTCTCGTTTCTATTCGTTTCGTTGTACACATTCTTCTTCTTCTTCATTGAAGTACCCGTACAGTATGTACAGTAGTGCAGTCGCCAAAATGAATATATTCATGCAGGACATTAGTCTTTAAGTACTTTCTGCAGAAGGCGTAATTATAACGAAGAAGTAAAATAAATTTAGAACTTTCTTTGTCGATGAGTAGGGCTACCTGACTCAAGCTCACGCTTCCTCATAGGCTTTTCAGAGATAACTATAGTAAAATTATCAGACCTCTCAATTTGTTTTTTGACCTTGACTTTTTACAGGAACCCAAGTCAGAGCGATGTGCCTCCTCCTGGCAGTCGTAGAGTCGCACTCACAATATGCACTGATGCCTCAGAATAAAATTACGGGTTTTCCATACAAGTCCTCTGAACCTAATCAAACCTAACACTTATCTAAAGTTACAATTATATTCGAAATGAGGAGGTTAATGGGGTTTCGACAATATATTTCTATTTTTGTTTTGTAGAAACCCAAAAGTTGACAACCACACAACTCCGATCGTATGGGGGACGCCCTCTGGTGGTGACTTTCTGAACCTTAATAAATTTTGTATTTGTTGTACTCAAGAATGTTGGCGATCGCTGAATAAATCATTGAAATCGGTTCAGTAGTTTCCAAGATACGATGTTTTCTCGCTTACTTAACTTCTACATTTGCAAGTGGGGAGCCAATGGCATAGGAAATGGCCAGTTATGTATGGCAGCCCCCTTAAGGTAGCATGGCAAGTTAGAAAGGGGAATTTTTAATGCTTTACAAAATTATCTATTGTTCAGCTCCTTTATTATCAACCTTTTTGAAAATTTTACAAATTTACAATGTATTGAAGGTTAAAAAACACAAACAAACATTTTGTTAGCATATTGTCTCTTATATAGGTGGTGCTGAAGTCGCGTAGAAAAAAAAACATCCTCCATTACGGACACTTAATCTCCGGATTGGCTAATCTGACACAAAAAAACAAAAAAGATTCATAATTATTAAGCTTTCGGACACAGGAATTCACTAGAAAAATTAAGTAAACCCTAAAAATGAAAGGATAGGAGCTTTTTGAAAAAAAAAGTCAAAAATTTACTGCGTTTTTCAACTTCTTCCCCCAGAAAAAGTACTTTAAATAAAAAAAGTTTTTAAATATTGACTTGGATTCTTGTATAAAATAAGTTAATAAAAAGAACTAAAAAAAATTTGTTTAAATCAGTCGGGCCAATCCGGAGATTAAGTTTCCGTAATGGATGTGTTTTTTTTCTACGCGACTTCAACTCCATCTATATAAGAGACAATATGCTAAAAAAAAATGTTGGTTGTGTTCCTTAAACCTTCAATATATTGTAAAAAATATAATTATTATTATCAAAAAGATTGATAATCAAGGAGCTGAACAAAAAATAATTTTGTAAATTTTTGTTAAAATAAAGTCGGTCATACATTTGCTACATTTGGGGACAACCTGGGAGCAATGGGGGCCCATTTTATAAAAACGACCATTTTGTATGGGAGCCCCATCAACGGTTGGAGATATTGTAAAAATATGTTTGAAAGAAATGTTCAGTAGAGAAAACTAGTGGGGGTCATTCATATATTTTAACCCTCTAAGAGCAACTTCTGACCAGCTGTGGATCAATTCGTCGAATTTCCCAGCTTTTTTGTGAACTTTGATCTCGATGCGACGCCATTTAGCCCACCCTAGCCCCACAATTTTTTGGCTCATGCACTTTTTCACCAAACCGCATAAAATGAGAGGTTGTGGAGTATCGAGAACCCATTATTAACCCTTCGATGGGCAGTAAGTAGTTACTACACATTTGCACTTTGTCGTCTGGCCAGACGAAATCTGGGTGAGGCTTTTGACAAAGGCAAAGCGCAATGACAGATGAAGTTTTTTATGTTTACATGGTAGGCTACGTATGTAAGTATATATATAGACAAATTATGTTTATATATACAGCTGCGGTCAAAATAATAGTAGTACGCATACAACGAAAAGAAAATTAAGTAAAAATAAACTGCTTTTTTTACAAATATTTACTTTGTATTTTTTTTAACAAGTTATATGTGTTAATGCAATCATAAAAGAAAACTTAAGAATTAAACTCAGTTTGGTTTGATTTAAATTAAATGCGTCAAAAGCTCCAAAATATGGACGGTCAAAAAAATAGTAGTTCGCTTTACTTTCATAAAAATGAAGCAAAAATTGTGTTTCATTTTAAAAGATTTAGTGGTTAAATAGTAATAACGTAATTTTTCTTCAAATTAATATTTAGTTGCGTGACTGTTGTTTGGCTATTACTGCAGCACAGAGCCGATGCATTGAAATAACCAAATTTTCATATCTTTCTCTAGGGGCGTGGTCTACTGCTTCTCAAAGTTGATTATTATTTAAAAGATTATTGTGAGCAACTGCTCTCTTCACGTCACACCACAAATTTTTAATTATATTGAAGTCTGGTGATTGTGCGAGCCATTCCATAACCCTAATCCTGCTCTTGCGAAGCCCCTTTCGTGCGACCTTTCTTGTATGCTTTAGGTTATAATCCTGTTGGAAGACCCAAAGCATTGGCGTTTTTTCACTGACATACGGTAGCACGATTTCCTGCAAAATTCGTACACATACACATCGATCCATCGTTTTCTTGATCAAATAAATAGCGCCACCTCCATAAAACGTAGGAGCTTCGCGTACACTACTATTATTTTGACCGCAACTGTACTTAGATACCCACAAATTCACTGTAAAAAAAGGGATGAATCCGTGATTTTTTTTATTTTTTTGAAATGTAATTTTTGGGCGTTTCATTTTTTTATGTGTTTATACATATATATAATATAAAATATGCATATTTTGCTTATTTGTGCATTAATTTAATGCATTTATGGCACTGTGATAGGGTAGCGTGGTCCGAAACCGACCGGTGGTCCCATACCGACCTCCACATGTTTTTCAGTCATTATGCTGCACCCCAAACAATCGGTGGGGGCATTTAAAAGCTCTTACAACACTTACAAGTTGTAGGCGGAGATCCATCATATTACATATTTTATTTCGTGGTTATGTGACGTGTGGTTTTTGAGCCTACACGGAACTTCAGTTACAAGTGCTTTATTGTTTTTTGAAAAATCAAAAGGTAAGTTTTGTATATTCGTTATGACCTAAGCTTGAATAGGTGCTATCAAATTTTCATGAATTTTATTGTTGTAAGTGAATCCATGGGGGGGTCGGTTTCGGACCACGAGTTTTGAAAACAACAAATATGCAAACTTTGAATATGACCTCGTTATTTAAAGAAAAAAGTTTCCAAAAACCTTGTCAAGCTACTTACAACCTAGAATAATGTTTATTCTAAAAAAAAAAAATTTGGTTTGTGAAAAAATATCAATTGAAAGCACTTTTATTGCATTTGCCAATTAGGGGGTCGGTTTCATACCACGCTACCCTACACATGTGCGAGTGACAGGAAAACGTGGTCGCCACATCGTCTTTTGCGATGCTTGTGTGCATTGTTTAGGCAAATTGCGCATTGAACCAGACCTAAATTTCTGTGGAACTACAGTAACAGGAGCAGTTGGCAACTAGAATGATATAAATGAATGATAAGTTAATATATATATAATATGAATATTTAGTATTAAGGGGGAAAGCCACTGTGACGGGTAAAAAAATTTTTGTTTTAAATCAAAGCTTATATATTCACAAATATGTGTACAAAATTTCAAGTCATAATTTCATAAATTGACTAAGTTACAACTATTTTAAAATTTTAAAAGATACATGATTTCATTACGAGAGAAATGGACTCAAAACTTTAAACGCGTTTTTCTCGAAACGACTTTTTTTGAACTGGCGGCATCAATAACTCGAACAATTATGAACCGATTTCTAATTTCTTTTTTGTTTTGTTCGTCTTAGTAGTGGTTAAGGTTAAGCGTAGCCGATTTGGAAAATTATGTTTTTTACTATTTTTTAAACTCTCTCAAAACCAAAAAAACAAGGTCGAAAACATGGAAATATTTTCAATCGGTCGCCATTTTGTGAAAAATCAAAATAAAAAAAACGGCTACGTACAAAGATAGCTAGGGTAAAAGGTTCGGTTGTGGGCATAGTTCGGTTGTGGGCACCCCTTCGTATCTTTTGATAGAAAGCAGGCTGCGTTTTTTTGACTCAGGCCATTTGTTCATTAAGGAACCACGATCTGTTTGTGCCAAATACTGAGTCGAACAGACACGCCTGCTTTGTGCTGGGACCATATATATCTTTCTGTGCTTAAAAAATAAGACAAACATTTTTTTAAACATTTTAAATGGTGTCATAAATCGAAGTGAATCCATCGAGAAGGCGAGTAAAATGCATTTTTATTTAGTTAATTTATTTTACTTTGTGATCCAATATTGATTACAACCAATATGTTTACCCCGAACAAATTTTTCACTACTTCTCAAAATGGCTGCCAAATTCGGTTGTGGGCACCGCAATTAGTTCGGTTGTGGGCACCCGTCTTTTAGTGATTTTGTAAGTTTTGGTAAGTTATTTCATCAAAAATGGTCAAATTGGCTATATCATCCGAGGGTAAATAAAAAAAATCCTCCGATATCTTTTGTAATGAGCTGGATGTAATTTAACATTGTTCTGCAGATAAGCTAACCACAAAATCGACTGCCGCAGCGTGTGCGATTTCCCGAACCACTCTCCAACGCTACAAAAAGAAGGTGGAAGAAAATTTCGGAGACATCAAAGCTGTCGACGGTGGTGTTTTCTTCTTTTTCTTCTTTTCGTGGATGTCATCGAATCAGGTTAACTGGTGTTTTCCACCTTCTTCACGTCACAGCACCTGAAGTGTGTTGCTTAATTAGGTTGAATTTCATTTTACTTTAGGTCTTCTTGACAGCCCAGGAGAATGACTTGGTCACTTACATTTTGAAATGCCCGTCCATCTAAAGTGTGCCGACATGCGTACCAGCTACTTCACATGCGTGCATTGTGTTTCAAATAAGTAAATCTTTATATTTTTCTATATTCGTGTGGGTTTTTCTTCATATTTCTCCGTTTCCAGCAGATTTTCCAAGGGTGCCCACAACCGAACCAAAAAAAAATGTTCGTTAAAAATGACTACTTTACAAAACTAAAAAAAAAAACTTTTCTATTTGACGGAATCGATTTACTTTTGTCATTACTTGTTAGCTAAGGTCTCTAGCTTTCCATAGATGTCCGATTAAGAAGAACTTGGTAAAAAGTTATGAGCCAAAAACAAAAAGGTGCCCACAACCGAACCTATTCCCCTACATTCATACAGATTACAATAAAATTTTATTTTTTTTCTGAGTACGGGTTTTTGAGAAATCGATGCCGCCATGGAGGGGGAATTTTTTCAAGCGCTACGGGACCATCTCTATTGTTTAAACTATTTAATATTTTTTAATAAAAATTTGTGGAAATATTATTAGATGTCTGCTTAATAAAATAAAAAAAACCCGATCCAAAAATTCCTATATTTACTCGGTCAAAAAAAATGTTTAAAATCACTAATTCTTTGACCCGTCACAGTGGCTTTCCCCCTTAACTTACCGCGCCATTGATTTTTAGCAGTTGCTGAATGGTAAAGAAGTGAACAGTATTAAGATTTTCTGCCCTTCCTTCCATTTGAGGCACGACCAATTGAGTACATACATAAGTCATTGGTTGTATCGTGAGGTCTGACAGATTGTCATGTGCACAACATCATTGTCGTTAAAAAATTCAACCATTCTCAACACTAAACACACGATTTTGCGATTTGAAGTTTACTCCTCGACTTTCAAATACGATGTGACACATCACCAACGTTAAAAATGCATCCAATATCGAATAGCAACATATTTATTATGCATTTATATATCAAAACTTTGTAAAAATCAAATGACTTTCACATACAAACTGCCCAAGAATGCAAAAAAAAACACTTCTTTTGGCTTACATAGTTTATCGAAATTTTGGAATAATTTTTCATGTTTACCTTTTCAACAAACTCGCAGCATGCTGTGATTATTTAGCCAACATTTTTAGAATTCAACGAAAGTTAAAATAATAGGTAATAAAAACTAATATAACATTTAGAGTCCGACCGATTAATCGGCATCGGCTAGTATCGGCCAATAAAATTGGTATCGGCATCGGCTAGTATCGGCATCGGCCAAAAAAAAAAGAATCGGCATCGGCATCGGCTTCGGCCTTTTTTGGCCGATGCCACATCGGCTTTTTTTGGCCGATGCCACATCGGTTTTTTTTGGTCGACCTTCCTGCTTTCATTTCTTGTTTGTTTTTATTTGCAGCTGAATCGAACTGTCTTTCTTTTTCATATCTCGCTTTGTATATTTATTACATTTTTATTATACGTTACAACCCAGTGTTGCCTGATTAGGGGGTTTCTCCTTAGATTTGTTTGGATTTTATGACAAATATTTAAGGGGACAATATTTTACAGATATTTTTAATCTATTTTTGCTACATCAACACCTTGTTCAGCTATATTGGCTATTGGGTCTTTTGTTAATTGCTTGTGCCAAATAGAATGAGCAATTTTAATGAAATATTAATTTGATGTGTTATAAATTTAGGGGAAATTTTAGTTTAATGTATTTAAATTCTGAATTTTCTTGTAATTTTATTTAGTTTTTAGTTGTTTATTTCCTCGTTTTTGTTTGTTAATTTGTGATGAATGTGATGAAATGTACTATATATGTAATAGTTCCTTTTGTTGTTTTATAAAATAAGCTGTGTTTTTGATTGAATTCATTCGTGTTTTTTTTTTCTATGGAATCGGCATCGGCATCGGCCGATTTTCGGCCTTTTTACCGATTAATCGGCATCGGCCTGAGAATTATTCGGCCAAAAAATTTGGTATCGGTCGGACTCTAATAACATTCAATTCTCGCAAAAAACATTTTTCGTCTGGCAAGATGTGTAGAAACTGACTTTGTGACAAAAAAATGTATAAAACCGCGTACAAACTCTTTTTATTTCTTAAGTTTTATATAGAGGATATTGAATCTTGAAAAGCTACGAAAGCATAGCATGATGGAGCGCAGAGAAAAAAGTTATGGATAAAAATAGAACCATTTCGTCTGGCCAGAATCTCCATACAACACTAAATCTAGTCTAATGAACAGATTTGCTGACATTCAAAACCAGTTTATTTTTTGCGCACCAGGTTTGAAAATTGTCAAGATCCGTTTGCAAGGCAGAGAAATCCGTCTCATTATGAACTACCGCATATATCTTGAGGTCGTCTGCATATAAAAGATATTTAGCGAATGAGAAGCAGGAACCAATGTCGTTTATAAACAAAACAAACAACAACGGACCTTATATGCTGCCTTGAGGGACACCAACAAATGATTTAGAAGACGTGCCATCAATCGTGACAACACAACGCCGATTAGTTAGGTATCATTTCATCCATCGAATAAATGAGGAATGAAACGCAGGCAAGCCAGTTTTGAAATCAAAACTGAATGGCTCACACCATCAATTGCTATGGCAAAATCTTTGTAGATCGTGTCGAGTTGGGGACCCAAACCCGAACCACCGTGATTTTTATTGATCCGCTCCGCCGCAAACCAAAGAAGGATGTTCTAAGAAGCTCAATATTAACACAATGAAATAATATATTTCTCAAATTTTCACATACAAGAAAAACATATTTTGTAATAAACTAACAACAAAAAGTTAGGCAGATTTATTAAAAGAATGTGTTAAATATTCACATATTTATCACAAAGTTATGCCATTTCCCATACAAAATATACGTGCATACCCAGGTATGCTGCTGTTGACGTATGTATAATTTTTCTGCTGTTGACATAAAGGTTAAATCACATTTTAGCAAAAAAGTAGTAATAGGAAAACCTAGGATAATATGGCTCTAAACGGGTGAGCCAAACCCATTTTATGTAGAACATTCATAATTTGTGACATTGGCTTTTTTTAATATAGAAGTATTCATATATTATGAATAAATTTCGTATGACATCTCTGTCTTTAGTGGGTGGACTATGCCCATTTTAAATAGCGACAGTGCTACTATACTACTTCTTTCCAGTTACATCACTTTCTGGGCGTTGGGTAATGTGATATAGAGGCTTATTTCACAAGTGCGTTGACTTTTTTCAAAATTAACCCTTTTTAAAACATCATAACAGCTAAAAAACTCGTGATGCATGATTTTGGATGTGTTTGCTTAAGGGGGTCCTCTACTCTCGCGGTTTCGAAAAATCGATTTTTTTTTCGTATAATTTCAATCTATATGTATCTGAGAATACGCCACAGAAAGGATTCCGTGAAAATCACATTTCTTTGCATGTTGCTGGGAACCGAAAGGTACCCGTCGCCTGCAAGAGTTATACAACGTAATTTATCTTTAAACGCGTTTTCCCGAAAGTAGTGTTTTTTTGGCTGCCGAGTAAGACTTTTTATAAAAGTATTAGTCCGATTTCGATAATTTTTTTTTAATTGTTCAGAAAACATACCGCTATGTTTTAACGAGACAGAATTTTTTTATTTTGCACTGTGTAAAAGTTATGCAACAATTTGTAAAAAATTCCAATTTTCACCTCTTGTTTTGACCTATTAGGCGCTATAAAAACGGAACAAAATAAAATTTTGAAAATCGTACTCGTTTAAACATGGCTGTATGTTTTCTGAACAATGTAAAAAAAAATTATCGAAATCGGACTAATAAGGGAGAGGGCTGGGTTGTGAACCAGGCTGGGGTGTGAACCATTGCCGTTTTTTCTTTCCCTAATTGACATATCGCCAATCTTTCAACTGTCAATTTTGTCTTATGACTCTGCTTTTGTGGTTACACCGAAGTACAAACACGTATTGCTTGTGGCAGCAATCGAGTTTGAAAGACATCGTGTTTGAAAATCGACTGCGAAAACTTGTTTGCTTTTTTTTAAATGCTATCCAAGTGACTGAGCTTATTGCAAAAAGTCTGTGTAATACATGTTTATTTAGTGTTTTGATTCTATTTTACGATGCAATATTTGTTTATGTCGAATTATGATTGGAAGTGTCGTTTATTTTAAAGTTTCCAAAATGGCATCGTGGTTGGGCTGTGAACCACTGAGGTGGCTGGGTTATGAACCACCTGTTTTTCGTACTACATTTGTTCTAACACTGTCAAATATGGACGGATATATAAAAATAAAGTCATTTTATATAATTTCACTCGATTTCGTTGTGTTCACTTGAAGTGAGCCAATACGAGAACACGTTCGTATTTCACATGCAAACATTCCGACACAGATTAGGATGAAAATTTAAAAAAATTGAGCAGTTTCATTCATTGCGATTTTTTGGCCTAAGAGGCGTCATTATAACTTTTTTTCACCTCTTAAGGCTTCCTGATTAAATAAATTCTCAATGTACTTAAAAATTATGGGTGTTTTCTTCGTATTTTCCGACTTTAATAGGAATTTTCCAGATGGTTCACAACCCAGCCACTTTTTTGAAAAAGCGAAAAATCACGTTCTTAGAAAATTGGACGTAGAGAGTTAAATTTCAATCAAAACGGTAATCTGTCTTCATAACAAAGTTGCGTTATATATTCACCTTTCCAACGGTATCTTCGATTTTTCGATATCTTTATTTTGTGAAAAGTTAGAGCCAAAAACAAAACCCCTGTTCACAACCCAGCCCTCTCCCTTACTTTTATAAAAAGTCTTACTCGGCAGCCAAAAAAACACTACTTTCGGGAAAACGCGTTTAAAGATAAATTACGTTGTATAACTTGCAGGGGACGGGTACCTTTCGGTTCTCAGCAACATGCAAAGAAATGTGATTTTCACGGAATCCTTTCTGTGGCGTATTCTCAGATACATATAGATTGAAATTATACGAAAAAAAAATCGATTTTTCGAAACCGCGAGAGTAGAGGACCCCCTTAAATAGTTTACAGTCAGCGTGATGAAGTGCTTTGAGTAGTGCTTGCACAAGTTTTTGGTTATAAAGTTTGAAAGCCCAAAAGGTACACAAAATATATTATTACAAAGTTCGAGGTTAATCAAAAGTAAATCAGTGATATCGATTATGAGTTTGCCAGGTACGCTCTTTTTAATTAAATTATTCTTGTTTTTCTATAATGTTATTTTCACAAAAAGTCAATTTCGGGTAATGTGATATACCAAAGTCCGGGTAATATGATATAGTTCATCACAGTACCCGAACTTATTACAGCAGTACTATTTGTATACAGAAATAAATATATGTATGCCTAATTGTATAATATTTGAAGTGGAATAATCTCATAAATCTGTTATGGTGACGTTTCAGATTAAAAAAGTCCATGAAATCATGTTTTTCGATACAAATTGTTAACCCTTGGTTTGGATTGTGATTTTCCGAAAACAAAATTAGAAGCACGTCTCTAATCATTTTTTATTTGGAGTATTTTCACCAAGTTTGAAACTAATAGGTCTGTTAAATAACTTTTTTCGGGTATATCACATTACCCGCCGATGGTATATCGCAATACCCGCCACTTTTATCAGACGCAATGTAATGTACAAAGATCCAATTTTTTTTTGTAAGAGAGACTAAGGCCTAGCTTCCCGCAACCACCCGTATTGTGCGTGTGAATTTTTTTACGCGGGTGGAAGGGACCTACAGTTTTGTGCCGGTTTCGAACGGCAGGTTGGGAGCTCTTTCATAGGCAATTTTTACTCTCAGAGGTTTGCCATTTCCAGCTGAGAGGAAAGTCACCGAAAGAGAAAACGAGTTTCGCGTTATTTTTTTTTTTTTAGGTGTTATTACAGGCAGTATTTGAACCTGCGGTTGCTGCCTTTGACTCGTTGTCCAACGCACTAACCAACTGAGCCACGGCGCACAGTGGCTGATTCTGCCGACGTAGGTTGCAAAAGTCGATTTTGTCATGTTCGATTTGGGGGAAACTGTTATACTTGTCCGATAGATAAATGATTGGACCTAAGAAATCCGAAAACCTTAACTAAATTGGACAAATATTTTTGCTTGTAGAGCCCGTCAAAGTTGAGCAATTTTTAGAGTGTGAAATAATATCAGCAATTTGCACTTTTTCGGCAATGCTGAATTTTTAAAATACGGAAAGGAGCAAATTAGTGGAAACTTTTTGCACCAGCATCGTAAAATAAGGCATTTGTAGTAAATAATTAAATATAGAAAAAAAAAGTTGGTTGTTGTTGTTGTCTTTTCATAGGCACTCACTTGAAGCATTGTTTTTATCACTCTTTTTGAACTTTCGATAGACTTTCAAAAAAAAGGCCATACTTGCCACGGTTCCGTCTTTGGGAAAATTGTTCACTAGTCTTCTGTGAGTTCTGCCATGAAGAGATCGGGTGCCCGATTTTGCCCGACTGGATTTTAGAGCGATATTTCTGTGGCCACCTCGCGCAATTTTGTGCTTTCGGGTGCGTACGTTCAAACAAGTTCGTCAAGGTTTTGAAAGTGAATCAATTACACGCGATTATAATCTTTACCAGGGCATGCAAATTTGGGTTTTGGCTTTATTAAAGATGTGGTACAAGCCTGCAACTCCATATTAAGTCGACTTTTTTTGGCGTATATTGCTGTAAGCTCGAAGTAAAGAGTACTTTTGCTGGGTACGCAGTTCGCACGTACGAAAAACAAGTTGGCTTTCATTTCCGGCAATCAGCTATCATGTATCCTTTGATGTAATGCTTTTGTTTTTAACAAAATACTAACACTGTGTCTGTCATACAATTTTTTTTTTTTAATTTGAGCAAAACTCAGTCTGTCGCCATTATTCTTTGAGTTCAACCGCCACAATGAAACAATTAGTTATTGAAAAACAAAAAGCAGACTTATATCTATGTGTACTGTCTAAAACCCACTTATGTGTCTGGGCTGTTCAAAAATCTCACAACGGGTAAAAACCTAAGAACTGCAGGAACCTGCTATTATTAGAAGCTTAGTGCTTGCTATTTGAATGTAAGTAAAGTTAGTTTTGAATTTAATTTGAACTAAACATCACCGCAACTCCGCCCCTGCTACTAAACCGAAGAAGAAGCACAAACATGTTTTTAAAAAATTCGAAGCTGTTTGAAATATTTACTATTTCGAAGACAAAGGAGCAGTTCGTTCTGGTTACGTCGAATTGGTTACGTCGAAGGAAGTTTGCCTGCAGCCAAAACATCTACGACTAAAGAGAAGATATCCAGGACTTATCGCACTATCCAGTTAAAATGGATTGCGGCAAATCGTACCAAATTCAATTTTGTCTAGAGTAATGAGGAGTGGTTAGAAAAAATAATATACTTCGATGCAAGAGATGCATAAAGCAGAGCATAAGTGATGACCAACCATCGACACCAAAGGCGGCAAAAGGAAGGCCGAAAAAGTCAACTCAGGACTGTGCGTCATTCACTAAAAACAGGAGGCTTATGGAGGCAACGGGAAAAATTACTGCCACCCACTTTTAAGAAGCTTTGATCATAAATAAAATAAGGATCAGGAGAAAATTAAAGGTGTTATAGTGAAAGCAGTTTTACCAGCAAGCCCACCCAATGTGCTACCGATCAAATATAGTCCTAATGAAGCTTTAGCACTGTTTTTAAACTTCGGATTGTCCAAAGAAAAATTTACTTTTTTTGTACATTTTTCGAATTCTGGTTCCCATTTTGAAAGCAAAATTTATGAATTTGTATCTTTAAATTTGACTCTTTCAGCTTATTTCTTTAATTTCTTATAACTTTTCATCTTTTTTAACGCATTTTCATTAATTTTGCAACTAAAACTTATCATTGTTGTTCGCATTATTCTTATTTACAGTAAGCCGAACTTTGACAAAGTATTACGTAGCACCCTGTATCTCGATTGAGTTCAGGTTTGAGAATACAATAGCCTGATGAATTTCTAATCAACAGCAAAAAAAATTTTCCAATTATCTCTATTCGTTCACGAGTTATTAATTTCGCAACCTGAAATGACAAATTGAGCCACTGTGCGGCGGCTGCGGCTCAGTTGGTTAAGAGTAGTTGGCGGCTTTTTGTAAGAGTAGTTTAAAAAATTTTATTTCTAAGATCGCAATAAATTGCAATTCGACATTTTCGGTTCACCACAATATATCGTTTTTATAGTTTTAATGTAGTAAAGTTTTTTCGATATTTAATTAAGTCTGTTTCACTCGGTGTGAACTAAAAGTTATGTTTCACTCGATGTGAAGTAGAAGTTCTTCGGTGTGCTTGCTGCGATTTACCGTTACTTAACCTCATTATAGCTTTCTGTTTTGATGTTTTGCTTTACAACGGAACACAAGCACTGTCGCTGCTGTAGCGAAAAGGTTTTCGAATGATGCAGTGCTTGCTTTGTTGCAGAATTGAATTATTGACCATTTGAATGCGCTGTCAACGCGACAATGAAGTACAGTACTTGACAGTACTGTGGAGTGTGTGCGCCCAATAGAAAGTTTTGTGCAGCTCTTCAGTATATACAGTCTGTCCAGTAGAAGCGTGATCGTCGTAACTTGGAAACTATTTGTCCGATTCATTTCAAACAGACGGAATTTTATAAGTTTATAATATTTATTGTACGCAATATTTTTAATTACAGGTATAGTCGGCGCCATTAGCTATAATGGCCTGACACTTCCGACCCATACTTTGCGTTAAGTTCTGAGCAAGTTGCCGAGGCAATCGACTTCAAATCAGCCGAATTTGTCTCGATAACGGTTTTGCTGTCCATATAGTATTTCCTCTGAGTTTCTTCTTTACAATTGCCCACACATTTTTTATCGGGTTGGGATCAGGCGACTGTGAGGGCCAATCTAACACTTCTACCCCATTTTGCTGTTTCCACTCAGCACACATTCGGCTGCAATGTTTGTGGTCGTTGTCTTCTTGTATAATCCAAGAGAGTCCTCTTCTCCCGAACATCTTCGCAGCTGATAGTAATAAAGCTTTTTCATAAATTTTGTTCATCAAAACCGCGTTCAAGTTGGTGGTAATAACGAAAATTCGCCCAAATCCTTTTTCTGAGACGCAGCCCTAAACATGGGCATTTACTGGGTCTTTAACAGTTCGTTGGAACAATCGGTTGATGGCGGCGCACCAAGATCGATTTATGCTACTATTTGCCTTAAATTGGGATTCATCCGTAAATATTACATTATTCCAATTTCGATCTGAATTTGCATAAGCCCAGGCAAGCCATTTTTAAACGTGTGATGATGAGAGCAACTGGTTTTTCAAAGAGCTCCGGTATTTAACGTCATTAGTTCTTAAACGTCCCTGAATCGTCTCTTTTGATATTTGAACATCACTTTTCTCTAAAACTGCTTTAGCTTTACGCAACGATAAGCCCGGCTTCGTCGCAAACAAATCGATGATTTTCTTGTCCTGTTTTGGGGAGGCCTTTTTTTAAGGCCCCGCCCTGCCAAATCGTCGACATTTTTTGCTTCCATATACCCATTCGTCCACCTCGTTACGAATGACTTCGACTTCTTCATATATTTTGCTGCAGCTAAACGTGACATTTACGGCCCTCTAGAGCGTAGGCAAAAGAATACGGCTTCAAGTCGCTTCTCTCACTCGGAGCTCATCTTGTTAAAACACCCTGTATTTGGTAATTGTTTCACGAGACTGACAATTTTTGCAGTGCGTGTTACAAAAATGATGAGGCTACTAAGATGCATTCAAATGTTTTTGATAACGGTACTCTAAGTGGTCGATCACGCTTCTACTGGACAGACTGTACCTATGTACACTGGTGGCAATTTATTTAAACTCACCTAAATCTGCTTGGATTTTGTTGCATTTTCTTTAAAAATTGATTCAGTTAAAATATTTCGACTGTTATATTTATTGTAAAGTATTTTTTATAAAAACTAAAAGAAGAAGTCTCAATTAAGTAACTATTTTGCCAATTTATTTATTGTTTCCTAAAAATTGCACAATTTGAGGTGGCAATTCACCCCAGTCCATCGTGCTCTAGGCTCTCTCGGCCGCCTTTGAACTTTTTTTTAACAATGATATGCTCGTGTTTTCGAC
This sequence comes from Melieria omissa, assembly GCA_963971225.1. Taxonomy (NCBI): domain Eukaryota; kingdom Metazoa; phylum Arthropoda; class Insecta; order Diptera; family Ulidiidae; genus Melieria; species Melieria omissa. The sequence goes on along the minus strand of OZ020269.1, from coordinate 71,310,985 downwards.
ATACGCGCTTCACCATACGCCTTTTGTAACATCTTCAACAAATCGGCACAGGAAATTTCATATTTAACACAAAATTTTAGGCACACGCGTAGTTCTAATTTTTCATCCATTATAAAAATCGCCACACAAAAATTTTTCAACTTCTTCGTATAGACGCCAGTCGAATACTTATCTTACGATATGCGTCAACATTTGACATAACACCAATGAAAGTATTGCCAACGTTGAGAAAATAGAAATTTACCGATTGGATAAGCGCGGCAATTCAAAAATTTTTGGTAATAAGGTATTAACTTAATAATAATACTGTTAAGCCTATTTCGGTCATATTTTTAGTGCATTTAATTCTGACGCCTAAATATGACTAATTGGTATATTGGTATAACATTGAGGGTCAATTTTTCAGTGAGAGTTTAAACCCAGTTCAAACATAGTTTACTTGAACTTCGTCTAAATTTAAACTTAGTTTAAACGACAAAGCAGTTTGGCATAAATGCAGTATAGCGAACCCTCGTGAAAAAATAAATGAGTATGCTTTTATATAGAGAGTTCGTTTCTGAATCTAACAAACTAAAAATTTTGCCTGGGAGACGCCCACAAAAGGCGTCACTCGGGGTCAAAGTTCAAGATTTTTATCACAAAATCTCAATTAATCTCCAACTGATTCACACGATATGGGTATCAAACGAAAGGTCTTTTTCATACCTTTCTAGTAATGGACAACATTAGCTACGTAAAATGAACTAATAAAAAGTTATAAGAAAAAACATTTTATAAAAGGGGTATTCCACGCGAAGCGGACAAGTAAAAAAACTCGATTTTTCCGATTTTGATAATATTTGAGTATGTTCTACCTATATGTATTATTGATACGTGTACCAAATATTGTAGAACATTGGTGCCAACTTTTATAATGGGCGTGAAAGTGGATTAGGAGCTAGACTGAAAATACTGCCGAAGGGTGGCGTTCAGCGCCGTTTGATTGACAGTTTCACTTGACGCGCACAGGCGGCGGGCATCACGCCCATTATAAAAGTTGGCACCAATGTTCTACACAATATTAGTAATTTATACAAAAACAATAAAAAAAATCGAAAGGGTCGAACTTATGTTAGTGAAAATCAAAGAAAAAAAATTGTTGTTTTTTTTATATAAAAAATTTTTTTTTTTCTTTTCCAAAAATACAATTAAAAAGCTCAGTAAATGAAGTAAGAAATCCAGTGGTTTAATTATTTTAATAAAGCGTGATCCATTTCGAGGTTCCCTACTTTTTTAAAGAAAAAAACACAGAAAATGTGGGAATGTTTATTATCATTCGAAAGAACATTCTTTGGCATTTATTTTTTGAAGATTATCTCTTTCAAATGTTGGCCACGGCTACGTCTCAGATGGTCCATCCGTTGAGTCCAATTTTCGATGACTCGTTCGAGCATTTCGACTGGTAACTGGCGAATGACACGCGTGATGTTTTGCTCCAAGGCCTGAATCGAAGCGGGTTTATCCGTATAGACTTAAGACTTTACTTATCCCCACAGAAAAAAGTCTAACGGTGTGATATCACACGATGTTGGTGGCCAATCGACCGGCCCATTACGTGAAATTAGCTGTTCTCACCGGCATCATTTTTGAAGAAATATGGACCGATGAACGATTTGTAAACGTTTTTCAGGCGTAAGTCTTTCCATGATGAAATGCCAAACAATACTGAACAAAAATAATATGACAGCTTGACACGACTCACGCGTGATCTGTCAAAAAAAGGTTATTGAAAAAAGTACCTCTAGTTGGATCACCCTTTATATAATTTTATGACTCCATAATCGGCTTTGAAGTACTGCATGCCAACCGGTTGTCGAAATCTTCAAAGTCCCATAACTCTTTAACTAGTCATTATATCTCAAATATTATCAAAATCGGAAACATCGAGTTTTTTTACTTGTCCGCTTCGTGTGGAATGCCCCAAAAGTTAAATAAAGGTGCAATAAGTTTGTTACTATATTGTAGCCTGTGGAATTTTCTTTACAATGAAATATAAAACATTTGATATTTTTATCATTTCGCTTTTATATTTAAGTTTAAATTGAGATAAAAGCTTCTGCCTGCAATATTGAAATGGCGTTTATGAAAGTTATTGCTTAGGCACGATATTTTCCAATCATAGGAATTGAATATAAAAATACTGTACGCTCTTTACTGAACCTGATGCGCTAGTTACTCCCATGAGGGTTATTTTTTTGCAGCCCGGCTGAATGCCTGCCATTCAAAAGGTACTTTAGTACAGAAAAAAGTGGTTTACTACCACCCTGCACCTCCTGCAAAAGTACCGTTGAACGGAAAACAAAGAATATTAGTGTGGAAAAGTACCGTTGAACGATAAATGAAGGTTATAAGTGTGCTTTAGTTCGAAACTATCCAATTTTTTTTATTTCAATGAACCACATGAATCTTCAAATTGTACCAGCTATTTGAAAGTGAAGAGGCTTTTGAGATCAGCGAAAACGTCCTTGAAAAGTTAGTGGAGTAGAAATTAATACCCCGCGAAGGTAGGTAGTTGGTTTTCTAATGGCCATGTTTTGCAATTGTGCAAAACTTCTGATTTTGTCAATGGCTATCTGGCAAAGTCACCCGCAGCCACCCCTGTTGTGCGTGTGAATTTGTACGCGGGTGGAAGGAACCTACAGTTTTATGCCGGTTCCGAACGGCAGGTTGGAAGCTTTTTCATAGGCAATTTTTACTCTCAGAGGTTTGCCATTTCCAGCTGAGAGGACAGCCACCGAAAGAGAAAACGAAAACGAGTTTTCCCGTTATTTTTTTTTAGGTGTTACTACATGCAGTATTCGAACTTGCGTCGCTCTGCATTCGACTCGCTGGACCGCGCACTAACCAACTGAGCCACGGCGGCTGGCAAAGTTTATGCTTCTTAAAGAATGTAAGGTAGAAATCAGGATCTTTTGAAAACGTTTTTTAGTATGGCAGGTAGTTTGTACAACCCCCTACAGCCCTTAGCCTAGGCGTATACGTAGACGCAGGCCGCGCAACACAGCACAGGGCAGCACAACGCAAATTAAACTGTGTTACGCAGCAAATGTTTGAACAGCGGATACGAATCTCGGAAAACCAGCACACGTGTTCCGTATTCATTCCATAAATCCAGTAATATGAGTTATTTGTCTGAATCAGATTTTGAAATATAACCTATATAATACTTTGAGTGTAATATGGGCTGTCCACGCACTTTTTCAATTTATTCTTCAATTTTTGCAAGAGAACGTGTCGGCTGCACGTAGGAAACTGTATTTCAACTACAACGCGACGCAGTTGTGCGCAGGCACGTCTCTCCGCCGCACGCAACTATGTCGCTGTATACGCTGTCTTATGGTACTGCATTATTTACAAAAAATTGAACTACGCTGAGCTGTGCTGCGTGTGCGGCCTGCGTGTCCGTATACGCCTAGGCTTATGTCCGAAAGTGATGGCGAAGATGACTACGAAATTACTTCCAAAGGTCAAGATAGAAAAAATTAAAAATATACATATATTGAAAAGTAACAAAAGTATACGTTTTTATATTTTATTGTAAAGGAAATTCACATTTGTTTCGAGAAAAAATTCGTTTTTAAAAAAGTTGTATAAAAATGTTGTAAATAAAAGAAAGGTATAAAAAAGACCTTTCGTTTGATACCCATATTGATAAAAACTTTGAACTTTGACCGCGAGCCACGCTTTTTGTGGGCGTTTCCCAGGCAACATTTTTAGTTTGTTAGATTTAGAAGCCAACCCTTTATATAAAAGCATACTCATTTATTTTTTTGATGAGGGTTCGCTATGCTGCATTGTTTCCAGCAGTTTTTCAGTGCTAGTATAACTGGAGCAAATATTTTTAATTTGAGTGTGGCACTACTGGCAATAGTAAACAAATTCTTGGCGGTCAAATAATGTATTTCGTCATTAAAATTCAAAATAAGCAGAGCCCAAATTTTTCCTCTCAGGAAATCGAATGTCTTCTTCCACTTGTGAAAAAATAAAAATAAACAAGTGCTCGAGTCCAAGAAGACAGACCGCGTGAGTGCCAAGGAAATACAAACCAAATGGAAAGAAAGTGAGATCGATTTAAATTAAAAGTTTGTTGATAACTTCCGGTGTAGGGATCGCAATTTTTTGCCATTTTGCGATCCCGGGATTTTCGGGATTGAAAAGTCAAATCCCGGGATCCCGGGATTTAATCCCGGGATTCAAATAACAAATTTTTTAAATAAAACAATTTTACCAAATTGCATAAATACTTGTTTATAATATATTTACCATAAAAATGGACACAGTTTAATCACATTTGGGGTAGTTTTAAGATTTTTTATCTTGAATTTAATCACATTGTAAGGCGGAAAGGGAGGCAGTCGGTGTTGAGTCGTCGAAGTGGTTGGTTGTGCGCAGTTACAATCAGTTGTCAATTACATTCAAAATTGTCAGTTTAAATTTAAATCAAATAAATAAACATAGTCATCCTTGACAACATTTTGTTTAACTTAAAAGTTTTTCATTTGACATTTAACTTCAGTTTGATAACATTTTGTTTTATCCAAAAATGACACTTAAACATAACTTATTGCTTTGCATCAAATGTATCATAAAGTACATATATACGCATATTTGATAAAAAAAAATAAAATAGTTAATTTGTTAGTACTTTTAGTTTTACTTCGATTATTTCGATAAAAAAGTTAAGCGTTGTGATTAACTAAAAACTGAGATCTTAAAAATACTAAGGCATTAAATGTTTTGCCCTCTAATCTAGAGCGAAATTTATTGCAAATAAACCCTGCTGAGAGAAAACATCTTTCAGATTCAACACTTGCTGGTTGAATGCTTAGTAAATAATTATAAGCCTTTTGCAAAAGACGCCCTCTATCCCCTCTCTCCTCCTTCAGATAAGGAATTGGGTTTTTGTGCTTTTAAATTAATTTCATTTGAACTTTGAAGCATCTTTTGCAATCCCGAAAATCCCGGGATTAAAAGATTTGAATCCCGGGATTTTCGGGACTGGAAAAAGTCCGGGATCCCGGGATTGCGATGCCTATTCCGGTGTTACGTTACGCACAAAGTATGATTACAGTTACAAAAAAGTGCAAACAATAATTTCGCTCACGACAGGCAAGAGCTGTACAAAACAGGTGGAGGATTTTCAATAAATGAACTGTCAGAAGAGGTTGACAGTTGAAACTTAGTTTAACCGTGCAAGGTTGGGCGTGTAAACTTCAATCAAGTCTGACTGAAAGATTATATTTTGCGTTTAAACTCACAGCCCTATTCTGGCAAACCTAACAAAACTCCATATGCTGACAATTGAATAGAGTCTATCAATTGTTAGATTTTCTCATCATTTTTTAAAAGCTCTGAATATAACACTTGTCAGAGAAGTTCTCACGTATGTACATAGGAGGAGCTGACAAGCGCAGAAACAGTTGCAAAAAGACGATTGAAATTAAAAATGTCTTAACACTTCAGCAAATTTCGTATTCTGCAAATAGAAAAGCAGCTATTACACTGCACAACAATGTAAATTTTGTTTTTAAATAACAAGGTTCTGACAACGGATTCTGGTATAGGGGTAAAAAAAAACTATGTATCGTGTATCGGCGTTTTGTAAGTTTACATCTGCATTTTGTTTAGGGGGGGGTCAAAGATTCCCCTTTTGCACATTCTTATGGTGAATCGGCATACGAAAACCTCAAATGTGTCTTGACTACATCTCGGTAAACCCCATAGAGCGAATACGGCCCGAAAGGTCACGGCACGTCTCATACAACTAAAATTTTTAATATGGACTATCTTCGGCATTTGAACATACAGTGCACTTGCGAAAACGTGAACACTCGATAACGTGTTCACTTGTTCACACTTTGTTTTCCTATTGAATACTCTAAAACGTGAACAATGCTTGAAGGCTCTAACACCTCTAACACCCTGTTCTGTATCTTTTTCGCAAACATATCATCGCCTACAACCTTAAATTGGTATATACTCGTCCATTTTTAACTTTTTGTTATAAAACTTAATTCAATTATCTTTTTTATAAGTAGTTTCACACAAAAAAAAACGTATTTTGCAACCATCATAAACTTGAACAATCTCGTAAACGTGAACAGCCTTGATTTTTATTAGTTCACGTTTTCGCGAGTGCACTGTACATATAAGTGTTTGTTCTGACTGACTGATTCATCATCGCCCAGCCTAAACCGCTAAGGCTAGAATTATGAAATTTTAAGTGTAGGTATACTTACGAAAATATTACGGATATATTTACGAAATTTTTTGAAATTCGGGGTATAATGGGATCATTGCCTTCAAATTTGTGTGCAAAGTCGCGGTGCTCTGCTAGTCTATATATGTATATAAAAAACAACTTAAAATTTGTGTGTAGTGTCCGCGAAAACGGTTCATTTTTTCGACAAAATTGTTTTTATGTGTTATAACACTGTGCGACAGCCTTTTTCACACTGAAAAAATCCATATGGGCGTGAAACTAGAGACTAAACATAGTAATACTGCGTACTCAGGTTTTCATTTCTACATCCTTTGTCCTTTTAAAAGGACTTTAAAATTTTGAAGGGGATAAAAAATTAAAAAAATATAAAAAATACTTAACCTCGTTAGAATATGGCGATATGTATATCAAATGAAAGAGAAATAGCTCAAGAATTTAAATAAAATCGATCTTTTATCTATTTGTAAAAAAAGGATATGAAAAAGGTCCTTTGAAAATTTTAATCCTTTATATCCTTGAAAATTGATAACTAATTTCATTATTCTAAATTTATTGGTTCGAAAGTTATTAAAAAAAAAACCGGAACCTGCAAGTCTAATGAAGTACAAAAATTCTAATTTATGTGCGTATCAGTATTTTAAATAATAAATAGATCCAAAATCAATTAAGCTAGAATAATGAAATTTTGACACGTGATCAAGTAGATTTTGGGTTTTAACATACTCACTTTTCAAGAATATTCTCCATAAATTTTCAAGGATATAAAGGATTAAAATTTTCAAAGGACCTTTTTCATATCCTTTTTTTACACATAGATAAAAGTCTATTTTATTTAAATTCTTGAGCCTTTCCTCTTTCATTTGATATACATATCGCTGTATTATAACGAGATGAAGTGTTTTTTATATTTTTTTTATTTTTTATCCCCTTCGAAATTTTGAAGTCCTTTTAAAAGGACAAAGGATGTAGAAATTAAAAACTGAGTACGCAGTATTACTATGTTTGATCTCTAGTTTCACGCCCATATGGATTTTTTCCAGTGTGAAAAATTTTTCATTTTTGTCGCACGGTGTAATAGATGTCAATACGGTGGTTTATATCTATACAACATGGTTGTACGACAGGTGGGCGTGGCACTTCCCATACAACCTGAAATTTTAATATGGAATATTTTCGGAATTATAAGTCGCTCAGCATTGGTGTACAGTCGTCTCATAGAAGTGTATTTCTTTAAATTTATGGGCGTTGAAGAAGGCACGTGGCACATTTCTTTGATACAAACTAATAATAGTAACACTGCACAACACAAAAAAATAACAAGGTTCTGACAACGGATTCTGGTAGAGGAGACCAACAAAAAATATACGTGCATCGGCGTTTTGAATGTTTACATCTGAATTTTTTTTAGGGGAAAGTTTTCCCCCTTTTGCACATTCTTATTGTGAATCGGCATACGAAAACCATGTAACCTTACATTTTAGGTATATGATGGGTTCAGCAATTTGATGTAAAATGGTTGGTTGGTTGAGGTGGCTGACTCGCAGTCCCCCTGCAAGTCACAATTAGCGCATAGACGCCGTTTTGGTACCACATTCTCACCGAAAACTAAGCCTGGTTAGTTGTATGACTAAATCCACCTGGTAGAATTTAGGTATCCAAGAAGATTCCCCAGACTTACTGTCGAACAATCGGTCGAACAAGTGAGGAAGTGTTTCCCTAGAGACTTAAATCTTGCCCTTGCCAAAGCTGGGCAGTGACAGATGAAGTGATTTGGTGTTTCTTTCTCTTCTAAATTCCCACAGCTCCTGCAATGGGTATGGAAGGGGATGTTTAGCCTCTCCGCATGTGGACCTATAGTCCAGTGGTCTGTGATGATCACCGTAAGCCTAGCGACGTCCGTGCGTGGTTTGTTGATAAGCTCGTTATAGGAGGGCCACATCTCCCGCGAGGTACGGCAGGAAGACAGCGAGTTCCACCTCCGATTGGCAAGGCGGAGATAGTGTAGATAGCAGCCCCTGCTGACGACTCCCAAAGGCGTCGGAACCGAGACACCCAGTGATGCGTCAAGCGAGGCCCCCGAGCGCGCCAATTCGTCCGCTCTTTCATTCCCTTCAATGTTCCTATGGCCGGGAACCCAGATGAGGCTGATATCAGCGCAGCGACTTAGCGTGCCCAGAGCCGTCTTACACTCCTCGACCAACATTGACTGGACCGTGGTAGAATGTAGAGCCTTTATTGCTGCCTGACTGTCAATGAATATTGCAACATTACACCTATCAATGATGTATCTCTCTACCAGTCGGCAGGCTTCCCTGACCGCCAGGACTTCTGCCTGAAAGACCGTGGCATCATTGGGTAGACGTATGGCTTCATTTATCCCCACGTGCTGTGAGTATACCCCTGCACCCACCCCGCACGGCATTTTGGATCCATCCGTAAAGATGTGTATGTCGTATTCGTTGAAAAGGTTGGTTCTTTTCCATTCGGCCCTCTTAGGGAATTTCGCCCCGAAATCCTTTTGAAAGCTTAGGTACGGCACGATATAGTCGGTCATCCCACTAAACTTAACGTTTGGTAATGTGCTTAGCACTTTGCTGTGCCCATAACTACGTTCCGCCCAACAGCCAATCGCCTTAAGCCTTGCTGCGGAGTTGAGGGGGATATGCATTATGTGTAAGTCGATGGGGAGGAAGTGTAAGAGCACGTTCAGGGCATCCGTGGGGCATGTGCGTAGTGCCCCCGTGATGCCAACACATGCTAATCGCTGAACCCTGCTGAGCTTCTGGACCAATTAGCTCTTGCTTAGAGCTGGCCACCAAACCAATGATCCATAGGTCAGGATTGGACGCACTATGGCCGTGTACATCCAGTGGGTGATGTGGGGGTGCACGCCCCATCTTTTCCCAAACAGCCTGTTGCAGGAGTAAAAAGCCACGTAGGCCTCCCTGACCCGTAGCTCAATATTTGATCTCCAGTTTAGCTTTGCGTCCAGCAGAACCCCAAGATATTTGGCTTTAGCTGATAGCTTCAGCTGCTGCCCGTTAAGCGATGGAAGGTTAAAAAGTGGAATTTTGGTCTTAGTGGTGAACAGTACCAGTTCGGTTTTGCACGGATTTATACTGAGTCCACAACCTGTGGCCCACGTGTGGATTTTATCCAGAGTCCCTTGCATAATCTTGCTGATTGTGCTCGGAAACATTCCTGATACTATTATCACCACGTCGCGACGAAGGCCGCACAGTGCGGCCAAAAGTCCAAAAAAACAAGTTTCTATTTAGGGTTTTTTTACCCTTGAGTTGGCTGCAATGATCCTTCAAGAAACTAAAATCGTTCATAGTGATGACTAATTCGTCATGCCCCTTCCTTAGGCTCAGTTGGAATGTGGCCTTCGCTCGAGCGTCACTCTACAGTTAATACACTGAGAACGGTTATACAGGTGAAAAATTTTATGTAATAAAGAAAATCAAATAAGACCAAATGGAATCCACTTCTGAAGGTGAGTAGAACATGGAAAAAAAGTACTAATTATCATTTGTTAAGTAGTGAATTAGGGAAAACATAAGCAATAGTGTCATTTTTTCACATAATTTTTCCGAAAATTATACTTTTCAAATGATACTGCATTAAAACGCTGCAAAACGCTGCTTTGAAACCTTATTGAAATGATAATTAAATTATTTATATCTACCATTTATATTTATTATCTACCAAATAAAATAAAATTCAGCTGCCAAGAGCTGCCTATTCATCTTTTATGCCCTTTTTTCGAAATCAAATTGATAGAGAGCGAGAGAGAGAGAGAAACGAAATATACACATGGTTCGTTTCTCTTTATCTGAGGCTGCTACCTATAGTTTGGGGAAAACTGTTATACTTGTCCGATAGATAAATGCTTGGACCTAAGAAATCCGAAAACTTTAACTAAATTAGACAAATAGTTTTGCTTGTAGAGCTCGTCAAACTTGAGCAATGTTTAGAGTGTGAAATAATATCAGCAATTTGCACTTTTTCGGCAAAGCTGAAGTTTTAAAATACGGAAAGGAGCAAATGAAATGATGAAATTAAACTTTTTGCACCAGCATCGTAAAAGAAGGCATTTGTAGTAAATAATTAAATATAGGAAGAAAAAGTTGGTTGTTGTTGTTGTTGTTGTCTTTTCATAGGCACTCACTTGAAGCACTGTTTTTATCACTCTTTTTGAATTTTCGATAGACTTAAAAAAAAAAGGCCATACTTGCCACGGTTCCGTCTTTGGGAAAATTGTTCACTCGTCTTCTGTGAGTACTGCCCTGAAGAGATCGGGTGCCCGATTTTGCCCGACTGGATTTTATAGCGATTTTTCTGTGGCCACCTCGCGCAATTTTGTGCTTTCGGGTGCGTGCGTTCGAACAAGTTCGTCAAGATTTTGATAGTGAATCAATTACACGCGATTATAATCGTTACCAAGGCATGCAAATTTGGATTTTGGCTTCATTTAAGAAGTGATACAAGCTTGCAACTCCGTAGTAAGTCGACTTTTTTTTGGCGTATATTGCTGTAAGCTCGAAGTAAAGAGTACTTTTGCTGGATGCGCAGTTCGCACGTACGAAAAACAAGTTGGCTTTCATTTCCGGCAATCAGCTATCATGAATCATTTGATGTAATGGTTTTGTTTTTAACAAAATACTAACACTGTGTCTGACACAAAATTTTTTTTTTTTAATTTGAGCAAAACTCAGTCGCCATTAGTCTTTGAGTTGAACCGCGCCAATGAAACAATTAGTTGAAAACAAAAAGCAGACTTATATCTATGTGCACTGTCTAAAACCCACCCCCAAAAATCCCACAACGCGGGAAAACCTAACAACTGTTTTGGTACCTGCTAGTACTAGAAGCTGAGTACCTGCTATTTGAATGCATATGCAAATCCCACTTATAAATAAAGGAGTTTGGAGTAAGTTAAGTTAGTTTCGAATTTAATTTGAACTAAACATCTCTTCAACTCCGCCACTGCAACCAAACCGAGGAAGAAGCACAAAGATGTTTTTGAAACATTCGAAGCTGTTTGAAATATTTACTATTTCGAAGACAAAGGAGAAGTTCGTTCTGGCTGTCACTAAAGAAATTGGTTACGTCGAAGGAAGTTTGCCTGCAGCCAGTCGCGGATCCAGAAAAATATTCCGGGGGGGGGGGCTTAAAAAGTAATTCTTTAATATTTATATAATGCCTTTTAATTTGTATGTAGTTTTATAGTCGATCCAGATATTTCGGGGGGTTTCCTACGAAGGCTTTAAAATACAGTAGATCTATTGAATCGTCAGATACAAATTTACCTTTTTCAAATGACGAAGCATTGTCTTTATTCGTTGAAATTGGATGCACATTTACAAAAAAAATCCAAGATGCTCCCATCGTATAAACAAATACAAAAAGCCGAAGTTCAATGTTACCCTACATCAGGTCTATCTTTTACAGACAGTGTAGCTGAAGTGAATCAATAGTGAATCGTGAACCAATCGTGTGATCTTTTGGATCACACGATTGATCGTATTGTACTCTGTCAAACGGAAGTTCTTAAATCTTTATCGGAAGAACAACTTCAAAATTTAACTTTAATTGTAAAGTGGGGTTGCGATGGAAGTTCAGGACATAGTGAATACAAGCAAAGAAAATAAACATACAGAATGCACATGTCATACAAGCAAAAATTTTGTATGGCGGGTTCTAACATTGGAACCCGCGCTCTGCTCTCATAGATCACATATGTGGTGAGAATGTAGTTTCATGTGTTGCGCTCTTTGGTTGCGCTCACTGCAGCTAGTGTGCGTTAACACATTGTTGTGGCGTGAAATGATTGCAAGATGAAGACGAACGCTGTTGTTGTTGTTGTTGCGCTGGCGAAAAGCTGAAATTGTAAAACGATTTCTGATTTCTGGCTGGCTTTTGTTCTTCTTCTACAAGCCTGCACGGCGTCGCATATTGCTCCTGAACTTATTACAGACTGTAGTGTGCGCAAAATCATAGAAAAGAAAATAAAATATGGTTGGCATGACGACTTATATGGTCGCTACAAACAAAGTTCCTAAAGAATTTATCAAAAAAGTAGACCTAATATTTGATTGCATGAATAGGGTAATTCGGATAATCGGATAATTGCTTTAGATCGGCTTTACAACTAAATAATGAGTCGTACAAATTAAAAAAAATTTTTTGAATTAATTGAAAGATGTTAAATGTCTGGATGATTGAAGTTTTATTTTAGAAGTAAAATCTGTTTTTAATCACTGATCAAATTAAGCAATAACCCACATAAATGTTTTAAAACAAAAAAGTTGTTTAACCAAGATAAACTAAAAAATACTTTTGCAATTTTGGGACAAAGTTCAAGTAGAAATCGGTCAAGTGCAACAACTAATTTCGAAGATACACAGGATTCCATGAATCAAAACCTACTACATGCTGAGACAGACGAAACTGTATTTTTTATTATTTTATTTCAGCAGTAATTACAACAATTATTACAACAAATTATTTTGTAGATAAAAACTTCGACGATCGAGTAAAAAATTAGCATGGATAACAATTGTGGCATATGTTTCCAAAAACTAAGAAATGACCTTTTCACTGCGCTAAGTGAAACATTTTCCATTAAAATTATCAATCGGCTACAGACTTTTGCTACCTATTTGCTCCTTCAGATTTTCTGATGAATGCTGTGACAGTAAATTAAAAAAAGGAAGTTCCAAACGATGCAAAACATAAACAATAAAAAAACAACAAAAGAAGAGCTGTTTACATTTTTCTCGAGCTGTGTAGCAAAACACAAAAAAGCATACACACAAAAACTACAACAACAAAAAGCAATGGCGTCGTTGAAACGACGATCATTGCGCTGGCTGGTGTTGCTGTGAGAAATTTGCACAAAAAATTATTGAGTGACCAAAACAACCACCAACGCCTCAAAGTACACAGGAGAAGCAGTACTTTCACTTCATGTGTGTTTGTTGTAGCGCGTGCTTCAGTTCGCACAGTCAATGAGCGTAAACAGAAGCGCTTGCTCTCCTGCTGGCACCACTCTTTCCCTTTTGTGGCTTCCCCCCGCTCTTTGAAGCTCGCAAACAAAAATTTGAATTTTTGAGCTCAGATGCGCCTTCTATACACTTCATATTCTTTGATACAAGCATAAGCTTGATGAAAACAGTGCCAGTGACGAGAGCATTTTTTTTACGTCTTGCGTCCCTTTGCAACTTGTGTGTAAAAACACTACAAATACGGAAACCACTGTTGTCTGGAAGAATCCAAGGCCGTCATCGCCTAGATATTGTCGGCCTATCAAGATAGAATGTGCAAAGGAAACAGTAAATCTGATAAAGGATCAACCAATAATGTAGAACAGCAGGTAAATAATTTAATTCCGTTTGTTACTGCGGTTTGCGGAAAACATGTGTGTGTACGTTATCATTTAACGTTAACAATGATAGACACAAAATTTTGTAACTCGTTGACTGACACAAGTTCCGCAATGCGCTGTTACATATGCAATTGCACATCTAAGGAGTTCAACAATGTAGAAAAGATGTTGCAAAAAGAAGTTTGTTTCGACAATTTAAAATTCGGCTTATCGTCTCTACATTGTTGGATTCGTTGCTTCGAATTTTTATTGCATTTATCCTATAAATTGGAAATCAAAAAATGGCAAGCTCGATCAACAAGGGAAAAAGAATCAGTTGAAAAAAGAAAAACAGCAATCCAAGTGGCATTTAAAAACCAATTGGGTTTGAACATTGACAAACCAAAACAAGGTAGTGGAACTTCGAACGATGGCAACACAGCACGATTATTTTTCGAACATCATGGGAAATCTGCTCAAATTATTGGAATCGATCAAGATATTATTTATCGGTTTTACGTCATATAACAAGCAATTTCATGTGGATATGAAATCGATGTGAACAAATTTAGGCAGTATTGCAAAGAATTAGCTGAAGGGATCGTACATGCATATGATTTTGAGTGCATGCATTTGATTATGAGTTTTTTTAATTTCTCCATTTTTGGCTGTATTAGGTGTGGCGATATGATGCTATATTGGACCCGCCATCTTGAATTTCGTAATTCTGACAATGGATTCGTAATCAGCGACCTAAAAAACCCCCGAGTACAAGATTTCAGGTCGATCGTTAGAGTTTTCGAGTTTTGGCCTTCGGCCGCACTGTGCGTCGTCCGCATAAGCTACCACTTTCACCCCCGTTTTTTCTAACGCCTTGAGTATGCTGTCCATGACCAGCAACCGCAGTAGTGAAATAACCCCTCCTTGTGGTGTTCCTCTACTGACGTGTTTTACCAGAGATGTGTTGCCTAGCTCTGCAAAAATAGTCCTTGATTTTAGCATCGTCACTATCCAGTTCCTTAGATCCCCTTCTAATCCCACCGTGGTAAGAGAATCTTGGATTGCCTTAGTGCTCACATTGTACATACACATGAATACATACATACTTAACCTCATGTAATGCCGTCTCCGTGGATCTGCCCTTAAGATAAGCATATTGGCATTTGGAAATTTGATAGCTAAAGACCTTAGGTGTATTTCCATTACCCTTTCCATAGTCTTAAGCAGAAAGGAAGTGAGGCTAATCGGTCTAAAGTCTTTGGCCGTCTCGTGACCGATTTTTCCCTTCTGAGGTATGAAAACTACTTCCTTCTCCCTTCTCCAGCTGAGGGGTACATAATTTAATATAACGCACGCCCTATAGATCGTCACCAACTGTGGAATCACCATATCCTGTACTTTCTGTAACATGATTGGGAGAATACCATCCAGACCTGGTGACTTGTAAGGGGAAAAACTGTTGATGGAATACCTGACTTTATCTTCCGTAAACACAGATTCATAAATACACGGATATCGAGAAGCTCATGAGGAGGGGGGTGACCGCTGCCCTCTCCTTACAGCCCGGGAACTGTGTCTTAAGTAAGAGGTCAAGTGTCTCAGCAGATGTTTCCGTCCAGGTGCCGGCTTCCCTTTGCAGGTATGACGGATTGCTCCTTTCTTTGAAAAGGCCCTTGCTGAGTCTTGAAGACTCAATTGACTGACAAAAGTTTCTCCAGCCATCCCTTTTGGCTTTCCTGATCGCTCTTTTGTTGGTCCTGAGGCAATCCTTGTATTTGCTCCAGGTTTTGTCCCTGTAATACTGGTTGAAAGCCCTACGAGTTTCCTCTCTAAGAGCCGAGAGATATTGATGTAAAATACTACGAAGAATATTTTTGTGGAGCATTTTAACCCTGTAGCTCCTATTTGTATGGGTCAATTTGACCCTTTTTTTCTAAAATGCCAAAAATGTCTTGTAAAACAGGACTTTTTAAGGACAAAATGTACCACAAAAATACTCGCCATAAAATTCTACTATAGGTCTGGGAATACATCAAAGCTCAGAAATTAACTTGAACGCGAGAATTAAGCCAAAACTGAAAATGTGTTTAAGTGTTTATTTCGTACTTAATCAAAATTGGTACTAAAATGTCCTACAAAACTTCTTCTTCTTCGTAGTATTTTACATCAAATTGCTGAACCCATCATATACCTAAAATGTAAGGTTACATGGTTTTCATATGCCGATTCACCATAAGAATGTGCGAAAGGGGGAAAACTTTGACCCCCCTAAAAAAAATGCAGATGTAAACATTCAAAACGCCTATACACGTATATTTTTTTTTGGTCCCCTCTACCAGAATCTGTTGTCAGAACCATGTTATTAAAAAAAAATTTATTTTGTTGTGCAGTGTAATTAATATTTGACTGGCACGACAGCCCGATTACGAGATTAAGGCGTAGCTACCCGCAACCATCTGTGTTTTGCGTGTGAATTTTTACAAGGTTGGAAGGGACCTACAGTTTTATGCCGACTCCAAATGGCGAGTTGGGAGCTTTTTCATAGGCAATTTTATTCTCTAAGGTCCAACGCACTAGCCAGCTGAGCTACGGCGGCATACAAACTGATACAAACTATCCGCATAATTTTGAAACTGTTAGTTGCACATCAACATTAGTCAAGACAAGGGGACCCATGCACCGCCTCCATTTTCATACGTATACATAGCTTGTTTATCCTGACTGCCCGACTGATTGATTGCTTTATCTTTGCTCAGCCCAAACCGCTAAGACTACAAACATGAAATTTAAACTAAAGAGCTGCGCAAGCACTATAAAAATTACTTGCAAGCCATCGCTGTGCTTTAAAATACTGCCGCTCTTCACTACAAAACAAGCACTGCAGTGAAGGAAGCTTTTGATATTCATACAAATACTACACGAAACGACAATAGAACTTCAAGCACCTTGAAGTATAGAACAACAATGAAGTAGAACAACATTGAAGTAGAATAACACTGGAATAGAACAACACTGAAGTAGAACAATACTGCAGTGAAACAACACGGAAGTAGAACATCACTGAAGTAGAACAAGACTGAAGTGCAGCACTGAAGTAGAACATTTTCAAGCATACGGTGTTTTCTTTTGCACGATCGGAGTAGCTGATGTTTGTTTCTGGTATTTTGTATGGAATCTGGGCTGCATTTCAAGCATTATAACAACATTAAGGGGGTCCTACCATGTAACACTTTCAAAATATGCATTTTTTTATGCATTTTTCTAAAGATAATGTATCTACAAATAAGATACAAAAAGGAATTTGCTGAATTGCGAAGTGAAAACAGGTAACGAAACGGCAAGTTTTATCACGCTTTCCACTGAGTTCTCGCAGCGCGTCAAACTTTAAACGCGTTTTTTTCAGAACCACTTTTTTCGAACTGGTACCCCGCATTTCTAAGGAACCAGTGAACGGATTTTGATAATTTTTTTTTTAAATTTGTGTAAATGTTGTCGCTATCGTTCGGTACAAGATGAGCTTCCAATTGTTATAAACAAATAATAAAAACATTGTTTTTATTTGCTTAAAAAACCGGTTTTTTTTCATGCTCCGCCATTTTGACAATTGTAAAGATAATTATGTGAATTATTACCGTACGATAGCGGCAAGTCTGCAGATTGTAAAGAATCTTTCCTTTGTGTTTCAGACGAACAGTTTTTGCAAAATCGTATGTACCATCAACCCACATACTTTTGGAAGGCCTTATTTCGCAGGGGTGCTGCGGCTACAGCATAACCGTAGGGAACACAATTAGAGCGTATGGACGTCTGGGCGCACGGCGTACGGCGTAAATACGCTGTCAAAATACGTTCAGACGTTGCCTTGCTCACAATTCCAGCGTGAGCAGCAACGTATAAAATACTCAAAATACGTTTTTCAATTGTCCAAAAATGAATATTTATTTATTTATTTATTACAACGAAAAATAAAAATACAATTTTTATTTTACGGAAAGGGAGGAGCATGGCTGCTAGGGCCTTCAGCTCGCTGTAAAATTAACTTAATTACTAATAATTACAGTGTTTATATCTTATCTACTAATTTACAACTTTCTAGATATTTGAACACTAGTTTGATATTTGTTTGATTAGTTGTTGAGAGCAGTTCGAACGCGTTTTTGCCGTTAAGTACTTTTCTTCTGATTTTCTCGAAGTGTTTGCATTGCGTCAGTATTTTGGGATGTGCACGGAATAATATTCATCGACTATCTTGAGAAAGGGAAAACAATCAATAGCGACTATTATATAGCGTTGTTGGAACGTTTGAAAGAAGAAATCGCGATTAAGCGGCCCCATATGAAGAAGAAAAAAGTGTTGTTTCACCAAGACAATGCACCGTGTCACAAGTTGATGAAAACGATGGCAAAAATGCATGAATTGGGCTTCGAATTGCTTCCTCATCCCCCTTATTCTCCAGATCTGGCCTCCAGCGACTACTGGCTCTTCGCAGACCTCAAAAAGATGCTCCGTGGTAAGAGATTTGGCTCAAATGATGAAGTAATCGCCGAAACTAACGCCTATTTTGAAGGCAAAGAAAAATCGTTCTACAAAGGCGGTATCGAAAGATTGGAAAAGCGTTGGAATGATTGTATCTCCCTAAACTATGGGACTATGTTGATGAATAAAAACGAATTTTGGCAAAAAAATGTGTTTTAATTAGTTAGTCACACATTATTGAACGAAGTGTTACACTTCCGAAGTGCCCCACAGTAACATGACGAATCTTTAAATTATAGTCGCACACTGCCTACGCCTTTATAGAATATATACGGCTTTTAGAAAAATAAGCTATGTGGTTTGTATTTGGAGCCTCAGCCAGCTTTATCTCAGTGCCAGCAATATATCCTATATAATGTGGCAGCTCGTGGTATGTTTTTTTAATTATATCTTGCTGTTCGGTTGCATCAGGCCATGCAATATGCTTAGACTGCATTTTTAGAAATGCACTAAAAACTCTGTTAGTTATTTTATAAATAGTCTCACCATCTCCCACTCCAAACATTGTTGCTATTTTTCGAATAGCTGCATTTTCCCCGGACGAGCCTAGACGGTACAAAACAATGCTTAGCCCTTTCGGTTATTCTATGCCATATGGCATAGTCTCTTTTCAGTGCCTGTTTTAGGTCAAAAACTTGTGGATACTATATTTTTAAATTTTTGTATTTTTCTCTGAAGGTTTTTATATCAAATAAAGAAAAAAATATTTTGATTAGTGTACCAAGTAAATTGTAAGGGTTCCGAAAGTGCGCAGTCCTATCGAGCTGCGTATTTTACAAAAAGAGGTCACTTCGTACTTTTATTTATTCTAATACAAAAATCAATTTATTTTATAGGTTTATGTAAGTAATCTAGTAGGTATTTATTGCTTTAATAAGTGTAAAAAAAGTTAGATCCCAAATATAGTTCACTAAGGCTGTACGATTTTTTTTATTTTTTACTATGCCATATTTCATGATGCCCAAAAACCACTTTTTCGAACAATATTTTAAAAAATGACTTTTGATTATTCATTATGTAGGCATAAACAGTAATAAAATGGAAAAGAATGACTTTTAAAGTTAAAAACAAAAAAGAAGTACCGAAAGGGTTAGCTGAAGATCGATAGGGTATTGTCTCAGTGTATGTGAGTTAACAAATTCTGCTGTTTGGCTAATAATTGATAGTAAAAATCCGAACTGCTCTCTCGTCACTCGCAGCATTTGTCTAAAGCGACAATCATCCAATTCAGAAAGAACAGTAGATCTCCATTCTATAGACTTTGGCACATTTTGAAAGATTCCCCAGCGGTTGGACAGAGTTATGAAAAGGTCGTCATACAATTCATCCAATATCTTCCAGTAGGACTGCTCATCTGAAAAATCAATTCAAACCAGTTTTCACAGTTTTCAATCAATTATTTGCAAATATTCTTACCATTCTCATGCAGAATTTGAAATGCAGCACTTTCAATCAAGAAATCAACAATTTTCGCATTTTCGCCCGTTCGCGGCATTTTTTACAATATTTGAATTTTTGGGTGTTCTCGAAGTCTAGCACTTTTCAGGGTTGCAAATATCAGTTTCTGCAATTTTTGCAAGGTTGCAAATAGCAACCTTGCAAACTGCAAATAGCTAATAAAAGATGAGCTTTGTAATTTACAAAGAAACGAAATGTTTATATTTTTCAAAAATGTCAACTATTTTAAGTAGCTTAAACTAGTAGTAGTAGCTTAAAACTAAAAGCGCCAATCGACTCATTTTTTAATTTCAAAAATGTTTTACAACACATTTCATACGTTTTTTAAGGAAACCCCTCATTCATCCAATATAAAAAAGCTTTTGTACAATTTGTGTGTTGCAAACGTAACAAAAGTAGATTAATACAAAATATGATTTTCAGAACCGTCTACTTATAGGGAACATGAGCACTTTTGAATAATTTTACTATGGAAAAATCGCATTTTGTTAAAAGAGCAAATTGCGGTTAAAACGAAAAATAAGAATAGAATAAAATAAAAATACTAAAGAACACATAAAATTACTAAATATAAATTTTAAGGAAATGATAATAATAAATAGTAATATGTTGCTGTTAATATATGAATTTGAAAAATTTATCGCTATGAATTTTATTAGGCCAGAAGGCAACGTAGCCTACATGAATGCCAACATTGCACAGCAGAAATTCATGGTATTTCTTTTTATCAATAGGAACGCACACTCTACTGAATTCACATGCTTCATTATTCATAGCAGAACCGAAAGCCATGGAAATTCAATTTGCTTTTCATCTTGTGCAGTTGTTCGTATTGTTTTCATTCGCCTCAGCGTATACACAAGCAACACGCACATTTATTTTCACACGGACACACACCCTTGCATATTCGAATTTGCAAACGATACGCCGCGCAGCACAGCACAGCTCGCAACTGATGCTCCTTGTCGAACATCGCACAAAGAATGAAGGTGAACTTCGAAAATTGAAGTTTGACGAGGCCAGCGACAAAACTTCGTATAACCGAAGTACGTGTGGGACTTAACATATAGTGGAGTGTGTCAGACGGAAGAGAGGCCGAAATCCGGTAGTCTTATTGGACACGACGAGACTACTTCCCCGCCCCCCCCCCCCCCCGTTTTCGAGGGTGCTGAAGACGATGGTGCTGGGCAAACTGCTTTTTGGGCGGGGGAAGACCCTCAAAAGGGCTAGGGTACCAAAGGCTTTAACGAGTACTTAAGCTCTATGAATCCATTGCGCTGTACCCACCCCCAGTCGAGAGGATTCAAGTCGTTGGACAACCAGCTTTGGCATTGCAGGTATACGCGTAATGCATGCTGCCTTATTGCGTCTTCGGCCGCTGGAAGCACAAGAATATCGAGATCTTTAGGCCTGGTACACATGTATTCATAACGAATTGAATCGAGGGATGGGTTTTTTTTCAGGTACATTTGTCCGACTAATTTAAGGGCCACATTTCCTAATTGATCTTTAGATGAGTCTTTGCGCAAAAAAATCTCGCACTCCTCGCGTAATTGACTATTGCATTTTAATATGTCTATAATTTTTTTTTCCCACTGTTATAAAAAGATGACGTTGTATCGCAACCAGAAAACGAGCAAGCTGCCAGGCCCATATATTTTCTCAGGCATTTTGTCTCTAGCCGGTTTTCTCAAATAAACTTTTGAATTGTCCCAGCAAAATTGAATCAACAGAACCAGTACATCAACATCTTCGCCGAGAATGGCGCTATTTTCATACACGCTACTTTTGTGGATCGCGGTTTTAACAATCGTTAAATCAGCATCTTCCTTGGCTTGCAATACTTCAATTCCAGCAATTGGCAAAGAGGGACAAAGTTTATTGATTAGTAAACTTTTATTATGACTGTTGCTTAAGAAATTAGCTTGAGAGGAACCGGGACTTTGATCATCTTTCAGATGTTGCATTTATGTTATTTATTATTATTATTTATTATTATTATTTATTTTTTTATTTCTATATTTAGTTAGCCATTATGTCTTACTGACAAAGAGGTAACATTAGAAATAATAACAGTAATTATAATCTCTCTCTCGCTCTTCGGCAGAGCGACATCGAGATCTGAGAGGTAAGAGGTGTTAAAAAAGTGTTCGCATGCCGCAAATTCCAGATTGGAACATTAAATCCGATTCTACAGAGAAGAGCAGGGCAATCAATATCCCTATATAGTAGATTTAGCACGAAAGAACAAGCAAAAAACGTTCGCATCGATTCCAGAGACTTGAGGCTCAGCAACATACAACGAGACTCATATGACGGCAGAGGCTCGGTGAAATTTAATGACCGCAGTGCGAATTTTATGAACACCTTTTGAATACGCTCAATCCGATTGGTATGGGTAGCATGATAAGGTCTCCAAATAAATGAAGCGTATTCAAGTCTAGAGCGTACAAAAGTCGTGAATAGCAGTTTAAGAATATATGGGTCCGAGAACGCAGTACAGTTCCGTCGAACAAAACCCAGCATGGCATAAGACTTCGATCTAATGTAATCAAAATTACTAGAAAAACTAAGTTTTACGTCGAAAAAGACACCCAAACCCTTTATTCTATTAACTGTTTTTAACACAGAACCAGATATGCAATACGATGGTTGCAAGGGGCTGAGCCTCCTTGAATAAGTCGCATGGACACATTTGCTGACATTCAAAACCAGTTTATTTTTTGCGCACCAGGTTTGAACATTGCCAAGATCCGTTTGCAAAGCAGAGAAATTCGTCTCATTATTAACTACCGCATATCCGTAGGAACACAATTGGAGCGTATGGACGTATGGGCGCACGGCGTACGGCGTAAATACGCTGTCGAAATACGTTCAGACGTTGCCTTGCTCACAATCCCAGCGTGAGCAGCAACGTATAAAATACTCAAAATACGTTTTCCAATTGTCAAAAATGAATAATACGCCCATACGCGGCGTAAAAAATAGAAATAGACTTAGGGCCGTTTTCTCATCTTCCCGTTAAAGTGACCGGTAGCTAAAGTGAACTTTAGCTAAAGGTCACTTTAAAGTGGCCGGTAAATATTTTCGTTTTCTCATCTTCCTGATAAATATAAATTTAACAGGTCTGATTTTTTGGCATCACTGGTCAGCATTGGGCAGCACTTGGCGGCGCAATCAGCTGTTTGTGAAAAATTATAATTATTTTTGAAGGAAAAAATAAAAATTTTGCCTGGCAAAATCTTGTTGATGCTTTTACTGGCAAATGGGGCGTGTCCCAACGTTGGAAATCGTTGAGGGACAAGTTTGACAGCTTGAAGCGCAAGTCCAAGCTGGAACTTGCAGCGCAGAAGAGCGAGACGTATCGCACAGGTGGCGGCCCAGCAGCGATTGGACATGTCAGCAGTGCAAAGCAGTGAAATAGTCCAATTGGCTGTTATATTTGCCGCATTTGGCGACTCCGTACCTTCAAAAGCGTCTTCCAGTGCATGAATTTAAGAAACACGCCTATTTTCCATACCGAAAGATCTCAAATTCAAATCTCATTTCAAATTGTAATTTCATTATCAGCTTTTTTTTGTTTGTAAACAAACATATGCATGTACTTGGCACCACTTCCACTTAAAGTTCACTTTAAAGTTTAACAGGCACTCAAACCTCCCGTTAAATTTTATCGGGAGGATAGCTTAACGGGCAGATGAGAAAACGAAAATGCGTTTATCGGCCCGTTAAAGTGAACTTTAAAGTTAACGGGAAGATGAGAAAACGGCCCTTAATAGAATAGAATTACGCTCATACGCTTGCGTCGTCAATTGTGTGCGCTTTCATAGAAATATATGAAATTTAATTTGACAACGCAATACGTCGAACGTAAATACGCTCATACGCTCCAATTGTGTTCCTACGGTAACACTTATTTCCTAAACTTCGATTTTTTTTATACTAAAAGGACCAATAAAAATTAAAAAAAACCGCATTGGAACATATTGATACTTTTCCTTCTGCAAGATCCCAAAAAACGCCTCGAAAAACGGCGTTTACATGGTAGGACCCCCTTAATGTAAAAAGAAACGCAGGTTTAAAACATGTTTTTTGATATTTATTTAAGTCTATTTCACTCGGTGTGAAGTAGAAGTTCTGTTTCACACGGTGTGAAGTAGTTCTGCTTCACACGGTGTGAAGTAGAAGTTCTACTTCACTCCGTGTGCTTGCTATGATTTACCGTTACTTAACCTCATTATAGCTTTTGTTTTGATGTTTTGTTTCGTGACATAACAAAAGCACTGTCGATGATGTAGCGAAAAGGTTTTGGAATGATGCGGTGCTTAGGGATGCGCACGTAAAAAATACATCGATGTTTTTTCCGATGCAATGCATCGTGAAGTCACATAGATGTTTTGCGATGTATCGCTTAAAAAATACATCGAGGTTTTTTCCGATGCAATGCATCGTGAAGTCACATCGATGTTTGCGATGTATCGCTTAAAAAATACATCGATGTTTCGATGCATCGTATTCCCTATAATTGCAAAAAAAACTTAATGAAATTGAAGAAAACAGTAAAGGTGCAATGTATTAATTTTATTTTTTATAGATCCCAATATTTTTGGTTTAGACTTTGTAAAAACAATATTTTGTTAACTCTCTTCGCCTGTAGTCTGCTCCTCTGCTGCGTTAAAACAAATGCAGCCTTTGAAAAAAACCTTTCAGAAGGTACGGAGCTGGATACCGTTGTTAAATGTTTGTACGCTACATTGTACAATCTTGAAAACTGCGTTTTGTAATCCACCCATACTTCGAGAAAGTTTTCATTAACACAAAATTGTGACACTTTTGACGAAATAAATTTTTGTTGAAGTTAATTGTAAGCAAAGTTGTGACAATTTTAGTATATATTTTCAAATAAAAAATTAATTCCGAATTTTCAAAATTTTTTTTCAACTTTTTCACTAATTTATAATTATTTAATTGAGCAAAAGTGACATAACTTAAAATAATTCAGTAATTACTGAATTAAAATATCATCAAAACAGTCACAGCTCAATATTTTAGATTTTCTAGTGTAAAATAAAAAAAAAAATCTTTGAAACTTATCCTAAATCATAATCTGTAGTGATTTTGTACTAAACGGTATATACAATATTTAAAAATGTTTAGTAGTTCTTTTTGTTTCCTGAAAAATTCAAAATTCTGAGTTGTGTCTCTTTTGTAATGGGTGTGCGATATGTACATTTCTTGAACTTGTAGTAGGCTCCTAAAGTTGCTAAACTTTTTAACCTGCAAGTTCAGGTTGTCGATGCATCGAATAAAATACATCGATGCATCGAATACAGTCACATTAACAGATACATCGGAATTTTTTGCATCGAATACAATCGCATTAATCGATACATCGGAATATTTTCGATGCATCGAATTGGACACTTCGATGTTTCCGATGCATCGCTTAACATCGCGCATCCCTAGCAGTGCTTGCTTTGTTGCAGAATAGAACTATAGTGCATTTGAATTTGCTGTCTTTGCGACACTGAAGTACAGTACTTGAGAGTACTGTGCAGTAGTGAAGTGTGCCAAATAGATGATTTTGTGCAGCTCTTTAATTTAAACTAGGTAATTCTTAAAGAATGAACCTCCGCTAAGACCGCATTTTTTGAATTTCGGGGCCTAAAGGGGCAAAACATTTGTTAAATTGTTGTATGAAAAAACGTGATTTAATAAACATATTGGTTTCAAATTTTCTGAAAATACTCGAAATTAAAAATAATTCTAAACGTAAATGAAAATTTTACTGCACCAACAATGGGGAAGGGTTGTTTACAGAAAGACTCCGAAAAAAAAAACATTAACCAATGGGCCTATTGACTTAAAAAATTGTATAAATACTTGAATACAAAAAAATTAGACACGTGTTTCTTATTTTTTTTTAATCGAAATCTAACTGTATCAACCACGGGTTAAAGTTATGTTTGTAGGAACAAATTTGTTTGAGCCTTTTGACTTCAAACTTGGTGAAAGTAAAATAACTCTATAAGTGTTTTTCATTTTTCCAAATATTAAAATCGGACGGGGCCAACGACGAATTAAAAGTTTGTATGGAGAAACTGTGAAAAAGCATGAGTTGAGTTCAAACTTGGTGAAACTCCTCTTAGTGAAAAATAATTAGACACGTGTTTCTAATTTTTCAGTTAGAGTTTGTATGAAAAACAAGATTTATTGGGCCTTTTAACTTCAAACTTAGCAAAAGCACTTCAAACGGGAAATAACTAAAACGTGCTTTTCATTTTTTTTGAAAATCGAAGTCTGCCGTGGTAACCAAGTCCTAAAAGTTTGTTTAGTAATAATAATTTATAATTGATTTATAATTGACTGGCACTTGAGCCCGATACCGCGACTAAGGCCTAGCTACCCGCAACCATACCTGTTGTGCGTGCGAATTTTTACAACGTTGGAAGGGACCTACAGTTTTATGCCGATTCCGAACGGCGAGTTGGGAGCTTTTTGTTTAGAGTAAATGTGAAAACACATGATTTAGTGGGCCTTTTGACTTTTTTTGAAAACTCTTATAAAAAAACTCTTATAATCAAACATTATTAGGCACTTGTTGTTTTTTTAATCAAAACCTGAAGGGTCAACGATGGGTTAAGAATTTGTATGAGGGAAACATAAAAGCGCGTGCAACGCCGCTTGGTCCAGCTAGTATATTATAGATTTGAGCAACTGTGAAAACAATTCCGTATCGTTTTGGAATTATGTTCAAATAAATTTTAAGTGGCACCAAGTTCACCAGGTACTTTAGTAAAATTATAGAGTTAAGTTCTTTATACGAAAAATTATGCTTCCAATTTTGCAATATTTAATGTCTAAATATTTTTTGGTTAACATATCCTGGTTAACATAACACATAAGTCTGGGAGGTAGGCAGTGGCGCTCACACGATTTTGTTTTAAGGGATATTTGTATGCAAATTTTCATTCCAATATTATTTGAAGTCATATTTGTCAACCAAAAATTTTTGGAACAACTAGACATTTTGGAGTTTCGAAAACAGCCCATTCCGCGTGCGACTGCTGACAGGGTTGGAAGATAACGATTTTTTACTTTTAAATTGATAGTGGTCCAAATTCATCTGATTACACGGTACCAGTTTCAAGTCTTCAAAAAGCACTCGTCTAATTTTAAGTTAATTTTTCTGTACGTAAATGGAGTTGGCTGGTAGGAATTAACTGGACGATGTTCAAATTTCACAGAGCACAACATTTTAACAATAGTTCATAAAATATATCCTTCTATATCCTTTGCTATTATGAACTGGGTGGTTCCTTCCTAACGCCGCACAGTGGGGTATTTGATGCCCAAAATGGCGATTAATTCAAAAAATGAAATTCAAATATCTTGATAATATTTGGTATAGGGGAAAAGTAGATAAAATTGTGCATCACTGGGTGAAAAAATAAATGATCTACATTGAACGGTATTGTCACAGTGCGCGTTGCAAAATGCATATTTGTTCATTGCTCCGTTGTGTTTAGAGCGCGTTACGCAATTGCCAGTGATTTGAAGTGCTTTTTTTAATATCATTCTTGCAAAACTTAATTTTTTTAATCTGGAACCTTCAACCTCAGGTATTGTACTAATGTTTAAACAAAATTATGTTTGTAGAATATGTGTATTAATAATTTATAAAAATTTGTTAGTTATAGTCTTAAAATTGTACATATTTAAAGGATATAGGTAGACATATAGTTACTTTGGCTGTGAAAGGCCGTAATAATTTTATATGATATGTAAAGAACATATATTTGACTACTATATTGCAAAAAATTAAAGTGCACTTTTGTGCATTTTCTGAAATATTTAAGTTTAAGTGCTTCAAAGTCAGTGCCAAAATGTGTGATTTCGATTGATCTTCATGGAGTAGTGAATGTTGTTGTTATCATGTGTTTCTGCTTTGTGTTTGTTATTCTATTGCAGAACACTACAAATAAGGTTGGGCATATTTGGTTTTTTAATACTTTTATTGTACCTTCGTAAAAAAAATTTAATGAAATTCGTATTAATTCTGATATGAACAAATATTTTGACATTCCGAGTTAAAGTGACCCTGCCATTGATATATTTAGGTAGATAGATTTAGATAGAAGTAGAAGGATAAAAGTAGCATTATGCTACTAATCTTTGTTTTGGACTGTCAGTACTTCATGGTTGGATACGATTTTTTGAATGTCTTCTTCATTTATCGTACAAATTACCAATAAAAAAATGGCAAGTAAGGCCAGAAAACGAGAAGAAAATTGTTAACAAAACAAAACAAAATATTCAAAAGGGATTCAAAAAAGAAAGCAGGTTTGATTGTTGATCAACCGAAACCCGGATTCGGCAACTCAAATGATTGAAATACGGCAATAAGGTTCTTTCGAAACGTAGAGCTATCGTCTGAAATCACGAATGTTGACTTGAACTTGATAAAAAGGTTGCACGTTATACTGATAGTGGTTTCTTGTGGCCATGAGGTATATATTGCAAAGTTTCGAAATTTCGCACATGATACTGCGAGATATTTTGTATGAAAGTATCCATGGTGCAATATGCCACCTATGGTGCAAAAATTTCTAATTCATGGGCCAGAAATAATACACCACGCTCTGTTACCAATTGACCAATTAACTGAGGAAGCTCAAGAAGCACTGAATAAAGAATTTAAAAAATACAGAGAACATTTTACACGCAAGACTAGCAGAGAAAAAACCAATCATGATATTTTGCATCGATTTCTTGTTGCTTCCGATCCAATTTTATCAAGTTTAAGGAAACTTCCTAAAAAAAGATTCAACACCTACCACTATCAGCTATTGAACTTTTAAAATCACCATCTGTAAAAACTTCAACAGATAATACTAATTTCCAGTCTGGTAATGATATTGCGTTTGATGATGATGATGATGATGATGATAATGATGATGATGATGACGATGATGATGATAATGATGATAATAATAGCGATGATATTTAATAATTCTAGTGTGAGAAGCCCAAAACATGAAATATTTACTTAAATTGAATAAATGTGATAAAAAAACAACAACAACAATTTTTTTTTCAATTTGTCTTATATATGTTTCATCTATGTAAAAAAATACTTTACATTCATTTTAATAGCTCAGGAGAATTGATCGCCGTTTTCAATGGTCAATACCCCACTGTGCGCCGGTGGGGGAGCACATGTTTAGTCGTTTATTGAGTTTGGGATACTATTTTTGTTATTTTATCACACTTTGTAAATATTGCCGAATGAGGTATAGAGGTAATTCGTTAAAAACTAAGAAGTGCCAATTATGCGAAATTTAAATGGAGCATTTACTCCTTTATTCAAAATTATGGAATATACTAAAATGAATTTATCTTTTGCTAGACACTATTTAATTCGTAGGAGGATTAAAATATAAATAATTTAACATATAAATGCAGGCTTTTTATTTGCTTCCTAGATATTTTGACTCTGCATTTTACTGTACTACGAATTGCCACCAGCTTTCAAATTCCTTATTAGTCATTTTGAAGCATTCACTGCCTGCAATAGTTGTAGTCAATAGTTATGCCATGTTGAAAGCGTCGAATGAAGATGAAAATCGTCCTAATGTTTTCATCAATACAACTTATAAAATAGTTTTTTTACACACCCAATTTATAAGGATGATTCTAAATAATGTTTCGTATTTTTTCTATGTTCGGAAATTGCTTCAATCATTCAAATGAAATACAACCGCGGAATTACCAAAATAAAAAAACTTTTTCACATGCTACAACTATGTAACGGTGAGTAAATGCCTTAAGCCTTTTGTTTTAATTTTAAATTAGTTCTTTAGTTCCGTTGATTTGTATATTATTAATACCCAGTGCAACAAATTTCAAAAAAAATTGTTAAGGGCACAGTCTAACATATCGCGTACCACAATACATAAAAAAGCGCCAACCACAATACATAAAAAAGCGCCAAGGGAAAATAGTGCAGCTTAAACATGGCGGCTTAGTGTCTCAAACTAACACTTTGGCCCAAATGTCAGAAAAGGATGACCAAATGAAAGCTAATGGTATAAAGTCGAAGAAATCACATATTTTTTTGAAAAATTTTAGAAAAGGACATGAGCTACAGTTTTGTTCTTGAATATCCTGAAAACCGTAAAAGCTAACATTACATAAGTGCCTTCTGGTATGGAAGCATTCAAAGATCTATACCGTATCATTTTATGTTAATCGCTTCTGCAGTTTTGACTAAAACGTTTACAAAAATTTGCTTTGCTACAGTCTCATGGTCATACGCAAAATACACTGATCAACAGCAAAATGGCTATTCTGGGTTTGACATCATTTCTAGGGTAATTAGGTACCGCTGATTTCGAATCCGCAAACCGTTTTTAAAACTTAGTTTCCGTTTTCGCAAAAAATGGGCGCGTCACTTTTTCGTATTTTCCCTGACTTTTTCATGTTTGGGATTGTAATTTCTAAACCAATAAACCGGTTGACATGATTTTCACTTTGTGATATTTACAACACCTCACGGCTTCTTTTCCAATGTAATTTTTTTTATAAGTTTTACGATTTCGCGGTAATTGGACCTTAAAGTCGGAAAATATGGTATTTCAAGGCGTTTTCTTGGATGGTCAAAAACATGCACATTTTTCTTAAATCTATTAATGAGTTAGGTGTTAAATGAAAGCGGAAACATCAAACAATACAACACAGCCAAATTATTTGGCGTGGTTTCCATTCTTATCGAAATAATAGAAAAAAACTGTGCCATCGTGATTTTCCTCAATTTTTATACTTTTTCCTTAAAAAATTAGAAGCCTCAAAATATGCCCTTTTATATTTTCCATTTACAGTCTGGAATACAAGCAAAAACAAAACAAATTTTTAGTTGCTCAAAACAAAAAAAAAATTAAAAACTGCCTTGAAATTCCATATTTTCCGACTTTGAGGTCCAATTACCGCGAAATCGTAAAACTTATAAAAATAAATTACATTGGAAAAGAAGCCGTGAGGTGTTGTAAATGCCACAAAGTGAAAATCATGTCAACCGGTTTATTGGTTTAGAAATTACAATCCCAAACGTGAAAAAAGTCAGTGAAAATCCGAAAAAGTGGCACGCCCATTTTTGCGAAAACGGAAACTAAGTTTTAAAAATGGTTTGCGGAATCGAAATCAGCGCCCCCTAATTACCCTAGAATTCTTGTCAAACCCAGAAAAGCCGATCAAAAGTCCAAATTTGTTGCCCTGTGATATCTAATAGGTGCTCACTAAAAACATCTATAATATTTGGCACAGTTTCTTGTATACGATTCAGGTTCACTCACACCATATGAAATACATATACAGTTTGTCGAAGGGTGTTTTGAGAAAGGGAAAAAGTTGCGATTTCTATCTTTCCTTACAAAAAACTACGGCATTTTGGGATTGTTTTTGATTTTTTTTCATTGAATTTCAATAAATACAGTTTTTTCAAACTAATACAGTGCAAGCTCGATTTTCGCGACTAATTAAAAACCAGACCTGTCGCGAAAATTCATTTTCAATTCAAATTCAAAATTGAATGTTCAATTCAAATTCAAAATTGAATTTTCGCGATAACAGAACCCAAAATTTTATTGAAAAATTTTATGTAATTTTTAAAATTAGTATTGTTTTTATTGATATATTTACATTTTAAACAGTTTTAAAGAAATTGGAGATTTTGAGTTGCTTTTTTGGCAAACTATTTTTTAAAATAACAGCTGAATCACGTAGTTCATATAGTGCTGTTGTCGGCTTATCATTTTCCAAAGCCCATTGTATGCATATGTTTGTCAATGTTATAGCATCGTCCACTTTAATTTTGTTTTCTTCATGACAACTATCGTATAAATCCTCCGATTCAGTGTCTGATAATATCATTTGCTCCTTATTACTTTAAACATGACATTTTTCTTGAATCCAGTTGTTTATGTCAGCATTCCTGAAAAGATGTTCCGTACCAATTTGAGCTACAAGTGTACCAATAGTTGAAAGATCTTCGTTTTCTTCTTTAATTATATTTTGTAAAATATTTAGGGGTATGTTATCCTTTTCACTCCATTTACTGCAATAAAATTTAAAAAAAGTCGCGAAAATAGAACCCGGTTTTTGTAAACTGTTGCGATTATAGAACCTGGAATGTTAAAAACTAAGCCTAAGCCGTCGCGATAATGGGTAGTCGCGAATACCGAGCTTGCACTGTAGTAACAAAAGAAAACAATTTATTAATATTAATATTTTGTGTAGCCACCTTTGGCAACTATAACGGCTTGCAGTCTCCTTTTCATGGAATATACTAACTCCTTTACATAATATTCGTGGGGTATTTTCTGCCATTCATCTACTATCACTCTTTTAAGCTGCTCACGGAAGTCTTTTCGCCACTTGTTTTTAAATAAGCCCACAAATTTTCGATAGGGTTCAAGGTTAGGTCAGATAGGGAAGGGTGTGTGCGGCAGGACCGCACTTCCACTCGGGGGCCAGAATGGCCCATATTGTGAATTCCTCCTTATGGTGTTCTGGAGCTAACCAATTGTCTCAATCAAGGGGAAACCAGTTCGACCTCTTAATGAAGGAGACCTCTTAATGTAGGCGAGCAGATTCGAGATTTCGATTTTCGCCGCGCAAGCCATGTCTGTCAGGAACCTTGACCCCAAGGCGCGGAGTCGGCGTTCCTGCAGAGCCGGGCAGTGGCACAGGAAGTGTTGTATCGTTTCTACTTCTTCTTCATCTCCACAGCTACGGCAGACATCACCGGACGAGAGGCGCCATTTGGTAAGCATAGATCCAATAGCGCAGTGTCCGGTAATGACTCCAACGAGCTGCCGAATGGAGGTAAGACTCAGGGACCGTACGAATCGTATTTTCGTCAAGGAGAGGGAGGGCCGCAGCGTCCGGCAGGTGCCGCAATCGGTCCTGGTACGCCATGACGACTTAATTTCCTTTTTGGTCAGCCTGCCAATATACACTAGTCAGAATAAGTTTGCGTACAGGCAAGTCAAAAATATTTTATGATTAATTTTGACCTCAAAAATGGGTTCTCTGTTTATAAAAACTTATCCACATTATTCATATATTCCTTAACTGCACTTTTTGTTCTGTTTTAGATGAATGTAAATAATAATTTTCCATGTATTCGTATTAATTGACAATATACTCACAAAACGGCGCAGAATAAGTTTGCGTACAAAACTAATAACGGGAACTTCCGGTTATGCTCTTTATTTTTTTTGGGAAATTTGTATTCCATTGAACAGTAAACGTACTTATAAGTTATTTGGAACCGTATATTTGCTTGAAATTTTATAGAAAGCAATAGAATTCAACAGAAAAATATTAAAAATGGATAACTTAACAAAAACTTTTCAAAATTGACAAAAAATGTCATGAAATTAGAGAAACTTTTGGGAGAGCACATTCGTCATTTCAAAAAGCCATCTTAAATCTAAAAAAAAACAGAAAATCTTGTTTGGTTACTACGATCTGACCATTTTCTTAAGTTACCCGAGCAAGAGGATTCGATTGTTTGCGATCAGTGCATCACAAGCTAAGGCTAGTTGCATCCAATGTCTTCAGAAATGTACAGAAATGTTTTATAAACCCCATTAGCAGTGACTATAAGAAAAGTTCTGAAAAAAGCATACTTCCCCTACATAACAGCATGTAAGAAGCCCATATTTAGCTTACGTACAAGGAGCACAGAATTGCTTTCGTAAAAGAGTCCATCAAGGAGTCTAAAAAACCGGATTTCCGGGACGAAATGTTGTTATCTATAGAAAGTGGGACCTTCCATTATTATCTGATAATGGTTTGGCATATTTGGCATTAAAAGGCATCAACTAATTTGAACAGGATCCTGTTAAGGCAGGTTCTCACCTTGTGGAAAAAAAAAACATTTTTTTTTGCCTTATCGTGTAGATATATGTTTCAAAAATGTGCTCCAGAAATTTCAGATCAAAATCTGAAAAATTACAAAAGTTACAGGCCGTTACATAGAGCAGTGTAGAGCACCGGCCAAGCGCGCTTTAAACTTTAAACGCGTTTTTCTCGGAACCACATTTTCGGACCTTACGGAAGTGATTGAAAGCGCTGGAATGAACCAATCGTCACCAAATTTTTTCCAAATGTTCCTTAGGGTTTTTTCTAATAAACGAATCACGATCAGCCAAAAATATTGAAATTTGTTTATTTAAAAAAATAATAAGTGAACAAAAAAATGCGAAAATCCTAATTTTTTTTCAAAACCTCATAACGTTTGTAATTTTGATTTTTTTTTTCATGATCTTGGTTCATTCAATAGATAATACGGTACACATTAAGAATGTGTTCGATTTTTGTGTTTCCGATCACGGGTTTTGACGGAATCACTTCCGGTAGCGGGACACCTCCTCGCTGATATGCCGCCACTGATGGACGCCCCCTCCCCCCCTTTTTTTGATTCATTCAATTTTAAAAATTGTATTCTCTAAATAAATGTGTGTTCATATCAAGAATTTTCAGCGTTGTATCTTTAACCGTTTGCTCAAAAAAATCCACAAGGTGAGAACCTGCCTTAATAACAAAAATCTGAAATTAACAGTGAAGCATAGCATATGTGGAGATATGGTATGGGGCTGCATGTCAGGAAAAGGACTGAGCAGGCTGTGTTGTTTTATTCAGAAATGCTTCCGGGGGGTTATTTACATATTCTAAAAGCTTATGTAAGCCAAGGTTTCAAAACTCCAATTCCAACATATCTTTTCAACCTTAGCGCGCAATGCATACGATGCGAAGCTATGTTTGCTATTAACTGGCTCAACAAAGCTGCACAAGTCCCTCCCTAGTCACCTACCGTGGATCTTATTGAGTATATAAGGGGTTCAGTTAAGCCCTGAGCCCAACAACACTCCATCTTCTAAGATATAGTTAACCAATACAACAATTCAAGGGTATAACAAAATAACCGCTGAAAAAACACCGAATTTAAAAAAATTTGCGCCAAAACTTCTGCAGGGAGTTAAAGCGAGAAAATAAAATTCACAAAGTTATTAATTTTTGGACAAAACTTAGTTTCAATTAAATTTTAACTTCATAAACTTATCTTGTACGCAAACTTTTTCTGAGGTGAATTCATAACATATTATGTTTTTGGCCCTTCTTTTACAGTTTGGTCAAGTTTTTGTTATTATTATCTTAATGGAATAAAAGAACTAAGTTTACGGAAAAAATAAAAAATATTTTGTTTTTGAAAAATTACTTTAAGTGATTTATTTTTCATATGAAAAAACTACGTACCCCTTGTACGCAAACTTATTCTGACTAGTGTACATGTACAGGGCAGATATCGGAGGAAACACAGATGTATCCACTTCGGTGGCAGACAAGGCGACCCCCTTTTTTTGCCATCTCGTCCGCTGCTTCGTGCCCTGCCACTCCTGAGTAGACCGGAACCCAACAGAGAGTGAGCTGGTGGTGCCCAATGCCTTGAAGTGCGGTACGACACCTCTGCACTACCTTTGATTTCACAACAACTGATTCCAGCGCTCTAAGCGCCGCCTGACTATCCACGAAAATTGTAGCGGTGGGTAGTGTAGTGGTGGTAGCCCACTGGCACGGATAAGTTCGACAGCCTTCCAAATTGCATAGATCTCTGCTTGGAAAATACTGCAGAGGTCCGGCAGTCTGAATGACATGTGGGTCTGCAGTACATCGGAGTAGAGACCAGCTCCAGTACCTTCATCCATTTTGGAGCCATCGGTGGCACCTGTCAGCTCCTCCCTTGTGGGATATGTGGCTAGTGCGCGTGTGCCAAAATCCAGGTATAGGATCAGATAGTCCGTGCAGGAATCCAACTGATATCCGATATCCGGTTTCGCGAATAACTTTAGAATTCCAGAATGTCCATAAGCGTGTTGCCTCCACAAGTTGGCTTCCTTCAGTCTGAGAGCACCTTTAGTGGCGCAACGCTTAATGAACTGTTCAATGAGATGGAGGTGCAAGATCACATCCAGCCCAGCCAGGGGGGGTGCTTTTGACAGTGCCTGCTATTCCCATAACCGCTAGTCTCTGCACCTTCGTCAGTTGCGTTACCAGGGTCTTGGTGCCCGTAGCCAGCCACCAGACAATGGCTCCGTAACTTAGGATCGGCCGTATGAACGCGGTATACATCCAATGAACGATAGACGGCTGCAATCCCCACTTTTTTCCGAAAGCCCTTTTACAAATGTAAAAAGCATTCAGGCTCTTTTTCGCCCGCTCTTTCACATTGCGCTTCCAAGAGAGCTTGGAGTCGAGTATGGTGCCAAGGTATTTTGCCTCGGGTGATAGGGTGAGATTCGTGCCGCCAAGTTTAGGCAGCTTAAACTAGGGATGCGCGATGTTAACCGATGTATCGGAAACATCGATGTTTCCAATTCGATGCATCGAAAAAATTCCGATGTATCGATTAATGCGATTGTATTCTATGCAAAAAATTCCGATGTATCATTAACCCTCCGTCGGTCGGAGTGATCTGGCCAGACTTTTTTCGATTTTATTTAAAAAAAAAAAGTACTTCTATTAGTGCGATCGACTTGAAATTTCTTGACTTTTCCTAAAATATATTATTAAATATTATTATATTATAATATTAAATATTATAAAATATTATTTTTCATTCAAATAAAACAGAAAAGTTTAACGAAAAAAAACAACGATTTTTTTTATATTCCATGATTTTTTTTTAAATATTTTTATTGGTGGCAAGCTCAACACATGCAAAAGACTGTAAGAAAAAGAAAAAATCAAAACCATAAATATTTACCACTAATAATCGTTCATATATTCGACACCAAAAACTGAATTATCCCATACAAATGCATGTAAAATGAATGGTGGTCCAGCTAGACCACTCCGACCGTTCGAAGGTAAATAAATATCCGACCGACGGAGGGTTAATGCGATTGTATTCGATGAAAAAAATTCCGATGTATCTGTTTATGTGATTGTATTCGATGCATCGAAACCCCGAACTTGCAGTTTAAAGAGTTTAACAACTTTAGGAGCCTACTACAAGTTCAAGAAATGCACATATATAGGGTGTTTTTTTTAGAGGTATAGAACTTCGAATTGAAATAAAACACAAGAAAATCGTTTTAATGTCCATCAATTTGGCTTTATTGGAAGGATAATTTTATGCCATTAATGTTTAAATATGATTTCGGGCATGTGGCCGCCGCGGCTGGCTCGAATAAAGCCAATTCTACAGGTCCCATTTTTAAAGTTGATGGACAAAGCTCCAATTGCTGTGCACGGTGGCGAATCGATTCATTCGGGTCCTCTTCAACATTTTGCTCTACAGCGGCAATTGTTTCTTCGGTGCGCACTGTTCGACGTCTCTGCGGATGCGTATTATCACATAGAGTAAACGTAGTGCGAAAACGACCCATGGTTAACCGATGGATGGACCGATTTTGCTCTGATGGACGATTATGTCGACCATAAAATGGACGGAGCTTGCGGTAAACATCGCGAACTGAACCATTATTTTCGAAATAAATTTGCACGATTTGCAAGCGTTGTTCTTTTGTCAACCTGTTCATGATGAAATGGCAAACCAAACTGAACATAAATGACATTAGAGTTGCCAGATTTGACCACAAAATGCCAGTTTCATCTCTATTCGAAAAACAAACCTCTAAAAAAAACACCCTATATTAACCGCGATACAGTATCGCGATATTTATTGAGCGTTTAGTTTGCAGTATTGATGAATCGCAATTCATATCGCAAAATATTTCAATTTCTTGAAATACGTATCGCGGATCACCGACCTGTCAATTTCTTTTAGCATAATTTGAGATATCAGTTCGCGATGCTACAGTACGTAGTGGAAAAATAAAGTAGAGCAAGCAAAAACTAAAATAACATATTTAATTTAAGTTTTGTGTATGTGGTTATATAATGGAACAGGATATTGAAAGCATCGAACAACTTCGAATTACAATTTTGTAGATACTGACGCGATCAATATTGAGCATGTAGCATTTACGCACGATCTGTCAATCTATCAATATGAATCGCGATCCAATTATCACAATAAATATCCAACGTGTAGTTAATTAATACATTAATACATTGCACCTTCTCTGTTTTCTTTAATTTCATTAAGTTTTGTTTGCAATTATAGGGAATACGATGCATCGAAACATCGATGTATTTTTTAAACGATAGATCGCAAAACATCGATGTGACTTCACGATGCATTGCATCGGAAAAAACCTCGATGTAGTTTTTAAGCGCCGCCGTGGCTCAGTTGGTTAGTGCGCGGTCCAGCGAGTCGCATGCAGAGCGACGCAAGTTCGAATTCTGCATGTAGTAACACCTAAAAAAAATAACGGGAAACTCGTTTTCTCTTTCGGTGGCTGTCCTCTCAGCTGGAAATGGCAAACCTCTGAGAGTAAAAATTGCCTATGAAAAAGCTCCCAACCTGCCGTTCGGAACCGGCATAAAACTGTAGGTCCCTTCCACCCGCGTACAAAATTCACACGCACAACACGGGTGGCTGCGGGAAGCTAGGCCTTAGTCTCGCGTAAGCGGGCTGTCGTGCCAATCAATTATTATTAAAATTAGTTTTTAAGCGATACATCGCAAAACATTTACGTGCGCATCCCTAGCTTAAACTTCGGTATTTTGTATTTCCGGGTGAACAGTACCAAAACAGTCTTCGAGGGATTAACCCCTAGACCATTTAGCTTTGCCCACCTTGTATCGTAGCTCGTATTTCAGATGCAAACATTGCGACACCGATTAAGATGAAAATGAAAACAGTTCATTCATTCATGGCGATTTTTTGGCGTAAGTGGCGTCATTATAACTTTTTTTCACCTTTTGAGGCCTCCTGATTAAATAAATTCTCAACTTATTTAAAAATTATGGGTGTTTTCTTCGTATTTTCCGACTTTAAATGGAATTTGGTTCACAACCCAGCCAATTTTATTTTGGAAAAGTGAAAACTCTCGTCCTTAGAAAATTGGACTTAGGGCCGTTTTCTCAACTTACCTTTAACTTTAAAGTTCACTTTAACTGGCCAATAAACGCATTTTCGTTTTCTCAACCGCTTCTCCCGATAAAACTTACCGGTCAGATTGAGTGCCTGTTAAACTTTAAAGTGAACTTTAAGTGGAAACGGTGCCAAGTGCATGCATATGTTTGTTTACAAACAAAAAACAGCTGGTTATGAAATTATAATTTGAAGTGAAATTTGAATTTGAGATCTTTCGGTATGGAAAATAGGCATGTTTTATATTCTGGCACTGGAAGACGCTTTTGAAGGTACGGAGTCGCAAAATGCGGCAAATAACAGCCGATTGGACTATTTTACTGCTTTGCACTGCTGACATTTCCAATCGCTGCTGGGCCGCCACCTGTGCGATACGTCTCGCTCTTCTCCGCTGCAAGTTCCAACTTAGACTTGCGCTTCAAGCTGTCGAACTTGTCCCTCAACGATTTCCAACGTCAGGACGCCGGGTTTTGTCGGCCAAAATTTTTCCTTTTTGCCTTCAAAAATAATTATAATTTTTCATAAACAGCTGATTGCGCCACCAAGTGCTGCCCATCGTAGACCGGAGTTGCCAAAAAATCAGACATGTTAAATTTATATTTATCAGGTAGTTGGGAAAACGAAACTAGTTACCGGGCTCTTTAAAGTGGCATTTAGCTAAAGGTAAAGTTCAGAAAACGGCCCTTAGAGAGTTAAATTTTTATCAAAACGGTAATCTGTCTTCATAACAAAATTGCGTTTTATATTTATCTTTCCAACGGTATCGATTTTTTGGTATCTTTATTCTGTGAAAAGTTAGAGCCAAAAAACAAAACCCCCCCCTCCCTTATATACTTTTTCGCTATTTGGTTATTTTTGGAACTTTATCCAAAGTTTGATATCACAACAATATACAGTCTGTCCAGGAAAAGCGTGATCGCCGTAACTTGGAAACTATTTGTCCGATTCGTTTCAAACAAACTGCATTTTATGCGTTTATAATATACATATATTGTACGCTATATTTTTAATAACAGGTATAGTCGCCGCCATTCGCTATTATGGCCTCAAACCTCCGACCCATACTTTGCGCTAAGATCTGAGCAAGTTGCCGAGGCAATCGACTTCAAATCAGCCGAATTTGCCTCGATAACGGTTCTGCTGTCAATATACTATTTCCTCTGAGTTTCTGCTTCACTATTTCCCATACATTTTCTATCGGGTTGGCATCAGGCGACTGTGAGGGCGAATCTAGCACCTCCACCCCCTTTTGCTGTTTCCACTCAGCACACATGTGGCTGCGATGTTTGTGGTCGTTGTCTTCTTGTATAATTCAAGAGAGTCCTCTTCTCCCGAACATCTTCGCAGCTGATAGTAATAAAGCTTTTTCATAAATTTTGTTCATCAAAACCGCGTTCAAGTTGATGGTAATAACCAAATCCTTTTTCTGAGAAGTACCCCCAAACATGGACCTTTACTGGGTCTTTAACAGTTCGTTGGAACAATCGGTTGATGGCGGCACGCCAAGATCGATTTATGCTACTATTTGCCCAAAATTGGAATTCATTCGTAAATATTACATCATTCTAATTCCGATCTGAATTGGCATAAGCCCAGGCAAGCCGTTTTTGAACGTGTGATGATGAGAGCAACAGTTTTTTCAAAGAGTTTCGGTATTTAACGTCGTTAGATCTTAAACGTCCTCGAACCGTCTCTTTTGATATTTGAACATAAATTTTCTCTAAAACTGCTTTAGCTTTACGCAACAATAAGCCCGGCTTCGTCGCAAACAAATCAATGATCTTCTTGTCCTGTTTTGGGGAGGTCTTTTTTTCAAGGCCAAGCCCAGCCAAATCGTCGACATTTTTTGCTTCCATATAGCATCACGTCTGAAATTATATTATATACTTAACTAGTTTCATGTTTTTTACATTAATGGAACTTAAGATTCTAAATTTATTTTTTAAAATACCAAAGACCTGCTCGACGCATACTCACGTATTACTCAAAATAGTATTGAAAGTTTGCAATATTAATATTGTTTCGCAGTTCATTTTCGCTTTTGCTGTGCGTCCATTTTGCAGTATTTGCTTGCATCAGAACCATTCGTAAACAAAGCAGTGCAACACATAAATGTATGCAATATATCACGACTGCATACCTAACTGGCATCACGACAGTACTGATAGAGCATCACTGCTTATCATAGGGATGTTTAAGAAGACAGCCTTACTCAATAAAAGCTCTTAAACTTACATTCAACAATTTCAGTTAATTTCTACAGAATCACCTCCTACCTTCGCATAGTGCAACTTTGAAGATCTACCATCAGCATACAAATTCGTATTTTCAAAGTACATTTTTCACATTTTATTGAATTCAGGTACATACTTCAGTAAAATAAGCCAATGTTTCTATCCTATCCTTATTATACTCATTGCATGAATAATGATATGCAGGTTTCCTTTTCTGATCGGAATTTTTTGATAGATTGTCGATTTTCACGTCAGAGAAAATTCTTTGAGAAATAGATGTAAAAGATTGTAAAAGCCCAGGAAATGTCTTCGTGAGGGCCGAACACATTTCTTAATTGTCTCTTCAGTGAAAATAATTGAGACGGTCTTCCGAAACGAGCTAAGAGCATCAAATTGTTCTGTCAGCCACCTTCGCGTTTTGTGACCGCAGCAACGTGATTGTTTTGGGCAATCAATCATTTTC
Organism: Melieria omissa; assembly: GCA_963971225.1. Taxonomy (NCBI): domain Eukaryota; kingdom Metazoa; phylum Arthropoda; class Insecta; order Diptera; family Ulidiidae; genus Melieria; species Melieria omissa. Next base: position 71,269,597 of record OZ020269.1, on the reverse strand, counting down.
TAACTGCAGTTCACTTTCATTGTATGGACTACATTAACACGCATCCGTCGTTTGTGTCAATTTTACACAATTTCCGAATTCAAACTGTCATTGCGCCTTTATTTTTTCACGAAATCGAATGAGATTTTGGCTCACTGACTAATTTTCGACGAAATTTCGAAAAATCATATGCTTAGGGGCGTGCCAACAAAAAAAGTTACGAAAGAGTCGTTAGTGTGTCAATTTGACACATATGAAAAAAACGCCGACAATTTGTTTACGCGTCAGTTGTATTTCGTGTTTTCAAGCGTTCTTGCGTGTTTCTTGTAGTTCTCATCTAGTTCTTATAAAAAGCGAATAAATATATGAGTGTTCGCCAGCATGTGCCGAGTTCAGAGAAGAAAGAGGAAATTTGCGTGCCCGATAAATCAGCGCCGATTCGTGCCACATTAAAAAAAATGGCCTAACCGACTAAAATTGGCAGATAAACCAGGTGCAACTGTGACGGTTAATGAGCAATTGTTGCCTTACCGTCCGCACTTATCGCTGTCCATTCACTAAATACCTTCCTTCGAAGCCTTGCAAATATGGCATCAAACATTGGGTGCTCTGTGATGCTGCAACATACTATGTTTATGCTATAGAGGTTTACATTGGTCGAAACCGTAATTGTGCTCCGGAAGTAAATCAGGCTGAACTGGTTGTTTTGCAACTCACAGACGGGTTGAATGGAAGGAATGTGACTCCCGACAATTTCTTTACATCTCATGGTATTGCAGTGAAATTCAACCAACGGCAAATGACCATTGTTGGCACGATAAGGAAAAATCTAAAGGAACTACCTCCACTATTACTTGACAAGAAAACGCAACCACTGTATCATTCGAATTTTGCATTCAACCAAAGAGATGTCGCTTCGTAACTTTGCTGAGCACTATGCACAAGGGAAAGGAAGTGACTGAGAAAGACGCAACGAAGCGGGAAACGGGATCTATCGCTGCAAGCGAAAATTAAGTCGATGGCCCGTTGCAGTCTTTTGTAACATGCTCGACATCTCGGCGTTGAATGCATTTGTGCTATTCATCGATTTGAATCCACTATGGAATTATGCCAAAAAGAACTTTCGTAGAAGCCTGTTTTTGCTCGAACTGGGCCATTCGCTTGTGGTACCACAGGTGGAGCAGCGAGAACGCACACCCAGAAGTGAATCTATAATGTCGGTGTTAATCAAATTCGTGGTGTTCCACCACCATCACAACAGCTTCCGGAAACACCTGGACCATCGCTGCACCGCTTGGCTCATCATACGCCGTCTAAGAAGCGCGCGAAGTGTCACATATGGCCGCAAGTGCGGAATGCCAATATTCATTCCGTCGAATGCGACAAATGCAAAAATAAAGTTTGTGCGGAGCACCGTTTCATTATATGCGAAACATGTTAATCGCAATAACTTATCTAATTCCACTCAGTTCTTATCCATTTTTTGGCATTGTATAACAATTAAATTAATTAAACATACTGAAAAACAAATTAAACTATGTCTATTTCTTTCTGCATATATTGAGTCAGGCAAAACACAAACAAAAATAAACTTCCCCTCCCTTTTCCTTTTTAACTACTACTTTGCATTGATATTTTTTGATGTTGTGTCAAATTGACACACAAACGACTCTTTCGTAACTTTTTGTTAACGACGGATGCGTGTTAATAATAAATTATTAAACAAAAACTACATTACGCGTTTGTGCTAGATTCACTAGGGGGATTCTCGATGTCTTGCACAGAGGAAGAATTAGTAAAAATGCAAACGTGCAAGACTGAAAAATGCTACACATCGAGAACGCACAAAAAGCACACATTGCAAATATTGCAAAAATTCCGCAAACAGCGACAAACTTTCTCCATTTATTTTTAATTTGGTTTTCGGTTGATCCATTTCCACCTGCAAGCAATACATATACGCAAATTACATAAAAAGATTGAAATAAAACCAAATATTAAGAAAATACGCTTGCGCACACGAAGAAAATTAAATGGCAGTCGCACAATCGTGTCGTGTCGTGTGCACCTACACACGATGTCACACACAAAACAAGGGTTTTTGCGTTGCATGATATGCAAAAAATGCAAACTTTTTTTGCTTGTATTTTGTTTTTGTATCATTGCACGGATTGCAAGATTCTGCAATTTTTGCATTTCGTGCACCTTGCAAGGGTTTTGCAAGACATCGAGAATACCCCTACTCTGTTTACGTTGAGCCGTCTTGATTGTAAGCTTCAGTATGTTAAGGCACTCTACTGCAATTGGGACACCGACTTTTGCTAGTCGGCATGTCTTTTCGTCTGGCTCACTCGTGCAATTATTTGAAGAAAAAGTGTAGCGCACACACTTTCGAGCTTGAAGTGAAGTGCACTCCACATGACTCTATAGTTTTATTGTTTTTTGCGGTACGTGGAAAAGGTGTACGTTTCCCTCCGTCCAAGTGCGGTGGTCTCAAAACGCTTTCCGTGAAGTGGTAATTAGAGTTGCGGGAATAGAAAAGAAGCCATGTCATCGGGTGATTGCGGTGCTGGCGGAGCGGTACGAACGTTGCTTTTATTAAAAAAAAAAATAGTTCCGTAAAAATTAAATGTGGACGCTGATGCGTTGTAGTGAAGAAATCACAATTACCTATTTCCTCTTGCGACAAACATTTTCTTTCAAACGCTTTAAGTCGCTCAAGTAATATTTCTTATTCACTGTTTGCCCTGGCGGAAAAAACTTTGGCATTGCGAAAATTAAATTCGACATTGCGAAATTCGCCGAACTCAACAAACTGACTTGTTTACAAAGTTGACTGTTGCACCAACCCAGACAAGAAGATTTTGATAGTATCTCAATTTGGTTTGAATGTGAAATTCCAAAATTTTTATTAGAAGGCATGCAGATATACTGTGAGTAGTGAAAAATATGTTCTGCTATTTTTATGAAGAAATAAAAGTTCGTATGAATTCTTTTCATTTATCCAAATTACCCTTAGTTGAAAAGAATTGTAAAAACCGCAAGTAAAGGTTCGATAAAAGCCGACTTGCAGTTAAGTAATTTCGACTAGGTATTGAAGCAAGTTTATATCTATATTTGTTGAGTCCCAATAATCAAGTTCCTGAAAAGTACAGATTACATTAGTTATACGTGTGCCTCACATTATATAAACATTCAATACATACAAATAATATGTATCCGTAGTTATTTAGGTTATAGTACTCAGTAATAATCTAAGCTTTATTCTAAGCCTTTTGTTACATTATTATTTATTTATTTTTAATTTCTTTTTTTCTTGTTTCTCTTACGCATGAAAAAATACATATTGGACATCTCTGCGCTCAATTTCGACATGAACTACAAAAAATGCTGCCTAATCGTTCGTTTGCTTCCCGATTTTCATCTTGTTTAATTGTGACTACAAAATGCACTGACCATGTATATACTCGCATCCGATATTATAACTGTAATGCATATTAATGGGCGACTACATCTCCAACCGTTATTGAAAATGTTCTTACTCATGATCTTGCTACTCCGCACACAAAACTCGATACATTTTGTACTGGACATTTTTTTCAACTAAAATTAATGCCATCTTGTCAAATAATAGTATCTTCGAACAACTTAGAATGACGTCGGCTGTCAAATCTAGCAGGCATTTTCCCAGGAATGTACCGTTACGATCAACCTTTCATTCTGGTGAGTTTCTCGAATATATCTTAGTCCAATATATTGTAAACAATTTTTTTAAATATTGAGAATGTTTGGAGCTTAGCACTCGAAAAGTAAATTTTTATGAACATACATATGCATATACATATACATATACATACACATGCATATGAGCATTTTTTAGATATACACAACTTCAAATTAAAAAAAATCATGGTATTAGGTCGTTCAAGACACACATATGTTGTGTACTCTCCTTAAGGTACCGTCACACTATGCAAGTAAAGCACTATCAGAATTATTTCAATTCCAGGAAATAAACATGCACGTTTTACTTCAAAAAGAGTACTTTCTGCAAGCGCAGAACTTTTCGACTTTTTGGAATGTAATTTCGAAACCAAAATTTGCATAGTGTCACTGCTACTTATTTTATATTTGCTGGACTAGTAAGTAGAATCCGACCAGTTCCCACTTGTTTGGCCAATGCCGCTGCCAATTAATCGGCTGGAAGGATGAGAATCGGCCAATACCGATTCCGTAAAAGAAATAAAACGAATGGATTCAATCAAGTCCATAGTTTATTTAACAAAAAGACAAAAACGAAGGGGCTCAAGTTTGAAGTCAATGGGCCTAATAAATCATCTTTATTCATACAACTCTTTAACATATGCTTGCCCCTTTAAACCCCGAATTTCAAAAAATCCCGTGGCGCTATCTCCAAGTCTTAACCCTGCATTACTATCGTTAGGGTGGAATCCACCCTGTGAGTTCAATTTCTCAGTAAAATTTAAATTTTTTAACCCCACGCGGTTTCTCGTCGATTTTCGATATCTAAATCTTCGAAATCTAAACTCGTAACGACATCTATCGGTAGTCAAGGGATACACTTTTATACCTATGCCACTAGGATAGCGCTGCTACCGTCAGTTCGTCTGTGGCAGTCGTAAAAGTAGGTTGGGGTGTGTAAGTCCCCTGCTCGGCACTCAACGTCGTTTTTTCGTGAATTGTATAATTTTCCGAAGTTTCCGAATTTTTCCTGAACGCCAATCTTCATTTTTCTAAACTATGACTATTTCACCCTTTGAAGGGGTATCTGAAGTTGATCTCTGATTTTTTCTAAAAAGATATAATCAATATTTCAAGTTTTACAAGGATATTTGTCACTGGGGTTCGTACGAACCCCACTGTGCCAGGTATGTTACTCAGGAGAGGTGTGCCAGGTAAAGGTTAATCAAACAACATTTTTGTATGACTTTTCGTAGATATTTTAAATTAATAATTACCGAATTATTTTAAGTTATGTCAATTTTGCTGATCGTTTTTTCATGTTAGGTCAATTTTGCATAATTTAAAAATTATAAATGACAATTAAAAAGTCGAAAGAAAATTTTGAAAAAATTTGAAAATCTAAACAAAATTGTCAAACTTTACTTAGAAATAACTCCAACAAAGATTTATTTCATCAAAAGTTTCACAATTTGAATCAGGACTTTTTGCACTGAGCTGCAGTTATCAAATAGCATCAAACTTCTTGACACAACTAAAATAAGTCACTATATTGTTACGACAATTCTAAGCTCGTCTTCCAAGGTTCGTTTTGATTGTGTGTGAAAATAAAACAACTTCAATTACTCAGCAAAAATCAACAATCACTTTATTTACAGATTCACACTTCGCTCGTATCTACTCTTGTTACCACTTTGCTTGCTCAACACAGACTCCCCTCCTTGCGCTGCACACTGCTGCTTTTATACCAGTTTTCTTATCGTGCCGAAGTTTCTTGCAACTTCTAATTGGAAAGCGCTCAACCATTCTCGCACAGCCCATTTCTTCGAGAACCATCCTTGCCATATCGGACTATACCAAGCGAATTTATAACAGCTTTGCTGTACTTCACAGTGCATGCCTAAAAGTATGCTTGGAAAACATTCGTGCGGAGAAAAGCATTCCTGTACAGTGCGGTACAGAATTTCTCATCGTATCAATTTGTAGCTATGAAAAAGATAGAAAAACATAAACAATATGCTGAAAATGTGAAATATATCAGGTGTACAACTTTGTTTCCGCCGTTTTTTTCCAAAATTAAAAGCTTTATTGCGAAAAAGTGCTTACAGATGTATTATTCAAAGTATTGTCCGTCGCTAGCGACAACTTTCTCCCATCTTTCCGGCAATTTTCGGATCCCGGCTCGAAAAAAGGAGTCCTCTTTTGACGCTATCCATGAAGCAATCAATTTTTCCAATTCTTCGAAGGATTGAAAATGTTGATCTGCCAGGCCGTGTGCCATCGAACGGAATAGGTGGAAGTCAGAAGGGGCGACATCTGGGGAATACGGCGGGTGGGGCAAGACTTCCCATTTCAGCGTTTCCAGGTACTTTTTGACCACTTTTGCGACGTGAGGCCGAGCATTGTCGTGTTGGAGGATGACTTTGTCATGTCGAAATCACCATTTTTAAAACGTTGAAACCACTCCCGACACGTTCTTTCACTCAGAGCAGCATCACCGTAAGTTTCTGAGAGCGTTCGATGCGCTTCAGCTGCATTTTTTTTTCGAATTGTAACAGAAAAGTAAAACTTCCCGCAAATGGCGAGAATTGGGCACATAAACGGACATTTTCGAGCGTGAATAATACGAAAACAAGAACAACTGTCACTGAAACGGCGATGACAATTCGTTAGGCACTGTCCACACTCACTTTAAAGGCATTACCATCTATGTATTTCAACCAGCCTCAGCCGGTACAGCCACCTATCGGAAAACGGCGGAAGCAAAGTTGTACACCTGATATGTTTGCAAAATCTACAGTAACCCACTCTGCACCTGTTGCTATGAATCAATAAATTCAACATTTCCAGAACTGAACGCAAGCTATGACGAAATGTTTGATAACCTTAAAAAGCTTGCAGGTATATTGTTGATTTTTGTTTGAGTTTTTACACAAAATTTTACCTCGGTCCGAAAACATTATTAAAAAATTATTTATTACTTATTTTTTAGCTTTCTAAATCACTAAGCCCAAGAAATATGGCTTAAATTAGGTGTGTCAATTATTTCATTTCCATTTTCCAATTTTTTATATTAAATAAATGAATTAACAAAATTATACACTTAACTTTTTTTTTTACACATAATGAAAAAATTAGGTTTTTTTTAACGAGCGCAGGGGATACCCCTATAAATGCGAGGCATTGCGCTGATTCAAGAAGGATATATACAGCCATGGCCAAAATAATAGAAACACCGCCTTTGGTACTAAGTACATAATGAAATAAAAGTTATAGTGTATATAGCCGTTAAGAGTATAAGTTCAGTGGTAAAATGTACTTTGGACCGATGAGACGAAGATAAATTTGTTCGGCATGGATGGCAAATCCTTTGTTCCTCGTCCCCCAGGCCAGGCTTACAATCCAAGGTATACAAAACCTACTTTAAAGCATGGAGGTGGCAGCCTGATGCTATTTGGTTGATTTTCCTGGTATGGAGTAGGACACCTTTTTCGTATTGAAGGAATTAAGCGATAGGAGACTTATGTAGATATTTTGCAAAATACTATGCTACCATGGGCTGAGGAAAATAATCCACTAAAATCGCGTTTTCAACAGGATAACGATCCAAAGCACACAGCTAAGTATACGAAAAATTGGTTTAAAATACAAAAACTCGACGTTTTGGAGTGGCCGTCTCAATCACCGGACTTAAATCCGATTGAGAACTTGTGGCATGACCGGAAGGTGGAAGTTGGAAAGCATAACCCATGAAATCTCGAAGAATTGTGGCGAATCATTCAAGAAGCATGGTACTCCATTCCGATCGCAAAATGTCAACAACTTGTGGACTCTATGCCGAAAATATTGAGCGAGGTTATTAAAAATAAAAGCCTTTATTTTGCAATAAATTATATACAATCAATTATTGATGACATTGATGAATTTTAATTAAAAGCAACAATACTTTCTTTTAAAACGCAGTGTTTCTATTTTTTTGTCCAACTGAATGTGTGTGACATGGTAAATAACGGTTATAGTAGACAATACCAACAACTGTAAGTAATAATTTTTTATGGAATAGATAGTGTATTGCTTCAGTGTTGTAAAACAGCCATATGAATCAAATCGAGCTATATACACTATAACTTTTATTCCATTATGTAGTACCAAAGGCGATGTTTCTATTATTTTGGCCATAGCTGTAGGTTGGGAGAAAGGATGTTGGGTGAAGAAATTATGGACTCTTGCCTTGAATCCAGCAAGATCATAAGTGCTGGGGAAAATATCTGCAGGGAGACCATTCCACAATCACGCTGTATGAGCTAGGAACGTACTTTCTCTGTAGTGCGCAGTGCGCTGGAACATCGTTTCGACGTGGAATGCATGGGCGCCAGTGTTCAAACGGGTTGTCCGGGGAAATACCCGGAGTGATGGCAGCAAGCTGCTCATCTCCACTGCGCAATTACCGAAAAAGTATTGGTAAAATAAAATTGTTTTCTTTTGTCCGATGTTGGGAGAGTTTGCTGCGGATTAACGATGCTGTTTCGTTTGTGTTTCGAATAGATTCGATGGCTGAGATTGCTGATAGGGAGCCAGTGCATATCATAAGCTTTCCTCTTTGTTTGTTGCAGTAGTTAACTGCAAATAGTATCGCTTCGATTTCGGCTGTAAGAACGGAACATCGTTGCTCGATTTTTGCGAGTCGTTGGGTTTGAAAGTCTGGTCCAACGATGGCGTAGCCATCTCCTTCGGTTGATTTGGAGCCATCAGTATAATAAAAATACCATTTTTTCTATTCATATTTTTCCGTGAGATCATTAAATGCAGTTTTAAATATGCTATGGGACCAGTTCTCGATGGTAGAAACTAAAGAGCTGCGCAAGCACTATAAAAATGACTTGCAAGCCACTGTGCTTTCAAATACTGTCGCTATTCTTCACTTTCACTACAAAACAAGCACTGCAGTGAAAATAGCTTTTGATATTCATACAAATACTGCCCGAAACGACAATAGAACTTCAAGCACCTTGAAGTATAGAACAACACTGAAGTAGAACAACACTGAAGTAGAACAATACTGCAGTGGAACAACACGGAAGTAGAACAACACTGAAGTAGAAAAAGACTGAAGTGCAGCACTGAAGTAGAACATTTTCAAGTACACGGTGTTTTGTTTGGCCCGATCGGAGTAGCTGACGTTTGTTTTTGGTATTTTGTATGGAATCTGGGCTGCATTTCAAGCGTTACAGCAACGTGAATGTAAAAAAGACGCAGGTTTCAAACATGTTTTTTCGATATTTATTTAAGGCTGTTTCACACGGTGTGAAGTAGAAGTTCTGCTTCACTCGCTGTGAAGTAGCGAGAGAAGTTCTAGTTCACTCCGTGTGCTTGCTATGATTTACCGTTACTTAACCTGATTATAGCTTTCTGTTGTGATGTTTTGTTTCGCAACAGAACACAAGCACTGTCGTTGCTGTAGCGAAAAGGTTTTGGAATGATGCAGTGCTTGCTTTGTTGCAGAATAGAACTATTGAGCATTTGAATTTGCTGTCATTGCGACACTGAAGTACAGTACTTGACAGTACTGTGCAGTAGTGAAGTGTGCCAAACAACATTTTGTGCAGCTCTTTAGTAGAAACACTAAACTTTTTATGAAGCTGCTTGCAGTGATGTGCCACGGAGGTAGCTTCGCTATGTTCTTCACGTGAGGTTTCATCTCCAGTGCCAGTTCAGGTGCTGCAGGTCGGCCTGCTGGATAGTCCAGCGGGTAGCGCGCTGGCTTCTCACACCAAAGGCCCCAGGTTCGATTCTTGGCTCGGGCTGGTGAAAAACTCCTCTACTTCTATCCCTATCCACATGAAGCAGATGAGAATAACAAGAATCGCACAAGTGCGCTCTTGGCAGGCAATGGCAAAACTTCCAATTGTGAACAAAACACTGCCAATCGCCGTTCGGATTCGGCGTTAAACTGTAGGTCCCCTCCTCCTCTCTTTCCCACCCGCTTGAAATGTGTGCTGTAACATATGTTGGAAAGACAGTGTTTCACACGCATTTCAAAAACGGGTGGAATATGAGATATTACTCTCATTTTCTTTCCCTATCCCCCATGGGTATAGCACAATGGTCCGAAATGGACTGAGTGCTATGGAAGGCTTGTAGCCTTCCTGCCCACCCTCACATCCATCCATCCATCAAGTGCTGCAGACAGGAGTCTTTGTGCTGCTGATTGTTTTCTAAGGTGAATTGTGCGTTTTGTTTTGAATAAATTCGTCATTAGGGGAGATTCTGGTGGAACTGTAGAATTGAATAGAATTGTTTGTATTATCCGCCGCAGGTTTTAGTTCGATACGTTTTTCCAATGTCAGTAGACCAGTTTCTTTCAGGAGATTTTTTATTGGAGTACTTCGAAAGCCACCTATGCAATATCTGGCGGCTACGTGGTAAATAGATTCAAGTCTTCTTTTGTCTTCCGTTGATGCATTTCCATATACACTATGATCAATAAGTACCGGGACTGTGTCAAAAAAACAAAATTTTTTTATTCTTATGGTAAATTTATTTTATCCCCTTCAAAATAAGCCCCATCTGAAGCAATACACATATGCCAACGCTTAATCCAATCGTCCATGAACTTCTGGTAAGCCGAAGCAGGTATGGCCTTCAGCTCTCGCGTCGCATTTTCTTTTATGACCTCTATGGACTCAAATCTCTTTCCACGAAGCGGTAAATTGAGTCGGGAGAACAGGAAAAAGTCACATGGTGCCATATCTGGAGAATAGGGAGCCTGATCGATGATATTCACACTGTGTTTGTTCAAATAATCGCGAATAATGTGTGCTTTGTGAGACGGCGCATTATCGTGGTGCAAAATCCAGCAAAATTATCCATTGCAAAATGCGACGAAGTACAAAAAGTTGACTGACGCTAACAGCTGCCAAACAAAAACTAATGATGCAATCCCGCTCAAAATTTGACACAGATGTCAGTTAAGGTCCTACCGACCTAAAAAACAATTTACTTGCATCGGGCAACGGCGGAAAATTTAAAATACACAGTCCCGGTACTTATTGATCATAGTGTATACTGATCCCATAGTCAATTTTTGATAAGTTTAAGTGCTTTGACAATGTTTATGGTTGTGTGTGGATATGCGTCGCTTAATAAACTATTTATTTATTAAACACTCAACTAAGTTAAATCTATTGCTTAAGGCCGTTTTAAGGTAATCTATGTGAGATGACCAATTGTATTTGCTGTTAAAGTATAACCCTAATTTTTTTAAGTTTGTCAACGTAATTGATATTGGTAACACTTCGTTCAATAATGTGTGTGACTAACTAATTAAAACACATTTTTTTGCCAAAATTCGTTTTTATTCATCAACATAGTCCCCTTTTAGGGAGATACAATCATTCCAACGCTTTTCCAATCTTTCGATACCGCCTTTGTAGAACGATTTTTCTTTGCCTTCAAAATAGGCGTTAGTTTCGGCGATTACTTCATCATTTGAGCCAAATCTCTTACCACGGAGCATCTTTTTGAGGTCTGCGAAGAGCCAGTAGTCGCTGGAGGCCAGATCTGGAGAATAAGGGGGATGAGGAAGCAATTCGAAGCCCAATTCATGCATTTTTGCCATCGTTTTCATCGACTTGTGACACGGTGCATTGTCTTGGTGAAACAACACTTTTTTCTTCTTCATATGGGGCCGCTTAATCGCGATTTCTTCTTTCAAACGTTCCAACAACGCTATATAATAGTCGCTATTGATTGTTTTCCCTTTCTCAAGATAGTCGATGAATATTATTCCGTGCACATCCCAAAATACTGACGCCATAACCTTGCCAGCCGATGTTTGTGCCTTTGGACGCTTTGGGCGGCTTTCACCGGTTGCATGCCACTCAGCAGACTGCCGATTTGACTCTGGAGTGAAATGGTGGATCCATGTTTCATCCATTGTGATGTACCGACGCAAAAACTCCGACTTGTTGCGCGTAAACATGTCCAAACAGCTCTTTGAATCATCGATTCGTTGTTGTTTTTGCTCCGGTGTGAGCAAACGCGGCACCCATTTCGAAAACACCTTTTTCATAACCAAATGTTCGTGTATTATGGTGTGTACACTGCCTGCTGATATTTTTATAATGTCAGCAATCTCCCCCACTTTCACTTTACGGTCGGACATAATGATTTTCAGTGTTTTTTCAACGTTTTCCGGAATAACAGCGTCATTTGGCCGTCCAGTAGATGGAATGTCATCGGTGTCTGTACGACCACGTTTGAATTCGGCATACCAATAACAAATGGTTCTTTTTGATGGAGCAGAGTCCGAATAATGTTTTTCAAGCCATTCCTGGCATTGAACAGTATTTTTTTTCATTAAAAAACAATGATAAATCAGCACACGGAATTGCTTTGAATTCAGTTTTTTTGAAAACTCAAAAGTAGTGTCACTTAAGGCAGGTTCTCCTTGTGGAAAAAAAAAAACAAAAATTTTTTTTTTGCCTTATCGTGTAGATATATGTTTCAAAAATGTGCTCCAGAAATTTCAGATCAAAATCTGAAAAATTACAAAAGTTACAGGCCGTTACATAGAGCAGTGTAGAGCACCGGCCAAGCGCGCTTTAAACTTTAAACGCGTTTTTCTCAGAACTACATTTTCGGACCTTATGGAAGTGATTGAAGGCGCTGGAATGAACCAATCGTCACCAAATTTTTTCTAAATGTTCCTTAGGGTTTTTTCTAATAAACGAACTACGATCAGCCAAAAATATTGAAAATTGTATATTTAAAAAAATAATTAGTGAACAAAAAAATGCGAAAATCGTAATTTTTTTTTCAAAACCTCATAACTTTTTTAATTTCGATTTTTTTTTCATGATCGTAGTTCATTCAATAGATAATACGGTACACATTAAGAATGTGTTCGACTTTTGTGTTTCCGATCACGGGTTTTGACGGAATCACTTCCGGTAGCGGGACACCTCCTCGCCGACATGCCGCCACTGATGGACGCCCCCTCCCCCCTTTTTTTGATTCATTCAATTTTAAAAATTGTATTCTCTAAATAAATGTGTGTTCATATCCAGAAACAATTTTCAGCGTTGTATCTTTAACCGTTTTCTCAAAAAAAATTCCTAAAAAAAATGCACTTTTTCGGATCCACAAGGTGAGAACCTGCCTTAAAGCACTGTAACTTGTAAACTAATGGTCGGATTGACATATAATTTTGACAGTAAGCCTAAACAGGTTCACAATTTCGAAAAAAAATATTGATTTAGTATTAGTGCCGCCATCTATGTGTCAGTCACACACATTATTGAACGAAGTGCAGTTTCGCTTTTTGCATGAATGTATAATTTTAGTTTTATCAAAGCTAATTTTTGTACCGCTGGATTCTAGCCAGTGGTTGATGTCGGTAAATAGGTTAGTTATTTTGTTTTGCAGCGAATGATAGTTTCTGTAGTTGAAGGTAATATAAAGATCGTCAGCGTAAATAATATGGTTAAATTTTTGATGTTTTAAGATAATTTTATGTAATTTCTCAAAGGCGATCTGGAAAAGAATTACTGAAAAAGGGGATCCTTGGGGATTCCGTTGTGAAGTGCGTGCGTAGAGGAGTACGTTGAGTTGACTTTTACTCTAAATTTTCTGCAAGCTAGAAATACTTTTCTGTATTTTATTTTGTTTGCTTGTATCTACACTTGTTACTACTTTGCATTTTCAAATCAGACTTCCCCTCTGCGCTGCTCATTGCTGCTTTTTATACTTGTTTTCCTTATCGCGCGGATTGTTCTTGCACATTCCAGTTGAATCTCTCTCCCGATCGTTCTCGCACAGCCCATTACCATCGCGAACCATCCTTGCTATATCGGAATTATAGCAAGCCGGCCGTACTCGAAAGTGCATGCCTAAAAGTATGCCCGTATAAGCATTCATGCATAGCACAGCACAGAGTGCCTCATCGTTACAATATTGTTAATTATAATAGATATCAATTAATTCTTCAAACTTTTCTTTAGGAACAGAAACATCCATGTAATTTTTACAAACAAGTTGGTGGATTCCATTAATGATCTTTCAAGGTTTTGAATAAAGGCATATATCACATTTATTCCACTGAGAAAGAACCAAAAATAATGACGTAAACACAGGTTATTAAGTTATTACATTTTATTGCAATTAAAATTATAATAAAATACAAAAAATATTGCATACAAATTTAGTTTCTTCTTCAACCTAAAATTACGATTCCGATTAAAATTTGTACTCTCAAATTGCGACCCGTTGTACAGGTGCGGTGGGAGGAAGTCAGAAAAAAATTTGGGAAAAATAAAAGGCCTGTTTAAAAAATACTTCCAATTAAAAAGGAGGATAAAATTGTAAAATTAAATGGTCTGTCTTCTGATGTCCATCTCAATAGAGGAAATACATATACATTTTGTTAAAATCTGTCTTAAAAACACAATTCCTTGTTTTTATAAAAAATCATTTCTAGGTAACATCAAAGAATATGAAGTAATATAGAACGCACATGTGGGCGCAAAAGTGTTTTCGGTTGCTATGATGCGAGCGGGAAGAGCGAAGCGTAGGCATTTGAGACTGTTAGGTTCATAACATTTTCTGTTAGATTTTCGTAGAACAACAGCAAAAAGCAATGTTATTGTTCGCAACGGCCTCAATCGTGTACATTGAAGTGGTGGTTGTTGCAGCGTAGTGTTCGCTCAATCATTTCTTGCATGCATGTTTCTTGATCTTGTTTGCCGAAGCGCAAGCAAAAAACAAACAACGAACGAAAGCATCCTCATCATCGTTTCAACGAAGATGACTCGGGATTCGCTAATGTTTTTGTTGTTGTCGATTATTGTGCGTATGCTTTTTTGTGTTGCCGATTGGTTTTGCTGCACAAATTATTATCATATTTCCATCAATCGAATCTTTGCGGTGTTTGGCTTTTTGATGGCCAACGCTTTGATTGATTTTAAAATTTGGCGGTTGATCCCAATTTAAAATGTTTACAAATATTTTTACGTGGCGAGTTCGAAATAAAATTATTTGTTTATTTCGTATGGTTGATTACAAGTTTGAGAATATAGAAAAACTACGAAAAAAAATTAACTGATGGCTGTATTGACTTCAAAATTCGTAAAAACACTTGAAATCAAAAATAATTAGATACGTGTTTTAATTTTTTTTTTTTTTAAATCGAAATCTAACGGACAAACCAAGGGTTAAAAGATTGTATGGAAAAACCTAAATAGGTCTATTGACTTTCAATATGTCGAAAGCACTACTAATGCACTAGATAAAGAAATTAATAATAAGACAAGTATTTTGTCATAAGAAAACTGTGATTTAGGAATGCCTACGTTTAAAAATAGTATAAATATTCTACACCTGAATGGTTCCATTTGCGAATGATGTGACCCTAAATTTACAATATAAGATTTTCTTAGTTTAGTTCTTTTAAGCAAGCATTATATGTGGGCAGTAAAAATAGTTCCAAGGAACGGGACGGAAAATTATTACGGGCTAATAAAAACGTCTTCCTTTCTTTCCAATTTCCCTTTTTAATTACACTGTGCGACAGCTTTTTCTAACCCAGAACCGACCAAGACTAATCGATAGTACCCTTATAGAGTACCAAAACCCTAGCTGGGTTTTGCAAAGTTAGTTGCCTTTTACAAGTTACAGCCGTGTAAAGTTTGTGTGTATTAGGGTTTTATCAACCAGTTTTTTCCTTATAAGTCGTAAGATATTCAAAATTGTGTATTGCTGTCTTCAGCAAACATGCTGCTAATTCTTAGATGAACAAATTCTCTGAAGACTGTGTAACAAAATTATTACACCTTATCGAAATTTTGGGGGTCAATGTTAAAGAAATCGACTTTTTTTGATTGTAATAGAAAAAAAACGTGTTTTTTTTCTATTAATATTAATGCAAAATCGCATTTGTGTTGCCAAAAATAAAAAAAAATATGCTTTACCCTCTAACTTCACAAAGAGATGTTTTTTTGCAAACTAAAGTGAAAAAATGTTCAAGTCTACATTTGAAATTTTATTGTACACATATTTCAGTATGTTTGAAAAGTTTTGTGCATCCAGTTTAAGCGTCGTTTTCTCCTAAAAATCCTGGCTTTTCTTCTTCTTCTATAAGCCTGCACGGCGTCTCATATTGCTCCTGAACTCACTGCCGACTGTAGTGTGCGCAAAATCATAGAAAAGAAAATAAAATATGGCTGGCATGGCGACCTACAGTATTGTGCAAAACCTAAGCAACTTTTTCATTTCTTATGAACAAAATACAATATTTTCAAATGAGATAAATTCGAAAAAATGGGGTATTTTTTTTAATCTTAGAATGTAATTACAACAAATATTTACAAAGCAAAACATATATGTTAACCTCACTAACGAGAACATAATCAACGAAATTTAAATATATACCTAAATTCGCTGTGCAAAACGTAAGCAACTCTGTTAGCTTCAGCTTCTCTTTTAGAATTACGGTTATCATAACGTTACTGCAAAGGAACTGTAAAGCATGGCGGTGGGAATGTAATGATTTGGACATGCTTCTCTGGTTTTGGTCTTGGCTCTGTACACGAAATTTCGACAAAAATGGATCGCTTTGTCTATAAGGATATTTTAGAAAACCAGATGCTGCCCTATGCTGAAGACAATATGCCATTTCGATGGGTGTTTCAACACGACAATGATCCGAAACACACATCGAAGTTGGTAAAAGAGTGGCTCAGTTCAAATGGGATTACAGTCCTTGATTGGCCGGCCCAATCACCGGACTTGAATCCCATCGAAAATTTGTTCGGCATTCTTAAAAAGCGTCTGGGTGGAGCACGCTTTCGTAATAGGGGCGAATTGTTTTTTAAGTTAAAAGAAGAATGGGGAAAAATACCTGAAACCACAATTTTAAACCTAATTGAGTCAATGCCTACAAGATTTGCTGCAGTCATACAAAGCAAAGGGTATTACACCAAATACTAGTATAAAGTTGCTTAGGTTTTGCACAGCTAATTTTGGAGTTTGTTTCGTTTTCGTAAATGTTTTTACCGTTTGTGAATTGATATGTTTGGTTTTTTTTATATATTTGTTGTAATTACATTCTGAGCATTACATAAATATAAAATTATTCCACACTTCGAATTGAACTATTGGCAAATATGGAGTTTTATTCATGAGTAATACAAAAGTTGCTTAGGTTTTGCACAATACTGTATATGATCGCTACAGGTAATAAAAAATATATAATCAGTAATCAACAAAGATAACACTGTGCGACAATTTTGGGGTCATGGAATCTAACCCGGAACCGACCAAGATTAATCGATAGTACTCTTATAGAGTAACAAAACCCTAGCTGGGTTTTGCAAAGTTAGTTGCCTTTTACAAGTTACAGCCGTGGAAATTTTGTGTGTATTAGGGTTTTATCAATCAGTTTTTTCCTTATAAGTCTTAAGATATTCAAAATTTTGTATTGCTGTCTTCAGCAAACTTGCTGCTAATTCTTAGATGAACAAATTCTCTGAACACTGTGTAACAAAATTATTACACCTTAACGAAATTTTGGGGGTCAATGTTAAAAAAATCGACTTTTTTTTGATTTTAATAAAAAAAACCTGGTTTTTATTCTATTAATATTAATGCAAAAACGCATTTGTATTGCCAAAAATAAAAAACATATGCTAAACCCTCTAATGTCAAAAAAGACATGTTTTTTTACAAAATAAAGTGAAAAAATGTTCAAATCTAAATTTGAAATTTTATTGTTCACATATTTCAGTCTGTTTGAAAAGTTTTGTGCATCCAGTTTAAGCGTCGTTTTCTCCTAAAAATCCTCCGTTACGTTTGCTGACTTCACCAACAAATTTCCGCCAGTGGCTTCAGGAGATTTCTTTCCTTTGTATCTGAGCAAATTAATTCAAACGGAAGCGCGGTCTGATGATATCGCACGCCTTGTTCGTCTGATTCTGTTGGTAATTGTTGGCTGAAGTAAAGCAGATGATGATGCAAGTAATGGATCTTTAGCAACATGTGAACGCCTATATTTGCAAATGCATCCATAATTTTTTTTTGTACTCGAACAAACGCGCAGGGGATGACCTCTATTAATGCAAAGCATTGGGTTGGTTCAGAAAAGATATAAAGGTTAGGAAATAGGATTTTGAGAGAAGTGGTTTTGGTGTAAATAATGCGGAGATCAGACGGAGTGAAATATTTTTTGCACCGCTTTAGGAAGCCGAGGCACTTGGCTGCTTCTTTCGACACGCCAAAAATATGATCGTTCCAACGAAGTTCGTTCTTAATGGACATTCCCAGAACATCAAGAGCTGCCGATTCCGCAATACTCACACCACCCATAACCAGGGATGTTGGGAGACTCGTTTGTGGGATAACAGGCAACATTGGGTCTTGCGAGGATTAAAATTTACCTGTTCGCTTGACACCACTTGGAGATTGTTTGCTATTGAGTGTGTCATTCATACTGCGCCGTTCTCTCTAAATCTTTTCATACGCTGTACTGAACTCTTATAGATTTCAGAACGATATTTGCCCAAAAATCCATTAATAACTTTTTTATCGATTGCCATGCTTTCAATTCATCACCAACTAACACCAGATCCCCTTTCAAATCTTCAAAAACACCAGATCAAATTTCTCTGTTTTTATTCATTTCCGTATATCTGTACCATTAACAACTCCAGGTTATAAAAGACACTTATCACAAAACTTTTCAAACATACTGAAATATGTGTACAATAAAATTTCAAATTTAGACTTGAACATTTTTTCACTTTAGTTTGCAAAAAAACATCTCTTTGTGAAGTTAGAGGGTAAAGCATATTTTTTTTATTTTTGGCAACACAAATGCGATTTTGCATTAATATTAATAGAAAAAAAACACGTTTTTTTTCTATTACAATCAAAAAAAGTCGATTTCTTTAACATTGACCCCCAAAATTTCGATAAGGTGTAATAATTTTGTTACACAGTCTTCAGAGAATTTGTTCATCTAAGAATTAGCAGCATGTTTGCTGAAGACAGCAATACAAAATTTTGAATATCTTACGACTTATAAGGAAAAAACTGGTTGATAAAACCCTAATACACACAAACTTTACACGGCTGTAACTTGTAAAAGGCAACTAACTTTGCAAAACCCAGCTAGGGTTTTGGTACTCTATAAGAGTACTATCGATTAGTCTTGGTCGGTTCTGGGTTAGAAAAAGCTGTCGCACAGTGTAATTAAAAAGGGAAATTGGAAAGAAAGGAAGACGTTTTTATTAGCCCGTAATAATTTTCCGTCCCGTTCTTTGGAACTAGTTTTACTGCCCACATATAATGCTTGCTTAAAAGAACTAAACTAAGAAAATCTTATATTGTAAATTTAGCGTCACATCATTCGCAAATGGAACCATTCAGGTGTAGAATATTTATACTATTTTTAAACGTAGGCATTCCTAAATCACAGTTTTCTTATGACAAAATACTTGTCTTATTATTAATTTCTTTATCTAGTGCATTAGTAGTGCTTTCGACATATTGAAAGTCAATAGACCTATTTAGGTTTTTCCATACAATCTTTTAACCCTTGGTTTGTCCGTTAGATTTCGATTTAAAAAAAAAAATTAAAACACGTATCTAATTATTTTTGATTTCAAGTGTTTTTACGAATTTTGAAGTCAATACAGCCGTCAGTTAATTTTTTTTTGCAGTTTTTCTATATTCTCAAACTTGTAATCAACCATGTGAAATAACAAATAATTTTATTTCGAACTCGCCACGTGAAAATATTTGTAAACATTTTAAATTGGGATCAACCGCCAAATTTTAAAATCAATCAAAGCGTTGGCCATCAAAAAGCCAAACACCGCAAAGATTCGATTGATGGAAATATGATAGCAATTTGTGCAGCAAAATCAATCGGCAACACAAAAAAGCATACACACAATAATCGACAACAACAAAAACATTAGCGAATCCCGAGTCATCTTCGTTGAAACGATGATGAGGATGCCTTCGTTCGTTGTTTGTTTTTTGCTTGCGCTTCGGCAAACAAGATCAAGAAACATGCATGCAAAAAATGATTGAACGAACACTACGCTGCAACAACCACCACTTCAATGTACACGATTGAGGCCCTTGCGAACAATAACATTGCTTTTTGCTATTGTCCTACGAAAATCTAACAGAAAATGTTATGAACCTAACATTTTCAAATGCCTACGCTTCGCTCTTCCCGCTCGCATCATAGCAACCGAAAACACTTTTGCGCCCACATGCGCGTTCTATATTACTTCATATTCTTTGCTTCTACTCACTTGTTACGCCGAAGTTACAGAGATTTCTGCTGTTAGTAACAGAGGGTTCTGCTGTCAATAACAGAGGGTACTACCAGCAGTACCCGCCATTCAACACGTTTGCTTGTATGAGATGCGCGTTCTATATTACTTCATATTCTTTGGTAACATTTATATTAAATAGTATCTGAAAATACGTTACTGAAAAGGGGAAAAAACCCCTATTCTGCTCTTTTTAAGTAACATTTTCTGATATTACGAACGAAAAAATCAAATCACCCGTTAGCGCCAAGATCTTTTTATTTTAAGGGGTTATCGACTGACGTGTGTAACGTATAATAAACATATAATAAATAAACAAAGCGAGATGAAAAAGAAGCATAGTGCGATTCAGCTCCAAAAAATAAAAACAAAAATTAAAACAAAAAAATTAAAGCAGAAAAGAATGCCGATATGCCCTCGACCAAAAACGGCCGAAGTCGATGCCAAAACCTATTTTATTGCTAGATACCGATACCAATTTTATTGGTCGATAGTAGCCGATGCCGATTAGTCAGTCAAATTCTACTTGTAATGCTTTACAACAAATAACTTACTACTTACTTACTTACTCGAGTAGTTCTGATTGAACAAAGAAATTAATGAAACTAAGCTACATAGGGCAATTGGTGTTTCCACAAATGATGCAATAATGAATTAATGATGTGTCTTAGATTTCAACAATTTCAGATGTATAAGCATGTAACGTAACTTATACGAAAGAATAGATCCCTGAAAGTTTAGTGAAAATAATGCAAATTTTAGACATTTTTTCTGAACTCTTTCGAGACGATTAGTATGAACAGCGTAAAACGGATTCAAAATAAAAACTGCATATTCTATCATATCCCTTACGAATGCAGAACGTAAAAGTTTTAACGTATAGGGGTCCTTAAAATCGAAATAATTTGAACATACAAAGACTAACTTAGCATAACCTTTAAGAAGTTTGTAGTTGAGTTATTTGTAATAGCATATTTTTGGTTACAAACGATAAACGCTTTGGTCGACTTAAGCCAACATTGAGTTAAGGGTGCTGGCATGTTGCTGTAAAGCATGCTACTCAAAATAGTACTTATGGCCACATATGTGCCGATGTTATTTTTGAACCTGAAAGACGTTATGTTAAAGCATTTTTAAACATTTAGGGCTAAATGGTTTTAAGTCACCAATTCAATCTATTGAAGTCATTTTGAATACCAGATATATTTATACATCGAGATATACTTATACATCGAGTTTTTAAAAAAATTGTAATTTCGTCTGCATACAACAGATAAGTTGTGTTGCAAAAGCAAGAGTCGACATCGTTTATGACCATTAGGAAAAATAATGGCCTAAGGATACTTCCTTGGGAAGCACCAGATGTGGCAGCAAAAGATTTCGACTAGATAAATGCTGTTCGAAGAGCTCAGAGGAGCGACGATTGCGCAAACGCATTTAAAATAAAAAATGTTAAGGTTTGGTGTGGGTTTTTTTTGTGTAGGGTTTTATTACGCGTTCAGTGTTTGTTTAAAGATATATAAAAGTTAAATGTGAACTATATATATAATGTTAATTTTCATATGGGTCGGGGTTGATCAATGTTGGTTCACCGGAGTTCGTACGTCGAGTGCATGCCGGCCGCGCAAACTCCCTTCGGGATGGCCAGGGTTGCCATTCGTACATATAAACACATAAATGGACAAACACAATACAATATTATTGACAAATATGAACTTCTAAGAGCTGCGTGGCCGGCAGTGTTTAGCGATCTAAACAAATGCTATCCACAACAACATGGCATAATCTACCACATTAATATGAGTGTATTGATTTCAGAAAAGAAAGATAAAACCAAGCCTTTCTAATTTCAATATAAAAAGTCTGTGCAGCACTTTATCGAACGCTTGTGAGAAATCAGTGTAAATAAAGTTAACCTAAAATCTACCTTCTAAAGATGAGAAGCAGTATTCAGTGAAGGCAGATAGGTCAGTTATAGTGAACTGGCCAACAATAAATCCATGCTGATAAGGCGATATAATTCTAGTAAGAGAAAAAACTAAGTCTTACTTCACAATTACCTCAAACAATTTTGACACGAATTCCTATCGAATAACCAGAAGACAAACAGAGATTAAACATTATCCAAAATGGAGCTGTCAATTGTCTCAGAATCCGTTGCAAAATTTGACATAAATACATTTACAAAAAGATTTGCGATACCAAGCGTAGAGTTAGAAGAAATTGCATTGTAAATCATCAATGAGGCAATATCAGAGTGCAATTTTTCAGACTGAATAAAGAACTAAAAGGCATTTGCGTTGTTTTTTAATGCTAGCTTCAAAATTTTAGATGTAGGGGAATTCTTTGTAAGGTGCCGACGTTCCAGCAGGTGTCGACGTTCCAGCAGTCCAAGAAAAAAAATTCCTATTGTCATTTAAGGTATATATGTCAACATCAATTTAAATATGGTTTTTGAAGAAACAGACGCAATAACGTGGTCTAGGTAAATAAAAGTGTAAAATTTGGTTAGGAAAAAACATAAAAATAAAAATTGAAGGTTTTTCTTGTCGTGAAAAATAAATCAAATACGTGCAAAAAACTTAGGTAATTATCAGTGCTGGACTTAATTTTTAATGGTTTTTCATAATCCGAAATGATATCCGAGCATATCGTAAAAGGAACAAATTTATACATTGATTTCCAAAATGGCATAAAAATGTAAAGTGCCACCTTTTTTTCTTTGTAAGGTGTCACCCCCCCTTTTTCCCTGTTTTGTGGTCCTATATCCTTTTTATTGCTCCGAATCGTCATTACGATGAATTTAAAGTGTTCTTAGTCAATTTTTCTGTAATCCTATCATGAGGAATAAATTAGTTCAGTTTTGTTCTTTAATTTCCATACAATTATTCGTTTTATTCGTTACCATTCAATTTCGGTTTGCTTTTGGTCATTTTCTATTCAATTCAAATTAAATTCAATAATCTTTCGAAAATTTTCTAAATCATGCATTTTTACTTGAGATTTTTAGGTTTTTAGCGGGTTTTTAAGGGGGTGGCACCTTACATTAAAAAATTTTAGGATGTAGATTTTTAACACTGAGAAATTGGCTGTAAAATTCGTATTTACGACAAATTCAAATGAAGTGTTACCTTGGATCATAGCTTTTGAAACCCTCTTTCCAACGGTATAATAACTTTGGCGATAAGTTAATTTTCTAACGAGTAATGCGCAAAAAAGCTATGGGGTGGCACCTTACAAAGAATTCCCCTAATTATTAAACAAAAATCTTTTAAGGACAGTAAGTTTATAGGACAGTTTATTTAAGGACAGTTTAAATATTTATTTTATCATTTACGCCATTTATGACCTTGAACCGATCATAAAATGTATTTCTTAAATTCTTCAATTTCTGTAATTCTTTTTTTTTTTTTTTTTTTTTTTTAAACAGGAACAAACGCGCAGGGGATGACCCCTATTAATGCGAAGCATTGCGTTGGTTCAGGAAGGATATAAAGGTTAGGAGATAGGGTTATGAGTGAAGTGGTTATGGACTCTTGCCTTGAACCCATCGAGATCATAAGTGCTGGGGAAAATATCCGCAGGGAGACCATTCCACAACCGCGCTGTACGGGCCAGAAACGAACTTTCCCTGTAGTGCGTAGTGCGCTGGAACATCGTTTCGACGTGGAAAGCATGGGCGCCAGTGTTCAAACGGGTTGCCCGGGGGAATACCCGGAGTGATGGCATCAAGTTGCTCATCTCCACTGAGCAGTTACCGAAAAAGTATCGGTAAAATAACACCACACATGCCACGTTTCGACGATGTTCCAAGGAGTCAATAGAGCTGGATGCCCTACTGTCCCCTATAAGTTTAATCGCACGGTTTTGCACCCGATCGAGGAGCTCCAAATGGGTTTTTGAAGCCCCCGCCCAGAGGTGCGAGTTAAACTCCATTTTAGGTCGGATATAGGTGGTGTAAATAATGCGGAGATCAGACGGAGTGAAATATTTTTTGCACCGCTTTAGGAAGCCTAGGCACTTGGCTGCTTCTTTCGACACGCCAAAAATATGATCGTTCCAACGAAGATCGTTCTTAATGGACATGCCCAGAACATCAAGAGCTGCCGATTCCGCAATACCCACACCACCCATAACCATGGATGTTTTGGAATGTGGGGAGACTCGTTTGTGGGATAACAGGCAACATTGGGTCTTGCGGGGATTAAAATCGACCCTGTTCACTTGACCCCACTTGGAGATTGTTTGTAGGTCGCTATTAAGTGTGTCATTCATACGGCGCCGTTCTCTCTCAATCTCCACAGAGCTGGGACGCTTTGTGAAAGAGTATGAATGACAAATGGTGCTGTCATCCGCAAATGAGTAGATGGGATTCTTCGTCGACGACAGCAGGTCGTTGATGAAGATCAGGAAGAGGGTTGGAGAAAGGACCGAACCCTGCGGCACTCCCGCGCTAAGGGAATGCTTTTCCGAGGCTATGCCGTCTACTACAACACGAATAGAGCGATCATAGAGGAAGCTCGTAATCCAACGAGAGAAGGTACTACCGACACCATAGGCAATCAATTTTGACACGAGTGCTTTATGCCACACCCGGTCAAAGGCCTTGGAAATATCCAATGCAACAACCTTGCTTTCACCGAGATTTAGAATGCTATGGTTCCATTTCTCGGTGAGGACCGCCATAAGGTCTCCCGTCGATCGTTGTCTTCGGAAGCCGTATTGGCGGTCACTTAGCAGTCTATTGTGCTCCAGATATTTCACAAGGTTGAAGTTTACAATGCTTTCCATTACTTTGGAAAGCACCGAACAGATTGCTATAGGTCGGTAGTTCGCAGGGTCAGTAGTCTTGCCTTTTTTAGGAACTGGTTGAACATTTGCTACCTTCCAACATGTCGGAAATACCCCTGTGGTGTATGACATGTTGAAAAGTTTGCGTAATGGACAAGCCAGTGAGGTAGCGCACTTTTGCAAAACAAGGGCTGGAATGCCGTCCGGCCCTGAAGCCTTATTTACATCGAGATTTGCAAGCACTCTTTTAACTACCCGCGTTCGAAAATGAATTTCTGGCATAGAGCAAGATACGTTCTCGACTACGGGTAGTGGTTGATCGCTGGGGGGCAGGGAGGAATTCTCTGCGAAAATTTTAGCCAACAAATTAGCTTTATCAACCGAGTGAGTGATGATTTGATCATTGTTAAGAAGAGTTGGAATTGAAGATGATGTTTGGTTCTTCACCTTCTTAACGAATGACCAAAAGTTCTTACTACCACGTTGGCATTGAAGAACTTTTTTCCTTTGGCGCTGTTCGTGCAGAAACTTTTGGCACCTTAGGATGGCATTGCATCGATTTCTAGCCTGTTTACGCAGCTGTTCAGTGGTGGCATTTTTATTTGCCTGCCATGCTCTGAAAGCTTCCTCTTTAGACCTGACAGCAATTCTGCATGTCTCATTAAACCATAGATTGTCCTTAGGTTTAATGCAAATTAACTTATTGGGGATGAAGGACCGCATTCCCAATAATATTATTTCTTCAACCATTTTGGCTGCGGCATTTATGTTTCTATCAAGAAAACACAATTTCCAGTTGAAGTGGACGAAAAATTCATTAAGTCCACTCCAGTTAGCTTTATCATACATCCACACTAGGCGCTTCGGGGCTAGGGGCGAAGCATTGCGGATAGAAGAGTATGAGAAAGACGCCAAAATGGTGCAATGGTCTGAGTTTCCAAGAGGTGCGTGCATTTCAACATCATATTTTTCATGATGTGAAGTGAGAAAAAGGTCTAGAGTATTGAGAGCTTGCCCCGCAACGCAGGGGATATGCGTTGGTTCTTTCACTAATTGAGTCAAGTTATTAGACTCGGCAAAGAGCTCGACAAATAAGCCTTCAGGAGTTGTGTGGCTGGAATGGCGTAGCCAATTGGAATTATGAATATTGAAATCACCAGCAACTACAATTTCACTATTCGGATACGATTCCAGAATATGAGATATGGAATCAGAGAGAAGATCAAACTTGTTATAAGTAAAATCTCTCCCTGAATTCGGGCTTCTATAAAGGAAGCAAAAGTGCAGAATGTGCGACTGGATATTGAATTTAACCCACATGGAGCTAAATTCGGCATCCGTCGTGTAAAGTTGCTGCTGGCACTGGTACGCAACATTACTGCACACATAAAGGGCAAGACCCCTGTGGGGAGAGAATAATGGCAGTAAGTGGTACCCCGGGATGTGAAAATCCAGTGGATCTGCATCTTCACACACCTGGGTCTCGCCTAGTGCCATTATGTGGGGTTTATGGAGGTTAACGTACGCGTAAACTGCGAAAAAGTTCGCCCTAAGCCCGCGCACGTTACAAAAGGCTATGCGGAATTTATCCACCACCATGGTCTGGATGGGCTAAAGATCAAGGAAAGTAGCTGGGAATGAGATCTGCCGACCTAAGAAATTGATGATGCTCTGTGGTAAGTGTTATGCCTTTACCACAGAACAGTCAATTTCTCAATGTCGAACAGGACCGCATGTAGCGCCACTGAATACGGGCAGAGGAGGGAAACACGGAAAAACGAACCACAAACAACACATCGCGAGCAGGGGTCATTGCGGCGGACGGCGACATCGAGTAACGGCCCTTGACGGCTTTCCAATGGCCACGCTTTTAATTTTTATATTGATTTGACAACAATCCACGCAAATTTATTAAGTTGACACACGCGGGGCTGCATACACCGAGTTAAAAGACAAACACACAAGCGGACGAACATTAAAACACGCGCGAGACGGACAGAAACATTAAAAGACCACGAGCACAAAAAGGCACGTCTGCCCACGCGTAACTGTGTTGTTTAACTATTGAGCATGACTTTTTGACTTGAGCATGCCGAAAATAGTTGTTCCATGGTGGACATGATATCTTCAGTTCAAATATTCTGAAACACAAAATGTGACCCATTTTGTAATCGCAAGACTTCCTGCTATCGCCTTATCTAGGATATAAGCAAACAAAAAATTTCTTCAATTAAAATCAGGTGTTTAAAAAAAAAGACGATTTTTTGCCCTGTTTTTGTTGATATTTTGCATTAAAAACATTAGGTAAACAAATGCTTTCGCCATAATCCTAGATAAGGCGATACCCACACATTTGCTTAGTATCCTTGTAAAATTTCAAGTCAATTGGACCAGTAGTTTTTTGTGAATCGTGTCTACCGTCCCGAAAAACATGGTTTCGAGAAAAAGAAGAAAAGGTTCCGGGCGCACAAAAATTAACGCGGTCGGCGCGCCGACTTTGACATCCCATAACTTTCGGAATTTTCGAGATATTGGAAAAATACTTTCACAGTTTGAATTGTAAATACGTTGAGATTATGAAAATGTAATAAAAAAAATTTCGAATTTTTGAAGCCGTCACTGCGGAATACTCCCTTAAATCACCTAAAACCAAGGACTCAACTATTATACGTTTTTTAAGAAAATAATTGCAATGTAACTATTACAATGCAACGTAAATTTTATTTGTTGATTATAATTATTATTTGCGATAATTAATTTAATTTTTAATTTTTACGTTGCGTTTACATTTACGTTTACATTTTTTCGTTCTCGATAATTATTATTTTACGATTATTTTTTTGTTTACTTTGCTTCATAATTTTTATTTACGGTACCGATAACCATTGTTTTTAGAACATTTTTCTTACGTTGCTTCATAACTTTAATTCATGATTTTTTGTTATTTACGTTGCCGATAACTATTATTTGAAAGAAAAAATGTTTTACGTTGCTTCATAACGTTTATGCAAGAAATTGTTTTTAGGTTGCCTGCCTTACCACATTTTAAGTATGAACTGATTTTTAATCTTTTAGTTGTTGGTGGAAATTAGGTTTCTGCAGTTAATTTTCGCTTGTCAATTTAAAACAATTAAAAACTAATTCATATGAAAAATGTGGTAATTCAACGTAAAATTTGTTTTTCAAAATAATAGTTATCGGCAACGTAAATGAAAAAAAATCATAAATAAAAGTTATGAAGCAACGTAAGAAAGTAAAAAATAAAAGTTAAGATGCATACGTGTTTCACAATCATAAGGTCAACTATGATTTAATATGTAATGTAACAGACGTCAATATTTATTAAAAGAGGATTATTGAAAGCACTCTCCTCTCTTATTATAAAGATATTTAATCCGTTTTTTCATACTTGTAATAAGACTATTAATTAGGTCTTGCTCAATTTTTTGCCATTCTTCCTTTACAGCGGTTATAAGAGTTTCAGTTGACTCAAACTGTCGATTACCCCCATACACTCATTGTGTTAGAATGCCCCACAGATTTTCTATGGGGTTGATGTCAGGTGAGCATGCAGGCCACTCCAAAACTGTGATAGATTTCGACGAAAACCAACGTTTTGTCTCTCGGCTAACATGGATTCGAGCATTATCTTGTTGGAAACGCCACTCTGTTTCACATTGTTCCTCTAAAAATAGCACAAGGCTACTCTCAAGGAGTTGTACATAGTTAGCGCTCTTTATCCGACTAGATGCTATTTGGCGTTCCAAGCAACCCTGAGCCGAAAACGCGCCCCACACCATTCTCATTCAAGTCTAACCTCCATGTGGAAGGAGGTTACCATGTGGAAGGAGGTTGAATCTCAAATTGAATCTTTTGACTCCGCTTTAAGGTCCTCCAAATGGTTGCCTTTACAATTGCTTGTACCAACGTCCTTAAGCCTGCTAATGAAGTAGATGAGTTGCTGGCTTCGCGTACAATGCGAGCCTCGTTTGAGCTTTCTCTTGGCTCCAGGATACTTCTGTGAACCGTAAACTTACGGATTTTGCAAAAAAATTGTACAACACATAGGCTAAGGTTAATTTGTCTCCCGATTTCCCTCATCGCTACTCCGCTATCGCGTAATGCGGGAATTTGCCCTTTCTCAAAGTCCGAAAGCTTTGTACCTCGTGGCATTTTTACGATTTTACAATATTTTATTGTTTCCGATGCCGAAAAATTCACTGACCGATTTCTCTGCGACAGTTTTACTATTGACCTTATAATTGTGAAACACCTGCATTTTTGTTATTGTTGTTGTATATAAATATACATGATAAATGTTTATCAGCTGTTGCCTCTACTTCTTAGCTTCACATTTTTTTTGGGAAGTGTTGTGTGTAATCAGTCATTTGATGGGTATAATAAAAAAATTTAATGACTTTATAATTATGAAACGCACCTTAAAAAAATTTATTACTTCTCTCTACACTCTGTTGCAAAATTATACGAACACTCAAAAATCGTCAATAAGTCGGGAGCGAAGATATATTTTAAAAAAATTTCTTCTATGAATATTTGAAGTGATCAAGGGAATATATTTTTGCGAAATAAAAGTGAAGTAGTTGTAATAATTACTTTCAGAAAAGAAAAAATACTGAAAAGACTTGTTGCAAATTTATACGAACAGTACAATTTTTAACCTAAAAGAAAAGAACAATTAAGAAAGTAAGAGGTTTTTTATCTTAGTAACTTATTTGGCACCCTTTTGCTATAATTAGTTTAAAAAAATGTTTTTTTCATACTTTAAATTAAAGTTTGTAATAAATGTTGGTCCAAGTTGGACTAGGCTTCTAAATTTTACATTTGTAACTCGTCAGTTCTAATGAATTGCCTATTTTCGGCACAAATCCGGTGAACCAATATACTCCAAATATTTTCCATGGGGTTAAGGTTCGGCGAACATGCTGACCACTCCAGAACACGTACGGATTTCGCCCATAAACATGCCATTGTTTCCTTTCTAGTGTGTATGGCTGCGTTATCCTATTAGAAATGCCAGTTTTTATTTTTGTTTGCGTTGAGGGAATGGATGAGACTGCTTTGAAAGACTGTTATGTAGTCGGAAATTTTAATCCGGCAGAAACAAAACTGAAGCTCCAAAGTTTGCTCTGCAGTAAACGCACCCCAAACCATTAAGCCTTCCCTTAAGCTGCCACCTTCAAAATTTCAGCGCGAAAGAAATTTTCGTTCTTTTCTAATGTCATGCTAATATCCATTAAAACCATCTGGACCATCAGGGTTAAATTTCTTTTCATCCGAAAAGATTATCTGCATAGCAAAATTAAAGGATAGTTTTGGAATCAAAAAATTTTTGAAGTTATTTGCCGAAGTCCAGTCAGGTCAATGTTTTTTTCAGAAAACTGCATGCGAATGTCCTTGTGACGCTTCAATGATCGTGCCGCGGACATCATTTTTAAGCGTTTGGTGTAATCAGCGCGTTTTAATGTCCTCCACATCGTTTGGCGACTTACTGGGGTTGAGGAAAGCGTAGCTAGAAAGCGGCAGCTTTTTTATGTGATGCTTGCTCTACTAATTATTTTTCGTTTATCCCGTTCACTTAACTTTTTTTCCTCCCTCGTCCTTTTTTGCAGCCGTATCCATCAGGATTTTTTTAAAAAGTGAATACAAGGCAAGCACTTCTTCCAATATCTCGAGCTTTTTGCCATAGTGATGTTCCCGCACTTTTCATGCCTTCGATCCGTCCTTTTTCAAAATCCGTCAATCATTTTCCTTTTGGCATATTTTGTTAAAAAAGTCTTAAATTTTTTTTGTTTTGTTAAAACAGTCTTAAATTGATGTTATAAGTTTAACCTTTACACAGTTTCGCGAAAAATGTACGTTTTTTGCATAAACAGAAACGTTCGTATAATTTTGCAACACTCATTTTTTGACATTTTTCGATTCATGTTCAAAAACGTACCGTTAAGTTATAGTTTTTGCAACGAAATTTAAACGAACCACTGTACTTACCCATACAAGTATTTCATGGAACAAAATTTCTCAAATATTTTTAAAATAATCGTTTAAATTAAAAAAATAAAATGTTCGTATAATTTTGCAACAGCGTGTATAGGATATGGAAAAATTCAATATCATTAAGGATCACTTCAAAATAACAAACTGACCACATGATAAATGGTTTAAATACTTTAATTGTATTCTATAAATAATAAATTTCACATTAGCACACATTTGCACAATGATTAGGTGAAGTTAGTGATGAACATGGAGAGCGCTTCCACCAAGACATTGCGGTAATTGAAAAACGCTTTGCTTGCCGTGACACCTGCCTACATAAAACACAAACGTCAAAGTAGACGCATAAATTTTTCTTAAACAGTTTGTTTTTTTAAAATAAATTATTTATAAAATGCATTCTAAATGCGTTTTAAATGACTTGTTAATTTTTGTATTAAATTGTGAGCACTAGTAGGGGAAACTGGAGTACATTTGACACCTTTTTTTAACCTATATTTCTCGAAACGTGATTGATTATTTTTAAAAATCAATGCTGCTTTCTCGAGAGTGATTATTAGATTTGGGAAATTTAAAGTTATTTTTTACAAAGAAGATTTTCCTCGTTATAATTTCATATTTTTTGAAAAAAGGAATTTTGTAACTTTGGGAGGGGAACATTTGACATCTATAATTGTGAAGGAAAATAAAATCGCTTCTGATTAAAAATAAGCAACATTTTATTAGATATTTTTTAATCTTTCATTTTATGCGAAGGAAAAAATAAATAATAGATATTTCATTTATAAGCCTCTAGTCAACCAAAAATTTAACACAAAAAAAAATAATAATTTGGATAAAAATAAACTTATTTTACATAATATTTGGAGAAGTTAATCTTCAAAATATATTTTGTATGACAAAGAGAAGTTGAAGCCGGATTTTCTGGAATTGGCAGTTTTAACTCGATTTCGCTCTTGTCAAATGTGTCCCATTCAAAAATGTCAAATGTACTGTTAATGACCTTTAATTAGCACTTCTGGTAAGCCGAAGCAGGTATGACTTTCAGCTCTCGCGTCGCATTTTTTTCTATGACCTCTATGGACTCAAATCTCTTTCCACGAAGCGGTAACTTGAGTCGGGAGAACAGGAAAAAGCCACGTGGTGCCATATCTGGAGAATAGGGAGCCTGATCGATGATATTCACACTGTGTTTGTTCAAATAATCGCGAAAAATGTGTGACAAAATTTCAAACAAATACGTTGATCAACAAAATTATCCATTGTAAAATGCGACGAAGTACAAAAAGTTGACTGACGCTAACAGCTGCCAAAAAAATCTAATAATGCAATCCCGCTCAAAATATGACACAGATGTCAGTTAACCCTTTCGGTTATTCTATGCCATATGGCATAGTCTCTTTCAGTGCCTGTTTTAGGTCAACAACTTGTGGATACTATATTTTTCAATTTTTGTATTTTTTTCTGAAGATTTTTATACCAAATCATGAAAAAAATAGTTTGATTAGTGTACCAAGTAACTTGTAAGGGTTCAGAAAGTGCGCAGTCCTATCGAGCTGCGTATTTTACAAAAAGAGGTCATTTCGTACTTTTATTTATTCTATTACAAAAATCAATTTATTTTATAGGTTTATGTAAGTAATCTAGTAGGTATTTATTGCTTTAGTAAGTGAAAAAAAAGTTACATCCCAAATATAGTTCACTAAGGCTGTACGATTTTTTTTATTTTTTACTATGTCATATTTCAGGATGCCCAAAAACCACTTTTTCGAACAATATTTTAAAAAATTACTTTTGATTATTCATTATGTAGGCTTAAACAGTAATAAAATGGAAAAGAATGACTTTTAAAGTTAAAAACAAAAAAGAAGTACCGAAAGGGTTAAGGTCCTACCGACCTAAAACAAATTTTTTTACCTGCATCGGGCAACGGCGGAAAATTTAAAATACACAGTCCCGGTACTTATTGATCATAGTGTATGTTACAGCACACATTTCAAGCGGATTGGGAAAGGGGGCGTAGAAGGGCAATAACTAACTTAAACTTGTGTTCACCACATGTATACTTTTTTCAAGAATTGCAAGCAGAATATGCCTTTCGATCGGTTTTGATACCAAATTGGCACCGTGTTCCAATAGTTCTTTTACTTTTTTACGCTCTGATTTTCTGACAAGGTTTGGTAAATTGGCTGTATTGAGATAAGAAGTCAGCATGAGGATTTTCCTTTCGGTAACGTTGCTCTACGCAAAGTCTTTAGCTTTACTAAACTCAAATCTAAGTCTTCAAGAAAAAATCGCCGTTTCTACTTTTTGTTGTGATTCCAACTGGGATCGACAGCGATTATTTTTTCACTTGGCGGTATAGTTAGTGAACAACTAATTGGTCTAAAGTGTCAACTACTTCTTTTGACTTATTGTAAAACGATATAATTTCGGGTAATTTTTATCACCAACATATCCTACTTATGATGCAAAGTGAACAAAGGGGCATCTTCCGCGAAAAGCCAGCAATTGTTTACTTAGTGTGTCCTTTTCATGGACCTACATAGCAATTGTCGCTAAATCCAATTTTCTCATATATCTCTTATGGGTGTTAACGAGCTTCATTCTTGATTACAATCGTTACATTCTTGGCAAGTGGTTTTGCCACCGACAGAACGAAAAATTTGTCTGCCTGTTGTGTAACTCTACAGATTATCAAGAGATTCACCATTCGACTTATAAACACCACTCAAAATCAAAATACCATAATATGCCTGAATATAACCAACACCGATCCTGACACTGCCAAAAACTCGCAAGCCTTCAACATTACTTTTGTCTGTTACTATCTTTAACATTGGTCTTCATTGGCATCTTGTATTGCTTGCTATTGTATTGCACACGACTTCAAACATAGCGAGTTATACCAACTTAAGTTTAAATAATATAATTGGCTCTTACTTTTTCGTTACGTTCAGGAGGCCCATTGATCCATAACAAGGTTTTGCTTATAAAAACAGTTCAAATCTTTCATCCCAGAGACGTAATCTCATGGCATTTTCTGTAAGTGTTGCGTAGAATTTCCATACCATCTATTTGTATATGGGTGAAATTTCACCCGTACGTCGCCCACGTAACTTTTTTTATAATCACCGTTATAATGAAATAATCAATATGTTGTACATAACTTCTAAAACGTATATTAGTTTGCTCAGGGGCGTAGCCAGAACTTGGTCATGGGGGGGGTTTAAAAAAATTTTTGCCAGTTTAGTATTACATGTTTTTTAAGTAAAGTGCACTTTCCAAATAGGGCATTTTGTTGTGGCTTATGTGACTTAATGCATTAAAAACTAAATTTTTCCCCTGATTTTTAGTAAAAATTTCATGAAAATTGGTGGACTGAAAGCAAAGTTATTGCATCTGAAGTGGAAGTATGTTTGTGTCATCGTACAAAAATGTGCATCGAACAAAGATCCAATATTAACTATTGTTTTAAACATGTTTAAACTTTAACCGAATCATTTAAATTGATGGACCAAGTTTATGGTGATGTTTGTTTATACCGTGGTGGAGTTCATAAGTGGTAAAAGCGATTTAAAAACGATTGTCAGAACATAAATGATGACCAACGAGTTAGCCAACTGAATCCGCGATTCCCGTAGATCAAAACTGGGTGGAAATTCATAAAAGATAAGCCAAAGTCTTCATTGAAATTCTTGTAATTGGATTTAACCTTCGCTTTACTTATACCCACCCGGGTGATCTTTTTAATATTCATGTTTAATATCTGCACAAATTTTAAGGTCATTTTCAATAACATGAAAAAATATTTTTTGAAATTTTGTTCATGTTTAAACTTGAATTTTGTAATTTTTTATACAAATGTATCTGGGTGATCCCAGGCGCTTTCGCTACCATTTTGATTAAAACTCACGATAAATTTTGTTTGCGTACCTCATTATGTGTTCAATAAACTCTCTGGAAAGAAATCTTCTAATATTTTCCATAGTCTCAAAATAAATCATTAAAGTTAGGCTTTTTTTTTAAATAAGAACTATCGCCAGAGGAAGATACTAAATACTGAAGTATGAAAAAAATGTTTATGTATTATATACCTATTTATTGTGAGTTTTACTCAAAATAGCAGCGGAAGTGCCTGGGATCATCTTTAGTAAGGCGAAGGTTAATCATTTCATAGCATAAATTTATTGCATTTTAACTGAACATTTGACTATCGAAGGATGCCATCCCATCTATTGACACTTGTTTTGACTGTTTTTTTGTTTTCACATGATGTGGCACCGTGCGAATTTCATCTTTTCAAATAATGCATTTGCCGATGAAAAAAAGCGTTTTGAGAACGTAGAAACCATCCAAAAGGCTTGTACCGACATCCTGAAGGACATTCCGGTCGACGAACTAAACTACTCTTTGGACATGTGTTTTGTTTTTAAGCCTAAACGTGACTATTAAAAAAACAAATTAGTTCCGGTAAAAAAAGGGTTTTGTTCATATTCTTTAAAATATTTAAAGATGAAAAGACCTTTTTGCTAATGTGGGAACGTACATACGATGCATAGTGATTGAAAATGTTGACAAATTATAGGCTATGGGGGGTTCTGACACCCTAAATCCCCCCTTGGCTACGCCCCTGGGTTTGCTTCAAATACAAGAAACCTTAATGAGTTTGAGTAGAAAACTTCTCAACCGGGCCCTCAAGACGAATCTTGACGAGGACTGGGAGCGCTACCGATGCACTCAGAAGAAAGTTATAGCTTCCCAAAGTTGAAAATTGGTGAAAAATCACCCGAAGGACAGATTAGGGTTAATCATTTTAAGTTTTCAGAGCAGAGTTCAGAGTGTACATGTGTTAAAACTTTTCTATACAAGTTAGCGAAAATTCTGCTGACGCCGAAAATTTGCCGCCGCTGCAGCGTTTAGGTCAACAAACTCACAATGTTGACAAATAATGCTGACAGCGCGCCTCAAGGCGTTGACTTCGCGACGATCTGCTGCGTTCGACGTCCGCAGCAGAAACGCTGATAATGCGTTTGCGAATATCGATTTCGCAACGCATGTTCAGCTTTAATTTTAAGCAAGCATTCATTCCTATTTTGCATTCAATAAAGACGGTTGTGCCGTTCAGAAGTTAACTGTAAAGTGTTTGCCTGTCTTATAGTATCATCTCATCTTACGGTGACTAGTCTTGACCCTTTCTGCTGTCAGGACCTGGTTGCTGCTGAGGTGAGCTTCAAGGGTATGCACGGATGGTCGAGGTTCGTGATTGCGTCTGGGTACTTTCCTTACGATGCACTGGAAGCGCCACCACCTGGGAAGGTCGCTAGTCTCGTGAGGTTTTGTGAGCAGCGCAATCTCGGTCTCATTTTATGTTGCGATGCTAATGCCCAGCACACAATCTGGGGCAGCAGCAAATGCAACAACCGAGGCTCTCGGCTGTTCAGGTATATTGCATCCTCCGGCCTGAATATTCACAACACTGGCAATCAGCCTACGTTTGTGACTACAAGAAGGCAGGAGGTGATTGACATCACTCTATCTAATACTAGACTGGGGTGGTCAATCAACAACTGGAGAGTCCTCAACGAAGAATCGTGTTCGGACCACAGGTATATCGAGTTTCAGTGCGGCGAGGAGGCACAAATGCCATTGCCCTCTAGGAACCCGAAAAACGCAGACTGGCCGAAATTTCGGGAGGCATTGCGGAATAAATACGCGACGCCATCGAAAATTCGTAAGGAGCGGTGTATTGAGGCGGCTGTTGAGCATCTCAATACAGCCCTAACATCAAGCTTCGAGCTAGCCTGCCCAACTAGACCTCCCCTTGGCCGGACCCCTGTTCCGTGGTGGAATAGGGAGCTTCAGTTGCTAAGGCGTGAGTCTAGAAAACTTCTCAACCGGGCCTTCAAGACGAATCTTGACGAGGACTGGGAGCGCTACCGATGCACTCAGAAGAACTACAAGAGGCTTATTCGAGGTTCGAAGAAGGCCTCTTAGAGATTTCTGTAGTGGCATTGAATCCTTGAGCGACACAGCTAGGCTGGTAAAACTTCTGAAAAAGGACCAAACCGCGAAGCTGGGGTCGCTTAGGAAACCTGATGGCTCCTACACGGAGAGGAAAAGTGAGACACTCAGTCTACTGATGGAGTCTCACTTTCCAGGAAATCAGGTCACTGTTGCCCAGCAGCATTCGTCCCTGGATGGAACTACTGTTAGGGCAATCACACCCTCTCGACATGACTGGTACGTCGCCAGAACTGTGGCGAATGAAGCTGGCATTCGATTTGCCATCAAGTCCTTTGACAACTTCAAATCGCCCGGTCCTGATGGCATTTATCCTATCGTGTTGAGGGAAGGTATAGAGTCAGTAGTCATGGCACTGAAGAAAATCTTCACGGCATGCCTGGCACTGGCCTATATACCACGCCCTTGGAGGATGGTGAGAGTCGAGTTCATTCCGAAAGTCGGAAAGGACGACTACACTAGCCCCAAGAGCTTTAGACCTATTAGCATGACTTCTTTTATGCTAAAAAGTCTCGAACGGCTGGTGGAGTTACGGATACGTAAGGAGTCGCTTAAGATGCATCCTCTGTCTCCATTTCAGCATGCCTACCAAAGTGGGAAGTCCTGCGAGTCGGCTCTGCAAAATCTGGTTGGTAGGATAGAGCGAGCCATCGACAGGAAGGACTACGCGGTGGGAATCTTTGTGGATATAGAGGGCGCTTTTGACAATGCGACTTTTGACAGTATGTGTAACGCTGCTAGCCGACACGGCGTAGACCGGGCTTTGGTAAATTGGATACGTTCAATGCTAGCCCAAAGAATCATGACGGTGCGGGCAGAGGACGATCTACTGGTGTCATCCGGTGTAAATACAGGCTGGCCTCAAGGTGGGGTGCTGTCTCCATTGCTCTGGTGCATGGTGATTGATCCCCTGCTCATCACTCTGAATGACTCTGGAGTCTACGCACAAGCATACGCGGACGATGTGGCCTGTCTCGTAACCGGCCCCTCCCTTATGCACATCTGCAGAAAGGTGCAGAAAACTCTGGATATGATTGACACCTGGTGTAATGCGAACGGGCTATCTGCTAATCCCGCCAAAACTGGTATGGTTCTCTTTACCAGGAGGAGGAAGCTTGATAGAGTCGTTCTGCGCACACTCAAGGGGGTCACTATCCAGCTATCCAAGGAGATTAAATATCTGGGAGTCATCCTAGATGATAAACTCCTTTGGAAATCTCACGTAGAACTAAAGACATCGAAAGCACTGTCGGCTTTCTGGCAATGCAGAGGTGTATTTGGGAAAACGTGGGGTCTTTCCCCTAGCAAGATCCTTTGGATCTACAAAGCTATGATAAGACCCATCATCTCCTACGCATCGGTAGTCTGGATGAGCAGACTCTCTCTTGCAGGGGTCAAGAGAACCTTGTCCAGACTGCAGCGCACTGTGACCATATGTTGTACTGGAGCCTTTCCAACTACTTCTGGCCCATCGCTAGATGCCCTGGTGAGCCTTCCTCCACTTGATGTTTTCATCCAAGGAGAGGCCCTAAAGGCCATCCGAAGACTAAAACACAGTTGCCAGTGGTGTGGCGCTTGTCCGGCACTGGATAATTGTGCTGGCACCGACATAGACCTCACAGTCATGTCCATGCCCCTCGACTCCATGCCTACAACTGTCATACTAAAAAAGCGGTACATGGTGTTGCTGCCTGAAGCTCACTCTTGGTTGTATCCTGAGGATGAGCCCGGTAAACACTGTTTCCGTATACTCACGGACGGCTCCAGAACGGAAGATGGTTCTGGCTCTGGGGTCTTCGTGGAATCCACGGGGACTAGACGGTTCTTTGCCCTAGGCTCGCACGCATCTGTGTTTCAGGCGGAGGTGCATGCGATACTTGAGGCGATGAACTTTGTCGTAGAGAGTAAGTGGAAAGGCAGGTCTATCTGTGTCTGTAGCGACAGCAAAGCTGCGCTTATGGCCTTGGACAGCCCTCCAACCACCTCTATGCTAGTCAGGTCCTGCAAATCCAGGCTTAATTATGTTGGAAAATACAATAGCCTGATGCTCACCTGGGTCCCGGGAAGAAGAGACTGCAGGCAGATGGTCGGGTTAATGACGGGCCATTTCCTATGGGCGAAGCACATGGAAATGGTAGGCATATCTGCCAGTGCCCTATGTCCTGCCTGTGGGGAGGACGTTGAGACGGCGGAACACTTCCTGTGTCTCGGAAGCAGCGCGTAAGTCGGGCTAAAGAAGCCCGCCTCGCTCAGCCATGGAAGCAGCGCGTAAGTCGGCCTAAAGAAGCCCGCCTCCCTCAGCCATGGAAGCAGCGCGTAAGTCGGCCTAAAGAAGCCCGCCTCGCTCAACTTGGAAGCAGCGCGTAAGTCGGCCTAAAGAAGCCCGCCTCGCTCAACTTGGAATAAGAGCATAAGTCGGCCTGAAGAAGCCCGCCGAACTCTTAACTTACATACATACGTACATACCATATGTGGTACATATGTATACAGAAAAAGCCTCCAAAAAACTTTAACATATAATTATAAAACTACCAAAACAATAAAGCATAAAAACATAGGTAAATAAGTGTCTCTTGCGGAGCCGTCGGCGGATTGAGGGGTGAAATAAAAGTCGCGGGATTGCGGATTGTGCGTTCGGTTTATTGAGCGATTAAAACACGAATGACAAACTGAAAAAGACATTGGACGAGACAGACGGCCGAAGCCGGTGGATTGGGAAAGTGGGACATAAATACATAGGGGACTGGAAGGGAGAGGATTGGATCATTGCAGGATCCACAGATCACTGGAACGAACACATTTGACCATGGCGGCCCGCGTTGCCTCTGGCAACATTAATGCCGGAGCTGCTCGCTGAGCCGGCCCAATGCCTCCAGAGCTTGCTCGATGAGGGCGCGGGCTTTGACGCGCGGCTGCGGGGTCTCCTCGTCGGCGGTCTCCTCGTCGCTGAAGGTGATGAGCTGGCGCTCAGCTGCTGCCTCGGCTGAGGGGCGGTTGGCTGGACGTCGGGGCTGGCGGCGATCGCGTGCCAGCCGATTGGCGATGGCGGAGCGCTTCGCCGGACGCTGTTTTGGAGCGGCCTGCGGCCGGGGCTGGTGCGGCTTCCTTCCGCCCTTGACTGTGGCCGTGGGCACCGCTGCTGGGGCTGGCCTTCTGCGGAAGTGCAGCAAGGTATGGTGTGCGCAGCCGCACTTGCTGCAGCGCGCGGTGGAGTTGCACCGGTTGGTGGGGTGGGACCGCGCCAGGCAGTTAGTGCAATAGCCCTGGGCGCGGGCCACCTGCTGTCGCTGCTGCGGTGCCATCGCCAGGAAGGCCCGGCAAAATCGGATGCCGTGGAGGTGGTGGCACAGCCGGCATTGCTGGGCGACCTGCTGCTTCCTAGTTGCCCTGCAAAACATAAGAAGAGTGTATCACTAATAGATAATAATAGTGAGTGGGTAGAGAATGAGAAGATGTGTATGAGAAAGCAGGGCATGGAGCCATATGAGTTTAAGACGCTATTAAGGGGCATAGCTTGACTACTGGTCTTGTCAAGATACCAGAGTCAGTGCGGATATCCACGACACGGACATGATTGTCGGGACCGCAATGAATCTTATGAATGCGGCCGAGCCGCCATTCATTGGGGGGAAGCAGGTCGTCCTTAATGACGACCATTTCATTTTCTTCCACTTCCCTCTGCGGATGCTTCCACTTGTAACGTTTGTGGAGATCCTTGAGATATTCGTCCTTCCATCGTCGGGCGAATTGATGATGGAGGACTTTGAGTTTTTCCCATCGATTAATCAGGGATAGCTCGGAGCACTCGGGTTCGGGGGGGGCGGCGAGAGGAGCGCCTCGGAGAAAGTGACCAGGGGTCAGAGACACTAGATCGCTAGGGTCCTGCGATTGAGGAGAGAGTGGACGTGAATTAAGCGTCCCTTCAATTCGAGTCAGAAGAGTCGTAAACTCTTCGTATGTGAATCTATGAGAGCCGGCTACCTTTTTAAGGTGGGTCTTGAAGCTTTTGACCGCCGACACCCATAGTCCTCCCATGTGAGGAGCATGTGGGGGAATGAATTGCCACTCGACGCCCTGAGGACCGTATCGGTCGAGAATATCTTGGGCGATTTCTCTCGAGAATTTGGCAATGTCTCTGGCCATGGCACGTTGAGCACCGACGAACGTTTTGCCGTTGTCGGTCATGAGTTTGAGAGGTAGCCCTCGTCGACCAGTAAATCGGGCGAATGCTGCGCGGAACGCTTCGGTCGTAAGATCCGAACAAAGTTCCAAGTGAACGGCTTTCGTGGAGAAGCACACGAACACTGCAACATAACCTTTGAGGTAGGTTGAGCTACGGAGCATGGAAGCTTTAATCTGGAATGGACCAGCAAAGTCGATTCCAGTTGTGGCGAATGGGATGGTGAGTGTGCATCGTTCGGGAGGGAGTGCTGCCATAATCTGTGTTCGCAGCCTTTGTTTATGGATGACACACGTTTTGCATTGAAAAATGCACTTTTTTATTTGCGGCTTTAGGCGCGGAATATAATATTCCTGCCGAACCATACGGAGCATGAGTCGTTGGTCCGCATGCAGTAATAGCTTGTGAAGGAAGCGAAGAAGCAAACTGCAGTAGCGGGACTCTGGAGGGAGAATGATGGGGTGTCGTTCATTATACGACAATGCCGCATTGGCGAGTCTGCCATTAACTCGCATCACCTTCTGTTTGTCTAAGAAGGGATTGAGTACCAAGAGAGAACTTTTCTTGGATATGAGAAGCGAATGAGAGAGCGCTTGTCGTTCCTGGGGATAATAGGAACTTTGCGCGAGAGTTATAAGGCGATTCTTAACAAATGCCAACTCTGCTTGGGATAACTGTGTTCCGTGTATGGGATGTTGCTGGCGACGGGAGGAGATGCCGTTATGAATGAAGCGGAACATGTACGCGATTACTCGCAGGGCTCGAGAGAAGCTGGAGAACCGATCGAGGATGTCGGTCTGCTCTTCGAGAAGGTGGTGGCAATCAACTGCTCGTTGTTCCGGGACTGGAACTTTGCGAGAGTGACCTTTGGGCCAAGCATCGGAAGCTTGCTGCAACCATTTGGGGCCATTCCACCACAGAGAGTGATCTTTGAGATCTTGCGGCTTGCATCCGCGCGTTCCTAAGTCCGCGGGATTTTCAGCGCTTGGGACATGTCGCCAGGGAGCGTTGTGCACATTTTGACGTATTTCAGTCGTGCGGTTGGCAACATAAGTTTTCCATGTGCAAGGTGGTTTTTCCAACCAAGCAAGGACAATTTCCGAATCGGTCCATAAATGGATTTCCGATTGATCGAACCCGAGGTGAGAGCGGAGGGATTTGATGAGCTGGGAGAGTAAAACTGCTCCGCAAAGCTCTAAGCGAGGTAGGCTTATTGTTTGGAGAGGTGCAACTCTTGTTTTCGCAACAAGGAGATGTGACGCGAGGTGGTCACCATTCGTGCTAATACGTATGTATAGAGCTGCACAGTATGCCTTTTCCGAGGCATCGCAAAATCCATGGATCTGAACATTTCGATTGGGGGCATAGTTAACCCACCGGGGAATTTCGATAAGTTCTATGGCAGGCAAATTCTCAATGAATTGCTGCCATTTAATAAGTGATCCTGGCTTTATGCACTCGTCCCACTCAGTACCTTCAAGCCAAAGCTCTTGCAGAAGCTTTTTGGCAAGAATCATTATAGGCGAAAGCCATCCTGCGGGATCGAAAAGTTTGGCAACAGACGAAAGAATTTGCCGTTTCGTGAATGAGTGTGCAGGAGTAGTGGGAGAGATGGAGTATGAAAATGAGTCCGATAGGGCATTCCAACGGATGCCAAGAGTCTTAGTGGAACTCGTTGAATCGAACTTGAGGAATTCCGAATCGAAAAGGTCGTCTTCGGGAATTTCCTCTAAGAGTTTTGCGTGATTAGCCGTTATCCTTTTTAGAGGGAATCCCCCGGAGTTGAGGGTGGCTATCACTTGAGATAGGGCTTCCTTAGTGGTTGGAAGATCATGACCTCCGGAAAGAATGTCGTCGACATACGTTTCCTCTAGAAGTATTTTTGCCGCTAACGGGCTGGATGGCTGAGAGTCGTGGGCCAATTGATGGAGCGTTCTGATGGCCAAATATGGCGCACAGTTAACCCCAAATGTCACCGTTTTCAATCTGAAGTCTTGAATAGGAGATTCCGGGGATTTGCGAAAGAGTATTCGCTGGAATTCCTGGTGATCATTATGGACCCGAATTTGCCTATACATCTTTTGGACATCGCCATTGAAGACAAAGCGGTAAAGGCGCCATCGGAGAATGAGTGATGTGAGGTCATTTTGAAGAGTGGGGCCAGTATGCAGAACGTCATTAAGTGACTGACCAGAACTTGAGGACCTTGAGGCATTGAAGACTACTCGGACTTTGGTAGTCTTCTTTTCGGGGCGGATGACTGCGTGATGAGGCAGATAGTACGAAAAGTACTTGCCATTTTGGATTATCTCACGGGGATTTGTGAGTTCCATATGGTCAAGGGTGAGATATTCCTCTAAGACGTCATCGTAGATGGTCTTGAGGTTTCCCTTTCGGGAGAGATTTCGCTCCATGCTAACATATTGCTGGAGGGCGTTTGGGCGGGAATTGCCTAACGCTATGGTGTATGGAAATTCTGCCTTAAATGGGAGTTTAACAGTATATCTACCGTCCGATCCACGGGTTGTGGTCTTCTGGTACAACTCTTCGCAATAAGTGTCATCCGAGGAGACAGGTGTCGGGAGTTTGACTTCTTCCTGCTCCCAGAATTGCCTAAGTTGTGAACTAAGTTCCTCATTGGAGACCTCTGCCACGTATGTCGAATAAGCTGACACCGTGTGGGGTACTGGCCCGCTGAGTATCCAACCGAAGATGGTGTTTTGGGCTAATAAGCTGCCACAGACATTTCGGCG
Organism: Melieria omissa; assembly: GCA_963971225.1. Lineage (NCBI taxonomy): Eukaryota > Metazoa > Arthropoda > Insecta > Diptera > Ulidiidae > Melieria > Melieria omissa. Next base: position 71,225,813 of record OZ020269.1, on the reverse strand, counting down.
GATACCTTCGAGTAAGATCTGGGGAATCAGATCGCTGCCAATTACTAGATCTATCTGCGCTGACTCGAATGGATTTGGGTCCGCGAGATTTAGCGTGGCAAATTCTTGCCAATTGGGATGGCTAATTGTGAATGGGGGTAGCAATTTCGTCAATTGGGGAAGTACTATCGCTTGCACCTTGAGGGTCGTGCTGGAGTTTGGAACTGCCAACGTCAAAAAGCAAATGTGATTAGCATTTTGCACAATTTTACCGCCCATGCCTGAAATTTCGAAGTGAGATCTTTCAATTGGCAATTTAAGGCGTTTTTGCACCTTCGAGGAAATGAAGGTGCGTTGCGAGCCTTGGTCGATCAACGCTCTAACCTTGAACAATTCTCCTAAGTGTGCAATAGACACCAGTGCCGTAGGCAGAAGGGATTGGGTGCCATTATTGGAATGAAGGGCTTGTACTTGAGGCGTACTTAGCCTTGAAGATGGGCCGGGTTGCGCATCTGAAGTGGGGGCATGAGTTGTGGAGTTGTTGTTCGGTTGTGGATGAGCTGTTGCGACCTGAGAAGTGGTCGTCTGAGACCTATTGAGAGGCTGCGGGGCTTGAGATTTGTTGTTGGGAAAGTGAAGCAGGGAATGATGCTTCCTTTGGCAGTAAACACACGTAAAACTGCTTGTGCAATCCTTTATGGTATGCGTTGTGGCAAGGCAGTTTTCGCATAAGTTGTGCTCTTTGACGTATTTCAATCGGCTCTGGGGGGTGAGCTTCTTGAAACTCTGACATGTCCGTATAGGGTGGTTGGCGTTGCAAAGTTTGCACGCGAAGTCTTTTTTTACTTCAGTGTGGAAGTGCTGAGATTTATTTTGAGGCCGATTTTGGGGAGTATGAAAATTGGAGGGTTGTGGTTTTGGCTTAGCGGGGCGAATGCTATTGAGCCGTTCCACCACCTCGTACCTGCAGGTCAGGAACTCGTCCATTTGCGACCAAAGAGGCAGGTCCTTACGAGATGTAAGGGATTGTTCCCAGAGAGCCAATGTCTCTTCGGGTAATTTGGTGCAACATATGTACACAAGCAGCGGATCCCAATTGTCAGTGTCCACGGCCTGGGACCTAAGTACTGATAGACAATTATTTATTGTACTTTGAATCCGCTGCAGCGCTTCGCTATTTTCGGTAGTAGCCGGAGTGATATTTAATAATGATCGTATTTGGTTGTCAACTAAAATGCGCCTGTTTTCGTAACGGGATTTCAGGGCTTCCCATGCGAGTCCGAAGTTTTCATCGCTTAAGGCAAATTGCTTCACAATTGCAACGGCTTTGCCTTGCGTCTTGTATCGGAGGTGATACAATTTCTGGGCTGGAGTGAGCTTGGGGTGGTTTATGTATACTGCCGTAAACATATCCCGGAAGGACGGCCACTGCTCATAGCCCCCGAAAAATGTTTCGGTATCGCAAGGTGGAACTTGTAAACAAATATTCGGAGTATTTGTTGGTTCTGAGGATCGAACCTGTTCCGTATGCGCAGCGTGCTGAGTGGGTGGAGGCTGGAGCATCTCAATGATGTCCGACATTTGAGCCATGCACAACTCATATTGGTCTATGCAGGCTTCGTTCTTCTCCCGCGCGCGCGGACTCCTTGAAACGGTCGGGCTGGCTACTGTCTTCCGCAATGGAGACTGCCTCATATGCTTGCATAAGCCTAGTCCATTGGACTTCCAAATTCTTTTGACGAATTTGGACGAGGGACTTCGTTTGTTCCTCAATGGGGGTCGCAGAAAACCTTGTGCATAATTGCACGAGCTGATCGGACTCGAAAATAAATTTGGCAACGCTTGGATCGGTTGCTTTGAGTATGGGGGACTTGGAGCGCGTTTTTGGCGGCTCACGAGTGACAGTGTCTGTCAAAAACAAGTCAGTTGACACCTTAGGGGGTTGTTTGGAGGCGGTTGACTCCATCGCGTCTGATTGCTTTTTGGGCGAACGCTCTACCGGCATTGAAAAATATAAAAAAGCGAAGCTTGAGTGAGAGGGGGGTCAGGTGCGAAAAAATTAAAATTAAATTTCCACCTGATAATGGGAATACACGAAAGAGTTAAAGTTGGCCGCGTCCGCACGAACGGCTTAAAATTGGAAAAAATCGAAAAATTACACGAATGTGTGAAATTTATTCGATTGAATGGGAAAAAGCTTTTAATTGGTTGGCCAACTTTATTAAACGTCTGGGAATAATACAACAAAATGTTAAAAAAAATGTGTAATTGAACCGCGAAATCCGAAATATAGAAATTTAGATAAGTGTTGTGTTTAGTGGAGTACAAATAGAAACAACAAGTGACAATAAATTTTATTTGTGTATGTGTATATGTATTTATTTTATTAAAAAATTTGTGTAAAAACAAAATAAATATGTATGGGTATGTATGTGTATAAAGGGATATAAATAACGATAATAAATGTGTATGGTTATGTGTATATGTGTATGAGTATATGTCAAAATATTTTTTTTGAATATCTCATATTTGTTAATTGTTATTAAAGTTAGTAAAATGTCTTTAAATGTAGAAGGGAGAAAACAGGTATTTAGTTTTGTGCACCGGTGGGATGTCTTTGTCCCACTGTATGTATGTATAGTGTATGTGCAATGAACGTTTGTTATGTACAATTGAAAATTTCCTAAGTCGAAAATTTTCAATGTACTTTGGATGGGTATTGTTGTCCCACTGTATGTATTTAAATGAATGTGTATATTGTGAATATAAGTGGTGTATGAGTATATATATATATGTATGTATGTATATGTACACGACTGAAAATTTTCCAAGTCAAAGAAAATTTTCAATGTGCTGAGAAAAAGTTCAACTTGTCCCACTGTGCCCGCTTTGTGCTTGTTTATGTATATACAAGTATATATGTGTATATGCACTTTGGCCAAGCAGCCGAGTTGCGCGCTGCCAAGTGCGTGCGGATATAGCACAAAGGGAAATTGTAAAATGTGTGCAGCTGGGCTGTTTGCCGCTTATTTCTTTTTTTTTTGCAAAGCGCAAAGAAACGAAGTGGAACTTGAATATGTAAATATGTGCGTACAGGGAGCAGCGCGAAAATGGGGACTAGCGGTGGTTGCTATGTGCACTGAAAATGTGCAAAATATATTTTGCAATAGCGGAATTGCTTTTTGCGGGATTTTGATCCAGTTGAATATTGTATATATATACAATATTCAACGGCAAATATTTGGGTATGAATGTATATGGGTAATAATTGTAATAATTGTCTCTACAAAATTTTTGTTATTTGTAAAGTATGTTAATGTTAATTAATTTGTAAATGGGAAGTTTGGTTTTTGTGAAAAAAATTTTTTTTTTTTAAAATCATGCGTGTATGTTTGTTAGTGTATGTGTTACTGTTTTAGATAAAATTGTATGGGCTTATCTTGGTGGGCCCAGTGCCCGAGTATGGGGATCTGCTTTATGTTTTGTGCTTGATGTCCGTCCAACGTTGTGCTGTGGTGCTGATGTTGTCTGCCCTTTGCCTTTCGCTGTCGCTTCCCTTCTCGTCTGCGTTGCGTGTGTGTTGTTGTTGTCCTCGTCTGGTGGTTGTTTCACTGCACTGCACTGTGTGTTCTATGTGTTTATGTATATATTTTTTTTGTTTCGTTTGTGTTGTGAAAGGGGGGGCCGGGGATGGCTTTTTTCTCTTTTTTTTTTTTTTTTGATAAGGGGGCCGAGGATGGCTCTTTATTTTGGAATTTTTTTTTTTTTTGTTTTTGTTTCTACGGAGCTCACTTTTCACTTTATTTCTTATTGGTTTATTTTTTTTTCGTTTCCTTTTATTTTTTTTCTTGGGTTTTTGGGTTTTACCTCATTTTTTGTTTCCTACGCCTTATGTTGTGCACTATGTAATTTTGTCACTGTTGTGTTGAAATGCTGTTCACTTAGTTTTGTTCACTGTTTTGTTAATGTCTTCACTTCACTGTTTGTGGTTTTAAATTTGTTTGTTAAATGTTTTTAATGTTTTTTTTCGCGGGTTCGCGGTGGCTCGAAGGACCATAAATAAGTGTCTCTTGCGGAGCCGTCGGCGGATTGAGGGGTGAAATAAAAGTCGCGGGATTGCGGATTGTGCGTTCGGTTTATTGAGCGATTAAAACACGAATGACAAACTGAAAAAGACATTGGACGAGACAGACGGCCGAAGCCGGTGGATTGGGAAAGTGGGACATAAATACATAGGGGACTGGAAGGGAGAGGATTGGATCATTGCAGGATCCACAGATCACTGGAACGAACACATTTGACCAATAGGTAAGAAAACAATTTTAAAAAATCATTAATTCATTTACATAAATATCGAGCCGTTCCTGCGTTTTTATCGTATGAGCCAAAAACCAAATTTTACAGGAGATGTTTTTTTTTTGTTTTCTCTGCATTGGCGCAACAAAGCTGCATGATTTTTGGCATACACACTTTATTAAGGGTTACACACTTGGAATAGGTTATTTTAGTAACTTCAGCAAAGCGCAACGGTGTTATTTTGGACATACGATAATTTGTCCGGGCATTATTATGAGCAAATATTGCAGTGGCACATACGATAAACTCGTTTCTAATTAAAAAATAATGTTTTCCTAATGTATTTTCATTTATTGAATACAAAATATTGTTACTTTCAGATTGACATAGTGTTATTCATAGTGATATAGTGTAGTTTTATATAAAAAATAAAAAAATTTCAGAAAAAATTAAATACAGTGGACGTCCAATATAAAGAATCTTATCGAAATTTAGAATCGATCGACATTTTTTTGTTTTAAACCATCCTTCTTAAAGAAATAAATCTCACATATTCAGTTTTTAGCCTTCTGCCTGTCCCTTGGGGTCTATTTGAGCCCAGGCGGAATTAAAAAAACGGTTGAGCGGCTTTGTGTACTCGTGTACTTGGGTTATTTAGTGTTAATCGCGCTTAACAACAAATCAAGAAAAACACTATTCGAGGCTTTTTTTTTTTTTTTTTTTTTTTTTTTTATTTTAAAGAAGGGAAAAGCATTGAAAGCCGGAGTGTGAGACTTTCACCCACTAAAAACCCTTCTATCTCCTACACTGATATCAGGGAACGTCCTGCGAGGAATTACTTCCTGGTATCAGTAGGGTGCGGCACCGTGCCCACCACCTCGGACTACCTCTTTTCCCTACGTTGGCGTTCTAAAACGCGCAGTGTTTTCATAATGCTGGCTGCAGCCGAGCATACAGCTTCCCACTTGCGTGGGGTGTCACACATGTGTGCGGTCAGGTTTGAGACGGACGGATGCTCCCCAAGAGCTACTGCTAATTCCCTTCGGACGGACTTAAACCGCGGGCACTCGAACAGGACATGCTCTGCGGTCTCGTGCTTCGATGGGCACTGCGGGCAGGAAGGGTCGTCCTCATGTTTGAACCTGTGGAGGTATTGCTTGAAGCAGCCGTGCCCACTCAATAGCTGCGTTATGCTGTGGTCTAACTCACCATGCTTACGCTCAACCCACCGTGCGATATCCGGGATTAGTACACAAGTCCAACGTCCCTTGCTGGATCGATCCCATCTGTGCTGCCAGTCTCTAATAGTGGCGCATCTTTCCGCAGCTTTAGCGACGCTCGTCGGCTTGGTGGCAGCATTATATAAGCGTTGCATTTCGCACGCCAGCAGGTCAATGGGCGGCATGCTCGCTATGACTCCTATGGCGTCGTCCGACACTGTGCGGAAGGCGCTGGCAACCCGTATTGCACTTAATCGGTAAGTCGCCCTGATGCCTTTCGTGTATTCTCTCGTTTTCGTCGCATCCGCCCATACTGGAGCTGCGTACAGGATAATTGACGACGTTACTTTAGCCAGTAGTTTTCGCCGGCTGGCGCGTGGACCTCCAGCGTTCGGCATCAGGCGCATGAGTGCACCGTTTACGCGTGCAGCCTTCTCGCATACAGTTTTGAGGTGCTCCTTGAACGTCAATTTCGTGTCAACGACGACCCCAAGGTATCGAAGATAGGGCTGGGACAAGATTTCGTGCTCTCCTACCGTGATGGTGAGCACCTCCCTCTGCTTTCTAGTGCTGAGCAGCACTGCTTCAGTTTTGTGTGCCGCCAGCTCCAGCTTTGCGTCAGTCAACCACTGTTTCACGCGGACTATAGTGTCGTTGCATCTTCGTTGTAGCGTCTCGGTATGTTTCGCCACAGCAACTATCGCGATATCATCAGCATAACCAATAATTTTCACATCCTCCGGCAGATCAAGGCGGAGGATGCCGTCATACATGACGTTCCACAGTGTTGGGCCGAGCACTGAGCCCTGTGGAACGCCACCGGACACCGCATACTGCTGCACGCCATCGTCCGTGTCGTACAGCAGCAGCCTGTTGTTGAAGTAGCTCGATATGATCCGCTGCAGGTACACAGGGACCTTAAGTGCTAGTAAAGCATCTTTGATACGACCCCAGTTAGCTGAATTAAAGGCGTTTTTAATATCAAGCGTGATGACTGCGCAATACTTTTTCGCACCCCCAAGCCATCGTTTGCCACTCGTTGCCTCGCGCGCCGTTCCTATCACCGCCTGTATCGCGTCAACCGTGGAGCGCGCTTTTCGAAAGCCATATTGTTGTGACGACAGCCCGCCTGGCTTCTCCAGCGTTGACTGCAGTCTGTCACATATGATGCGTTCTAGCACCTTGCCTATTGTGTCGAGCATACACAGTGGCCGATACGATGAGGGTTGATCCGGCTGTTTGGCGGGCTTGAGCAATAACACCAGCCTCTGCTGCTTCCACTTATCAGGAAAAACGCCCTCCTTCAGACACGCATCATATAAGCCGGCGAAAACTTCCGGCCTGCTTCGCATTGCAGCTTTCAGCGCCACGTTCGGAATGCCGTCAAGCCCAGGGGATTTGTTGTTGGCTATTTTGCCCAGTGTTTGCAGTACCTCGCTGGCAGTCACTTCTGGTATATCGCCCATCTCTATCAGTTGTTCACGAACAATTTCGTGATTATCCTGCGGTGGGAAGAGTGTGGCGACCACATTGCTCATCAGCGTTGGGTCGCTCGGCTGCGGCGATCTCGGGCCTCTGATGCGACTCATAACAACCTTATATGCTTTGCCCCATGGGTCTACGTCTGCCTCGTCACATAGCGCCTTAAAGCATGCCTTCTTGCTGCTGCGGATGGCCGCCTTGAGAGCCTTTTTGCACACCTTGTAGTTGCTCTGCAGCACGACTCGTGTCGGCAGATTCCTGCCTCTCTGCAGCCTTCTGCGCGCCTGGTGGCACATTTTTCTAGCGCTTGCTATTTCATCATTCCACCAATAGACCGGTTTCTTGAGCAGCTTGTTCGCGCGCCGTGGCATTGCGGCGTCGCACGCTTTCGACAGCTTGTCAGTGATGCTGGCCGCCATTCTCGTGGCAGTATCCGGCACGACTTGCTCTTCGCTCCAAATCAGCTCAAACATCTCTTCATCAAAAGCCTGCCTTTTCCAGCCCTTTACCTGTGCCTTGCGAACCTGGTGCGGTGTACGTATACGCAGCTCAAGCTCCATGATAATTGCAAAATGGTCACTGTGCGTGTACATGCTGCTAACAGCCCACTTTGCGTTTCTTGACAGTGTGTTGTGCGCGAAGGTAAGATCGATCGTTGATCTGCCTCTGCCAGAGTCGAACGTGTGTTGCCTACCGTGATTGAGTAAGTTGAGCTCCAGCGGCGCCAGGCATTCCATCAGTATTTCGCCGCGACGGTTAGTACGTGCACTGCCCCAAGTCGTTGACCAGGCGTTGAAGTCGCCCGCAACCACGAGCGGAAATTTGCCCTGCGCTTCCAGGACAAGTGCTGTCAACATGCGCTCGAAGTCGCTGTGATTCCAGCTGGGTGGGGCGTAGCATGCGAAAAAATACACGCCATTGAACTTGACCCAGGTGAAGCCTCGTTCTTTCGTCAGCATTTTGCACTGAAAACTGCTGTTGTTCTTAGGCGCCCAGATTGCAGCCTTATTGTCAGCATCTGCTGTCCACCCGTGACCATCCATGCTTTTGTATTGCTCACAGAGCAACGCTAGGTCGAAGTCCTGCTCGACGACAGTTTGTTTCAGCAAGTCTTGTGCTGCGGCGCAGTGGTTAAGGTTTAGTTGCACTATTTTCATTGGCAGCCACCTCTCAACGCCTCTTGGTAAAACCGACATCTAAAGCTGCCAGCGGCATGCTCGCCTTGGCATAGCGCGCACCTCTCCTGATTTGCGCACGTGGCGGCTACATGGCCCGGCTCACCGCACTTTCTGCAGAGCGCTGCACGGTTGACAGCATTTTTACACTGCTGTGCCAGATGGCCATAGCCCCAGCACTTAAAGCAGCATCTAACATTTGCAGTTTCGCGCACTCGGCATGCCACCCATCCAATACGTACGCGTGACACCTTCAGCACCTCTTTCGCGTCTTCTGCCGGCAGGCTAATATATGCAGTTTGCGTGCCGTTTGGACACTTGCGCAGGCTACGCACAGATGAATCGTCCGGCCGTTTGATGTGGCATTGCGCCTGCAGCGCATCGCAGATCTCTGCCGCTGTGGTGACTTCATCTAGGTCCCTGCACTGGACCGTGATCGTGTGCGTCTTGGCTGCTACTTGCACTTCATCTTTGAGCAACCCTTCTAGCGCGGTTTGATAGTCCGCAGTTTTGTGCTCTTGAGCACGCTTTAGTTCCAGCAGCAGTTCGCCTTTGGCAGTCCTGCGAATGGATTTAACGTTTCCGCCGAGATCAAGTAGCGACTCACTCATTTTTACTCTGCGCAAAATGTCCGCGTAGGACAGACTTCCCTTTGCAGAGATAATAAGCGCGTCTGGTCTAGCCCGGATTACTCTGCTCTTCTCGCTAGCTGGCTTGCCGTTCTTTTTGCCAACCACTGTCCAGCCCTGTGTCAATGATGGCTGCGCTTGGCCGCTTGTATTTTGTTGCTGTTGCACTTCTGTTGTTGTTGAGCCTGTCGCTCTCTTGTTTGGTGCATTCGATGTACTAAGTTGCTGCTTTTGCGTTTTGCCTCCGAGCTCCAGCTGCTTTGGCGATATCACCCTCGTACGCTTAGTGCTTGGCAGCGGCGGATACTCGGGGATCCGATCGACCTCCTCGTTGTTTGTCGCCCTCGACCTTTTCCCCTGTCTGTCGCCGTTTTTCTCTGTCACCTGCTCGTTTGTTTGCGTGCTATGTTCCATTGTTGTTGCCTTGCTGGTCCCTGTTTTGTCGGCAACGCACTTATGCAGCTTTGCTATGCCGGTAACAAGACTCTTCATGTCCTGGTTTATGTGCTTCTGTGCATCCATCATCATTTGGAGCTCTGCGAGTTTCCTGCCCATTATTGTCAGTATCTCTGTTACGTCGCCCCTTTCCGGCGCCGTTCGCTCGTGTTCGCGCTGGCTCAATGGCGTTTGCGCTGCTTGCCCGCCGATTGAAGTTGGAGTGCCGCTCTGTTCTGGTTGTAGGCTGGGCGGCGACGAGTTTGCCCTTTCATCCCTGCGAGTGGGTGATCGTGCCAGTTTCGCACTGCTCTTGAAAGGGTTTGCTGCCAAAGGATCATTCGCAGCCATTTTGCTACCCCGTGTAATGCGCCCATCAATTTGCCTTACCTTGCTATTGCCCGCCTTAGGACAAATGAGCGGCGTTGCGTTTCCGCCATTTTCGGTGCTTCGCCCCGGTTGGGGCGATCGGTGGACACTCATTTGGGTACTACTACGCTACTCGGCTTCTGATTGGTCGCTGCTCCGCTCGTAATAAAAAATATGGCTGAGCGACACCGGTTCTGCCTTCAAGTTCGCCGCAGCCAATCACAGCGCTCCTCTCTTATGGTGAGTATACGGAGCACAAATTGAACCGCGAGCTTTTTGGTTTGTGACCTTGCTAAAAGCTCGCGCTGTACACGCAAGGTTGGTGTACTCGCTTTGGTGAGCTTTTCCCACTTGAGCGTTCTGTTTCACTCTGACCACCGATGTGTCAATGGGGATCAGCTGTTTTCTTCCCGCTCTTTTTTCGTGCGGCGAGTTTCGCGACCGCGGCGAAAGCGTCGGCAAAGAAGATATTTGCACGGCAAGTTGGGTAGAAAACCACTTTGTTTCACCACTTCCACTAATCTGATCACTCGGTGTGCTAGCTATGTTGCTCACACTGCTTTCTTATCCCGGTTTACCGACTTTTGTCGCACTTGCACTTTTATATCACTTATTATTTGATTTTTGTATCGGAGCCACTGATATCACGTCTTTGCGCTAAGAGACTCTCTCTCTCTCTTTTTAGCCTTCTGCCTGTCCCTTGGGGTCTATTTGAGCCCAGGCGGAATTAAAAAAACGGTTGAGCGGCTTTGTGTACTCGTGTACTTGGGTTATTTAGTGTTAATCGCGCTTAACAACAAATCAAGAAAAACACTATTCGAGGCTTTCCTCTTTTCTTTTGTGATTTATGTGTAAGATTTCTTCATGTTTTGTTAGTAAATTATATAACAGTTTGATTGTAGGTTAGGTTGCGGTGGCTGCCTCTATAAGAGACACACTCGGAGGCCTGAAAGGCCCATTGTGATACCACATATTTCACCCGTTTTTGAACTGTGTATGCAACACTGTTTTGCCAACATAGGTTACAGCACACATTTCAAGCGGATGGGGAAAGGGGGGGGACCTACAGTTTAACGCCGAATCCGAACGGGGATTGGCAGTTTTTCGTTCACACTTGGAAGTTTTGCCATTGCCTGCCAAGAGCGCACTTGTGCGATTCTTGTAATTCTCATTCCCTTCATGTGGATAGCGATAGAAGTAGATGAGTTGTTCACCAGCCCGAGCCAGGAATCGAACCTGGAGCCTTTGGTATGAGAAGCCAGCGCACTACCCGCTTGACTATCGAGGCCGGCCCAGTTTGATTTTAAATTATATAACAAAGGACAGCGAAAGCAATTTTGAGCAAAGGACAGACAGAAGGTTGAAAAATATCACGTTTTTATTCCAGCATTTTCAAAATACAAAATGACTGTGTGTGTACAGTGAAAAGTCTTCGATGCGGATTGCTTCTTTACCGTAAGTAAACTTTTCTGTATGGACATTTTTCTTGATTGATTATTGAAATTTTAATTTTTAAAAGAAAAACGCCGACCCAACGCAAAACAAATCCTGTAAAAATGATCAGCAATGCATACAAACAGAATTTGAAAATATTGGTAACTTGACGTAAATTTGAAAGTTTTAACGTAACAAAAACAAGAACAATTGAGGTACCGTTCACTTGACGAAACCAAACATTTATTGTTATTGTAAAGAATGTGAATGCTCAAATAAAAGGGTGAAAAGGGTGAAAAACAACATAAATATTCGTTATATCGAATAATAAATCTCACTTTTGTTCGTAATATAGAACCAGCAATGGAGGAAATTGTGCCGTACATTAAATCCATAATTCGTTAAATGGAAAGTTCGTTATACTGGACGTCCACTGTACTGTATTCGTCATCTGTTTTTACGAGCACATCTTTTATCATTCCATCAAATTTTAAATCTAAATATTCGTGAGCCAACTCGGCTGTTCGCCTGATTTTCAACTCTTTTTGGCAAATTCTTAGTTCTCCTTCCCAGCTTTCCTTCACAAATTTCTGGTTCTTCATTACAACTTGTCCAGCGTCCCTAAGGGACCAGCGTTGATAATGCATTGCGGTTTGGGCACTGAAACAGAACATTTTTTTTAGAACTTTTATTTATTTTTTTCTTTACTTTTTTTTATTATCAAAGCATTTACTTAATTATTATTTTTTATTTTATCATCAAATTACTGCACCTCAATTTACTCAATACGTAACTATGAACAACTGCACACCTATTTTTTATAACACGCACGTCACACTGCAAAGAATTAAGAAAAAAACCTTTTCCTGCAAATGGCATATGGTTCACCTCCAACAATTATGTAATATTAATTTTTCACTACTAAAATATTTTCAATTTAACACTTTTGAAATAAAGTAAAAAATTTACTTTTTGCAACTAAAGCAATTTGATCGTAACACATAGCTAGTCGCGGGCACAAAAAATTAAGGAAAAATGTGAAGTAGACATACGATAAAATTGTTCTTTCTCTAACTTCGTAATGTTTCATCGTAGAGAAGTGAGCTTTAAGGGACTGATGGCTAGTTTATAGGGCTATCGTTTTCGGTAAAAAAAAGAATTTCAGTAAAAATGGCTGATACGATAAAATCGCGGGAAGGGTTCGATATGTCTTTTTCAAAGAGTATTCGATTTTATAAATATCAGCCCTGTTTCAGAATCCAAATCGGAATCGGATTCGAATCGAAATTAAATCCGATTCCGATTTGAAGAGGTGTTCTGCAATCCGAACAGAATTGTCACATTCGAAGTTTATTTAGAATCCGATTGTTAGCAAATTAAACACACCTTCAATCAGCTGTTTGCTTGAAATGTTCAAATTAAAAAGGCTATTGTAAAAGAGATTGTGAGATTCCTTATTTTACTGAATGAGTTCGGTTATTTTACTGGCAGTATTGCTTGAGCAGTCCGCCGTTGAAAAAGTGAAGCGCAGAATTTTGCGAGAATACAGCAATCCGATGGAAGTGCCAGATTTTTTGTAACTTGTACATACAAGTTATTTCAGTTATGTTCAAAATTTCCTATTTAAGGTTTATTGCTCAGTACCACCTTAACAAAACAGCATTCAACGTGATCTTGACCTATTCTTCGGCAATGCTCCATTTTGGCAGAATTGAAATTGGCGACGGCTTTGCGATTTCTTGCCGAAGGAGGCTATCAACGATCGGTAGAAAAGGCAACCGCCTCTTCCACTTCGGAAAGTGTGTGCTTCTTAAAAAGTCCGCCACCGGTCGCTAAAGCTTCTCTACTATTATGCGCCAGCTTCCTTCTTACCTCACTTTTTCAATCAACCCAAACCCTCTATGATTGAAGAAAATGTTACAAAATCGATTTAATTTACTTCTCACCTTTTCCCACTCCGTTACACTTTTTGTTGGTGGTCCTTGCCCGTTCAGCGACTACGTTAAATGCTTCCACTTATTTTCAAATTCGACTTTGTCGCCTTTGCAGAAACCTTTCGCGATGTCCGCATTCTCATCCATAACATCCAAGAGCATTTTGCTCTGGTCAGCAGTCTTTCCCTTGCTTTCCCTTGATTAAAAATTAATTTATTAGTTTTATTTACAGTCTGTCCAGTAGAAGCGTGATCGTCGTAACTTTGAAACTATTTGTCCGATTCGTTTCAAACAAACTGCATTTTATAAGTTTATAATATTTATTGTAATAATAATTAATAATTGATTGACACGACAGCCCGCTTACGCGAGACTAAGGCCTAGCTTCCCGCAACCACCCGTGTTGTGCGTGTGAATTTTGTACGCGGGTGGAAGGGACCTACAGTTTTATGCCGGTTCCGAACGGCAGGTTGGGAGCTTTTTCATAAGCAACTTTTACTCTCAGAGGTTTGCCATTTCCAGCTGAGAGGACAGCCACCGAAAGAGAAAACGAGTTTCCCATTATTTTTTTTAGGTGTTACTACATGCAGTATTCGATCTTGCGTCGCTCTGCATGCGACTCGCATTATTGTACGCAATATTTTTAAAAACAGGTATAGTCGCCGCCATTCGCTATTATGAAACCTCCGACCCATACTTTGTGCTAAGATCTGGACAAGTTGCCGAAGCAATCGACTTCAAATCAGCCGAATTTACCTCGATAACTGTTTTGCTGTCCATATAGTATTTCTTCTGAGTTTCTGCTTTACAATTGCCCACACATTTTCTATCGGGTTGGCATCAGGCGACTGTGAGGGCCAATCTAACACTTCTACCCCATTTTGCTGTTTCCACTCAGCACACATTCGGCTGCGATGTTTGTGGTCGTTGTCTTCTTGTATAATCCAAATTTGTTCATCAAAACCGCGTTCAATGGTGGTAATAACGAAAAGTCGCCCAAATCCTTTTCCTGAGAAGCAGCCTCAAACATGGACATTTACTGGGTCTTTAACAGTTCGTTGGAAAAATCGGTTGATGGCGGCACACCAAGATTGATTTATGCTACTATTTGCCCAAAATTGGGATTCATCCGTAAATATTACATTATTCCAATTCCGATCTGAATTGGCATAAGCCCAGGCAAGCCGTTTTTGAACGTGTGATGATGAGAGCAACAGGTTTTTAAATGAGCTCCGGTATTTAAAGTCGTTAGTTCTTAAACGTCCTCGAACCGTCTCTTTTGATATTTGAACATAAATTTTCTCTAAAACTGCTTTAGCTTTACGCAACAATAAGCCCGGCTTCGTCGCAAACAAATCAATGATCTTCTTGTCCTGTTTTGGGGAGGTCTTTTTTTCAAGGCCCCGCCCAGCCACATCGCCGAAATTTTTTGCTTCCATATATCGATTTGTCCACTTCGTTACGAATGACTTCGACTTCTTCATATATTTTGCTGCAACGAAACGTGACATTTACGGCCCTCTATGGTGTAGAAAAGGAATACGGCTTCAAGTCGCTTCTCTCACGCGGAGCTCATCTTGTTAAAACACCCTGTATTTGGTAATAGTTTCACGAGACTGACAATTTTTGCAGTGCGTATTACAAAAATGATGAGGCTACTTAGGGGCCGTTCACATATTACGTAACGCATTTTTCGACCTTTTTTGACCCCTCCCCCCCTGGTTGTAACACAACGTAACAAACCTCACTACCCCCCCCCCCCCCTAATAACGTAACGCGGGTTTTTTTTTTATAATGGAAAGTGTATAATGTAGCCAGCAATATTTTTAATGTTAGAACCATCCAAATACCGTAATTATGATTATAAGCGTAAATTTAAATGTTTTTCAATATAATCCGGGTACATTAAATACATAATTTTTAATGATCAATATATAAGGACTCTCTTTGAATAGTAATATCTGTGGCTTGCCGCCATAACAGAGAAAGTCACTTATGCCATAAGGTTCACAACTAGGAAAAATATTTTAAACAGAAACAATCGTAACGATTCAGATAATCAAACGAGAAGTGAGCAGGCACAGACGTGCATAGACCGAAAACAGTGCTGCCACAAGATTGTTTGAGGGCCGCTTCACAATGCAAGTCATTGCCAACTTTACCGAATCCGCGCGCGAATTTGAATTTCAGGTGCTGATTTTTGGGTATTTTTTCGACGTTACGTAACGCAGTCGATGACCCCCCCCATCCCCGTCGTAACACTTCGTAACACACCTTTAAACCCCCCCCCCCCCCCTAAGAGCGTTACGTAATATGTGAACGGCCCCTTAGGTGCATTCAAATTTTTTTGATAACGGTATTCTAAGTGAAAATTTGGTCGATCACGCTTCTACTGGACAAACTGTAACACGATGCTTAATTTATTTGTTTACATTTTCGTAATTTGTTTTGTTTTGCTGCTCTGCGATTTCAATTCCACCAGCTTGTTGTTTAACGGAATATTTTCGACGAAAATTTCCGATAATCGGAATGGAGAAAACCAAATTTCCGATCCAAATTCGTTCGGACTTAATCGGATTTGAGAACAGGGTTGCATCGGAAAATATTTCCGATAATCGGAATGTAGAACACCGACGGTCGGAATTAAATCCATGTCTGATCCGATTCGGGTTCTGGAACAGGGCTGTATATTTGCTTTTATAAAAATAAATATTTGTCGTTATCTTTTACTGCTTTAATCAGTGTTGGGACTTATTACTTTTGACAGTAACATATTACTTATTACAGATTACTGACATTTGAAAGTGATATCGTTACATTACTTATTACTGGAAATGTGAAGTAATGTATCACAAAAAGTAATATATTATTTTCCGTCAAAAAATCTAAATATTTGCGGAGTTTCCAGCTATTAAAACTAGTCATTCTGCAAAAAAAACAATCAGGTTAAATGTTTATTTCATTTTGAATTTCAATTCGAATTTCACTACCTTTTTTGTTAAAACCGCTTGAATTTGCTTGAAAATGTTAATTGTTTCTCCACTACCAAACTCAGTTCGAAATGAAACACGCGAGCTGTGTTTAGTATGAACAAGTGCAGCGTTGTATAATTGTAATACATCTTAATTATGTTATCAGTGCTTCTGTTTTACATGAAAGTTATAACTTTGTTGACTAAAAGTAATATTGTAATAAGTAACTTGAAAAAAAGTAATAATGTTACTGAAGGTGATTAGTTATGGGCAGGGCTGTCGAGAGGGGGGGGACAAAGGGGACATCGTCCCGGGCCCGGAGTTTCCAAGCGGGCCCGGATTTTCCGGCAATATTAGAAAAACAATTTTTTGAATGAAAAAATATTTCGAGTTGATCAAGAAAAAATTTGACACAAAATTGCCCGATTCTTGAAATAAAAAATTCTCATTCATTCAATAATCTTTCAAGTAACTGTGAGTAAAACAGTTTCGGAAAACCCGATCATTATCAAATCCGATCTAAAACGCCCAACCGATCAACCCATAAAAACTTAACGATCGCAAAATCCTCCCAGGAAGGGCCCGCGGAAGAGACGCCTATATAAGTGTATTAAGACTAAAGACGCTCCTGCCTCATCGACAAGCCACTAAACTTGTTCTGAGGTGGCGCGGCAATCGCGCAGTTTCAGTCAGTCACATTAAGTCAGGCATCACAGTCTGCCACGGTCAATAGTGGAAAATCAAACTGAAGTGCTCAATTGTTAGAGAAACATCAAGTACAAAGAGACACGTGATTATGCATTTTGTTGCCAGAGGGTAAGTCACATCTAATATCAGTCATAAATATGAATTTTCGGAAAGATATTTATTTATTAAAAACCTTCCTTCAAATATTGAATCGAGAATTAATTTGAACAGAAAGAAAAATGAAACTGTGAAAAGTGAGGTTGTGTTCGAATGTTGTGATAGGTTAGCATTCTTAGATATAGGTGTGGCTCTTCAGCAACTCGCGTATTTTTTTCATGATAATGGAAAAATAATTATACTGCAGTTTTAATCAAGGGGGTTACACTCAGATTCCAGACGTCGTCGCTTGATGGGCCGAACACAATAGGCGGAGAAAAGTATACCACACCATAGAAATTGATATAGTTGGCGTGACGCCTACTATATAAATGTCTATAGTATGGTATGAATTAATTTGAACAGAAAGAAAAATGAAACTGTGAAAAGTGAGGTTGTGTTCGAATGTTGTGATAGGTTAGCATTCTTAGATAAAGGTGTGGCTCTTCAGCAACTCGCGTATTTTTTCATGATAATGGAAAAATAATTATACTGCAGTTTTAATCAAGGGGGTTACACTCAGATTCCAGACGTCGTCGCATGATGGGCCGAACACAATAGGCGGAGAAAAGTATACCACACCATAGAAATTGATATAGTTGGCGTAACGCCTACTATATAAATGTCTATAGTATGGTATGAATTAATTTGAACAGAATCACATGAAACTGCCCCCGACCATATACATTGTTATGTTAAAAGGCGTGAATCGGAATCGCGTGCTCGAAATAATTCTACTATCGATCATCTTCCCAACGAGCAACTTACTGTTTAAATTTCTAAATGGCGCGACATTCTAACGAGAATTTTAGACGTCATATTGTTTTTGGGAGAACGAGGGCTGGCTTTGAGAGGAGATTGTCATCTCATTGGTGATCGAAGCAATGGGAATTTTCTAGGCATTTTAGAACTCATAAGCCACTATGATTCGGTACTGCACAAACATTTGGAAGAAGTTAGGGTTTCTCAAGAAAACCATAAACGCCTCCAAGTTCATTATCTTTCAGCCGAAATTCAAAATGAATTTATTCAAATCTGTGCACAACACGTTCAATACCAGCTCTTAGAAGAACGAAAAAGCGCGATATACTATTCCATAAACGTTGATGCTACTCCTGATTCGTCACACGTTGAACAGACGACATTTATTTTGCGATACCTTCATTTCGATCTTGAAGAGAAAGAGTACGTCATCAAAGAGCGTTTTTTGACTTTCGTTGATTGCAGTAAAAAGACAGGTGAAGCGATCGCTAGCATGATGCGTGAAACTTTGGAAATTTATAAAATCCCTTTCATTGAGTGCCGAGGGCAGGGTTACGACAATGGCCGGAATATGAGTGGTCAATATAAAGGAGCTCAAAGTCACATACTCCGTCAAAATCGTCACCTTGTGCAGCCCACAGTTTAAATTTGTGCGGAGTTGATTCTGCGGAGTGTTGCACTCAAGCTATAACTTTTTTCGGCGTTGTTCAAAAATGCTATAACATTTTTGTTGGCAGTCCACAACGTTGGGAAATTTTGAAAAAACATGTCTCCTCCTCACTCCGTTCCCAATCAGATACAAGATGGTCTGCAAGAATCGAAGCTGTTAGGCCTTTCGCGAGTCACATTGTGGGACTGACCGCGGCTTTGCGCGAGTTGAAAGAATTAAATTTAACCGCGGACACTCAAAGGGACATTAATGGTATTCTCAAATATATGAGTAAGTTTGAATGTGTGCTGATGTCATCCATGTGGTCGAAGATCTTGTCTTTAATCGACGAAAGAAATCTCGTTCTTCAAGCTAAAGGTATCACAATCGATGTTGAAGTCAGAAATCTTTCTAGTTTATTGACAGACTTGAAATTTTTGCGGGATCGTTGGGGTGCACTTCTGAACGAATGTAAATTAGTTGCTTCAGCGTTGCAAGAAGCTATTGACATCTCAGCAGAGTTGCCATCGCAAAAAGTGGGCCGGAAAAGAAAACGTCGCATAGTTGATTCTAATGATGGAATTGAGAAAGAACCAGAGATAGATGAAGAGACACATTTTCAGCGAAATACGTTTTTTGTTATTATTGACTCAGTGATCGCGGGACTCACAACTAGATTTGACGCTGCGAAAAATTTAAACGATACCTTTAATTTCTTGTGGCAATTTCCAGAGTTGATTGAAGACAAGGTCCAAGATAAAGCGGCTAATTTTGTACAGAAATATCCATCTGATGTTTCGGACGAATTGCCGAACGAAATGATACATTTAAAACATATTCATTCAGCAACTTTCAAAAGTGATCTAAGCCCACTGTCACTTTTAAATGAAATTTATGAGAAACATTTAAATGCGATATTTCCAAATGTTTGTGTTGCGCTCAGAATTTTCTGTACCCTGCCAGTAACTGTTGCGAGCGCTGAGCGCTCTTTTAGTGTATTGGCGAGAATCAAAAATTTCCAAAGATCGTGTTCTTCGCAAACACGCATCTCAGGACTTGCGATACTTTGCTTGGAATACGATTTGGCCCAAAAATCTGATTTCCGTCGTATTATAGAAACTTTCGCTTCAGCGAAAGCCCGAAAAGCGTGCTTAAAGTAGATCAAAGTTATACTTACTTAGAATTTATACATAATCAATAGATGTATTTATGTAAATGAGTATTGAATAATTATTGAATAAATTTTTTTCTAAATCGAATTTGCTTTTGTGATAACTGCTCATTCCAACAACAAAAAGTTATAAAAACATATAAACTTTGTGGATCATCATCCTGACTTCTACTACAAAATTTCCAAAATTACTTACAGGGGCCCGTCATTACTAGTCCCCGGGCCCGGTTTTCCTCTCTACGGGGCTGGTTATGGGAAAAGTAACTAGTTACACTACATTTTTAAAGCAAGAGTAATATACTACGTAATTAGTTACACTACTTTAATATAACACTTCGTTCAATAATGTGTGTGACTGACACATAGATGGCGGCACTAATACTAAATCAATATTTTTTTTCGAAATCTTTTTAGGCTTACTGTCAAAATTATATGTCAATCCGACCATTAGTTTACAAGTTACAGTGCTTTAAGTGACACTACTTTTGAGTTAAAAAAAAAAATGAATTCGAAGCAATTCCGTGTGCTGATTTATCATTGTTTTTTAATGAAAAAAAATACTGTTCAATGCCAGGAATGGCGTGAAAAACATTATTCGGACTCTGCTCCATCAAAAAGAACCATTTGTTATTGGTATGCCGAATTCAAACGTGGTCGTACAGACACCGATGACATTCCATCTACTGGACGGCCAAATGACGCTGTTATTCCGGAAAACGTGGAAAAAACACTGAAAATCATTATGTCCGACCGTAAAGTGAAAGTGGGGGAGATTGCTGACATTCTAAAGATATCAGCAGGCAGTGTACACACCATAATACACGAACATTTGGTTATGAAAAAGGTGTTTTCGAAATGGGTGCCGCGTTTGCTCACACCGGAGCAAAAACAACAACGAATCGATGATTCAAAGAGCTGTTTGGACATGTTTACGCGCAACAAGTCGGAGTTTTTGCGTCGGTACATCACAACCGGTGAAAGCCGCCCAAAGCGTCCAAAGGCACAAACATCGGCAGGCAAGGTTATGGCGTCAGTATTTTGGGATGTGCACGGAATAATATTCATCGACTATCTTGAGAAAGGAAAACAATCAATAGCGACTATTAAATAGCGTTGTTGGAACGTTTGAAAGAAGAAATCGCGATTAAGCGGCCCCATATGAAGAAGATGTCTTGTTTCACCAAGACAATGCACCGTGTCACAAGTCGATAAAAACGATGGCAAAAATGCATGAATTGGGCTTCGAATTGCTTCCTCATCCCCCGTATTCTCCAGATCTGGCTCCCAGCGACTACTGGCTTTTCGCAGACCTCAAAAAGATGCTCCGTGGTAAGAGATTTGGCTCAAATGATGAAGTAATCGCCGAAACTAACGCCTATTTTGAAGGCAAAGAAAAATCGTTCTACAAAGGCGGTATCGAAAGATTGGAAAAGCGTTGGAATGATTGTATCTCCCTAAACTATGGGACTATGTTGATGAATAAAAACGAATTTTGGCAAAAAAATCGGCCTTATGCTGAATGTCGTCTTACTCATCGTTGACGATCGTCTATGTGTATCGTCAAATCTATCGTTTCGTCCACACTTCGGTATGCTGTACAAGCAACGTAGACGAAACGTTGTGCACTGAATAAACACGGCAACTCTATGAGTGGGAAATTTTTTGTTTTGGGTATTTCACGTGGGAAATTCTGTTACTTCAAATGATTTGTGTGTTTATTTGAAAAATAAACGAGCTGTTTTTTTTCAAGCGACGAGGAAGAAAATAAATCTTTGACGGTGCAGCGGAGGCTGTCAATGCAAACAGTGGACTTATTTGCGTTGCCTGAAACCAAGTAATTTATTTTTCTTTGACCAATGCAAGTGGAGCCCCCACTGGGAGGAAGGATGCGGCCTCGGTAAGCAGCGTTCTGCTCCGGTGAGATCGCCCACCTCGCAGTGGCCTACGATACCTTGTGCCCTGGCACCCAAAATAATGAGACGTTGGAGCCTTTAGCTAGGGTGATTAAGAATTTTTGGAAGTCCAAGACGAGCCTAGATGAGGTGGTCGTCTCCGCGAGCGGCTTGATGGCTGCCTGACTGTCCGAGTATATGTGGACATCCGCTTTGTACGCGTTTTCGCAGATAAGTCATATAGAAACCTGGTAAATGGCCATTACTTCTGCCTGGAAGACACTGCAATGATCAGGTGGAAGGAAAAGCTGGGGCTTCGCTTCGCTGACTGCAGAAAATACCACAGCCAACCTTGTTACCTATGTTACCACCACACTACGCTCCCTTCCCTGGAAAAGGGAAGCCATTGGGAAACGGGAGATCCCAATTTTATTTCAGTATCGTTTTAGTTTCGTCAGCAAAATTTCCGACGATGGAAATATTCGTCGGTAGACGAAAGGCGAAGGCGATAACGATGACGAGCATAGCACTCCGTCGTCAGCTGACGATACGACGATGAGCAGCATACGAAAGTTGCCGTATCGTCATTTTTTCAGACGATGACGATATTCAGCATAAGGCCGAATGTGTTTTAATTAGTTAGTCACACACATTATTGAACGAATTGTTATTAGTCACAACACTGGCTTTAATTCGACTTATATTACATTTAATGAGATCACAAACTTAACTCAGATTATTATGATGCATTTCGGGTTTCTTAACAAAGGAAATAGTAATTTCGTGTTCGTGGAGAACATTTTACCCTCTTTGGAAGACGGAGGACATTTGAGTAATTTGGAGGACGGGTGGTAAGCCTACTTCCAACCTTGTACAAATTCGCACGCACAACAGGGATGGTTGCGGGTAGCTAGACCTTAAGCCTAGGCGTATACGGACACGCAGGCCGCACACGCAGCACAGCTCAGCGTAGTTCAATTGTTTATAAATATTGCAGTACCATATAACAGCGTATACAGCGACATAGTCGCGTTCGGCGGAGAGACGTGCCTGCGCACAACTGCGTCGCACAGTGTTGCGAGTTAATATAGCGGAGTGACAAAAATATAAGGAATGGTCTTATATAAATGAAATTTGGTATACAGTTATTCTATGAGTAAAGAACTTACTGCGCAATTTCAATGAAATCGAACCAAAACTTCGACTACCTCCCATACAAACGGATTTGAAAAATCTTTATATTAACAATTAAAATTATCTTAGTTCATAAAAGCTGCATTCAAAATATTTGTATTTTAATATAAATTTATTTATAAATGTGTATATAGATAAAATGTGCTTTTTTCAAAAGTGATTGAAAATAAAATCGCAACAAAGTGCTCCAAGTGCTCAGAAATTGCTCTTAGAGGGTTAAAATCTTAGACTGACCCCACTAATTTTTCCTCTTGAATCTTTTTTTCGAACATTCCTATCACCTATCTCCAACCCTAAATGAGGCTCCCATACAAAATCATCGTTTTTAAAAAGTGGGCTCCCGCTGCTCTCAGGTTGGTCCCAGACGTACCATATGTAAGACTGACCCCAATTTATTTTCCCTTTCGAATATTTTTTCTATACACACCTAACCGCTACATCCAACTCTTAAGGTGGCTGCCATACAAAACTAGTAATTTTCAATGGAACTGGCTCCACACTCGTAAATGTAGTAAAGTAAGCGAAGAAGCATCGTATCTGGAAAAGTACTTAACCGATTTTAATGATTTTTTCAACAGTCGTCAACATTCCTGAATGCCACGAATACAAAATTAATTAAAGTTCAAAAATTCACCTCCAGAGGGCGGCTCCCATACAATTGAAGTCGTAAGGTTGTCAACTTTTGGTTCTGTACGAAAAAAAATCAAAGTGTACTGTCGAAACTCCATTAACCCCTCTATTTCGAATATAATGGTATTCGTAATTGATTTTCCGAAGCTATCTTCAACAAATTTTTCCATCACCAGCAGAGCATTATTCGACCGATTGCTATTGGCATTCAACCAAACTGTGAAAATATCGCGAATTTGCACTCAAGTCTTCACCGAAAAATGCCAATAACTTCCATTCGCGCAAATATGCGCAGCTAAAAATTTTACAGCATAATCTACATACTTGCCAAAACAAAATATCCAAAAATTTCATAAGTGATATTAAACGTTTTTTTTAAATCACTTTTAAAATTTGAACTCACTTTTTATTCCCTCGTTTCTTTACTTAATTTTTATCATAATGGTACTGCTCAGAGGTGAGAGTAATCAGCAAAATGTTGGTCTTGTCAGACCTAGATTATATAAAACTTACGACAATAGTAACTTTTAGAGATCTGCTCATAGTTTATTTTAAAATATTCAACCTCAAAGTCAAAGCAAAAATTTGGTTGTACACAATTTTTTTTCAACGCTGGAAGAGCGTACTTTAAGAGCTCATAACTTATATGTTATCCAATATTGTTTCATAAAACTTCGGATTTCTCTTAACTGAAGTATTTCTAACAAAACCTCGTACTCAGAGTTTTGCGCTTATACAGTTGCATTTTGGCATGTTTGTCACTACTCGCAACACTGTGCGTCGCGTTGTAAGACATGGTACATTAAAAATTGCAAAAGTTTGCCACGTCACTGGGCGAGCGACATAATTTGAAAAGTTACCGTTGTAACAGGATCCACTTCACTGTTTCATCAATTTTGTGTTTTGAAAACATTTCTTTTCTAGCTTAATTAGTTTTCAGTATTCCGTCGAAAGAAGAACAAGGGCGGAAACGAATTTTGCACGTTTACTTAAATAATAGAAACGTGACATACAAAACGATTGCAAAAAATGCGAATACAAGCTATGCGGTCCTACGAACAACAATCCTTCGATTTATTGAAAACGTGGATGTGTCTATAAAACCAGAAACTGCCAAAAATAGTTCGAGAAGAAATAAAACATTGGGAAAGAAGGTGGTAGATGCGCTTAAGCGCAAGCCAGATATGTCGCTCTGAGATTTAGCGAAAAAATTCAATACCAACCACGTAAACATTTTAAGAATAAAAGAAAGATACGGTGTGAAGTCTTATGCAAAATATTAGGCGCCAAGGAGAGAATACAAACAGCAAAAAATTGCCATTAAGCGACTTAGCAACGTGGCACTACTCCACTGCTGTCACTGAGTGGTATCAAAGAAAAAAATCAATTTTGTTGCAAAGGATATCAACCCGCCGAATTGTCCATAGCTTCGGCCGATTGAGCGCTATTGGCCAATTTTGAAGACAAAATTGCGAAATTATTGTAAACCACCTTCAACAATCAAAGATTTTAAAAAAATTTACCTTCAGGCCACCAAAATGGTACCTAGCAAAACTGTGCAAAAGTTGATGGGGGTCATTAAACACAAAGTTCGATTATTCCAACGTCAAAATTAAAAAAAATTGAAATTGTGATTTTTTCTAATTTTTCATATTATAAGTTCAAATAAAATAACTAGTGAACAGCTTTTTTTAAAATTTTTCATTAAACAAATTTTGGTTTACTTTTTGCAATTTTTAATGTACCATGTCTTAGTTGAAATACAGTTTCCTACGCGCAGCCGACACGTTCTCTTGCAAAAATTGAAGAATAAATTGAAAAAGTACGTGGACAGCCCATACTACACTCAAATTATATTATATAGGTTATATTTCAAAGTCTGATTCAGACAAATAACTCATATTACTGGGTTTATGGAATGAATACGGAACACGTGTGCTGGTTTTCCGAGATTCGTATACGCTGTTCAAACATTTGCTACGTAACACAGTTTAATTTGCGTTACACTGCCCTGTGCTGTGTTGCGCGGCCTGCGTCTCCGTATACGCCTAGGACACGCAGGCCGCACACGCAGCACAGCTCAGCGTAGTTCAATTTTTGTAAATAATGCAGTACCATATGACAGCGTATACAGCGACATAGTCGCGTGCGGAGGAGTGACGTGCCTGCGCACAACTGCGTCGCGTTGTAGTTGAAATACAGTTTCCTACGCGCAGCCGACACGTTCTCTTGCAAAAATTGAAGAATAAATGTAAAAAGTGCGTGGACAGAACATATTACACTCATATTATATTATATAGGCTATATTTCAAAGTCTGATTCAGATAAATAACTCATATTACTCGGTTTATGAAATGAATACGGAACACGTGTGCTGGTTTTCCGAGATTCGTATACGCATTTCAAACATTTGCTGCGTAACACAGTTTAATTTGCATTGCCCTGTGCTGTGTTGCGAGGCCTGCGTTCCGTATACGCCTAGGCTAAGCCTAGGCGTATACGGAGACGCAGGCCGCGCAACACAGCACAGGGCAGCGCAACGCAAATTAAATTGTGTTACGCAGCAAATGTTTGAACAGCGTATACGAATCTCGGAAAACCAGCACACGTGTTCCGTATTCATTTCATAAACCCAGTAATATGAGTTATTTGTCTGAATCAGACTTTGAAATATAATCTATATAAAATAATATGAGTGTAATATGGGCTGTCTACGCACTTTTTCAATTTATTCTTCAATTTTTGCAAGAGAACGTGTCGGCTGCGCGTAGGAAACTGTATTTCAACTACAACGCGACGCAGTTGTGCGCAGGCACGTCTCTCCGCCGCACGCGACTATGTCGCTGTATACGCTGTCATATGGTACTGCATTATTTACAAAAAATTGAACTACGCTGAGCTGTGCTGCGTGTGCGGCCTGCGTGTCCGTATACGCCTAGGCTAAGGCTTGATTACACGTAACGAGTAGAGTGACGAGACGGCAACTCGAACGAGTGCTCGTTTAGAGTGGCGTTTGACATTTTGTTTACTAGGCCGAGTACTACTTTCCCATTATATTTTTCTTCTTTTCGCAGCAATTCGCTCGCCACATGCGGAATGCGTCACACACCACTTGTTGGAGTTCGAAGTGCGAATGCTTCTTTATTTCAATTTTATTCAAGTACAAGCGGTGACAATAGAAATGACAGGGTTGCATGGATATGTGCGTTGTATACATTGTTGTATTCAATTGTATATATTTCAACACCGCTTTTCGCTCGGTTGAGTTTAATTGGCGAGTTTCTTAGTTCATTTTCTGCATTGTAAAACCGAACTGACACGCCACGTGTCAAAATACGTTTAACAACTCACGAGCTCTTGCTCGCCATCCCAATTCTCTCGGCCTAGTACAGTAAATACAGTTTCATGTTTCAGTTTCATTTTGATGTCTCGTTACCCGTTACGTGCAATCAAGCCTTTAGACTCAGCAATATGAGTTCTTTGTCTGAATCAGACTTTGAAAAAAAACCTAAATAATATAATATGGGTGTAATATGGGCTGTCCATACACTTTTTCAATTACAACGCGACGCAGGTGTACGCAGGCACGTCTCTGTGCCGCACGCGGGTATGTAGCTGTATACGCTAAACGCCTAGGCTTAGTCTTGTAATCGGGCATTCAGTTGGCGCACCGGGTAGTATGTTGATTAATATTTTACATAGTGCAAGCTTTTTATGAACACATTTGCCAAATTTTTAAAATTGGGTAAGAATCGCGCAAATGATTGTAAAAATAAAAGGCTTGTGATATGTTTGTCTTGAGTTTATTTAATGTGTGCAATGTTTGTTGATTGTTTATAAATATAAAGGAATCAGTTTAAGTGTTATTACATCGATCAGCTGGAAATGGCAAACCTTTGAGAGTAAAAATTGCTTATGAAAAAGCTCCCAACCTGCCGCTCGTAACCGGCATAAAACTGTAGGTCCCTTCCACCCGCGTACAAATTCACACGCACAGCACGGGTGGTTGCGGGAAGCTAGGCCTTAGTCTCGCGTAAGCGGGCTGTCGTGCCAGTCAATTAAAATTAAATTATTACTTAGCTTTAGGAGCCGCGCTACAGGCGGTCTAAACATCTTGGGGCCGGATGCACTGATATCATTTAATATTTGTAGATACTATGCGCTGTGTGTACCTCTTAAGTACCTCAAATCTGGGTCGAAACAATTTATAAAACCAGCATTGCTGCTATTGATTTTAAGGTTGCAAATCTATTCTTATGATCCTAACATTAAAATGTTTTACTTACAGGCCAAACTAGAGCTAGAAACAACACAGCACTAGAGTACTCGGGAACTAGTGGAGGATCGGGAGATTCTCCACACCCGGCTCGCATGAGTTTTTTCTCCAAACTTTCATCACGATTTAGTAAACGGTAAGTTGAGCTTATGCTTTGCTTTATTTTTAATTTCTTATTACTTCCACTGTAAGTACTAATATATTACTTTTAGTTTCGTATGCCGTACGAGCACTTAAGTTCAAGTAATTATTTTACATTTACATAAATTAGTTAGGACTGAACTTTAGATCTCGCAGTACGAATTTTGGAAAATTTATCAGGAGGGGTTATTTCAGGATTGTAGCTTTAGGTAAATCTGAATCTACAAGGAGTTAACCGTTTGGGAAATTAACGCAAAACAAACCCATTGCCAGTGGTATAATTTAATTAAGTGTTATCTGGGTTGATGTGAAAATTTGCTTATCTAATTTCATCTTACCAACTGATTAAGAAGCTGATTAAGATAATGCTCGTCATTCGACGTCAGGAACAGACACCTCTACACGTTTCCAATAAGCCTTTGAGTTTGAACACTTTAGTTATACACTATAATCAATAAGTACCGGGACTGTGTATTTTACATTTTTTTTAGGTCGGTAGGACCTTAACTGACATCTGTGTAAAATTTTGAGCGGGATTGCATCATTAGTTTTTGTTTGGCAGTTGTTAGCGTCAGTCAACTTTTGTACTTCGTGGCATTTTACAATTTTTTTACCTGCATCGGGCAACGGCGGAAAATTTTAAAATACGCAGTCCCGGTACTTATTGATCATAGTGTATAATGATGATTACCAAATTTTGGGTACATTTTTATGTATTATTATCACGATTATGATTGTGTGCGATCCATCCCCAGTATTTTCTACACAATCGAGATCATGCAGAAGCCATATCTTTGCATGAGCATCACTATGATCAGTGATCTCGTATTGTTATTTCCACAATCGTGGTCGTTTACGAATCATCGACAATTTTTGCTATTGTCGTGCTTCAGCTAATTCCCTGTCACCGTGATTGGAGATTTGATATTTTTTGATCATGAAGGTGTCCCAAAAGATCGGAAATGATCTGTTTGTGAATGTTGAATAAGTACAAGCTTTGTTACTTTGTTACTAAAACTTTGTCCAGTCTCCGTTGTAGTCAGTAATAGTTTGGCGTCTTTTGTTACAATTTTGGCTTATTTTTGAGTGTACTCCAAAAAACCCCTCTCAAAATCCGTTTTAATGCCAAAATGAGCTGTTTTGTTGTTGATATTATTTTTCCTCTAAGCTTTGGCTTCATTAACCCTCTAGCAGGCCAATTTTTTTTTCCATGAAAAAATTATAGACGGGCTAGTTTTGGATCAGAAAAGTCGAAAATGAAGTTATTTTTTCTAATTGATGAGTAGTTTAGCTTCCAGATGAGAAAAAAGGTACCCCGCCTGAAAAAATTAAATACAATGGCGCATAGTTATAGTCGAAATAAAGTAAGGGAGAGGGCTGGGGTGTGAACCGGGTTTTGTTTTTTGGCTCTAACTTTTCACAGAATAAAGATATCGAAAAATCGAAGATACCGTTAGACAGGTAAATATAAAGCGCAAATTTGTTGTGAAGACAGATTACCGTTTTGATTAACATTTAACTCTCTACGTCCAATTTTCTAAGGACGTGATTTTTCGCTTTTCCAAAAAAGTGGCTGGGTTGTGAACCATCTGGCAAATCGCAATTGAAGTCGGAAAATACGAAGAAAACACCCATAATTTTGAAATAAGTTGAAAATTTATTTAATCAGGAAGGCTCAAGAGGTGAAAAAAAGTTATAATGACGCCAATTAGGCCAAAAAATCGCAATGAATGCAAGTGCTCAATTTTTGTTTTTTTTCATCCTAATCGGTGTCGCAATGTTTGCATATGAAATACGAATGCGTTCTCGCATTGGCCCACCTCAAATGAACTCAACGAAATCGAGTGACATTACATAAAATTACTTTATTTTAATAAATCCGGCGATATTTGACCGTCCTAGTGCAAATGTAGTACGAAAAACAGGTGGTTCATAACCCAGCCACCTCAGTGGTTCACAGCCCAACCACGATGCCATTTTGGAAACTTTTAAAATAACGACACTTCTAATCATAATTCCACATAAACAAATATTGCATCGTAAAATAGAATCAAAACACTAAATAAACATGTATTACACAGACCTTTTTGCAATAAGCTCAGTCACTTGGATAGCACTTTAAAAAAAGCCAACAAGTTTTCGCAGTCGATTTTCAAACACGATGTCTTTCAAACTCGATTGCTGCCACAAGCAATACGTGTTTGTACTTCGGTGTAACCACAAAAGCAGAGTCATATCATAAGACAAAATTGACAGTTGAAAGGTTGGCGATATGTCAATTAGGGAAAGAAAAAACGGCAATGGTTCACACCCCAGCCTGGTTCACAACCCAGCCCTCTCCCTTACACTTTAAGTTCAATAAAGTATACTTTTAAATAAAGTAGGCTCTAAGTCAATCATAGTCGAGTTAGAGCATACTTTAACGCTTAAAGTATACTCTAACTTTAAAACAAGCAAAAGCTGTTGCTAAACCAGTTAACAATGAGTCAAAATGAGCAGAAATGGCACTTTTTCAAAATACTTTCAATTCAAAAACGAAAACAAACTAAAAAAAATGTAAAATGTTTCATTTCGAGGAAATTGAAAGAGGTTTCAATATTATGAACGACGATATTGTGCTGAGACGGCGGAAAGTATATAAAAGCCGGATGGATCCCTTCGAGTTCGAAGACGAAGACTTCTACAGTCGTTACCGGTCGATAAAGTTGCTGCTCAGTTTGCAATTGATGTTTTGAACATTCAAGAACCAGGCGGCAATAGAATACAATTGTTTTCTTTACACCGTAAAGTAGGCAAAAATTTTCATATCGATCAGCTGTTTGTTTGTTTTGTTTATGTCAGAGATGGGCAGATTAATCCTCGGAAAATTGTGCAGTCGATTTTTTTAGGCTGCCGTCTCTTTTTCACAAGTAGCCAACCGTAGTCGTCCATTTTTAACTGCTAATTATTGTTCAGGAAAACAAATATTGCAAAATAATTGATTACAAAATATATCGGTATGGGCATAATTCCGAAAATAAATTCTCATTTGTAATTCCGAATCGCTAGTTTTTTCGTTTGCTGTTTCAAAAAGTCGCTGCTACGTAGAAGCATTAGAACATGCTGACTATGGTAACTGAAAAATTAAAGTCGACTTTATCTTTTTAGTCTTTTGCTAACTAAAGCCGGCTTTTATGCGGGACTATGATTATGCGCCAATATCGTTGATTTGAATTTGGTTTATTAAGAGACAAAGAATTAAAAAGTGTAAAGAGAAAAGTCATTTATTATTATCAACATTATTTGTATTTTTGGTAATAAAAGCATAAGTCCAGTTTACATTTCGTGCAAATTACTTGGGTTTCCGATTTGCACCCAGGGTTTTTGCACATTCGTTTACCCTTACGATCCAAAAAATCGGGTAAATGGTTATATCCGTCAAAGCGTACAAGCGAAGGGGGTATGTAAGTCCTCTTTAGTGGCGGTGACCGGGCGTTTGAAAAATTCCATTTGGACCATTTGGATGGTTTACCAAAAACACTACTTCGAAACTTTTTTAACCCATTTTCGGCCGGTGGTCGATTTTTCGACCAGCCACTTTGACGGAGAGTAGCTCTGCACTTAGACATTATATCTTTGAACTTTTGATGCATAAAATAGCTTTGGTCTTTTTTTGGTAACCCCTCGAAATAATAATTTTTTTTTTTTTAAAGATCAATTTAGAGATGTTGGCGAAGTCACGAAAAAAAACATATTTTTAGTCATATTTTGAATATTCTGAAAAATATATAACCTTGTCAAATTATTGATTTATTATTGATTATTTACGAAGCCCAAAGACCAAATTACCACAATCAATTGATATCCATAAGATTATGCAAATATTTTTACCTCAGCACCGCGTACTTTTCAGTGGTTGAAAAATCGACCATTGGCCAGAAGTCGTTATGTATGTACATATGTAAGCCAACAATTGTTTGTTTTCATGCTTGATTATTATCTGACTAAAACTATGTACATATATACTTGTTTTTAATTGAAATTCAATTTTTATTTATTTATTGTATAAAAAAATTTTGTAAAACAAAAACAAAACAAATCCAAAAATATTCTTGATTAAGGTCTTAAATGTAAGTCCTTAAAAGGAATTAGAAAAATATTGGCTATTTCTGGTAGCGGCCGAAAATGGGTTAAACACATCACTCATTTTTAATTCTTGATATATCCGCAAAAACTTGTACCCAACTAAGACAACAGAAACACGCGAAAACGTTATTTTAATATAAAAGATGATCTGATATTAAAACCATGGCAAACTTTTACAGTTAAAAAGATATGGCCAACACTTATTTTTGAAACGCACTGTAAATTTGAAAAGTTGTATAACTAAACAATTTGTATGACGATTGAAAATTAAAATATACCAACCAGACCAATGCCAATTGAATTGTTTCATTCGAACGAATGAAAGATACTTCTGCGATCTGACGCATACACAAAGTTATGTTTAGTTCCTCGACCGGCTGTTGCTTGACTCACGACAAACCATAATACATTTAATAAGGTAGACGAAGTACGGAAAGCCACGAAAATAGGCGTACAAGAAATCAAAGTTGTCATCAAATGTTCTCATTGATTAGGGTGGTGGTGCTGCAGTTTAAATTTAGGAAATTTGGCGAGTCACCAAAGGTAGCGAATCGCCTGTCTATAGTTATTATTAGGTATCGGATTTATATGCAAAACCTATGCAAAAAATGCAAAAATATGCAAAATATGCAAACATATGCAAATATGCAGTGCATATGTTAGCTCATTCTTAAAATTTTTCAATAAAAATAGTTTCTGTTTTGTTCCCGTTCAAATCGGAAGCTCCAAAAAAAATATGCACTCGCATATAATTCCGATCCCTAGTTATTATGGTTGGCGAACGCTTTTATTTCCCACTTAATATTTTAATACAAACATGCCTTTTCATATACTTCATATACTTAACAAATTATTCACAAAAAACCAAAAAAATGCAATGGCAAAAGTCTACGTACGTCACGCATTTCATGCTTTATGTTATTATGTCTTGCTAGATAATAACGGGAAAGTACCGTTATCTATATTTTGCGTTTGTGCTTGGTAGCAAACACTGCATTGATTGTATTTAGTTGTATTTCAAAAGTGCGTGGTTACGACAATCGCTTCTCGAAAAGAAATATCAACTTATCTGCGAAACTTAGTCATTAAATACAGACATGAATAAAATTATTAAATTTAACTAAACCAACAGTTCAATCCATCTTTAATAACTACAAAAATAACAAAAGTGTTGAAAATAAACCGCGCAGTGGTCGTCTAAGGAAGCTGAATCGCCGAGATATATCATTCATTTTGAAAGAAGTTAATTAAAATCCGAAAGTGGAAGCCACTAAGTTGGCCGCAGAGTTAGCAACGAGATCGGATACGACTGTGTATCCAAGAACAGTTCAAAGAGCTTTGAACTATAATGGTTTCCACAGCAGAACTCCACGCAAGAAACCGTTTATAAGTGAAAAGAACCGCAAACTTCGTTTGGAATTTGACTCGAAACACTTAGTTCCTACTGTCAAGCATGGTGGTGGGCATGTGATGGTTTGGGGCGCTGTCGCTGCATCTGGAGTAGGGAATTTGGTGTTTGTGAGGGGTAATATGGATCGGTATCAGTACAAATCCATTTTGGGTTTGCACTTCTCAGATAGTAGACTTTTGTCGCCCACTGTACACTAAATGCGGTTTGCATGGTGTAACTGGATGCGTCGATGGAACGCATATTGGTATGCACCTGTACCTGATTTCTGTTAAATTGGGTCTGCTGAACACAAATATGTAAACAGATTTCTTGTAACACGTCATATTTAAAAGTAATTATAAATTTAATTTCCATAAGTGAATAAGGACAATATGGCACAACATGACATATTTCAAATCAAATCTAAACATGTTTATTTACCTGTATTTAAAATTTTGTCATTGCGCCTTTTTTTCACGAAACTGAATGAGATTTTGGCTCACTGACTAATTTTCGACGAAATTTCGAAACATCATATGCCCGAAGTGATTACATGCTTAGGGGCGTGCCAACAAAAAAGTTACGAAAGAGTCGCTAGTGTGTCAATTTGACACATATGAAAAAACACACACAATTTGTTTATGCGTCAGTTGTATTTCGTGTATACAGAAAGTTTTCTGACATTTTTTACATTGCCTTCTTGCGCGTTTCTTATAGTTGTACAGGGTTTTCCAGCAAGAGGGGTTATTTTGGTATTCAAAGAAAAATTCCAGTTTTTGAGATA
Organism: Melieria omissa; assembly: GCA_963971225.1. Taxonomy (NCBI): domain Eukaryota; kingdom Metazoa; phylum Arthropoda; class Insecta; order Diptera; family Ulidiidae; genus Melieria; species Melieria omissa. Next base: position 71,192,031 of record OZ020269.1, on the reverse strand, counting down.
AATGATCGGATGTTTATTTCATAATAAGGAGGAAGGTATGCCGTTAATAATGAAAAACAACATCAGCCAAATGGCCACCACGACCACGCTTATAGGACCATATCCTTTTCATGAAATTTTCCATAACCAAATCGCAAAGTGGCACTATGTCCTCGATAGCCTCACGAATTCTATCTTTGAGGTCTTGAATCGACGCTGGGCTGTTGGCGTACACCTTATCTTTCACGTGGCCCCAAAGGAAGAAGTCGCAATGTGTTAATTCACAATATCTCAGTGGCCAATTGTGATCACCTCTTCCAGAGATAACACGGTCCGGAAACTATTTCCGTAAAAGAGCAATTGTTTCGTTGCTTGTGTGGCACGTAGCGCCGTCTTGTTGAAAGTAAACGTTGTCCAGATCAATACCACCATCCAACTCCGACCATAAAAAATTCATTAATCATCTCTCGATAGCGCAATCCATTCACCGTAACTGTTGATCCAACCTCATTTTCGAAAAAGTAAGGTCCAATGACCCCGCCGGACCATAAACCGCACCAAACAGTCACTCGTTGAGGATGGAGAGGCTTCTCAACAATAACTCTTGGGTTTTCCGAGCCCCAGATGCGACAATTTTGCTTGTTGACGTAGCCACCGAGGTGGAAATGGGCCTCATCAGTCAAGATGATTTTTCGATGGAATTCCGGATCATTTTCATGCATTTCAAGGACCCAATCAGCAAAGACACGACGTTGTTGATGATCGGTCGGCTTGAGTTCTTGTGTTAACTGAACTTTATAAGCCTTAAGACCCAAACCCTTATGCAAAATACGGTGTAATGACGTTTTTGGAATACCCAATTCCAAAGAACCACGAGGAATCGACAAACCTGGGTTTTCTTCAACACTTTGGGCTACAGCAGCAATATTCTCAGTTGTTCTTGAGCGACGTGCACGGGTTTTATTCTTCACATCACTAACTTGTCCCCACGGTAGGCAGGAAGCATCGATAGGTTGCACAAAAATGTCGACGAAAACTGTAATCGGGGTTGTATTTCTTGATGATTATAGGTGCAAAATCCGTTCGAATTGAAATCCGACCTGCTTCTTCTCAAAAGTTATACATATTTTTATATTTCGAATCGGGACAATTTGTAACACAGGACAACAAAAAACACTTTTTTTCTGTTACATGGAGTTTTTCTACTGTTTCTTACTAATTTGGGTGCGCTGATTTCGAATCTACCCTCGGATTTTTTCTAGCAGCTCTAGTTAGTGAGATATAGGTACCGTGTAATTTTTTCAGTTTTTCCTCTACTTTTTCCATATTTTTGATCGTAATTTCTTAACCAAAAAATTGATTGACATGATTTTCACATTATAGCATTATCAACACCACACGGCTTCTTTTCCGATGCAACTTATTTTTATAAGTTTTAAAATGCCGCGGTAATTGGACCTCAAAGTCGAAAAATATGGAATTTTAAGGGGTTTTCTTTGATGGTCAAAAACATACACATTTTTTGTAAATCAGTTAACCATTTGGTGTATAATGAAAGCCGACACATCAAGCAATACAACACAACCAAATTATTTGGCGGAATATAACTTTAAGCATCTTCTTTTCCAGCATTTCTCCTAAGTATCTATCCGCCTTAATCTTCTTATCCTATCCTTTCCTTTAATCCTATCCTTTTTAACATAATTTATATTTAATTTTATTTATTACCATTGCTATTTCTTTGTTTTAATGTATTTTGTATTTTGTTTTTGTAGCATTTAAAAGTTAAAACTTGTATGCTGAAATAAATAAATAAATAAATAAAAAATAAAAAATAAAAAACAAATAAATATACATTCGCATCGAAATAATAGCAAAAATGTACCATAGCCATTTTCATCACTTTTCATACTTTTTCCGATAATGTGAAAATCATGTCAATCAATTTTTAGAAGGTTTAGGTTTAGTTTTGCTCGATCTCACAAGACTCACAACTATATGTCTATTAAAAGGTCCAAAATTTGACAATTAGTAAGCTGTTAAACAAAAAATCAAATAAAATACTTATCAACATTTTTTGCATTACTTAGCATTAAAGTGCATCCGCATATTCTTCATCTTTTCTCTTTCGATGTCGATGAGTTGCTGTTTCAGTTCGGATTTGCGTTCAGCTTTTCTCATCTTTTCTATTTCCAAATTGTGAAGCTTGGATTCCTGTAACATCAATTTTTGTTGATCGGCCAGATTTTCAACTGCCCTGCACGTTCTCTTACAGCTTATGACCAAATCAGTCATTGCAGTTTTTAGTTCACTAATAATCTCTGATTGTAGTTTATTGTATTCGTCCAACAAGTCTTGCGTTTGCCTGGGGCGTTTACGGCTTCCGGTGGACGTAGCGGGCTCGTTTGATTCCATGTTTATGCCATCGTTACAACAGTCCTCTACCAATGGGTCAGTGCGTAGGCCTTCCGTTGCACTTGTGTCAGTCTGAGTAATTGTGCTAGTCTTACAAGTGGCTTTTTCACCACCGCGTTGGCAAGCAGGCAAACCGAACCTGCTTGCCTCTGCACTGCCCTGTATTGATTCATCGAATTGGCAAATCCGTATGACTGCTTCTTCTGTAGCAGAAAAGTTGTACTCCTTGCATGGCCCTCCTCCTCCTTAAATGCGAAAATTTTCAGCTAGTTTCTTTTTCACGTATTTTTTTTGTCTGCCCACACCTGCAATGACAATGGTTATTTAAAATGACATGCAAAATGGAAATGTATACCTTCTTCCACTCAAATACGGATTTCATAGGGGGCCCAGCAAAATTCAAATTATTTTCGAGCTGCTTCCATTAGCTATTAATTTCCTCCCGTCTTCGTCGCGTGAAACCGTTAGCGATGTCCGAGTATTTTTCCACAAATTCCATTAAAATTTACATCTTTTGGCTGTTAGTTGTTTGCGACCTACAATAGTACATTTATTGCAGTAAAATTAAAATAAATTTGAAACTAACAGGGCTATTCTGGCAAAGACTGTTGAAACACTTTCAAAAGATTATTGAAAGATAGTTTGAAAGACTGAATGAAAGATTTTAGCTATTCCAACGAAAAAATATTTTGGAAAAATCCCTCAAATTCAACACTCGAGTTGAAAAGCTGTTTTCGGCGAACAGCATTGCCAGCCAACTCTTTTTCTGTGAAATTTGAAGCATTTTTGCAATGATGAAAGACATTTTTTTTCCAATTTTCGTTATGATTTTCTTTTTAATTACAGATGTGTTTATCAGGATTATTTTGCAGTTACGTATTTTTTTTTAGAAAAGATAAAAACTGGTGTAAAAAATGAATTAAAATTAATTGTTTTATTTTTTAAGTGATGTTAATGATATCAGATTTAACCTTAAGGCAATGAACAGCACATGAAGACAAACACTTTCGGCCAATTTATATTATGTACTTTTGCTGTTAATTGGTGTATTTTTACGTTTTCTTTCATCCTTCATAAAAATCTCACATTTGTCAACCAACTGCTCTATTCGGTGCTGGCAATACTGTTGGCAAACGAACCGTCCGTCGTGAAATGAAAAATTCAAACATAATTTCAAAAATTTCAATCAATGGCTGAAGAAATCAAGCTGAAGTAAAAATTAAAAAGTAATTGCATTCTTTTATAAAATATGTCCATATATATTATATATATACGTATATCGTTTCTTTTCATAACACAAACACAACGCACGTACTTTTTTCAAACTGAAAGACGACCCCAAAAGCACATCTTTCAAACTGTCTTTCATGTTACGGAAAAAAGCTTTCAAGATAGTTGCTAGAATAGCAAATTGTCTTTCGAAAGATTTTAGTACTTCGAAAGATTGAGGTGAGTTGAAAGATAGTTGCCAGAATAGCACTGTAAACTTACATTATTCGGTATAACAATTCTTTCCCGCACAATTTGTTGATGGAAAACACAGTAAAAAAATGAGCGAGTTTTTCCATCGGAATGCCATCCACGAAAGCAAAATTTCCTCCGGAATTTTTTGAACATGCTTCAAGATTCCAAATTTCGGAGGAAGAGAAAAATTCCAAGGAAATTTTTGTTCGCGATCGGGCTGAATGTGATTTTTGTGTACATGTGATTCTGCATCACCTTCGTACACACGCGATTTAAAACGTGGTCCAAAATATAGTTGTCTCGCTCACTCTAATCAGCAATGATCAAATCCCAATCAGGTGTGATTAGTCACTGTTGTTGTATATCTCACTCAAGAGTTATATTTATTTCATTTCATTTCATTTATTCATTTAGAGTTGACGTAAAAGCCTATCAAGCTGATTGAAAATAAAAAGCGTTGGATTTTATTATTTCGTATGTTTATTTGCACAAAAAGTTTTTATTAAAAAAACATTGATTTGAAATTTAATTGAATTCATTTTTTAAACTTCAACATTTATAGTACGAAACAAAATAATGAAATTATTCAAATTTTTCCAAATATAAATAAATGAAAGTCACCCACAGTCCACTGCATTTTTAAGGTTAAAAGCGCTAGAGCTAAACACAATCTGCAAAGATTCAATAATAAGAACGCTCACATTAGGTACACATTTTTTTTGATACACTTCTCATCTACTTTAAATAAAATTGAATTCATATATTGGCAGCCTCGATAGCCTAGCATGAGTTCACTAGAGGTCGTTGGTTCAACTTCCAACGCGTGCACGGTCCCCGCACTTTTCCAAACCAATTTTTCTGATTTTTCCTGTTCTCTTAATTTTCCTAAAACCCTGCAACATACCCAAGCTCATTGACTCCCAACACAAGTTACTCCTATCCCACTCACTCCCACACAATAGTACGCGCAGTTATGCGCTATGAGACTGTTAAAAGAAAATAAATTTACAGCTTTACACGGTGCATTAGCGACGTCTGCAAGGGGAAGCGAACAATTGCGGAAAAAAACAGCGCACCAAATTTATCTAGTGACCATTCTGCTGCAACCTTCTCACACAACAGATGGCGCTACGAGCAGTAGCTCGAAATAGCGGAGGCGACGTTCCTAAGCGGCGTTAGATGGCAGCCCATCACTTAAGGCTTGATTATACGTAACGAGTAGAGACATCATCGAGACATCAACTCTAACGAGTACTCGTTCCGTCTACACGGTAAGGCGAGTTCTTAATTGAGTCAGTGACCGATGAAAGTGGCGAAAGAGTCACTAGAATCACATTTCTTTGCTAGGCCGAGCGACCACTACTTTAGCGATACATTTGTCTCTTTTTCGCAGCGATTCGCGGAATCGCTCGTAACATGCGGAATGCGTCACACACCACTTTTCGATCGGTTGAGTTTAATTGCGCGAGTTGCTTAGTTCTTTTTATGCATTGTAAAACCGACCTGACTCGCCACGTGTCAAAATACGTTTGAACAACTCGTCGCTATTGCTCGCTATCCCAATTCTTTCGGCCTAGTACCATTTTGATGTCTCGTCACTCGACTCGTTACGTGTAATCAAGCCTTTAGGACTACCTGTGGCAGGCCAATCACCTACCCTGGGAGAACAACACATCTGATTGATGTAACCAACACAAGGCTGTCTTGTGGGGGCCCTATGCTCCAGAGAGGAGTGAACAAGGAACAAAAAAATTCACATATAAAAATTAAACAATTGTACTTACCCTTTTTTTAATTTTTCCACCGCTGTCCTGCTTTTGACACACTTTTGTTTCACTTTTCACAAGCAAGCGTCATAACGGTACGTGCCGTATGTATAGTGCTATTTCGTTTTCTCACACAGCGACATTTAACCTACTGAAACTTATTTTTCCCGCTTGCATTGAACATACTTAAAAATTTGACTAGTAAATGTAAGTATATGTGTTAGTTTCAGCTCGAATTTTAGTAAATGTGTTAGAGTTTCGACCGCACGCGTCTGGCAGGGTGTATAACACCGTCCGACAACCAATTTTACACACGAACAAATGTATATACTCGCGAAACTAGGGGCTAAATGTAGTAAAGGTTTTCTCTCTGGCATCAGAATTTTTTTAAAGGACTTTGAAATTTCAAGGACAAGCTTATTTCAAAAAAATAATTTTAAAAATTGAGCGCATTGTAGAATAACAATATGGGTATCAAATATATTGGTGCTAAAGGACGAAGAGATATTGAAAATATCCTTTTAAAACTTTATCCTTCAATATCCAATTCAACTTATTCGGCCTTATGCTGAATATCGTCATCGTCTGAAAAAATAACGATACGGCAACTTTCGTATGCTGCTCATCGTCGTATCGTCAGCTGACGACGGAGTGCTATGCTCGTCATCGTTATCGCCTTCGCCTTTCGTCTACCGACGAATATTTCCATCGTCGGAAATTTTGCTGACGAAACTAAAACGATACTGAAATAAAATTGGGATCTCCCGTTTCCCAATGGCTTCCCTTTTCCAGGGAAGGGAGCGTAGTGTGGTGGTAACATAGGTAACAAGGTTGGCTGTGGTATTTTCTGCAGTCAGCGAAGCGAAGCCCCAGCTTTTCCTTCCACCTGATCATTGCAGTGTCTTCCAGGCAGAAGTAATGGCCATTTACCAGGTTTCTATATGACTTATCTGCGAAAACGCGTACAAAGCGGATGTCCACATATACTCGGACAGTCAGGCAGCCATCAAGACGCTCGCGGAGGCGACCACCTCATCTAGGCTCGTCTTGGACTTCCAAAAATTCTTAATCACCCTAGCTAAAGGCTCCAACGTCTCATAATTTTGGGTGCCAGGGCACAAGGTATCGTAGGCCACTGCGAGGTGGGCGAACTCGCTGGAGCAGAACGCTGCTTATCGAGGCCGCATCCTTCCTCCCAGTGGGGGCTCCACTTGCATTGGTCAAAGAAAAATTAATTACTTGGTTTCAGGCAACGCAAATAAGTCCACTGTTTGCATTAACAGCCTCCGCTGCACCGTCAAAGATTTATTTTCTTCCTCGTCGCTTGAAAAAAAACAGCTCGTAATCCATTTATTTTTCAAATAAACACACAAATCATTTGAAGTAACAGAATTTCCCACGTGAAATACCCAAAACAAAAAATTTCCCACTCATAGAGTTGCCGTGTTTATTCAGTGCACAACGTTTCGTCTACGTTGCTTGTACAGCATACCGAAGTGTCGACGAAACGATAGATTTGACGATACACATAGACGATCGTCAACGATGAGTGAGACGACATTCAGCATAAGGCCGATTATTAATTACACTGTGCCTGAAATGTACCCTCAAAATGTGCAACAAGCGGGGGACCTACTGAGCGACTTTTCTATAGGTATACTGAGTTGAGACCCAGGAGTTTGGCTGGATTGGCTCTAGTTTATGAGAAATCCGACTTTGAATTTTGCTCATTTCAGTCGAGTTTGTCGCTTAAGTCTTCGAACGTTTAAATGCTAATTGGTCTTAAATCGTTCTGAATATCGCTTTACTGTCTTCGGCAAGTTTGTAGATATTTTAACGGCCAACAAATTTGCTTAACCCTTCGTATGTCAAATTTACCGATTTGATTGCGGTTTTTTGATTTAGGTAGAAAATAAGAAAAAAAAAACCACGTGTTTTCGGGTTTTTCAAATTTTTTACTTTTTTAATATTATCAACCCCTCTGTTACCCTAGGAAAAACTCGCACATTTGACCCTTGGGTCATAAAATGACCCCGATTTTTTTCTTTGTATTTCGTTCGAAAAAGTTAAGACAATGTGATTTTAACAATTAGTTATTACTTTTATTATTGAAAAGCGACTATTTGGCCTTACTGGAGTCAAATATGTCCAACTAGGAGTCCATGTTCAGGTGCTTGATATTCTTCTCGAGCACTTTAATTCTTGCGACTTCTGCAGAAGTGAAAACTATATCGTAACTAATTGTTGGACAATTATATTATTTATAACAGATAATAATCATGAAATACCCAAAAATAAATGGTTTCGCAAGAAAGCCTGTTCCCGTGGCCCACAAAAAATTACTCAGTTTAGAGGTTCAATTTATAAAAGTCTGCCAAAATATTAAAGTTATACTAACAGCCCTATTCTGGCAACCGTAACAATAGTCACCTCGGTAACAATTGAATACTTGGTAACAATTGTCACCTTTTGGTATTCTGGAGCAAATTCAAAAGCTCAAAAGGTGACAATTGTTTCGAAATTTCTGTGGTCAAAAGCAATAACCGCCTAAGTCGAAAATTGCTGTTTCGAGCAATCTCGTTTGAAAGTTTTAGCGCGTAGTGTGTTCATTATGGGAATGCGAATGGGTTTTTATAAATAACTTTTTTTATTTTAAAGTTACAAACTCCCCGATTTTACACAAACGTAGAGCACAGTCAAGGGAACATGGTGGCATCCATAACTCAATTTCTTCTTAAGTCGACTTAAGCGGTTATTGCTTTTGACCACAGATTTGTTACATCCGTAGGAGCAGGTGACAAGCATACAAAAATAATAAAATTCAAATTTCGTGTTCAAATGCGCCTTGAGACACTGCAAAAAAAATGCTTTAGCTGCTCCTGCGTCGTGACGCGTCCTGCGCTTAAACTTAAGAACTCTTAGAACCAAAAGAATATATACATACATTGTGAAGAAACTAAAAAAAAAGACTTGCATCGCCAGATTTTCTGCATTGGCCATTTTTTGTTTGTTTATTTTTTTAATGTTTGACAGAAAAAATACAAAAAAACTGTTTTGACAGTAAAAGACCTTTTACCTCGAGTAGTGAATTGTTTGAACTTTCTTCTTGTCACCATTTTTCCAGAATACGGAAACAATCAAATTCAATTCAATTGTTAGGGGGGGGTGGGGGTAACAATTGTTACGGTAGTGCCAGAATAGGGCTGTAAGTAGATGTTGACACCAATGAACCAATACAAATTATAATATATATTAATTAACATTATTTTATTTCCCAAACAAGGAAAATAATATATTCGGCTGACCCAGATTGCGCCCCCATCGTTTCCTTTCACTGAGTATCTTCTTCTTTAGTGAATGTACTGCTGAGTATAACTCACACGTTTATATTGTTGGCTGCCTTTCTTTTCGCAAAATAGAAGCCCAGGAAGTAACTTTTCCAATTCTTGATAGAATTCTAGGGATGAATTTCACACTACATATGCAATAGTGACGCAAGGCGTATATTTTTTTGTCGCTAGCACGAATGTTTTCCAGAAACGTCATCTGATTTTTCTAACGTGACCCTTTTGGAAATTTTAGAAATTTATTACTTGCTAGAAATCGTACTACTTATATGTACTTACTATTTACTTATATTAAAAGATTCAATCAAGATTTCATACCAGAAACAAGGTTTTGGTCCCATTGGGTTTCGATCCTTTGAAACGTAAAAGCTCTTACACTACTTATTTAGATGTGCGGGCGAACTACGCCCTTTTCTCCTTCCTCCCTTTTCCCCTGTCGAAAAGCATGACCCAATAGTAAGTTCGATCTTATTGTCATTGATGTGCGACTTATAGTTCCAAAGTTATATAAAAACTTGGATCATCAAAAGAGTGCCACGCCCATTATTAAACGCCCATGAAATATTTTCAGTGGAACAATATGTCTACATGGGAACATTGCACGAAATTGCAATGCTGTATAGCTTATAATTTCGATTTTACTCCATATTAAAAAGGGTTGTATAGCTAGCGCCACGCCCTTTTACCAATACAAACTATAACAAAAATACCAGAAACGTTTATCCACGAGACTTTGAAACCAATTCTAATAAAATTCACATCGCATTGACCAATTTCTTGCATTCAGTACCATGGGTTATAAAATGACCCTAAGGTCAAATTTGTATAGTTGCTCTTTTGCACGTAAACCAGTGTTGCAAATAAGATGAAATTTAGCGTATGTTCAAATGGCATAAAATTAGTCACTGAGTCCAAAGAAAAACAATTCATTACCAGAAATAAGAAAGTTATGGCTCCTTAAAGTCAAATTTTACTCGAAAATGACCCTAAGGTAACAGAAGTTTAAGAAAAAAAGCGGTGTGATGCAGATATGCATCAAAACAGTTGACGGAATAAAAAAAGTTTGTTTTCAGTTGAAATGAAAGTTTTGAAACAATTATTTCTTTTGTTGAACCACAATGCGACTCCGCATTTTTGGCACTCGGTTTGTGAAAAACTACTCTGAAGTACAGAGCCATTTTTTTATTTTTTTATTTTATATTCAGTCTACAGTTGAATTACTTAAAGACTATGGGAAACAATTAATTCTTAAATAATTAATTAAAAAGACTAAATAAGGCTATTCTAAAACTATATTCATTAGCACTAAAATCTAGATGTGGGCTGTACATATTGCAAAGGCGTATACATCTAGCTATTGGTTCATTGGACGAATAATTTGTTCGATGTACTGTGACAGAGAATAAACGATTATGTCTCAAAGGCCGATTGATCTCCAAAGCACTGAAAAAATTTAACAAATCAGGACACCTGATCTTACCACGCATAATATTATAAGCGAACATGAGACAGAGGAACGTTCTCCGCTCACTGAGGGATTGCAAACCGAGTAATTTGCGTCTGCCTGTATATGAAGGGAGACCATTAGGCCAATACAATTTCCGGATAGCATTTCAACGCGATTCGAATGAATTTCGTAGTAAGGGCTCCAGATTACTGAAGCGTAATCCAGGAGACTCCGAACCAGAGCTGTATAAAGCGATTTAAGAGTCAAGGGATCCCTAAAGCCTTGTGAATTCCTTTTAATAAATCCCAGCATGGAATAAGCTTTCGACGTAATGTAATCTATATGACTCGCAAAGCATAGTTTGGCATCAAATATTACACCTAAGTCTTTGACTTCATATTTTCTAGCTAGAGCAATACCATTGAGTGAATAACACCGGCACACAAAAAACAAAAAGTGGTCTGTACATTTGACTAGACCCACCTATCCTTATGTATTTCGGTGCGCTGAAACCGAATCCGAGGTCAGTTTTGTCCGTACACCCTCAAAATTTTGAGTAAATTGCAAAAAACTGCCATTACACCGGCACACAAAAAAAAAAGTGGTCTGTACATTTGACTAGACCCACCTATCCTTATGTATTTCCGCGCAAAAAATGGCTAAAAATCGCAAATAATGGCAGTTTTTTGCAATTTACTAAAAATTTTGAGGGTGTACGGACAAAACTGACCTCGGATTCGGTTTCAGCGCACCGAAATACATAAGGATAGGTGGTTTTAATCAAATGTATAGACCACTTTTTTTTTGTGTGCCGGTGTAATCAAAAACCAAAGGTGACCTGCTTCGAGAATAAGAGACCACCGAGCATTTCTCGATATTAAGGCGCAAATTATTGAATTTACACCAGTAAAAGAAATTATCAATATCACTCTGGAGTAGATGGCAGTTATTCAGATTTTCGATATTAAGGAATAACTTGACATCATCAGCAAATAAAAGACATTTCGAATATTTGAGATGCTGTGGCAAATCATTTATAAATAGCAAAAATAAAAGAGGTCCACAGTGAGTTCCTGGGGGAATACCTGAGGAAGCATTAATTATTATTTCGGAATTGACTAATCCGACCCTCACTATTAGTTTGCGGTTTGTCAGGAAACTTTGAAAAATTTTAGTAAATTTCCATTAATAGCAAATTTATTTAATTTAAATAGCAAAATATTAAGATCTACTTTATCGAACGCCTTCGAAAAGTCTGTATAGATTACGTCAAGTTGACTGCGTTGATCCATGGCGGAAATAATATTATTAGATTATGATTAGAATAATAGATTAGATTATTTTAGTCAAAACCTCTGCTATCTCGAGTTGAAACTCAGCTGAATTCAACAACTTTCCAGGTGTTGCTTTGTGTACCTGTTTATACAATAGCTACGCATTACAAACGGCGAGGTCAATAAGGTGATAAAAAACGCTGACCTGCCACCTGTTGCATCAAAATCTGATATCTTCCGATAATGCTGTCAATAAGATCAACGCCTCCCATTTAGGAGTTATACTGAGATACCGCAAAAGAACGCTCAATTTGAACATACGTTTTCTTCGTTTTGTCATATCGCCGGTCGATGCCTTTTGGTAAAACTCCTGCATAGTTCGAAGTTGAGGACACCATTTATTGTCGAGCCATGCAGTTACCGCTGTGTCAACACTATCATAGTTTGTGACATATTCTATTAAAGTACCCTTTAGGACTTTTCTTGAATACATTAGGTTCTGGTAATTTGCAGTTAGAATTGAATTTTCTTCATCTGGATCAGATCGATCCTTATCTGGGAAGTACTCACTTGCTTCATCTGCTGAGAAATCTAATTCGTCTTCGCTCTCTAAGCTATTAATTATTCCAGCAATTTGAGCAGACGACAGGCGTTTACCAGACATTGGATCTAAATAAAGCGAATATCAATTAGCCACCTTTTCTAACTTATAAAAATTGGGTATATAGCCCGAAACATATACTGCGAACATGTATATAACACGTATTTACTCATCGCCATAATAATATACCACAAAGGTTTGTTATTTACAAAAATTTTAAAAATCTTCTCGATTTACATTAGGCTCACTTTTTTCACTATGAAGTATTTTGATGCATACACTATGATCAATAAGTACCGGGACTGTGTATTTTAAATTTTCCGCCGTTGCCCGATGCAGGTTTTTTAGGTCGGTAGGACCTTTACTGACATCTGTGTCAAATTTTGAGCGGGATGCATCATTAGTTTTTGTTTGGCAGCTGTTAGCGTCAGTCAACTTTTTGTACTTCGTCGCATTTTACAATGGATAATAATGATAACCACGATAATGCGCCGTCTCACAAAGCACACATTATTCGCGATTATATGAACAAACACAGTGTGAATATCATCGATCAGGCTCCCTATTCTCCAGATATCTGTGGCCGTAAGGAATAACAGCCAAAGTCGAGTTAGGAGAAAATTTAGATATTACCACCATTGTATTCGTCGTATTCAAATGTACTACTACACAAAATTCTATGGCTTTTGCTCATAAAATGAATGTTTTACGCCCAAAAATCTAAAATTTATCTAGTGTAATCTAAAGCAAATTAAAAAATTAAAAGTGCTCTGAAAACTTCATAAAATCTACTTTGGCTGTTATTCCTTACGGCCACAGATATGGCACCATGTGACTTTTTCCTGTTCTCCCGACTCAAGTTACCGCTTCGTGGAAAGAGATTTGAGTCCATAGAGGTCATAAAAGAAAATGCGACGCGAGAGCATCGAGAGAGGGTTCGCTATACTGTATTTATGCCTCGACGAAATTGGGGTTTTTTAGGACATTTTTGTCGAAAACACAGTTTGAATGTACAGGTAACCCTCCTACAACGCGGGTTCTTATAACGCGTTTTCGCTACAACGCGGTTCCCAAAATGCGGACATTTTCTTACAACGCTACTCTTACAACGCGATTTTTACGAAAATTATTATGTACGAAAATTGTTTATAGCATTGCCACCCTACACTTGAACATGTGTTGAACAAAGTGACAATCAAATACGTAATTGTTTAGTCTCTTGTCCAACATCTTAAGAGCTGTCAAAATAATGTTTTACAGCGACAAAATTAAAAAAAAGGGGTTTCCCCGCGGTTCTAACATCACACAACGATTTATGCTACTTTCATTTGATTTATTAGTGTGTTGTCGCCATTGCAAAAAGAGCATCAATCTAACAACTCGTGTAAAAAATTGCGACAAAATATTCAGTCTAATTCCAGTTAAATTATAAAAAATGTGTGAAACAGGGTTTGTTTAAATAAATGAAGTGTTATTAAATTACATAATATGTACTACATGGGCTGAAAAGTCTTTGGCCTGACATAGAGATGGCGCCAAAAATTAAGAATTATTGTGTTGTACATGGAAAACCATCCTTAACTTAGATTCTGTCAAAGTTTCATGACATTTGGTTGACTCGTTTTCAAGTTATTGCTTTCGAAGTGACGCTACCTCTGAATTTTTGTGAACAATGGAAAAAAGTGAATTTCGTGTTTTGATAAAACATTGCTATTTGATGGGCAAAAATACAGTGGAAACAAAAGCATGGCTTGATAAATGTTATAATACATCTGTATTTTTGCCCATCAAATAGCAATGTTTTATCAAAACACGAAATTCACTTTTTTCCATTGTTTACAAAAATTCAGAGGTAGCGTCACTTCGAAAGCAATAACTTGAAAACGAGTCAACCAAATGTCATGAAACTTTGACAGAATCTAAGTTAAGGATGGTTTTCCATGTACAACACAATAATTCTTAATTTTTGGCGCCATCTCTATGTCAGGCCAAAGACTTTTCAGCCCATGTAGTATGTTCTTATGACTCAACAAATAAATACACAAAAATATATTAAGCACATATTGTTACTATAAAAATTCCAATATTTTATTGAAAAATTTTTTACTTTGGAACCAAACTCTGATTTTTGTATGGAGTTCATATCTCCTACAACACGATTTCTTACAACGCGGCAGTTTTTGGGAACCTATTCCCCGCGTTGTAGGAGGGTTAGCTGTATTTTGTTTGGATTGGTGTTGGCCGTTAAAATATCTACAAACTTGCTGAAGACAGTAAAGCGATATTCAGAACGATTTAGGACCAATTAGCATTTAAACGTTCGAAGACTAAAGGGACGAACTCGACTGAAATGAGCAAAATTCAAAGTCGGATTTCTCATAAACTAGAGCCAATCCAGCCAAACGTCTGGTGGATCTCAACTCAGTATACCTATAGAAAACTCGCTGAGTAGGTCCCCCGCTTGTTGCAATTTTCGACTTGCACAGTGTTATTATTATTCTCTGGCGTCAGAATTTTTTTAAAGGACTTTGAAATTTCAATAACATGCTTATTTCAAAAAATTATTTTAAAAATTGAGCGCAGTGCAGAATAACAATATGGGTATCAAATGAAAGAGATAAATCCTTGGAATCTTAGAAAACTTAATATTTTGGTGGAAAAGGACGAAGAGGTATTGAAAATATCCTTTTAAAACTTTATCCTTGAATATCCTTGGAAGTTTTCAATAGTTTAAAAAAAATATATATATGTATTTCGTGGGGACTAATATGTACACTACCACATCCTTGAATTTCGTCCTTCTAATTTTAAGATATAAAAAATTTAATACTGCTCTCTATAAAACAAAGATAATTAAATCATCATAAATCGTTATGCTGCTAAAACTAGAGGTAAAATACCAGTGCATTCTGCAATTACAAAATTGCCTTTGAACCTAAGGATCTCTTTTCACAAGACATTGGAAAATCAAAAAGTGATTTTTTTCAATAAATCTCATCCGAGAGTACCAAGATGAATGCATCAGGGAACCGTAAGAACTTACTGTGAATACTAATGCTCACAATTTAATAACAAAAAATTAATAAAAGTAATTTAAATGCATTTTATAAATTATTTATTTAAAAACAAATTGTTTAAAAAAAATTGTTTAAATAACTTCACCTAATCATTTTGTAAATGTGTGCAAAATTTAAAATTAAATATTTATAAAATACAATTAAAGTATTTAAACCATTTACTATACGGCCAGTTTGTTATTTTTAAATGAAAACATGGTTCTATAAATACGATTTTGGCATCCTTAATGATATTGGAATTATCCATATCCTATAGAGAGAGGTTATTAAATTTTTTATATCTTAAACCTAATAAAGTTAGAAGGACGAAATTCAAGGATCGGGTAATGTAAATATTAGTCCTAAATGTATTTTTTTTTCAAAAAAACAACTATTGGAATTTTCCAATGATATTCAAGGATAAAGTTTTAAAAGGACATTTTCAATACCTCTTCGTCCTCTTACACCAAAACATTAAATTATCTAAGATTCTAAGGATTTTTCTCTTTTATTTGATACCCATATTGTTATTCTACAATGCGCTCAATTTTTCAAATAAGTTTTTGAAATAGGAATGTCCTTGAAATTTCAAAGTCCTTTAAAAAAAACTCTGACGCCAGAGAGAGAAACTAAAAATGCAGTTTTACTACATTTAGCCCCTAGTTTCGCGAGTATATAGTTTTTTTCGTGTGCCAAATTTGTTGTCGCACGGTGTTATTAATTGTCTCTGTTTTTAACCGATTTCTGCGCTCGGTTTTTATTATTACAGAAAGATACCGCTCTGCGGCGTCGCTACTATGTGGCAACACAGCTAACTTGCATATACAGTATTGTGCAAAACCTAAGCAAATTTTGTATTACTCATGAATAAAACTCCATATTTGCCAATAGTTCAATTCGAAGTAGGAATAATTTTATATTTATGTAATGCTCAGAATGTAAGTACAACAAATATATAAAAAAACCAAACATATCAATTCACAAACGGTAAAAACATTTACGAAAACGAAACAAACTCCAAAATTAGCTGTGCAAAACCTAAGCAACTTTATACTAGTATTTGGTGTAATACCCTTTGCTTTGTATGACTGCAGCAAATCTTTTAGGCATTGACTCAATTAGGTTTAAAATTGTGGTTTCAGGTATTTTTCCCCATTCTTCTTTTAACTTAAAAAACAATTCGCCCCTATTACGAAAGCGTGTTCCACCCAGACGCTTTTTAAGAATGCCGAACAAATTTTCGATGGGATTCAAGTCCGGTGATTGGGCCGACCAATCAAGGACTGTAATCCCATTTGAACTGAGCCACTCTTTTACGAACTTCGATGTGTTTTTTTTTTTTTTTTTTTTTTTTTTTAACGAGGAGGGAAGCATCGAAAGCCTCAAGTTGTGCGGGACTTTAAACCGCTAAACCCACCTCTCGTCCGGACGGTTAGCCCTCCTGGGACCACCGTGAGGTATTACGTCAGGAGGCCGTCGTGAGCGTTACCGCTCTATCGTTCGTTTGTCAGTCTTTCGTCCGTGTGTTATGGCAGGTGTTGCCATGTGTTCGACACCACAGTGTTGTCGCCTACGGTGCAGAATAACCGCGCTAATTTTGCGGTGTGCACGGCGCAACTATCGTTGCCGCATTTGGGTGTTGAAGCAGTGCTGCCGTCGTTTGTGGCCGACGCCGGGCGTTCTGCTCGTCACTTCTCACTCGAAGCATCATAAGTGTTATGATTCGGCTGCAGGCCTCCCATGCATCGGGCGAGCTCAGCATGCAGTGTGTAACTGCTGAAGGAGAGATCGGCTCATTGAGAAGGGATTCCAAGGACCGTCTTTCTTCGACAAAGCGGCTGCATTCCAGCAAAACGTGCTCTGCGTTTTCTGCTTTCCCGGCGCATGCTGGGCAGAACGGGTCGTCTGCGTGCTGACATTTGTGCAGATACTCCTGGAAGCATCCATGTCCTGACAGCATTTGAGTCAAGAAGTAATTGACCTCGCCGTGTTTTCTGTTGCACCACGCTTCTATGTTTGGGATCATCCGCCATGTCCACCGGCCTTTTGACGATGCATCCCATCGCTGCTGCCATTCTGCTAAGCTTTTACGCCGCACCGCCTCCATCACTGCAGATCGAGAGGCCGAAGTGTCTTTGCACTCTCGCCAGGTTATTGCTGCCTCTCTGGCCAGTATATCGATTGGCCAAGTGCTGGCAATCACGTCTGCTGCCTCGTCCGAGACCGATCTAAAGGCGCAGCAGACTCTCAGCGAGCTGAGCCTGTAAGCGGATTTAAGGCATCTGACGTACGAGCTCGTCATGGTTGCTTCTGCCCAAATAGGCGCGGCATAGAGGCATATCGACGCCGTCACGCTCGCTATCAATTTTCGTGTTATTGGCCTGGGGCCGCCGATGTTAGGCATTAGTCTGCCAATGGCAGCGCTGGTTCGCCTAGCCTTGTCACTGGCGTACTTGAGATGCTCTTTAAAGTTTAGCCGATAGTCCAGCAGCACACCCAGGTATCTTAGGTGAGGACTAGACTGGATTTCATGGCCGCCTACCCGAATTTTTATGCCTTCCACTTTTTTCCTGCTTGTAAGCAGGACCGAACTTCGATGTGTGTTTCGATCTCATTGTCGTGTTGAAACACCCATCGAAATGGCATATTGTCTTCAGCATAGGGCAGCATCTGGTTTTCTAAAATATCCTTATAGACAAAGCGATCCATTTTTGTCGAAATTTCGTGTACAGGGCCAAGACCAAAACAAGAGAAGCATGTCCAAATCATTACATTCCCACCGCCATGCTTTACAGTTCCTTTGCAGTAACGTTATGATAACCGTAATTCTAAAAGAGTAGCTGAAGCTAACAGAGTTGCTTACGTTTTGCACAGCGAATTTAGGTATATATTTAAATTTCGTTGATTTTTTCTCGTTAGTGAGGTTAACATATGTATATGTATTGCTTTGTAAATATTTGTTGTAATTACATTCTAAGATTAAAAAAAATACCCCATTTTTTCGAATTTATCTCATTTGAAAATATTGTATTTTGTTCATAAGAAATGAAAAAGTTGCTTAGGTTTTGCACAATACTGTACATTGACTTAAGTTTCAAAATAAAAATTCATTGTACCTAACATATCGGCTGATAAGTCCCCGGTCTAACGCAGAAAACACAATTTTTTTGGAGAAATTCAATTTTATTCATCAACATGATTTCCTTGAAGAGCGATACATTTATTCCGGCACTTCTCTAACATTTCGACGCCTTTCTTGTAAAACGACTTATCTTTGGCCTTAAAATTTGTATTTGTTTCGACAATCACCTCCTCTTTCGAGCCAAATTTTATTCCGGCGAGCATATTTTTTAAATCCGCGAACAGATAAAGTACTGGGAGCCAAGTCTGGAGAATAGGGTGGGTTCGGAAGTCATTCGAAGTTTCGTTCACGTAATTTTGCCATCGTCGCGAGTGACTTGTGGCACTGTGCATTGTCCTGTTTGTTAGCAAACGCGGCACCCATTTCGAAGACAGCTTTCTCATGAATAAATGTAATGCAAAATAAAATCTGCACGCTCCATTGATATCTTGATAGTATCAGCTATCTCCTGCAATTTCAATTTATGGTTTTCCAAAAACGATTTTGTGTACATTTTTACCGTTTTTCGCTGTAACCACCTCAATTGGCCGCCCACAGCGTGGCGCAATATCGTTGTTCGTACTACCACGTTTAAATTAAGGAAATCAATCAATAATGGTCGATTTTCCGGGTGCAGAGTCCGAATAACACTTATCGAGCCAGGCTTTTGTTTCAATGGTGTTTTTTCCCATCTGAAAGCAATGTTTTATGAGACCACGAAATTATTATTTTTTTATTGTTCTAAAATGGAATAAAGTTGTTTTACTAAAATAATTGTTACTTTTGAACCAAACGTCACATCGTAATGAAAATTTTACATGTACCTTTTGAAAATTACTACTTATCGCTTTGTAGCGCCTACTATGGGTCAGACCGGGGACTTAGCACCCGATGTGTTATTATTTTCTTTACTCAACTAAATCTTCTTCTTTGCTAAAAGAGAAGAACTACGTCCAGTCGTTATTTATCGTTCTTTCACAAACGCATGAAAATGGAAATGCTTTTGATAATGGTTAAAAAAGTGGGCATATATTGTTTGCTTGAAATTTTTGTGGACTCAGGTACTGTAACAATTTTAATGTAATGCTATTAAAATCGAATCGCTTTTTAAGCTCTTCACACAAGCTAATGTAGTAATTCACTAAGTCGTTTTGTTTATAATATAGGGTGTTCTTTTTAGAGGTTTGTTTTTCGAATAGAGATAAAACTGGCATTTTGTTGTCAAATCTGGCAACTCTAATGTCATTTATGTTCAGTTTGGTTTGCCATTTCATCATGAACAGGTTGACAAAAGAACAACGCTTGCAAATCGTGCAAATTTATTTCGAAAATAATGGTTCAGTTCGCGAAGTTTACCGCAAGCGTTATGGTCGACATAATCGTCCATCAGAGCAATTAATTCGGTTAACCATGGGTCGTTTTCGCACTACGTTTACTCTATGTGATAATACGCATCCGCAGAGACGTCGAACAGTGCGCACCGAAGAAACAATTGCCGCTGTAGAGCAAAATGTTGAAGAGGACCCGAATGAATCGATTCGCCACCGTGCACAGCAATTGGAGCTGGTTGAAAATTGGACCTGTAGAATTGGCTTTATTCGAGCCAGCCGCGGCGGCCACATGCCCGAAATCATATTTAAACATTAATGGCATAAAATTATCCAATAACCTTCCAATAAAGCCAAATTGATTTACTAAATTTACATTAAAACGATTTTCTTGTGTTTTATTTCAATTCGAAGTTCTATACCTCTAAAAAAACACCCTATATTAACATCCCATAACAGATCCTTTTTTTCGAAAAATTTGTTACATCCAAATCCAAATTTCATTTCTATACCTCTAAAAAAAACACCCTATATTAACATCCCATAACAGATCCTTTTTTTCGAAAAATTCGTTACATCCAAATCCAAATTTCATTGAGAATTATGATGAATGAATATAAACGCAGAGAAAAACTAACAGTCACCGAATTTACAAGTTCACACTTAACAGTTTTTACACTTGTTGCTTGTTGGACTATTCCGTGTTTCACCTTTCCTTGCCAAAACAAAACTAACTTCTGCGCTGTACCCGGCTGCTTTTCATACTTGTCTGCTTGTCGCGCCGATCGTTCTCGTACTTTCCAATTGGATTAAAACTTTCCATAACTATCGCGAGCCATCCTTGCCAGATCGATATTATAACAAACCGGCCGTATTCTAAAAGTGCATGCCTAAAAGTTAAAAGTAAAAGTAAAAGCATTCCCAGCGACAGGGTGCTTTATCGTTACAATAGTTTAAAAATAAAAAATAAGCATAGTTAGTGTTATTGAGCTCCTGTAAAATATTAAATACACACGATTCATTCAATTCTTAGAATAAAAAGAACAAAAAATAATGCTTTAATGGTTGCCTTTGTTCGATTATGCGTTCAACTGCTGACTTCAAAGACAGCCACCGGGTTTCCCAAACTCTTAAAATGTTATGCTCTGAGGTTCGAAAACTTTCTTGAAACTTTTCAAAGTCATTGCGAACTATGGAACTATTCGATCTATCCGAGAAGAACACATACATTTCTCTAGTCTTTCAGGTAATTGTTTGAAACCAGCAGATGAACACAAGTTCAACGGGTGACACGTGCATCCTAAGTAGAATAAATTACATTGATCAACAGCAAAATGGCTTTTCTGGTTTTGACATCAGTTCTAGGGTAATTAGGGACCACTGATTTCGAATCCGCATACCGTTGTTAAACTTAGTTTACGTTTTGGTAAAAAATGGGAGTGTCACTTTTTCAGATTTTTCTTGACTTTTTTCACGTTTTCGATTGTAATTTCTAAACCATTACACCGGTTGACTTAATTTTATAGTGTAGTAGTGTATTCCCGATAGGCGCTCCCTCAAAAGCTGTCAACTCGATGCCTTATTGAATTCGAAATGAAAAATAATGTTTCTTTTTTTCGTTTGCTTACGTGCACATGTATTGATAGGCACACGAAAAAAAAATTTGTTCCAATTAGATCTTTCAAAAAATGCCGAAATTAAGCTGCACGTTGTGCCATAAATCGTGGGCAAATAGTGATATATGTGTGTTAATTTTTTTAATCACAATATGTCCATCTAAAGGTCCATAACTTATCTTGCCTTATCACTTACAGGGCATTTTAAGGGGGTGTTCTGCAGTAAAATTTTCAAAAAATAGATTTTTTTTTTTGCATTTTTCAACAGGTAATGTTGTTATCTATCGTATAAAAAAAGGTCTTTGATGAATTCGGACCGGAAAGTCATTTGTAAAGGAGGTTTCGTCACGCGCTCCGCCGAATTTCCACAGTACTTTCAGTACTTTAAACGCGTTTTTCCCGAAACCCTGTTTTTCGTACTGGTTCGCACGATTACAAATGATTGAGTAGACGGATTTTGATAATTTTTTTTTTTAATGTTTCTAAAAGTTGTCGCTATCGTCCGACGAGCGTTTTTTTCGATTTTGTTATTAGTTAGTGTTAAATAAATTTTTTTCATTTGAAAAAATTGGAAAATAAAAATTTTTTACTTTCAAGTCGCGCAATTTTGAGAATTTTGATGAAAAACAAAAAAGCTCCCGTCGGACGATAATCGCACTCATATAGATTACAACAAAAAAAAAAAAAAATTTTTCGATTTCCATGTTTCAGACTGGAGCAATCGTGTGAACCGTCAACGCATGTTTTTTTGGAGGGCATCACTTTGCGGCGCTGCAATGCAGCAACGAATCTATATTTTTTCAAACCTTATACTGAATTTTGTAGTTAAAAGTATAATAAAACATTGAAAAAAAACCGCATAAAAAAAAATTGAATAGTTTCTTCACAGTAGTATTTCAAAAAACACCTAAGAAAACGAGCTGTTACTACAGAACACCCCCTTAAAGTACGAATTTGTCCCCTATTTGTGAAAATGTCCCCATCATTATAAGCAACACTCTGTATAAGGCATTGTCATTCTGCCTTTCTCCCGGAATACACTACCTTAATAATTGTATCATGGATCTAAAAATATTTTATAACGATAAACCTTCTTAAAAATTGCAATCTATGCTTTCATTTAGAGTATTCACTATATTTGGAAACAGATTGCATATATTGGTTATTGTACATATTGTGGAACGATGCCTGTAGATGAAAATATCCTTCCAGTTTGGCCAAAAATTTTTAGGTGCTAATTTGTTGGGTTGATTTAGGTCCGATTTCACAGTTGGTAGCTAACTGATTTGACAGCGCACACAATTTGTAAAATTTGTCAACATTTTAATTTTGAGGAATTTAAAAATTATTTGCTTTTAATTTTCCACCAGTTAAAGAAGTTTGTCAAGTTGTCGTTGATTAAAAAAGTTCAGGGTTTTTTCTTAAAAATGTAAACGAAAAACTATTTTTTTAATTTGATATGTTTTGATTTCAACAGCTTCAGAACAATGCTGCCATAATATGCAAGCAGTGTTATAAATTTTAAACAGTTCTGTCATACATAATTTGTTTAAATAACCACCCACTGTGAAAGCCAAAACTATTTAATCAATGGTTAGCCATCAGTTCTTGGTTAAAGTTAACAGTTGGTTAACCAACCACTGTGAAATCGTACTTTATAGACTTAAATCGTGCTGGTTGTGCACTCACAGGCATTGCACGATGCGGCAAAGTAATAAACACAAACCAGTTTTATGTACTTTATACATTTAATAATAAATGGTCACATGCGTTGGAAAGTAGCATTAGGTAGTTTGAGTTGACTCTTTGGGAAACGTACGTAACCAGGTTCCATCGGTAACGTATTAAAAAATTTCTCTCCTTCTGTGTTTTATTATTTATACTCAATTTTGTATATCTTTCGTATTAGTATAAAGAAAAAATAAATGTTTTGTCTTTTTCGTTATTACTTTCATTCGTAGAATTCTTCCGTTGAGATATTTAATGTTTTTAGTACTTCTTAAAATATTACAAATTAATACCTATTTTTTTACCAGTAAATAATTTGTTTTACCATTATTTTTTCTTTAATTTTAGGCCAAACCAGTAAATACAAAAATGTTACGATTTAACGAATGCTAGTAAAAATTAATACGAAAAATTATCTTGTGTGAAGGAGAGAAAAACATTTCAAGTCTGCAGCTACGTTGAAATGAGATATGATCAGAAAACGCAACATAGTACGTTAAAAATACACGTATATATAACATTCAATTATTGTAAAGTACATACATGAAAGAAAACAAAAAACTGTTCTAATCGACTTAAAATTTTTTTATATTAAAACATTCTATAGCACTAAGATAAGTAAAATAGTACACGCAATTGTGACCATTTAATTTCTGTAGTTCTTGTGCACTAAAGGATCATACTAAAATGTGATCTAAAAGATATAAATAGAAAAAGGCATAATCAAAATATGCCATTCGACATTGTAAACATAAAATATTATGCAAATATTTAATATATTATTACTAGCTGTTCTTGGCAAAAAGGAGTTCGAAAAAGAACTGGTTGATATACTTATAAATTATGTCGCCTAATTTATACATTAATTGCTGTTTATTAAAAAAAATCCGAAACAGTATATTTTAAAATAAGAACGAAATTGTCAATATATATATTAAGTAGTAAATAATTTGTGTACGTATTCCCCCAAAACAAGAAGACACAAATAAACAATTTTTCAGTTTCTACATCTTGTCTTTTTTGTTTCGGTGTTCAATTACACTGTACAACAGCGTTTCATCAACCGAGTAATCGCCTTATATTTCTGAAAGAGGACATCGAACAGATAATTTTTGCCGAAGAAAATAGTAGTGCTGCACGCTTGAGTTGTTTTTAATTTGAACATAAAGATTAAAGGAGTCACTATAGACCCTTAGGCTAAAAACATAGTGGAGCGGCGAGCAAAGCGTAGAGCGATCCATAAGGCATTTTTTGCGAATATTGCGCTTATCAATCCATCCACATTCATTTTTTTTGTTTGTTCACACAAGTTTTTTAATAGCAGACATTTTTGGATTTTCAAGTAGAGCAGAGCGGCGAGCAAAGCGATGAAAACAAAATATTTTAAAATCGTCACTTTGCTCTTTTCAGCTTTCTTCGCTTTGCTCGTGACTTTGTGCGCATCGATTCAAAAGCGTTGATTTGTTCTCGACGCTTTGCTCTTCGCTTTGCTCCACTATGTTTTTAGCCTTATAGCCTATTTCCAACGAGCGCTTAAATGCACTCAAGGGCTCTGTTGAGTTTGACAACTGTCGAGCGTTTCCACCGAAACTGAGTTAACTCCAAAAGCTTATTTTTGTTGACATTTTCATTTGGAACAATCAAATTATGCATTTATTTCTGGGCAGCCCCAGCTATAACCATCGCTGCCATCTCCTTGTATACCTATGTGTGGTTTCTTGTAGCCTCTCTAGTACAAAAAAACCACTCCGCTTTCCTTCTTAACAGTCTAGGAATGTCTGCGTTTTCATATTTGTGAAAATTTATCAATTTATTTATTTTTTATCAATTTATTTATCATTTGTCAATGTCTATTTCATTTCTGAAAGTTGTCGGCTGTTTGATATCAGAGCTGTCTGAAATTTTTAATGTCAAGAGGGTTCATGGTAAATTCCACGTTTTTGTTTTCTTTTTCAGCATTTATTATTGGAAAATAATAGAAGTTTTGACTTTGATTATGACAGATGATTTGTATTTATGCTGAAAATGCCGGTAAAAGTAGTTCTTTTAGGAAAAAATTAACCACACCGAACGCAATTAAAATCCCTTCTCTCATTTGTGTTCGTACGGCTTTTGCAGCCCCTGAAAGCATGCTATCAAAATTTGTAAATTTGTGAATATTGCTCCCGCTTTTAACATAAAATTTTCTGTTAGACGTCTGTAAACGGCAAAACTGTGTTAAATCAGTTTTGAAAGTGAGTTCACGCACTTTGACACAAAAACAATTGTATGGGAATTTGAGCATTTAAATGCGATGTTGAATACATCTAAGCGTTAAATGCATTTAAGGCCCGGTGGAAATAGGCTATTACACGGAAAGTATGAAAACTTGAAGAGCTAGAGTTTCGATATCTAGAATAAAAATGTGAAGATTTTCTGCATGCACATAAAAAAGAACAATTTGTATGACATATTCATTAATAATAACATTGAGAGAAATACAATTTATTAAGTTTATATAATTTTATTTGTATAGTTATAATTATTATTATTATATAATTTTTTAGGCGAAACTCAGAACTGGTAATTGGTACTTAAATTTTTGAGGAGTGAACCAGAAAAATGTCGAATTTTAAGGACATATTAAAAAAGTAATCGTCTAATTTTACTAAAATTAACTGCAATTTATTATACATTTCTTAAATTCTAATTCACAAAAAAAATTAATGAAATATAATTAGCGGCCCTAGTTTTTTATGTTTTTCTTAACGTTTTTGGTTAGAGACTGGACAGTACGTTCGGTGTCTACTGCATAGGCTTGCTCTCATCAATTTCGGCACTGTATATCATTTTTGCAATATATTATAGCCCAATATCTTTCAATAAGCCGAAGTTCCGGGCAGTTTGGAGGATTTGCCTCTTTTGGGACCACTGTGACACAATTTTCTTCATACCATTCCATAGTTGACCTGGAGTAGTGCCTTGTCGCTAGATCTGCCCAAAACAAAATTGTTCCTTTGTGCTGTTCAATAAATGGTAGAAGGCGTTTTTGCAGGGATTCTTTATAAATTCTAGACTTAATTGTTCCTGTCAGGTGTAAATAGCTTGCCAAACCATGAAGCGGTTTGGAAATTCGGTGTATTTCATTTCGGAGTATTTTCTGGGTGTTCCATTCTTATTCTTTTTAGTGAAATAAGCATTCCCAGACAAATGCTTGAAGTTCGCCTTATAGTAGGTTTAATTATCGAGAATCACGCAATCGAACTTGGTTACGTAATTGTCATACAGTTTTCGAGTCCGCGTCTTCGCAATTTTTTCTTTTACTTCGGACCAGTCAGGCTCTTTCTGCTATTCGTAGGTCTCCAATTCTTGACTTCGCTTATATCGCATCTCAGTTAATTGCGATGTGCCTGCTGCAGCTGCACAATCTCGAGTCGACCTCGTTGGGTCATTCTGATATGTGCTAACAACCTTTTTCAGCACTTCTGGGTTACTTGGACCCTTTTTTCTAACTGATTCTTCGGCTCTGTAGATGGAGTTTCCCGCGTTGTACACCTAATTCTGTCTTTTTTTACACGGTCTTTTTTTACACGGTTTTGATTTAACACGGATAGAAAATTAAAAAAATTTAAATTCTTCGTGCTAAATAGAATAAAATCGTGTAAAAAAATTAAAATTTTTTTTTTTTCGAACCGTGTTAAATCCAAACCGTGTGAAAAAAGACCGTGTAAAAACAGAATTAGGTGTACTTGTTTATAATATTACTAGCTGGGCCCCTCGGCTTTGTACGCGCGCTCATGTTTCCGCCGATACAAATTGTTAACCCATTCAGTTCTGAAATAAAAAACATGTGCCTAATTATGTTTGTTTTTAGGTGTTTTCGAAAATTTCGAAGTAAAAAGTTCCATTAAATCATGTGCTTTCACATTTACTCCAAACAAATTTTTAACCCTTGGTTTACTTACCACGGTAGATTTCGATTTTCAAAAAATGAAAAGCATGTTTTAATAATCCCCGTTCGAAGTGCTATTGCTAACTTTGAAGTCAAAATGCGCAATAAATCTTTTTTTCCATACAAACTGTTAACCCATTGTTGACCCCGTTAGATTGTGGTTTTTAAAAAAAAGTAAAAAACTCATGACCCCGTCCATTTTAATATTCGGAACAATTAAAAACACGTATAGAATTATTTTACATATGAAGTACTTTCACAAAGTTTGAAGTCAAAAGACTCCAAAAAATTTTGTCTCCATACAGCCTGTCCGGTAGAAGCGTGATCGTCGTAACTTGGAAACTATTTGTCCGATTCGTTTCAAACATAAACGCATTTTATACGATTATAATATTAACTGTACGCAATATATTTAATTACAGTGGATCCCAATTTAAAATGTTTACAAATATTTTTACGTGGCGAGTTCGAAATAAAATTATTTGTTTATTTCACATGGTTGATTACAAGTTTGAGAATATAGAAAAACTACGAAAAAAAATTAACTGATGCCTATATTGCCCTCATAATTCGAAATCGAAATCCAACGGACAAACCAAGGGTTAAAAGATTGTATGGAAAAACCTAAATAGGTCTATTAACTTTCAATATGTCGAAAGCACTACTAATTCATAATAATTGATTGGCACGACAGCCCGCTTACGCGAGACTAAGGCCTAGCTTCCCGTAACCACCCGTGTTGTGCGTGTGAATTTTGTACGCGGGTGGAAGGGACCTACAGTTTTATGCCGGTTCCGAACGGCAGGTTGGGAGCTTTTTCATAGGCAATTTTTACTCTCAGAGGTTTGCCATTTCCAGCTGAGAGGACAGCCACCGAAAGAGAAAACGAGTTTCCCGTTATTTTTTTTAGGTGTTACTACATGCAGTATTCGATCTTGCGTCGCTCTGCATGCGACTCGCTGGACCGCGCACTAACCAACTGAGCCACGGCGGCTGCACTACTAAAGCACTAAATAAAGAAATTAATAATAAGACAAGTATTTTGTCATAAGAAAACTGTGATTTAGGAATGCCTACGTTTAAAAATAATATAAATATTCTACACCTGAATGGTTCCATTTGCGAATGATGTGACCATAAATTTACAATATAAGATTTTCTTAGTTTAGTTCTTTTAACCTTTGTGTCAACAGCAGAAAAATTATACGTAAGTCAACAGCAGCATACCCGGGTATGCACGTATATTTTGTATGGTAAACAGCATAACTTTGTGATAAATATGTGATTATTTAACACATTCTTTTAAATCTGCATAACTTTTTGTTGTTATTTTATTGAAAAATATGTTTTTTAAGTATGTAGGGTAGTTGCACTAATTACACAGAGCAACAAAATCGACATTATTTTTTTTTTCTGAAATCAAACCATACTTTTCTAAAGGATTTTTGGACGCTGATCACAACTGCGTACTTAGATTTTGGATTGTTTGAGCGGCTTAAGAAATATTGATGGTTTTCCTCGGAGGGCGTTTTCCATGTTTTTTGACCATTATACGCATGCAGCTCCTACAAACCTGAAGTCTAAAATGCCATTTCTTTAACATAGATTAACAATACTCTAACTATGTATTTAAAATTTAAAACATTAAAATCGGTTCAAATTTGCAAGAGTTATTCATTTGCAAAGTCAAATTTTCAGTTACTTTGCAAGATTGCGAATACACAAAAGAATTTTTCTTACAAAAAATATATATTGTCATATAGTGAGAGAAGAATGTTGGGGCTTTCATTTAAAAAAGAAATTTTTGAAATACGATGTTTGTAATAGAGTATGTGTACAAATATGTAAGTTCTCCATTGATAAATTCAGCAACAAAAGCAAGGATTTACTTTTGAGCTATAATATCGGAGCACACTTTTAGGCAGCGGTATGAAAATGCTCACATTCATCAAATGCCCTTGATTCATAAAATTTTCAGCTTTGATTTTGATTTTTTTTGCGCCCTAAAAATATGTCGCAGTGAAATATGGAAAAACAGCAAGTAGTTTGCTAAGTGTGTGTGGTTGAAATTTTTGCTTGTGTGATGCAACTCTTTTTAGAATAGCTCCTACAGTAATGAACCAATTCAAATTTTGTTAATGCCCTTGAAAAGACAAATATTGACGCTTGCGAAAATACTTTAGCTACTTTCGTCAATGACGCGAAAAGCATTAGGAGATTTCAATACAAACACGTGTTCAGAAGATGAAGTTGCATTTACACTCTAATGAGCATAGGCCAAGAATGACACATACAATAAAAAAAATCTGTTCTATAAGTTTAAGTTACAACCTTACACTATACATTGCACACTAACTCCTTTTTGAAAATTGCAACACCGATTTTAAATGAATTTTTATGAAAAATTCGCGAAAATTGAACTTTGAAGGGCCATAGCCATGTTAACCCTTGACCAATCGAAATCGACTATGGTCAAAATTATAGCTTGAGGATTCGTTATTGTGTCATAAAAAAATTATCGCGTTTTTCAACATATTCTAAATGCAATAAAAATTCAAAGATGAAAAAACGTGGAAAACACCTCCTAGCAAAAACCACCAATAACTTACAAACCGCTCAAATACTTGAAAAACTAAGTACGCAGTTGTGATCAGCGTCCAAAAATCCTTTAGAAAAGGTTTACTAGAACTCGGAAAAATTTTGGCTGTTGCTCAGTGTTATCGGCCACCCTCCAGTAACCGGCCACTTTTTCTTTTTGTTCTTAAAATAAGAAAACGGTTACATTTGCTTCATATTTCAAAATATCATTTAAAACTATGAAGTTTTCCAAACACATGCACATTAAAGTATTTATAGTCCATGAAAACTTAATTTTTTTAAAATAAATCTTCATAAGTGAATTGATGTGCTAGTGTGCGAACACGGTATTTCTATATTTTTGGTTAAAGTGCATGTGGTGAACAAATGTAAGTTTAATATAATTTTTACAAGCAAAGTGCAGTGGTAAGTGTTTGTGTAATTAGATAAAACTCTGAGTAATGCATTATATGAAAAAAATATAACATTTCTATATTTACTTGAAAAAAGAAGCGGCCGGATAGTGGAGCACATTTTGCCTTGTTTTCAGTTACCGGCCGCGGCGGCCGATAATTAAAATTTGCAAAATAGTAAAAGTTTCAGTAACCGGCCGGCTTCAATTACTCATTCAGCTAGTCTCACGCAAGATTTCTAATACGTACATTTATATACATATGATTATGTAAAATTTTATAGTAAGCAAGCATGAGTGTGAGAAACAGAAAGATTCCCGACAAATAAAAATTGTCATGGCTTTTCGCGACATACGTAACAATATATTGAGTATTCGGAAAGCAGCTATAACCTACGGTATTCCCCAATCTACTATACAAGATAGACTTAGTGGAAAGATTTCGGAAGATGTGTTCAAATTAGGTTCTGATTCCTACCTTTCTTTGGATGAAGAACGAAAAATTACTGAATGGATAATAAGTTGGTGCAAATGTGGCTTTCCTTAAAAAAAAAGATGACCTTCTTAACTCAGTACAAAAAATAATAAAACACAGCCACAGAAAAACTTCATTTAAGGATAATGGACCTGGAAAAACCTTAAGCTCTTCTTAAATCGAAATCCTGCATTGGTGAATCGAGAAGCAGAGAGTATTGGCAAAGCCAGAGCAATTGTCACAGACGAATCGATAAATCTGATAAGCCCTAATCAAGAAGATAGATTTGTGCCACAAAACGGGTAAAGTAATTGCTCCCATAGGGTATACAAATTTATATCAGGTTACAACTTCGAATGAAAAAGAAACAATTACTGTTTTAATCACTTTTTCTGCTATTGAACAAATGCTTCCATATTCCCGTACCTAAGGCCATCAAAGGAAATTGTGAATAGTATGCCAGAAAATTCGTTTCTTGGTTGCACCGAAAGTGGATGGATGAAAAGCAAAACCTTTTTCGAATATGTTGCTAATTGTTTTGACAAGTGGTTAGACGAGTAAAATATAAAAAGACCTGTAATTTTATTTGTGGATGGGCATAAATCTCTTATTTTTACACATAAATATACATTCATTTGCATTAATTACAATTTTCTTTCAAGTGGCCGGTAACTGAAGTTTTTATGGCCGATTACTGAAAAAAGTGTCCGGAACTAGCACAAAATGACATTTTTCCTATATACGTAAATAGCTACAAAAATTAGAATCTTTCCTAAAAATTGTATATCGTTACTGATTTGTAATACTATATAGATTATATATTGGTTTATTAATTTGGAATACATTGAATACTTCGAAACATGTGGCGAAACAAGGTCAGGAAAAAAGTTAAGTGGCCGGTTACTAGTGCCTTTACCCTATGTGAAAAAATGTGAGAAATATATTATTTCATTGTATAAATATTGAGTTTCTTAGAACATCCTTGTTTGGTTTGCGGCGGAGCGGATCAATAAAATCCACG
This sequence comes from Melieria omissa, assembly GCA_963971225.1. NCBI lineage: Eukaryota > Metazoa > Arthropoda > Insecta > Diptera > Ulidiidae > Melieria > Melieria omissa. Next base: position 71,160,473 of record OZ020269.1, on the reverse strand, counting down.
GTGGTTTGGGTTTGGGGTTAGGGACCAAATCGATACGATCTACACAGATTTTGCCATAACAATTTATAGAGTGAGCCATTCAATTTTGATTTCAAAAGGTCTCAAATTCTCTGCAATCGAGGCGAACGTTTTTTGCTTGTTCTTTCGTGCTAAATCTACTATATAGGGATAGGGATATTGATTGCCCTGCTCTTCTCTGTATGATCGGATTTAATGTTCCAATCTGGAATTTGCGGCATGCGAACCCTTTTTAACACCTCTTACCTCTCAGATCTCGATGTCGCTCTGCCGAAGAACGACGTCTTTATTAGACTAAGATTTTCATTATAATTACTGTTACTATTTCTAATGTTATCTCTTAGTCAGTAAGACATAATGGCTAACTAAATATAGAAATAAATAAATAAATAAATAAAAAGACCCGTGTGTGCAGAACATTCCATCGATATACCGCAAAGCAACAAATGCAGTTGAAAACTTTATTATTTCTAATTCATAATTTTTTTATTTTACATATACTATTTTACATTATAATCACACTATCATAAAATTTACATGGAAAATAAAAGTTCAGTTTTCAATTATCATATATCAACATATTTACATGCGTTTTCATATACTACATGGGCTGAAAAGTCTTTGGCCTGACATAGAGATGGCGCCAAAAATTAAGAATTATTGTGTTGTACATGGAAAACCATCCTTAACTTAGATTCTGTCAAAGTTTCATGACATTTGGTTGACTCGTTTTCAAGTTATTGCTTTCGAAGTGACGCTACCTTTGAATTTTTGTAAACAATGGAAAAAAGTTAATTTCGTGTTTTGATAAAACATTGCTATTTGATGGGCAAAAATACAGTGGAAACAAAAGCATGGCTTGATAAATGTTATAATACATCTGTATTTTTGCCCATCAAATAGCAATGTTTTATCAAAACACGAAATTCACTTTTTTCCATAATAATTTTAATTAATAATAATAATTGATTGGCACGACAGCCCGCTTACGCGAGACTAAGGCCTAGCTTCCCGCAACCACCCGTGTTGTGCGTGTGAATTTTGTACGCGGGTGGAAGGGACCTACAGTTTTATGCCGGTTCCGAACGGCAGGTTGGGAGCTTTTTCATAGGCAATTTTTACTCTCAGAGGTTTGCCATTTCCAGCTGAGAGGACAGCCACCGAAAGAGAAAACGAGTTTCCCGTTATTTTTTTAGGTGTTACTACATGCAGAATTCGAACTAGCGTCGCTCTGCATGCGACTCGCTTGGACCGCGCACTAACCAACTGAGCCACGGCGGCTGTCACTTTTTTCCATTGTTTACAAAAATTCAGAGGTAGCGTCACTTCGAAAGCAATAACTTGAAAACGAGTCAACCAAATGTCATGAAACTTTGACAGAATCTAAGTTAAGGATGGTTTTCCATGTACAACACAATAATTCTTAATTTTTGGCGCCATCTCTATGTCAGGCCAAAGACTTTTCAGCCCATGTAGTACATACCCGGGTACGCTGCTGTTGACGTAAGGGGTATACATCGAAAAATGGCCGTATATCTGGACCCGAGGGTCCAATCTCAACCAGACTTGAGAATGTGGTATAAAATACTTTTGTAGAGGATATCAAGAGATATTCAGGTCGCTCAGAGTTTTACTTTCCAAGATACAGCTATTTGAAAACGCAAAACATACCCGGGTATGTTGCTGTTGACATAAAGGTTAAGCAAACATTATGTGTGGGCAGTAAAAATAGTTCCAAAGAACGGGACCGAAAATTATTACGGGCTAATAAAAACGTCTTCTTTTCTTTCCAATTTCCCTTTTTAATTGTCTTTGTTGATTACTTATTATATATTTTTTATTGCCTGTAGCGATCATATAGGTCGCCATGCCAGCCATATTTTATTTTCTTTTCTATGATTTTGCGCACACTACCGTCAGCAGTGAGTTCAGGAGCAATATGAGACGCCGTGCAGGCTTATAGCCTATTTCCACTGGGCCTTAACTGCAGTTTACGCTTAACTGCAGTTTGACATCGCATTCAAATGCCCTAATTCCCATGAAATTGTTGTTGTGAAAAACTGAGTTAACTCACTTTCAAAACTGAGTTAACTCAGTTTTGCCGTGTACAGACGTCCAACAGAAAATGTTATGTTAAAATAGTGGGGCAATACTCAGAAATGTACAAATTTTGATAGCATGCTTTCAGGCGCTGCAAGAGCCGTACAAACACAATCAGAAGAAGGGATTTGAATTGCGTTCGGTGTGGTAGATTTTTTGCCAAGACAATTACTTTTTACTAAATTTTTCGCAAAAATACATATCGTCTGTCATAATCAATGTCAAAACTTCTATTATTTGCCAATAATAAATGCTGAAAAAGAAAATAAAAAACGTGGAACTTCTCATGAACCCTCTTGACATTAAAAATTCAGACAGCTCTGATATCAATCAGCTGACAACTGTCACAAATGAACTAAACATTGACAAATTAAATAAATTTTCATAAATGAAATAAATTTTCATAAATATAAAAACGCAGACATACCTACACTGTTGAGAATGAAAGCGGAGTAGTTTTCATGCAGTAGAGGGGCTACAAGAAACCATACATAACACTTCGTTCAATAATGTGTGTGACTAACTAATTAAAACACATTTTTTTGCCAAAATTCGTTTTTATTCATCAACGTAGTCCCATAGTTTAGGGAGATACAATCATTCCAACGCTTTTCCAATCTTTCGATACCGCCTTTGTAGAACGATTTTTCTTTGCCTTCAAAATAGGCGTTAGTTTCGGCGATTACTTCATCATTTGAGCCAAATCTCTTACCACGGAGCATCTTTTTGAGGTCTGCGTAGAGCCAGTAGTCGCTGGGGGCCAGATCTGGAGAATACGGGGGATGAGGAAGCAATTCGAAGCCCAATTCATGCATTTTTGCCATCGTTTTCATCAACTTGTGACACGGTGCATTGTCTTGGTGAAACAACACTTTTTTCTTCTTCATATGGGGCCGCTTAAGCGCGATTTCTTCTTTCAAACGTTCCAACAACGCTATATAATAGTCGCTATTGATTGTTTTCCCTTTCTCAAGATAGTCGATGAATATTATTCCGTGCACATCCCAAAATACTGACGCCATAACCTTGCCAGCCGATGTTTGTGCCTTTGGACGCTTTGGGCGGCTTTCACCGGTTGTGATGTACCGACGCAAAAACTCCGACTTGTTGCGCGTAAACATGTCCAAACAGCTCTTTGAATCATCGATTCGTTGTTGTTTTTGCTCCGGTGTGAGCAAACGCGGCACCCATTTCGAAAACACCTTTTTCATAACCAAATGTTCGTGTATTATGGTGTGTACACTGCCTGCTAATATCTTTAGAATGTCAGCAATCTCCCCCACTTTCACTTTACGGTCGGATATAATGATTTTCAGTGTTTTTTCAACGTTTTCCGGAATAACAGCGTCATTTGGCCGTCCAGTAGATGGAATGTCATCGGTGTCTGTACGACCACGTTTGAATTTGGCATACCAATAACAAATGGTTCTTTTTGATGGAGCAGAGTCCGAATAATGTTTTTCAAGCCATTCCTGGCATTGAACAGTATTTTTTGTCATTAAAAAACAATGATAAATCAGCACACGGAATTGCTTTGAATTCATTTTTTTTGAAAACTCAAAAGTAGTGTCATTTAAAGCACTGTAACTTGTAAACTAATGGTCGGATTGACATATAATTTTGACAGTAAGCCTAAAAAGGTTCACAATTTCGAAAAAAAAATATTGATTTAGTATTAGTGCCGCCATCTATGTTTCAGTCACACACATTATTGAACGAAGTGTTACGTATACAAGGAGATGGCGCCGATGGGTAAGCTGTGGCTGCCGAAATAAATGCAGAATATGGCTTGGCCAAATAAAAATGTAAACAAAAAACAGCTGTTGCATTTAACTCGATTCCGGTGGAAACGCTTCACAGTTCTCAAATTTAACAGAGCCTTTCACTGCAGTTAAGCGCTGAGTGGAAATAGGCTATTATAGAAGAAGAACAAAAGCCAGCCGCCAGAAAATATAAATCGTTTTACAATTTCAGCATTTCGCCAGCGCAACAACAACAGCACATCGTCTTCATCTCCCAATCATCCCACGCCGCAGCAGTGTGCTAACGCAGACTCGCTGCAGTGAGCGCAACCAATAGCAAGCCTTCGTATGTTTATTTTCTTTGCTTCTACTCACATGTTACGCCGAAGTTACATAGATTTCTGCTGTTAGTAACAGAGGGTTCTGCTGTAAATAACAGAGGGTACTACCAGCAGTACCCGCCATACAACGCGTTTGCTTGTATGAGATGCGCGTTTTATATTACTTCATATTCTTTGACTTTACGCAACGATAAGCCAGGCTTCGTCGCAAACAAATCAATGATTTTCTTGTCCTGTTTTGGGGAGGGTCTTTTTTTAGGGCCCCGCCCACAACGTTAACATTTTTTGCTTCCATATACGGATTCGTCTATCTCGTTACGAATGACTTTGACATTTTCATATATTTTAATGCAGCTAAACGCGACATTTACGGCCCTCTAGGGTGTAGACAAAGGAATACGGCTTCAAGTCGCTTCTCTCACGCGGATCCATCTTATTAAAACACCATGTACCTTGTAATCTTTTCACGAGACTGACAATTTTTACTGTTCGTATTACAAAAAGGCTACTTACAGCTGCGGCAATTAGAATAGCACCATCACAAGAAACGATGTTGGCCTAACCAATTAATTTTATTTATTTTAGATTATAGTTTAAAATACCGTTACAACATAAGTCAATTTTTTAAAAGTAAAAATTTTACATAAAGTTTTTATTTTCAGAAACTTATTACATTCTTAGCAAAATCATATAACAATACACCGCAAAAAAATAGAACTTTTATTTCTTTCTGCATGAATATCAAAAAATACTAAAGGAAGGAATTTATTTCGTTGTAGTATAAAACCGACGTTAATTAAATTATAATTAATTAATATTTTGTTGCGTGGCCATTGTGGGCAATAACAGCAGCACAACGTCTTGGCATGGAGTTAACCAAATTTTGACACCGCGCGACCGGAATCGCATCCCAGGGTTCTTTAGTAGCAATCCAAAGAGCTTCATTGTTTGTTGGATTTCGCTTAGAAATCCCTCCTTTTTTAGCTCCGTAGCGGCTTCAAATGGTTCTTTTTTGCTCAGCATGATTCTACTCCTCTACTCTTCAGGCAAGAAATTGAGTTGTTATTTGTTATTTAATTACGAAAGATTACTGCATACAATAAAAATTTTTTTTTTAATATTTTTAGAAATACATGACTTTAAATTTTTATTTTTTCACGCGTTTAAAGATAACTTACGTTGTATAACTTGACGGGTACGGGTACCTTTCGGTTCCCAGCAACATGCAAAGAAATGTGATTTTCACGGAATCCTTTCTGTGGCGTATTCTCAGATGCATATAGATTGCAATTATGCAAAAAAAAAATCGATTTTTCGAAACCGCGAGAGTAGAGGACCCCCTTAACGCTTAAAGGTGATATTGCGCGCTTTCGGCCACGATTCTCGTCTTGCAAGGTTCGTTTCGATTGTGTTGAAAATAAAACAACTTCAATTACTCATCAAAAATCAACCATCACTTTATTTACAGATTTACACTTCACTTGTATCTACACTTGCTACCACTTTGCTTTCTCAACACAGACTCGACCCATTGCGCTGCACACTGCTGCTTTTATACCAGTTTTCTTATCGCGCCGAAGTTTCTTGCAACTTCCAATTGGAAAGCGCTCGACCATTCTCGCACAGCCTATTTCTTCGAGAACCATCCTTGCCATATCGGACTATACCAAGCGAATTATACCAGTTCGCCGTACTTCACAGTGCATGCCTAAAAGTATGCTTGGAAAACATTCGTGCGGAGAAAAGCATTCCTGTACAGTGCGGCACAGAATTTCTCATCGTATCACTGCCCATCACTTAGACTTGTTCGTCCCAAACAAGTACCGAGGCTTCACCGGAGTAAGACGCCAGGCGCTCCAAATGGACTACTTTCAGCCTGGCGTTTCCGCTGCAGCAGCGTTGAACCCTGTACACCACGTCATTAATCCTGGTCACGACCCTGAACGGTCCTTCCCATGACGTTTGAAGTTTCGGAGACAAACCTTTCCTCCGCTGCGGGTTGTAAAGCATTACCAGCTCGCCTTCTTGGAATCCTTCTGGGTTAGCCCGTAGACCATAGTTCGCTGTTAACCTACTTTCGACTTGTTGAGTGCGGCTCCGCGATCTCCTCCTCGGCCCTTTCGCAGCCGAACACCAATTACAACCTCTGATCCACTCAGCGACAGACTCCTGGCATCCTACCCAATAGAACCGCTTTCTTATCTTGGCGACAGGTTTTGCGATGCCTAGGTGCCCTCCACTGGAGTCGTTATGGTTTGCCTCAATGACATCGTCGATTCGGCCTTTTGGGACCACTACTAGGGATTTTCTGGTCCTGCCATCCCTGCTCTCCCACTCGCGGTATAGGCAGCCATCCTGCAGACGTAGACTTTGCCACTGTGCCCAGTAAGCCTTCACGATCGGGCTCTCATCAGCCATCTCCTGCCAGTCCGGCCGTAATCTCTGAGCTTTGCCTTTGATGATCTTCATGAGATCCGTATCCTTGCGCTGGTCCTTCTGTAGCCTTCCCGCAAGCCGATCTTCCTCTTGCACAACTCTTACCGACCGAACATCCACAATTTGTCCCTCGTTGTCGGCTTGCGAATTATGCCTGCGCTCGGTTTTGCACGAATGATGTGACAGAGCGTCAGCCCTTCTTGGAGACTTCTGTTCTCCGGAACGCTTTTCTCGCAGATGGCAGTCTCGTGATATGTGGCCTTGCTTGCCACATCGCCAGCAACTGACTCCAGATGACACTGCCCGCAGCCCCGCTGGTGCCACCGAGCTCACTGTCTGACTCTGCGTGACACGTCCAGATTGGACTCGACGCCTTTCCGCAGACGACTGTCGAAAACTTCCCCTCCAGGCCGCCTCATACGTCAATGCGGTTGTCACCGTCTCACGGAATGTCGGCTTGCCCATCATCAATGCACTACGTCGTGTCTCCGGGTCATGAAGACCTTCATTAAACGCCTCAATCTTCATCCTCTCGAGGTAATCAGCGCCGAATTTAGGGTAGCACAACTGTACGAGCCGCTCAATGTCCGCTGCATATGTCTGTAGCGCCTCGTTTGCGCTTTGCCTGCGGTTCTTCAGCTCGCAATAATACAGCATTTTGTTGTGCTCGTCACTGTATCTGGCTGCCAGTGCACTTATGACGATCTCGTACTCACCTCTCAAACCTTCCGGAACTGTCTTTATTACCTCAGCCGCTGGACCTCTTAGAGCCGGTATCAGCCTCCGACCTTTCCTAACATTGGTCCACTGACTCTCCAAAGCAGCCATCTCGAATTGTAGTTTGAATGTGTCAAACGACGTAGTACCGTCATAGGTAGGCACTTCTATGGCAAAACTTTCCGGACCCGGCGGCAAACATTCCCGTGGCTGTACCTCTCTAAGCCGCTCGTCGATTTTTCTGTTTACCGAATCCTCCAGACTGTCAACTTGTTTGTCTAAATGTTCTACTCGCGTCTCCAGGTGCTCAACTTTCACATTAATCCTGTCTGAAATCTCTTCCACTTTCTGCTCCAAGCGCGCAGAATTTTCCTGAAGCTTGCTGGACAACTCGCGATTCGCATTTTCAAATTTTTCCGCATTTTCCTGGAGTTTTGTTTCCATTCGCTCTGCTATTTGCGCCGAAAGTTCCTGATTCGTGGTTTCCAGTTTCGCCTCCATTTGCGCCGCTATCCGCGCTGACATTTCACGATTGGAAGTCTCGAACATGCCTTTGAAATTCTCGATTTTCGCAGAAGTTTCTTGGAACATGCCTCTCATTGCAACCATAAGCTGGCTCATGTCCATTGCTTGTGGTGGCGCAGCCGCTGCAGCCGTACTTTGTACCGACGCAGCACCCGCAGGTGATTCCTCCACTTTGGCCGACGCCTCTTGTTCCTGCGTTCCGAACTCGTGTGCAGCCCAATCGATGTCTCGTGATTCACACGCCTCTCGCAAGCGCAGCTGCAACTCCACTTTTCCGCCAGCAGTCGGCAAATTCCAGGCAGCCAGCTCCTTCTTCAGCTGGTCCACCTTCAGCAGCTCGAGTTTAACCATGTCCGTGCTTTTATAATTTTATTTTACTTTCAGTAACACAATCCGAACTTCTGACACCAAATGTTACGAAAATTCCAAACTCGTCTTCCAAGGTTCGTTTCGATTGTGTTGAAAATAAAACAACTTCAATTACTCAGCAAAAATCAACCATCACTTTATTTACAGATTTACACTTCACTTGTATCTACACTTGCTACCACTTTGCTTTCTCAACACAGACTCGACCCATTGCGCTGCACACTGCTGCTTTTATACCAGTTTTCTTATCGCGCCGAAGTTTCTTGCAACTTCCAATTGGAAAGCGCTCGACCATTCTCGCACAGCCTATTTCTTCGAGAACCATCCTAGCCATATCGGACTATACCAAGCGAATTATACCAGTTCGCCGTACTTCACAGTGCATGCCTAAAAGTATGCTTGGAAAACATTCGTGCGGAGAAAAGCATTCCTGTACAGTGCGGCACAGAATTTCTCATCGTATCAATATTAATACATTCCGAATCATTTTATTTCAGCATTTAAGAATTTTCCTAATATCTGAATATGTGCTGCCTTCCGAAGTCATGTTTTTTATGATTTTACGTTGTTCAGTAGTGCAGTGTTTTCCACGCCCCATTGCTTCCAAAAAAATTTATATTAATTACTTTGTTTTTTTACAGAAAACTGTAAAAAGTTTACGAACCTGAAGAAAGTGCTACTTTTAATTTGATATTTTTAGGGACATTTTTACTCTTCGTGAAAAATTGTATGAATGGTGCGATTATTTTTGCACTGAGCTGTACTCTGCTCATGAAGCTGCTTCATATAAAAAAGCTGTAAACCTTTAATCTAACGGAACCCTACTTATATAAAGAGAGTAGTACGTATAACGGTATTTTACAGAAATAAATGAAAATATAGCGACTCGTAATTTTTTCGTATAGAAAATAGTTATATTGGCTTACCGGTGCTTTTATATTTGCCGCAACTGTAGGTGCATTCAAATTTTTTTTAATAGCGGCACCTAAGTTAAAATTTGGTCGATCACGCTTCTACTGGACAGACTGCACATAATTTTAACCCGGCGTTGATCCAGTTAAATTTCGATTTTGAAAATAATGAGAAACACCAGTAGGCCCATTCTCATATACAAACCTTTACCCATTGTTGGCCCAGTGAAAGTTTGATTTTTGAAATAAAATACGTGTCGAAGTATTATTGATTTAGAGCATTTTCAGGAAGTTCGAAATGAGTATGTCTATTAAATTGCGTTTTTCATACAGCACATGTTTTCCCCCTTTAGGCCCCGAATTTCTAAAAATCCCGTGTTAGCAGAGGTTCATTCTTCAAGATGTACCTACAGTTCAAATTTCATGTTTGATGATAAATCAATCAGTCAGTCAGGACAAACAATCTATGTATATCAAATTGGAGGCGGTACCACGCCCCCTTGTCCAATGCTCATCTTTCAGTCAATTTGTGCTACAAACAGCCCTATTCTGGCATCCGTAACAATATTCACCTCTGTACAAAATTATTCTGCGTTTATGCTTTTCTAAAAAAATTACTGTTTAACACTAGATTGCCCAAGGAAGTAATTTTGACTGCTTTTTAATTTCAATTAGAAAAAAAATTATGTATATGATAACATAATTTCTTAGAATTTGGTGACTTTTTGTACAACATATAAATGCGTTTATTAATCATTGTAGTTACCTCCCCCCTCCTTTTTTTTCCTGTATATATACTACTGTGTCCAAAATAAAAAAATTAAGGTGACATTGTATTTATTTTGAAAATTCTTTATTTATTCTTCCAAAACAATTTCATCCACTTCAAAGTAATCCCCTCCCGATGCAATGCACTTATGCCAACGGATTTTCCAATCTTCGAAACACTGATTGTAGTCACTTTCCGGGAGGGCCTTCAGTTCCCTCTTCGCTGCGGCTTGAATCTCTTCTATCGTATCAAAACGGTGTCCCCGGAGCGGTCTTTTGAGCTTGCTGAACAGCCAGAAGTCGCACGGCGCCAGATCAGTTGAATACAGTGGTTGCGAAACGATATGTGTTAAATTTTTGGCGAAATGATCACGAATTACGAGTGCAGTATGAGATGGTGCATTGTCGTGGTGTAAAAACCAAGAATTGTCTTTCCACAATTCCGGCCTTTTTAGGCGGATAGCGTTACGCAAACGACGCATAACGTTCAAATAATATTCCTTGTTGACTGTTTGGCCCGGCGGAAGGAATTCATAATGCATTTATAATTTATAAATTCAAATGTCACCTTATTTTTTGGACAAAGTAGTATATGTGTTATACCTATATTGCCCAAAAGCAGTCATTGTGACTGCTTGGGAAATTTTAAATAATTGAGTAAATTTCTTATATGACCAGTTCGGCTCTGTACTTGATAAGTTGCAGTTGCTCACTAAGCTTAACTAGTACTTGTTATTCGAATCTATATGAAGTGGTACTTGTTCGAATAAGTTTATTTTATTTCTCTTGCGCCCTAAGTTCATGAAAGAAATGTCGAATAGAACTGAGTTATTGGAAAAGCTAAAGAACATAAGTGAACAGTTCAAAGTGAAACATCTGACACTGAATATAGTGATGAAGAATCTAGGTAGTTCAGATTCTGATGAAACTGAAAACACCATTCAGGAGACCGAAACAGCTGCCGATGGTACTGTGTGGTCAAATTTTGACAAAGGTGGTTGTTTTGAGGAGGCACTAGTTTGCGCCACCTATTGTTCAAAAGATGATGTATTCAAATATTTCGAAGTTTATTAGTTCGTAATCGAGACAGAAGTGAAGTTAGATCGCTTACAATGCATGTTTTATAGTAGGAGTTTTGAGTGACAATATGAGTAAATAAGTAGAATGCGAAGTTGTGTGTAGAGAGTGTGTGTGTAGATGATTCGAAATTAGTTTACAGAGTTGCAATTTATAGGTAATTGATTACAAATGTTTAGTGCTGCTACGAACAGTGGTGTTCCTGGAAGGTTACCATCTACTTGTATTTTCAAGGGTGTGAAAGGGCCAACAGTGCATTCTCGTTGATAATACATAGCTAACTATATTATCAATAATATAAAAAAGTGCGCAGAGGAAACAAAAGGGAACTACAGAACGCAGTCAAACAACCGAAGGATAACATGCCTCGGTTTTCCACACCGATATATAAATCAGAGAATTGTGTTCTTACAATATATAAACGCAAACCAAATAAAAGAGTAGCTGTTCTAAGTTCCAAACATAAATTTGTGAAAGTTTATAAAAGTAATAAAAAAATGTTACCGGAATCTATTTAATTTCATAACAGCACAAAATTTGGAGTTGATATGGCGGATCAAATGGCCAGAAAATATGCAGTAGAAACTAGTTCTCGTAGACGACCCCTCCAAATTTTTTTTGTTTATTTTCGATTTGGCAGCTATAAATGTTTGGATCCTTTACAAAGAAAAGACAATACAACTGAAAGAGTTCTTGTTTGAGTTGGCAGAACGCTTTCCACCGAATACAAGACAGAAAAATTCATCAGAACATGAAGACCCACAAGAATCAACTGCAACATCATCAAATGCAACCTATTCTAACACACGCAAAATTTGTCAAGTACGACTTTGCCACAACAACAAAACAAATAATATATGCGAAAACTGTCAAAAGTATGTTTGCAGAAGATGTACACAGAAAAAGATTTCAAAAGATTTTGCATTAAATGTGCAACTAATAACACTTCGTTCAATAATGTGTGTGACTGACACATAGATGGCGGCACTAATACTAAATCAATATTTTTTTTCGAAATCTTTTTAGGCTTACTGTCAAAATTATATGTCAATCCGACCATTAGTTTACAAGTTACAGTGCTTTAAGTGACACTACTTTTGAGTTAAAAAAAAAAATGAATTCGAAGCAATTCCGTGTGCTGATTTATCATTGTTTTTTAATGAAAAAAAATACTGTTCAATGCCAGGAATGGCGTGAAAAACATTATTCGGACTCTGCTCCATCAAAAAGAACCATTTGTTATTGGTATGCCGAATTCAAACGTGGTCGTACAGACACCGATGACATTCCATCTACTGGACGGCCAAATGACGCTGTTATTCCGGAAAACGTGGAAAAAACACTGAAAATCATTATGTCCGACCGTAAAGTGAAAGTGGGGGAGATTGCTGACATTCTAAAGATATCAGCAGGCAGTGTACACACCATAATACACGAACATTTGGTTATGAAAAAGGTGTTTTCGAAATGGGTGCCGCGTTTGCTCACACCGGAGCAAAAACAACAACGAATCGATGATTCAAAGAGCTGTTTGGACATGTTTACGCGCAACAAGTCGGAGTTTTTGCGTCGGTACATCACAACCGGTGAAAGCCGCCCAAAGCGTCCAAAGGCACAAACATCGGCTGGCAAGGTTATGGCGTCAGTATTTTGGGATGTGCACGGAATAATATTCATCGACTATCTTGAGAAAGGGAAAACAATCAATAGCGACTATTATATAGCGTTGTTGGAACGTTTGAAAGAAGAAATCGCGCTTAAGCGGCCCCATATGAAGAAGAAAAAAGTGTTGTTTCACCAAGACAATGCACCGTGTCACAAGTTGATGAAAACGATGGCAAAAATGCATGAATTGGGCTTCGAATTGCTTCCTCATCCCCCGTATTCTCCAGATCTGGCCCCCAGCGACTACTGGCTCTACGCAGACCTCAAAAAGATGCTCCGTGGTAAGAGATTTGGCTCAAATGATGAAGTAATCGCCGAAACTAACGCCTATTTTGAAGGCAAAGAAAAATCGTTCTACAAAGGCGGTATCGAAAGATTGGAAAAGCGTTGGAATGATTGTATCTCCCTAAACTATGGGACTACGTTGATGAATAAAAACGAATTTTGGCAAAAAAATGTGTTTTAATTAGTTAGTCACACACATTATTGAACGAAGTGTTAATGTATAATTTTTTTTCCAAGTGAAATAAATATTTTTTTATTGTTAATACAAAAACTTGTTATACACTCCGGGCCACCAGAATAGGCATTACATTTTTTTCTGGAGGAAAATGAGTAGTGTTCTTACAAAACACAGTTTTACCTCATTTATTGGTATCAATATGTTCAAGGCATCTATTGTGAACCTACATGTCCAAAACACAATTTGACATTTATTTCATTTTTCTTTTTTGGCCCACTTTTGTAAAGTGAACCCCAAAACTGAGTACATTTTAGTGGGCCACCAGAATAGGTTCACATTCAAAATCGCTGCTTTTTTGGCGAATAACGGGACTTTTGGGAGCAAAACCAAATTTGATCATTCCATTAAATGTTTTTCTTAACGTTTGTATGAAAATGGGTCACGGAAAAGCTCTAACTTCCGAAGAAATCGCTCAAATTAAAGTGCTTGAAAGCGAAAATTATTCTTTGCATAAAATAGCGTTTAAAATAAACATAAGACAAAATGTGGTGAGCAATTATTTGCGAAATAAAAGCACTAATGGAATAAACATGAAAGGCTGCACGCATTCGGTGACAACGTCTGCAGACAAGCGTGCCATACTGCGATGTGCTTCAAATTCCGCTGACTCAGTTGCCAAAATCAAGGCTAAAACTGGACTTCTGCAAGCTATTCTACTATCAAACGTGTCATTCGGAATGTCCCCAACCTAAAAAGAAAAAAACTGCAAAAAGAACCACCGCTAACTGCTCAGCGCCAAGAAAACCGTTTGGAATTTCGCAGAAATCATATGGCATGGAACGACAAATGGAAGTACGTCGAGTTTTCGGGCGAAAAACGGTTTAATCTTGATGGACCCGATGAATACAATTTGTATTTCCATGACCTTAGAAAAAATGAACGCTTTTTAACACGCCACCAAGGTTGAGAAGGTGGAATTATGGTATGGGGAGCGATTTCCTACTACGGAACTGTCAAGCTGAAATTTCAAACAGGCAGAATGGCGGTAATGGGCTATAAAACCATGCTTGAGAGAGTTTTTCCACAATTGTCTGACTTGTTTGGTCCTATTAAGTGGATATTCCAGCAGGACAATGCACCCATCCATACTTTACGGGTCGTGAAGCAGTGGTTGATGCAGCAAAACTTTGATCAGCTGGAGCGGGCCCCCTATTCTCCTGATTTTAATATCATTGAAAACGTATTGAGATGGTTGGTGAGGAAGGTCTATGCCTTCGGACGCCAGTTCGACAACAAGGATGAACTTATTGGTGCCATTGAAGCAGCGTGGGAGACTATTTCGCTAGATTTAATTAAATCTTTATACGAGTCAATGTTGGCGCGAACTTTTGAAGCCATACTAAATAAAGGTGGCCATACTCGCTTTTAAAATCAATAAATTTAAGTGTTGTTTACCAAACAGTCCATATTATTTGCATTTACCACTGTTTCAATCTTAATTTTCAGAGTGAACCTATTCTGGTGGCCCACTAAAATGTACTCAGTTTTGGGGTTCACTTTACAAAAGTGGGCCAAAAAAGAAAAATGAAATAAATGTCAAATTGTGTTTTGGACAGGTAGGTTCACAATAGATGCCTTGAACATCTTGATACCAATAAATGAGGTAAAACTGTGTTTTGTAAGAACACTACTCATTTTCCTCCAGAAAAAAATGTGAACCTATTCTGGTGGCCCGGAGTGTATAACTGTAAATAATTTAAAAAATATTAAAAATAAATTTTTTTAAAATTTCTTTACACATTAGTTATTCATTCACAATGCAGTCATTTTGACTGCTTTCCGGCAATATAGGTATATACTAAGTTTCAGTCTTTCTAGTGTTAAATTTGGCGAAGCTGCAAAATGAAATTTTCTGAGTCGCTTATAATTATGATACGCACTTTATATGGAGAGATGAGCAATAAGCTATGGTTGTTGTTATTGTTGCCGGCTAGGAAATGTAACATTAAATTCGAATTATTGCTTTGTGGTTCATTCTGCATGCAGTGCGTACTAGGGATTGCAATCCCGGACCAGTTTTACAATCCCGGGATTTTCGGGACTGAAAATCAAAAATCCCGGGATCTTGGGATTTTTTTCGGGATTGAATATATTACTTTAAGGAATTAGTTCAGACTTTTTTTCAATCAAATAAATTATATCTATGCATTAAATACAATTCTGTGTACTAAATTTAAAACTAAGAACAAAATATTTATGACAAATAACTTAAAAACGCATTTAATTGCCAAATCACCTGTCTAACCTGCTAAAAAAGGCATCTCTCTGATTCAATACAAGTACATCAAATCGTATTATGTGTAAATCTTCAAGTTTTGGCCATTCAAAATAAGTGAAATTCGGTGTGAGTTTAATTTAAGTTTCGCTATAGTTTTAATTCACAAATGCTGATGGTTTTATATTAGCTTTCTCTTCCTCCTCTCTTTACACCATTTTCCTTACGTATTGTGAATGTGATAAGTCACATTAGTGTAAAGAAGAATTAAACATGCATGTTTGTAGAAAATTCTGGATGTTTATTTCTTTTAATGGATTCATTTTTGGGAGCGTAAGCTTGTTTGCACTTCTGATTTTGGTTACTGGCAAATCTGTACTGGAAAAGACAGACTGGACAGAGCTATTTTTTACAAATTTGTAAAAAGTAGTTCTACACTACTAGTTCTAGCTCTGTAGCTATGGAAACTCCAACACATCTATAAAAATTCTCGCTGAAACTAACACATTTACATATTCCCTTTGAATTAAAAAAAAAATTCTGAATTAAAAAAAAATGTCTTCTGCATTATTCCAATGATAACAAAAGAGATAGTGCGGCTACATTTCTTACAAACGTGAAGTTATGTATGAGAGAACGAGGTAGCTAATGTATACATTGGCTCGTGAACCTGACAGGTGCTCGTGCACATGACGCGCAAAAATCGTCAAATTTTGTGAAGTTTGTGTGCGGTGGACGTTCGCTGAATCTACAAAAAGGAATAAAAGGAAAAAGGAGGGAAAACCAAAAACAAAATAAAGAAGTATTTGTGTTTAGTGTATAAAACTACTAAAATGAAAAAAAGAACATTGCAAAATTGCTTGAGGAGACAGAAAAGGATTTACGAATCCAATGTCTCGAAATTTCGGGAATCTGCTCATCAATGGAAAAATCATGTGAATATAATAAAATTATTAAAAATTATTAAAAATAATTATTAAAATTATTTACTAAATGTTAAACCCTTCCTTTACCATTTTTTTAAACCACGCACTTACGCAAACTGAAAGGTTCAACGGAAGATGGAGATATCAGCATCGCAAGAAAGAAAATGTTTGCAGACAAAGTTCCGAATTGTTCAACTGGGACGTTTAGTTTAACTCATTCCAAAATTGTGTGCAAATAAGTGAATTACTATTATATAGTAAATTTAAACAATTAAACAACAAAAAATGTCTTTTAATCAGTGCTGATAGGTTTTTACACCAGATATCAGTAGTCAATCAGGGCTGATTAATTATCTGATTAATCAAGACTGACAAAAACTCTGATGTAGGCTGACGTGAGGGAGCGAGACAGTTTGATAATCACAAGGAATTCAAACCACAATTATAGAAGGTGCGAGCGAACAGCTGCCCATTGAATCTTTTGCCATAGTAGGTGCGAGCTAGATAGCTGTACATCAGTGCCAGATACCAAAACTCCTGTGTTGAAAGGTGATGCAAAATCACACGTATACGTGAGTTTCTATCAGAATTTTAACACGACTCTTCTGGTGGAAATTTCTATCAGCACTATAGGTTAAATGATTAATAATTTTACCGACAGTGTTCTTGCAGGGCAGTGATGGGCACTAACACAACCACGCATTTTGGCAATGTATGCGTGAAAAACACTGCACAAAATAAGGTGTAAATTTTGTTTTCTCTAATATTTTAACTTGGAAAATATTGCTAGCGTTAAAGTATCAAAGCCGGATGGACAAATAACGGACAGGTATAACAGGAACTAGATGAATAAGTGGTTGAACAAACAAACAGACAAGACATAAGTGGTTGACAGACAGACAGAGAAGACATCAATGGTTGAACAGACAAACGGACAAGCAGGCAAGCTCGTAAGTAGAAATCACATTTAGTTAGTTTGTTTAATTAAATCGTTTATCTTCAGCCCTGTTCCAGAATCCGAGTCGGAATCGGATTTGAATCGGAATGAAATCCGATCCCGATTTGAAGAGGTGTTCTGCAATCCGAGCGGAATTGTCACATTCGAAGTTTATTTCGAATCCGATTGTTAGCAAATTAAACAAAGCTTCAATCAGCTGTTTGCTTTTAATGTTCAAATGAAAAAGGCAATTTTGTAAGATTTTTTATTTTATTTAATGAGTTGGGTTATTTTATTGGCAGTATTGCTTGAGAACGAGCAGTCTGCCGTTGAAAAAGTAAAGCGCAGAATTTCGCGAGTTATTTCAGTTATGTTCAACATTTCCTTTTTAAGGTTTATTACTCAGTACCGCCTAAACAAAGCAGCATTCAACATGATCTTGACCGAAGTGAAACCTTTTCTTCAGCAATGCTCCATTTTGGCAGAATTGAAATTGGCGACGGCTTTGCAATTTCTTGCCGAAGGAGGCTATCAACGATCGGTAGCAAAGACAACCGCCTCTTCCATTTCGGAAAGTGTGTGCTTCTTAAAAGGTCCACCGCCGGTCACTAAAGCTTCTCTTCTATTATGCGCTAGCTTCCTTCTTACTTCACTTTTCCAATCAACTCAACTCTATGATTGAAGAAAATTTTATAAAATTAATAGATTTAATTTACTTCTCACCTTTTTTCACCCCGTTACACTTTTTGTTGGTGGTCCTTGCCCGATCAGCGACTGCGTTAAATGCTTCCATTTATTCTCAGAATCGACTTTGTCGCCTTTGCAGAAACCTTTCGCGATGTGCGCATTATCATCCATAAAATCCAAGACCATTTTGCTCTGGTCAGCAGTCTTATGCTTTCCCTTGATTAAAAATTAATTTATTAGTATTATTTAACACGATGTTTCATTTATTTGCTTACATTTTCATTATTTGTTTTCATTTTGCTACTTTCCGATTTCAATTCCACCAGCTTTTTGTTTAACGGATTATTTTCGACAAAAATTTCCGATAATCGGAATGCAGAACACCAAGTTTCCGATCCAAATTCGTTCGAACTTAATCGGATTTGAGAACAGGGTTGCATAGGAAAATATTTCCGATAATCGGAATGTAGAACACCGACGCTCGGTATCAAATCCATTTCCGATCCGATTCGGATTCTGGAACAGGGTTGATTAATTTCTTCTTTGCAGCCTTTCCCTGATACTTTTCAAATTCCCCGTGCCATGTCTTGTAATGTCTTTGAAAATTAAAAAAACGATTATCAGCAAACGTACGCCTGCAAAATAAGCATCGCGTTTTATTAGAAGCGTTTAACCCTTTCAGACCGTGATGCATTGATTGTGCGGGTGGTTTTCGGTTTTAATATGTTCGCTTTTATCTGACCAATGTCAAATAGCATGCATCGATTTCTCTGCTTTTTCTTTATGTTTGTTTCTCACATTATTCAGCTGTTCTCTTTACCATTACAGTGGACGTCCATTATAACGAATCTTATGTTGTAACCCCAATTTGTTAAATCGAAAAATTCGGTACATCGAACGAAATTTTTTATGTTTTAAACCATCCTTCTGGTCGTCACTTGTGTTATTTAGTGTTAATCGTGCTTACAACCCAATAACAAATCGAGAAAAACATTTTTCGGAGCTTTCCCCTTTTCTTTTACGATTTATAGTATGTGTAACATTGCTTCATATTTTGTCATTAAATTATATAACCGTTTGATTGGGGTCATCCTGACCCCAAAGGACAGCGACCGCAATTTCGAGCAAAGGACAGACAAACGGTTAAACAAATATCTTGTTTTATTCCAGCATTTTCAAAATACAAATATGGCTATGTGTGTACAGTAAAAAAGTCTTCGATGCGCGATTGCCTCTTTACCGCAAGTAAACTTTTCTGTTTGTCAATTTCTCTTGATTGATTATTGAAATTTTAAATTTTTTTTAAAAGAAAAAAGCCAACCGAACGCAAAACAAATCCTGTGAAAATGATCAGCATACAAACAAAATTTGAAAATGTTGGTAACTTGACGTAAATTTGAACGTTTTAACGTAACAAAAACAAAAACAATTGAGGTACCGTTCACTTCACGAAACCAAATATTCATTGTTATTGGAAAGAATGTGAATGCTCAAATAAAAACAATTTGAAGGGTATAAGACGACATAAATATTCGTTATATCGAATAGCAAATTTCACTTTTGTTCGTAATATAGAACCATCAATGGAAAAAATTTGGCCGTACGTTAAATCGAAAATTCGTTAAGGCAGGTTCTCACCTTGTGGGAAAAACTTGTGCCTTATCGTGTAGATATATATTCCACAAATGTGCTCCAGAAATTTCAGATCAAAATCTGAAAAATTACAAAAGTTACAGGCCGTTACATAGAGCAGTGTGGAGCACCGGCCGAGCGCGCTTTAAACTTTAAACGCGATTTTCTGAGAACCACATTTTCGGACCTAACGGAAGTGATTGAAGGCGCTGGAATGAACCAATCGTCACCAAATTTTTTGCAAATGTTTCTTAGGGTTTTTTCTAATAAACGAACTACGATCAGCCAAAAATATTGAAAATTGTTTATTTAAAAAAATAATTAGTGAACAAAAAAATGCGAAAATCGTACTTTTTTTTTCAAAACCTCATACCTTTTTTAATTTCGATTTTTTTTTCATGATCGTAGTTCATTCAATAGATAATACGGTACGGGTTTTGACGGAATCACTTCCGGTAGCGGGACACCTCCTCGCCGACATGCCGCCACTGATGGACGCCCCCTCCCCCCCTTTTTTTGATTCATTCAATTTTAAAAATTGTATTCTCTAAATAAATGTGTGTTCATATCCAGAAAGAATTTTCAGCGTTGTATCTTTAACCGTTTTCTCAAAAAAAATTCCTAAAAAAAGTGCACTTTTTCGGATCCACAAGGTGAGAACCTGCCTTAAATGGGATGTTCGTTATACTGGACGTCCACTGTACTTCAATTATTTCGGAATTCTTGCGTCACATTTCAGTTTTGTCAAAATGAGCCGCAGAAGTAAGTTGGGATTTCAATGACAAAAGTACTAATCGTTAACAAATAGCGAAGTGGGCATATTTTCGCTGAAAAAATTATATATTTTACTGTTTCAAGCCAATTGAAGTAATTTGATGCAATAAAAATACCTTTTAGCTAAGTGCCGAGTGCATCAATTGTGGGTGTCGGGTCTTATGTCTCTAAAAAAGTGGGGTTTTTTTTTAATTTTTAAGTGCTATTAATTTTTAAGCTAATTATTGATTCAGTTAGAAACGCTTGCTTTAAAATTCCGAGACAAGAGAATGGACGATATTCCAGTGACAAGCAAATTATACCATTTACTGGCCGCTGTCCAGTACGCAAAAGTTTGTCCAACAAACCAAGAGGTGTTGGTTAAAAAAATGAGGTATTGACCACATCAGAAGGACTAGTTCTCGATTTATCTAGTTTCTCGATTTAGTTCTATATTTAAAAATGAAAAAAGCAAGATGTCAGAAATTGTGTTAAATTTAGGTTGGCACATTGAGCTTTACACTTATCATATTGTCTTTTTCTAACAAATACAAATAGTTAAAAGAAGGCAAAGAAAAATCGTTCTACAAAGGCGGTATCGAAAGATTGGAAAAGCGTTGGAATGATTGTATCTCCCTAAACTATGGGACTACGTTGATGAATAAAAACGAATTTTGGCAAAAAAATGTGTTTTAATTAGTTAGTCACACACATTATTGAACGAAGTGTTAATGTATAATTTTTTTTCCAAGTGAAAAAAATATTTTTTTATTGTTAATACAAAAACTTGTTATATAACTGTAAATAATTTAAAAAATATTAAAAATAAATTTTTTTTAAATTTCTTTACACATTAGTTATTCATTCACAATGCAGTCATTTTGACTGCTTTCCGGCAATATAGGTATATACTAAGTTTCAGTCTTTCTAGTGTTAAATTTGGCGAAGCTGCAAAATGAAATTTTCTGAGTCTCTTATAATTATGATACGCACTTTATATGGAGAGATGAGCAATAAGCTATGGTTGTTGTTATTGTTGCCGGCTAGGAAATGTAACATTGAATTCGAATTATTGCTTTGTGGTTCATTCTGCATGCAGTGCGTACTAGGGATTGCAATCCCGGACCAGTTTTACAATCCCGGGATTTTCGGGACTGAAAATCAAAAATCCCGGGATCTTGGGATTTTTTTCGGGATTGAATATATTACTTTAAGGAATTAGTTCAGACTTTTTTTCAATCAAATAAATTATATCTATGCATTAAATACAATTCTGTGTACTAAATTTAAAACTAAGAACAAAATATTTATGACAAATAACTTAAAAACGCATTTAATTGCCAAATCACCTGTCTAACCTGCTAAAAAAGGCATCTCTCTGATTCAATACAAGTACATCAAATCGTATTATGTGTAAATCTTCAAGTTTTGGCCATTCAAAATAAGTGAAATTCGGTGTGAGTTTAATTTAAGTTTCGCTATAGTTTTAATTCACAAATGCTGATGGTTTTATATTAGCTTTCTCTTCCTCCTCTCTTTACACCATTTTCCTTACGTATTGTGAATGTGATAAGTCACATTAGTGTAAAGAAGAATTAAACATGCATGTTTGTAGAAAATTCTGGATGTTTATTTCTTTTAATGGATTCATTTTTGGGAGCGTAAGCTTGTTTGCACTTCTGATTTTGGTTACTGGCAAATCTGTACTGGAAAAGACAGACTGGACAGAGCTATTTTGTACAAATTTGTAAAAAGTAGTTCTACACTACTAGTTCTAGCTCTGTAGCTATGGAAACTCCAACACATCTATAAAAATTCTCGCTGAAACTAACACATTTACATATTCCCTTTGAATTAAAAAAAAAATTCTGAATTAAAAAAAAATGTCTTCTGCATTATTCCAATGATAACAAAAGAGATAGTGCGGCTACATTTCTTACAAACGTGAAGTTATGTATGAGAGAACGAGGTAGCTAATGTATACATTGGCTCGTGAACCTGACAGGTGCTCGTGCACATGACGCGCAAAAATCGTCAAATTTTGTGAAGTTTGTGTGCGGTGGACGTTCGCTGAATCTACAAAAAGGAATAAAAGGAAAAAGGAGGGAAAACCAAAAAACAAAATAAAGAAGTATTTGTGTTTAGTGTATAAAACTACTAAAATGAAAAAAAGAACATTGCAAAATTGCTTGAGGAGACAGAAAAGGATTTACGAATCCAATGTCTCGAAATTTCGGGAATCTGCTCATCAATGGAATCTGCGGAAAAATCATGTGAATATAATAAAATTATTAAAAATTATTAAAAATAATTATTAAAATTATTTACTAAATGTTAAACCCTTCCTTTACCATTTTTTTAAACCACGCACTTACGCAAACTGAAAGGTTCAACGGAAGATGGAGATATCAGCATCGCAAGAAAGAAAATGTTTGCAGACAAAGTTCCGAATTGTTCAACTGGGACGTTTAGTTTAACCAAAGAATATGAAGTAATATAGAACGCGCATCTCATACAAGCAAACGCGTTGTACTTGGGTACTGCTGGTAGTACCCTCTGTTATTGACAGCAGAAATCTCTGTTACTAACAGCAGAAATCTCTGTAACTTCGGCGTAACATGTGAATTGAAGTCGCTTCTGTACTCATTCGTATTCTCGCTGCTGTTGCGCCACTTGATAAACATGACGATGAACGCTGCTTTTGTTGTCGCGGGGAATAGCATTATAATATTGGCAAACAAAAAAAAGTTAGCGGTATACTGTTTTTTGCGCTGTGCCGTGCAGGCGGGATAGCATTGATGTTGTTGGTAATTGTTGCGTCGTTATTTCTGCTTTCTTTTTTATAATCACAAGCAAATTACAATTAGCAAAAAAAATGCGTGAACTTGGTGTAGTAAAATATGGGTGCAAACATGTTGCACAAGAGCGTTTATAGTTATTTATTAAGAATATTATTGTAAGGTTTTATGTTTATTGTTTTACTTTCGTTTAAATTTATCTTTCATAAATAATAATTTTTAATAAGAATTTTTTTATTTGCCAACAATTATTTTCAATTTTCGTTCTTTCGAACTTCCTTTTTGCACAGCCCACATGCAGTGTTTTCGTAGAAGAACTAAAATAAGAAAATCTAAAATTTGGACTCTATGGTTACAGCACTCACCATGGAACCATTCAGGTGTAGCATTTTTACAAGATTGTAAAACATGTGCCTTAATACCAATTTTTTCAGGTTCTGCTTCGAAGATTTTATGAAAAATTAAAATATGTTTTATGCATACATTCATTAGGGAATTGGAAGGAGCAAAAAGATTACCAAAATCAGAAATTGACTGATAATTTTTGTGAAAAATAAAAATTTCACTTGGAGCAGTCAAAACTTCATCCCTTTTTCTCAATTCGTCACCGCATTTTTCACAATTTAATTTAGGAATGATTTTGTACGCTACGTATCCAACAAAATACCTCATGGAAACCAGCTCTAAGTTAATATCTTTCAGATTACAAAAGGTGTCACCTACAAAATACGCCTCGTGCATCTCACTACTTAGATCAAGATTTTCCAGGATTTCATTGTCATTATCATCGCCATTAGCCTGCAAAACATCCTCATTAAAAGAAGCGCTTGAAATTAAATTAGTCATTGAATCTTGCGTCTCTTCACAATTGGTAGAGGAGCTAAACTTTATTATTTTAAAGGCTAATAACCTGGCTAAGATATTATTAAGTTCAGCTACAGAGGGGTTACAATTATTACCTCCTTTTTGCCTTAACACAGCAAACGTATTCTCCAACTTGTCCTGGTTAAAGGCCTTTGTCATAATAAAAAACTTGTCCGAACTATCTTTTAATATTTCATCTACAAGTAGAAGGACCGATTTTAAGGATAGTTTCATGCCATCTAGGAAGAAAACTCGTTTTTTTTCATCAACAAATTTCACTTCCTCTAGATAATATAAAAATGTTTGAATAAATGTGTGCGATTCTTTCTTAATCTGAAGAGCAGATCGGTAGCAGTTATCTGCATACAAAGATCCACTATTCATGCAATCAAATATTTGATCAATTTTTGCTATAAAATCAGCTGTGGATAACGCTACCTCTTGTGTGATTTTTTTAAATCCACTTATGTCTGAAATTGTTCTGATAGCAGCTTCAACTGTTTTACTGAACACTTGCGTGGCAAATTTAACACGCATTTTTTCAAATGAATTTGGAAATATGTGTTGTCTAGTCAATTTTGGGCACATTTTGGTTTTACAATTTTCTTCCCTCTCCCAAAGCTCTTGAACTACTTTAAAGCTAACTAAACCATCAGGCGTTTTCAAGTCGCATTTAAGCCAACCATTTCGCAATGACTTGATTAAATGTGGGAAATCGAACATGCAATAAATTTTTTGATTTTGAAATTGAAAGTATGGTTTCTCTATACATACGCCTAAGTCGGAGAAACACTTTCTATTAGAAGACCCCTGATCACAAACCAAAACGTTCACTACTATACCAAAATTGCTTAAAATTTTAAGATTTTCTTTAATTATTTTGCACAACGTATCTGCTGTTAATCCATTCTCTGACACAAAATAGTTTAAAATTGAACACCAACTCGAGAACATGGACTTCAACATAAATACACATACTTGCTACCAAATTTTTTTTGTTCTTTCGAAGCCTGTGCATTCAAATCCGTCAATTAAATCTAGTTTTTGATTGTATCGTAATTCTCTACGTATTGCCATTTCGTCCATTAAAAGAACCATATTATTTTCATTTTTTTCCTCCAACTCTAAGCACATCTTTTTAATGAATTCAAAAGCCACATTGTTGATACCGGGCTGAAGGAACTTTATTGGAGCCCACCGATTTAAGGTGCTGATATGTGGCAAATTGAAATTTAACTTATCTCTTAGGAAAGAATATGTTGATTGTGAAATATAAAAAATATTTTGCGCTAAATATTTCACTTCGTCAGAATATTCTTTTGGCCGGGTGCTAAGTAAAAGTTTACAAAATGTTTTGGATTCCAAGTTGATATGTTTTAAAGAATCAATTGAATTTTTTAAAGTCTTTGAACAACAATTCTTGGATTTTAAAATAAAGCGCTTTTCTTTTCGCAATTTTTCGTTAATTTTTTTGAATTTTTTTAATAGGTCGCTGTATTTCTTTTTGTAATAATGGGTTATTTTGACGTTTTTTTCGCAATTACTGCATACTATGTCATCATAACGTGGTCGTTTCAATGAAGAATCTGGTTCTAAAAATTCTTCATCCGAAATCTCATGATCTTCGTCTAAGTTTAAGGTTGGAATCGCATCCTTTTTTAGAAACCTTTTTCCTACATAAGTACTGGAGAAATGATTTTCACAAATATACAGTTTTCGGTTATAGTCGTCATAAGATATATTGCATTTTTCGCGCCAAATTTGGCCAAACACGAAATCAGCAGCGGGGAATCTAAATAATCTAAGATTCTCGCATTGTCGTCTCGATTTTTTGCAACTGCGAACACAACATTGAATTCCAGACGTTGAGGAATTTCTATTTGTCTTTATATTTGTAGCCATATTGTAACAAACCGAAACACAAAATAGAATTACAATGTTGGACAATGGCGTTAAAATACTTCTTAAAAAAATTCAAAATTGGTATCAACCACGTCAAAATATAAACAAATAATTTTACTTGGAACTCGCCACGTAAAAATATTTGTGAAAATTTCAAATTGGATTCAACCACGTCAAAAAAAAACCGCTGCAAAAGGTTCAAAATTGGTATCAACCACGTCAAAATATAAACAAATGATTTTACTTGGAACTCGCCACGTAAAAATATTTGTGAAAATTTCAAATTGGATTCAACCACGTCTAAATATTTGCAGGTTTTAAAAATCAATCAAAGCGCAGCATTTGAGCAAACAGCCATACACCACAAATCTTCGATTGATAGTGACATTACAGCAAAACCAAAAAGCATACACACAATAAACGACAACAACAAAAACATTAGCGAATCCCGAGTCATCTTCGCTGAAACGATGATGACGATGCCTTCGTTCGTTGTTTGTTTTTTGTTTGCGCTTCGGCAAACAAGATCAAGAAACATGCATGCAAAAAATGATTGAGCGAACACTACGC
This sequence comes from Melieria omissa, assembly GCA_963971225.1. Classification (NCBI taxonomy): domain Eukaryota; kingdom Metazoa; phylum Arthropoda; class Insecta; order Diptera; family Ulidiidae; genus Melieria; species Melieria omissa. The sequence continues at coordinate 71,133,997 of OZ020269.1, read as the reverse complement.
TGCAACAACCACCACTTCAATGTACACGAGTGAAGCCGTTGCGAACAATAACATAGCTTTTTGCTGTTGTCCTACGCAAATCTAACAGAAAATGTTATGAACCTAACATTTTCAAATGCCTACGCTTCGCTCTTCCCGCTCGCATCATAGCAACCGAAAACACTTGTGTGCCCACATGCGCGTTCTATATTACTTCATATTCTTTGGTTTAACTCATTCCAAAATTGTGTGCAAATAAGTGAATTACTATTATATAGTAAATTTAAACAATTAAACAACAAAAAATGTCTTTTAATCAGTGCTGATAGGTTTTTACACCAGATATCAGTAGTCAATCAGGGCTGATTAATTATCTGATTAATCAAGACTGACAAAAACTCTGATGTAGGCTGACGTGAGGGAGCGAGACAGTTTGATAATCACAAGGAATTCAAACCACAATTATAGAAGGTGCGAGCGAACAGCTGCCCATTGAATCTTTTGCCATAGTAGGTGCGAGCTAGATAGCTGTACATCAGTGCCAGATATCAAAACTCCTGTGTTGAAAGGTGATGCAAAATCACACGTATACGTGAGTTTCTATCAGAATTTTAACACGACTCTTCTGGTGGAATTCTGGTGGAAATTTCTATCAGCACTATAGGTTAAATGATTAATCATTTTACCCACAGTGTTCTTGCATGGCAGTGATGGGCACTAACACAACCACGCATTTTGGCAATGTATGCGTGAAAAACACTGCACAAAATAAGGTGTAAATTTTGTTTTCTCTAATATTTTAACTTGGAAAATATTGCTAGCGTTAAAGTATCAAAGCCGGATGGACAAATAACGGACAGGTATAACAGGAACTAGATGAATAAGTGGTTGAACAAACGAACAGACAAGACATAAGTGGTTGACAGACAGACAGAGAAGACATCAATGGTTGAACAGACAAACGGACAAGCAGGCAAGCTCGTAAGTAGAAATCACATTTAGTTAGTTTGTTTAATTAAATCGTTTATCTTCAGCCCTGTTCCAGAATCCGAGTCGGAATCGGATTTGAATCGGAATGAAATCCGATCCCGATTTGAAGAGGTGTTCTGCAATCCGAGCGGAATTGTCACATTCGAAGTTTATTTCGAATCCGATTGTTAGCAAATTAAACAAAGCTTCAATCAGCTGTTTGCTTTTAATGTTCAAATGAAAAAGGCAATTTTGTAAGATTTTTTATTTTATTTAATGAGTTGGGTTATTTTATTGGCAGTATTGCTTGAGAACGAGCAGTCTGCCGTTGAAAAAGTAAAGCGCAGAATTTCGCGAGTTATTTCAGTTATGTTCAACATTTCCTTTTTAAGGTTTAATACTCAGTACCGCCTAAACAAAGCAGCATTCAACATGATCTTGACCGAAGTGAAACCTTTTCTTCAGCAATGCTCCATTTTGGCAGAATTGAAATTGGCAACGGCTTTGCAATTTCTTGCCGAAGGAGGCTATCAACGATCGGTAGCAAAGACAACCGCCTCTTCCATTTCGGAAAGTGTGTGCTTCTTAAAAGGTCCACCGCCGGTCACTAAAGCTTCTCTTCTATTATGCGCTAGCTTCCTTCTTACTTCACTTTTCCAATCAACTCAACTCTATGATTGAAGAAAATTTTATAAAATTAATAGATTTAATTTACTTCTCACCTTTTTTCACCCCGTTACACTTTTTGTTGGTGGTCCTTGCCCGATCAGCGACTGCGTTAAATGCTTCCATTTATTCTCAGAATCGACTTTGTCGCCTTTGCAGAAACCTTTCGCGATGTCCGCATTATCATCCATAAAATCCAAGACCATTTTGCTCTGGTCAGCAGTCTTATGCTTTCCCTTGATTAAAAATTAATTTATTAGTATTATTTAACACGATGTTTCATTTATTTGCTTACATTTTCATTATTTGTTTTCATTTTGCTACTTTCCGATTTCAATTCCACCAGCTTTTTGTTTAACGGATTATTTTCGACAAAAATTTCCGATAATCGGAATGCAGAACACCAAGTTTCCGATCCAAATTCGTTCGAACTTAATCGGATTTGAGAACAGGGTTGCATAGGAAAATATTTCCGATAATCGGAATGTAGAACACCGACGCTCGGTATCAAATCCATTTCCGATCCGATTCGGATTCTGGAACAGGGTTGATTAATTTCTTCTTTGCAGCCTTTCCCTGATACTTTTCAAATTCCCCGTGCCATGTCTTGTAATGTCTTTGAAAATTAAAAAAACGATTATCAGCAAACGTACGCCTGCAAAATAAGCATCGCGTTTTATTAGAAGCGTTTAACCCTTTCAGACCGTGATGCATTGATTGTGCGGGTGGTTTTCGGTTTTAATATGTTCGCTTTTATCTGACCAATGTCAAATAGCATGCATCGATTTCTCTGCTTTTTCTTTATGTTTGTTTCTCACATTATTCAGCTGTTCTCTTTACCATTACAGTGGACGTCCATTATAACGAATCTTATGTTGTAACCCCAATTTGTTAAATCGAAAAATTCGGTACATCGAACGAAATTTTTTATGTTTTAAACCATCCTTCTGGTCGTCACTTGTGTTATTTAGTGTTAATCGTGCTTACAACCCAATAACAAATCGAGAAAAACATTTTTCGGAGCTTTCCCCTTTTCTTCAATGTGTAACATTGCTTCATATTTTGTCATTAAATTATATAACCGTTTGATTGGGGTCATCCTGACCCCAAAGGACAGCGACCGCAATTTTGAGCAAAGGACAGACAAACGGTTAAACAAATATCTTGTTTTATTCCAGCATTTTCAAAATACAAATATGGCTATGTGTGTACAGTGAAAAAGTCTTCGATGCGCCATTGCCTCTTTACCGCAAGTAAACTTTTCTGTTTGTCAATTTCTCTTGATTGATTATTGAAATTTTAATTTTTAAAAGAAAAAAGCCGACCGAACGCAAAACAAATCCTGTGAAAATGATCAGCATACAAACAAAATTTGAAAATGTTGGTAACTTGACGTAAATTTGAACGTTTTAACGTAACAAAAACAAAAACAATTGAGGTACCGTTCACTTCACGAAACCAAATATTCATTGTTATTGGAAAGAATGTGAATGCTCAAATAAAAACAATTTGAATGGTATAAGACGACATAAATATTCGTTATATCGAATAGCAAATTTCACTTTTGTTCGTAATATAGAACCATCAATGGAAAAAATTTGGCCGTACGTTAAATCGAAAATTCGTTAAGGCAGGTTCTCACCTTGTGGGAAAAACTTGTGCCTTATCGTGTAGATATATATTCCACAAATGTGCTCCAGAAATTTCAGATCAAAATCTGAAAAATTACAAAAGTTACAGGCCGTTACATAGAGCAGTGTGGAGCACCGGCCGAGCGCGCTTTAAACTTTAAACGCGATTTTCTGAGAACCACATTTTCGGACCTAACGGAAGTGATTGAAGGCGCTGGAATGAACCAATCGTCACCAAATTTTTTGCAAATGTTTCTTAGGGTTTTTTCTAATAAACGAACTACGATCAGCCAAAAATATTGAAAATTGTTTATTTAAAAAAATAATTAGTGAACAAAAAAATGCGAAAATCGTACTTTTTTTTTCAAAACCTCATACCTTTTTTAATTTCGATTTTTTTTTCATGATCGTAGTTCATTCAATAGATAATACGGTACGGGTTTTGACGGAATCACTTCCGGTAGCGGGACACCTCCTCGCCGACATGCCGCCACTGATGGACGCCCCCTCCCCCCCTTTTTTTGATTCATTCAATTTTAAAAATTGTATTCTCTAAATAAATGTGTGTTCATATCCAGAAAGAATTTTCAGCGTTGTATCTTTAACCGTTTTCTCAAAAAAAATTCCTAAAAAAAGTGCACTTTTTCGGATCCACAAGGTGAGAACCTGCCTTAAATGGGATGTTCGTTATACTGGACGTCCACTGTACTTCAATTATTTCGGAATTCTTGCGTCACATTTCAGTTTTGTCAAAATGAGCCGCAGAAGTAAGTTGGGATTTCAATGACAAAAGTACTAATCGTTAACAAATAGCGAAGTGGGCATATTTTCGCTGAAAAAATTATATATTTTACTGTTTCAAGCCAATTGAAGTAATTTGATGCAATAAAAATACCTTTTAGCTAAGTGCCGAGTGCATCAATTGTGGGTGTCGGGTCTTATGTCTCTAAAAAAGTGGGGTTTTTTTTTAATTTTTAAGTGCTATTAATTTTTAAGCCAATTATTGATTCAGTTAGAAACGCTTGCTTTAAAATTCCGAGACAAGAGAATGGGCGATATTCCAGTGACAAGCAAATTATACCATTTACTGGCCGCTGTCCAGTACGCAAAAGTTTGTCCAACAAACCAAGAGGTGTTGGTTAAAAAAATGAGGTATTGACCACATCAGAAGGACTAGTTCTCGATTTATCTAGTTTCTATAGTTTCTCGATTTAGTTCTATATTTAAAAATGAAAAAAGCAAGATGTCAGAAATTGTGTTAAATTTAGGTTGGCACATTGAGCTTTACACTTATCATATTGTCTTTTTCTAACAAATACAAATAGTTAAAAGAAGGCAAAGAAAAATCGTTCTACAAAGGCGGTATCGAAAGATTGGAAAAGCGTTGGAATGATTGTATCTCCCTAAACTATGGGACTACGTTGATGAATAAAAACGAATTTTGGCAAAAAAATGTGTTTTAATTAGTTAGTCACACACATTATTGAACGAAGTGTTAATGTATAATTTTTTTTCCAAGTGAAATAAATATTTTTTTATTGTTAATACAAAAACTTGTTATATAACTGTAAATAATTTAAAAAATATTAGAAATAAATTTTTTTTTAATTTCTTTACACATTAGTTATTCAGTCTTTCTAGTGTTAAATTTGGCGAAGCTGCAAAATGAAATTTTCTGAGTCGCTTATAATTATGATACGCACTTTATATGGAGAGATGAGCAATAAGCTATGGTTGTTGTTATTGTTGCCGGCTAGGAAATGTAACATTAAATTCGAATTATTGCTTTGTGGTTCATTCTGCATGCAGTGCGTACTAGGGATTGCAATCCCGGACCAGTTTTACAATCCCGGGATTTTCGGGACTGAAAATCAAAAATCCCGGGATCTTGGGATTTTTTTCGGAATTGAATATATTACTTTAAGGAATTAGTTCAGACTTTTTTTCAATCAAATAAATTATATCTATGCATTAAATACAATTCTGTGTACTAAATTTAAAACTAAGAACAAAATATTTATGACAAATAACTTAAAAACGCATTTAATTGCCAAATCACCTGTCTAACCTGCTAAAAAAGGCATCTCTCTGATTCAATACAAGTACATCAAATCGTATTATGTGTAAATCTTCAAGTTTTGGCCATTCAAAATAAGTGAAATTCGGTGTGAGTTTAATTTAAGTTTCGCTATAGTTTTAATTCACAAATGCTGATGGTTTTATATTAGCTTTCTCTTCCTCCTCTCTTTACACCATTTTCCTTACGTATTGTGAATGTGATAAGTCACATTAGTGTAAAGAAGAATTAAACATGCATGTTTGTAGAAAATTCTGGATGTTTATTTCTTTTAATGGATTCATTTTTGGGAGCGTAAGCTTGTTTGCACTTCTGATTTTGGTTACTGGCAAATCTGTACTGGAAAAGACAGACTGGACAGAGCTATTTTGTACAAATTTGTAAAAAGTAGTTCTACACTACTAGTTCTAGCTCTGTAGCTATGGAAACTCCAACACATCTATAAAAATTCTCGCTGAAACTAACACATTTACATATTCCCTTTGAATTAAAAAAAAAATTCTGAATTAAAAAAAAATGTCTTCTGCATTATTCCAATGATAACAAAAGAGATAGTGCGGCTACATTTCTTACAAACGTGAAGTTATGTATGAGAGAACGAGGTAGCTAATGTATACATTGGCTCGTGAACCTGACAGGTGCTCGTGCACATGACGCGCAAAAATCGTCAAATTTTGTGAAGTTTGTGTGCGGTGGACGTTCGCTGAATCTACAAAAAGGAATAAAAGGAAAAAGGAGGGAAAACCAAAAAACAAAATAAAGAAGTATTTGTGTTTAGTGTATAAAACTACTAAAATGAAAAAAAGAACATTGCAAAATTGCTTGAGGAGACAGAAAAGGATTTACGAATCCAATGTCTCGAAATTTCGGGAATCTGCTCATCAATGGAATCTGCGGAAAAATCATGTGAATATAATAAAATTATTAAAAATTATTAAAAAAAATTACTAAAATTATTTACTAAATGTTAAACCCTTCCTTTACCATTTTTTTAAACCACGCACTTACGCAAACTGAAAGGTTCAACGGAAGATGGAGATATCAGCATCGCAAGAAAGAAAATGTTTGCAGACAAAGTTCCGAATTGTTCAACTGGGACGTTTAGTTTAACTCATTCCAAAATTGTGTGCAAATAAGTGAATTACTATTATATAGTAAATTTAAACAATTAAACAACAAAAAATGTCTTTTAATCAGTGCTGATAGGTTTTTACACCAGATATCAGTAGTCAATCAGGGCTGATTAATTATCTGATTAATCAAGACTGACAAAAACTCTGATGTAGGCTGACGTGAGGGAGCGAGACAGTTTGATAATCACAAGGAATTCAAACCACAATTATAGAAGGTGCGAGCGAACAGCTGCCCATTGAATCTTTTGCCATAGTAGGTGCGAGCTAGATAGCTGTACATCTGTGCCAGATACCAAAACTCCTGTGTTGAAAGGTGATGCAAAATCACACGTATACGTGAGTTTCTATCAGAATTTTAACACGACTCTTCTGGTGGAAATTTCTATCAGCACTATAGGTTAAATGATTAATCATTTTACCGACAGTGTTCTTGCAGGGCAGTGATGGGCACTAACACAACCACGCATTTTGGCAATGTATGCGTGAAAAACACTGCACAAAATAAGGTGTAAATTTTGTTTTCTCTAATATTTTAACTTGGAAAATATTGCTAGCGTTAAAGTATCAAAGCCGGATGGACAAATAACGGACAGGTATAACAGGAACTAGATGAATAAGTGGTTGAACAAACAAACAGACAAGACATAAGTGGTTGACAGACAGACAGAGAAGACATCAATGGTTGAACAGACAAACGGACAAGCAGGCAAGCTCGTAAGTAGAAATCACATTTAGTTAGTTTGTTTAATTAAATCGTTTATCTTCAGCCCTGTTCCAGAATCCGAGTCGGAATCGGATTTGAATCGGAATGAAATCCGATCCCGATTTGAAGAGGTGTTCTGCAATCCGAGCGGAATTGTCACATTCGAAGTTTATTTCGAATCCGATTGTTAGCAAATTAAACAAAGCTTCAATCAGCTGTTTGCTTTTAATGTTCAAATGAAAAAGGCAATTTTGTAAGATTTTTTATTTTATTTAATGAGTTGGGTTATTTTATTGGCAGTATTGCTTGAGAACGAGCAGTCTGCCGTTGAAAAAGTAAAGCGCAGAATTTCGCGAGTTATTTCAGTTATGTTCAACATTTCCTTTTTAAGGTTTATTACTCAGTACCGCCTAAACAAAGCAGCATTCAACATGATCTTGACCGAAGTGAAACCTTTTCTTCAGCAATGCTCCATTTTGGCAGAATTGAAATTGGCGACGGCTTTGCAATTTCTTGCCGAAGGAGGCTATCAACGATCGGTAGCAAAGACAACCGCCTCTTCCATTTCGGAAAGTGTGTGCTTCTTAAAAGGTCCACCGCCGGTCACTAAAGCTTCTCTTCTATTATGCGCTAGCTTCCTTCTTACTTCACTTTTCCAATCAACTCAACTCTATGATTGAAGAAAATTTTATAAAATTAATAGATTTAATTTACTTCTCACCTTTTTTCACCCCGTTACACTTTTTGTTGGTGGTCCTTGCCCGATCAGCGACTGCGTTAAATGCTTCCATTTATTCTCAGAATCGACTTTGTCGCCTTTGCAGAAACCTTTCGCGATGTCCGCATTATCATCCATAAAATCCAAGACCATTTTGCTCTGGTCAGCAGTCTTATGCTTTCCCTTGATTAAAAATTAATTTATTAGTATTATTTAACACGATGTTTCATTTATTTGCTTACATTTTCATTATTTGTTTTCATTTTGCTACTTTCCGATTTCAATTCCACCAGCTTTTTGTTTAACGGATTATTTTCGACAAAAATTTCCGATAATCGGAATGCAGAACACCAAGTTTCCGATCCAAATTCGTTCGAACTTAATCGGATTTGAGAACAGGGTTGCATAGGAAAATATTTCCGATAATCGGAATGTAGAACACCGACGCTCGGTATCAAATCCATTTCCGATCCGATTCGGATTCTGGAACAGGGTTGATTAATTTCTTCTTTGCAGCCTTTCCCTGATACTTTTCAAATTCCCCGTGCCATGTCTTGTAATGTCTTTGAAAATTAAAAAAACGATTATCAGCAAACGTACGCCTGCAAAATAAGCATCGCGTTTTATTAGAAGCGTTTAACCCTTTCAGACCGTGATGCATTGATTGTGCGGGTGGTTTTCGGTTTTAATATGTTCGCTTTTATCTGACCAATGTCAAATAGCATGCATCGATTTCTCTGCTTTTTCTTTATGTTTGTTTCTCACATTATTCAGCTGTTCTCTTTACCATTACAGTGGACGTCCATTATAACGAATCTTATGTTGTAACCCCAATTTGTTAAATCGAAAAATTCGGTACATCGAACGAAATTTTTTATGTTTTAAACCATCCTTCTGGTCGTCACTTGTGTTATTTAGTGTTAATCGTGCTTACAACCCAATAACAAATCGAGAAAAACATTTTTCGGAGCTTTCCCCTTTTCTTTTACGATTTATAGTATGTGTAACATTGCTTCATATTTTGTCATTAAATTATATAACCGTTTGATTGGGGTCATCCTGACCCCAAAGGACAGCGACCGCAATTTCGAGCAAAGGACAGACAAACGGTTAAACAAATATCTTGTTTTATTCCAGCATTTTCAAAATACAAATATGGCTATGTGTGTACAGTGAAAAAGTCTTCGATGCGCGATTGCCTCTTTACCGCAAGTAAACTTTTCTGTTTGTCAATTTCTCTTGATTGATTATTGAAATTTTAATTTTTAAAAGAAAAAAGCCGACCGAACGCAAAACAAATCCTGTGAAAATGATCAGCATACAAACAAAATTTGAAAATGTTGGTAACTTGACGTAAATTTGAACGTTTTAACGTAACAAAAACAAAAACAATTGAGGTACCGTTCACTTCACGAAACCAAATATTCATTGTTATTGGAAAGAATGTGAATGCTCAAATAAAAACAATTTGAAGGGTATAAGACGACATAAATATTCGTTATATCGAATAGCAAATTTCACTTTTGTTCGTAATATAGAACCATCAATGGAAAAAATTTGGCCGTACGTTAAATCGAAAATTCGTTAAGGCAGGTTCTCACCTTGTGGGAAAAACTTGTGCCTTATCGTGTAGATATATATTCCACAAATGTGCTCCAGAAATTTCAGATCAAAATCTGAAAAATTACAAAAGTTACAGGCCGTTACATAGAGCAGTGTGGAGCACCGGCCGAGCGCGCTTTAAACTTTAAACGCGATTTTCTGAGAACCACATTTTCGGACCTAACGGAAGTGATTGAAGGCGCTGGAATGAACCAATCGTCACCAAATTTTTTGCAAATGTTTCTTAGGGTTTTTTCTAATAAACGAACTACGATCAGCCAAAAATATTGAAAATTGTTTATTTAAAAAAATAATTAGTGAACAAAAAAATGCGAAAATCGTACTTTTTTTTTCAAAACCTCATACCTTTTTTAATTTCGATTTTTTTTTCATGATCGTAGTTCATTCAATAGATAATACGGTACGGGTTTTGACGGAATCACTTCCGGTAGCGGGACACCTCCTCGCCGACATGCCGCCACTGATGGACGCCCCCTCCCCCCCTTTTTTTGATTCATTCAATTTTAAAAATTGTATTCTCTAAATAAATGTGTGTTCATATCCAGAAAGAATTTTCAGCGTTGTATCTTTAACCGTTTTCTCAAAAAAAATTCCTAAAAAAAGTGCACTTTTTCGGATCCACAAGGTGAGAACCTGCCTTAAATGGGATGTTCGTTATACTGGACGTCCACTGTACTTCAATTATTTCGGAATTCTTGCGTCACATTTCAGTTTTGTCAAAATGAGCCGCAGAAGTAAGTTGGGATTTCAATGACAAAAGTACTAATCGTTAACAAATAGCGAAGTGGGCATATTTTCGCTGAAAAAATTATATATTTTACTGTTTCAAGCCAATTGAAGTAATTTGATGCAATAAAAATACCTTTTAGCTAAGTGCCGAGTGCATCAATTGTGGGTGTCGGGTCTTATGTCTCTAAAAAAGTGGGGGTTTTTTTTTAATTTTTAAGTGCTATTAATTTTTAAGCCAATTATTGATTCAGTTAGAAACGCTTGCTTTAAAATTCCGAGACAAGAGAATGGACGATATTCCAGTGACAAGCAAATTATACCATTTACTGGCCATTTGTCCAACAAACCAAGAGGTGTTGGTTAAAAAAATGAGGTATTGACCACATCAGAAGGACTAGTTCTCGATTTATCTAGTTTCTATAGTTTCTCGATTTAGTTCTATATTTAAAAATGAAAAAAGCAAGATGTCAGAAATTGTGTTAAATTTAGGTTGGCACATTGAGCTTTACACTTATCATATTGTCTTTTTCTAACAAATACAAATAGTTAAAAGAAAAAGAAAGAAAAAAAGTTAAAAGATTTTTTTCAAAACTTCAGTTTAAATTTAGCAGATTTTCGAGGATCGTACGCTCTTATTCATTCTGTGAAAAAGGAGCTGTGCAAGAAGACGAAGAAAATATTAAATTTTATTTGTATTTAGATATGTAAAAAAAAACCCGAGAGCTGAAGCACTGCCAAGTGAAATCAACAACTGATATATTTTTTTAACCTTTGTGTCAACAGCAGAAAAATTATACGTAAGTCAACAGCAGCAAACCCCTGGTATGCACGTACATTTTGTATGGAAAATGGCATAACCTTGTGATAAATATGTAAATATTTAACACATTCTTTTAAATTTGCCTAACTTTTTGTTGTTATTTTATTAAAAAATATGTTTTTTAAGTGTGTATGTGAAAAAATTTTATAAATATATTATTTTATTGCATAAATATTGAGTTTCTTGGAACATCCTTGTTTGGTTTGCGGCGGAGCGGATCAATAGAAACCACTGTGGTTTGGGTTTGGATTTGGGGACCAAATCGATACGATGTACAAAGATTTTGCCGTAGCAATTAATAGAGTGAGCCATTAAGTTTTGATTTCAAAAGGCTTTCCTGGTTTTTCATTCCTCATTTCTTCGATGGATGAAATCATACCCAACTAATCGGCGTTGTGTAGTCACGATTGATGACAGGTCTTCTAAATCATTTGTTGGTGTCCCTCAAGGCAGCATATAAAGTCCGCTGTGGTTTGTTTTGTTTATAAACGACATTGGTTCCTGCTTCTCATTCGCTAAATATATTTTATTTGCAGACGACCTCAAGATATACCGTAGGAACACAATTGGAGCGTATGAGCTTATTTACGTTCGACGTATTGCGTTGTCAAATTAAATTTCATATATTTCTATGAAAGCGCACACAATTGACGACGCAAGCGTATGAACGTAAAAGCGTCGTACGCTCACTTAGATCTATTTCTATTTTTTACGCCGCGTATGGGCGTATTATCCTTTTTTGACAATTGGAAAACGTATTTTGAGTATTTTATACGTTGCTGCTCACGCTGGGATTGTGAGCAAGGCAACGTCTGAACGTATTTCGACAGCGTATTTACGCCGTACGCCGTGCGCCCATACGTCCATACGCTCCAATTGTGTTCCTACGGATATGCGGTAGTTAATAATGAGACGAATTTCTCTGCTTTGCAAACGGATCTTGGCAATGTTCAAACCTGGTGCGCAAAAAATAAACTGGTTTTGAATGTCAGCAAATGTGTCCATGCGACTTATTCAAGGAGGCTCAGCCCCTTGCAACCATCGTATTGCATATCTGGTTCTGTGTTAAAAACAGTTAATAGAATAAAGGGTTTGGGTGTCTTTTTCGACGTAAAACTTAGTTTTTCTAGTAATTTTGATTACATTAGATCGAAGTCTTATGCCATGCTGGGTTTTGTTCGACGGAACTGTACTGCGTTCTCGGACCCATATATTCTTAAACTGCTATTCACGACTTTTGTACGCTCTAGACTTGAATACGCTTCATTTATTTGGAGACCTTATCATGCTACCCATACCAATCGGATTGAGCGTATTCAAAAGGTGTTCATAAAATTCGCACTGCGGTCATTAAATTTCACCGAGCCTCTGCCGTCATATGAGTCTCGTTGTATGTTGCTGAGCCTCAAGTCTCTGGAATCGATGCGAACGTTTTTTGCTTGTTCTTTCGTGCTAAATCTACTATATAGGGATATTGATTGCCCTGCTCTTCTCTGTAGAATCGGATTTAATGTTCCAATCTGGAATTTGCGGCATGCGAACACTTTTTTAACACCTCTTACCTCTCAGATCTCGATGTCGCTCTGCCGAAGAGCGAGAGAGAGATTATAATTACTGTTACTATTTCTAATGTTACCTCTTTGTCAGTAAGACATAATGGCTAACTAAATATAGAAATAAAAAAATAAATAATAATAATAAATAATAATAATAAATAACATAAATGCAACATCTGAAAGATGATCAAAGTCCCGGTTCCTCTCAAGCTAATTTCTTAAGCAACAGTCATAATAAAAGTTTACTAATCAATAAACTTTGTCCCTCTTTGCCAATTGCTGGAATTGAAGTATTGCAAGCCAAGGAAGATGCTGATTTAACGATTGTTAAAACCGCGATCCACAAAAGTAGCGTGTATGAAAATAGCGCCATTCTCGGCGAAGATGTTGATGTACTGGTTCTGTTGATTCAATTTTGCTGGGACAATTCAAAAGTTTATTTGAGAAAACCGGCTAGAGACAAAATGCCTGAGAAAATATATGGGCCTGGCAGCTTGCTCGTTTTCTGGTTGCGATACAACGTCATCTTTTTATAACAGTGGGAAAAAAAAATTATAGACATATTAAAATGCAATAGTCAATTACGCGAGGAGTGCGAGATTTTTTTGCGCAAAGACTCATCTAAAGATCAATTAGGAAATGTGGCCCTTAAATTAGTCGGACAAATGTACCTGAAAAAAAACCCATCCCTCGATTCAATTCGTTATGAATACATGTGTACCAGGCCTAAAGATCTCGATATTCTTGTGCTTCCAGCGGCCGAAGACGCAATAAGGTAGCATGCATTACGCGTATACCTGCAATGCCAAAGCTGGTTGTCCAACGACTTGAATCCTCTCGACTGGGGGTGGGTACAGCGCAATGGATTCATAGAGCTTAAGTACTCGTTAAAGCCTTTGGTACCCTAGCCCTTTTGAGGGTCTTCCCCCGCCCAAAAAGCAGTTTGCCCATCGTCTTCAGCACCCTCGAAAACGGGGGGGGGGGGGGGGGGCGGGGAAGTAGTCTCGTCGTGTCCAATAAGACTACCGGATTTCGGCCTCTCTTCCGTCTGACACACTCCACTATATGTTAAGTCCCACACGTACTTCGGTTATACGAAGTTTTGTCGCTGGCCTCGTCAAACTTCAATTTTCGAAGTTCACCTTCATTCTTTGTGCGATGTTCGACAAGGAGCATCAGTTGCGAGCTGTGCTGTGCTGCGCGGCGTATCGTTTGCAAATTCGAATATGCAAGGGTGTGTGTCCGTGTGAAAATAAATGTGCGTGTTGCTTGTGTATACGCTGAGGCGAATGAAAACAATACGAGCAACTGCACAAGATGAAAAGCAAATTGAATTTCCATGGCTTTCGGTTCTGCTATGAATAATGAAGCATGTGAATTCAGTAGAGTGTGCGTTCCTATTGATAAAAAGAAATACCATGAATTTCTGCTGTGCAATGTTGGCATTCATGTAGGCTACGTTGCCTTCTGGCCTAATAAAATTCATAGCGATAAATTTTTCAAATTCATATATTAACAGCAACATATTACTATTTATTATTATCATTTCCTTAAAATTTATATTTAGTAATTTTATGTGTTCTTTAGTATTTTTATTTTATTCTATTCTTATTTTTCGTTTTAACCGCAATTTGCTCTTTTAACAAAATGCGATTTTTCCATAGTAAAATTATTCAAAAGTGCTCATGTTCCCTATAAGTAGACGGTTCTGAAAATCATATTTTGTATTAATCTACTTTTGTTACGTTTGCAACACACAAATTGTACAAAAGCTTTTTTATATTGGATGAATGAGGGGTTTCCTTAAAAAACGTATGAAATGTGTTGTAAAACATTTTTGAAATTAAAAAATGAGTCGATTGGCGCTTTTAGTTTTAAGCTACTACTACTAGTTTAAGCTACTTAAAATAGTTGACATTTTTGAAAAATATAAACATTTCGTTTCTTTGTAAATTACAAAGCTCATCTTTTATTAGCTATTTGCAGTTTGCAAGGTTGCTATTTGCAACCTTGCAAAAATTGCAGAAACTGATATTTGCAACCCTGAAAAGTGCTAGACTTCGAGAACACCCAAAAATTCAAATATTGTAAAAAATGCCGCGAACGGGCGAAAATGCGAAAATTGTTGATTTCTTGATTGAAAGTGCTGCATTTCAAATTCTGCATGAGAATGGTAAGAATATTTGCAAATAATTGATTGAAAACTGTGAAAACTGGTTTGAATTGATTTTTCAGATGAGCAGTCCTACTGGAAGATATTGGATGAATTGTATGACGACCTTTTCATAACTCTGTCCAACCGCTGGGGAATCTTTCAAAATGTGCCAAAGTCTATAGAATGGAGATCTACTGTTCTTTCTGAATTGGATGATTGTCGCTTTAGACAAATGCTGCGAGTGACGAGAGAGCAGTTCGGATTTTTACTATCAATTATTAGCCAAACAGCAGAATTTGTTAACTCACATACACTGAGACAATACCCTATCGATCTTCAGCTAAGCATTGTTTTGTACCGTCTAGGCTCGTCCGGGGAAAATGCAGCTATTCGAAAAATAGCAACAATGTTTGGAGTGGGAGATGGTGAGACTATTTATAAAATAACTAACAGAGTTTTTAGTGCATTTCTAAAAATGCAGTCTAAGCATATTGCATGGCCTGATGCAACCGAACAGCAAGATATAATTAAAAAAACATACCACGAGCTGCCACATTATATAGGATATATTGCTGGCACTGAGATAAAGCTGGCTGAGGCTCCAAATACAAACCACATAGCTTATTTTTCTAAAAGCCGTATATATTCTATAAAGGCGTAGGTAGTGTGCGACTATAATTTAAAGATTCGTCATGTTACTGTGGGGCACGGAAGTGTAACATACACGAACTCCCGAACGTTTCGCACAAGTTATCTATTCACCCACGAAAGCAGCTTCTTTTCATCTGATGAATGGATAGCAGGTGATTCTGCTTACCCATTACAAACTACCCTTATTACTCCATTCAGGACGAATTCCCAGCAATTGACGCTTGCAAAACGTAAAGCTTTTAATCTACGGCATAGCAGATACCGTGTTAGAGTGGAACATTGCTTTGGCCTTCTTAAAGAGCGCTTTGGTAGCTTGAAAGAACTGAGAATACGTGTGAAGGATGAGAAGAGTCACAATTTCTGTTCACAGTGGTTTATGATTTGCTGCATATTGCACAATATTTTACGCAGCCACTCGGGTAATATGGAAGTGAATTTAGAAAGTTTGTCTCACGAAGACGAAGAAGATGAGATTGCTCCAAGTAGTAATCACACAGGAATAGCAACAGCAGCAGTGGAAAACAGGGCAGCTTTGTACACACTCATATTTAATGATTAATACAACATTCTTATATTTAATGATCAATAAACAATTCTGACGAATTTAATTCATGTTTTATTTTAATGTTTAAAAAATTCAATTCTTGTTTTCATATTTTTTGCATATTTCAAATTTTGCAACTCTTTCTTTTATCTCAATCTCTAGTTTTTTTAGTTCTGATTCCTTTTCTTTCCATGTATCTTCACTCTCTAGCTTTTTCATTTCAATTTCAATTTCTTTTCTTCTAAAAGAAGCTTTTGCTTTTCAATTTCTAACTTTTGTTCTTTAAACGCTAATTTCTCGCTCTGCAACTTTGCGAGCTGTTGTATTGAGGACGAACGTGGGACTTGTGCGTTGGTGTAGCAGCTGCTCGGGAAGCTGAGGGAACTGGTGCGTTGGACTGTGGTTCATCTGACTGATCCGGCGAAGACTCTTCCTCTATAGGTGGGGATGCAGGAGTTGCTGGAGAACTCAATGAGGATGCAACATCGCTGCCCAAAATAGGATACAGCTCCACCGTTGTTTTGTCAAAAATTTATTTTAAACGGTGGTAATGTGGGCAGAGCTTCGCTAGGTGTGCTGAAAATAGTTTTGTTTTGAAATACCTCTTTCTACAACATACATTTTACTTACATTCGATAGTTGCAGCGCCATCTTCCTCCAGCACTCCTGCGCCCGTCGATGAGGACCAATCATTCGCCTTTTTGAATTGGCTCTTCAGATGCCTCACTTTCCAACGCACCAGATCCCACGTTGCTTCTATTCCCGTATTTTTTAACAATTTTTTATAGTAAAATTGTGCTGTGGGGTGCTGAAAATAAGGGACAAATTTAACCAATTTATCAATTTGCTGTGCGCACCTAGAAGTCTCTCCCCTCGTGTAAAAAATCCACAATAAGGAGGACCTCAGAAGGCTTCCACTTTCTCTGAATTATCGGCCGCTTTTTAATAAGTTCCTCCATTTTTAGTAGATATTACAGAAATTAAAAAAAATAAAGAAAAAGAAGTTGACGTTTTTGACGCAACAACTTTTTTTTACAATCAAACAATTATTTTATTTGCAAATAAACATCGAACGCAACAGCAACCCGTGCCCTGGCGTTTGTATGGCGAATTTGCTGTGCGAACCCTAATCAACTCTGGGGCCTAGATTGACCGAAGTTGCGACTCTGGGACCAAATTAGCAACAGTATTTGCCGTGTTCCCGTCTCACTTTCGGGTTATCTAGTCATTGGTTGATGTGCGACTGACCATATCAACATAAAGCAAATTATGAAAGCTGACTTCGAATTGAGAAGTTTGCCGAAGTCATCGCGAATATGTTCGAATAGCCGAAGTGCGTATGGGACCTACTGCGCTGGTACGCAAATTTGTGCGAGTTGACACCTTTACGCGTTTATTTGCTTAGTGGCATAAGTGTATATGAGTATGTTTATATACATATTTGTAAAAATGAAAACATATATATGCAAACCTGCAATAATATACAAAAACATGCAAAAATATGCAGTGCATAAGTTAGATCATTCTTAATATTTTTCAATAAAAATTGTTTCTGTCTAGGTCCCGTTCAAATCCGAAGCTCCAAAAAAATATGCACATTAGACAGATTTAGTGTTGTATGGAGATTCTTGATAATATGTTCTCGATACTCCGCAACCTCTCATTTTATGCGGTGAAAAAGTGCATGAGCCAACAAAATTTGGGGCTAGAGTGAGGCTAAATGGCGTCGCATTGAGGTCAAAGTTCACAAAAAAGCTGGGAATTTCAACAAATTGCTGCACAGCTGGTCAGAAGTTGCTCTTAGAGGGTTAACATCTATGACTGACCTAGTTTTCTCTAGTGAACATTTCTTTCAAACATATTTATACCACATCTCCAACCCTTAATGGGGCTCCCATACAGAGTGCTCGTTTTTACAAAATGGGTTCCCACTGCTCCCAGGTTGCCCCCAGCCGTGTCAAATGTATGACCGACAGCCATTTATTTACCCTTCCGAATGTTTCTTCCAGGTATGGCCAAGTCTCCAAGTCTTGAGGGGGCTGCCATACAAAACTCGCCATTTTCTATGTCATTGGCTCCCCACTTGTAAATGAAGTAGTTAAGCGAGAAAAAATGGGATCTCGGAAACCACTAAACCGATTTAAATGGTTGATTCAGTGATCGCTAGCATTCTTGAGTACAGAAAATACAAAATTAATGAATTATTGATTAATGAAGTTTACCACCAGAGAGCGTCTTCCATATGATCCGAGTTGTGAGTGTCACGGACAGGGTGGCAACTCGGGAAGTTGCTGTGAGGGAGTCGCGTAGGTGGGCTCGTCGCCGGTGCACAATTACTTTTTCAACAAAATTGTTAACGACTTGTAATTATAAAAATGTGTTAATAAACCATCCTTGACAAGTCAGAAGTGGGATACGAATGAAGTTATAAGGAAAATTCATCGGCAGAGAACAAAAACAGGAAAAGACGGCATTCGGTGAAGACCATAGCGACGCCAGCAAATCTGCTGACCAAAGCATAAGCCGCACGCAATCTTGCAAGGAGTGGCAACGTAGGCACTGCAAGTAAGCAGGGGAAATAACCAACGAAGGGGTTTCAGCAGGCGGCCACGAGCGAAGAGCTTAGCAGCAGGCAACGATCGGCACGGCGATAATCAACGAACCGATTGCAGCACGCCGAAAGAACGAACGAGTGAATGTGCAGCCGTAGCATATACATAACCTAAAGGGCATGCGTAACCGACGAACAGAGTTGCGTAAGCTTAAAATGAAAACGAACTTTCCACGGTGGTAGCTAAGGAACGAGCTGCCTAAAGGAAACACGAACACGAGCACAACCAACGAATCGGGTTAACGCAAGCTAGACGAAGGAGAAAGTTAAACCGCAAAGAGAAAGACGAGAAAACGACAGGGGAAGAGTGTCGCGATTTAGAAAGTTCTAGAACAATCGCGAAAAACGAAAGCGTGGCAAATACATCAAAAAGAGAAAAGTGCAACGACAGACGTGAACGAGCAATGACGAGATGAGGATGAAAATTGAAACGCTTACGGTGGCGCAGCTGAACACGCTTTTACGGCACGCCAATTTGCAATGTCTCGGCAATAAAGCGCAGAAGATTTCCATTCTGGTGGAGGCACGAGGTAACGACGAAGTGGACATTGACGAATTGGGTACGGACGAGCCCTGGGAGAAGCAACTGGAGGAGCTGAGAGAGCTGGTTAGCAACTTAACACACACGGTGAGTGAGCTGGTTCAAGGCCAGTCGACAGTGTCACCAATTCCGGTGCAGCCATCGAACGTGCAGGCGACCAGCACTCCCAGTCCCGCAGTACAGAGTCGCCTAAATTACACACAAGAGGCAGTCGGGATGCTTTCGGAATTTGATCCATTGCGGAAAATTGTGACGACGTGACAGTTTATCGCGAAAGCAGAGCAGCTGCAGCGGCTATATGCGTGGACCGAGGAAACGCTGTTGTTTGCTGCACAATGCAAGATGAAGGGCATCGCAAGGGATTGGTTAGACACGCAGCCAGTGTTCCAATCCTGGGCTGCTTTTGCGAGTATGCTAACAAAAGACTTCCCATGTACAGTTAATTCTGTGGACGTTCATAGGGAATTGGCCAGTCGCAAACGCAAATCCGGTGAACCTCTGGTCGAATACTTTTACTCGATGTTGGCCCTGGGAAGACGCGGAGGTATCGACGATACCGCCATAAACTCGTACGTAATCCATGGGCCGCAGAAAATGGCCTTACTCGAACACT
Source organism: Melieria omissa (assembly GCA_963971225.1). NCBI lineage: Eukaryota > Metazoa > Arthropoda > Insecta > Diptera > Ulidiidae > Melieria > Melieria omissa. The sequence goes on along the minus strand of OZ020269.1, from coordinate 71,114,278 downwards.
GTTGGCGATGCATTTCGGTATGACCAACGACCTCCTTCGAACTTGGGGATGACTACGGGAACGCCATCCGTGTCATCGCGGACCGAAGCACGACAGTTAAGCGCACCGACGGAGCCGCAGCAAAACCCCAACAAGCAGAGGAGCCCAAAGTGTTTCAACTGCAACGAGTATGGGCATATAGCGGTCAAGTGCCCATTGCCGAAAAGAAACAACGCTGTACGAAATGTTCGAAGATCGGCCACAAAGCGAAGGATTGCCGAGGAGGAGGCGGGGCAACCGTCGACGAAATAAGTGCACACGTCGGTGGAGACACCATACCGACGATTATCAAAACCGTCCACGTATTCGGACAACATCTGCACGCGCTAGTAGACACTGGTAGTGATCGGTCGCTGATACGTCGTGGGGTGGTGGAGCATGAAGAGGCGTTCACCGAGCTGAAGGCAATTATCACACGCAGACCCGTACTTGTCATCTACGACGTCGGCAAACAACACGAAGTGCATACAGACGCAAGCAGCATTGGCTTATCAGGCATGCTTCTACAAGAAGAAGGCAACGGGTGGAAACCGGTGTCATTCTACAGCCGACGATGCACACCCGCCGAAACGAGGTACGCCAACCACGACCTGAAAGTACTAGCAATCGTCGAAGCTTTGGAGAGGTTCCGGTTTTACCTGCTGGGTACGCATTTTACGGTTGCGACGGTTTGCAAGGCCATCGTTACAACAAAGGCAACAACACCACTTTCGCCACGCATTGCTAGATGGTGACTACGTTTGCAAGAGTAGAATTACGATTGTGCGAACCCGGCACGGTGGCTGAAAGTATCTTGTCGGTAGCAGCAACCGAAACAACGGACTGGGTGTACGCAGTTCAGATGCAGGACACGAAATTGCAGGAAATCGTGAAAGCACTCAGCGGCGGAGATTCGCCAAACGCAGCTCAACTCAAGCAAGATTTTGAATTGCATACGGGACGCCTCTATCGAAAGGTCGAGGGCCAGCGTAAGTTGGTGATACCGAGGGCAGTACGACGGAGGATGGCAAGAGCCTGCCACGATAACTCCGGACATTTTGGACTCGAGAAGACCCTACAGGGTATCCGGAAAGACTTTTGGTTCCCGAGAATGAGACGCTATGTGAAGGGCTACATCGCATCCTGTCCTCAATGCTGCTACTCGAAGGTCAAGGGGGGCAAACCAGAAAGCCAGATGCACGAGTCCTTCACGCAGCCCATTCCATTCCGAAAACTTCACTTAGACCACTTGGGGTCATTCCCCAAGTCCAAACGGGGCAATGTGCACGTCATCGTATTGGTGTGCGCATTTTCAAAGTATGCAATGCTGTAGACGGTAAGGAACACCAAAACTACTCCAGTGATCCAGATGCTGACCGAGGTCATGAGTATCTTTGGCCAACCACGTCGAGTCATCACCGACCGAGGTACCGCGTACACATAAGAGAATTTGCGAACTTTGTGGAACAGTATGATATTCAGCACATCAAGACTGCAGTCCGAACACCGCGCGGGAACGGACAAGTTGAGCGGGTGCATAAGACGCTGCTCACAGCTCGCAAGTGTTCCGTCGACGAGTGGAGCATAAACTCCCAGGAGAACGCAACGACGAAGTTTAGTCCCAACGATCTGTTTTTCAGTTTCAATATCCGGGCCGTGAGTGACAATCGGCTGATTCAAGCACTGCATGACAACGTGCAACGCCCACAGATGTATCGCGAAGGCCAATTGGTAGTCATCGATCATGTCCCGACTGCAACGGGGGAGTCACAAAAGCTAGAGCCGAAGTATAAGGCGCCTTACATCGTTACCAAAGTGTTGGATTACGACCGATATGTCGTGGAAGATCTACCCGATACCACGCATTCCCGCAGACGCTACTGCAACATCATGGCGAGCGACCACATGAAGCCTTGGTGTTACCCCAGCCCAGACATCGACGACAACGGCAGCGATGATGACGAGCAGACGAGTGGCGTTTCATCCTAGGGGATGAAGGTCAGGAGAGGCCTGTCACGGACAGGGTGGCAACTCGGGAAGTTGCTAGGGAGTCGCGTAGGTGGGCTCGTCGCCGGTGCACAATTACTTTTTAAACAAAATAGTTAACGACTTGTAATTATTAAAATGTGTTAATAAACCATCCTTGACATGAGGTTGTCAATTTTGGGCTTTTACAAAGCAAAAATCAAAATGTATTGTCGATACCCAATAAACCTCCCCTCCCTCGACTATAATTGCAATCGTAGTTGAGTGTTAAGAAGAGATTTTTTGATTCTTGTGAGAAAAGCATAATTTTTTATTTAGCCAGTATAGATACTCCTTGCGTAGGGTGCATTATTGTCTCTGATATGTTTCACTTCACGCCCCTTCCCACAGCATCGTTTGCCACATGTAATTTATGCACAATGTTTTTTTGCATCCTGGTAACTTAATTATGCAACTTTTTTTACTTCTGTTTAAAAATCCGTACTCAATACCCGACTAGGGAAGACTTGGAAGAGTGTTGAGAGTCTGACAAATGAGAGTACTGGCTTTGGCTGTCTACACCGGCTGCTCAAAAATCGAGAGTTGAACTGGGACTGGTCTCTACTGGAGGGATCTGCAGCCTAGACCGTCCTTCTATCTGCCCGACACTTGCAGCTGAGCTCGTTGTCATTAAGAGGCAGCAAAGCTTCTTAATGATATTTCAGTTTAAGCAATGAGCATTAAGGCAGAATGCCAAGTAGTTAAACTAAAGATTTTAAAGTAATATCGTGCTTCATTGACATTCATAGAGCGCCACAAAGTCCCTTTCTAATGGGCGTCTGGACATAGCAATTTCAAAGGGAAAGAAATGGCGGATGAGATGGTAAAGCAGAGCTCGGATATGGATATCATCGAGGCGGATACCTCTATCTAAACTACTCTTTGCAAACAACTTAGACGAATTAATGAGTAACGATTTATGGACTAACCATAGTGATTTTGAAGTCTCACGGTCATTATGGCCAAGGTTAGGGAAAAAAAATTGATGAAAATCCTGTTGTTCAACTGACCGCTGTGCTATTGCTCTAATGAAGACGAATGTCTATAAGTACTTTCTGCAGAAGTCGTAATTATAACGAAGAAGTGGAATCAATTTAGAACTTTCTATGTCGATCTACATGGCTACATGACTGAAGTTTAAGCTTCCTCACAGTCTTTACAGAGATAACAATAGTAAAACTATCGGACCTCTCAAATTAATCTGGGAATGCAGATGGTTTAACAAAGGCAGCACCTTAACTTTTTATAGGATCCCCAGTTAGAGCGATGTGCCTCCTCCTGGCAGTCATAGAGGTCACTCACAATAGTCACTGATTCCTCAGAATAAAATTACGGGTTTTCTATACACGGCCTCTGAACCTAACTAAACCTAACACTAATCTAAAGTTACAATTATATTTGAAATAGGGAAGTTAATGGGGTTTCGACAGTACATTTTGTTTATTGCTTTGAAACCGAAAAGTTGACAACATCACAACTTTGATCGTATGAGAGATGCCCTCTGGTGGTGCACTTTTAAGCTAAGGTCCCACGATTGCCGCAAATGCACCGATCATAGCCCGATCTGACTACGCAGAAATTGTCAAATGAGCAAACGTTTTTTATTTGGATCACACGATTGCCCCAATTTCGACAAGTTTTGTCGGCTCAACCTAGCGAACAGAAATATCGCACCGAACGATTTCATAGGCAGGTCACACGATTGCCCGAATTGAAAAAAAAAATTCAAATAAATTCTCAGAAAATTTCAAAGCACCGACAAAATTTGTCGGCCGCCATTGTTTGCGGCTCGAGTTGCCGACAAAATTCGGCTCAATTTTTAATTTTTTTGTCTGGTTCAACTGTTCACGCGATTGGCGCTACAGCACCGATTTCGTTCGGCGGAGCAGGAGGCAGATCGAATATTTTTGACATTTGCGCCGAAACCGATTCGAGTTCACACGATTGGCATTTCAGTTTTTTAAAAATGGGTAAAATTTCTGCGCATTGCGGCAATCGTGGGACCTTACCTTTAAAGCTTACAGCCCTATTCTGGCGAAAGTCTGACAAATGATTTTCTATTCAGCGCTTGTTAGATTTTTGATCAGAAATTTTTGTTAGCCTATTCTTACGCAAATCTGACAAGCAGAAAGCTGTAAAATTTCTCAACAGCGAGTTGAAAAGTTTTGTTTGTTTTGGTTTCACTGTGAATGCCATATACGTGGGTGGTCCGATAAGTACTTAGCCGACAAAAGAAAAACGAAAATTTTCGAAAAGTGGCGATTTATTACTCAACGTAGTCTCCTTTCAACTCGATACACTCTACCCAGCGATGCTCCAACTTCCTTAACCCGTCTGAAAAATACGTTTTCTGGAGGCCTCCGTGGCGGCGATAACCTCCTCATTAGGCTGGAGTGAAAATGGCAAAAAAAAAATTTGTTTGGAATATCAATTAGCTAGATATCTTAAAATGTGCCAATACATCAATAGAAAGCTGTGTAAAAATTAGAAAGAAATTAAACAATTTTTTGATCTCCCATCGCGGCTTTTAATTTCACAGTAATACGCGACATTACAGGTAGTCATCTTAAAATTCAGTTAATAATCAAATACCCTATTTAATGATGTCAAAGTTATAAACACATGGTATAAACTGCTTAGGAACTTTGGAAAGATGAAAGGTGGAGTCACCTCTGTCGTGATGAGATCCGTGAGCTCAGCGTCTGTCATGGCTTTGATGACGGGAGGTTCCGTAATAGGGCAGACTGCCCAGTCAATCATGTCGAAGTATTCCACGGCGTCGAGGTTAAGTTTAGCGGGAACCTTGAACCTCCGTATTTGGTCACTGGGGACTGAGGTAGCTCTGGCCTTCATCGCTCGTCGTAAGCCCAATTCACGTATATGTGGTCGATGTTCCGTCATCATGGCCAGGAGCAGATTCTCCGGTTGAGCAAAGTTCGCGTTACGGTGAATAACGGGGTCAACGATTCCCTTGAGTTTAGGGCTGAGGCAACGTGACTTGACGAGCATCTGGTGAATGTGCCTATCTCCCTCTTTGCATGATGGCTGGGGTTTACTGCCAAACCACATCCGAGCATATACGCGAATGATAAACGTGACCAACGTTTTCAGATTCTTGGACGGTTTCTTGTCGCTGACATACAATCGGAGGATTTGATTGGCCGACGCGTCGTTAGCCATCGTGAATGATTCAGGCACCCAGGGTTCCCACTGCCAGATCGACATTCACCTTTGCTGATGCTATTGCACATTTCCAGAATCCGATCTAAGTTTTTGTTCGCTCAATCGGGACTGCTACAATAAATAACTTAAAAACCGCAAACCTAAAGCAAAGGTTACTGAGATTTATTTTGAATCCTTAACTGAGTTGAAAATACGACTTTCACTTCTTTCGATTAAAAACAATTATTTCAATTAGGTGATGGGCGATCAAGGAGTTGTTAGAAACTAATATAATTTTGCAGGATTGGTACTATGGATATTTGGCACATTTCCAATATACTAGCTTCTAAAAATTTTAAAATAGATTTTTTCACTCCACCCTACTCCTCATTCGACTCAAATTTCTGCCCGGCAAGTGACTTTTTCAAGTTTGGAAACAAAAAGAAGTCACACGTGGCCAAATCTGGAGAATACGGTGGATGGGGCAGCTGTTCGTAGCCTAATGCGACCAATTTGGCGAATCACCGACCGATATTTCTTTTCCATTTTTATAAAATCCGCGGACACGTTCGTTTCCACACGCGGTCAAAACAAAACTACAAATCTAATATGGCTGAAATTTGTTGACAGTAGCCGTCTACGAAGATGTACTACACGATAGTAAATTTCTCTTATGATAGTGGCACCATCGGGCGGTGGGGCTAAGTACTTATCGGACTGCCCACGTACATGGAAAAGAAGAAGAAGAAGCTGCGAAATTTGAACATATGGAAATAATTTCAAATGAAATATCCACTTGGAAGTAGGGATTCTTTACAAATTCGACTGATTTGATTTTAAATATTTATTATGTCTCAAGGTTAGAGCGAACTACGCAGGATCAGATGTGGTTTTTGAGGGACAATCCCGAGTTGCAAACTACACGGAACGAAAAACGTTCAAAAAATTTGTGAATTTGTGCATAAACTGTATGAACATATTCATAGTTTTGGAACCAGTGAACGCACTCATAAAAAGTTTATGAATGCATTTATAAACCTTCGGGTGACCCGAACACTCATGAATGCGTTCATAAAATTATGAATGTATTCACAAAAGTTTATGAACGCTTTCATAAGCCTTCGGGTGACCCGAACGCTCATGAATGCGTTATAAACCCTATGAACGCATTCATAAGCCTTGTTTGTTTATGAACGAAATTCATAAAATATTTGAATTTTTTCATAAGAAAAATTCCTTAAATTCAAAATCCCTAAAAACTGAGAATATTGGCATTTTTCGATTTTCACTTTATTTGGATAATTCCAGCTTTTAAAATTATTTGAAATTAACATATACAGTGGCGGACAAAACTGTTCACAAAAAAATTAAATTTCACAAAATGTTAAATTCGCTGGTACTTGTTTGGAGTATAGCAATCGTAGTTTGCCACATTTTTACTTCAAGCTAGCATGTTATACCATGATAATTTTAGCTGTTTATATTTTCTGCAAAACACCGTTTTCTAAAGAAATATTTGCAGGCACGTGTGAACAGTTTTGTCCGCGATCGGTCAAAGCTACGTATTAGAGCATTTGTCTCGACAATCGCTATTAGTTCTATTCGGAACCGCGTCGGTGTATTGAGAAGATAAATAATATATAACATTATGCTCCAAAAAACTTTTCAAAGTACAAAACTTCTAATTAAATTTGTTGATTTGAAATAGGTCGAAAATTGTTTGCAGAATTTAAAGAAAATTTTTGCAAAAGACATTGAGTAGTAGTTTCACCTATCGGAAATTTGCTGGAAAACACAAAATATCAATCGGTATAGCTAAACAAGTTAAAGACTGCTATAATATAACACCCAGATCGAGCAAAAATGGTCGCAAGAAAAAGTAGTTTCCGGTGGTTAAGCGTGTTGTTCGCAGATTGATTTTAACTGTTGCCACTAACACTGCTGCAGACATCGCAAAAGTACTACAAGCTGATTAATGTATACAAGTCACCACTAGAACCGTCCAAAATACATTAAACGAAAGCGGATTTGTAGCCAAGATCAAAACATAAAAAAACATTGTTCACTGGTCGTCATCGCAAGGTCAGGTTGGCATTTGCTAAGAAGTACGCAATGACTCCCGTTGATGACTCGCGGAGAGTAACTTGGTAGGATGAAACACAAATTCATCGTTTGGGGTCTGACGGTAAACGTTACACTTGGGTAGACAAGCAAATTGAAGTCCCAAACTGCAATATAGAACAAACTCTAAAGTTTGGAAGTTGTTTCTCTTATAGCATGCGGTTGTTTCCGTGGAAGTGATGTCGGAATTTTGCGCCGTATCAAAAGTAGAATAATGGTAAGCGACTTTATTACGATTTGAGAGGGCGCCTACCTACTAAGTTTAGATATCTTTTATAAAAAGCCGGGTCACGATAAAATTTTTGTGCAGGACAACGACCTAAAACATACAGCCAGAGCCACCAAAGAGTGGATAGCCGAAAACGGCATACACATTTTTGATTGGCCATCCCAATTACCGGACTTAAATCCCATAGAACATTAGTGGTTTGCCTTAAAGAGAAAAATTATGCCCAAAAAGACTTACCAAAGGATATTGACAGATTATGGGAAAAAACTTCACCAGCGTGGTTGGAAATTTCCTCAAAAATACTACACAATCTAGTACAAAGCATGCCGAATCATTATAAAGGCCCGCGGAGACCACCCAAAATATTAAAGATAATATCAATCGTTTTTTGCTTATATGCGTCAAAACTGTTCACACCACTTTTGTTGAATTTTAGTGTTTCTTTATTTATTATTATATAATTATAATATTTTGTTTGTTGTTTTTCAGTAAACAAAATATTCAATTTTAAAACTATGTACTTAAATTTTTGTTTTTGTTGTTAAAAAGTAAAAACTTTTATAAACTTTCTAACTTATGAAAATTCGTGAACAGTTTTGTCTGCCACTGTAATTACACAGCGCAACAAAAAACACTTTTTTTCTGTTGCATGGAGTTTTTCTACTATTTCTTACTAATTTGGGTGCGCTGATTCCGAATCTACCCTCCGATTTTTTCTAGTAGCTCTAGTTTCTGAGATATAGGTACCCTGTCATTTTTTCAGTTTTTCCTCTACTTTTTCCATATTTTCGATCGTAGTTTCTAAACCAAAAAACCGATTGACATGATTTTCACCTTATCGCATTAACAACACCGCGCGGCTTCTTTTCCGATGCAACTTATTTTTATAAATGTTAAAATGCCGCGGTAATTGGACCTCAAAGTTGGAAAAAATTGAATTTTATGGCGTTTTCTTTAATGATCAAAAACATACACATTTTTTGTAAAACAATTAACGAGTTAGGTGTATAATGAAAGTCGACACATCAAGCAATACAACACAGCTAAATTATTTGGCGGAATACACATTCGCATCGAAATGACAGGAAAAATGTACCATCGCGATTTTCATCACTTTTCATACTTTTTCCTTAAAAAATTAGGGGCCTGAAAATATGCAACGTTTTTAATTTTTTTTTGTTTCGAGAAATTCAAAATATTTTTGTTTTTTGCTTGTATTCCAAACTATAAATGGAACATATAAAAGAGCATATTTTGAGGCTCCTAATTTTTTAAGGAAAAAGTATGAAAAGAGATGAAAATCGCTATGGTAACGTTTTGTTATTATTTCGATGCGAATGTGTATTCCGCCAAATAATTTGGCTGTGTTATATTGCTTGATGTTTCTTCTTAAGATATTCAAATACTTCGAAACTTGATTTATGAAACATCTGTACAATTTTCGCCATCAGAAAAAACGCCTTGAAATTCAATATTTTCTTACTTTGAAACCTTATTACCACGCCCATTTAATAATTTTTTTTTTTTAATAATTGATTGGCACGACAGCCCGCTTACGCGAGACTAAGGCCTAGCTTCCCGCAACCACCCGTGTTGTGCGTGTGAACTTTGTACGCGGGTGGAAGGGACCTACAGTTTTATGCCGGTTCCGAACGGCAGGTTGGGAGCTTTTTCATAGGCAATTTTTGCTCTCAGAGGTTTGCCATTTCCAGCTGAGAGGACAGCCACCGAAAGAGAAAACGAGTTTCCCGTTATTTTTTTTTAGGTGTTACTACATGCAGAATTCGATCTTGCGTCGCTCTGCATGCGACTCGTTGGACCGCGCACTAACCAACTGAGCCACGGCGGCTGCCACGCCCATTTAGAACGCATAAAATTGATTAATGTCAGGAAAGATGGCGTGAAATCTTGTAAGTGCAACGATATAAAAATCATGTCTATAGGATTATTGGTTCAGAAATAACAGTCGAAAACGAGAAAAAAGCCGAGGAAAATTCAAAAAAGTGACACGCCCATTTTTTGCAAAAACTAGAGCTGTTACATAAAAACGGAGTATGGTTTTGAAAACAGCGTGGAAAAACGAGTCAGATTCATGTAAAAAACTCCATGCAACAGACATGCTGTTGTGCAGTGTTGTTTATAAAATAAATTTATGGATTATAATTACTTAATTATTAAGCTTTTGCATTAAAATATGCATTTTAGATGTTTTGTTTGAAGATACAGAAATGTTATAGAAAAAGGTTTTAATAAAAGTCCAGAAATTGGTACCAGCTTTGGGATAACTTACATTAAATATATGAAAGGATTTAAAGCATATATTCAGACAACGCAAAATATTAGAGAATCTAGTACCATCTAGATATATAATCAATTGGTCAAATTTTGCATAACTCGTATCACCTTTCGCTAATATAAATGGTTGAATGCTCTTTTCGCGCTTATTTACAAAATCCAAGAGGTCGTCTATCATCTGCAGCGACTATCCTGCGAATATTTGATTGTGAACCTGCAGATGTTCTTTTGCCCGTTGTTGTCCTTTTGTACAGTTTTATTTGTGGGATATAAATATCCCACATATGTTTCATCAAAGAATATACAATATAAAGAATACGCATCTTCACAAATTTGTCAATCGTGTTTCTTGACGCGGGCGGGAAGAGATGAGCGGAGGCATAGGTTGCGGTACATTTATTACGCTCATACAATCGAATGGCAAGCTAATAGAGCGTAATAATATTAAGGCTCTCTGTTTTGCTCACAGAAAGCACAACGGCTTCGTTTGCTGCTAAACAAAATTTTGTGTACTTACTTCAGACACATTGAAACAATCAACCACCAAAAATGCCAACAAAAGCAATGGTGCGCGCTCGTTTTTTTGTACGTAGCTATTTTTGCTAGCGATCGCTTTCGCTTGAAAAAATTCGCTGAGGACAGCTCATTATCAATCCAGTCGTTGCGTTGTTTGGTTACGTATTTTCGTATGCCTTGCGATTGAATTTGTTTAAATTGAACAATTTGAATACATTTTGACGTGGTTGAATCCCAAAAAATTTGTTTAAATTGAACAATTTGAATACATTTTGACGTGGTTGAATCCCAAAAAATTTGTTTAAATTGAACAATTTGAACACCTTTTGACGTGGTTGAATCCAAAAAATTTGTTTAAATTGAACAATTTGAATACATTTTGACGTGGTTGAATCCCAAAAAATTTGTCTAAATTGAACAATTTGAACACCTTTTGACGTGGATGATGAATATCGATAAAAAGAAAAACTGTCTAAGGTCTGGGCTGAAATGCTGCGTGTCCAGCTGTAATAAATCAATGCGAGATGATGATAATGCAAAACTTTTTAGCTTTCTTTCCGCTGATACTCCCATGGGTCAAATATGGCGTCAAAAATGTGGTATTGCAGAAAATGATTGCCGCAAAAGGTTAGTCATTTGCAAAGAACATTTCTGCAGCTCATTTATTGGGAAAAAAAAAATTAAAACATGGGGCGGTGCCCACATTGAACATAAATGAAGCTGCTGGTTTTGATGCCGACGACTATGACCTATCTTTCGAACCCAAAATGGCAAAATTCAGCGATGCTGTTGAAGGCGTTTGTAGCAATTGCTACAAATATGTCAAATTAGCTGAATTTTATAGGAAACAAAGCCGAAGTATAATGCAAAAATACAAAGAATTGAAAAAACAGTTGCAAAAGAGTGGCATTAAAAAGAGCTCAAGCCACAAATCTAAGCTTGTTAATGTTAAAAAAACAATAGAGTCTTTAGAGGGCATCAGCAACGAATCGAAAACTTTTTGTAATTTATTAATTAGCTCACGCCCAAAGGAATATTCCGAAGACGATAAATTTTTGGCCCAAAATATATACTATGTCTCCCAGTCCACCTATTCGTTTATGAGAAACAAATTAAATCTTAATTTACCTCACATTTCAACTCTGAATCGTTGGGCGCCAATTAAATATCTTCAACCTGGTTTCAAAAATACCGGCTTTGAAAATATTAGGCAAAAGTGCTTAGAGCTAAAAAGTGCAGAAAAAATTAATATGGTATTAGTGATGGATGAAATGGCCATAAAAAGGGAATTAAGGTACAATACCAAATTAGATATAATAGATGGTTATGAAGATGATGGTTTCCAAAGGACGAATAAAATTGGGAAACAGATGTGTGTCTTCATGCTAAAATCGATGTTCTCACATTGGGCCATAGTTTTCAATTATTTCATTTCCGAAAATGGGCTTTCTGGCGAGACGCTATGCAAAATAATCGAACAAAATATTATTATTTTGTCAGAGTTTGGGGTTTCAATTAGTGTCGTAGTATGTGACCAAGGTTCAACCAACAGAAAGTGTTTCACGGCTTTGGGAGTAACGGTAGAAACGCCCTTTTTTGAATATGCTAACAAAAAAGTATATTGTATGTTTGATTTCCCACACCTCGTAAAATCTTTACGAAATGGCCTTTTAGGCAGTGATTTGAGCACACCTGATGGTACAGTTAGCTTCAAAATTATACGTGAACTATGGGAAACAGAGATAAATGCAAAAACTAAGATGTGCACAAAACTAACAAGACAGCACATCTTCCCAAATTCATTTGAAAAAATGCGCGTCAAGTTTGCAACTCAGGTTTTCAGTCGGACAGTCCAGGCTGCCATAAGAACAATAGTTGACACCAAAGGATTTAAACAATGTTCCAAAGAAATGGCGTTATCTACTGCTGATTTTATTTCAAAAATAGACAAATTATTTGACTGTATGAACAGCGGCGCATTACACGCAGATAACGTGTACAGATTAGCCATTCAACAAAATAATGCTCCACATAACTTTATAAAAGAATTTCTGCAATATTTGCAACAAATTTCATTTGTGGACAAAAGTAAAAGAGAGTACTTCTTAGATGGTATAAAATTAACATTATCATCTTTATTACTGTTACTTGAAGATATTTTTAATCAAAATCAAGACATTTTTTTTGTAATGACGAAACTTTTAAACCAAGATAAATTGGAAAATTTGTTTTCGCGCCTGCGACAAAGAGGAGGAAACAATAATAATCGATCCGTCGCAGAAATAAACACCATATTGGCTAGATTAATGTCCGCAAAAATCGTAAAATCTAGTACAACAACGAATTGCGAAGATGTGTATGAAAAGACTTTTCAGGTTGATCCTATAATGCCTAGTGAAGAAAATGCGATCGGCCTTGCAGTTGATGAACAAGAAACAACTGCGAATTTTCATATTGATTTTGATTGCGATATATGCATCGCAATCAAAATCAATCAAACAACTACTTTTTAGAAGATGTGTTCAATAATTGCACCGAGCTCAATTTGGAGCTAGTATCTGTAAGATATTTTATAGGATACGTAGCTTATAAAGTATTGCCAAAATTGAATTGTGACAAATGTCAGGAAATACTTCGAAAGGAAGACGAAGTACTTTCTGCTCCCAGTGAGCTCTTCATTTTCCACAAAAACTACCAATCAGTGACTGATTTCGGAAACTTGGTCCCTTGGCCCCTTCTCAATCTTTTCTTGAAGTTTGCAAAAAACATATAATTATTTTTCACAAAATTTTCACAGAACAACCACAAAAAAGTGGAATTAAAGCCTTTATTATTGATGAATGTAAAAAGGTGACTGCAGAATGGTTTGGTAATGATTGTGCCGATCACAGAATTCAAACATTAGATTTTTTGATTTTAGTACTTTTAAGAAAACATTGCTTTTGGGTTAAAGAAAAAAGTGCAAACACTACACAAAGAAAACTTAAAATAATTCGCAATTAATTCATGATTACTTAGCAAAACAAATTTTACAAAAAATTTGCATTTACAAAAAAAAAAAAGAAACTGGATTCTTTTCATTACATATACATTATTCTTTTTTTTAACATTGGATATGCTCCGGTCGAAATTGCTTCTTTGTTCAAAACATGTGGTCAAAATATTTTTTTAAGTCATTTGAATAAATCATTGAAGAACTGCAAACCAATGACGCTTCAAATAATTTTTTTTCATTAAAATGAAATAAATATGAATGGTGAAATCGTACTTCATTTATTTATTTTTTGTTGTTTCGCATCTCTCTTGCTAGACGTTCTCATAAACTAAAAATCTTACAGGTTAAGGGGCTATCTTGGTGTAAATCTTAAAAAGTTCAACACATGTTTGGAATTTTGTGATGAACAAGTAGTTGAATATTTTTAGTTTACAAACTTCCACAAAAATTGCCTGATTTTTTAAGGTTTAAACTAGCCGATTAAACTAACTTTTAAATGAATTTTATTTACAATATTCGATTTTCTTACTTTAGTTCTTTTAAGCAAGCGTTATATGTGGGCCGTAAAAAAAGTTCTAAAGAACGGGACAGAAAATTATGACGGGCTTATGAAACCGTCTTCATTTCTTTCCAATTTCCCTTTTTATCTAATTGTCTTTGTTGATTACTTATTATTTACTTTTATTGCCTGTAGCGATCATATAGGTCGCCATGCCAGCCATATTTTATTTTCTTTTCTATGACTTTGCGCACACTACAGTCGGCAGTGAGTTCAGGAGCAATATGCGACGCCGTGCAGGCTTATAGAAGAAGAACAAAAGCCAGCCAGAAAATAGAAATCGTTTTACAATTTCAGCTTTTCGCCAGCGCAACAACAAGAACAACAGCACATCGTCTTCCTCCTCTTCGGACAATTGAGCGAGAATGAACGAGTGAGCACAGACGCGGCATTCGTGTTTCTATGATTTGCGCTCAGAGCATTCTGCTGTCGTTTCAAGTGTTTCCTCTCGTTGTCTACCCCCCGCATCAAGAAGACGGGTGGCGATATCAGCACCCGCATTCAAATTTTTGCTTGTATGAGATGCACACTCTTTATGTTTCATACTTTTTGGTTTCATCTAAAGAAATACACAAAATACAAATATATCCACATTTAGATCAGAATTACATATTACAGAATTAATTACTACAAAGATCAAACTTAAAAAAAAAACGGACATAGCCAAAGGGAAATTGCGAAAATAATGAAGAGGTCGCAGAAATTCGTATTTAACGCCTTAATGCCTCCAAAAGAATGCGGGACGACCACGAAAAACAACGACCCAGGACGACAAATACATTGAAGCGCGATCCTTTCAAGTCCGCTGCAGCCATACAACACGAATTAGGACTGCAGATATCTTCCAGGACAGTAAGGCGCCGTCTTGTAGAAAAGAGTCTTTTAGGGAGACTGTCACGAAAAGTGCCAATGTTGACCAAATGACATAGAAAAATCGGAGTCAATTTGCCAAGACGCACAGCAACTGGAGTGGTCCCGAAAACGAAAAAAATTCCAATATACCATACCTTCTTTTAAGTCATCCTCCGACATCGATTTCAGAATGAGTTTGATGCTTTTCTATTTTCTATTTTCGAGTTAGTGTCAAGTGTTACGCGTGGGCAGACGTACCGTTTTGTGCTCCGCGGTTCTTATTGTTTCTGTCCGTCCCTCGCGAGGTTTAATGTTCGTCCGACTGATATGTCTCGTTGCGTTGTTGCTACGCCGCGTGTGCCCAATAATTAAATAACTTATAATAATATTAATAACTAATAATCCGAACCAAATGCAAATGCAAAACCACACAACAAATCTGTGGTCAAAAGCAATAACCGCTTAAGTCGACTTAAGAAGAAATTGAGTTATGGATGCCACCACGTTCCCTGGACTGTGCTCTACGTTTGTGTAAAATCGGGGAGTTTGTAACTTTAAAATAAAAAAAGTTATTAATAAAAACCTATTCGCATTCCCATAACGAACACACTACGCGCTAAAACTTTAAAGCGAGATTGCTCGAAACAGCAATTTTCGACTTAGGCGGTTATTGCTTTTGACCACAGAAATATAAACTGCCGTTAACTCATTCTCGCTTCCGCCGCATTGACCTCTGCTCGCGTTGTCTTTGTTATGGTTCATTTTCCGTATCTCCCTCCTCCGTCCGTATTCAGTGGCGCTACATGCGGTCTTGTTCGACACTGTGAAATTGACTGTTCTGTGGTAAAGGCATAACACTTACCACAGAGCATAGTCAATTTCTTTCTGCGGCAGATCACATTCCCGGCTACTTTCCTTGTGCTTTAGCCCACCCAGGCCATGGTGCTGGACAAATTTCGCATAGCCTTCTGCAACGTGCGCGGGCTCAGGGCGAACTTTTTTGCTGTATACGCGTTTGTTAACCTCCATAAATCCCATATAATGGTACTAGCTGAAACCCAGGTGTGTGGGATGCAGATCCACTTGATTTTCACATCCCTGGTTACCACCTACTGCCATTATTCTCTCCTCACAGGGGTCTTGCCATTTATGTGTGCAGTAATGTGGCGTACCAGTGCCAGCAACAACTATACACGACGGATGCCGCAATATCCAGTCGCACATTCTGCACTTCTGCTTCCTATATAATAATTTAATAATTGATTGGCACGACAGCCCGCTTACGCGAGACTAAGGCCTAGCTTCCCGCAGCCACCCGTGTTGTGCGTGTGAATTTGTACGCGGGTGGAAGGGACCCACAGTTTTATGCCGGTTCCGAACGGCAGGTTGGGAGCTTTTTCATAGGCAATTTTTACTCTCAGAGGTTTGCCATTTCCAGCTGAGGGGACAGTCAACGAAAGAGAAAACGAGTTTCCCGTTATTTTTTTTTTAGGTGTTAGCCACGGCGGCTGCTTCCTATATAGAAGCCCGAATTCAGGGAGAGATTTTACTTATAACAAGTTTGATCTTCTCTCTGATTCTATTTCTCAGATTCTGGAATCGTATCCGAATAGTGAAATTGTAGTTGCTGGTGATTTCAATATTCATAATTCCAATTGGCTACGCCATTCCAGCCACACAACTCCTGAAGGCTTATTTGTCCAGCTCTTTGCCGAGTCTAATAACTTGACTCAATTAGTGCATGAACCAACGCATATCCCCTGCGTTGCAGGGGATATTTTATATTAGTATTAGTATAGTATTAGTATTTTTCATATCATGAAAAATACGATGTTGAAATGCACGCACCTCTTGGAAACTCGGACCATTGTACCATTTTGGCGTCTTTCCCATACTCTTCTATCCGCAATGCTTCGCTCTTAGTCCCAAAGCGCATAGTGTGGATGTATGATAAAGCTAACTGGAGTGGACTTAATGAATTTTTCACCCGCTTCAATTAGAAATTGTGTTTTCTTGATAGAAATATAAATGCCGCAGCCAAAATGGTTGAAGAAATAATATTATTGGGAATGCGGTCCTTCATCCCCAATAAGCAAATTTGCATTGAACCTAAGGACAATATCTGGTTTAATGAGACATGCACAATTGCTGTCAGGTCTAAAGAGGAAGCTTTCAGAGCATGGCAGGCAAATAAAAGTGCCACCACTGAACAGCTGCGTAAACAGGCTAGAAATCGATGCAATGCTATCCTAAGGTGCCAAAGATTCCGCACGAACAGCGCCAAAGGAAAAAAGTTTTTCAATGCCAGCATGGTAGTAAGAACTTCTGGTCATTCGTTAAGATGGTGAAGAACCAAACATCATCTTCAATTCCACTCTCACTCACTCGGTTGATAAAGCTAATTTGTTGGCTAAAATTTTCGCAGAGAATTCCTCTCTGCCCCCAAGCGATCAACCACTACCCGTAGTCGAGAACGTATCTTGCTCTATGCCAGAAATTCATTTTCGGACACGGGTAGTTAAAAGAGTGCTTGCAAATCTCGATGTAAATAAGCCTTCAGGGCCGGACGGCATTCCAGCCCTTGTTTTGAAAAAATGCGCTACTTCGCTGGCTTGTCCATTACGCAAACTTTTCAACATGTCATACACCACAGGTGTATTTCCGACATGCTGGAAGGTAGCAAATGTTCAACCAGTTCCTAAAAAATGCAAGACTACTGACCCTGCGAACTACCGACCTAAAGCAATCTGTTCGGTTCTTTCCAAAGTAATGGAAGGCATTGTAAACTTCAACCTCTTGAAATATCTGGAGCACAATAGACTGCTAAGTGACCGCCAATACGGCTTCCGAAGACAACGATCGACGGGAGACCTTATGGCGGTCCTCACCGAGAAATGGAACCATAGCATTCTAAACCTCGGTGAAAGCAAGGTTGTTGCTTTGGATATTTCTAAGGCCTTTGACCGCGTGTGGCATAAAGCACTCGTGTGAAAATTGCCTATGGTGTCTGTAGTACCTTCTCTCGTTGGATTACGAGCTTCCTCTATGATCGCTCTATTCGTGTTGTAGTGGACGGCAAAGCCTCGGTCCTTTCTCCAACCCTCTTCCTGATCTTCATCAACGACCTGTTGTCGTCGACGAAGAATCCCATCTACTCGTTTGCAGATGTCAGCACCATTTGTCATTCATACTCTTTCACAAAGCGTCCCAGCTCTGTGGAGATAATAAATAAATAAATAGCGACTTTACAAACAATCTCCAAGTGGGGTCAAGCGAACAGGGTCGATTTTAACCCTCGCAAGACCCAATGTTGCCTGTTATCCCACAAACGAGTCTCCCCACATCCCTGGTTATGGGTGGTGTGGGTATTGCGGAATCGGCAGCTCTTGATGTTCTGGGCATGTCCATTAAGAACGATCTTCGTTGGAACGATCATATTTTTGGCGTGTCGAAAGAAGCAGCCAAGTGCCTCGGCTTCCTAAAGCGGTGCAAATAATATTTCACTCTTCACTTCCTATATCCGACCTAAAATGGAGTTTAACTCGCACCTCTGGACGGGGGCTTCAAAAACCCATTTGGTGCTCCTCGATCGGGTGCAAAATCGTGCGATTAAACTTATAGGGGACAGTAGGGCATCCAGCTCTATTGACTCCTTGGAACATCGTTGAAACGTGTCATGTGTGGTGTTATTTTACCGATACTTTTTCGGTAACTGCTCAGTGGAGATGAGCAGCTTGATGCCATCACTTCGGGTATTCCCCCGGACAACCCGTTTGAACACTGGCGCCCATGCATTCCACGTCGAAACGATGTTCCAGCGCACTACGCACTACAGGGAAAGTTCGTTTCTGGCCCGTACAGCGCGATTGTGGAATGGTCTCCCTGCGGATATTTTCCCCAGCACTTATGATCTCGATGGGTTCAAGGCAAGAGTCCATATCCTTCCTGAACCCCCAGGGTCATCCCCTGCGCGTTTGTTCCTGCTAAAAAAAAAAAAATTATTATATCGTTTTAGATACAGAAACAACTTCAAAAGTTTTTGTTGCCAATTAATTAGCAAATCGTCATGTTTCGGATATAGCACTTTGAAATCAAAATCCATCTGCAAAGATGTGTTGTATGGAATTAAAGCGTATTTGAGAAGAGTTTAGTGCATTCTAACTAGTCGATATCCATGAGCCTGCCAGCAACTGTCAAACTCTTCTGCGGATAAATTCTCGTACTTAATACGCCTTACAATACTTTCTGCATAATCTTCAGGAACTAGAAATAAAAAAATATGTTGGTTATAGTGTTTTTTTATTCAGAAATAGTTTTGTTTTATACGTACCTATTGTTTCTGAAACAGAATTATTTTCTTTTTCAATAGCCTTAGATTTTAGAAAATTAGTATTAGTATTGAATTTTTTTTAAGTAGCAATATTTAGTATATAATTTTCCTCGTTTCTCCGTTCTATAGAAGTTAATTTTTTCATTTGGAAACAAATCTAGAATTTCTTTTTCAAGATAGTAGCTTAATTGAAGAGACATGTGAATATTATTATTAATGAAATGTTGTACTATTATGTTAAGAAGTAAAATCCGTTGAGCGTCATCAAGTTTTTGATGTGAAGTGTAGAAATTTTTAACAAAAGCAGTTTTGTTGCTAGCATTTAATATTGTTGAGAGTGAAATTATTTTTGTGCTTTCAAAGTCTTGTGTTGAATAACTTACAACGCCTTCAGCAAGTATTCTGTCGCCCATCTTAAAGTTTTGGAGCAACTCTTTCAAATGATCTATCATCATTACTTTTAGTTCTTCAATGTATGTTGATCTACAAAAAAAAGAAAAATATATTAAAAACAATACCACGCATTTAGTATGGTCTCAAATGTTATACCTTTGAAAAAGTCATACATCTCCTCCACCTTCCATAGCTCCAGCAGTTTTTTTTTACTTCGTCAACGTTCTGCATGCTTTGCTCTGGAATTAACACATTACCATCTGCGCACATTTCAGTCACTAAGTCTTCAAAGTTTGCGTCCATTTTTTATTTAGAAGTAAATAACTTTTGAGAAAATTTAAGAAAATAAAAGAAAATTTATACACAAATTTAAGCAAATAATAGATGACAAATCTTATAAGAAAAGAGTTCTTTCGACAACTTAAGGTTTCAGTCACAGTGCGCACGCTGATCAAAACGGTTCGTTCTATCGCTGTTCCGCATTTCCTTTTTGTGATCTTTTCGCTCACGTCTGCTGTTTATTCAGTCATCGGGAGTTAATCCCTGTTTCTTGCTTCTTCACTTCCCTATCATCATTAACCTATTCCCAACAACTCTGCCCGCCCAACACTTCATATCCAAATATAACACCAAACTTGCTAACTGGGACTATTTCGAACACCTCACCAATTACTATCATAACCAAAGACCAATCTCAAATAACATTAATAAAGAAGCAGCAAATATTATAAAAATCATTAAACAAAGCGCCAACCAATCTATACCCCAAACTAAACCTTTTAACTCTAAACATCATGTCCCATGGTGGAACTCAGAACTTGATAGGCTAAAACAAAACAAGAAAGCAGCTTGGAAACAATTAAAACGCAACCTAACAACCAATAATATTATAGCTTATAAAAAGGCTAACGCCATTTACAAACGTCTATTAAAAATAAGCAAGAGAAAGGCCAGTTCGGAATTTACTGCTGAAATTAACCCCCAAAGTCCCATAATCTGGAGGAACATTTGAACCTTCTGTGGAATCAAACCTCCTCAAACTATACACTGCTTACAAAACACCCATAGCCCAGATACTAATATTACCAACCCATTTGAAATTTCTCAAGCGTTTGGCTCCCATTGGTCCCAGCTTTCCTCCGATTCCAACTTTCCTTCAGTTTTTCTCAATCACAAATACGATTATCCCAGTATTCTTACACCTAATCCACAAGCTATGCTAATAGAAGGCCCTATATACTTTAGCGAGTTCAGTAAGGCTCTTTCTAAGTTAAGCGGCAACACTCCTGGTTGTGACAGAATCTCATATTCAATGATACGTAACTCCTCAATATCACTCCAAAAACGCCTTTTAGCTCTATACAATGAAATATTTTCAAATTTTATACCCTACCAATATAAAATTAGTACAGTAGTCCCCATAGCTAAGCCCAACTGCGATAAAACCAAACTTAACGCCTACAGGCCTATCTCCTGTGCTGCGAAACTTTTAGATAAAATCATCGCTAACCGTTTGTGGTGGTATCTCACCTCCAACAACCTGCTTCATCCAAACCAAGTCGGTTTCAAAAAAGGTAAAAGCATCACTCACTGCCTACTCCAACTCGACCAACATATATCCAACAGTCTTTCAGCCAAAAAACATATTTCAGTTATTTCACTCGATTTTGCCAAAGCCTTCGATAAAATAGGTATTCATGCAATTACTGACGAACTTTTAGAATGGAAATTAGGCCCCAATATCATCAACTATATTACAAATTTCATGAAAAACCGAAAAATAAAGGTACGCATCGGCAATTTCTACTCCTCACTCTTTCCCCTACATAATGGTGTTCCCCAAGGCTCCCATTATCTGTTGTTTTGTTCTTAATTTCGTTCAACAAATTATGTGGAATTATCTCGCATCACAAAAACATTGATTTCTGTGCCTATGCCGACGACTTCCACATAGTAAAAGCACTCGGTCATAATAAAAACCTTAATATCGATCTGCATCAGCTATTCCAAGAAATTAACAACTGGTGTAACTATTCAGGAGCCAAAATTTCCACTTCTAAATGTCACCACCTGCATGTTTGCCGTAAAAGAAACTGTATATGCCAAGTCACAACCAATACCCAACAAATACCTAACGTTGATGAACTTAAAATTCTTGGTGTAACCTTTACAAAAAAGTACAAATGGAACGCTCATATTGTCAATCTTAATAAATCCTTATCGAAACGACTAAATATTATCAGATGTCTATCTAGCTCTAAATTTAATTGTAATCCCCAGACAGTATTAAATGCAACCCAAGCCCTAATTCTTTCTAAAATCGATTTTGGTATTTTTCTCTATGGACTTGCTCCAAATACTACGATACGAAAAATCAAATCCATCTACCATACCTCCCTCCGATTAGCTCTAGGGGCCTTTCAAACTTCCCCAATTTCTTCGTTACTTCTTGAATCCAATTTTCCTACGTTCGAACTCAGAAGAGAATTGGTAATCGCCAAACTTTCTAAACTTCTTGCTGAAAGTCAAAACTCCCCATTACATCAAATCATGAAAAATTACAGACCAAACATTCCCTCCGCAATCAACAGGATAGTTACTTTAAATAAACAGTTTAATCTCCCTTGTTCTCCCGTCAAAATCCCATCAGTGACTAACCCACCATGGCTGTTCAATCCAAAATCTCTACTCACATCTTTATCTTCATACAACAAATCCTCCACACCCCAAACAGTCTTTCACCAACTGTTCCTCGAAATTCTGAACGATCACCGCGACTTTAATGTCCTATACACTGATGGGTCGAAAATCAATGCAATAACCAGCTTCGCCATTACCTCAGACACCACTGTTTTTAAAGTCGGTGTCCTCCCCTGGTTCAGTTCTGTACTTTCTGCGGAAATTATTGCTATTTTTGAAGCGACCGAATCCATTAAACCCAACAATAGTAACAAATGGCTGATTTGTTCTGATTCCCTATCTGCCATCAAATCCATCTTAAACATTGACAACAATAACTTTTACTCCCTCTCAATACGTCAAAAATTACAATACTACTATCCTAACCTCAAAATCATGTGGATTCCAAGTCATATTAATATATTGGGCAACGAATTTGCGGATACCACTGCCAAATACGCTGCTAGAGCTCCAGAATTAACGTTTCCCAATCATAACTTTAATGATATCAAAAAATCCCAGCAAACCCTTTTCAAAAACTCCTGTTTAACCTCCCTCCAGTCCTCTACCACTTGGTATAATGATGTTAATACCTCCTTAACTAATATAAAAGACTATCCTGCCTTTGACAATCAACACAGAATCAACAGCTTGGATCTTAAAAAATGTATCCGATGCCGTATCGGCCACACTCGTATTACACATCAACACTTGTTGGAAAACAAACCTCCTCCTGAATGTGATAAATGCAACAACCACGTCCGTCTTACCCTCGATCACATTTTATCCATCTGCCCTAAACTAGAAACACTTATTAACAGATATAAACCCATATCACTTCTTTCCAACCCTACTCTCAACAATATACAATCCTTTATCCAATTCCTCCATTCTTCTAAACTATATAATTTAATTTAAAAAGTCAATATTTCTCATACACATGTTTGTTAATCGATTATTCTTTGTTCCTTTTGTTTTTTCCTCATGAGCCGAAGGTCTTTGCTACTAGTGCTCTTTCCACATTTGTAATTAATTTGTAATTAATTATAAATAATAAATAATAATAATAACTCAAGGTTTGTTGCAGCAGCAGAGGATGTGCTGACAGAACACCCGCTCGCGGTACTCGCAGACCACCCACTCGGTGAATTTCCATGGAATACATCATCATTGCAAAGATATTCACAGCATAAGTTTCGTTCATCTTCACTCGAGTTGAAAGCCGAATGCTTTCTATTTAAATGCCTTTTAAAATTCACAATGCCACTAAAAACTTGGCCACGGAATTGGCAGGACAACCTGTCATAACTTTTTACAAAATGCACTTTTTTAATATGATGTATAAAAATGTTCACATTTTTGCACGTTTTTCCACAGACTTGGCAGTTCATTAATATTTTTTTTAATTTTCTCAGCAATTTATATACAAATTTTCTTTTCTGGCTGCTCGTCTTAAAGTGATTGCTTCCTTCCTAAAAAGCTATGTCATCATGTAAAAATTTGAATTGAAATTCTAAGAAGTCAAGTCATGGCCAACTTCGATAAATTAGTTTGAAATTCACATGGATAAGTATGAGCACGCCGAACGCCTACACGCTCGGCTCGTTGCCGAACGAATGGTTTATGAACGAAGTTTCACAATTTTTATGAACGCGTTCATAAACATGTATGAACCGTTTCATACATTTTATGAAAAAAATCAAAAAAATTATGAATTTTTCATAAAAAGTTCTAAATAAAGGTTTATGAACGCCGTTCATATGATTTTTATGAATTATTTTTACCCGTGTAGGAAAAATAGCCCGAATGCACCGCGCATTGTCCAAAATTTATTCTCTGCAAGAGCGATTTTGGAAACGAAAATTTTGAACGAAAATGCTTTCTTGCATAGCAAAAGGGTCGCTTTCGTCGCACAAGGTCCTCAAGAGCCTTGACCTCTTCACAATTTCATATTTTTAGCCAGAGCGGCTGCACACGCTAATAATAGCTGCTCTTCAATTGCAAACACCGAAATTTGCTGAAATGTTTCCAAATTTTTAACTTCAATTACTTTCCTTGCAAGTATTTCTTGCGCTTGTCAGCTCTTGTCGGACATGACAACTTCTCTGACAAGTGTTAGATAAAGAGCTTTCGAAAAATGCTCAGAATACGAAAATCTAACAATTGATATAGGGTTTTCCAACAAGAGGTGTTATTTTGAATCACCCAGTATTTCGGTAGCTGTCACTTTTGAAGCTTTTATTCTTTGACATTTGACAAGTAGAAACTACGCCATTACTAAAAATGGAACGATACACGCTTCAACAACGCATTTAAATTATTAAAATTCACTACAAAAATGGTGAAAATCTTGCAGTCACAGTTCGCAAAACTAAAGCATTTTTGGGTCGTCGTGAAGCACCTTGTCGGACCGCAATACAGAAATTGGTGGAAAAATTCGAGCTGTTGGGACAGGTTAGTGATGTGAAGAATAAAACCCGTGCACGTCGCTCAAGAACAACTGAGAATATTGCTGCTGTAGCCCAAAGTGTTGAAGAAAACCCAGGTTTGTCGTCGTTCTTTGGAATTGGGTATTCCAAATTACACCGTATTTTGCATAAAGACTTGGGTCTTAAGGCTTATAAAGTTCAGTTAACACAAGAACTTCTTCCTTTGGGGCCACGTGGCTTTGGCTGATGTTGTTTTTCATTATTAACGGCATACCTTCCTCTTTATTATGAAATAAGCATCCGATCATTTATCTCCAAAAAATGCATTTTTCTTTGAATACCAAAATAACACCTCTTGTTGGAAACCCCTATAGAATATATTCAATTGTCAGCATGGTGAGTTTTGTCAGGTTTGCTAGAATAGGGCTGTTAATTAATTTTGTATTTTTTGTACTCAAGAATTCTAGCGATCACTAAATAAGTCGCTAGAAATCGGTTCACTAGTTTCCGAGATACGATGTTTTCTCGCTTACTTCACTACTACATTTACAATTGCATAGAAAATGGCAAATTTTGTATGGCAGCCACATTAAAACTTGGAGATAGCGGGTAGGTATGTTTGGAAGAAACATTCGGAAGAGAATATAAATGGGTATCGGCCATACGTTTGACACTTCTGGGGCAACCTGGGAGCAGTGGGAGCCTATTTCGTGAAAATTACCATTTTGTATGGGACCCCATTAAGGGTTGGAAATGGGGTATAAATATGAAAGTCATGTTCAGTAGAGAAAGCTAGTGTGGCTCAGTCATAGATTTTAACCCTCTAAGAGCTACTTCTGACCAGCTGTGGAGTGAACTCCCAGCTTTTTTGTGAACTTTGACCGCGATGCGACGGTTCATGCACTTTTTCACCCAAGCGCATAAAATGAGAGGTTTCGGAGAATCAAAATCAAAAAATCTTGCACTAAATCATGTCTAGTGCCAGAACCCATAATCAGTACCAGTCTAGCAGGAACCTTGGACTGGATCAAGTCCTGTGTAAATAACTTACATCGAGAACGTTGGTCTAGCTTGGGAAGCAGTAAAACTGCCAAGAGTTTTGTGATAAGCCCGAACAGGAAAGCAGAGGATTTCCTTCAGAAGCTAAAGCTACGTATACACTGTAGAGAAAAATCTCGCCTAGAGAAGTCTAGACACTCAATAGAGCTCTTTACGAGAGCTCGTCACAGTCTGTACCCGAGATTTTTTAGTCGAGAGTTTTTCGTAGTGTAGACGCTTTTTTCATTGGCTCTACGAGAACTCTAGCTCTATTGAACACGTTCAATAGAGTTTAGAACTCTCACATGCAGGTTTTTTGTTTATATGAATGCATAGTAGATTATTTCATAATTTATGAATGGTTTTGAAAATGTTGTTTTAACTGAAGATGATAATGAGTTTTAAAGAGCAACAAAATATCCACCAAACAAACAATAACGAATAACGCAATGACATCAGCGCCGAAGAAAAAACGTTTCAACTGATTTCGATGTTCGAGTGAAGGGTCCAGTGGATCCTACGCAAACCAGTAAATGTTGTCCGGGCCCGTTACATTGTTTTCACCTATTAACCTGTTTGACCCTTTGAAAATGTTATTTAATAAACTTTAACGTTAATTTTAACGTTTACGAACATGTATGTAAATAATTGTTAAATAACATGAATAAAAAGACTTTACATATTGATTACACTACTCGACAAAAATTGGGTTCATCGCGTGCTCCAAAAAACAAAAGTATTTTTTAGACTAATCTTTGGCTGCTGAACACGAAACTGAAAATCAAAAAATTTTCTTAAGAAGCGTTTTCGAAAAATCTTCGAAAAACACGTTTTCCGCACTTATTTCAGTTATAAGCACATATCTCGTAAACCAACCATCCGACTAACACATGTGGCCCGTCGTTCAGAAGGTAATTAACTAGCCTTTCCAACGATATATGGACTGTCCAAACTATTTTGAACTTTCAGAACTTTGAAAGAGAAAAACTTTTAAATGTGTGCATCTACAGACTGAGATCCAAAACATTTATGTTTCGCATACCTGATATATTTTGGTCCTGAAAATTCAAAACAGAACTTTGAAAGAGAAAAAATATTAAATGTATGTCCTGTAACACGACAGTAAAAGTAATTTATTTTATTTATTTAAATGCAAATATTTACCGGACAAAACGCATATAAACAAGGACTCTAAATACGCGCGTATTGTCATGGAATTTCCCATTCTAAGCTCAAAAAATATTCTTGAAAAATATTTTGAACGTTTTTTGCATCTGCGGACGTATTCCCATTGTTCCCTCTGTGCATTAGTGGTATTTTTTCATTGACTTCGTTTCGCCAACTACGAAAACACGCATGAAATTTCGAAATCTTTCAAAAACATGTACTATGTATGTACTATATTTACCTGTAGCAAGAAATCGCAAAGTCACTGCCAACATTTCTCCTGCAGGAATCGCTTTGCGCAAATGTGTGTCTTTTTTTACAATTACCGGGGCCACTATTTGTAGCAATGCTTCAAAATTTGTGGATGACATTAAAAAAAATGGCATACGCCGCTGCATCACTATTTTATAATTCACCAAGTAGCTCCCAATAAACACCCGCACTCTGCCGATTCGCGATCCAATTTCGCACCCAACATTCCCGACTCTTTTTTTTTTTTTACTTCTTCTTCAAATAAACTACAACTGCAGCTGTTGTTTGCTTCTAGCGCGCACTCATTTTTCCGAATTTCGTTTGCAAGAATACAAATTTGCTCTACAGCTCTAGCCGAGAGAAAAAATTGTCATAGTGAATACGTCGAATAGAGTTCATCGTTGTATAGAGTTTATCAAACTCTACGTAGAGTCCAATCTGTAGTAGAGATCCTGTATAGTGTAAACACATTTGATAGACGAGAGTTCGAGAGTAGATAGAGCTCTACCGAAATTGCTCTACAGTGTACACGCAGCTTAAGAAGGAAACATCTCCGTCGAATGGTCGGGTTAATCACAGGGCACAATCCATGGGGGCGACATACAGCCAACATGAGCATCATCGAAGATCCGACTTGCACATCTTGCCTGGAGGAGGTAGATAGTACACATGATTTGCTCTATGCATGTCCTCCAGAACAAAACAATGCGTGTTCAGATGTTATAAGGTCCATTCTCTCACCCAGTGTGATCGTCTGAGATTCATTAATAAGTCCGGTAAATTTGCACAAGAGAACACATAACCCTTCCTTCCGTTCCACCCACCTTCTCTTTTTCCCATTCCCATCTCCTATATCAGCCTTTTTCCTGAGACTTAAGTACAATGGGCTACAAAGCCTGAGTGCTTGAGGTAATGACCTCCCTAAGGTTATTTCCTCAGCTCCCCCCTCATATCTATCCATTTATCCACTATAAATATGCATCTTTTTTTTATTCCTTGTTCACTCCTCTCTGGAGCATAGGGCCTCCACAAGACAGCCTTGTGTTGGTTACGTTAATCGGTTAGGGGATTGGCTTGCCGCAGGAAGTCCTAAGTGATGGGCTGCGATCTAACGCCGCTTACGAACGTCGTCTCCGTTATTTCGAGCTTGTGGCGACACTGGTTCGTGCATCGAGCACTGGCAGCACTGGCGCGGCAGCAAAGAAAACGAGTCGAAAGCTGGCAACGGAGCTGAGCGCACGCGCGTAGAAAGTTTGTAACGTTTCGGAATAAAGCAATTGATATCTAACCGCCTCGAGTCTTATTAATCGCGATAATTGGTGACCCCGACGTGATATTAACGAGTTTTTTCGTGATTAATCAACGGCGTAGTGTTGCGGGAGCACCCAGCACTACGCCGGACTTCGTCGTCCAAGGCTGCAGGCGCGATTTCAATTAGAGCCGGCATACAGCGTTGCCGAATTTCCTTTGTTCGCGAACTTTCTTCCCAATACCGTTTTTCGCGGCGTCACAAGCCGAGAAGTCATCGTGGGAGTGGTGGCGAAAAATCTCGTTGCCACATTGCGTCAAATTTACAAACGTGTTGAGTCGTGATAAATTTGGCGCCCTTCTCCTGACTTTTTCGTGATGTTACCGCTGCATTCGACAACAAGACAACCAGAGTTACTTCGCCGTGGCCGAACTGAAATTTTTGTCAAGCATCACGTCTGATGCGACAAAATTTCATCGTGTTTCAACTTTGACGCTAAGCTCGTTTCGCTCTGCAGGGACTGATCAACCCGCCAGAAAACGATAAGTATGAAACTCTTAAGCAGCGTGTCCTAAATGCTCTGTCTCATTCGCAGGAAGCTAACATCCGACGCCTCCTTCACGGCCACCCCTGGGGCGCGAAAAACTCACCGTCTCCCACTTTCCTCCAGCAGCTGCGCAACCTTTCTGCAGGCCAGTGCACTGGAACCTTGCTCCGCTCTCTTTTTCTTGAGCAGATGCCTGACGACATTCGTCGATCTGACAATAGGGTCAGCTTCTACGCTCAACCAGCAAACAGCACTTCCATCGCACACCGCACCTCGCCTGTGCTGGGCCGCACATCGGCAACTCGCCTGCACCGCACACCGCACCTCGCCTGTGCTGGACCGCACATCGGCAACTTGCCTGCACCGCACATCGCCTGCACCGCAACTTGCCTGCACCGCACATCGCCTGTGCTGCACCGCACTCGCCTGCACCGCACACCGCACCTCGCCTGTGTTGGACAGCACATCGGCAACTCGCCTGCACCGCAACTTGCCTGCACCGCACATCGCCTGTGCTGCACCGTACTTTCCTGCACCGCACATCGCCCCTGCTGCACCGCAACCCGCCTGCACCGCACATCGCCTGTGTTGCACCGCACTTGCCTGCACCGTACATCGCCTGTGCTGCACCGCACATCGCGTGCATCGCACTCCGAGACTTGCTTTCACAGCAACTCGCCTGCCCGCACATCGCACTCCGAGACTTGCTTGCACAGCACACAGCAACTCGCCTGCCCGCACACCGCAACTTTCCTACACGGCATATCGCAACTTGCCCTCGTTGGCGACGATCGACCGCCTCACACCGGACTTGCTCGTGGACTTCATTGATTTAGCACGGCCTCCGCAACTGTCTAAAGTCACAGACCGGAGCGCGTACCATCAGATATTCACGCAAGAGCCGCAAGTATCTCACCGTCCTCGTCTTCTCCCACACCAACGCAACACCTGCAACCAACGCGAAGCTCGCAACCAACGCGACACAGCGACCACGCCCACAAGCACCGGTCAACCACTGCTGGCCGCCGCCCCGCTTCACAAACAATTCGTGCATTATCCGCAACCACCACATGCACCGCATTTTCCGCCAACATCATTGTCCCCAGCCAATTCCAGACGTTTCATCCGCAACCGCAGCCACATTCGTGTCAGCGTACATCGAAGCATCAGCAGACGCACCCGCTACACCTACAGCGTCTTCACATCGACTTCTTGACGCTCCTGCCCTCACGTCATCGACGGTCGACCCTTAGCGCACCTACCCAGGATCGAAGACCTAAACGGTATCGTTCGCCCTCGCCAATTTGTCAATCGCCGCTCTCTGGAAGGGGGGTACTGTGGCGACACTGGTTCGTGCATCGAGCACTGGCGCGGCAGCAAAGAAAACGAGTCGAAAGCTGGCAACGGAGCTGAGCGCACGCGCGTAGAAAGTTTGTAACGTTTCGGAATAAAGCAATTGAAATCTAACCGCCTCGAGTCTTATTAATCGCGATAAGCTACCGCTCGTAGCGCCATCTGTTGTGAGAGGAGGTTACAGCAGAATGGTTGGGGACCTCGCTAGATCAATTTGGTGCGTAACCGTTACCGTACCGTGTAACTGTGCGGGTAATGTGCACGCGGCGGGAGTTGAACCCATGACCTCTGGGATGACAGTCTAGTGCACTCACGCTAGGCTATCGAGGCTGCCAAATAACTATGCATATGCATAAATATGCATCTTTTTTAAGATATTTTTCCCAAACAAATGCTTTATACTTGTTTTGAAAAAGCAGTAAGAAAATAAGGTATTATGTTTATTGCCAAAACCAACACAAACATACACACAACAACACATACTTTGTATGTACTCATCAGCATAGAATGCGTATAAAAGCCCTACAGAAGTCTTCGGCTGTTCCGGCTATGACGAAACTGCCAACGACATTAAAAATTTTGGTTCAAGGTGGATACTAACACCAAATTGGGCAAGATTAGACACGCAGGATTAGCACAACAAACCGTGTCCAGTTGTGTGTTTGAAGTGTGCAAGGCCATGGAAAATTACTCTGTGCACAGCACACAACCAGGTAAAGGATTTTGAGGACCTAAAAACTTAAAGGCAAAATAAAATAGCAAAAAAGGTACGGAAAGGCACTAAAAACTGGCAGAAAAAGGCACCCAAAACTGCCTTAAAAAAGGTAAAATAGGGCATTGCAAACTGTTAAAATGGCAAAAACAGGCATTTAAAAATAAAAAATACTAATAAATCTAAAAAAATAATAATAATATAATAATAACAACAATAATTTTTTAATAATTTTATTTCATCTGACGTATGCAACATACAATATTTATACCTCATTTTTTGTAAAAAAAAGCAACATCAAGGTTATAAACGATAGTTTCAAAATAAAGTGTTGCTAATAAAACTCACAAAAGACTGTAATGAATTATATATATTTTCTGAAAGGCTGTGCAAATATCTTTTTCGCATTATTACACTGTGCGACAAAAATGAAAAAATTTTTTCACACTGGAAAAAATCCATATGGGCGTGAAACTAGAGACCAAACATAGTAGTACTGCGTACTCAGTTTTTCATTTCTACATCCTTTGTCCTTTTAAAAGGACTTCAAAATTTTGAAGGGAATAAAAAATAAAAAAAATATAAAAAATACTTAGCCTCTTTAAAATATGGCGATATGTATATCAAATGAAAGAGGAAAAGCTCAAGAATTTAAATAAAAATGATTTTTTATCTATTTGTAAAAAAAGGACATGAAAAAGGTCCTTTGAAAATTTTAATCCTTTATATCCTTGAAAATTTATAACGAATTTTCTTAAAAAGTAGGTATGTTTAAACCCAAAATCTCCTTGATCACGTGTCAAAATTTCATTATTCTCGCTTCTTTGATTTTGTATCTTTTTTATTATTTAAAATACTGATACGCCAATAAATTAGAATATTTGTACTGCATTAGACTTGCAGCTCCCACCTTTTTTTTAATAACTTTCGAACAAATAAAATTAGAGTAATGAAATTTTGACACGTGATGAAAGAGATTTCGGGTTCTAACATACTTACTTTTCAAGAAAATTCGTTGTAAATTTTCAAGGATATAAAGGCTTAAAATTTTCAAAGGACCTTTTTCATATCCTTTTTTTACAAATAGATAAAAAATCAATTTAATTTAAAGTCTTGAGCTTTTCCTCTTTCATTTGATATACATATCGCCATATTTTAACGAGGCTAAGTATTTTTTATATTTTTTTTATTTTTTATCCCCTTCAAAATTTTGAAGTCCTTTTAAAAGGACAAAGGATGTAGAAATGAAAAACTGAATACGCAGTATTACTATGTTTGGTCTCTAGTTTCACGCCCATATGGATTTTTTCCAGTGTGAAAAATGCTGTCGCACAGTGTTATCAATACTTTGTCTAAATTATTAATTATTAATTAATTAATTAATTTTTTAATAATGAATTTTTAATAATTATTTCTTAATTAATTTTTAGCGTACTCCAAAGAAAACCCTCTCGAAATCCATTTTAATGCCAAAATGTTTTGTTGTTGCATTAAGGACCAAACCTTTTCGATAGGGTTTGCATCTGGACTTTGAGATGGCGAATTTAGTGTTTCCACACCAAAATTTCTCTAGCTCATTTCAGACGATGTTCCACATGTTTTTACCCAATAGCGATTTCGACATGGTACTTCTATGAAGAATGCCCGATTTCAGAAGCAGAAGAAGTGGGCGTTGATACTTCGACGCTCTTCTGCGACAATCTTTATTTCGTTTGCTTCAGGCTAAGAGTTGGAGTGTTATCAAACATCCGGACTATCGTCCTATCCGCTTTGTTCTGAGTAGTTCTCTTCCTGCCTCTACGTGGCTCATCGTCAACATTTCCGAACTCTTTAAATTGACTGACCTACTTCCTCACAAATGGACCTGATGTTTTCGTATATTTTGCGAATTGTGAAGGTTTCATTTTTTGACTGTTTGAATGGTTTATCAAAAACACTACTTCGAAACGTTTTTTAAATACAGAACTCATTTTTAATTCTTGATGTTTCCGCGAAAACTTGCACCCAACTAAGAAAACAGAAACACATGCGAAAACGGTATTATAGTAGGGGAATAGGTTCGGTTGTGGGCACCTTTTTGTTTTTGGCTCATAACTTTTTACCAAGTTCTTCTTAATCGGACATATGGACATCTATGGAAAGCTAGAGACCTTAGCTAACAAGTAATGACAAATGTAATCGATAATGAAAAGTAAATCGATATCGGTAATGAAAAGTAAATCGATTTCGTCAAATAGAAAAGTTGTTTTTTTAATTTTATAAAGTAGTAATTTTAAACAAAAATTTTTTTTTGGTTCGGTTGTGGGCACCCTTGGAAAATCTGCTGGAAACGGGGAAATATGAAGAAAAACCAACACGAATATAGACAAATATTAAGTTTTAATTATTTGAAGCACAATGCACGCATGTGAAGTAGCTGGTACGCATGTCGGCACACTTTAGATGGACGGGCATTTCAAAATGTAAGTGACCAAGTCATTCTCCTGGGCTGTCAAGAAGACCTAAAGTAAAATGAAATTCAAACTAATTAATCAACACTCTTCAAGTGCTGTGACGTGAAGAAGGTGGAAAACACCAGTTAACCTGATTCGATAACATCCACGAAAAGAAGAAAAAGAAGAAAACACCACCGTCGACAGCTTTGATGTCTCCGAAATTTTCTTCCACCTTCTTTTTGTAGCGTTGGAGAGTGGTTCGGGAATTCGCACACGCTGCGGCAGTCGATTTTGTGGTTAGCTTATCTGCAGAACAATGTTAAATTACATCCAGCACATTAAAAAAGATATCGGAGGATTTTTTTTATTTACCCTCGGATGATATAGCCAAAACAACCAGAAAATGCGTTAAAAGACCATTTTTGATGAAATAACTTACCAAAACTTACAAAATCACTAAAAGACGGGTGCCCACAACCGAACTAATTGCGGTGCCCACAACCGAATTTGGCAGCCATTTTGAGAAGTAGTGAAAAATTTGTTCGGGGTAAACATATCGGTTGTAATCAATATTGGATCACAAAGTAAAATAAATTAACTAAATAAAAATGCATTTTACTCGCCTTCTCGATGGATTCACTTCGATTTATGACACCATTTAAAATGTTTAAAAAAATGTTTGTCTTATTTTTTAAGCACAAAAAGATATATATGGCCCCAGCACAAAGCAGGCGTGTCTGTTCGACTCAGTATTTGGCACAAACAGATCGTGGTTCCATAATGAACAAATAGCCTTAGTCAAAAAAACCCAGCCTGCTTTCTATCAAAAGATACGAAGGGGTGCCCACAACCGAACTATGCCCACAACCGAACCTTTTACCCTATAGAAGATAATTTGATATTAAAACCATCAACCATCATTTCAAGGATATAAAGGATTAAAACTTTCAAAGGACCTTTTTCATATCCTTTTTTTTACAAATAGATACAAAATCAGTTTTATTTAAATTCTTGAGCCTTTCCTCTTTCATCTGATATACATATAGCAATATTCTAACTAGGTAAAGTATTTTTTATATTTTTTTAATTTTTTTATCCCCTTCAAAATTTTGAAGTCCTTTTAAAAGGACAAAGGATGTAGAAATGAAAAACTGAGTACGCAGTATTACTAGGTTAGGTTAGGTTACGGAAGGGGCGTGTGCGGCAAGCACTTCCACTCGGAGACCCTGTTGGGTCCATTGTGAATCCCTTCATTTTCGGAGAAACCGGTGCCTTTTTCTATCTGTTGGGATCCCTGTAGATCCAGGCGGGATCTTTTGGGAACCATTTGGTCTTGGCGAGGAAATTGTGTAGATCGGTAATCTGTGCGTCTGCTACCTCCGCTAGCCCATCAAAGAACCTTGCCCCAAGAGTCTGGAGCCGTCGTCCTTGTAGTGATGGGCACTGGCATAGCAGATGCTCGACCGATTCTACTGCATCCTCGTCTCCGCAGCTCCTGCATAAATCGTCGGTCGCCAAACGCCATTTGCATAGCATGACACCAATGGCGCAGTGACCTGTGATTACCCCCGTGACCATGCGTATAGCATGCTTGTCGAGGAGCAGAAGGCTCTTAGTATTTCTCGCGTTGAGCGTCGGCCACAGGGTACGTGCAATCCTGCAGTCGCACCTACTTGTCCAGGCTCTGTTTGTAGCTCGTGTGAGCCACTCCCCTATTGAACCCATCATAGCAGAGATCGGTGGTAACACCGCGTTGACCGCCTCGCTGGCTGGCATCGCTGACCCTGCACGGGCTAATTCGTCCGCCTGCTCGTTCCCTTCGATATTGCTATGTCCGGGAACCCAGCACAGACGGACCCTGCACTGTCTTATGCCATCCAGTGCTTTCCGACAGTCTAGTACTACCTTTGATTTCCCTACGGTGGATTCAATTGCTTTAAGAGCAGCCTGGCTGTCAACACAAATGACGGCCGCACTAAGTGCCGAGTTTTTTATGTGCTGCGCTGCTTTCATAATGGCGAAAACCTCCGACTGGAAAACGCTGCAATAGTCTGGTAGTCTGTACGACCAGTAGACATTTTGCGTTTCGCAGTAGACACCCGCTCCGGTCCCATCCTCTGTCTTCGAGCCGTCGGTAAAATAGACTCCCGCAGAGTCTTCCACCTCGGGCTGTTGCCAGTTGTCTCTGGAGGGATAATCGATGGGGATCTTCAATTTGAAGTCGCTGCGCTTTACCAGGAAATCAGTGGCCTTACCTAGAAGACCTTGTCCGGTAGAGCTAGTCATTAGAGCATTCAGAATGCTGGAATGTCCATAGTTGCCTGGCTTCAGCTGGTTAGACTCCCTCAGCCTTAGGATTGTCTTTGCTGCGCTGGCCTTTACGAACAAGTCCACTGGGGGAAGGTGCAGAAACAATTCCAGGGCCATCCGTGGAGCGCTTTTTGCCGCCCCTGTGATTGCCAAGGTGGCAAGTCTCTGCACTTTCTCCAGATTGCTTCGGTTGCTCTTTTTGTCCATGGCTGGCCACCATACATGAGAACCATAGGTAATGATGGGTCTGATAACCGCAGTGTACATCCAATGGATGTTATACGGTTTTAATCCCCATTTTTTACCAAAGGCTCCCCTGCAGGCATACAGCGCGTTGAGTCCCTTTTCATTCTTTCCTCAATGTTTCGCTTCCACGAAAGTTTTGAGTCCAGAATAATGCCAAGATATTTGGCCTCTTTTGATAGCTTCAGGGGATGCCCGTCCACACAGGGAAGAGCGAATTCCTGAATCTTCGTTTTCTTGGTGAACAGGACTAGTTCGGTCTTTTTGGGATTTATCCCGAGGCCGTTGTCCCTCGCCCACGCGCCAAATCAGCCAATGAGGATTCCATCAGCTCACTGATAGTTGGCAGAAATTTGCCATGTATCATGATGACGATGTCGTCCGCATAGGCCACTATTCTAATGCGTCTTCTCTGAAAGACTTTTAGAATCTCATCTACTACCAGTAGCCACAAAAGAGGGGAAAGCACCCCACCTTGGGGTGTACCTCTTGTGGCTCTCCTTCTGATGGAAGCCGGCCCTATCGTTGAGTTGATTATCCTGTCTTGCAGCATAGTTCCAACCCAATCGATAACGAAGCTTTCCACACTATGAGCACGAAGTGCCTCTGTTATGGCCTCAGTGGTGACATTGTTGAAAGCTCCCTCTATATCGAGGAAAGCCGCCGTTGTGTACTCCCTTAAGGCCAGCGAATTCTCTATGGGGGCAACTACGCTGTGCAGTGCACTGTCTACCGACCTCTCCTGGAGGTAGGCATGTTGTGCATTGCAGAGCTCAGAAGCTAGCCCCCGATTGTCTCTTATATGTTTGTCCAGCAGCCTCTCCAGCGTTTTCAATAAGAATGAGGAGAGGCTGATGGGTCTATAGTCTTTAGCCGTGGTGTGGCTGGGTTTTCCTGCCTTTGGTATAAAGACTACTTTGACCTCTCTCCATTGCTTTGGCACTACATTCCCTAGTAAGCATCCCTTAAAAATGTTTACAAGGGGTTGCAGAATACAGTCTCCGGCCTGTTGTAGCATTGCTGGAATGATACCGTCAGGCCCTACGGACTTGTAGGGGTCAAACGACCTTATGGCCCATTCGACCTTGTCCTTGTCCACTATTGTGGCAACAGCTTCCGGTGGTGTAGTTGTTCCGAGTTGCTCTGGGAGATTATCCGAGTCAATAGTAACATGACACTGGGGAAAGTGTGCCTCCATTAGAGCCACGAGCGAATCTTCACTTGACTCCGTCCATGATCCGTCCGGCTTGCGGATGCAGCTAAGAGCACAGTGCTGCTTAGACAGGACTTTCCTTAGCCTGGACGCATCGTTGACACAGTCTATCGATTCCCAGAAGGTTCTCCACGATTCTCGTTTGGCTTTGCAAATAGCCTTCTTGAAGGCGTTGAAACTGGATCGGTATGCGTTCCAGTCCCTTGCCTCTCCACTTAATTTTGCTCTGTTGAACAGTCGCCTTGTCTCCTGACGTAGTAGTCGAGCTCAGGATTCCACCAGCTGTCGCTGTGCTTCCTCTTGACTCGACTTACCGTACAGGAAGACTTAAAGGCAGCGTTCAAAGTGCCCGTTAGGAGTTCAACCGAGTTCTCTATCGCGCGCTTGTCTGTGACTGGGGCGAAACGTTTCGGCCTCAGTCTTGAACGAACGATGGTCGCGAATTTCTCCCAGTTTGCCCTCCTTGGGTTCAAAGGTGGTAATTTGCAAACCACGTCAAAATTGACATCGAAAAGTATTCGGTTGTGGTCCGAGAAGGAACAGCCGTCCGATACTCTCCAGTTGTCAACCCTAACGTCGTTTGCCTCAGATAGCAAGGTCAAATCAATTACTTCCTCCCTGACCCTATTCTGAAAGGTGGGCGTGTTGCCCTTATTACAGATAGATAGAGAAGTGGAAAGAATAAATTGAAAGATGGACTCACCCCCTCACGTTGATGTCGCTGCTTCCCCATTGCGTATGATGGCCGTTGGTGTCGCAGCCTAACACCAACGCGTGCCGTTTCGCGCTGGCGAAGCCGACCAGGTCTCGGACCGCCTGGGATGGTGGGTCCAGCTCCTCGTACGGCAGGTACGCTGACGCCAGAATCAGGCTATGCCCTCCTCTTCGTTCAACCATACCCGCCGTTAGGTCTCCATTGCTGTATTGGGAGAGAAGAAATAAATTAATATTATTCTTGACTATTATACAGGCTCGTAACCTACCTTCGGTTGAGGGTTGATATAATTTATATCGACCTGACCCCAATCCAGAAATTTTGGATCTTACAATCCACGGTTCCTAAATTAAGTCGTGGGTTGCTGCTTTGGAGTGATGCAAGTTAATTTGCACCACTCGTAGCTGTTCCATCTGAGGCTTGTTCACGGTGACCCGGAAAACGCGCCTTGATTGAACCCAACCCGAACTTGATGACGCCCGAGCGCTGAAAGAGGTGAGTGTATGATAGACGATCAATAGCGATCGTCAAATCATTTCCCACTCCATTCTTGCTCTTCACATTCGTCAGAACTCTCCAACTCTGGACCGTCAGTTCCTTGTTTTGTACGCCTATAACCTTCAGCACGGATTCGGCCTCCGGCACCGGGGGCGGTATCCATACTGAGACTATAGGCCTCAAAGGGAGAATGGATCGGGAAACGACCTCTAACTTGGCGCCCGGCCAGAGTTCGCCCAGGCCACCGATTGCAGAACGGATGAAATCCAGAGATTTCGTGTTACCGCAGCCGATGACCTTGACGCCTCTCTGCCAGCCCGCTCCGTCGAAGATGGTCTCCTCACCATCAACCCGAACTATGGCATCCAGAATCTTCGATTCAACAAGCAGCCAGTTGGCGGCCGAGATTTTCCCATCGGGGTCATTCCGGTCAATAACTACTGCCTGCAACTCGTTGGGGACGGAAAAACTAATAGACTGGTAAGTCTTAGGTTTTTTCGCCTCTTTCTGAGTCTCTTCACCGGATCTGGCCCTCTTGGCAGCTTTGCCAGCCTTAGAGGAAGACGTAGCTGCTTCCGAGGTACCGTCCCCGGTGATGGTCCCCCTTTTTACTCTTTTGGCGGCTTGAACGGCAGCAGCCGCCGTTTTGCCAGCGGCTGCTGCTGTAATTCCGCCGACGGCAGGAATTACGCCGGCTGGGTCCTTAGCGGCCTTTTCACCAGGTGGCTTGTTGGCTGCAACGTGGACTACCGTCGCGTTCCCCCCTGCGGCGGGAGCTGCCTGCAACAATCTTTTGAGTTTTCTTGAATAGAACCTTGTCCCTGTTGGTCAAGGACGACGGTTCCACCAAGCTCATTTTTCGGAGATACTGACCTGAACATTTGTAAGCCTTGCGGGCTTTTTGCTCAGCGGTTCTCTCCGCAGCTTTTGTCTCCTTCGGAGGGTCACCCAGCAAGGTGGCTTCCAGATCGGGGTCCAGTGTATCGATGCTGCTACCCTGTGATAAGGTAATAGGCTCATCGTCGGTGGCAGCACCGATACGTAGACCTCACAATCTGGAGCCTATGTCTAGGCCCTCCTCATTCGACTGTAAGGCTGGTTGTCGCTGAAGCGACATTGCCTTCTTCCCAGTAGCATTTGTAGACTGCGTGACCTGGGGTCCCACCACACAGCCTGAGAAGTTGCTTGATCTCGACGCCAGGTGGCCTTCTCGCTTACCACCTACCGCCGGTACTGGGAATCCGACTCCCTGCACCGTAACAGTCAACTCTTTCTCTGCCACCTCAGACGGACGAAAGACACCTCTTCCCTGGGGGATTTCTTTTGAGTCTGCCATCCCACGCTCAAAAAGACTCGGACGCAACCGTCCCTAACATGGGGAAAACAGACGTCGTTGTAGGCCGCCCCTAACCTGGGGAAACAGACGCACACCGGGTAGGTCTTAGTTGTTGCTCCTCGACCGGC
Source organism: Melieria omissa (assembly GCA_963971225.1). Classification (NCBI taxonomy): domain Eukaryota; kingdom Metazoa; phylum Arthropoda; class Insecta; order Diptera; family Ulidiidae; genus Melieria; species Melieria omissa. Next base: position 71,074,479 of record OZ020269.1, on the reverse strand, counting down.
CTGCCTAACTTGGGTACCCCTGTCAGGAGACAGCGCAATTGCTGCCTCCGGTCAGTATAGTCCGGTGAATCATCGCTAACGTAAGCCCACACACCACGACAAAGTGCCTACCCGAGTGGGGGCTACTAAGGAGTGCGTCGTTAAAAATTGTGACATGCAATTTTTCTAATAACTTCGTTAATACAAATTCAAATTAAACTTTCTTTGATCAGGTGAGCCATGAAAACTTTGTCATTGAATAGTTTATGCCCATTTATAGCATTGAATGAGTATTTAATGATAAAATGGTAATGATAAAATGAGAAAGTGACGATAAATGATAAAATTATAAAATTAACAAGGAAAAATGAAAGCCGTTATGAGGGGTATTCCAGAAAAAGTTAGAAAATTTACCCTTGAAAATTTATTATAATTTTTTTCTAATAAATTCTAAATCTACATAAAAGACATGTTATAAAAAACCAGACTTTTCAAAAATTGGACTAGTGGTTGCTGAGATGTTTTAATTTTTCGATGTCACTATTTTTAACGACGCACTCCTTATGTCAGTATTACTATGTTTGGTCTCTAGTTTCACGCCCATATGGATTTTTCCAGTGTGAAAACATTTTTTCATTTTTGTCGCACGATGTTTCGCTTAGCAGTTCCTTCGAGAAAATAACGCAAGCAGCATCATCTGCCATTTCATCAATAATTTCTTTGATGGATTCAAAATCGATGGATTAAATGTCGCAATAGCAGACGAATTTACTTTTTACAAACAACAATAACGTTGGTTACATTGCGGCCAAAAAGAGATGGGTAGGTATATCGGAGACATATTCGATAGACAAGCACACATGATATCCTGGTACACAGATGGCTCCTTAACGGAGGAAGGCACCGGGATAGGAGTATATGGGCCGAGGATAAGATACTCGGAGCCGATGGGAAAGCATACCACTATCTTCCAGGCGGAAATATACGCCATTGAAAGGTGTGCTCACTTCAATCTGGTGAAGAACTACCGGAACCGGAAGATTGCCATCCTTTCTGACAGCCAAGCGGCTCTCAAGGCTCTTAGATCCTATCAGGTGTCCTCGAAACTGGTATTGGAGTGCCTTGAGAAGCTGAACGAACTTGGCCGTTACAATAAGGTCTGGGTACTTTGGGTTCCGGGCCACACCGGCATTGAAGGGAACGAACGGGCTGACGAGCTGGCAAGAAGGGGAGCTTCCACACCCTTCGTCGGCCCGGAACCTTTTTGTGGGTTGGGAAAAGGAGCTTCCTCCATTTTACTGAGAAAGGACGAGATAACCAGAAGGAATCAATACTGGGAAAATCAACCAGGTCTAGAGCATTCGAAGCTGGTTATCGGATCCTACAATAGGAAACGATTCGAGGACTGTATGGCTTTATCAAAAAATAATCTTAGGATTATCACGGGAATGCTTACAGGGCATTGTAGATTGAACTATCATCTAACTAAACTAGGAATCCGTGAAAACGGGTATTGCAGGTTCTGCTTGCAGGAAAACGAGACTGCGATACATATACTAGGAGAATGCCCTGTACTCATGCATAAGAGAAAGAAGCACCTGGGGGATCACCTCATATCGGGTGCGGACTGGGTATCCAGAGGTTTAGGAAACATACTAAAATTTCTCTTGGATACTGGACTCACTGATAGTCTTTGAGGTCCAAGAAGGGGGCACAATAGATCTACTAAGTCGCAGTGCACTATCCCCATCAATAATAATAATAATACATTGCGGCCAGCCTTATCTGTGGTTTCGTCGATTGATACAAAGATAGGACTATCTCCTATTTCCCTCCGAATTTCTTGCAATACCGAGTCGTAGCATCCATGGACGAATTTTTTTCTAAGCGTTGACTCGTCGGGAAGCTTTCTATTTGCATATCCCAGTTTATAGAGGGAATATTGCACGAAATCATAATTTTTGTTAAGTCTGTGAAAAATTCGATTCGGTTTTCGACGTAGGGTGCTATCATGATTAAATAAACAAGGTGAAGTAAGTTTTGACAGCTAATTTTGTATGCTCCCTCAGTTGAACTGTTGCATTCAAAAACGAAGAAAAACAGTTAATAAATAAGTAAATATTTTTATCAAATACCATAATTTAACAGTAATAATTTAAATATGTTTGTAAATTTGTTGTGCACATTTAATACGGTTTTATCTGCTAAACATATCTCCTTAAAAACAGAATGCCAATTAGGTTGAGAGAGTGGTGTACGATTTTTCCTGTATAAGTTCTTTAATTCTCTTAAAACCAAAATAATATAAACCATAACATAAAAATAATGGTTTTTGAACATAACAAAAATTATTTTAAAGGGAAAGCGTATAGACTCGGTAGATACATACGTTCCGACGGTGGTTTTTTTTTTCAGTAGGGGAAAGCATCGAAAGAATTTATGTGTGCGAGACTTTATCACGCTAAAACCGTTGTATATACTGTCCTTAAAACCCTCTTCATGGGACCACCGTGAAGTATTACTTCACAAGAGGGCGGATAAAATATTAGCGTGAAGCTTCGTCTGAGAGTCGCCTTTCATCCTGAATAAAAGGTATGGTCACCGGACGGACGGAAAGTCAGTTTACGTATTCGTCTGCAGAATGTCCGGTACGTCAATTATTTGCAGAAGCATGATGCGTGCGGTAAATGACTCTGCTGACGCCAGCTTGAAAGCCATAACTGATCGACGATGGTTGTGCGTGCTTTATCGTTTGTGCCTTTTCGCGAGGACTTGTTGCTTCAGCATCTTATTTAGTTGCTTTATTCGGAAATACATCTGGCATTTAACAAACATTCCCTGCAAATCGATTACAGCACTTTTCTCTAACAGATTATTTTGCAAACTGCTCAAAAACCATTACATGGCCACCGTTTAGAGTAGCGAAATTCCTTTCTTAACTTGAAATTTTGTGCAAGAACTCGTTTTGTTTGAGATATAACTGTCAATACTTCAAACAAGCATAAGTGTTGAAATTATATTTTTTCATGAAAAGTAATGAACAGTGACTACTTTTTTTTATTTACCTAGAAATAAAACGTACTTTTTAAAAAAAGCAACATTGTTATTTCGGGGAGCGTTTTTTTCAAAATACGCTATGACAACCGAGAACTTACACCACCTTGTTTATTGCATCATGCTATCAGTTGTGTCTTTTTTTGTTATGCTGCTGCACGTAGTATTTCTTTTCGTGATTAATATTTGTTCCGCAAATAGTGCACAATAAAACTTTCCCATCTGTAGAAAGGATTTCAGCACAATCAAACTCTGTTATCAGCGCGGACATTTTTTTCTTTAAAGTTAACGAAGTTTCGATAAGTTAACGAAATTGCAATGTTGCTAATGTTTTTAGTTTCAAGGTATTTTTGCGAAACAAAAGGGAGAAAATATTAAAAATGAAAGAAAAATAAAAAGGCGCTCGACAAATCTTGAAAAAGGCATTTTGTTGCATTTATAGGTAAAATAGACACTAAAAAAAGCATTTATGGGTGAAAAAGGCAAACTGCCTTTTTAAGGCAAAATGAAAGTGGCATATTTCTAATCAGGAGTACCTAATTCGTGCTCATTTTCAATCACAAATGCTCTATCTAGCAGCAAACAAAAAAGGTCGGTTTCCACAAAACCCTTTCCCTGCACATAACTATGAAAGTGTCCGAGAAGGGAAAAGGTGACGCCAAAAGGAGTTTTTTTTGATATCTTGCATCCCAGCAGTAATTGGAGCGGTAGACGGCACACATATACAAACGATCAAACCCTCCAGGAACGAGAACTTGTATTTAAATAGAAAATTGAAGCGCAATATATATGGTGGTAAGAAATATTTTTACATAATTTTTCTTTAACGTTAGACATATAAATTCGATTAAAACCAATACCATTGCTTTTGTTTGACATTTATAGATATGCGACCACAAAATGGTAATAAGGGCGGTCAACGGCAGGTTTGCAGGAACTTCTCATGATACCCATGTGTGGAGTTCTCTCGTGAAAATAAATTTCTAGAAGACCATTTCAAAAATGGCAAATGGAAACCTTGGGAAAGGTTTTTTAACAAAAACCCTGCAAAGTGGCTAAAAGTAAATCGGTTCTTATGTCTTACAGGCGATTCTGGATATCCTTCGGAACCATGGTTATCGACAACATTTCGAAATGCGAGCGAAAACTCACTAGAATCTTTCTTTAATGATCAGCACACAAAAGCTAGATCAAATATTGAACGAGAGTTCGGGGTCGGACGATGTCGATGCCTTTTAGCTGCAAGAGAACTTCACTAGTTATGCTCCAGAAAAAGTTGTGGCACAACTGTTGTGCAAGTACTTCACGTGTTTTGTGCTCTGCATAATATTGTGAGTGCTACCTACGCCCGTCACCGCTTCTTCCATTGACAGAAACTGGCTTACCTTGTCTTACAATGGCGTCAGGGGAATACGTGTCGGTGGCCCAACGCCAGTGCCGGATATATTGACCTTATTTTTTCCCAGTTTGGCCTTTAAATGTGTTTTAAAATCGTCCGAAACCTTTGAAATATTTTAATTACGTATCGTATTTTTCTGGAAATTGTCTTAATTGCGTGGGCTATCTTCGTAAACGCATTTATGCAAAGCGACTTTGTTTGCTCGAGGAATCGCTACAAAATAAATACACCCATACCTCGCTGTACGGCCGCTCTTTATTCGGCATTTCGCTATAACGGCCCTCTTCAATTAAGGCACGTTTTCGATTTATGGCCTAAAACGTTTCGCTTGCTACAATTTTGGCTTAATTTTTTAATGTACTCCAAAGAAAACCCTCTCGAAGTCCGTTTCAATGCCAAAATGAGCTATTATTTTTCCTGTAATTTTTTGCTTCATTAAGGACCAAACATTTGCGATTGGGTTTGCATCTGGACTTTGAGATGGGGCCAATTTAGTGTATCCACACCAAATTTTCTCTAGCCCATTTCAGACAATTTTCTACATGTTTTTACCCAATAGCGATTTCGACATGGTACTTCTATGAAAAATATCCGATTTCAGAAGCCTGCGTCGGATAGTGGCCGTTGATACTTCGACTCTCTTCTGCGACAATCTTTATTTCCTTTGCTTCAGGCTAAGAGTTGGAGTGTTATCAAACATCCGGACTATCGTCCTATCCGCTTTGTTCTGAGTGGCTCTCTTCCTGCCTCTCTCTTTAAATCGACTGACCCACTTCCTCACAAATAAAACTCAAGTTTTTGTGCATTTTGCGACTTGTGGAGGTTTCATTTTTAGACCCTTTGGATGGTTTACCAAAAACACTACTTTGAATCGTGTTTAAATATAGCACTCATTTTTAATTCTTGATTTTACCCAACTAAGAAAACATAAACACATGCGAAAACGGTATTTTAATATACAAGATAATCTGATATTAAAACCATGGCAAACTTCTACAGTTAAAAATATATGATCACCACTTTATCTTGAAATGCACTGCAACATGAAGTTGTTTCATTTTATTTATAGATTATTGGTGGTTTTTGGAGTCTGTTATTATTTTATTTACAAATGTATGTACTTGTTATGTATGTATTTTTGATTTAAATGAAATAAAAAGATAAAATGCATTTTGAATGATAAACCATTTAATATATTGTACAAATTTGGAACCGATCGCATTGAATTTGTATTCGAAAAATTGATTGCTTATACGGCTTTTCGCTTTCCGGCCAAGTTTCGTGGAACGTATCTAGGCCGTAAAGCGAGGTATGGGTGTATTGATCAAATAATAACTTGCGTTAAGTTAAAGCTTTTTTATGTCAATAACACTACTTGACACGAAAAATGCACCTAAAAATAAAAGTGTTTTGTAGACTTAACTTGGGCCGCTTAACACGAAACTGAAAATCAAAAACATTTTTTAAGAAGCGTTTTCGAAAAATATTTGAAAAACCAGTGTTTCTCTGTTGTTTCAGTTATGAACATATATCTCGTAAACGAATCATCCGACTAACACAACCTATCCGTCGGTCAGAAGATAATACTTTAGCCTTTCCAGCGTTATACAGATTGTCCTAATTTGATGAGATTTGGGAAGTTACTGACGGTTAACGTTTTTCGACCAATATAAAAAATCATAAATTTTCGAATGTTTTTTTTATAGATAAAATAAATTATCTCCTCTGGTTTTAAAATCTCAGATGAAATATATATTATTTGAGCAAATATTAAACCTTACATCAATAGAATTGAAAGAAAAATTACAAAGTTATGATGCACTGAGAAAATACCAACTTTACATTTATTACACCGTGCGAAAATTTGTTTTATCTGCCGAGATAAATCCAAATGTTGATATAGACGTAAAACTAGATGTAATTAATAGTATCCTGGCAAAGTAAATTTTTTATTTTCTGACCCAAAGGAAAAGACTTTAAATCTTCTGACCTGTGTTTTTTATTGTTAACGAGGAGGAAGCATCGACAGCCTTTTGTCGTAAATGTCAGTGTGAGACTTCAACCCACTAAATCTCCCCGCTGTCGGATCAGTACTGCGTGAGAAGGGTTTCGTGAGGACCTACGCTTAATCGTCCATCTGTAGCAGTTCAATTGTTCGCGGTGTTCCTTTTGTAGGTCCGTCTGCGCTTGCATAATCCTAGAAAAGCGGAAACCAACATCACACGAAATACACCGGGCGCTGCTGGGCAAGTACATTTTGTGCTATGTGTATTGTACATCAATAAAATCACAATATGTACAAATATTCATAATTTTTTTCATTACTTTTGCATTCCGAAATTTAGTTATTCACCATGAAGAAATTATTGATTCAAAATTGCTGCATGGTGCCCATGCGTTCCCCTTCAACGCAACTGCTTAATGATTACGGTAAACACATCTGTAATTAAAGTCATCATAACGAAAATTGCGAAAAAATATTCTTTTAATCATTGCAAAAATCTACCAAATCTTATAGAAAAACACTAAGCAAACAATGCTTGTCCCCTTGATGTAAACAAAACAAACAAAAACGTTTGGCAACCAACCGAACTCTGGCGAGAAAAACTCGAAATCAGAAGGTCCTGTCTCTTGTTCATACTACATAAATATACCTTGCTATGAGATTTCGGTATACCATATTTTCAATAGGGTTGCATTTGCAAATCCATGTATTTTGTTTTTGTTTATGAGCACGGAGCAAATAAACTTTGCATATGCTAGGAAATATGCATATGCAGGACCGTTTTCACTAAAATCTGAATACCCTATAAGTATGTCATTTTATAAAAAAATTTGAACAGATCTAATAAAACTTGTATAGATTTGTATCGAAATAATTGATTCATTATTCGGTTTTTGCCTTTACAACTAACTTTTTTAAACGTATCTAGGGTATAAAGCGAGGTTTGAGTGTATCATATATTTATCATACAACACATTAGCATATTAAGGCCTGCTGTAGATTTTTAGGTGACACTCAGATAAATGCAGCAAATGAAAAGGAAATAATTATAATTATTATATATAAGCATCTTATTTTATATATATACATAAGTATCTAAAACAGCGGTTTTGAAACTGTAGTACGGGAGGCCTTCAAAGGTGGTGCAAGCTTTATACACAGTTCACATAATGGTACGCCAAAAAGTTAAAACCGTTGATCTACAGACTTTTTGAGCATTATTTAGTAATGTTTACCAATGAATTTAAGTTTTCCTTTCATTGTAAGTGACCGTATAAATTTGTTTCGTTTTAACAGAGGCTCAACAAATGACGATTCAGCGAAGCCGCGAGTGTTACGTTTCACTTGGTCCATGAAGACGACATCACCTCTTATGCCCGATCAAATAATGCAAAAAATTCGTGAAGTTTTGGACCAAAACAATTGTGACTATGAACAGCGCGAACGGTAAGATAGCTTTTATTGCAAGCCATATACAGAGTGGTTCGAAAGTTTCTGTACTCTGCATAATTCCAATGAAAGGTAAACTGTATTTTGTACTACTTGTATATAAACTTATAAGAAACCATTTTAACTTTTTGTATAAAGCCCTAAAATTAAATAGTATTCAATTAGCCTGTATCTAAATCTATCTATCCTGTATCTATTTAATCTGTATAGCACAAGACCCGTTCTTTATATATCTTTTTTATTTTCTATTGGATTTAAAACTGTAAAACTTTCATGCCAATCAGTCTTTACCTCTTCAAAGTAGATTTTGCAGCCTTTATCCTCTCTTTTGCGGAATGGCGTCTTTCATTTTGAAATTTTCTTTTGTTTCTAGAGTACTGTGCATAAAGTAGAAGCCCGTATTGTTATAATCTTCATCTACAAAACGGTTCACATTTTAGTATCGAAGTAATAAAATAGTATAAATTAGTATACTGATATTTAATATAAAATATCTTGGAGATTAATATTCATCTTCATCAATGTCCGGTCCGATTTAATTCAAGCGATATCTGGGTTAACAGATTGTAGCATGCCCAAAAGATCTATTTTCTTTTTTAGTAAAATAGTAAGGGTGTAGCATGCCGTCAATGGATGATTTCGCATTATTCCAACGACGGAAATAAACGTAAAAGCTTAAATTAAAACTTACAAAAAGCTTCAATTAAAGCTTTTTCTTGCTAGTGCCGCAAGTTTGCGCCTAATTTTCACATTTCCTATGAAATTATTTTTACAAATGCACTTTATTGCAAAAAAGTGTCCTTGCGAACATTTCAAACAAAAGCATGTAATTGAAATTAAGGTGTTTTGTTTTGGAGATATTGATAATAGGTTGATTTTTCAGGATTGGTATGTCTTGAACTAAAGCGATAAAATGAAAAATATCCATTTGAACAATATATGTTTGTATGTATACTATACATAGTATATCAAAAAACTGAAAATTGCTATAACTTGATGTCTTGCCAAAATATCGCAGATATATATAGATAGATATTTTTCTTTATTTTTGGTAATAGCCGGCCACAAAAATGCAGAACGTAGGGCGCTTATTTTTCATGTCGAACTTTAGGTCCGATTCCTAGTCCGGGCTAGTCTAACACTTCTACTTTTATAGCTATCCACAAGAAGTAAGTAGACATCACAGACATACCTCATTTTACTTGTGAGATTTTGCAGAATAATGTTGAGCAATACCCGAAGCTCCGCCAAGGTTGAAAGTTATCTCTTCGACCCATTCGATACCATATTAGACTTCAGTCAAGGTGATCCTTTGCGCAAGACCGGTATACATCGTGTATGGTATACATCGAGTGTATGCTAAAAGGAAGAATTACACTTGCTAATATGTATGTACAATATGTGCTACTACGGTCTCGATAAGCAGAGACCTCCTTGACGTCAGCGGCAACTTGACCATCCTTTTTTAAATTTCGCTTGACCATAGCCCAATATCTCTCTATAGGGCGGAACTCTGGAGCGTTTGATGGATTCTCCTCTTTTGGAACATTATTGGCATTGTTTTTCTAACAAAATCAATGTGGAACGCGCGTAGTGTGCGGTAGCTAAATCGGAGTAAAACATTGTCGAAACATTATGTTATTTTAGAATGGTATAAGGCGACGGTTTAGGCACTCTTTTTTGTAAATCTCAGCGGATGTAGTGCCCTTTGTAAAGAAAGGAGTAGTTCTAAGGCCGCATCTTTTCGATTTCAATTGTTCACACTGACGGGTCGACACAACCACCTTTTTGCTTTGTGTGAAATGGGGGACCTGGTAATGTTTTTGAGTTCATTTTAATGTAAGTTTCGTCGTCAATCACAACACACTCAACAACATTCTGATGTAAGCCTATTGTTTCTTGTAGGTTTTTAGTAGTGTCCGACCGAAACATCTTTTAGGGGCCGAAACCGAAACCAAATTTCGGTTTTTTTTTTAATATTTGGCCGAAACTGGAACCAAAACATTCTTGTTGAAATAAAAATCACCATATCAGGCATTTTTTTAACAAACGAATTTTACATTAAGTAAATAAAGAATAAACAAACAAACATAATATAAATAAATAAATACTTATTAACACAAGCAATTTTTTAAAACATAAACATGAAAAAATTACTCGTTCGTACATTACTCGCTAATATTTAAAATTAAATAATTTAATATTATATGCTACAAAAAAGTTTAGTTACATTGGTGGCATCTAAATTACTCCTTCTATCACTATATATCTGCTACACAATAAAATGTGAAAAAATATTCTAGAAAGTTTCGGTTTCGGTCGTTCCGCCATTTTTTGACCGAAACTGAAACCGAAACCATTTATTTGGGCCGAACCGAAATAAAACTAAAACAAATAAATAAAAAATGAATAAAACTTAAACTAATGTAAAATATTACGAAAGTTAAGAAGTCTGTTTCCTCGTAATAAAAAAAATATATTAATTCTGTTGCAATATGGTAATTTTAGATCTTTTTGATTGTTTATTTATGTGTTATCCACGAACAATGTTTACGTAGTGCCACGCAGTACACAATTTTTCAGTCACGCAAATCTAGCACAGTAGGTCCCACACGTACTTCGGCTTTACAAAGTTTTGTCGCTGGCTTCGCCAAACTTCAATTTTCGAAGTTCACCTTCATTCTTTGTTTAGATGTTTGGCAAGAAACATCAATTGCGAGCTGTGCTGTGCTGATGAGAACGAGACGACGCGCCGCACAGTGTCGCGAGTGTGGCCAAAAATGGTAAAAATCAATGTTAAAAAATGACGCTCTAAACGATAGAGTACAAAATAACTATGAACTTAAAGTACTAAACAATAACGAAATTAAAATACAAACAAAAGATTCCACATATTACACCACAACAATAAAACTGCTTAAAGAAAGAAACACCCAATACTACACATTCAGACCAAAAGAAGAAAAAGGATTCAGAGTCATAATACGAAATGTACACCATTCCACTGACAAAGAAGATATTATATCTGAACTTGCTGAGCATGGGCACACGGTAACCAACATATATAACATCTTTAAGAAGGATACGAAACAACCGCTGCCTCTCTTCTCTTTGGAACTAAAACCAAATCCAAACAACAAGGACATATACAACTTGACAAATCTGCTGCATTGTAAGGTAAAGTTCGAGCCCCCTCACCAAAAAAGGACATTGCCGCAGTGCCTCAACTGCCAAAAATATGGGCATACAAAAAATTACTGCACCAAAAATCCAGTATGCGTCAAATGTGCGGGCCCACACACTACATCAAATTGCCCCATAAAAGAAAATAGCAACTAAGTAAAATGCGCGCTTTGCGGGGAGAAACACACAGCGAATTACCGTGGCTGCATGGTATATAAGGCCTTAAGGGTCAAAAGCTTCCCTGCTCTCCGCAAAAAGGAGTTACCAAATCAGCAAATGACTGCCCAAGACGAAACTCCGGTCGTACCTGTCAAAATGACCACCTATGCCCAAGTTGCAGCACAATCAACAAATAATAAACCAACAGACTCCGTTTCACGAAATGACGATATAGACGAGCTCAAAAGAATGATTAACCAACTAATAAGCCAAATGTCTAACATGATGAACATAATAACCTTACTCGTAACCAAAATTGATGGACAAACAAAGTAACTTGACGATCGCGCTATGGAACGCCAACGGCCTAAGTCAACACATACTTGAAACCCAAAACTTCATCCAACAAAATATCATAACATTGACATACTACTAGTATCAGAAACCCACTTTAATGACAAAAGCTACGTCAGCATACCGGGGTACAAAATATTTTACACCAATCATCCTGACAACAGAGCACACGGCGGCACAGCAATCGTATTAAGACAAAGCATCATATGTAAGGAAATGGAGAATTACAAAATGGACCACATACAAGCAACGACTATACAAATCAGTGATACACATGGATTATTGACTGTCTCAGCTGCCTACTGCCCACCAAAGTACAACAATAAAATGACACACTATATTGACTACTTAAAAACACTTGGTAATCGATTTATAGCTGGTGGTGACTATAATGCAAAAAATATGAAATGGAGATCCAGATTGACGAACAGCAAAGGAAAAGCATTACTTGACGCCATAAGAGAAGTTAACTGCCAATTCATAAGCACAGGGGAACCAAGCTACTGGCCATCTGACATCAAAAAGATACCCGACTTGCTGGACTTCTTCATAACAAAATCGATTAACCTGAACATGCTGACTATTAAATCCTGCCTTGAGCTCTCATCTGACCACTCACCAATCATCTTGACAACGCAAGGATTACTTCAACAAAACTCCAACCGGACACCTTATAATCACCGAACAGACTGGGAAGCATTTACACAACTCATGAAAACACACCTCAGCTCGAAGATCTCTCTGAAGACTGCAGACGAGATTGACACAGCCGTAGCATTTTTCAACGACACAACTATTAACTCAATCAACAGAGCAACACCTTTGCTGACAACCAAAAAATCTGACTACTTCACCACTGACGCAATCAACAAGAAGATAAAACAAAAAAGGAAAATAAGGAAGAGATGGCAGACTACGAGATCACCGGATGACAGGCAGAATTTAAATAGAATAATAAAAGAGTTAAAAGAAATGCTCAAAAAGGAAAAGATAAGAGGTTAAGCAAATTTCTAAACAGCATTGACGCCACGAAATCTAGTAATTACTCACTATGGAGAGCTACAAGAAAGATGGCCGGAGCTACTCTACATTCACCACCGATAAGGACTAATAATGTACAATGGGCTCGAACCTCTTCAGAAAAAGCCGCTATCTTAGCCACACACTTTAAAAATATCTTCGATATTGACCATGTGAATGAGGAAGCGGTATTGACGCAGACAGGAACTAAATATGAAGAAAGGATTAAAAACATAACAGTAATCGAAATCAAGAAACTAATTAAGACGCTTAAAAACAACAAGTCTCCTGGGTATGACCTGATCTCTGGAACAATTATTAAACATATGCCTGACGAAGCCGTGATCTATTTAAGAAACATCTTTAACGCTGCTATTAGACTTAAGTACTTCCCAAGGACGTGGAAACTGGCCGAAATCATTGCAATACCCAAACCTGGTAAGGACGCAACGTACTCAGCTTCCTACAGACCAATCAGTTTGCTTCCGACTTTATCGAAAATGTTTGAAAAACTCCTTTTTGACCGCATTGAGCTCATAATGACAAAAATGAATCTGATTCCCCAACATCAGTTTGGATTTAGACGAAAATATTCTACAATTCAACAAGTCCATAGAGTTATTCACAAAATCAATGACGACTTCAACAAAAAACAAGTATGTGCGGCTGTATATCTTGACCTAGCTAAAGCCTTTGACAAAGTATGGCATCCGGGTCTACTGCACAAACTTCAATCATGGCTACCATATGACTATTACCTAATACTAAAAAGCTACATAGAAGATAGAACATTTTATGTTAAATACAATAACGTATGCTCAGACATCTAACCAATGAACGCGGGAATACCCCAAGGCAGTGTATTAGGACCAACGCTATACCTGCTGTACACAGCTGATTTACCCATTCCGACCTCAGAAAACAGCATGATTGCGACTTTTGCAGACGACACTGTATTGTTGGCATCACACATTGACGCAAAAATAGCAAAAAGGAACCTACAAACGGAAATGGATAAAACACTAGATTGGTTTAAAAAATGGAACATTCAAATCAACAGCGACAAAACCATTCAGGTTAACTACACAAACAGAAAGCAGACAATTAAACCAATAAAAATTGGTAATACTGACGCACATACTGACTCAAAGGCGAAATATCTGGGATTTACAATTGACGCGAAACTAACATGGAAGGACCACATAATGAAGAAACGCAACGAAGTTAAAAATCGATTCCGACAACTCTACTGGCTCTTAGGACCGCAGTCGAACCTGTCACTGCACAACAAAGTACTAATATACAAAACGACGATTGTACCAATCTGGACGTATGGGATAGAAATCTGGGGCACTGCCTCCAAAACAAATTTAATAACTCTGCAAAGACTTCAATCCAAAATTCTTAGGACAATAACCAAAGCTCCATGGTATATACCTAACGACGACATCAACCGGGATTTGAACATCAGAACTGTTGACGAGGTAATCCAAAACGCAAGCAGAAGGCACATAAACCGGCTATTGACACATACAAATACGACGATGAGGAATCTCCCAGCACTAGAAGACGGTAGACGAAGGCTGAAACGCAAAACACCAACAGACCTGGCTAAATGAGGAGATAATAAATAAATAACTGTCAATTACTTTATAGCAATGTAATCTAAATATTAAATAGTAACTATTCACTTTCTAAATGACCTTATAAGGCACTGGCCTTTACATGTTCATATTTCCCAATTCTTTGTAAAACTAATTACTTATTGTCGCAAAGACAGGCGTAATAAATTTGAAAGTAAAAAAAAAAAAAAAAAAAAATGACTGCAATGAATATGACAATCGACAGATAATATTTCAACTAAGAAAAATCACGGCAGTCGCCGTGGCTCAGTTGGTTAGTGCGCGGTCCAGCGAGTCGCATGCAGAGCGACGCAAGATCGAATACTGCATGTAGTAACACCTAAAAAAAAAATAACGGGAAACTCGTTTTCTCTTTCGGTGGCTGTCCTCTCAGCTGGAAATGGCAAACCTCTGAGAGTAAAAATTGCCTATGAAAAAGCTCCCAACCTGCCGTTCGGAACCGGCATAAAACTGTAGGTCCCTTCCACCCGCGTACAAAATTCACACGCACAACACGGGTGGTTGCGGGAAGCTAGGCCTTAGTCTCGCGTAAGCGGGCTGTCGTGCCAATCAATTATTAAATTATTAAAGAAAAATCTATTATCGGATCTTCAATATCCTACTCCGTTCCATTTTTATGTAGCTTCAAAGTTGATGTTAAAAAATAAGCATTCGTTCCAAGTTTGTGGGTAATTCTTTATGCTGAATAAAAAATCAAATAAGAATATAATTTATGTACTAATATAGTCGTGTTATATATTAAATAAAACTTTGGAATTTTTCCTGTATGGCAGTACTATTTTTTGGTTTGTGCTTTGAAATAACTGTGAAATCCCGTTACATTGAAAAATTACGTTTTTTGGCTTGCTTCTAACAAAGAACCAAAAGTTTGGTGGAAAAAAGTTTAAAAAACGTCAAAAAAAACTTTTTTAGTTCCAACCCTAAATTACTCAAAAAAGTATGTATTAACATTATCCGGAGTAATTTTTTGCCTTTAATTGCCTATTTGGTGGTTATTCGCATTTTTCTAGTGACGCCTCCACTAAAAATACGTGATTTCTTCGAGGTGTGGCGTAAAGCTGAAGCCAGAAGGCGGTCAACAAAACTTGAATTTCCTACAAATTTACTTAAAGATAAGACGGGTGTTGATGTCAATCATGAACAAAAGCAAAGTTTGCGTCCCACTTCAACATTTACTTTTTGCAGTGGCACCTACAGTAAAAACATGTGATTTTTTCGAAGTATGGCTTCCGACGTTCAATGAAAGCAGCTGCTGAAATGATGAGCTGTATAAAGGACAAGGTTGGCACATTGTTCTTATCATCAAAAGTAGGCAGAAAGCCACGCCCACTTCAAAAATCTAAACATTTATACCAAAATATGGTATCACAAGCTGGAAAAATTAAACATGAATTCATAAAGGAAAAGTTTTGGCCACTTTATGTATATGCTCCAGCTGCCACGCCCAGTTTAAGGTTTTCAAAAGCTTACCAATTAAAATTGCATCGTGGAACGAGTATCGTAAACAGCCTTCTACAAATACAGTTTTAGTTGCAGTAAAATACGAATATTTGTGAATGTGGGCGTGGCAGCCCGCCCATTTTTAGTGTGAACTTTTACATCATTATTATAAGCTCAAATAAAAAATTTCATAATTCTGTCACTAATGTTAAGAAAGTTATTTCAATATTAAAGTTCCTATCGTATGGGAGGTGGGCGTGGTAGTGGTCCAATTTTCATGATTTTTGGTATATTTCTTAATTTCCACCACAAAAATAATCTCACCAAGTTTCATCGAAATAGGACAGCCCTAAGTATTTTTGGCCACGGCTTATGGGGTCGCGACACTGTGCGCCGCGGCGTATTGTTTGCAAATTCGAATATGCAAAGGTATGTTGTCCGTGTGAAAAAAAATGTGCGGTGTTGCTTGTGTATGCGCTGAGGCGAATGAAAACAATACGAGCAACTGCACAAGATGAAAAGCAAATTGAATTTCCATGGATTTCGGTTCTGCTATGAATAATGAAGCATGTGAATTCGCAAAGGCGTACAGTAGAATGTGCGTTCCTATTGATAAAAACAATACTGTAACGATGAGCCAGTCTGTCGCGGTGCAAAGCAACCCTGCCGCTACGTGCCGTGCCATAACCCAATCTGGCAACGACGGCCGCGATAGTAACTTTTAGCCCAACCTGGCAACGATGGTCGCGGTCATCAGGGAAACTTCTAGTCCAATCTGGCAACGTGCGAGAACGATCTGCGCGACGGCCGGACAGAGTATAAAAGGTGGCCAGATGCGGTACAGCGAGCCAGTCTGGTTTTGACAAGTGAAGTTGCCACACGGAATAATTAAGCAAATACTTAAGTGTACGAACAGTAAAGTGTAAACTGTGAATAATAAAGTGACTATTGGTGTATTTTATTGTCTGCGTTTAAGAAACTGACTGTGTTTTATTTTCAAATCACACAATCCAGAGATACGTGACAGCCCACTAGACTTAGTATTCGTAACATTTGGTGTCAGAAGTGGGATTGTGGAAAATTGAAAATAACTAAATAAATAAAATTATAAAAGTACGGACATGGTTAAACTCGAGCTGCTGAAGGTAGACCAGCTGAAGAAGGAGCTGGCTGCCTGGAATTTGCCGACTGCTGGCGGGAAGGTGGAGTTGCAGTTGCGCTTGCGAGAAGCATGTGAGGCACGAGGCGTCGATTGGACTGTGCACGAGTTCGGAGCACAAGAACTGGAGGCGTCGGCCAAGGTGGAGGAGTCGCCTGCTGGTGCTGCTTCGCTACAGAGTACAGTGGCTGCACCAATACAAGCGTTGGACATGAGCCAACTAATGGCTGCACTCAAAGGCATGTCGGCGCAAATCGAGACAGCAAATCGAGAAATGTCAGCGAAGCTGGAAATTACGAATCTCGAAATTTCGGCAAAAGTCGAGACTGCAAATCGGGAAATGGCGGAAAATTCTGCGCGCATAGAGCAGAAGGTGGAGGAAATTTCCGATAGCCTGAATGTGAAAGTTGAGCATCTCGAGACGCGAATAGACGATTGGGACAAACGAGTTGACGAAATGGGTGAATCCCTGAACAGACGAGTTGACAACCTGGATGAGTCCTTGAACAAACGAGTTGACAGTCTGGAAGATTCGATGCACAGAAAGATAGACGAACGGTTTCGAGAGGTACAGCCACGAGAATGTTTGCCACCGGTTCAGGACGGTTTTGCTGCCAGAACAGAAGTGCCTACTTATGATGGTGCTGCGCCGTTCGACACATTTAAATTGCAATTCGACTTGGCTGCTTTGGAAAATCAGTGGACTGATATCAGGAAAGCTCGGAGGTTGGCACTGGCGCTGAAAGGTCCTGCGGCGGAGGTAATCAAATCAGTTCCAGAATGTTTAAGAAGTGATTACGGTGCCATCATGAGAGCATTAGCAGCGAAGTATAGCAACGAGCACAACCATGCGCTATACTACTGTGAGCTGAAGAACCGCAAGCAAAGAGCCAACGAGGCGCTGCAGACATATGCAGCAGACATTGAGCGGCTCGTACAGTTGTGCTACCCAAAATTTGGTGCTGATGATCTCGAGAGGATGAAGATTGAGTCGTTTGTTGAAGGTCTTCATGATCCAGAAACACGTCGCAGTGCGTTGATGATGGGCAAGCCAACATTTAAGGAAACGGTGACCAGCGCGATGACATATGAAGCGGCATGGATGGGGAGCACTCGGTATGCACCTGCAAGGATACGCCAGATTCAGGCGGACAACGACATTCCGATCCAAGCCATAAGCTCTGAGATACCGGGCAGGCCACGAGTGGTCTCCTCTAAAGTTGTTTGCTGGGTGTGTGGCAAGCAGGGCCACATATCACGAGACTGCCGCCAACGAAAGAGGCGTTCCCGTTCCCGATCGCAATCGCCTGAAGCGAAGAATACTGACAATCGAGGCTCAGCCAACAAGCGCAGGGCTGAGGACGAGGAGCCGTTAAACTAAAACGGGTCAGCCAAAAGGGGCGTGAGCTGATCCCCACAATCTGCCGCCCCACCATCCTTGTCTCACAGCTGAAACGACAGCCCAGCAGCTTGACAATTGAAGGAAGGATAGATGGAAAGTGGTTCGTGTTGACACTAGATACTGGAGCGTCATATTCGATCATAAAAAGGAAGCTGCTGAAGAACTGGGAACCGCTGCATGGCATACAGCTGCGGACTGCGACTGGCGAGCGCTCGCCGGTGAGAGGGAAAGTTACAAAAACGATTGCTATCGGCACCAGCAGCCTGGAACATGAGTTCATCGTCGCGGATATAATGGACGACGTGATTATCGGCGTGGATTTCATGATTAGGCACGGTTTTACGCTGGACCTGAAGGAAAATGTGCTGAGATATGCCAACGTTGAATTCCCGCTGCACACCGGCTATGAGCGAAGCGTGGCGGTAAGGAAGGTTGTATCGGGTCAACGCAGGAGGATACCAGCGAATTCTGAGGCGATTGTGTGGGCAAAGGTGGACGAGGACGATGGGACGAGTCGGCTGTGGGTAGTAGAAGCACCGAAACAAGGACACGACAACATCATCATCGGACGTACATTAGTGGAACCTAAAAATGGCAGGATACCAGTCAGAATACTGAACCCCCTGAATGCACCCAGATATGTCGGAAAAGATGAGGTAATTGGCGAGTGTAAGGAAGCTGTAGCAGTGGTCAATTGCGAGAGTAGCCCGCCTGGAGGTAATAAGAAGAGCGGTTTTAACATGGACGCCATACCGCAGGAGAACCAGTGGAGCAGCGAGTTGACGGCCAAGCAGAAACAGAAGGCGAGGTCACTCCTGCAGCACTATGGGTCAATATTTGCGGCGGAAGCAGGTGGAAGAACAGCCATAGTGAAGCACAACATCGACACCGGAAGTGCAAAACCGATTCGCCAACCGTCAAGACGAGTTCCTCTGGCCAAGAGGGAGGAGGTCACAAATTTGATCGAGAACATGCGAAAAGACAAGGTCATAGAGCCTTCTTCGGGCCCCTGGTGCTCGCCGGTTGTGCTAGTCAAGAAAAAAGATGGCAGTACCCGGTTTTGTGTGGACTATCGGAAGCTCAATGATGTGACCAAGAAGGACAGTTATCCACTACCTCGGATCGATGACACCCTGGACACACTGTCAGGCACGCAGTGGTTCTCCACGCTTGACTTACGCAGCGGCTATTGGCAGGTAGAGCTTGCAGACAAGGACAAGGAGAAAACGGCTTTCAGTGTTGGCGATGGTTTGTGGCAGTTCACCGTCATGCCGTTTGGACTCTGCAACGCACCAGCAACATTCGAGCGGCTAATGGAACGCGTGCTAAAAGGACTGCATTGGCGTACGTGTCTGGTGTACCTCGATGACATAATCGTAATGGGTGAAAGCTTCGACGACCACCTGGGAAAGCTGAAGGAGGTATTTGAGCGGATACAAAAAGCCGGCCTTAAACTCAACCCAAAGAAGTGCTCGCTGTTCCAAAAGGAGGTCAAGTATCTGGGTCATACGGTTTCCGCCCGCGGAGTACATACGGATGAAGGCAAAATCACGGCGGTGAAGGAGTGGCCCCGGCCACGCAATCTACACGAACTCCGCAGTTTCCTGGGCCTGTGCACATACTACCGCCGATTTGTTCCGGGATTCGCGAACATAGCCAGCAGCCTGCACAAACTGACGAAAAAGAGCCAAGCTTTCGAGTGGAACGAGGAGCAGGAACAGGCTTTTGCACGTCTGAAGGAAAAACTGTGCAGCGCTCCAATTCTGGCCTTCCCCGTGCCTGGGGAGATGTTTGTGCTGGATACAGATGCAAGCGGGAGTAGTATTGGCGGTGTGCTATCACAGATAATAGACGGCCAGGAACAAGTGATAGCGTACTACAGTAGGGTTTTATCGAAACCGGAACGCAATTACTGTGTGACACGGAGAGAACTGCTGGCGGTATTGGACTGCGTGAAACACTTCCACAAATATCTGTATGGACAAAGGTTTCGCCTGCGCACAGATCATGCGGCATTGAGATGGCTCCTGAACTTTAAAGACCATGAAGGGCAATTGGCGCGGTGGATCGAGCGACTGCAGAGCTACGACTACACGATAGAGCATCGCAAGGGCAGTAGCCATGGAAATGCCGATGCCTTGTCCCGCCGTCCGTGCAAAGTCGAATGCAAGCAATGCTCGCGAGCCGAAAGCAAAGAACAGATAGTGGACGTCCGGTTGGTCAGCGTCATGCCAGAGGAAGAGTGGTCTGCGGAGAGGCTACAAAAAGACCAGCGTGAGGATGCGGATCTTGCGAAGATCGTCGAAGGCAAGGAGCAAGGCGCACGTCCAGACTGGCAGGAGATGGCCGGTGAAAGCCCGATCGCTAAGGCTTACTGGGCACAGTGGAAAAGTTTGCGGCTGAAGGAAGGCTGCCTGTACCGCGAATGGGAGAGCGCGGATGGTCGTACCAGCAACCCCCTAATGGTAGTGCCGAAAAGCAGGATCAACGAGGTCATCGAGGCATACCATAACGACTCCAGTGGAGGGCACCTAGGCATCACCAAAACCGTCGTCAAAATAAAAAGACGATTCTACTGCGTAGGATGTCAGGAGTCTGTAGCCGAGTGGATTAAGAGCTGCGACCGATGTTCAGCCGCGAAAGGGCCGACAAGAAAATCTCGAGGCCGCATGCAGCAGTACAACGTGCGAGCGCCCTTCGAGCGGATTGCTATGGACGTCGCCGGCCCATTCCCAACTAGCACTCAAGGCAACAAATATGTGCTGGTCGTAATGGATTACTTCAGCAAATGGCCCGAAGTGTACCCTATTCCTAACCAGGAGGCCACCACGATCTCGGAAAAGCTGGTAAACAACTGGGGAGCCCGGTTCGGAGTTCCGTTGGAGTTGCACTCAGATCAAGGCCGGAATTTCGAGTCTGCGGTATTCAAGGAAGTGTGTGGGCTGCTGGGGATAAAGAAAA
The DNA here is from genome assembly GCA_963971225.1 of Melieria omissa. Lineage (NCBI taxonomy): Eukaryota > Metazoa > Arthropoda > Insecta > Diptera > Ulidiidae > Melieria > Melieria omissa. The sequence goes on along the minus strand of OZ020269.1, from coordinate 71,053,272 downwards.
CGCGTACCACTCCTTTGCACCCACAGTCCGACGGCATGGTGGAACGCTTTAACCGGACACTGGAGGAATACCTGCGCAAAGTGGTAGGCAGGAATCAAAAGGATTGGGACACGCATATCCCCCTGTTCCTGATGGCGTATAGGTCAGCCCCGCACGACACGACATCACTCACTCCAGCCCGAGCAGTGTTCGGAACAGAGTTGCGGTTACCCGCTGACTTGAAGTTCGGGGTAGTCAGCACGACGGGAGGCGCTAAGACGGACTACGTGGCCAATAAGCGGGCGGAACTGGAGGAAATTCACCAATTTATAAGGGGCCGCACCAAACTGGTCAGCGATAAGGCGAAAGCCAGATACGATCTACGGGCCAACTCAGCAGGGTTCCAAGAAGGCGATTTGGTAATGCTCTACAACCCGCAGCGGAGGAAAGGTTTGTCTCCGAAACTCCAAGCGTCATGGGAAGGACCTTACGAAGTCGTGACTAGGATTAACGACGTGGTATACCGGATTCAACGTTGCAGCAATAGAGGCGCTAAGCTGAAGGTAGTCCATTTGGAGCGCCTGGCGCCTCATCACAGCGGAGCCTCGGCACTTGTTCGGGACGAACAAGTCTAAATGGTGGGCAGTGTAACGATGAGCCAGTCTGTCGCGGTGCAAAGCAACCCTGCCGCTACGTGCCGTGCCATAACCCAATCTGGCAACGACGGCCGCGATAGTAACTTTTAGCCCAACCTGGCAACGATGGTCGCGGTCATCAGGGAAACTTCTAGTCCAATCTGGCAACGTGCGAGAACGATCTGCGCGACGGTCGGACAGAGTATAAAAGGTGGCCAGATGCGGTACAGCGAGCCAGTCTGGTTTTGACAAGTGAAGTTGCCACACGGAATAATTAAGCAAATACTTAAGTGTACGAACAGTAAAGTGTAAACTGTGAATAATAAAGTGACTATTGGTGTATTTTATTGTCTGCGTTTAAGAAACTGACTGTGTTTTATTTTCAAATCACACAATCCAGAGATACGTGACAGCCCACTAGACTTAGTATTCGTAACAATACCATAAATTTCTGCTGTGCAATGTTGCCATTCATTTAGGCTACGTTGCCTTCTGGCCTAATAAAATTCATAGCGATAAATTTTTCAAAGTCATATATTAACAGCAACATATTACTATTTATTATTATCATTTCCTTAAAATTTATATTTAATAATTTTATGTGTTCTTAGGTATTTTTATTTTATTCTATTCTTATTTTTCGTTTTACTCGCAATTTGCTCTTTTAACCAAATGCGATTTTTTCTTAGTAAAATTATTAAAAAGTAATCTAATATAAATTGCTCATGTTCCCTATAAGTAGACGATTCTGAAAATCACATTTTGTATTAATCTACTTTTGTTACGTTTGCAACACACAAATTGTACAAAAGCTTTTTATATTGGTTGAATGAGGGGTTTCCTTAAAAAACGTATGAAATGTGTTGTACAACATTTTTGAAATTAAAAATCAGTCGATTGGAGCTTTTAGTTTTACAGCCTGATTCTGTGTATTCTTGACAAATTTTTTATCAGGAAATTTTGTCAAGATTTTTATCAAGCAAAAGCTTTGCTGGTATTCTGATGCAACATTGATAAAGTAAAAAGCTCATTTAATTCAACATAAGGTGAATATGCGACAGTTGTCAAATTGTCAAAAAATAAGACAAAAAGTTTAACTATAGTAAGTTTTGCAAAAAAAACCGGCCTTGATAGCCCAGCGGGTACGCGCTGGCTTCTCATACCGAGCGCCCCAGCTTCGAATCCTGCCTGGGCTGGAAATAAGTTCGTGCGTTTTTTTTCAATAGTTTCACAATAGGCGCTTTTTGCATACAAAAAATAATTCGTGGGAGGTAACGGAATTTTTTTTTATTTTCTCTGATGTAAAAGTGTAAACATGCACAATTCTTCCATTTTCAATAGGCAACATTTCAATTTGTATGCTGTTGTCAATAGCATTCACACTTTTGACAATTTATCAAGAAAAGAGCTTTTATTTTTGGGATAGAATACCGATTCTTGACAAATAATAAAAACTATAAAAACTTGACAAATAGTCAATATGGTGAATTTATAAAGTGTACAGAATTGGGCTGTTAAACTACTATTAAAATAGTTGAAATTTTTGAAAAATATAAACATTTCGTTTCTTTGTGAATTACAAAGCTCATATTTTTTTAGCTTTTTGCAGTTATGACAGTCCAATTTATTTTATTTTATTTAGTCTGTTGATCGAGTAAGTCAAGAAATAGCAGTACTTCTTTGACTTTTTTTGATTTATTTCCATATTATTTAAAAATGCCTTGTGTTTCGTACTTGTCGGAAATCGAAAAAGGCATAATTTTAGCTTTTCGCGAAGAAAGTGTTGGACTTCGCGAAATCGGTCGAAAATTGAAGCGATCGGACAAAGTAGTGCGATCGTTTTTAACAGATACAACTAATTATGGCATAAACAAAAAAAGGAGGAACAAAACCAAAGCTTTCTGAACGGGATAAACGTCGTGTAATTGGTGCCGCTAGTGACTTTATGAGAACAGCTAAGCAAATTGGAAAAGATTGTGGAGTTAATGTGTCTCGTTGGACAGTGAACAGGGTGTTAAAAGAGTCTCCGAACATTTCCCGGCAGAAATTGAAAAATATGCCCCGATTATTGCCACGCCATAAGGAATCCCGATTTCAATTCGCTTGAAACAATTTGAGTACGGATTGGAAAAAGTTAAGACAGTTTTCCGAATTCCCAATTATGCTTCCTTAATTTTCTAAAGCATGAATTTTTCTATCAGATAATATTCTCCGATGAAAAGAAGTTTAACCTTGATGGTCCAGATGGATTTAACTCGATGGATTTAACTCTTACTGGAGAGATTTACGCAAAGGACCGCGATATTTTTCCAAAAGAAGTTTCGGAGGGGTTCCTTAATGATGTGGGGAGCATTTTGTGGGAACGGTATGTTGGAGCTGGCTTTTCCTAGTACGCCAAGGAATTCGGCAGAGTACACTACACTCCTGCAAACGAATCTGCTACGATTTTGTAACCGATATCGGCGAAGTGGACTAATTTTTCAACAAGATAATGCATCTGTTCACAAAAGCAACGAGACAAACACTTGGCTCCAGACACATCGCATTCCTTTTCTTCAATGGCCAGCTTGTTCTCCAGATTTAAATTCCATGGAGGGCATGTGGGGAATACTGGTTCGCATTGTGTTTGCTGAAAACAAGCAATACGACATGGTGGAGAGCTTAAAAATGGCAATTATTCAAGCTTGGGAGTCGATAAGCAATTCTGTGCGCTTAAACCTTCTAGAAAGCTTGCCAAACCGAGTTTTCGAGCTTATCCAAAACAAAGAAGGACCTACTCACTACTGACACTCACACAACTTACATTTGTTTTCTTTAACACGTTATTATTGTACTCAAAATAAAATATTCAAAGTGCGTCTATAGTTATGCACCAGCCAAAAACGACATTTTTAATCGCAGTGTTCAGCAAATTTTTTTTTTTTAATTTGCACAAGGACCTAAAGTTAATAACGTTTAAAGCTCTTTCATCCTGCATCATCAGATTTTTCTCAACAATTTTTAATTGCTCAGAAACGCAAAAATGTGGGTGCGTCTATAGTTATGCTCTGCAGTGTAGTTTTCATCAATATGAAACCAGAGAAATAACGAAGGGAACCATCACTCATATGTTCATTTTGTATAATGCGTCAGGCAATTGAAGAATTCGCTTTCTTTGCATCAAATATACCCTTTGATAATCAAAATTCTTCACCGAACTATTGATTTATAGCATTTTGAGTTTCATTGTCAATTTCAAACAAACTGGTATTATTGTCAATTGTTATAAACGAACCTTCGTCAGTTGGTTCACAATTGGAGGTTCCTGCCTTAAATGCTATTACAGTCGTGTCTGAGTATAGTGAACACCCTATATAGTGAACACCCAAATTTGTACATGGAGTAGGGTCAGATGGGGGAAATGTAAACAAGGGGTAAATGTAAACGGCGGTTATTTTATGCTTTTAAAATTAAATGCAACAGACCATGACCCAAAAAAATATTAATTTGACATGTCCTTAAACTGTCGCCGAACTTTCACGTCGGTGGCTTTCAAATATCAATGAAAGTTTTAGTCTTAAAGAGAACGTGTGTTCTAAAAGTGAAAATCACTTTTGTAAGTATTTTTTAATTTGTGTGTGAAAGTGCTTAAATTAAAAATTCTTGTAATATTGTAACTTTGTTTATCAATCTTAGAGTGTAAGGAACTAAAATTGTTGCTGTCTTTCCCTAAATTTGTAATTATTTTGTTGTTTTTTCGTGTTTACATTTCCCCCAATAATTTTTAGCATGTGGGGTAAATGTAAACAATTTTTTTGGGGTAAATGTAAACGTTTTTTTGTGAGAGCCTTCCCGGTTAGTATCATTTCCAGTGATCAGAATGCCACGAACGTATGTAAGGAAGAAGCCACTTGTAGAGTACGACGTAAAAGATGTAGAAAACGCTGGTAATGATACTATTAGTAAGGAAAAAAGCCAATTCCTAGACTTAAGCCAATGAAGTATAGTGAAGTTTTGACTTCTAACAAAGTTCTTAAGCGACTCAAGGAAAAAAGTCAAAAAGATAGCAAACAAAACCTCTAAGCCCAAGAGAAAGTCTGTTTTATAATCTAAAAACCGCTTCCATAGAAAACACGAACCAAAAGCACGAGTATAAAGGACTCTGCAAATGGAAAATACGTTGTCTATAAAGATGGTAGTTCATGGAATGAGAAGTTTGAAGTTGATGATATAGATGAGAAGGAGGAGCTGGAATCCGTGGATCCAGCTAGGCTTACAAAAGGTAAATTTCTACCGATCAAGTTTAAGGGAGATAGCAGATTAACTATACTTTTCAAATACGTATGCGTTATACAATCCTACCAACAAAATGACGATATTGACAAAATCTCCTCAAAAGTGTGGGCACCTTGAAGAAACCTTGAAGAATACCTACCTAGATACCGAAGTCCCGAGTGTCTTAAGGGAGCGAAAGCACTGTTTCCTTTTACCCCTGAATTTTAAAAATAATTTGGGCAATGTAAACAACACCGGGGTAAATGTAAACACCACTCTTTTGCGCTTCGTTGGTTTTAAAGAGCGAGTTACTGATCACCAGTGCAATACCTGATGGTTTTTTTAAATAATGTTAATTTTCGAAAGTAGAAAAAGTGTCCTAAGAAGTATTTTTTCAGTTTCTTCAAAGTAATTGCGCAAAAAAAGCAAAAAATGTTTACATTTCCCCCATCTGACCCTACCCTAAATAGTGAACAATCGAAAACCTCTAAATAGCGAAGAAAATTTGGAAAGAAATTTCAAGCAAAAAAGCAACAAAAAACACAAGAAGAAATCAAAAATGAAAGGGAAGAAATTTTTATTTTTGGTGTTTATTGTTACAAAATAAGCTGTTTCTTGAACTTAGTGGTTATGTTTTTTGTCGAATGCAAACCCATTGTGGTTCAAAGTGGACTTGTTTATGTGTATCTAAAACTTTGTGAACGGAAAAAGTAAACGTCTATTCGCTAATTCTTTCAATAAGCATACATGTATGTTTTCCTACTAATTTATTTTAATTATCTCTTGAATTTATATACACCAAGTGTATTTTGAGCAAATAAAACAAGTGTTTGAACAAAAATTATAACCTGGATAGAGTAAATAACCTCACTACTGTGAACAGGCCTTGCATTAATTACAATAGTTCACTATATCCATCCATTTATTTCTGAAATATTTATTTTTCGGAAATTTAAAAAGCCGAACTTTTAAAAGACCCGAAATCATTCCTATAGCTTCTTTGACAGGAAAAAATAGCGCATTTCTTGTTATTTTTACGCTTTTCGTCGCAATTATTTATATTCATGATAAAAACTTGATGACGTTAATACAAGTAAAATCGAATCAAGTTTCTAAAAAAGGATCGTCAACAAAATTTTTAGGGGATTCAACCACGTCATATTTCGCTTAAATTTTTTAATTTAAACTAAATTTTTAGGGATTCATCCACGTCAAAATGTTTTCAAATCAGTTAACGCAAGGCATACGAAAACACGCAACCAGACAGCGCAACGATTAGATTGATAAGCTGTTCTCAGCAAATTTGTTGAAGCGAAAGCGATCGTCAACGAAAATAAGTATACATACAAAAAATGAGCGCGAACAAGTGAAATTGTGTTTTTGCTTTTGTTGGAGTTTTTGGTCATTGCGTGTGAAGGCAACGCACACAATTTTGCGAATATTTTCGAAGCCGAAGTGCGTATGGGACCTGCTGTGCTAATAGCAAGGCGCATAACAGCAGCAATAGCATCATCACAGCGCACAGTTGATGTGCGACTGACCACATCAACATAAAGCAAATTATGAAAGCTGACTTCGCATTGAGACATTTGCCGAAGTCATCGCGAATATGTTCGAATAGCCGAAGTGCGTATGGGACCTACTGCGCTGGTACGCAATTTTGTGCGAGTTGACACCTCTATGTGTTTATTTGCTTAGTGCTTTAATACTTGTCTGCTTATCGCGCCCATTGTTCTCGCACGTTCCAATTGGACTATCCCTCGATCATTCTCGCACATCCCATTACCATCGCGAGCCATCCTTGCTATATCGAAATTATAGCAAGCCGACCGTACTCTAAAGTGCGTGCCTTAAAGTATGTCCGTAAAAGTATTCATCCATAGCACAGCGACAGGGTGCCTCATCGTTCACTGCCCACCACTCAGACTTGTTCGTCACGAAAAAGTGCCGAGTCTCCGCCGGAGTAAGACGCCAGGCGCTACAGATGAACTACTATCAGCCTAGCGTTTTTATTGCAGCAGCGTTGAACCCTGTACACCACGTCATTAATCGTGGTCACGACTTTGTACGGTCCTTCCCATGACGTTTGAAGTTTTGGAGATAAACCTTCCTTCCGCTGCGGGTTGCAGAGCATTACCAAATCGCCTTCTTGGAACCTTGCTGTGTTAGCCCGTAGATCATATCTTGCCTTCATCTTATTGCTGACCAGTTGGGTACAGCTGCTTATAAACTGGTAGATTTCTTCCAGTTTCGACTGTTTAGTGACCACTTAGTCAGTCCTAGCGCCTTCCGTCGTGCTGACCACTCTGAACTTTAAGTAAGCAGGCAACCTCAACTCTAGGCCAAACACTGCTCGAGCTGGAGTGAGTGATGTCGTATCATACGGGGGGATATGCGTGTCCCAATCCTTTTGATTCTTACCTACTACTTTCCGCAGATATTCTTCCAGTGTCTGTTTGAATAGTGCCACCATGCCGTCGGACTGTGGATGCAAAGGAGTGTTGTAAGTTTTTCTTATTGCTAGTTAGTGGTGGGTAACACAGCACAGTGCTGAGTTATCGTGCTGACACCAAGGAATGTGCCGCACGCTCACACTCACTTCTCAAAAAAACTGTAACACAGCAACTCAGTCGACACACTCGCTCCATAAAACACTATGTTATAATTCGTGCTTCTTGGCCGCACTGTTGACTCAACATTGTATTATAGCACAGTATAATGTGTGAATGTGTCAACAAAGCGACGGAGTTGCTGTGTTAGTTTTTTTGATAAATGAATCTAAGCACAATGTTGAGTAGAGAGTCGACTTGTTGATATTGAGGTATGTTGTGTAGACTTCTGAATTGTGCTACAGCTGTGCTGAATTTTGACTGAGTTTATATCAACTTAACTCTCAGAAAATAAACAAATACGTTTTAACTAACTAAAAGAGTTTTGCTTGAAGTTTTTTAAATTTATTTAAAAAAATTTGTATGAAATGAATGTTTGCTTGTTGTATAAATAAATTAATTCAAAAGTACATAAATTAAATAAAAATACGACAGTTCCTTTATTTTGTAAAACTTGTACTAACAAAACTAACAAAATAATACAATATATGCTTAAAAATTAATATAGAATTCAATTCTAAATCACATGCAAAGGAGATCATTTGTTGTTTAAAAAAATTTGCATTTGCACAAAAACTACACTTTTGCCAGCAGTGCTTTAGAGTACATAAAATTTCATAAATTTAATAAATTATCAATTTAATTTCGGCATAGTCAATGTACTTCAGAAAGCATAAATTTAACTTCAGAATAGTGAAATGTACTTCAGAAGTACATTTGATGATTTCCGAAATACATTTGACTACTCTGATTGAATTGATGCTTTCTGAAGAACATTGACGAAAGCATGTCTACCCGAGGTTATGCAAAATTGCCAAAATTCTACTATGCATTTCAGCAACTTCCGTTCCTTGTGAACGTGTTTTTTCTCATGCTGGGCAAATAGTCAGCGAAAAACGGGAAAGGTTAGATACTGGCAAAATATCACAAGTTGTTTTTTAAACTACAATTTAGGTCATGAGGATCTTTGACTTACAAACTATTTTCGCTGACTATTTGCCCAGCATGAGAAAAAATACGTTCACAAGGAACGGAAGTTGCTGAAATGCGTAGTCCAGTTTCAGAGTAGTCAAATGTATTTCGGAAATCATCAAATGTACTTCTGAAGTACATTTCACTATTCTGAAGTTAAATTTATCAGGCTTGCAAGAGACTCAAACTGTTTTGAATAAAGTAAAATCAATCGTGCGTCTTTTCAAAAAAAGTTCGTATGCGCATTCGCACCAATATCACCACGACAAGAATGCAGCTACCCGTCTCAAAGTTAAGTTAAAGTTAGTTATCAGCCCTCCAGCAAAATCTCTTTCAGTTTTTGCGTTAAGTTGTCACTAGTATGCCGCTCCGTATACGGAACGCAAGCTAACAAATCCGACGATAGAAACATGCGCTTGTTGTCTTCAGCAATGTAGTGCGCTGTGACACTGAAACTGTGCGCTGTGAAACTGTCTTGTGCGCGAGAGGTCCACCCATCCATTGTCAGGCATACTGCGTCTGCTCTGGTTAAACGTTCTTAAACAATTTCCAATGTTTCCTTATAAATGGTCGGAATCAAGGAAGATGACACAGTTTTTCGCGTTGGGAGTTTGTAGCTCGAATTTAACATGTACAGTGGACCCTCGGTTAACGTACACAATTGGTTCCAGCATCTTGTTCGTTATGCAAAACGTTCGTTAAGCAAAACCATTATTCCCATATAAATCAATGTAAAATGAATTAATGCGTTCCAGGTCGAAAAAAATACACTCTAATATGTTTCAATTTGAAACATATTTTTATTGAAAGAATGTAGCATAAAATGCATCAAAAGAACTGAAAAAATACACCATTTAAAGTTCAGCTTTTATTGAAAGAAAGTTAAATGAAACGTATACAATTTTTTAAGGAAGTGAATATATATTGGACGGAAGGAGACAATCTGAAATGGAAAAAATAAAGAGTTTAGAAAAGAAAAATTTTTTTTAAACGACGTTTCTGAGGTCGTTTCAAAATTTGTTGAAAATGAGACACAGCATTATCGTTGAATAAAACACAGACAGCACTATAATGTGTATTCGTGATTTCCCCTGTTTCGTTGCTTAGCACAGACAGAAATTTTACATGCAACTAAGGATTCCCCCTTTTTCGTTGGTCGTTATGCGAAACTTCGTTCGTTAAGAGAAACTTTTTTTCCTAAAAAAAAACGTGTTCGTTATGCGGGGCGTTCGTTAACCGAGGGTCCACTGTATACTAGTTTTTTAAATTCTGTGTCTTCCACAACGCTGAATGGGTGGTACTCTCTTACTATCATTGTTATCACTTGCCGATCAATTTCACGTTGCTGTTTTCTGGAAGCGGTTTCTGCAAATACTGCGTAATTGTTGAGCAACGTGGTGCGGCAGATGTAGCTTGTGATGTTTGCACGTCAGGAAGATGAAGCTCACCATTTGTGCTGAACTCGTTTGTATTTGTTTCCTACAAATTGACTCTTCTTGGAGGTGCTTGCCGTGCGATCCTTTGTGTTGGATGCTTCGAGTTTATATGCCTCAAAAGGCTGAACGTGGATTTGTTTCCCACCGAAAGCTCCTGGGCGCAGAGTCGACATTTAACTTTTTTGTCCTTCTATTCCGAAAAATGCAACCACACCTCACTCGTTCGCCGTGACATGGCTCTGTAATATTAGCTATATTTTATTAGACTGCAACAATAATTATAAATAAATAAACGAGGTGGTAAGTTTCACCTCGATGCAATCTTCTTATTTTCAGTTTATTTCGGCAGTTTGCCCGTTAGTGTTCGAAATCGATTTCGATAAACATTAGTGAAAGCATTTTTGCATCAATTTCGATATATGTACATACAAATGAGTTTTGGCACAGTTGTGCTAGCTCACTGTGCTGACACATTAAAGTGTGTTAGTGTCATTGTGCCAGCACACGACAATTCGTTGAGTTACCCACCCCTATTGCTAGTAGCTCAAACACTTCCTTGAATGCCGCAGATTCGAAATTCCGGCCTTGATCCGAGTGCAACTCCGCGACCGTGATGGCCTCCTGGTTAGGAATAGAATACACTTCGGGCCATTTGCTAAAATAGTCCATTACCACCATCACATATTTGTTGCCTTGAGTGCTAAGTAGGAATCGGCCGGCGACTTCCATGGCGATCCGCTCGAAGGGTGCCCCACGTTGTACTGCTGCATGCGGCCCCGAGAACTTCTTGTCGATCACAGCTCTTAATCTAATCGGCTACAGACTCCTGGCATCCTACCCAGTAGAATTGCCTTTTTATTTTGGCGACTGGTCCTCACCCATCAGACAGCCGCAGACTGTGCCACTGTGCCCAGTAAGCTTTCGCGATCCGGCTTTCGCCGGCCATCTCCTGCCAGTCCGGACATGCGCCGTGCTCCTTTCCTTCGAAAAATTTTGTAACATCCGTATCCTCGTGCTGGTCCTTTTATATCCTATCCGCAGACCACTCTTCCTCTGGCATAACGCTTACCAATTGGACGTCCACTATCTGCTCTTTGCTTTCGGCTCGCGAACAATGCCTGCATTCAGTTTTGCACGCCTGCAGTTTGCAGTTGCAGTTTTGCATTCAGTAGTTCCATGACTGCTACCCCTGCGATGCTCTATCGTGTAACCATAGCTCTGCAGCCGCTTCGATCCATCGCGCCAACTGGTCTTGGTCTTTAAAGTTCAGTAGCAATTTCAATGCCGCATGATCTGTACGCAGACGAAACTTTTGTCCATACAGGTATTTCTGCAAGTGTTTCACGCATTTCAATACTGCCAGCAGTTCCCCCCGTGTCACACAGTAGTTGCGTTCAAGTTTCGATAAAATTTTGCTGTAGTATGCTGTCACCAACCAACCATGTTGTTCTTGACCATCTATTATCTGTCCCAATACTGTGCCTGCTTACATCTGTATCCAGCACAAACATCTCTCCAGGCGCGGGGAAGGCCAGAATTGGAGAAGTGCACAGTTTTTTCTTCAGTCGTGCAAAATCCTGCTGCTGCTCTTCATCCCACTCGAAGGCTTGATTCATTTTCTTCAGTTTATGCAAGCTGCCGGCTATGTTCGCAAATCCAGGAACGAATCTTCGGTAATATGTGCACAGGCCCAGGAAACTGCGGAGTTCGTATAGATTACGTTGTCAAGGCCACTCGTTCATCGCTGTGAATTTGCCTTCATCCGTATATACTAAGCGGGCGGAAACCGTGTGACCCAGATACTTGACCTTATTTTGGAACAGCGAGCATTTCTGTGGGTTGAGTTTAAGCCCGGCTTTTTGTATTCGCTCGAATACCTCCTTCAGCTTTTCCAGGTGGTCGTCGAAGTTTTTACCCATCATGATTATGTCGTTGAGGTATACCAAGCACGTCCGCCAATGTAGCCCTTTCAGCACACGTTCCATTAGCCGCTCGAATGTCGCTGGTGCGTTGCAGAGTCCAAACGGCATAACAGTGAACTGCCACAAACCATCGTCAACACTGAAAGCCGTTTTCTCCTTGTCCTTGTCTGCAAGCTCTACCTACCAATAGCCGTTGCGTAAGTCGAGCGTGGAAAACCACTGTGTGCCTGACAGTGTGTCCAGGGTGTCATCAATCCGATGTAGTGGATAACTGTCCTTCTTGGTTACGTCATTGAGCTTCCGATAGTCCACACAAAACCGGGTACTGCCATCCTTTTTCTTAACTAGCACGACCGGCGAGCACCAAAAGCCTGACGAGGGCTCTATGACCTTTTCTTTTCGCATGTTGTCGATCAAATTTGTGACCTCTTCACTCTTGGCCAGAGGAACTCGTCTTGGCGGTTGGCGGATCGGTTTCGCACTTCCGGTGTCGATGATGTGCTTCACTATGGCTGTTCTTCCGCCTGCTTCTGCTGCAAACATAGACCGACATTTCTGTAGGAGTGACCGCGATTTTTGTTTCTGCTTTGCTGTCAATTCGCCGCTCTACTGATTCTCCTGCGGTATGGCGTCCATGTTAAAACAGCTTACTTCTTCCGGGTGGGCTATTCTCACAATAGACCACTGCTACAGCTTCTCTACACTCGTCAATTACCGCATTTTTACCGAAATTTCTAGATGTATTAAGCGGGTTCAGTATTCTCACTGGTATTTCACCTTTTTTGGGTTCCACTAATGTACGTCCTATGATGATTTTGTCATATCCTTGTCCTGGTGCTTCTACAATCCACAGCCGACTTGTCCCATCGTCCTCGTCTACCTTTGCCCACACAACCGCCTCGGAATTCGCTGATATCTTTTGGTGTTGACACGAGATAACTTTCCTTACCGCCACGCTTTGCTCATAGCCGGGTTGCAGCGTTGGCATACCTCAGCACATTTTCTTTCAGGACCAGCGTAAATCCGTGCCGATAATCACGTCGTCCATTATATCCGCGACGATAAACTCATGTTCCAGGTTGTTGGTGCCGATAGCAATCGTGTTTGTGACTTTTCCTCTTACCGGCGCACGCTCGCAAGTCGCTGTTCTCAGCTGTATGCCATGCAGTGGTTCCAAATTCCTCAGAAGCTTCCTTTCTATGATTGAATATAACGCCCCTTTGGACTGACCGTTTTTACTTTTCCTCAGCCATGCGATTTTTGGCTGAATCTCGATTGTCAGTATTCATCGACTACCTTTCGTTGCGTGCAGACGGTGCACAGTGGCTCAATTTGTCATTTCAGGTTGCAAAATGAATAACTCATGAACGAATAGAGATAATTGGAAAATTTTTTTTGCTGTTGATTAAAAATTCATCAGGCTATTGTATTCTCAAAAACAAATTCAATCGAAGTACAGGGTGCTATGTAATACTTTGTTAAAGTTCAGCTTACTGTAAATAGGAATAATGCGAGCAACAATGATAAGTTTTAGTTGAAAAATTAATGAAAATGCATTAAAAAAGATGAAAAGTTATAAGAAATTTAAGAAATAAGCTGAAAGAGTCAATTTTAAAGATACAAATTCATAAATTTTGCTTTCAAAATGAGAACCAGAATTCGAAAAATTTACGTAAAAACTCAATTTTTGTTGGACAATCCTAAGTTCAAAAACAATGCTAAAGCATCATTAGGACTATATTTGAGAGGTAGCACATTGCGTGGGGTGAAAATACTGTTTTTAATTCTTTTAACACGATCCGAGTTTGCTGGTAAAACTGCTTTCACTTTAATGCCTTTAATTTTCTCCTGATCCTTATTTTATTTTATAGTCAAAGCTTCTGAAAAGTGGATGGTACTTATTTTTCCTGTTGCCTCCATAAGCTTCCTTGTTTTAGTGAATGACGCACCGTCCTGAGTTGACTTTTTCGGCCTTCCTATTGCCGCCTTTGATGTCGATGGTTTGTCATCGCTTATGTTACATGCATCGAAGTAAGTTGTTTTTTCCAACCACTCCTCATTATTCTGGACAAAATTGAATAGGGTACGGTTTGCCGCAATCCATTTCCACTTTATAGTACGATAAGTCCTGGATATCTTATCTTTAGTCGTGGATATGTTGGCTGCAGGCAAACTTCCTTCGCCGTAACAAATTTCTTTAGTGACAGCCAGAACGAACTTCTCCTTTGTCTTCGAAATAGTAAATATTTTAAACAGGTTCGAATTTTGCAAAAACATCTTTGTGCTTCTTCTTCGGTTTAGTTGCAGTGGCGGAGTTGAAGTGATGTTTAGTTGAAATTAAATCCGAAACTAACTTCACTTACTCCAAACTCCTTTATTTATCCTTTAAGTAGGATTTGCATATGCATTCAAATAGCAGGTACTAAGCTTCTAGTACTAGCAGGTACCTAAACAGTTATTAGGTTTTCCCGCGTTGTGTGATTTTTGGGGGTGGGGTTTAGACAGTGCACATAGATATAAGTCTGCTTTTTGTTTTCAATAACTAATTGTTTCATTGGCGCGGTTCAAATCAAAGACTAATGGCGACTGACTGAGTTTTGCTCAAATTAAAAAAACAAAAAATGTTTCAGACACAGTGTTAGTATTTTGTTAAAAACAAAAGCATTACATCAAAGGATACATGATAGCTGATTGCCGGAAATGAAAGCCAACTTGTTTTTCGTACGAGCGAACTGCGCATCCAGCAAAAGTACTCTTTACTTCGAGCTTACAGCAATATACGCAAAAAAAAAGTCGACTTCCTATGGAGTTGCAAGCTTGTATCACTTCTTAAATGAAGCCAAAATCCAAATTTGCATGCCCTGGCAACGATTATAATCGCGTGTAATGGATTCACTATCAAAATTTTGACAAATTTTGTTCGAACGCACGCACCCGAAAGCACAAAATTGCGCGAGGTGTCCACAGAAAAATCGCTGTAAAATCCAGTCGGGCAAAATCGGGCACCCGATCTCTTCAGGGCAGTACTCACAGAAGACAAGTGAACAATTTTCCCAAAGACGGAACCGTAGCAAGTATGGCCTTTTTTTTGAAAGTCTATCGAAAGTTGAAAAAGTGCGATAAAAACAGTGCTTCAAGTGAGTACCTATGAAAAGACAACAATAACAACCAACTTTTTTTTCTATATTTAATTATTTACTACAAATGCCTTCTTTTACGATGCTGATGCAAAAAGTTTCAATTAATTTGCTCCTTTCCGTATTTTAAAACTTCAACTTTGCCGAAAAAGTGCAAATGCTAATATTATTTCACACTCTAAAAATTGCTCAACTTTGACGGGCTCTACTAGCAAAACTATTTGTCCAATTTAGTTAAGGTTTTCGGATTTCTTAGGTCAAAGCATTTATCTATCGGACAAGTATAACAGTTTCCCCCAAATCGAACATGACAAAATCGACTTTTGCAACCTACGTCGGCAGAATCAGCCACTGTGCGGTGTGACAGAGTATAATAACATTGGTCTGCAAACAAAATTTTGTTTGCACTCCTTCTTATTATTGTGCACGATTATTATAGATGTGATATTTCTCAACAGAAACTAGGTTTTAAAAAATTTGTATCACGTATATATTTTTTGTGAGGGAATTTTTAAGAAAATAATTTTTTGTTCGAAAAATCAATAATCGTTTCAATAATTACGTAAAATATTACATATAATCAAACTAAAAACATTAAAATCATAAGACAATGTAATTACATGTTGTTTCTATTATTTTACTTAGTAGTTTTTTTTCTTTTCATATTTTCTACTGGAGTTTCGCGACGAATCGACCAACAAAAGTTGGCAAACATTGCTTCCGACCATTTTCCGTTGTACCGCCTCTCAATGTGCGATATATCCTGATGAAATCTTTCACCGTGTTCATCAGATACCGCTCCAAGATTTTCGGGAAAGAAATCTAAGTGAGAATCTAAAAGATGAATTTTAAGTGACATGTTGCATTTTGCATACAAAAAATACAGAATTTGAAGGTATTTAAAAAACAAATTTTTTTAAAAGTTTTACGTGATAGCAAAAAATAGGAAGCAAATCTAGATTCAGCATGTTAAGCTCTTCATATTTATCATATTTTTTTTTAATGGAAGATTTCGCTGCAGACCAGTGTAATCAGCGCATTTTGCTTCTCTCTTTAAAAACACTCCGCTAACCATGTATTTTCTTTTTTTTTTTGTTCGCGCCGTTTTTCTGTAAGTCACAACAACAATCAAATAAAAAAGTCTATACAAATTAGTGCACAGTGTACAACATGGCCCCAGGACCCCGCTTATTGGGACAAACCGATTCACACCTTTGGCTGATAGTCCTAAATCAAGGAAAAGGAAACCGAATTTCAAAAATTTTGTCCTATCTGGCTTCCCAGACCTCCTTGTCCCACAACTATCCAACCCTAAATACATTGTTGTGTCTGCTGCGGACGACAGCAACCCACTTAAAGATTATTCCTGCTGCGCGTAAACAGATTGTTGAATCTTGCAACGGCACCACAAGATAACCAACATCTGGTTGCACTTATCAAGTGATGACCGCTGCAAGAATTAAAGTAACAGGCACGATAATAGCGTGTGGCCAGCATGCGATGTCGGTATGCTCTTATCGTTCTGTATATTTAGGCTGCCATGCACTTTGGGTCATGCTTCCTACGTGCATGCGCAGTCAAAACCTTAGCATAAGTAATAGTGTAAATAGTGAAGGTACTATTTAGGAATAAGAAATAATAAATAAAGGCCACGGGCGACCGGAGCATTAGTCTAGTTTCATGAGTGATTAATTCAGTGCAGTTTAATTTTCATCAATTCCTGAGCGACCGGCCTTCAACGGAGTAAACATGGGTGACCCCAGGACACGGACCTACTAGTAACTGGAAAAGTTAAGAAATTTAGATTAATTAAAATTATTGTTGGGAAAAATAAATAATAGTTAGGAAATGGCAAAAGAAATGCTTAAGAAACAAGAAGAGCTTGGCAATGGTATTCTTAGCATCTGCGACCAGCTGAGGGTCGCCATGAAGGGCTTCAAGTGCAGCTGAATTCGTTGTCCGATGAATTAACAGCGAATTAGTGCACATTAATTCCCAAGCAAAAGCTAAGGGAATACAAAGTATACTTCGAAAAGAAATACTTTGATAAAGTTCAGGCGTTGTACGAAAGTACAATTAAAAGAGTATGTGAGGTAGAGGCAAAATTGGGAAAGAAAAGATAGTGGCGCGATTTGACAGCACAAGTAAATTGGTGTCGGTGGAGCGTTAAAGGGACCAAGCCGCATTGGTTCAACCCAGGTTTCAGAGCACCTTAAAAGAATTAAAAAGGTGTCACGAACGAATCCAGATGGGATGGAAAGATCTGTCACGGTTGCAGAAGTTCCAGGACCGTGCGACAGATCTGAAGTTCGAGTACAATGAGTTCTTTGGAGAGGAAGTATATTGTGCGAAAAATATGAGGACCTGATGGATAAAGGGTCTCATATTGTGGCGGAAGAGGAGGAGAAAAGCTATTAGACCAAAATGCTCCTTTCCTGCCATATAGCCTCCCTCCGATTCAGATGCCCATATTTAGTGGGGATTATAGTAAGTGGATATCCTTTAGGGATATTTTCACTGAAATATTCCTTCATAAAAATTTGAGAGGCACCCATAAAATGATTGCGTTGAAATCATATTTAACGGGTGAGGCATTAAGGTAGGTTGATCACTTAGGTATAAGTGGTGCGAACTTTAACGTGGCGTGGAATATTCTTCAGAGGAGATATTCTGATAAGCGGCAAATAACATCAAATATGTTCAGGAATTTGCTTGACGCCAGGTAAATATGTTCTCGTACGCCTGCGGAACTAAAAGAGGTGCACGACACAGTGTCGGCTAATCTGAGAGCGTTAGAGGCTACTAAGCTCTCAGACATTCACTTTATAGTTGTGAGGAAGCTAGACTCACACACAAAGGTTCGGTACGAGGAATCCTTGCCAGATTCAACAGAAGTACCATCAATAGAAAATCGTTTAGCATTTCTCGAAAAGCAGTTCAAAGCACTTGAAGGAAGTGAGCGATTGAATGCTAGTAGATTCGAGTTGCCAAATATAAGTGTAGGATTTCAAAATGAAACCCAAAATGGTTTAAGGAAATGTTTATTAGTTTGTAACAGTGCACATAATTTGTTTAACTGCGGCGAGTTTAAAAAACTCACAGTAGAAAAGCGAATTAAAGTGGCACTGGAAAATATAGGGTGTTTTTTTTAGAGGTTTGTTTTTCGAATAGAGATAAAACTGGCATTTTGTGGTCAAATCTGGCAACCCTAATGTCATTTATGTTCAGTTTGGTTTGCCATTTCATCATGAACAGGTTGACAAAAGAACAACGCTTGCAAATCGTGCAAATTTATTTCGAAAATAATGGTTCAGTTCGCGAAGTTTACCGCAAGCTCCGTCCATTTTATGGTCGACATAATCGTCCATCAGAGCAAAATCGGTCCATCCATCGGTTAACCATGGGTCGTTTTCGCACTATGTTTACTCTATGTGATAATACGCATCCGCAGAGACGTCGAACAGTGCGCACCGAAGAAACAATTGCCGCTGTAGAGCAAAATGTTGAAGAGGACCCGAATGAATCGATTCGCCACCGTGCACAGCAATTGGAGCTTTGTCCATCAACTTTAAAAATTGGACCTGTAGAATTGGCTTTATTCGAGCCAGCCGCGGCGGCCACATGCCCGAAATCATATTTAAACATTAATGGCATAAAATTATCCTTCCAATAAAGCCAAATTGATGGACATTAAAACGATTTTCTTGTGTTTTATTTCAATTCGAAGTTCTATACCTCTAAAAAAAACACCCTATAGTATATGCCATAAATGCTTAAGGAGCATTTGTTGAAGAGCTGTGAAGTGGAACCTTGCTACAAACACCACACACTGCTGCATAATGACAACTTCGAGAGTAGTAAACCGAATGTGACATTAGCGATAGGCAGTAATAACAATCGCATATTACTGGCAAAGGCCTTGGTGCAAAAAAACCACCAAGGCAAATACATTACAGCAAGAGCTGTGCTGGACAACTGTTCCCAGAGAAGTTTTATCACGGAACAATTAAGTAAAAAATTAGGGTTCAAAACAAAAGGGGCAAAAACACCCATAGAAGGTGTTTCAGGTGTAAAAACAAAAGTAGAGGAGGAAGTAATGGTGGAATTAATATCATCTCACAATGATTTCAAAATCAATGATGAGTCAATGGTTCTTCCAAAAATTACTCCAAATTTACCAGGCGAAAAGATTGAGATATCTCATCTCTTAAAAGGAACTCCGTTAGCCGACCCGAAATTTCACACCCCAAATCAAGTAGACATACTACTAACTGCGGAAGTGATGGGGACCATATTAAAGAACGAAAATAGAAAATATTTCAGTTCGAATCTTTATATAGAGAACACGACATTTGGTTGGGTGATAATTGGAGCTGCGGCAGTTAAGCCAAAAGTAAAGCACTGTGGTATTACGAAACACAGGTCAACAAAAGGTGGTAAAGAAACGGAAACCTTAATAAGAAAAGAGCAGCATAAGCACTTTTTTAAAGAAATTAAAATCCTTAGCCTTAGGGGATAGCCACTGTGACGGGTAAAAAAAAAACTGATTTTGGTTTTTGTTTTAAATCAAAGCTTATATATTCAAAAATATTTGTACAAAATTTCAAGTCAAAATTTCAAAAATTGACTAAGTTACAACGATTTTAGTGAGAGCAGGTAGGCTGACTGGAAATGGAAATGTTTGAGTTCATTTCACTTTAAACGCGTTTTTCTCGAAACGACTTTTTTTGAACTGTCGGCATCAATAACTCGAACAGTTATGAACCGATTTCTAAATTATTGTTTTGTTTTGTTCGTCTTAGTAGTGGTTAAGGTTAAGCGTAGCCGATTTGGAAAATTTTGTTTTTTACTATTTTTTAAACTGTCTCAAAACCAAAAAAAAGGGTCGAAAAAATGGAAATATTTTCAATCGGTCGCCATTTTGTGAAAAATCAAAATTAAAAAAAACGGCTACGTACAACGATAACTACATTCATACAGAATACAATAAATTTTTTGTTTTTTGAGAAATCGATGCTGCCATGGAGGGGAATTTTGTTTCAAGCGCTACGGGATCATCTCTATTGTTTAAACTATTTAATATTTTTTTAAAAAATTTGTGGAAATATTATTAGATGTGTGCTTAATAAAATTAAAAAAACCCGATCCGAAAATTCCTATATTTACTCGGTCAAAAAAAATGTTTAAAATCACTAATTTTTTGACCCGTCAGCCAGTGGCTTGCTACAACCTAATAGTTGAACTATGGTTGAATTGCCACTTGGTAACGGTTTCCACGGAACATTGGGCCAACTACCACCATTTGCTCTTTTTTTGCTTTTTAGTGCTTTGTGGAAGAACGCGGTTTTTGTAGTGCATTCTGATAATTAAAAGTTGGCAACCGTGCATTTAGGCCCATCGAAAATCATTCTTCTAACCGTCCAAAGCAAAGTAATAGCATCCATACATCCCACAACCCACACTGTCAAAACCAACAACAATAGCACCCATATTTCACAATTACACAAAAATTTACCGATCACAATAGAACACCGCAATAGCCCCAATTCCACAGTTCACAGCAAGACAATTCAAAACCCAAAACAAGAAATGAATAAATCAATCAAAAACATATTCCGATATATCCGACAAATCTTACTAAAGCTTTTATCTTTATATTCCAATACATAGATATTCAAAACCCTAAACTATTCTTTCTAGAAATACTAATTAAAAAAAATCAGTCAGTGTCTGACTACCGTGCTATAAAGACGTGTTATTGCTCGCTCTTCGTGCTTTTTCTCTGCACATTTACTTTCGTGTGATCATCGCCATGGACGACTTCTGTGGCAAATGTGATAAAATCTTTGCTAGAAACTGTTGGCGGTGGCGGGTGACAGTCAATAAGAAGAAGTCTAAAAAACAGATTACGGTTGTCGGTAGCAACGAAAATGCAGAACTTGATGTAGTTGTGCGTAAAAAATGGATTCACCTCTCTTCCTTCAAGAGTTCAGGCTCTGAAGATGATATTATGTTACTTATGTTACTAACCACACTCAGATAAGCAGCACTTGGCTTGCTTTAAATTAGTCAAAAAAGATACCAACATTGGGAAGCTGAAGAGTGTTAACTTCAAGCTGGGAGTAAAACCTAGTGCTTTCAATACTATTTTTAACTCTTCTCTTTGGCCAACTGATATTAAAGTCCGTCCGTTTAAGTTTTTTCAAAAGCCCCCAAGTGTAGAGCCAATGGCTTAGCTACAAGCTTCTTTCAAAACCTTGTGCCATGTGGAACCTTAAAGGTCTACTACCAAAATATGTCAGGGATGAGAACAAAGGCAAATGATATCTTTGCTGCTTCCTCACAGTGTGAGTTTGATTTAGTAGTGTTTACGGAAACCTGGCTCAACCAAGATGGGGAATTCTTTGATCCTCTATAGTGTACAGGGTATATCAATTGAAGTGTAACCAACTTTTAACGTCAAAAATGCTGCAGTATGAAATAGAATGAACGAATTTTTTTGTCACCGTTTAATAACCAATGAATTATCGTTCAAATGCATATAAAGGTTCCCCAAAATCAGAGTAATAGCAAACGCAATAAACCTAAGCGCGAAGCGTAATTCTGTGATCGCACGTTTTGGCTGGAAAATCTACTTCTGCAATCGTTCATAGTTGAAACATTTGCGCATAAATAGAGTTTTTATTCTTCGCACCATAAAACGACACAAGGAGACCGGCTCCATTAAAAAACGGTATGGTGGTGACCGTCAACCAACTGCAACGTCCGCTGAGAAGGTAAAAGAGGTGAGAAGCAAGTTATCGCGAAATCCTCGTCGCAGCGGAAACTTGATGGCAACGGACATAGGTGTTTCACCCGCAAGCATGCATCGAATCTTGAAGAATAAGCTAAAGTGCAGCCTTTCAAAATTCAAAAGGGTCAATACCTTACGGCAACCCACAAGAAAATGTGACTCCTTAGACCAAAAGCGTTCCGTCAGAGATTCGTATGTGTTGAGTTCAAAAATTGTATGTTCACCGATGAAAAACTTTTCACCGTGCAGCAGTTTGTCAACAAGCAAAATGACAGAGTTTGGCTGAGACAAGGCTCAGCTATCAACCAAGAACAACTGCGAGCCTATCGACGCCAAAAATTCGCGTCTGCGATGGTTTGGGCCGGAGTAACCGAAAAATTACGCACATCGCTTGTTTTTGATCCTGAAGGAGTGAAAGTTAACGCTCGATCATACCAAGAAGTTGTACTGGAAGGTTGCTTGCAACCCTTTTCAGAAAAGAGCGTCGGATATTCCAGCAGGACTCTGCACCTACTCATAAGGCTCGAACAACGCAGTGTTGGCTTCAACGCAATGCCTCAGCGTTCATTTCGACAATGGAATGGCCATCGTTTTCTCCAGACCTCAATGCTATGGACTTTGCCATATGGAGCATTTTGGAAAGTAAGGTCTCGCAAACAAACATCGATGCCCTAAAACGTGCCCTAATCCTTGAGTGGACGAAAATTCCGCAGGGTGTAATTCGAGCTTCTTGCGATGCATTTTCCAGTCGATTGGCTGCTGTTATTGAGTCAAAAGGAAGTCATATTGAAAATTAAATAAAAGTCCTTAAAAATAATATAGTTTCTGACACTTTGAGATCAATTTCAAATAAAAATTACTAATACTGATTAAAGAAACTATTATACTATTAACTATTATTATTATAAACTAAACTAAACTATTATTATTATACTAACTACTAACTATATAACATGTTACACTTCAATTGAAATACCCTGCATATAGGAAGGACAGAGATCCATTAAAGACTGGTCTTACTAGGGGTGGCGGTGTTTTGATTGCTACCAGAAAAACTTTGCACTCCGCCTTGATGGATTTGGAAATATCTGACACCCTTCTTGACCAACTTTGTGTTTGCATTACTGGCTCGAAGGGCCGCCTCTTTATTTGTGTCTCATACATCTCGCCTAATAGTGTAGATTCTTTATATTGAAACGAAAAGGCACTTTGTGCTGTGCATGAACGCTTTTGCAAGCATACTTTTAGGCATGCACTGTGAAGTACGGCAAACTGGTATAATTCGCTTGGTATAGTCCGATATGGCAAGGTTCGCGAGAAATGGACTGTGCGAGAATGGTCGAGCATTTTCCAATTGGAAGTTGCAAGAAATTTCGGCGCGATAAGAAAACTGGTATAAAAGCAGCAGTGTAGAGCGCAGTGAGTCGAGTCTGTGTTGAGCAATCAAAGTGGTAACAAGTGTAGATACAAGCGAAGTGTGAATCTGTAAATAAAGTGATTGTTGATTTTTGCTGAGTAATTGAAGTTGTTTTATTTTCAAAACCAATCCAAACGAACCTGTGAAGTAATTTTCGTAACATTTGGTGTCAGAAGTTCGGATTGTGTTACTGAAGATAAACAAAAAATTATGAAAACGCAGACATGGTTAAACTCGAGCTGCTGAAGGTGGACCAGCTGAAGAAGGAGCTGGCTGCCTGGAATTTGCCGACTGCTGGCGGAAAGGTTGAGTTGCAGGTGCGCTTGCGAGAAGCATGTGAGGCACGAGGCGTCGATTGGACTGTGCACGAGTTCGGAGCGCAAGAACTAGAGGCGTCGGCCAAGGTGGAGGAGTCGCCTGCTGGTGCTGCTTCGCTACAGAGTACAGCTGCAGCGGCTGTGCCAATACAAGCGTTGGACATGAGCCAACTAATGGCTGCACTCAAAGGCATGTCGGCGCAAATGGAAACGGCGAATCGAGAAATGGCAGCGAAACTGGAAACTAACTGGAAACTCGAAAGCGCAAATTGCGAGCTGTCCACCAAGCTTCAGGAAAATTCTGCGCGTTTGGAGCAGAAAGTTGAAGAAATTTCAGACAGGATTAATGGGAAAGTTGAGCACCTGGAGACGCGAGTAGAACATTTAGACAAACGAGTTGACAGTCTGGAGGATTCGGTAAACAGAAAAATCGACGAGCGGCTTAGAGAAGTATAGCCACGAGAATGTTTGCCGCCGGTTCCGGAAAGTTTCGCCACCCGAACAGAAGTGCCTACTTATGATGGTGCTACACCATTCGATACATTTAAACTGCAATTCGACTTAGCTGTTTTGGAAAATCAGTGGACCGATATCAGGAATGGTCGGAGATTGGCTCTGGCGCTGAAAGGTCCTGCGGCTGAGGTAATGAAAACAGTTCCGGAATGTTCCGAGTTCCGAGAAGTGATTACGAGGCCGTCATGAGAGCGTTGGCAGTGAAGTACAGCAACGAGCACAACCATACGCTGTACTACTGTGAGCTGAAGAACCGCAGGCAGAGAGCCAGCGAGGCGCTGCAGACATATGCAGCAGACATTGAGCGGCACGTACAGTTGTGCTTCCCAAAATTCGGAGCTGATGATCTCGAGAGGATGAAGATTAAGTCGTTCATTGAAGGTCTTCATGATCCTGAGACACGTCGCAGTGCGTTGATGATGGGCAAGCCGACATTTAAGGAGACGGTGACCAGCGCGATGACATATGAGGCGACATGGATTGGAGGCACTCGGTATGCACCTGCAAGGATACGCCAAATACAGCCGGACAGCGACATTTCGATCCAGGCCATAAGCTCTGAGACACCGGGCAGGCCACGGGTTGTCTCCTCTAAAGTTGTTTGCTGGACATGTGGCAAGCAGGGTCACATAGCACGAGACTGCCGCCAACGAAAGAGGCGTTCCCGTTCTCGTTCGCAATCGCCTGAACCGAGTAATACTGACAATAGAGGCCCAGCCAACAAGCGCGGGGCTGAGGACGACGAGTCGTTAAACTAAAATGGGTCAGCCCAAAGAGGCGTGAGCTGATCCCCACAACCTGCTGCCCTACCGTCCTTGTCTCACAGTTGAAATGACAACCCAGCAGCTTGACGATTGAAGGAAAGATAGATGGAAAGTTGTTCGTGTTGACACTGGATACTGGAGCGTCATATTCGATCATTAAAAGGAAGCTGCTGAAGAACTGGGAACCGCTGCATGGCATACAGCTAAGGACTGCGACTGGCGAGCGTGCGCCGGTAAGAGGAAAAGTAACAAAAACAGTTGCTATCGGCACCAGCAGCCTGGAACATGAGTTCATCGTCGCGGATATAATGGACGACGTGATTATCGGCGTGGATTTCATGATTAGGCACGGTTTTACGCTGGACCTGAAAGCAAATGTGCTGAGGTATGCCAACGTTGAATTCCCCCTGCACACTGGCTATGAGCGAAGCGTGGCGATAAGGAAAGCTGTCTCGTGTCAACACCAGAAGATACCAGCGAATTCCGAGGCGATTGTGTGGGCAAAGGTGGACGAGGACGATGGGGCAAGTCGGCTGTGAGTTGTAGAAGCGACAACCAAAAAATGGAAAAATACCAGTCAGGATACTCAACCCACTGAACACACCCAGATATATCGAAAAAGATGCGGTCATTGGCGAGTGTAGAGAGGCTGAAGCAGTTGTCAATTACGAAAGCAGTCCACCCGGAGGAATAAGAAAAGCATTTCTAACATGGACGCCATACCGCAGAACCAGTGGAGCAGCGAATTGACAGCCGAGCAGAAACAGAAGGGTCGGTCACTCCTGTAGCACTGTGGGTCCATATTTGCAACGGAGGCGGGCGGAAGAACAGCCATAGTGAAACACAACATCGACACCGGAAGTGCGAAACCAATCCGCCAACCGCCAAGACGAGTTCCTCTGGTCAAGAGGGAAAAGGTCACAAATTTGATTGAAAACATGCATAAAGAAAAGGTCATAGAGCCTTCGGCAGGTCCTTGGTGCTCGTCGGTCGTGCTAGTCAAGAAAAAGGATGGCAGTACCCGATTTTGTGTCGACTATCGAAAGCTCAATGACGTGACCAAGAAGGACAGTTATCCACTACCTCGGATCGATAACACCCTGGACACACTGTCAGGCACACAGTGGTTTTCCACACTCGACTTACGCAGCGGCTATTGGCAGGTGGAAATTGCAGACCAGGACAAGGAGAAAACAGCTTTTAGTGTTGGCGACGGTTTGTGGCAGTTCACCGTCATGCCGTTTGGACTCTGCAACGCACCAGCAACATTCGAGCGGCTAATGGAACGTGTGCTTAAAGGGCTGCATTGGCGGACGTGTCTGGTATACCTCGACGACATAATCGTGATGGGCAAAAGCTTCGACGACCCCCTGGAAAAGCTGAAGGAGGTATTTGGGCGAATACAAAACGCCGGCCTTAAACTCAACCCAAAGAAGTGCTCGTTGTTCCAAAAAGAGGTCAAGTATCTGGGCCACACGGTTTCCGCTCGCGGAGTACATACGGACGAAGGCAAGATCACGGCGGTGAAGGAGTGGCCCCGACCACGCAATCTACACGAACTCCGCAGTTTCCTGGGCCTGTGCACATACTACCGAAGATTCGTTCCAGGATTTGCGAACATTGCTGGCAGCTTGCACAAACTGACGAAAAAGAATCAAGCCTTCGCGTGGGGTGAAGAACAGGAGCAGGCTTTTGCACGACTGAAGGAAAAATTGTGCACTGCTCCAATTCTGGCCTTCCCCGTGCCTTGAGAGATGTTTGTACTGGATACAGATGCAAGTGGGCATAGTATTGGTGGTATGCTATCACAGATGATAGATGGCCAAGAACAAGTGATAGCCTACTACAGCAAAATTTTGTCAAAGCCTGAACACAACTACTGTGTGACACGAAGGGAGTTGCTCGCAGTATTGGAATGCGTGAAACACTTCCACAAATACCTGTATGGACAAAAGTTTCGCCTGCGCACAGATCATGCGGCATTGAAATGGCTGCTGAACTTTAAAGATCCGGAAGGCCAATTGGCGCGGTGGATCAAGCGGCTGCAGAGTTACGTCTACACGGTAGAGCATCGCAAGGGTAGCAGCCATGGAAATGCCGATGCCTTGTCACGCCGTCCATGCAAAACCGAATGCAGGCATTGTTCGCGAGCCGACAGCAAAGAGCAGATAGTGGACGTCCGGTTAGTCAGCGTTATGCCAGAGGAAGAGTGGTCTGCAGAGAGGATACAAAAGGACCAGCGCGAGGATACGGATCTTAAAAAAATCATTGAAGGCAAGGAGCAAGGCGCACGTCCAGACTGGCAGGAGATGGCCGGTGAGAGCCTGATTGCGAAGGCTTACTGGGCGCAGTGGCAAAGTCTGCGGCTGTCTGATGGTTGCCTATACCGCGAGTGGGAGAGTGAGGATGGCCGGACCAGCAATTCCCTGATTGTAGTCCCGAAATGCAGGATCAACGAGGTGGTCGAGGCATACCATAATGACTCCAGCGGAGGGCACCTAGGCATCACAAAAACTGTCGCCAAAATAAAAAGGCGATTCTACTGGGTAGGATGCCAGGAGTCTGTCGCCGATTGGATTAAGAGCTGTGATCGATGTTCGGCTGCGAAAGGGCCAACAAGACCTCGGGGCCGCATGCAGCAGTACAACATGGGAGCGCCCTTTGAGCGAATTGCCATGGACGTAGCCGGGCCATTCCCACTTAGCACTCAAGGCAACAAATTTGTGCTGGTGGTAATGGACTATTTCAGCAAATGGCCCGAAGTGTATCCTATTCCTAACCAGGAGGCTCCCACGGTCGCGGAAATGCTGGTAAACAACTGGGTGGCCAGATTTGGAGTTCCACTGGAGTTGCACTCGGATCAAGGCCGGAATTTCGAGTCTCTGGTATTAAAGGAAGTGTGTGAGCTACTAGGAATAAGGAAAACTCGCACCTGTCCTTTGTATCCCCAGTCCGACGGCATGGTGGAACGATTCAATCGAACACTGGAGGAATACACTGTGCGACACTTTTGGGGTCATGGAATCTAACCCGGAACCGACCAAGACTAATCGAAAACCCTAGCTGGGTTTTGCAAAGTTAATTAATTGCCTTTTACAAGTTACAGCCGTGTAAAGTTTGTGTGTATTCGGGTTTTTTCAACCCTAGCTGGGTTTTGCAAAGTTAATTAATTGCCTTTTACAAGTTACAGCCGTGTAAAGTTTGTGTGTATTCGGGTTTTTTCAACCAGTTTTTTCTTTATAAGTCTTAAGATATTCAAATTTTTGTATTACTGTCTTCAGCAAACTTGCTGCTAATTCTTAGATGAACAAATTCTCTGAACACTGTGTAACAAAATTATTACACCTTATCGAAATTTTGGGGGTCAATGTTAAAAAAATCGACTTTTTTTGATTGTAATAAAAAAAACCTGTTTTTTATTCTATTAATATTAATGCAAAAACGCATTTGTATTGCCAAAAATAAAAAAATATGCTAAGCCCTTTAATGTCACAAAGACATGTGTTTTTGCAAAATAAAGTGAAAAAATGTTCAAATCTAAATTTGAAATTTTATTGTTCACATATTTCAGTCTGTTTGAAAAGTTTTGTGCATCCAGTTTAAGCGTCGTTTTCTCCTAAAAATCATCCGTTACGTTTGCTGACTACACCAACAAATTTCCGCCAGTGGCTTCGGGAGATTTCTTTCCTTTGTATCTGAGCAAATTAATTCAAACGGAAGCGCGGTCTGATGATATCGCTCGCCTTGTTCATCTGATTCTGTTGGTAATTGTTGGCTGAAGTAAAGCAGATGATGATGCAAGTAATGGATCTTTAGCAACATGTGAACGCCTATATTTGCAAATGCATCCATAATTTTTTTTTTACTCGAACAAACGCGCAGGGGATGACCACTATTAATGCAAAGCATTGGGTTGGTTCAGAAAAGATATAAAGGTTAGGAAATAGGATTTTGAGAGAAGTGGTTTTGGTGTAAATAATGCGGAGATCAGAGGAGTGAAATATTTTTTGCACTGCTTTAGGAAGCCAAGGCACTTGACTGCTTCTTTCGACACGCCAAAAATATGATCGTTCCGTTAGAGATCGTTCTTAATGGACATGTCCAGAACATCAAGAGCTACCGATTCCGCAATACTCACACCACCCATAACCAGGTATGTATTAGGATCTGGGGAGACTCGTTTGTTGGATAACAGACAGCATTGGGTCTTGCGAGGATTAAAATCGACCCATTTCGCTTGACCCCACTTGGAGATTGTTTGTAGGTCGCTATTAAGTGTGTGATTCATACGGCGCCGTTCTCTCAATCTCTTCATACGCTGTACTGAACTCTTATAGTTTTCAGAACGATATTTCCCAGTACGATATAATCCAGTAATAACTTTTTTAATCGATTGCCATGTTTTCAATTCATCACCAACTAACACCAGATCAAATGTCTCTGTTTTGATTCATTTCCGTATATCTTGACTATTAATAATACAGGTATAAAATACAAGTTAACACGGGCATGTGATCCACACACGTTCCCCGTTCACACCAAAACGCTGACGCTGCGTTCCCACCAAAAACGCTGACGCTGTGCAAGCAACGACAGCGTAATAGGAGTCGACTTGCTGCGTGCAGCCGTAAATTTGGCATTGTGGCCTGGCTGGGCCGCAGCCTTAGCTTTAAGTTTTAGTTTGTAAGTAACTGCCAAATAAAGAAGTGCATAGTACTGATAAAAATAAAGAAGTGCATAGCACTGAAAAAAATAAAGACACCGATCTTTTAATTGGCGCCCAACGGAAAATACGGAACAATTTTAATTATCCGGTCAACTACGCTTAGTTAAACAAAATCAAAAACTTAAATACACAAAAAATATGTGTTACATTGGAATGAAGTGCTAATTGAAACTTACACCTAATCGGAACTTAAATCAAAAAAAGAAGCTCAACAACAAAACAGAAATTGACACACAAAGTGAAAAGTCACAAAATTTCATTTCGCTTCAGCAACGCAAACATAAAATCAAAAACTTAAATATACAAAAAATATGTGTTACATTGAAATGAAGTGCTAATTGAAACTTACACCTAATCGGAATTTAAATCAAAAAAGAAGCTCAACAACAAAACAGAAAACGATACATAAAGTGAAAAGTTGCAAAATTTCATTTCGCTTCAGCAACGCAAACATAAAATCAAAAACGTAATTTGCAAACATTCGCGTACGAAAAGCAACAAAATTCGTTAATAACATCAATTGCTTATCAGTTGGAAGGCGTACTACAAAAGAGCAAACTTACATTTCCTCCAAAAGAAAGCAGCCCAAATCAACTGACGTACAGCAGCAGCCTTCGCATCAAAATGATACTTATAATTGTGTAAGTTAAGACTCGTCATAGATGTTTGGAAATTAAGAAGTAAACGATATTGTAATAGAAAATAAGGGAAATACAATTTTATTTAACTAACTACTAACCCTACCTAACCTAACCTAACTAAGTAAGAATTATATAAATTTTACCTACCAAACGCGGTAAGAGAAAAAAAGAGAAAATATCAAACAATATTACACCGTGCGAAAAAAATAAAAAAATTCCAAAACACACGAAAAAATCGGTATACTCGCAAGACTAGGGGCCAAACGTAGTAAAACTGCGTTTTTAGTTTTTCTCTCTGACGTCAGGATTTTTTTTTAAAGGACTTTGAAATTTGAAGGACATGTTTACATGTTTTCTCGGCCGCACAAGGTAGAAACCTGCTTTAAGTTATGAGCACTAGTATTCACAGTAAGTACGTATCTTGGATAAGTTTTATTCAAGAAAACTCAATTTTAAAATTTTCAATGTCTTGTGAAAACAAATACTTACTTACGCAATTTTGAAGTTGCAGAATTATTGTATTTAACCTCCAGTATTAGCAGCATAACGATTTATACATGAGTTAATTAAATATTTTATTTTTGTCGTACGGTGCAATATATCTTTGTTTTATAATGAGAAATATAAAATTTTTTATATCCTTAACTATTAAAGTTAGAAGAACGATATTCGAGGATGTGGTAGTGTACATATTAGTCCTTAAGATATATTTTTTTCTCAAAAAAATATTGAAAACTTTCAAGGATATTCAAGGATAAACTTTTAAAAGGACATTTTCAATACCTCTTCGTCCTTTTACACTAAAAAAATTATTTTTTTACGATTCTAAGGATTTTTCTCTTTCATTTGATACCCATATTGCTATTCTACAATGCGCTCAATTTTTAAAATAATTTTTGAAAATAAACGTCCTTCAAATTTCAAAGTCCTTTTAAAAAAAATCCTGACGTCAGAGAGAAAAACTAAAAACGCAGTTTTACTACGTTTGGCCCCTAGTTTTGCGAGTATACCGATTTTTCCGTGTGTAAAATTTGTTGTCGCACGGTGTTATAATAGGAAATAAAAGAAATTTTTTTAATTCAAAAACTATTGCTGTAAAAAAAAAAAAAAATAACAAAAAATGGACAGAAATCAGATTATTAGTCTTATCCAGGCAGCGATGGAAGTATCCACAGGCGAGCTAAGCCAGCAGATCAAAGCATTGGCTTCCACAGTCAACAGTTTACAACCGCCCCAAGTCGAATCTTATCAGCCCGTCGCCATCAGGCCAGGGGTGTCTAATAATAACACCACACTGGACCTGATAAAGTCTCTACCTGAATTCAAGGGTTTTTCATTAGCATACCCAGCATGGCGGGAGGCAGCCCATTTCGCCATGAGCTATTATCCGGAGGGCTCGGAAAATTCTTACGTAGCCATGGGCATTTTAAGAAATAAGATTTCAGGTTCAGCTAACGCCACCTTATCAGCATTCAACACTACCCTTAATTTTAAAGCAATAATAGCCCGCCTAGACCAACGCTACTCGGACAAAAGACCGTTACATGTACTCCAAAACGAACTCAGCATCCTACGCCAGGGCAAGTTGTCCCTGAATGACTACTTCGATTTGGTGGATAAACAACTAACACTTATCATAAATAAAAATATTATGAGTCATAGTAGCAACGAGTCGGTAGTGACGGCTCTAAACGATCGAGCCAGAGAAGATGCCCTACGCGTCTTTATATCGGGACTGCGTAAGCCACTTTGTGACATCCTTTTCTCTGCGAGGCCAGCAGATTTGCCTTCAGCCTTGGCCACGGCTCAAGAGCTCGAGACAAATCAACGGCGATATGATTTCGCTCAAAAATTCGCAGCGGGCGATCAAGTAAAATCGGTTCGACCCCTACAGCGCTCTTCAACACAAACACAACAATACAATAACACTCACCCATCTTTTGTTTTTAAGAAACCTTTCGATAGTGATAGAACGAACCAAACCAACAACACACAAACCCCAATGGAGGTTGACCCGGGGTCATCCTTTTTTAGACGCCCAACAGCTTACGCAAGCGATGCGGTTAGGCCACACCAGTCCCAACAGCAGCAACATCAATCTAACGACCCTTTCCCCAAACGCATGCGTGACCAATTGGAATCGTCCAAGCGTACCCCTGTGCCCCAAGCGAAAAATCAACGCATAAATTATATGCCAATCCCCCGGCAATCATACACAGACGATACCAATGACTTCTATTTCGACAATGAAGACATTGATCATCGCTCTACGGACGAACCGGTCGACGCAAGAACCTTTGAGGAGATCAATTTTTTAGAATGAGACCGCTCTTGCCGCATTTTACGAAAAAAGCAAAAAACGGCACAGAGCTCAAAATTCTTATCGACACCGGCACAGCGAAAAACTATATAAAAAACCTTCCATTCCTCCAAGAAGTCAAACTGATAGAAAACCCGTTCACATTGAAATCAATTAATGGCATCAACGCAATAAACCAAAGTTGCCTAATCAACGTCCTAAACCATACCGCAAAATTTTTTCTACTCCCAAGCCTCAGCACGTTCGATGGTATTGTCGGATACGATTTCTTGAGAGATATCGACGCAAAACTCGACATGAAGGAGGGATACCTATTTCACAGAAATGGCCACACAAAATTGCAACATCTTACATGCAATCAGGTCAACCTAATTACAATAGAGAACGAAACGATCCCGAACCACATTCAAAACCAATTCTCTGACATGATCAAGGAAAATATTAATGCCTTCGCGGACCCGGATAGGGCACTTCCTTATAATACTTCCGTAGAAGGTACCATCCGTACCACTACAACCGAACCTATATACAGCAGAAGCTACCCATACCCAATCTCTGCCGCAGAGTTTATAAATAACGAAATCAAAACCCTTCTGAGAGACGGCATAATTCGAAAATCCTGCTCACCCTACAATTCGCCAGTCCATGTAGTAAACAAAAAAGGTTTGGACGAAAATGGCAAACAGAAAATGCGAATGGGGATCGATTTTAGGAAGTTAAATGATAAGACCACACCTGACCGGTATCCTATCCCCGAGACATCCGTCATTTTGTCAAACCTAGGGAAATCGCGATATTTCTCTACTTTAGACCTAAAATCGGGTTTGCACCAAATTATGTCTGAAAACGATAGACAAAAGACAGCTTTTAGCGTAAACAATGGCAAATATGAGTTTTGCCGCCTACCTTTCGGCCTGAAAAATGCGCCAAGCATCTTTCAGAGAGCGATTGATGATGTCTTGCGCGAAGACATCGGGAAAAGCTGCCACGTCTATATCGATGACATAATAATCTACTCTCCCGACGAACACTCACACCTCCAGGACATCGACCGAATACTGAAAAAATTAGAAAAGGCGGGAATGAGGGTGTCACCAGAAAAATAAAAATTGTTAAATCCGAAGTGGAGTTTTGGGGATTCGTGGTTTCACGAGACGGCATTAAGACATGCCCGGACAAGGTTAAAGACATATTAAATTATCAAACCCCACGAACTCTCCGAGCATTACGCTCGTTCCTTGGCCTCGCCGGCTATTACAGAAGATTCATCAGGGATTAAAAAAAATGGTCATGTCGCAGCAAACAGATCAAAGAGTGTAAAAATAACACTCGATCAGGAAGCCGTACTTGCGTTCGAAAAGATAAAACGAATATTGGCATCCGAGGACGTGCTTCTGTATTATCCCGATTATAACCAACACTTTGAACTAACAACAGACGCCTCGTCGGTCGCCCTGGGTGCAGTACTGTCCCAGAAGGGCAGACCGATAACGATGATATCCCGTACATTGTCTGCAACAGAACAGAATTACGCCACAAACGAGCGCGAGCTACTCGCAATTGTTTGGGCACTCAAGACATTACGACACTACATATACGGCATACAGGACATACACATCTTTACGGACCATCAACCATTGAAATTCGCTAGCTCTGACAAGAACCCAAATACGAAAATTAAAAGATGGCGCGCCTTTATAGAGGAATTTTCGCCAAAATTCTACTACAAGCCTGGCAAGGATAACGTCGTAGCCGACGCGCTTTCTAGACAATACATTCACAACCAAACGGAAACCAATACAGACGAAACTGTACATAGCGAAGCGTCACGTATAGAAACTATCAAGACAATAAAATATCCGGTAAACCAATTTAAGAACCAAATCATCCTCGCACAATCTAACCACAGCAGAGCTGTTAAAGAATGCAATCAAATGCGAATTAAATCAGTTGAAGTCACAATCAATGACTTCAATTTTTGATTGCAGTCTTTGACTAGCGTTTTGACTAAAGACTAAAAATTTGAAGTCTGAAGTCATTTCTGTTATTCTGACTAATTAGTCATTTGGTGAAATCACTTAATGACTTCATTTTTCAGTGAAGTCACTAAATTAAGATCAGCGTTTTTTGAAAAATATTTACAGGGCTATTCTGGCAAAGACTGTTAAAACACTTTCAAAAGATTATTGAAAGATAGTTTGAAAGACTGAATGAAAGATTTTGGCTATTCCAACGAAAAAATCTTTCGGAAAAAGCTCTAAAATTCAACACTCGAGTTGAAAAGCTGTTTTCGGCGAACAGCATTGCCAGCCAACTCTTTTTCTGTGAAATTTGAAGCATTTTTGCAATGATGAAAGAAAATTATTTTTCCAATTTTCGTTATGATTTTCTTTTTAATTACAGATGTGTTTATCAGGATTATTTTGCAGTTACGTATTTCTTTTGAGAAAAGACAAGAACTGGTGTAAAAATATGAATTCAAATTAATTGTTTTATTTTTTATGTGATGTTAATGATGTTGTCAGATTTAACCTTAAGGCAATGAACAGCACATGAAGACAAACACTTTCGGCCAATTTATATTATGTACTTTTGCTGTTAATTGGTGTATTTTTACGTTTTCTTTCATCCTTCATAAAAATCTCACATTTGTAAACCAAGTGCTCTGTTCGATGCTGGCAATACTGTTGGCAAACGAACCGTCCGTCGTGAAATGAAAAATTCAAACAAAATTTCAAAAATTTCAATCAATGGCTGAAGAAACCAAGCTGAAGTAAAAATTAAAAAAGTAATTGCATTCTTTTATAAAATATGTCCATATATATTATATATATACGTATATCGTTTCTCTTCATAACACAAACACAACGCACGTACTTTTTGCAAGCTGAAAGACGACCCCAAAAGCACATCTTTCAAACTGTCTTTCATGTTACGGAAAAAAGCTTTCAAGATAGTTGCTAGAATAGCAAATTGTCTTTCGAAAGATTTTTGTACTTCGAAAGATTGAGGTGAGTTAGTTGCCAGAATAGCCCTGTTAATATATTAACAAAATTAAAATTAAAATAATTCATTCTAACAAAAGGTAGCAATCAAATGAATGTAAATTCATTCAAACGACATGATTTACTTTTAACAATAATAATTTTTCGAAATTTTTGTCCGAAAGGGAACCTCGACGAGGCGTATTTAATAGTGTTGCAAACGAAAATAACCGTTCCACGGCAGATGAAGAAGGTAACGGTGTGTTATATTTTAAATACGCTTTTTTAATTGTTGGATAGCGATTCAGCATTGTTATCGATGAAGACTTTTCAACCATGTATGAAAGGAATTCATCTTTAATGGCAGAACAAGAAGTTTCCAGCGATAACTCATCTAGAAAAAATTATATAAGATCTGTAGTAAAAACCTGTTGAATATATTGATTTATTTGATATCACCTGTTGATGAAAAATCAACAAATTGACTACCGCATCCTAACTGAGCATCGTCGGAGATAAATTCACTTGAAATTAAATTTTTTACAAAATCATTAACTTCAGTCGCTGGCTTTAGCTTAACTGCAAATGACTTCAAATCACTTCAGATGACTTCAAATGACTTCAATTGACTTCATTTTGATATTGCAATCAAATGACTGCAATCAAGTGACTAGCAACAAATGAATGTAAAAATGAATAATTATTCATAAATGTTTAGTCTGAATAATGACTTCATTTTTTTATTCTTATTCATTGAATACAA
Organism: Melieria omissa; assembly: GCA_963971225.1. Taxonomy (NCBI): domain Eukaryota; kingdom Metazoa; phylum Arthropoda; class Insecta; order Diptera; family Ulidiidae; genus Melieria; species Melieria omissa. The sequence goes on along the minus strand of OZ020269.1, from coordinate 71,017,090 downwards.
AAAATGAATGCACTCTTTTGCCAAAGAATCAACTGACTAATTATTCGCAAATGATTGCATTCTTTAACAGCTCTGAACCACAGCTATAAAGGGAAAAATATAATCTTCAAAAAATTTCTACGACATACAATTAACTTCGCAAGCGTCGAAACACTTGTTAGGTACCTGTCGGACATTATAAACCCCGACACTATTAACGCAATCCACTGTGACCTACCAACTTTGGGCGAAGTACAAGGACCCTTGACATCATCATTTCCATCAGCAAAATGTATCCATACTGAGAAACTTGTAATAGACATTACGAACGAAGACGACCAACTAGAAAAAACAACTGAGCACAATCGCGCGCATAGATCCCTTCAGGAGAATTTTTTGCAAATAATAGATAACTATTATTTCCCAGGTATAAAGAAAAGGCTGAAATCTATCATCTCAAACTGTATAATCTGTAGGGAAAATAAATATCAGAGAAAGCCCCCAAAAACAGAAATGAAAAAGACACCCATACCAGATACCCCAGGCGAAATACTACACTTAGACATATTAATTACAAACAAACAGTACTTTTTGACTTGTATTGACAAACTCTCCAAATTCGCTATCATCACTCCAATCGCCTCACGATCCGCCATAGACATTAAAATAGCACTTTTACAAATCTTGCCCAAATTCAAAAATATCAGGCATGTGCTACAAATCAAGAATGATAAAATAAAGATTACGACATCCGGCTGATGACGTCACTGGTGAAAATTTATAAGGTGACCATTTCAGAGTGTAATACTTTATTTTTATTATTCGTACGTATACTCCTTTCTAAGACCGAAAACACGTTTATACACATATTTTTTGACAGTTTAATCAATATCTGCCAATTCTGCAATGGCATGCGCAGAATTTTGCTAAAATAAAATCTTGCTTCTCCTTGTATTTTTCCTCATCTTGAACAAAAAATTAAAAATTAAATTTGAATCCTATGTCAATTGGGCACCTTAAAATTATTTTCATTTGTTATGAAAAATTTGATTGGTCAACGGCATTTTTTGAATTTTGTTACTATTTAACGCGAAAATTTGACCAACACGGTGTGGAATCTTTGGAATAATATAAAATGCAATAGTGAACGTTTTCGTGAAAACGGTTTGCAACAATTGTAATGAGTTTTTGATAGAAAACAAAACGTAAACAATGAAGTGTGCACTGGGCCAACGTCGGAAAAATAATACAAAAAAAGCATATGAGTAATTTGTGAATTTAAATATTCGTGATTGTTGTGCCATATGCTGCGTTGTTAATATTTTATACGATTTTTACAAATTTTGAGTAATCCGCAGATCCACACGCTCTGCATTTTTTTGAGGTTCTCAAAAGACGTATTTGAGAACTTTTGTGGACGCGATAGTATGAATTTCATTACTATAAGAATTCGATGAGGAGGACTATTTTCCAAGTTAAAATGGGAATCATTTACAGAAAACCTGATCGTTTTTAATTTTAAAAATACAATGCAACGAAATAAATAACTTCATATGCACTTCATATAAACTTTGTTTTTTGGAAATATTAATTTTGTAAAAGGTCGTACTCGTCCCACTGTTCCTTGACAATTTGAAACAATTCGTACTACGTCACTGGTGAAAACTTCAAATTTCCTGTCATTGATGTCGTAACCTTGTTTTCTATCAACCTTGCTACAAATCGTTTTCGTTTCAAATTCGGAGCGAAAACGTGATGGAGTGTGCTCAATTTCGTTTTGATTTCGTCAATTTTCGAAAACGAAATCGTTTGAAATGATACGTGCCAGAAAACCGAAATTCCGTTTTCGTTGCGATTAGAAAACGGCTGGTATTCTATTTGCGTTTCAACTTATAAAGAAATTTTGAACGTGAAAAAGTTGAGGGAGTATTGGCTCACTGACCAACATGAAATTATGCAAGCCGATAGTGGGCACAGTTCACAACCTGTTAACCAATAGGGTTACAACTCCATCACTGTTGCACTGTACTCTTGCAAAAGAGGAGCTGTAAGAAATGAAGTATCCAACCACGTATCATGTACTCGATTTACATCTCCGTGATTAGGCCAATTCTTTTCTAAGGAGCAGTAGTATGGTGGACTGCCCTGGATAAGATGGTTAACCAGAAACTTCTGGACTCAGTCCAAAGATCGGCGGCGTTCATAATAACTTGAGCATTCGATCAACACCATCCAGCGGGCTCTACGCCCTGCTCCACTTTCTTCCTGTTGACCTCTTCGGTAAACAAGCTGCAATCCTCTCTGCAGTGAGACTATATACCATCAAAAGATGGACATGTACTGATTTCGGTTACTATCGAATCCTAGGCTGTTCACCTGACTTACCTGACAACATATATTACTCGCTACCATCATATCTGTTCGACTCTAAATTCTCAACCCTCATACCTCATAGACCGGAGTGGGAACAAGACACGGTTCCTATTCAGACGGTCTCAACCACATCAGCTTTCCAGACGTGGCACCACCCTCCCGTATTTCAACAAAAAATGGCTTGAATAGTCTTCTTGACTTGCAGTAAGACAGACCCTAAACTTGTGGTATCACAACGGGCCTATTCCGTGGCCTAAGTGTGTCTTTCGGCAAGTTCCATGCCAAGACAGCCACAAAAATTCCAATCATCATGCAAGATATTCAATTTTTTGTTAACGTTTCAAAAAACATTGTATAGACGTCAACAAAAAAATCAGCTTGAATTTTATTTCGAATTGAAGTCAAATCGTCCGTTTTGTAGCACACCCCCCAAAAATTCGTACGATTTCAAATTCCGATTTCGATTTGAAATCGTGCGATTTGCAGCACATGCCTGTATAAAACTACTAGTATCAGATAACGAAAACTCTTTCCAATCTAATATAATTGGCACCTTACTAAGGGATCAGTTTTCTGCGAAGCAATTCTTCGTACCGCCCATGCACAGCAAAAGCAACGGGCAAATCGAGAGATTCCACTCCACACTGTTGGAAGTAGCTCGCTGTGTGAAGAGGCAACAAGACATAACGGACATCACAGAACTGCTTCTACTGGCAACATTCAAATACAATAACAGCATCCACTCGGTCACCGGAAAGAGACCGACCGACATAATCCATGACTATACGAACAGCGATCTGAAAGACATTAGACAAAGACTAATAACAGCTCAGGAAAGGACTATAGAACGACACAACAAATCATCTGACCATAGAACTTACCAACCCGGCGACACTGTATTCATTCGAAAAAACAAACGCATAGGGAACAAGCTCGAAAAGGTTTTTATAGAGAACACAGTTCAAAAAGACTTAGGTACGACGGTACTAATTAACAATAGAACAGTTCATAAAAGTAACCTCCGCTAAATATTTTCAGAATATTGTGTGCGTGTCACAGAGACGACGGTGATAAATTACATCTCCGCGCATTTAATCGCGATAACTCAAAATAAGGTGGCAATCTACGACTCATACGCATACATTATCCATACCACCAACCTAACAGAATACGAGGAAATAGCCCAAAATAGCGTGGACCCCTCATACCAACTGACGGACTTATCAGAAAACAAGGGCATCTTAAGGGACCCATCAGCGGAGATAAGACGCATAATCGGATCACTACAAGTGGCTAGAAGGCATGCCAGGGCAATTGATTTCCTAGGCTCCGCTCTAAAGTTCGTCGCAGGCACGCCAGATCACGAGGACTTCAAACTCTTGCTGACAAAGGAGAATGTGCTGATAGAAAACTATAACAGACAGACAAAGATCAACTCGCTAATACAGGAAAAAATTAATGAAATGACAGACAGAATCAACACACTTCAACAACACACCAACCATAACCCATCAGACAGGGAGGGGATTCTCTTTAACATAATAGCCAGCCGGAATAACGAAGTAATCAGCCACCTCAACACCATAGTTTTATCCGTAATTCTAGCAAAACAAAATATAATAAATCAACTTATCCTAGATAATATTGAGATTAATCATCTGATGGACGTCGAAAATGTACCACTTAGCATAAGTAGTATCCTAAGTGCGTCAAAGATTAATGTACTCCAAAACAGTAGCACTATTTACTATGTCTTAAAAATCCCCAAAATCTCAAAATTCTGTAATTATGTTAAGATCCTTCCTGTAAGCCACAACAATGTAATAATTAAGCTAGAGGTCGACGAAGCAGCAAATTGCGATGGCGTCATGATACCAGTAGCAAATTGCACCGCTACACCGACAGCAAATATCTGTGTACCCGTTGCATGCGATCGCCTGTCGCAATTATTGAACAACAACACAGCATCCTGCGCAACCGAGTCTGCACACCACCTGCCACAGATTCAGGAAGTCGCTGAAGGTGCCATAGTTCTCAACGATGTCTACCACACAACGGTCCACGACGTCAGCACCTTTAATTTATCAGGTACCTTTTTAATTACCTTCCCTGATTCCGTCAAAATCAATGGGACAAATTATCGCACTATAAAAAATAAGGCGTTCATTGAACCACACGCCCCAAAGACATTAGACGAAATATTTGAACCACGAAATCAAATTATCATTGCCATACCTCCATAAGATACATATCGATAATACAAACCACATCTCCACGTTAAAACAGGAGTTCATATCCCAGAGAATTTACTGGTCGACGATTTACTACTCGAAGGAAACCGCGCGAGATATCAGCAACGCCATAGAATACATCAGAGGTCGAAGCAGGGATGCTCCGAATTTAAGCGAGGGAGGAGTTAACACGGGCATGTGATCCACACACGTTCCCCGTTCACACCAAAACGCTGACGCTGCGTTCCCACCAAAAACGCTGACGCTGCGCAAGCAACGACAGCGTAATAGGAGTCGACTTGCTGCGTGCAGCCGTAAATTTGGCATTGTGGCCTGGCTGGGCCGCAGCCTTAGCTTTAAGTTTTAGTTTGTAAGTAACTGCCAAATAAAGAAGTGCATAGCACTGATAAAAATAAAGAAGTGCATAGCACTGAAAAAAATAAAGACACCGATCTTTTAATTTACACTTACCACAAAACTTTTCAAACAGACTGAAATATGTCTACAATAAAATTTCAAATTTAGATTTGAACATTTTTTCACTTTATTTTGTAAAAAAAACATGTCTTTGTGATATTAGAGGGTTTAGCATATTTTTTTTTATTTTTGGCAATACAAATGCGTTTTTGCATTAATATTAATAGAATAAAAAAACACTTTTTTCTTGTTACAATAAAAAAAAAGTCGATTTTTTTAACATTGACCCCCAAATTTCGATAAGGTGTAATAATTTTGTTACACAGTGTTCAGAGAATTTGTTCATCTACGAATTAGCAGCAAGTTTGCTGAAGACAGAAATACAAAATTTTGAATATCTTAAGACTTATAAAGAAAAAACTGGTTGAAAAAACCCGAATACACACAAACTTTACACGGCTGTAACTTGTAAAAGGCAACTAACTTTGCAAAACCCAGCTAGAGTTTTGTTACTCTATAAGAGTACTATCGATTAGTCTTGGTCGATTCCGGGTTAGAAAAAGCTGTCGCACAGTGATATCTGCGGAAAGTAGTAGGCAGGAATCAAAAGGATTGGGACACGCATATTCCGCTGTTCTTGATGGCGTATAGGTCAGCCCCGCACGATACGACATCACTCATTCCAGCCCAAGCAGTGTTCGGCACAAAGCTGAGATTGCCTGCTGACTTGAAGTTCGGAGTGGTCAGCAAGACGGAAGGCGCTAAGACTGATTACGCAGTGAATAAGCGATCGGAGCTGGAAGAAATCCACAAGTTTATAAGGGACCGTATCCAACTGGTCAGCGATAAGATGAAAGCCAGATATGATCTACGAGCTAACACAGCGGGGTTCCAAGAAGGCGATCTGGCAATGCTTTACAACCCGCAGCGCAGGAAAGGTTTGTCTCCAAAGCTTCAAACGTCATGGGAAAGACCGTACAAGGTCGTGACCAGGATTAATGACGTGATGTACAGGGTTCAACGCTGCTGCAGCGGAAACGCCAGGCTGAAGGTAGTCCATTTGGAGCGCCTGGCGTCTTACTCCGGCGGAGCCTCGGTAATTGTTCGGGACGAACAAGTCTTAGTCATGGACAGTGAAACGAAAGGGCACTTTGTCCTGTGCATGAACGCTTTTGCAAGCATACTTTTAGGCATGCACTGTTAAGTACGGCAAACTGGTATAATTTGCTTGGTATAGTCCGATATGGCAAGGTTCGCGAGAAATGGACTGTGCGAGAATGGTCGAGCATTTTCCAATTGGAAGTTGCACTAAATTTCGGCGCGATAAGAAAACTGGTATAAAAGCAGCAGTGTGCAGCGCAGTGAGTCGAGTCTGTGTTGAGCAAGCAAAGTGGTAACAAGTGTAGATACAAGCGAAGTGTGAATCTGTAAATAAAGTGATTGTTGATTTTTGCTGAGTAATTGAAGTTGTTTTATTTTCAAAACCAATCCAAACGAACCTGTGAAGTAATTTGCAGATAATATTGTACACTTAGTTGATAAGAATTGTAATGATAATTTTTGTATCCTTGGAGACTTTAATCTGAATAACATATTGTGGTCTAATATTGCTGATGATCATGTTTTAACACCCACTAATGTACACCACTCGCACGAAGTTTACTTCCTCGATTGCCTTTTGAGTCTTGATCTACTTCAAATTAATTCGTTCGTGAATAGCCTAAATAGAATCTTGGATCTTATTTTTGTCAGCAATAACGGCTGCCCTAAGTTGTGTGTTTGTGATTTCACAAACACCATAAGCCCTTATTACTTGAGATTGCTTCCTACGACTTTCCAGATCTTCCGATCGTTGAGGGTAAATCATTTATTCTGAAATTAGCTAATTTTGAGTTGATCAATTCAACTATCCTCGACACCGATTGGAACGAGCTGTTTTCTGGCAAGTGTATTAATGTTTGTTATGACATTTTTATTGATGCCATTTCTAAGGCTTTCTCAAACTAAAGCGTGATCCATTTCGAGGTTTCCTACTTTTTTAAAGAAAAAAACACAGAAAATTAAAATTTAACGGGGAATGTTTATTATCATTCGAAAGAACATTCTTTGGCATTTATTTTTTGAAGATTATCTCTTTCAAATGTTGGCCGCGGCTACGTCTCAGATGGTCCATCCGTTGAGTCCAATTTTCGATGACTCGTTCGAGCATTTCGACTGGTAACTGGCGAATGACACGCGTGATGTTTTGCTCCAAGGCCTGAATCGAAGCGGGTTTATCCGTATAGACTTTAGACTTTACGTATCCCCACAGAAAAAAGTCTAACGGTGTGATATCACACGATGTTGGTGGCCAATCGACCGGCCCATTACGTGAAATTAGCTGTTCTCACCGGCATCATTTTTGAAGAAATATGGACCGATGAACGATTTGTAAACGTTGTTCAGGCGTAAGTCTTTCCATGATGAAATGCCAAACAATACTGAACAAGAATAATATGACAGCTTGACACGACTCACGCGTGATCTGTCAAAAAAAGGTTATTGAAAAAAGTACCTCTAGTTGGATCACCCTTTATATACCTCTTCTCCCAACTAGAGTGCACAAGCTGCCCTGGTATTCTAAAAATCTTAAAACTATTAAAAATAAAAGGAATAAGTTTCATAAACTTTATAAAGCCTCTGGCTCGGTTGATTGTAAAGTTAAGTGTGAACGCTACATGAAGGAGTTTAATGTGCTCCATCAATTCTTATACCAGAGGTACATCTCTAAGTTTGAGAATGATTTAAAGTCCATTCCAAAATCTTGCTGGCCCTTGGTCAATTCAAAAAAAGGTTGCTCTAGCATTCCCTCCTGCATGAAATATAATGGCAAAACCTCTCATAATTTTCGGGACACTTCAAATTTATTTGCTGATTTCTTTAGCTCAACTTTTGTAGAGTACCATAGTAGTTTTTCTCCCTCGCCCACTAATACTGGTAACTCAATAGTAAACTTTGGTAATCTTTTGGTATCTGTTATGGATGTTTTTGTTGCGATTAAGGACTTATCCTGTTCAACAAAACTAGACTTTGACGGTCTGTCCGCCTCCCTACTCAAAAGTTGCGCTTCTGCTATCTCTGCTCCTTTAAGCATTATGTTTAATCTGTCGTTGCGACAAGGAATATTTATTGATAAATGGAAGGTTGCCTATATTACACCAATCTTTAAATCTGGGAAGAAAAATTAGATCTCAAATTATAGGCCAATCTCAAAATTAACGATTTCTAAAATTTTTGAGAAGGTAGTCAAAACTAAAATGTTTTTTGCCGTGAAACAAATAATAAGCCAGAACCAACATGGTTTTATGCCAGGCCGCTCTACTGTGTCGAATCTGTCCGTATTTTCCGAATTTTGTATGTCTGCTTGCAAGAATGGTGACCAAAGGGACACCATTTATACTGATTTTTCTAAGGCATTTGATAGTGTTTCGCATGTTATTTTAGTTTCAAAACTTGCACGACTTGGCGTTCACTCAACCTTTCTTAATTGGCTAAAATCATATCTCACTAACGGAGTATGTTGCGTGAAGATCGGTAATGTTGATTCTCGCATTTGTTGCCTCTTCTGGGGTCCCGCAAGGCAGTATTATCGACCCACTTTTGTTTGTCTTGTTTATCAATGATATTGGGGATTGTTTTCAACATTCCAATTTTCTGTTATATGCTGACGACTTAAAACTATTTCGTAGTATACGTGATCACACTGATATTCCTTTGCTTCAATCTGATATTAATAATCTGGCAATCTGGTGTCACAATAATAACTTATCCCTTAACATCAATAAATATTTTAATGTTAGTTTCTCTAAGTCTCATAGTCCTGTCCCCTCCTTTTACATGATTTCCAACTCACTGCTAACTACTGCAGACAAATTTCGTGACCTTGGAGTGATTTTTGACGCTCAATTTACATTCGTGCCGCATGTGAATTACATTATTCCAAAAGCATACTCACTTTTATCGTTTATCCGGCGGTATGGACAAGAATTCAAGGACCCTTATACGCGTAAGCGTTCACGTCTCTCGTCCGTTCTAAACTCGAGTACGCCTCTGTAATCTGGAACCCACTGTATACTTTACACTCGTCCCGGCTTGAAAGAATTCAGCATTTCTCTGAACCATTTCCTTCATATAGTGCTCGCCTAATGTTGATTAATTTGCAATCTCTAGAGGTTAGAAGATTCGTCCAATCTCTAATGTTCGTCTTTGATCTCGTCTCCAATGTCATTGATTGCCTTTGTCTTCTAGAGAAAATTCAGTTCAATGTGTCCTGTAAATCACTGCGTTACTCTCCGCCTTTTTATGTAAAAACTGTTAAAACTAACTACCTCCTTGCTGCACCTACAACACGGGCTATGTGTGACTTCAATAAGTTATCCAAATCAATTCTCTTGGATCTCTCTCTTACTAGATCATGCTTCAAAAGGCAGCTCGATGATGTGAATCTTTTGGCACCTTAGTCATTTTTGTTTATTGAATTTATTATATATTAATTTTGATTTAATTTTAAGTGTTTTGTTTATCTAATTTTAAATGCTAGTCAGTCTGAATCTGTTTTTATTTAATAAACCTATAAAATATCACCCACTAATTATCTGTCTACAAGAAACACATTGCAAAAACAACTACACACCCGCTATGCTTAAACATATTTTATTTTAACATTTTAACATTAGCTTAATCATAGTTATTTTAATAACTCAAATAACACAGCCAAAACAAGGTATAGGAGTTTTATTACATAGAAACATACCACACAAATATATACCGCTAAACTCAAGACTCGCACTAACAATTATTGAAATCCATTTTAAAATTAAATTTACCTCGATCAACTTATACATCCCACCTTCGCAGATAATTTCTACAGGCGATTGCAAATTTAAGTACCCCATTCATCTTAGTCAATTGTTGGAGCCCACTATAGGGCTCTAATACCAGGAACAACAGAGGTAAAACAATAGAATATTTTGTCTTTTCAGCAAATGAAAGAAATGATGGGTCCCCCACTCATTACAGCACACAACACATTCACCCACATAGGCTTATCCATCTTGAAACCACAGAGGATTCAGACGTTCACAAAGTAGCAATGTGCCATATGGCAACAAAATAGCGAAAGGGTTAAAGACAACAATTTCACAACATCCAACTCGACAGACATAGCTGATACGTTTGCTAGGCAATGGTCAGCTAACTCTCACGATTCAAGCTTTTCACCTGACTTTCGTGAATCAAAAACACACATCCTAAACCACTCCCAGGTCCATGATTTAATCAAAAAACCGAAATCATTGAATCTATGTTTAATCTGCAGTAGCTTGAACTTTGTCTCTAAGCTGCTAAAGGGTCCTCACCAGGGAATGACATGGTAACATACCCAATGATCAGAAACACACCCAAAAGCTTTAAATTACGCACACTGCACCTATTCACCATGATTTTACATTCAGGCAATATTTATTTATTTGAATATAGTCTTTGAACAATTCATACAGACTAATTAACAATATGAAACTTAATATTAAACTTAAACGGGAAAATGGGAGCAAACAAAGGAATTGAACAAGGATTGAGGAACAGATAGATAGATAGATAGATAGAAACATTGAAGAGGTCGACAGCGCGTTTAGCTCGGCTAAGGCTCGAGGAATAGGAGCGTTACTACCATAACGCGTTTTGAGAGCTCAACAGAAAAAGGGGAAACATGTCTGAGGGAGCGAGTTGGCACCTTGAAAGCTATTTTGGACAAGAGAGAGGGCCAATCAATATTTCCATTGACTATATCAAAAATGAAAGCCATGGCAATGACAGACCTCCTGGTTTCAAGTGATTTTAAACCCAGCAGTAAACATCTAGACCTGTAAGGAGTTTGGGGGTTCAGAAAAACGAATAAAGTGAAGGGCAAATTTTAGGAATCTTGTTTGGATACGTTCTTAGCGATTAGAATGGGACGTGTGATAAGGTCTCCAGATGAAAGCAGCATATTCCAGTCTGTACCTAACAAATGTAGTATACAAGAGCTTGGAAAAGGAGGAAGAATTGCGGCGGACAAACCCTAACATAGAGTAGGCACGGGAGACAATACGATTAACATGGCAAGTGAAGCTAAACTTTGAGTCGAAAACAACGGCAAGATCCTTGATCTCAACCACCTTTTCTAACACTGAGCCATCAATTTCAAATGAAGTTTTCCCTGTATTAGTGGTTTTTGAAAAAGTTGAGTGAAAAGTTGGAGAAGGAAAAGCATGCACTGATGTCGTTTCAAAAGAGAACAAAAAACAAAGGGCCTAAAATACTTCCCTGCTGGACTCCGGATGTGGCTACAAAGGGCTTAGAAGCGGCATGATCAACTACGACAATGCACTGCCGGTTGCTTAAATAGGATCTGATCCAATCCAGTAAAACTGAATGGAACCCCAAAATCGAAAGCTTAGACAGTAGTATGTCTAATGAAACTTTGTCGAAAGCTTTAAATAAATCGGTATAAATTGTGTCCACTTGACTATTATCCTGAAATGCAGAGAAACAGTAATTACTTAAAACCGCAAGATTGGAAACTCTTGAGCGGGACGAGACAAAACTAACTGGTTAGGAGAGATTAAACTCTTTACTGCAAAGTACAGTTTCTCCTTGATTATGCCTTCGAAGTGTCGAAACCGTGGAGAGCTTGGAGATTGGCCGATAGTTAGAGACGTCGTTTTTATTACCGCTTTTAAAAATGGGAGTAATTGCAGCTAATTTCCAGTCATCGATAAAAACACCGGAGGAAAGCAAGTTATTAAACAAATAATAATTTGTAATCCCCCTCAAATTATTGTTTAATAATTTGAGGGGGAATACGAACGAGGAACAGTTCTTTAGGAGAATAGGTGAAAGACCATCTGCATCAGTTTGTGATGATGGTTTCAATCGGCGATACAGTTAGGGAACCGAAATTGATTGACGGAAAAATAAAAGAAAAATTGCTACTGGACACAGAATCCGAAACGAAGTTAGAAAAGAAGACGTCCGCAAAGAGATCTGCAGCCTCCAGTGCAGAACTAGAACTAAATATATTGAGGCAATTAAAACCCTTCTGGGCACTAAAAAACTTAAGATAGTGATGATTACTGGCGCTATGTCTGAATTTCTTGTAATATTTACTTTTTAAATTTCTTAGGTGTTTAAGCCTTTTCGTATACCAAGGGATTTTATACTTCCTCTTTTTGATAATCGGACATCAGACATCATAGTCCGCAAAAAGAATATTCCAGTCAACATCAAGGAACAAGTTATTCAAGGTGGGAAAGTCAGCACGGGTGAAGTTCAAAGAGGGTCTAGAACTACCTGATGACAAGAGGAAAACATAGAATTCACATTCTAGAATAATAGGGACGTAATGTCTGTCGAAGGACAAGAAAGGGGAAAGACATTCAAATAATCTAAAATTAACACTAAGGAATATGAGATCTAGGATTCTACCCAATTTGTTAGAAAGGCCATTTATTTGATGAAGATCCAGACTCAGAAAGCTATCTACAACGTATAATTCAAATGGGGACATCGTTTGCAGAAGACCACTTTACATCACAGAGATTACAGTCACCGAGAATACAAATATGGTTTTCGACAACCTTGTCAGTGACTAAGGAAAGGATATGAGATTGTACAAAGAGTAAACACTATCCGGGGGGATATAAGATGCACAAAGAAAGAGTAAACCAGAAGAACCTTTGATACGAACACAAAGATGGTCAAGAATTGAGTCTTCATCATCGAGTGTAATGCGCGATGCCTGGAAATTGCGCTTGACAGCGATCAAGACCCCGCCGCCTCTAGAACAACCAGTTTTAGCCGCATCTCTGTCTTTACATTAGCAACAAAAAAATTCGCGTTCAGCCAGGTATCCACAAAAACGAAGACGTCGTAATCCTGGAGCTAAACAAGAACAATTTTGAGGATTTGGTTCTAAGGCCCGATATATTTTGAAAGTAAGTCTTTATGCCGTTTTGATCAATGGGGACTGATAAGTGTGCTAAGACTGCATCAGTTTTTCACCTTTGTGTTGAAAAAAACGAAAAAGGCGGATGCAAACATTGGCAGGCCAGCAGTCTGAGTTGAGCAGTTTTTCAAACGAAGATTCAGGAACACTGAGCTTAAAGTTAATCTTTTGAGCGTCGAGATCAAAACATCTTTCTTGACCAGTTTATAACAGGACAGCAATATTTGTCCACCACAGCATGTTTAGCAACATAATCCATAATGTTGTCTTCAGAAACGGTAGGAGAGAAAGATGAAAGATATAGCCACTTGAGGCGAACAGCAACCTCAAAATCAGAATTCGTGTTCGAGCCAACAACATCAAAACCATCGTTTCGTCTATTCTTACTCTCGGTAGTCCACTCAGCATTTTTTTCGGCGAGCAGCGAAGTGACGGTAAAAGCTGGATGTGTAGCAGCATCAGGACCAGCAGCAGCAGCAATCGGCGAACAAGCAATAGAGTTGCAAGCACAATCCAAGCGGGCACTCTGAGAGCCAGAGGCAGCAGGCGGCACAACAAGAGCATCAAGCGACGATTGAACAGTAGCCAAGGAAGTCGGCTGCTTGTTTCGTCTCTTCTTACTCACCGTAGTCCATTCAGCATTGTTTTTGGCGTGGAGCGAAGTGGCGGATAAAGTTGGATGTGTAGCAGCATCGGTAACAGCAGCAGCAGCAATCGGTGAACGAGTAAAAGAGCTGGCACCAGAAGCAGCATGCGGATCACGGAGAGCAATAGGCGACGCAATAGATAGACAAGGAACTTGGCTGCGCGTCAGCAACAACATTAGAGGGCGGATGGCGGGAAAACACCCACCATCGTCAGCGAGCGTGAGTTGCGGGGAGACACCAGCTACCTGTTATGTTATGCCCAAGAGAGATTGTTGTGAGCGTAGTAGTGCAATTACAGGGCGCGCAGGAGACTCAGCAGCAGCAGAAGGCAAAAATTAGCGAATTACCGCAATCTCGGCAGAGATGAGAGCAAAGCGCTTGGCATTCTCCTGATCCAAAGCAAGCGATTTTGTTGTTTCAGCAGCAATAAACGATTTTAAATCAACAAACTGGGCGATTAGAGAATCGCATATGGCCTCCACGGCACTAAGAATTTTCTTGAAGCCGGATCTCTGGGATTCCAAAATAGCATCACGGGCTGCAATGAACTTTGTGACCATCACTTTTCATTCAGTGCAAAAGTACGCGAAATTCCTGTTTGAGTAGCTTAAGCTCATATTCGGTAACGACTCCCTCGCAGCAGGCACGATGAAAAAAATGCTTGCAGAGGCCACTGCAAGGAATGATTTGGCTGTCACCTCTGGAAAATTGTTTGCCACATTTCCCATTTCCCCACAAAAAAACCCAACAAACCCTTGGATTCTATTGACTCCTACAGGCCAATCTCTTTATTGCCTTGCTTGACTAAAACTACAAAAAATGGTATCTAACAGGCTAATGTTGACAAGGCCGCGAGTCAAAGGCGACGCTTGAGCCCAGGTTCAAGACTCCGTTGCTGTTAACACCGAAAAAAGGAAAACTAACATTTTCAATTATTAATTATTAACAGGCTTATGTGGTTCATAAAAAAACACAGATTAATGTCCTCAAATCCTCTATATGCCTGGTGAAGGTCCATACGATGCCTCGTTGGTGCAGGGTGAGCCTGCTCATGGCGTCGTCCAGTACGATGGCGAAGATGAGAGGCTACAGGGGGTAGCCTTGCCTGACTCCTGCGTTGGTAGTGAAAGAATAGCTGATGTTGCCGTTGTGAAGTTCTGCCAGTTTAGAGTTCTCGTATAACGCTCTGATAAGACGAATTAGTTTCTGGGGGAACCCCTCTTCTAATCAATGCTAACCGAATTGCGCTTCTTTTTATTGTGTCGACTGATTTCTTGAAGTCGATAAACAACATGTTCAGCGGGGAGCGCCACTCAATTGATTTTTCTACTATGATGCGGAGTGTGTTAGCTTGGTCAACACAGCTCCGGTGAGGGCGAAAACCAGCTTGCTCATCTCTTAGGGAGCTTTCGACGCATTGCAGTCTATTTTGTATGATTGTGGCTATTATCTTGTAGATGGTGTTGAGTAGGGTTATTCTTCTCCAGTTGCTGCAGTCCCGCAAGTCGCCCTTCTTCTGCAGCTTTACAATGATGCCTTTTTTCCATGACGGAGACAGCTTCTTCCTGGAGGATTTCAGCTATTTGGGGGTCGGCAAGCATTAGCTCTGGTTCTATGTCGTCTACTTACTTACTTACTTAACTGGCCATAACAACCCGTTATCGGGTTACGGCCTGCCGCAAAACTTCTCTCCAGGCGCCTCTGCTTTACGCGCGCGGCAAGCATTAGCTCTGGTTCTATGCCGTCTACTTACTTACTTGCTTAACTGGCCATAACAACCCGTTATCGGGTTACGGCCTGCCGCAAAACTTCTCTCCAGGCGCCTCTGCTTTACGCGCGCCTTTTCCAGTTGGTCACACCAAGAGATGACAGGGCCTCAACATGGTCCTTCCACCGGAGACACGGCCGCAGTCGACCTCCAACCATCGCATCGAACACCTTTTTCGCCGGAGCTTCGTCGTCCATACGGCAGACATGACCGAGCCAGCGTAGCCGCTGGATGTTAATTCGCTGCGCTACGTCCATGTCTTTATACAGCGCATATAGCTCGTTATTGGTTCGTATACGATAGTCGTCACCAACATGACAGGGCCGAAGATTTTGCGAAGTACCTTCCCCTCGAACACTCCAAGGGCCGCTCCGTCGTTTCGTGTCATTGTCCATGCTTCAGTGCCAAGAAAACTATGGCTTTCGGGAAAACTGTATGCACCTCTGGGATTGCGAAAAAAAAGCGCGAATTTTAAACTTTGAGCGACATTTTAAACTTTGAACCTCGATATCTCGAAAACAAAGCGAGATATAGAAAAATTGTTTTCCTCATTTTCGACTTATTTTTGGTCGATCTATCTAAAGAGACCCTCAAATGGCGGTGCCACGGAAACCGTAGTCATGCCTCAGGCTATCATTGCTGCTGTTGATGGCGGTGCCAAGGTAGACGAATTCCTTGACAACTTCAAAGGTATACCTGTCGGCCTCGACGTAAGACCCTAGCCGCTGCGAGTCCCTGCATGTAGACAGCATATACTTCGTTTTGCCGTCTACTACTGTGGGTAAAAAATAGTAAGACTTTGTTCATAATTTTAAAATTCTTTGTTTATTCTTCCAAATCTATTTCGTCTCCCTCAAAGTAATCCCCCCGGCCCTAATACACTTGTGCCAACGTTTTTTCCAATCCTTTAAACAGTTGTTAAAGACAATTTCCGGAATAGCCTTCAATGCGCGTAGCGATTCACGTTTAATGTCTTCAATTGACTCAAAACCGTATCCGAAAATCCGGTATCCGGCATTGAAAATGGGTTTAAGTCAACAAATGAGATTATAGTGTAACGATGAGGCACTCTGTGCTGTGCTATGCATGAATGCTTTTCCAAGCATATTTTTAGGCATGCACTTTGCAGTACGGCCGCTTGGCTATAATTCCGATATGGCAAGGATGGTTCGCGAAGGTGATGGGGTGTGCAAGAACAACCGAGATAGAGAGTCCAACTGGAATGTACAAGTATAAAAAGCAGCAGTGTGCAGCGCAGAAAGTCGAGTCTGATTCGAGCAAGCAAAGGGGAAACATGCAATAGTAGTAGTGTAAAGACAAACCAGTGTAAATTTTTAAATAAAGTGATTGCTGGTATTGGAATGCGTTTTGCGCTGAATAATTGAAGTGGTTTTATTTTCAAGCACAATAAAGATACGAACGTAGAGAAGTCATTTTCGTAACAATAGTCTTTTCTTGAAAATTCTCGCGCAAATGTTCATTTCCTGCATCAACTGTTTCTTCTGACATACATATTGCTGCCTATCGGAGCAGACATGATACAATAAACAAGGTAAAATAAGTATGGAAAAACTTCTTCAAAATTATTTCTTTACGTACGCCAGGGGCGTAGCCAAATTTTAGTCATGGGGGTTTTAAAATTGTTTTGCGCCAGTTTAGTATTTCGTGTTTTTTAAAGTAAACTGCACATTCCAATTAGGGCATTTTGTGGGGCCTTATGTGACCTAATGCATTGGCAACTAAATTGGTTCCCGATAAAAATTTCATGAAATGTGGTGCACAGGGAGCGAAGTTATTGCATCTGAAGGGAAAAAAGGCAAAAATTACTGTTATTTTTTACTTTTATTTTATTGGTCAAAAATAACAGTTATTTTGTGACGTTTATTTTTCAGTCAAATCTATCAGCAATTTGAATTTTTTTCAAAGGCTGTTTGACCGACTAAAAAACTATTGATAAAATTTTTTTTAAGCGATTCCGCCGCCATTTTGAATAAAACTCACAACAAAAAATAGTTTTCCATCCCTCAGTATGTGTTCAATAAACCTTCTGGAAGTTTCTTATATTTTCTATAGTCGTAAAATAAATAGTTAAACTTAGGCCTATTTTCGGCCGCTAGAGTTTTGCCTCTTAATTGATGCTAATTCCGAATGTGATGATGAACATCCATTGTTTGACGAACATGATGTGAAAGTAGAGGTAAATGACGAAAGTGGATCGAAAGTGAATCAGTCGACGATGCTTTAGAAACTTCCTCTGATGATAGCCCGTATTTCCAAAAGGGTCCATTGAACACATGCTGAGGTACGAAAAAGAATTGTTTATTGTATACATATATAATATTTCATTGTTTACTAAGATTTGCGCCTTCTAAAAAAACAGTATGTTGTTTATTTATATAGGTTCGTTCTGTGGTGTGTTCATGGCGATCCTAATACTGACTCGCTGGTCCAATGGGAAATAGAGGTCTGCAAACTGCCACGCTTATCACTCAATGGCGTGCGCTTTAAACGTATTTCGGGTAATCGTGTAGCAATATCCTTACAAATGCTTAATATTGAAAAATAAATACAAATTTTAATTGAATTTTAGGCACGAGCATAGGCTTTAAAAACATTGCGTCGCGTATTGCATTTGATTTACGACTGTGACTCCACCAAGCCAACAATGCTGCCGCTTACAATTTTGACACTTTTACCATTGGATTGGAGATACCTGCTTATTATTCAACTTCCGAGTTGCCCGAGTTACAGCCCGAATCACTTCTATATACCAATTCTAGCTCAAATAATTTTTTACACGAACAACGCAATATGAATTTTAAGAATGTGTCAGTTTCTGATGCAACAATTCTGCAAAGGAAAAGCGGCGCCCCTGAAAATGTTTTAACTAAAAAAAGCTACAAGCAGCAGATTTCTATCGAAAGAAAATCTGTGTACGATACATTTATGATTTCAGACATTTTATCAGCTTTTCGCACAAAGGAGAATGGCATCAAAATTTATATAGACGGTAACGTTACTCAGACTAAAACACTGATGACAATTTCAAAAGCTGAAGTATGCAATACGCCATTTGGTAAGAGTCTACTTCTTTGTACTTTTTTGTTGTCAATAACCGAAAATACAAATAATTCCAACAAAAGCCCTTTTACTTCATCTAAACAAGAAACATCTAAACATCTAAAGAATTTCAGTTTTAGGCGAAAGAAGACGGGAATTAGCATTTTAAGGAAGACCAGCAGAGTAATCATACGAAAACTGATCCCGTTGAAACGTTATACAGCAGAAGAGGGGGCTGTGTCTGGGAAAGGAGATTTGACAACTGTGGCTATTGCACCTGCTACCACAGTGACTTTGAAATACAAATATGCATATAACAATTGTTACAACAGTAGTATAATAACTTCTTTGGAGCAAACCCTTCGAATTATGTAACTAAATTATTATATTCAGTTTTTATCGTGTGATTTATAAAAAGTTCCAACAACAGTGACCATTATTGCTTTTATACACATCTATCAGTTCTTAAGTGTTGTATAGTATTAAACTGCACACTAGTTTCGAGTTTTACACGTGACGCCGTATTCTGTAACTCGATTTCATCTGTATAAGACAAATTTCTTGTAACAACATTTTGTATCAGCTAACTATGTCAAAGTAGATAATATTGGAAATTCACCAAATAAATCTCGGAATACTCAAATTATTCTTTTCAATGGACAGTCTGGTTTTTGATGAGTCATATTTTTATGTTTCTGTAACGTAGTCACAATTTATGCATACAGCAACAAAATATCTATATATACATTTAACAGTTTAACATTATACATAATAAGCAAGAAGATATAAACCTATGGGAACCTCTGTTTTTGAAAACGAATTGGAATCTAAATCTAATCTGAGCCCATTTGATTTGTAACAAGTTTTATCGATGTAAATGATCGGTTTTCCGCAAAATTTTAGTTTTAGACTTGTATTGCACTAAATAGTATTTACAATATACCTATGTATCCGCTTAGTTATTATTTATGTCAAAAGCTTAAATCAATAAAATTAATTGAAACTACAACTTTGTTACCGTCCCACCTGAAAAAACTATTTTTCCCTCGTAGAGCAGAATACCATTGACGCTAGAGGGCGGTGATATGGAAGCACTTGGCATGTTTATGTTTTATTCAAGGTATACTTTCATTCATTATGTTTTTATGCATAACTCACAATGCCATAAAAAAATATTAAATTTCTGTTAAAATTGCACCCGACTGAAGTCGGCAAACTGCTTCAAATTAAAAAAGGTGATGCAAATTTATTCATATGCTGTTCTATCTGACCCAGAAAATTTCGTTACATAGCAAATTACATCAAACAAAAGCAATTACTTAAAGCACTGCCTTTGCTGTACGTAGAGCATCAGTAACCTAAAAATTGCTGAATCGACACTGATACAGTGTCATGGCAGCAGTTATTCCCTTGTGCAATGATATCACAATCCTTGCATTGAGATCGCGGAATTATTATGCGCTCTAACTTAAAAACTTGACTTAAATATAATTTTGTTATTGTTACGAAAATTAGATCTGCAGGCCGAATAAACCTTTGGATTGTGGTTCAAGATAAAACAAACTTCAATTCTTAAACGCAGTCAACAACCGTCTTTACACTTGTTATTTATTGGAGTACTCCGTGTCGCAAACAAAACCAAACTGCTTGTTAAAACAAAACTGTTCTCTTGCGAATACTTGGCTGCCTTTTATACTTGTGTGCTTATCACGCCAAACGTTCTCGCAGATTCTAATTGGACTCAAAATTTTCATTATCATCGCAAGTCATGTGTGCGAATATTATATCGAAATTATAGTGAACCGGCCGTATTCTAAATGTATGCCCGTAAAAGCATTCAAGTGCCTCGCACAGCGACAGGGTGCTTTGCACAGCGACACACTGCTATATCGTCACACTGCCCACCATCAAGACTTGTTCGCCCCGAACAAATGCCAAAGATCCGCTGTATTCTATTGCTGCAACGTTGAATGCTGTATACCACGTCATTGATCCTGGTCACGGCTTTGTGCGGTCCTTCCCATGATGTTTGAAGTTTTGGAGACAAACCTTTCCTCCGCTGCGGGTTGTAGAGCATTACCAGATGGCCTTGTACTCTGGAACTCTGTTGTAGATAGATAGATAGATAGATAGATAGATAGATAGATAGATAGATAGATAGATAGATAGATAGGCCCGCGAATGGATACGGGCTGGTGATAGTACGTTATTATATAAGTATAAATCCGTTCTTTATTCAAATTATAGGTTATTCATTGAAATTTTTAAGGGTTTGTATTATGTGCGAAACAAATTTTTTGAACGACTCTATTGTTAGTTTGTGTTTGATTATGGCTTTGAGATCATAGGGTGATAAAAGTAAGACCTTGCAGCAAATCAGATGACGATGCCTCGCCTTATCATACCGCGGGCAGTCCATCAGCAGGTGATCCAAAGTTTGTGGGGTGTTGTGGTCGCAGGGACAAGCATCGGCTTCAATTATTTCAAAACGTTTCAAATAAACTTTATGAAAGCCATGGCCGGCTAAAATTTGCGTCATTTCGAAAGATATGCCGAAACACTCAGCGTATGCTTTGGCTTCGGTCGGCGAATTGAAATAGGCTTTGGATGCTGCACCTGTTGTTTCAGAAAGATATTCTTGCTGCCATGCCGCTGCTGTCTCTGAGCGAATAAGTCGTTTCGCATAACTTAGAGGAAACTGCGTAAATGCCTAACTGGAGTCTTGGGTTGATGCTTCTTTTGCTAGTTTATCAGCGAGCTCGTTGCCTTCCCAACGTGTGCCTTAACCCAGAAGAAGTCGACAGAGCGATTGTGACGGAGATGGAGAAGCCGTTCATGAATTTAGACTATGAGTGGCATATCATTGCTTCGGTTCTTAATGGCTTCCAGGCTTGATTGGCTGTCGCTGAACAATTGTATGCTCTCTGTTGTGGAAAAACTCTGAGCCCATGCGAGGGCTGCATCTATCGCAAATACCTCAGCCTGAAATACCGTACATGAGTCGTGTAGTTTAATCTTTTGGTTTTCCCAGCTCCCACTCAGATGGCGTACTGTAAATGCCGCTCCGCATTCGCCTGATTCTTGTTTGCTTCCATCGCTAAAGATCTGAATCGCATTCCGCCTAGAGTGAATGTTTACTTGCTCCTGCGTCTGCACTGCTGTGTATTCGATTGTTTGCCGTTTGCTGGATGCAGTTGATCATGCGTACGAGTTCGTTGCTGCAGTGTAATATCCGTGGGTAGCATGGGGAATGTGCCGCTGGACTTTACCTCGTCTATTTTCATTGCCTCGGTTACTTTGAGGTGTAGTGGGTAAATGCAGCAAGCTGAAGTGATGGACACAGTGCGAAATGCTTTGATTGCTCGAATGGCAAAACATCTTTGAAAGGAGCGAAGTAACCGCCTGATATAATAAAATTTGACTGCCTTGCCCCACATTCCTGCAGCGTAAGTAACTGTTGGCTCGATAACTTGCTTGTATATAATGGACACATTTTCTGCATGCACTCCCCATGTCGGCCTAACAAATTTGCAGAGGGTGGTAAAGATACGCTGAGCCTTACTAAGAACGTAGCGTGCGTGAGCTGTGAATTTGAGACATTCGTCAATAACTACTCCCAATAACTTGATTTCACTCACAAATTGTAAAGAGGTACCGTTGATTTCAATTTCAGCGGATTTCGCAGTGGGAGTAAAGGCCATAATCTGCGTTTTCGCTTCACCGAATGTTAGCTTAGCATTGACTCCCCAATTGTATATCAATTGCAAAGCAGCGTTAGCATTACGTTTCAATATATCAGTGGTTTTGGCGCTGACTGTGAGAAGGACGTCATCCGCGAAAGCTTGTATGACGCACCCACTAGGCAAATGTTGCGACAGCAATTCATCTAAATTATGTTACAAAATGTTGGCCCACACACTGAACCTTGAATGCAGCCCTTCGTTATTGTTTTCATAGCCGTAGCTTCCGCATAATCGATTCTAACCGTTCTTTGGTCCAGGTAACTGCAGATGAGTCCATAAATGTTTGAAGGCACTCGATGACGTGCAAGCTGGTGCAGCAGACAAGGCCACCATGCATTGTCAAAGGCAAATTTTATATCCAACGATATGCAGATGACTTGTTGTTTTTGACGTTTTTTGCTTTCGATGTGCTTTATTGCATTGCGAAGCGCATCGACTGTTGATATTTGCTCCTTGAATCCGTATTGCAACGACGACCATATTTGATGCTTTTCTGCGTAATAGGTGAGACGTTTTATGAAAAGTTTTTCCAGAAGTTTACCGAGCAAAGGAAGAAGTCCAATAGGACGACACGATGACAAACCGCTCATGTCCTGCTTATTGGCTTTTGGAAGAATTTTAACGTAGGCTTCTTTCCATGGTTTTGGAAAATGACCTAGTCTAAGGCAAGTGTTGTATAGGGCCGTCAAAACGTCAAAAAAAATTGTCTTTAGCAAATGCGAGGCATATGTCTGATGTCAAATGATCGATGCCAGGTGCACGATTAGGACTCATCGTAGTCAATGCCTCCATTACCTCGTCCTCCGAAAAATCTAAATTTCTCACCGTGTCCAATGCGCCAACAACATTTTCCCGTATAAAGCGATGATGATCTGTAGTGTTAGGAGTGTCGTCAAGGTAAAAATTATGCAGTAAAGCTTCCGCGGTCTCCTGACTTGTCAAAGTGTAGGTACCAGCGTATTTGAGCGTAGTTGGCGGACGTTGAGATGGTGCATCTGTAATGATTCGATTTTGAAGCGACCACTCCTCTTTTCCCTGCCTACAGCAGAATTGACGGAAATCGGCAACCCATGCTTCCCGCAGCGCATTGGCATAGAGCTTTTTAGAAGTGGCGTGTTCCTCTGCCGTAGTATTCGTAGACTTATTGGCCTTGCGCAGGCGATTGAGCTTATAATGGAGCTTAATGCATTGGTTTTTTAAAACCTGTAGATCTGCATTCCGTGTAGATCGGCAGCCACCGTGGCTCAGTTGGTTAGTGCGCGGTCCAGCGAGTCGCATGCAGAGCGACGCAAGATCGAATACTGCATGTAGTAACACCTAAAAAAATAACATAAACATAAAACAACAATAACACCTAATAAAAATTGCCTATGAAAAAGCTCCCAACCTGCCGTTCGGAACCGGCATAAAACTGTAGGTCCCTTCCACCCGCGTACAAAATTCACACGCACAACACGGGTAGTTGCGGGAAGCTAGGCCTTAGTCTCGCGTAAGCGGGCTGTCGTGCCAATCAATTATAATTAATTATTAGATCTGCATTCCACCAAGGATTGTAGGGCTTGGCAGATCCTCGCAGCTTCATGGACTTTGTGCAAGCGTGAGTGATGGCTTCTGTTACGTTCATTACTAAATTGTCTAAGCCGTTCGTGGTAATTGTAGACAGATTCACGTTTAATACGCCGAGCTGCTGAAGACATTGTTCGAGACTTTCTTTGAAGATGTGCCATTTGGCCGTTTTGTTATTGAACAGATACGTCGATTTTCGTTTTGATGGGGCTATATTTGCGTATTTTTTTATTTTAAAAGTTATTGCGCTGTGATCAGAGTTTTGAATCGGATCGACATTAACACACCAATCAATGATGTGGTCGGCAAGGCTATCCGAGGATAAGGTAATATCCACTATAGAACTAGCCGTAATTCCATGTCGTATTGCACTAAATGTGGGTGTGTTGCCTTGATTACACACAGTCATGCGATTAGCGGCTATAATATCAGCTATAGTCCGTCCATGACCGTTTTCAATGTTGGACCCCCATAACGAATGGCGTCCATTGAGGTCGCCGCCAACGATTTAAAATGATGAGCAAGTTGCCACGAGGAATGTATTGATAGCGTGGAAGGTGTTGAATTGATCCACACCTGCCTCAACATAGATGCTAGCTATATACATTGTTCTTTGATCCATGCAAAGTTTTTCTATAGCAAGATTGGGTGTAGAAAGTTGCGAAACACCTAGTGCAGCGCCTAGAGTTTCTTTAATAAAGATGCATGCCTTAATTGTTCTGTCAGTTGCTTCAAATTGACAAATTGAGACGCCTGTGATAGAGCGCACTTTTTTATGTTTCCGGTGTATGGTTCCGATATCAGGGCGATGTCAAGTGCGTTTGACATAAAGAACTGCAGAAACTCGTTATGTGCTGTGTGACAGTGATGGACATTGAGTTGTATCACAGAAAAAACAATATACAGAATGCGCATCTGGTGTAAAGAAAATTTTCTCTGCGGGTTCCAGCGGTAGGACCCGTTTGGTGATGCGGGGGGAAGCAGTAAAGGGAATGAGAATGCACAGAGCGCGAGAGCGTAAACTGAGAAGCTGTGAGAGCGGTGTATGAAACAGTGACGCACCACACACTGTGGTTGTTCTTGTTGGGCAACAAAGCGGTGTGCCGCTTGCATGTTGGTGGTGGCTCGTGCTTGCTCTCCGCTTGCTTTTTTACAAACAAGAACAAGAAGTGGACAGGAAAAGTTTGCATAGAAAAATTGATTGAGCGATCGCCAAGGCGCATAAATAAGGTGGTAGCACTACGGAAAAAAACAAAATTCAATGAATTTTATTAGTTCTTCCGGTCTGCTTGTAAAATAGAAGTTGTAAAAAGTACAAATAGCTGCAATGAAAATAAATATATGTGTAAAACTATTGGAACAACCAAGACGCATTAAGAAAGTAATAATAAGTGGAAAACTATTGCCACAATGTTGTGCTAATTATCAAAGAAAAAAGTTTAATCAGTTCTGGTGCTGCAACTACCTTGCCAAATCAAACACCATTTCAATGTGCACGAGCAAAGCCAAGCTGGCTTGCTGCGGAAAGCAACAACATTGCGTATTGTTGTCGAGATGAGAAAACCATCGAATCTATGCGTGTACCTCAATTCGCGCTTACTCTCTCGGTTCCCTTTACATTTTCCTCACCTTTGTTGCTTCCCGCCCGCGTCTAAAATGAAATCGCAAAATTATTTCAGATGCGCCTTCTGTATACTGTTTATTCTGTGGTTGTATGAAGCTTATTGGTTTAGCAGCCATAATGGGTGCGAGAGTTAATCAACTGCTGCATATGTTTAATTTGCGCACAATGTTTAGCGCTAGTTGCTGAATGAGTTTCATCAGTTTTTGAGTTCGTTTTCATATTTTTCGCGGCGCAATTGAAGCATTTCATTTTTTCGCGGTTCTCCTTGTCGGGACAGTTGGCGAACGTGTGTTCTTTGCTGGCGCAGTGCGAGCATACTGATATTGGTGCACTGCATTTGATTTGGGTGTGGCCGAACTGTAGACACTTAAAACATTGAACAAATGCGCTAAAGTCAGAAACATTTGGTCGCAAGAAGTCGATGTTGAGGCGTCCGAGGGCAATCATTGCATTGCGAATGCAAGGGGTGACTTCAAGCACTGCATTGTAAAAGTGCTCAGGGTTTTTGCGGTTCTGTCGTTTAAAACGCAACTTAATGTCACTTCCGCCTTTGATTTCCGCATCGACGCTTGGATTTTGGCTTTTTACAACGCTGATAAGTTCCTCCTTGATACGTCAATACGCTGATACGTTTGCTAATTTGTTCATTGTGATACTGCATTGTTCGTTATTGTCGAATTCAATTCGGACCTTATTATTTGATACCGGCACTAGTTTGGAGGGCGCAAAGTTGGTATCTATAAAGGAAACGCCGCTGCGAAAAGCTTTTATGACCTCGGAATGTTTCGCATCTGTGCTCTCAGCAGCGCTAATTATAATGGCTGGCTTGGAGACTGCTTCTTGTGGCATGGTGTTTGATTTAACAATGGTGTCATAACTTGCCTTTGGCGCACTAGGCTCGGCAGACTTTAGTGAATCCTTGAGAATTGCTAACTCTTCTTTAGAATCATTCGCAGGTTGTCGGTAGGATCTGAGACCGTTTCTGAACTAGTTGGTGCTCTGAGGGCTTCAATTATTGGTATAAGCGAAGCTAGCTTTACTACTTGTTCGTTGATCGCATTTTTAATATCGCGCTTAATGTTGCCAGAATCTGCTAGTTGTCGCTTGATTTCGTTGCAAATGGCACTGATAGTATCAATAATGGTTTTAGGAGACGTCATGATATTTCAAATTTGTTTTCGTAGCTTATGAGTATAAGCAGAACCAGCTGGACCGTTCTCTTATCCAGGGCCGTAACTAGGCATGTGCAGGCGGTGCGGCGCACCAGGGCCCCGAAGATTTCTTTTTTTTTTTTTTTAGAATTCGTTTTAAAGTATGAGCTAGAAAAGATCTTCGATAACGTTTTTATAACATTGTATAAAATTGGATCTACTTTTTTTATGGAAAGGGCCCCTGGGAAACTTTTTTTCTAGAACGCTCTTATTAGTATCTAATAGAAAATGTTTTCGAGAACCCTTTTTTATGAACGCTGCTTTGTTTGAGAGCTTATAATTTTATTACTTACATGCAGTAAGTAGCGATTTCATGGGATGAGCGTCAGGCATTGGGCGTAAAGTTTTTTACAATGCAACAGACAAGTGCAGAAATATATCTTTCTCTTTCTGTTGCATCGTAAAAACCAGTACAAACTTGACGCTCGACGCTTGATGCCCCTATGAATAAGACCTATAGAGATTTCATGGGAGCGTCAAGCGTCGAGCGTTAAGTTTTTACAATGCAACAGACAGAGAAAAAAATATAGTCGCTCTCTTTCTGTTGCATTGAAAACACTTGACGCTCAACGCTTGACGCCCACATGAAATTTCACCTTTAGGCACAACGCTCCTTTGTTTAAAACTTCTCGTGCTCTCGCATTGTACGAGCGACACTAACTTCGAGCAATGATGACATGATGTGAAACTGAGAACGCTCGACCACAATACATACTCAAAATCCGCACTAATACACCGATAACATCAGATCCCAGGGTTGGTTTTGATTTTGAAATAAAGAAATTGTTTAAACCAAAGTATAATGCTGTTTTCAATTTCTCACGACCTTTGAACCCTTTTTTAATGGACTTCGAAAAGGCTTCGAAATCACCTTTTTTTTTTTTAGAAATTCATTTTCATGGGCCCCTTACGAAATCTTGCACAAGGGCCCCCGAGACCCTCGCTACGGCGCTGCTCTTATCAGCTGCCTTTGAATTAGTGCCGATCAGCTGATACCTACGCCTTATCCGCGGCTGTTAAATTAATCTATGTCAGCTAGCAAAAGGTTTGCGTGATGGGTAATTGACAGTAAAGGATGGTTGTTGTGTTTGTTGTTAATACTAAATCCGTGAGTGGTTGGTTTGCGTATTGGGTAAAATGACAGTCAGGAATTGTTGTTGTGTGTATTGCTAATGCCAAGTCAGCTAGTTTCAGGTTTGCGTATTGGGTAAACTAACAGTCTTTAATTGTTGTTATGCCTTTTAAGCGGATAAATGTGGATAGATTTCATGCTGAACTTCATGCTTAGATGAAAGTGCGGTGAGAAATTATCACTGTGGTGTGCTCGATATCATTAAACTTTTCGTGATAACACTTATTTCTAAGTTAAACTTTAGCGCACAAAAACCGATGTGTAAACTGTGACAGGGTTGCCAATCGGCTCCTAGATAGATAGATAGATAGAAAGATAGATAGATCATATCCATTGGAACTCCGAACCTGGCCACCCAGTTGTTTACCAGCATTTACGCGACCGTTGTGGGCTCCTGGTTAGGAATAGTGTACACTCCTGGCCATTTGATAAAATAGTCCATTACCACCAGCACATCTTTGTTGCCTTGAATGCTAATTGGGAATAGGCCGGCAACGGCCATGGCAATTCGCTCGAAGGTTGCTCCCACGTTTTACTGCTGCATGCAACCCCGAGATCTTCTTGTCGGCCCTTTCGCAGCCGAACATCCGTCACAGCTGTTAATCCAATCCAAAGAGCATGGTGCAGTTTGCAAGGAGGAGTTCAAAATATTGTGTTACAGCCTCTTTGTTAGGATTCAAAATGAAATAGTCAATACTACAAATATTCGGGCATGAGTTGCAAGTCGGAGCAAAAATGTGATGGGCAACTTTATCTCCGGATTAAACCCCAATAGAGCATCTACGGACGACATTACATGCCAAAATTCCATTCGAGGCTAGAGTTAACGTGGATACTTTTTGGGAAAGAATAAGGAGTGAAAAAAATTCCTACGAATATTTTAAAAAACTTAACCGCAAGTATTCCAAAATGATTATTAGAAGTGATCAAAAATAAAGGAACACGTATAAAATATGAATACTATATGAATACACTATCACGAAAATTAGCTAGGCCACCTCAACCTTATTCGTTTCTTTTGATTGTGATCAAAAATAAAGCACAGTAAAATTCTTGAACGCAGCTCTACAGCAGTAGTTACTTTATTTACAACATCACACTTTACTGTCTTTACACTTATTACATATTGGACTACTCCGTGTTGCACCTTCGCTTGCTAGGTTAGGTTAGGTTGGAGTGGCAGCCTTCAATGTGAAAAAGCTCACGTAGGCACAACTATTGGCCCGTTGTGATACCACAGTGTATGGCGCGACTCCCCTTAACGCGCCTAGTACCATGAAGATTCCATGATGATATTCAGAGGAGAAAGTCCAGTTAGACTATCGAAAAAGGCTGAGCCGAGGAATTTAAATCTTCTTCTGGCTAAAGAAGGACATTGACGTAGTAGGTGGAGAACGGTTTCGTCCTCCTCCTCAGAGCCGCATCCTCGACATAGGTCGTTGGATTGCAGACCCAGTCTTTCAGCGTGCTTACCCATGATACAGTGTCCCCGTAAGCACCGATACCGTTAAACTTATCGAGTGACGACTGAGGTTGAGCAGCTGATTTGTCCGTTTCAGGCTGAAAGTTGGCCAGGTTTGTCGGGAGATGTTGCAGGTCTGTTCCTCAGACCACAAATCGTTTGCTATTTTATAGTAAAACTGCTTGAGCATCAGTTTAACTGATGCAAGAGGAGCTCCAACAGCGAGGAAGGACGAAGCACCAGAGAGCAACGTACCCGCTCTGGCTAATTCGTCCGCCTCGCAGTTGCCTACGATGCCCCTGTGCCCTGGCACCCAGAGTAGTGAGACATTGGAGCGTCTGGCTAAGGCGTTTAGAGACTCACGGCAGTCCAGGACCAGCTGAGATGAGGTGGTCGCCCTTGCGAGCGACTTGATAGCTGCCTGACTGTCTGAGTAAATGTGGATTTGCTTGCTAAAACCAAACTCTTCCCTATGCGCTTTACCTGGCTGGCTTTTATAGTAGCTTGCTTATCGCGCCGATCGTTCTCGCACATTCTAATTGGACTCAAAATTTCCAGTATCATCGTGAGTAATCTTTGCGAATTTTCTAGCTAAATTATCATGCCGCTAATAGTATGCCCTCAAAACATGCCAATTATTATAATTTCGCTTCCTTTCCAGTGCCTTGCACAGTGATACCGAGCATTATCGTCACACTGCCCACCACGTAGACTTGTTTCTGTAGTAAGACGCCAGACGCTCCAAATCGACTAACTTCAGCCTAGCGCCTTTATTGCTGCAGCGTTGAATCCGGTATACCACGTCATTTGTCCTGGTCACGACTTTTTACTGTTTTTCCCATGAGGTTTGAAGTTTCAGAGACAAACCTTTCCTCCAATGCGTGTTGTAGAGCATTGAAAGATCGCCTTCTTGCTGCTCTGCTGTGTTAGCCCGTAGATCATATCTGGCCTTCATCTTATCGCTGACCAGTTGGGTGTGACTCCTTCTAAACTGGTGAAAGTTCCAACCGCTTATTGACCACGTAGTCAGGAACATAGGGATATGCGTGTCCCAATCCTTTTGACTCCAGGCTACCACTTTCCACAGATATTTTTCAAGTGTCCAATTTAATCGTTCCACCATACTGTCGGACTGTGGATACAAAGGAGTGTTGCGAGT
The DNA here is from genome assembly GCA_963971225.1 of Melieria omissa. Classification (NCBI taxonomy): domain Eukaryota; kingdom Metazoa; phylum Arthropoda; class Insecta; order Diptera; family Ulidiidae; genus Melieria; species Melieria omissa. The sequence continues at coordinate 70,986,695 of OZ020269.1, read as the reverse complement.
TTTTCTTATTTCCAGTAGTAGTGCTAATTGGAAATGCGCCGGCGACGTCCATGGCAATTCGCTCGAAGGTTGCTCCCACGTTTTACTTCTGCATGCGGCCCCGAGATCTTCGATCACAGCTCTTAAACAAATCGCTAGAGACTTCTGGCATCCTACCCAATAGAATTGTCTTTTTATTTTGTGGACTATAGGTGCCTAGGTGCCCTCCACTGGAGTCGTTATGGTATGCCTCGATGGCCTCGTTGATTTTGCATTTCGGGACTACAATTAGGGAGTTGCTGGTCCGAGAATCTTTACTCTCCCATTTGTGGCAGTCATCCTTCAGCCACAGACTTTGCCACAGTGCCCAGTAAGCCTTCGCAATCGGGCTTTCGCCGGTCATCCGTCATCCCGGACGTGCACCTTGCTCCTTGCCTTCGACGATTTTTACAAGACCCGCATCCTCGCGCTAGTCCTTCTGTAGCCTCTCCGCGAACCAATCTTCCTTTCGCATGATGCTGACCATCATCTGCTTTTTGCTCTCGGCTCGCGAACAATGCCTGCATTCGGTTTTGCACGGACAGTGTACTGCCTTTGCGATGTTCGACTGTGTGAGCATAGCTCTGCAGCCGCTCGATCCACCGCGCCAATTGGCCTTCCTTAAAGTTCAGTAGCCATTCCAACGCCGCATGATCTGTGCGCAGGCGCAACTTTTTTCCATACAGGTATTTGTGCAAGTTCAGTAGTTCTCTCCTTTTAACACAGTAATTGCATTCAGGCTTTGACAGGACTTTGCTGTAGTATGCTATAACTTGTTCTTGACCTTCTATTATACTACTCGACACGAAAAATGCTCCTAATTTTCAGCTGCTGAACACGAAACTGAAAATCTAACAATTTTCTTAAGAAGCGTTTTCGAAAAATCTTCGAAAAACACGTTTTTCCCCCTTTTTTCAGTTATAAGCATATATCTCGTAAACCAACCATCCGACTAACACATGTGACCCGATGAAAGTTGGAAAAAATTGCATTTTTTACTCTTTTCAAAAATTATACATTTTCGAATGGTTTTTATCTATCTATCTATCTATCTGGTGTTTATTGATCTTGTTCGTCGAAGCGCAAGGGGAGACCAAACAACGAACCAAAGCATCCTCATCGTCGTTTCAACGAAGATGATTCGGGATTCCCTAATGTTTTTGTTGTTGTCGTTAATTGCGTGTATGCTTTTTTGTGTTGCCGATTGGTTCTCGTGCACAAATTGCTGTCATGTCACCATCAATCGAATCTATGGCTTTCTGCTGGCCAATGGTGGGCTTTGATTGATTTAAAAAATTGGGGGTTGATCCCAATTTAAAATTTCTACAAATATTTTTACGTGGCGAGTTCGAAGTAAAATTGTTTATATTTTCACATGGTTGATTACAATTTCGAGAATATGGGAAAACGAAAAAAATTAACTGATGGGTATATCAACTTCAAAATTCGTGAAAACACTTGAAATCAGAAATAATTAGATACGTGTTTTAATTTTGTTTTTTTTTTTTTGAAAATCGAAATCTAACTAACAAACCAAGGGTTAAAAGATTGAATGGAAAAACATATTTTAATAGGTCTATTGACTTTCAATAAGGCGAAGCAATAAATACTAAAATAATAAAATAAAATATAAATAAATAATAAAATAAAGAAATAAATAATCAGACAAGTATTTTGTCAAAAGAAAAATTTTATTACGGCATGCCTTCGTTTAAAAATAGTTTAAATATTCTACACCTGAATGGTTCCATGGCGAATAATGTGACCATACATTTACAATATTAGATTTTCTTATTTTAGTTCTTTTAAACAAGCATTATATGTGGGTTGTAAAAAAAGTTCCAAAAAACGGGACGGAAAATTATTACGGGCTAATAAAAAGTCTTCATTTTTTTCCAATTCCCTTTTATTTAATTATCTTTGTTGATTACTTATTATTTATTTTTTAATTACTTGTAGCGATCATATATAGGTCACCATGCCAGCCATATTTTATTTTCTATGATTTGCGCACACTACGGTCGGCAGTGAGTTCAGGAGCAAAACTGAGACGACGTCCAGGCTTATAGAAGAATAACATAAGCCAGCTAGAAAATATAAATCGTTTTACAATTTCAGCTTTTCGCCAGCGCAACAACAACAGCACATCGTCTTCCTCCTCTTCGCACAATTGTGCGAAAACGAACGAGTGAGCACAGACGCGGCATTCGTGTTGCTATGATTTGCGCTCAGAGCATTGTGATCTCAATGCAAGCGTTTCCTCTTGTTGTCTACCCCCCGCATCATGAAGGCGGGTGGCGATATCAGCACCCGCATTCAATTTTTTGCTTGTACGTGATGCACACTCTTAATGTTCTATACTTTTTGGTTCCACTAATGTACGTCCTACGATGATGTTGTCGTTTCCCGATTCTCGTTCTACCACCCACAGCCGACTTGTCCCATCGTGTGTGGGATCGTTCAGGTGGTGGGCAGTTGTGAATTCAATGGCGCAGATATTAGGACTAACAGGCTTAACTTTTCGCGTCAGAAGTAGTAACGGAGAAGGCGGATCAAGTTTACCCGATAATGCTAAAGACGGGTGGAAATGAACTGATGAAGACACTTATAAAGTTCTTGATGGCCTGCCTTGCTCACGACTACATACCATCTCTTTGGCTACAGTCAGAGTGGTCTTCATTCCCAATCTAGGAAAATATGACGATACGCTGGCCAAGAGCCTGACTTCTGTCATAATGAAAAGCTTAGAGCGAATGGTAGAAAAACACATCCGAGCGGCGATGATGCCAAGACGCTCACTTAATAGAAACCAACATCCTTACCAGAGTGAAAAATCATGTAACTCAGTCCTACATGATCTCGTATGCAAGATTGAAGCAGGGCTGGAAGCAGACCAATACACTCTGGGCGTCTTTTGGGATATTGAAAGGGCTTTTGACAATGCAACCTTTGACTCGATATGCTCAGCAGCCAGAATGCATGGGGTGAATGAGACCTTGATAAGGTGTATCCGCTCCATGCTCTCCGGAAGATTGCTAACCATTGGTGAGAGTGATAGCAATTCGATCACGGTAGAGGTCGGACGGGGATGTCCCCAGAGTGGTGTCCTCTCTCTGCTACTGTGGTGTTTCGTGGTCGACTCTCTAGTAAAGGAGATGCAGGAACTCTGAATTCATGTCCAAGCATATGCGGACGATGTCTGAGCACTAGTATCAGGACGATCCCTCAGGATGATTTGCAAAAAAATGCAAAAAGTCCTGGATAAGATTGATAACTGGACATATGGCCAACATGGGCATCATCGAAGATCCGACTTGCACGTCTTGCCTGGAGGAGGTAGATAGTACAGAGCACTTTCTCTGTGCATGTCCTGCCTTCTCTAGAACGAGATTGCGCACGCTGGGTTCAGATGTTATGGGAATGCACGAAGTTCATTCTCTCACCCTGTGTGAAATCCTGCCATTCATTAATGAGTCCGGTAAATTTGCACAGGAGATCTCATAACCCTTTCTCCCTTTCCACCCACTTTCTTTTTTATCTTCTTTTTCTTATCCCATGCCCATCTTCTCTATCAACCTTTTCCCTGAGCCATACAGCCTGAGTGCTTGACCTCCCTTAGGTTATTTCCTCGGCTCCTTCTCACAACCATCCATCCATCATCAGAATGGGTTGGGCTAGTTGCCAGAGAACTACTCCCCACCTTTTTACTTGCTTATTTCAAAAGCAATGGGGGTTGAGCTACGTGGATGAAATGGTCAGAGGAAATTGTGAAGATATTGGTAAATCAGAGAGGATTTTGGCAGATTTTTGCGCTGATCACCTTGTTCAAAATTAGTCTTGGCAGGAATTTCAGAGTTTGCCAAGACCTGCGCAATCATTTGTACAAAAAATTCAAATAGATGTTAATATTAATGAACGTGACTTTTTTAAAAGAAATGCGTTTGCATATGTATGTGGCAGGCTATACACTAAATTGCATAATTGCACAAAACCTTTGCCTTACCTTGGTGATGAAGTAATCACCGAGGATTTATTATTTTAACTGGAAAAACAAAAATCCAGTTTTAATTTGGTGAAAATTTCAGAGGAATTTTGCAGAATTTATCAAAAATAGACGAGATATTTTTAGAATTGTGGCATCGAGCTTCACACAGAATTCCTGTAAGCCAATATTTGTTTTCAAAGATGGAGCATATAGCCCCATACAATTGCTGCGATAATTGCGAAAGCCATATTTTGCTATCCCCTTTTATACGGGTGCGCATATATTTTCTGATTAATTTTTAATTTAATAATTGACTGGGACGACAGCCCGCTTACGCGAGACTAAGGCCTAGCTTCCCGCAACCACCCGTGTTGTGCATGTGAATTTGTACACGGTTGGAAGAAACCTACAGTTGTATGCCGGTTCCGAACGGCAGGTTGGGAGCTCTTTCATAAGCAATTTTTACTCTCAGAGGTTTGCCATTTCCAGCTGAGAGGACAGCCACCGAAAAATAAAGTTTTCCCGTTATTTTTTTTTAGGTGTTATTACAGGCAGTATTTGAACCTGGGTCGCTGCCTTCGACTGGCGGTCCAACGCACTAACCAACTGAGCCACGGCGGCGGCCGTATTTTCTGCTACGATTTTATAATCGTGAAGTAGCAGACTATACTTATAAACATAAATTGTCTAGTGTCCGAGATTTATAAGTTTCTGCTATTTCTTGTTGTTGTGGTCCGCTTAGTCCGTGTTTGTCCGAATTGGGAAACAAACGCATTAAATACATCTATTTTTATTTGTTCCTCTCTGAAATCATTAGAAAACTTGTTAAAATGTAACATAAGCATTCTAGTTGAAAAAACAATTTTTAGCACATTTTCCTCTGACGTAGATAATATTGAAATAGATCTCCACAAAATTTAACCTCTTGTGATATGTGAAGATGTGAAAGTAGTTGTAATATTTTGAAATAATTGTATTAAAGGCTGTCCACACCAAAATTTGGTCACTTTAAAATGTATATAAAATAAAAAACAATGATATTTTTCTAAAAAAATTTGTTGTATTTGTAACTAGATACTTTAAAGAAATGTTATATAACATACGTTTTAATATGCTATTTTTCGTATGCTACCAGGCGCACTTTTTGCCGAACTGTTCCCATCATTTTTTGCACGAGGTCCTGCGTGACTTTTTTTGACGCCCACAACCATTTCGAACGGAACTCTTTTTCTGTATTGATGGAGCCACGGGTGCTTTTTAAGATTCTCTTAACAATAGACCAATAATTCTCTATTGGTCGCAGCTCCAGGCTATTGGGAGGATTGCAGTCGCGAGCAACGAAAAACACTCCATTGTCCTTATACCACTTTAGGATGTCTCAAGCATAGTGACAACTAGCGAGGTCGGGTCAAAACAGAGTACCCACATTATGGCTTTTTATAAAAGGTAGAATACGCTTTTCCAAGCACTCCTTTTTGTGAATTTCTGCATTTATTGTGCGCGATGTAACGAAAGGATCCGTTTTCCTACCACAGGAGCAAATCGCTTGCCAAACCACCAGTTTTTGTGGAAATTTGGAACGTTTTTTTATTTTTACGTCATCAGGTGCATCTTGTCGTGATTCTGCAGTGTAAAACTCTTGTCCCGGGATATATTTAAAATTCTTAAAACAGTAAGTTTCATCAGCCATTACAACACATTTAAATTTGGTCAATTGTGTTTCATAAAGTTTTCTGCATGGCTGTTTTGCTGTCAAATTTTGTTTGGCGTTACGATCGGGCACCACTTGAGCTTTATAAGTTTTCAAACCTTCTTTTTCTTTTACTTTTTGTACAAATGATTTCGACATGCGAATTTTTTTTTGCTACTGCACGAGTGGATATCCTTTGATCCTTTTTAAACTCTTGCTTCACTTTTTTTGCGCTGTGAATATCGCTTTGGTTATTGTTTCCACCACTTCCTTTTTTAGAATCTAAGCACAAACGATTATTGAAGTTTTTTAAAACTTTTATCACCGTAGATGGTGCGAAATTTAGTTTTTTTGCAATTTTTCGTGCGCTATGTTGTCTGTTCGAAATAAATTCGTGTAAAATCAATTTTCGCTTCTCCAATTGGCTTACCATTTTAAAAGAATCAAAGAACTTAATGAAAATAATTTTAATGGAGAACTTACATTTGAATCATCGCATTGATTATTTATTGATTATTTATTAGATCGTATTGTAATATTTATTGTAATGGGTGATAATAGGCATACTGGGGAAAGGAGCACCCAACAAAAAAATCGGTAACGTGCAAAGTTCAATTGATCATTCATATTGTGTATGTGTGCCATTGTGCTTTCGAAAACTTTCTCACAAGACCGACGCTTCGGCCAATGATATGGCATCCCACTCTTGTTTTACTCCCACAATAAGTTGAAGTCTTTTGGCAGATTTTGGACTCCGAAATACTAAATCTTGAATCCTGGACCAGATATGTTCAATAGGATTAAGATCTGGCGAAATTCCCGGCCAGTCGAAATACGAGGGAATTGCTTAGGATTTTCAAACCACCGCATTATTGGCGATTTCCCCATTTCGTTTTCAAATAAAACTAGCAATCAGAATTTTAACTATATTACAATTGAAACGATGTATGCAGAAACTTTCCGCTTCCAACTAGAAAAGAAGGATAAGATTGAAAAATTAAATGCCTTCTTCTTCTGATATCCACATTAAGAAACGAAATGCATAGACATTTCCAGAAAATCTGTTTTTTTAAGAATACCTAGTTTAAAAAAAAAACATTTCTAGGACACATTTATATTAAACAGTATCTAAAAATAGAGGGTATTTCTTTTCGAACCGAAAACTTTGGCAGCCCTGCGTTCGACAACCGCAGCTGTCATCTGTCGTTGCATTGTGTTAATATTGTACAGGGTTTTTCAACAAGAGGTGTTATTTTGGTATTCAAAGAAAAATGCAATTTTTTGAGATAAATGATCGGATGTTTATTTCATAATAAAGAGGAAGGTATGCCGTTAATAATGAAAAACAACATCAGCCAAATGGCCACCACGACCACGCTTACAGGACCATATCCTTTTCATGAAATTTTCCATAACCAAATCGCAAAGTGGCTGTCCTCGATAGCCTCACGAATTCTATCTTTGAGGTCTTGAATCGACGCTGGGTTATTGGCGTACACCTTATCTTTCACGTGGCCCCAAAGGAAGAAGTCGCAAGGTGTTAAATCACAAGATCTCGGTGGCCAATTGTGATCACCTCTTCCAGAGATAACACCCAGAGGACCCAATCAGCAAAGACACGACGTTGTTGATGATCGGTCGGCTTGAGTTCTTGTGTTAACTGAACTTTATAAGCCTTAAGACCCAAGTCATTATGCAAAATACGGTGTAATTTGGAATGCCCAATTCCAAAGAACGACGACAAAACTGGGTTTTCTTCAACACTTTGGGCAACAGCAGCAATATTCTCAGTTGTTCTTGAGCGACGTGCACGGGTTTTATTCTTCACATTACTAACTTGTCCCAACAGCTCGAATTTTTCCACCAATTTCTGTATTGCGGTCCGACAAGGTGCTTCACGACGACCCAAAAATTCTTTAGTTTTGCGAACTGTGTCTGGAAGATTTTCACCATTTTTGTGGTGAATTTCAATAATGTCAATGCGTTGTTGAAGCGTGTATTGTTCCATTTTTAGTAATGGCGTAGTTTCTACTTGTCAAATGTCAAAGAATAAAAGCTTTAAAAGTGACAGCTACCGAAATACTGGGTGATTCAAAATAACACCTCTTGTTGGAGAACCCTATAGTTTAGTGTTTGCCATTTATGAAAGTGGACCGGTTTAGCATCGCTCAACGTGTAAGCATAGTGAAAATTCACTACAAAAATGGTAAAACTTTGAGCACCACTTTTCGCGCACTAAGGATTTCGCACGTCACGGAAGGCCTGTTTTGTCAACAAACCATTTATTGGCGAAATTCGAACGAACTGGTTCTGTACAAGGTGTACAGAGGGCAATACGTAATCGTCCTGCTCGTTCGGCCAGTGTTAAAGATATCCCGAATTTATCGCTTCCCCGGCGTTTAAAACAATTGGACACCTCCATCACCTCAATTTGGCGTATTTTGCATTTGGATTTGCATCTTCATCCATACAAAGTTCAGTTGGTGCAGAAATTGGAGCCGGGAGATCACAGAATGCGTCGTATCTACGCCTAATAATAATTTTAATTAATAATAATAATAATAATAATTGATTGGCACGACAGCCCGCTTACGCGAGACTAAGGCCTAGCTTCCCGCAACCACCCGTGTTGTGCGTGTGAATTTTGTACGCGGGTGGAAGGGACCTACGCCTAATGGGTGCTTGAAAAACAGTCCGAAAATCCCAATTTATCGCACAACATTTTCTTCAGCGATGAAGCACATTTTCACCTCGGCGGTTACGTTAATAGTCAAAATTGTCGTGTGTGGGGCTCAGAAAATCCACACGTGGTTGTCGAGCGCCCAATGCTTCCACCTAGAGTCACTGTTTGGTGTGCATTATGGGCCGGTGGTGTCATTTCTTCGAAAATGACGAAGGACAGACCGTTTCCATCATTTCTGAACGTTATGGCCGTATGATGAGTATTTCTGGTCAGCGATCGAAGATATGGATGTAGAGGAGATGTGGTTTCAACAGGACGGCGCTACATGCCACACAACACGACCGAACATGACAGAATTGCGAACCAGGTTCGATGAACGCATAATTTCGCGTTTTGGTGTTGCCAATTGGCCGTCAAGATCGTGCGATCTGAACCTTTTGGACTTTTTTCTTTGGGGCCACGCGAATTACCTAAATAGTATCGAGGTGTGCCAAGCTGCTCGTGGCGGTCATTTGAATGATGTCATATTCCATTAGTAATGGCACAAACCAAATATTATTTTGATAATAAAGTTTCATCAAAATTAAAATTTTAATTGATTTTTTTTCTTTATTTACTTTTTCGGCTCATGATGAAAAACCCTGTACATTACTGAAAAGGGGTATAAGAACCAGAGAACTGCACGAGTGCCTATTTTTATGACTCTGAGTATACTCGCCTTAAAAGCGGTTGCGGTGTGATCGCCACCGCATTGATTTTGTATGAGTATTTACCATACCCATGTCGATTTGAGTATTGGTGCGTTTAAGCTACTAGCATACTCAAGCATATGATTTCGCGGTATCTGCTTTACTTTGCTTCGTAATTTTTTTTATCACATTCGGCAATTGTACCCGACGAGTACGATGACTAGTATGAGTGCTACTCGTACTTCGTGTGCACAACATAAATAATATGTATATGTATAAGAGAATGCAGAGATACATATTGGGCAAAGTGAAGATGAGTGAAGTCAGTAGCAAATAAGAATAACTATGCAGCCGGCCGCTAAATTGACACCGCGATGTTTCTGTTTTTGTTTGTAGCACTCTCATATAACGGTAAACGGCCTATTTAGCGTTATCAATGATTGTGCGTATAGTGATGATTCTGTTTCTTACTGAGAAAAAAGTCAATTGTTGCAAAAAGTTTATTAGTTTTGAAGTGTTACTGCAAGCAGTTGGAACAATTTCGGCATGGCGTCAAACAATGATTTGGTTGCTGAATATATTGCGAATGGAACTTACTCTCTGTCACCAAAACGCTCCTTCTTAATGGCCCTCGTAGACGATTTTTTATTTGCATGTATTGCATTTTTTTCGATATTCAGTCGCGCAAAAGATACATATCGCACACGCACTACAAAAGTGACACAACTCAAAATTTTTTTTTCGGGTTTATGTGTTAATACTGTGCACAATGCATTTATCTATAGGGAAATAAAACACAAGAAAATCGTTTTAATGTCCATCAATTTGGCTTTTTTGGAAGGATAATTTTATGCCATTAATGTTTAAATATGATTTCGGGCATGTGGCCGCCGCGGCTGGCTCGAATAAAGCCAATTCTACAGGTCCAATTTTTAAAGTTGATGGACAAAGCTCCAATTGCTGTGCACGGTGGCGAATCGATTCATTCGGGTCCTCTTCAACATTTCGCTCTACAGCGGCAATTGTTTCTTCGGTGCGCACTGTTCGACGTCTCTGCGGATGCGTATTATCACATAGAGTAAACGTAGTGCGAAAACGACCCATGGTTAACCGATGGATGGACCGATTTTGCTCTGATGGACGATTATGTCGACCATAAAATGGACGGAGCTTGCGGTAAACTTCGCGAACTGAACCATTATTTTCGAAATAAATTTGCACGATTTGCAAGCGTTGTTCTTTTGTCAACCTGTTCATGATGAAACGGCAAACCAAACTGAACATAAATGACATTAGAGTTGCCAGATTTGACCACAAAATGCCAGTTTTATCTCTATTCGAAAAACAAACCTCTAAAAAAAACACCCTATACAAATAAGAAAAAGCTCAGTATATTTTGTTGTTGTTTACTGTTGCAAAAATACAGTTAGATCTCTTTTCATGTCAGAAGTTTGATGCTATTTGATCGCTGCAGCTCAATGCAAGAGTCCTAACTCAAATTGTGACACTTTAAACGAAATAAATTTTTGTTGAAGTTAATTTTAAACAAAATTCTGACCATTTTTGTATATATTTTTAATTATTAAAATTAACTATGAATTTTCAAAATTTTTCCTTTCAACTTTTCAGAAAAAGTGGCCTAACTTGAAATAATTCGGTAATTATTGAATTAAAATATCATCAAAACAGTCACAACTAACAATTTTGGATTTTCTTTTGCAAAATAAAACAAAACACTTGTAACTTATCCTAAAGCATAATCTGTAGAATTTTCAACTAAACGGTATATACTTAAAAAAAAAAAATGTTTATTTAGCTCAAAAACAGTTTTTTGCGTTTCCTGAAAAATCAAAAATTTTTAGTTGTGTCACTTTTGTAGTGCGTGAGCAATATACGCGCTATGTGTAGAAGCTAAGTAGGCTCGTCACCCACAAGTCGAGCGCGAGCCGAAGTTGTGTAGGTGTTACGAGCTAGCATTGTTCCTGCAGGTAAAGCGCAGAACGAAATATTAAAAAAAAGCTTGAGTGCGAAAACGCACATTACTCAAAATTTCGCTCATGCTGGTTACGGTATTTACTGGTACTGTTTTTTGCGGTCATTGCTTTTACATAGTAGAAATATGAACAGAACGAAAAGTATTGAGTATGTTATCATCGCATGAGGCTCTCAGCAAATGAACGACGAGTAAAATCAACACCGCACAATTTCTTTTGCGGTGTTTATGGCACTCGAGTATACAAAATACAGAGTATGTATGCGGTGTACTTATTGTTGCGGTGCACTCGTGCCGTTCTCTGATAAGAACCTGTTGGTACAAAAAATGAAAACAAAAAAATTAAAGCAGAAAAATATGCCGATGTATCATCGACTATGGCCAAAAAAAGGCCGATACCGATACTTCTTTTTTTGGCCGATGCCGATTTCAATTTTATTAGCCGATACTAGCTGATGCCGATTAATCGGTCGGACTCTACATTTCATGCGCAACATTGTGAATGAAGATATGGCATCTACCTGGAGATGCCACAGCCACCTTTACATGTTTAATATTATGTCTTAGCACGTATTCCCCAAATTCGAGTGACTTAAAGCAAGTTCCTCTATCGGATATTATCTGTTTGGGTGGACTATAATTGAAGTATATATCCAACGCGGCGTTAACCTCTCGCGTACTAGTCGAAATGGTAGGATACAGGAGCGTATCCAAGGGAGGGGTTTTAGGTGTCAGAAACCCCCCTGGCCTATAATTATTTAAAATTTCCAATCACTATGCATGGTGTGTACATTCCCACATTAACAAGAAGGTCTTTTCAGCTTTAAACATATAAAATAATAACAAAAAGCCGATCCGTAAATGCTTTTTTAAGGGGGAGACTCGTCTAGGACATCTAAAATGAGGACAAATTCAAATTGCTGTGTTTATGTATATATTACAAAAATCGATGAAGTAACCTTACAAGTACAATCTGGAGGATAAAAACTGACAAAAAAATGTTTTTCCCTTTCAAATAATTATATTATATCGTCCAAAAGCAAGGTTGTTTTGAGCGCCGAGCTACCGGAAGACCTTCAATGCGGGCGTGATAGCAGTCGTGATTTTGATCTGAAACACATAATTCAAAAAAATTTTAATCTACATGAAAATACCTTCTATTTGAACTAAAATATAAAAAAAAATTTGAAAATACGAAAAGTTGTGGGTCTCCAAAATAAAAGTTCGATTTTTACAGCGAAAATTTATAATTTGCACGCAACAAAAAATTATTTATTATTAATTTTTATGTAATTTTTTTAGTTTAAATAGAAGCCTAATTCATAAGCTTTCGAAAAAGTCCTGGTTTGTAGAAATCCGTCAAGAAATATTGTTTTTATTACGCCCGCAGTTTTAAAAAATACTGTTTTGAGAAAATCACCTTCAAAGTGTAATTTGCGCTTATCTGCTTAGTCTACGCGTGGCGAGTCAGAGGCTGTTACTTCGAAAATATTTCAAATTTCGACTTGAAATTTTGTAGGATTATTTTTAGATATGTATTCGAATGATTAAAACTATTTTCAAAAAATGAATTTTTTTGACCCTCTAAACGAGTCTCCCCCCTTAAGGTGAGAGTCGCACGATGCCGCATCAGGTGAAAACGTGGAGTTATTGATGATTAGACTTCTAGTCAGAAAGTCAGTCACAAGTGTCTATGGATGAGATACTAACTTTCGATAGCCAAAAATTCAGTAAAAATGCGATAACTTTATGTTATTAAAATGCGTTACCTTCGCCTTACCAAATATTTTGTATGCGTCATTAACCTTTACCCACTCGAAGGACCCCAGGCACTTCCGCCGCTATTTTGAATAAAAATCACAATAAATATATAATAATAAAGGATTTTTCCCATACCTCAGTATTTAGTATCTTCCTCGCGTGATAGTCCGTTTTTCGAAAAAGCCCTAACTTTTACGATTTATTTTGCGACTATGGAAAATATAAGATTTCTTTCTTTAGGGTTTATTGAATGCATATTGAGGTACGCCAAAAAAAAATTTTGTTTTGTTCACAATAGCGGCGGAAGCGCCTGGGGTGACGAGGGTGGGTATTTTGTATACAAAAAAACACAAAAAAAAGGAACGAAATTTCCATAAAATATTTATGTTGTTGAAAACTACTTTCGAATTTGTTCAGTGAGTCGAAATCAGAACTATTTAAATTGGATAGATACAGATGGCAGATATTAGACATGATTATTAAAAACTCGGGTGGGTATAAGGAAAGCGAAGGTTGAATCCAATTTAAAGTAAATTTTGACTGATCTTTGATGGCTTTGGCTCAGTTTTGATGGAATCTGCGGATCGCGGTTTCAGTTGAACTCTGCTACGGGATAAACGATAATCACCATAAACTTAGTTCATCAATTGAAAGGTTTCGGTTAAAGTTCTACCAAATATAAAGGAATCTAAATATTCACTATTTGCAAATTAGCTTCGAACCAGTAACACAAACATACTTTTCCTTCGGACGCAATAACTTCGCTTGCAGTGAACCAAATTTCATGAAATTTCCGATGCACTACGTTACATATGGGCGGCACTACCACAAAATGCCCTCTTTGAAAAGTGCAGTTTGATTTAAAAAGCCGAAAGGCCGAAAGCATTCTTTAAAACCCCCCATGCCCAAGTTCTGGCTACGCCCCTGGCAGGATATAATTTTACAAACTTCGTAAAAGCGTCAACCACAACCAAAATGGGTTTTCTCTTCGAGCTCAGTGACGGCAGCGGCCCAAAATGGTCGATATGAATTGTATCAAACGGAATTGGAGTTTTGGGGATATTGTAGACAGTTTTCGTTCAACCGAGTTGGTACGGCATGTGTAATACATTTCAGACAATTTCTTACAAACGTTTAACACGTTCGCGGACAGTCAATTTTTGTGGAAACTAGAAGAACTATCTTAAATTTGATTACACATATATTGTTGCAGTTGTCAGATTTTCGTATTTTAGCCCTTATACACATTGAATGATATAGCATATTATTTACAAAAATTTCAGTTTATTTAAAATGTAATTAATAAAAATTGGTTTACAATTTGAATGCTATAGCATTCACGACCGCGAACGTGTTAACATATTTTAACCACCTGGATAAATGCGTATGATCCTATCTTCTCATGGATCATATGCATGGCTGTAATCCTAAACGTACTTATGCAAAGCAGTGCTGTAGAACTACCGCCGCAGTGAAACATTTTCTCAATGCTACTGCGATGCTTTGCATAAAACAGGTTGGCAATACTATTTTGTTTAGGAATTCATTTCATGCGCAACATTGTGAGGAAGTCGGTCAAATTATATGTTGGACTTATTTTCGGATTTGGCAAATGAACCAATATAGAACGTAAAATACTTCTGCATTTAAAAAATTTGGAGCCGAAAGCGAAAACGTTTAATCACTGCGCACAAATTCCAGTGCGACACGTCCGACTCCGCTATCTTGCACACAGAAACATGAACGCATCACCAAAATTTGTGATGAGCAGTTTGCGCTTCCGATGCTTGTCGATTACTTGATACCTGCGTATTACAGCCTATTACATTTTCCTCCATTCCACTCGGTACATATAAGAGTTTACGACCAGACTCAATAACCTTATAAACCACACAGTCAACTAAGTCAAAATCCTTCATCTCCTTGGTTTGCAGTTCATCGCGCACACCCCTTATCAATTCGTCGCACTCTTGGGCTATTTGTATCTGAAAGTTTTCGTCGTTAACATCTGTCACCACGGCAACACAGTACCTTGTAGTTATAGTTCTGCAGCTCCAAAGCCCATCTAGCGATTCTCGGATTAACCTGTTTCTTCTCCAAAATCATCGTCAGGGAGTTACAAACAGTTATTATCTTGAAGATATATCCACTAGGTAAACCCTTAATCGTCTTAAAGCATAAATGATAGCCAGCGCTTCTAACTCGAAACTGTGATACTTGGACTCGGTAGCGGATATAGTTTTAACGAAATATGATATTTAGAATGATGGTAGAATTTACCATAATTTTGTCGCTCTGTCGATCGGTATTCTGAAATGTAAATTCAATTCGTACTTACTGTGCTGTGTTAGCACCAAAACTGGCAAGACTGCCGATTTACAATAAAATGAAAAGTAATTACGAATTGAACTTACATTTCAGCATACCGATCGTTTTTGGCACAATTTGTTTATGGATATCGCGGTAAAAAAAAAGGAAAACTCCAAGATGATTTTTCTTTGCAATTGGGCTAATTATCGAAAACAATCAATTTTCGAACACCAGTGATAATTTGTTTAAAAAAGAATCGAAAGGAGCATTGAAGGGACTATGGCGTTTATGAACTAAGTCGCAAATATTAACGCTACATAAAGTCCTTTTGATGTGTAATCGAACTTTCAGGCTTTTATAAAAGTCCGAGACATGTTTCTCAGTTGATGTAAGTGGTACATTTAACCTCTCTGGAATCTCTCTCTCCGTCTTGAATGATGACCAAACCAAAGCAAATCATTGAAGTTACTCAACTGATCTGGACATTGGTCACCTATAAATCAGAAACAGCCAAAACAAAGATTGTACTGTACATCCCGTTTAGCTGCCTAATCGCTTAGGTGCGTGATTTGGCCAAAACACTACTTCGCAAACCGAATTTTCTTTGAAAATGTCACATTTAGCTGCATTTCACTTAGCTGCACTACCCGTTTAACAGCCCTGTTTTTGATGCACCTAAACGGAATGTACTGTAAAAACAATTTTGACATTTTATGTTTAAGCTTCCTGTTTTTTTGTTTGAAGGAAATGCACTTAATTTAAAATTGACGCCAAAAAACTTTAAGAAGAAATATGCACATTCTAATCAATGTAAAAAATCATAGCATTGAAAGAATTTTTTAAATAAATATATATAATAACAGATTGATATGCTCAATCGTTAATTAATTACAGTACTTTTCGCTTAAAGCGAACTTCGAGGGACCGGGTAAAATGGTTCGTTTTAACCGAAAGTTAGCTTTAAAAGGCGCGTACTTTTGAAATTGGTTCGTTTTAGGCGGAAAATCGTTTTAAACAGGTTCGTTATAAGCGAAAATCACTGTAATTACATTTTTAAAATCTGAAGGAAAAAATAAAAAGCAGCTGCAGCAGCTTTAGATCTGTTTCTATTATTTCTCAGATGTTTTTATTAGAGTTTTTACTATTTTGTGTGCTTTTAACAATTAAAATTGTTTAGTATTTTAGTTTAAATTTACTACACCTTTCCAGGATTAATATCAAAAACCGTTAAATGGATTTTATAAAAAATCAAATGGATTTTAGAAAACGATGGTTAAATTTCAGAAAGACAGCAACGAAAATTCCAGAAGACAGAAAAAACCAGAGGTTAAAAAACAAATAAACGTGAAGTAGTCTCAATTTTTGAAATGATATACACATGTTAGTATTGATATCTATTATAATGTAATATGATATTAAATATTAAACTTTAGCTTTCCAATATTAAGATACATCGAGTTTTCAATAAACATTTTGCGAACATTTTTCTTAAAAATAACTGTCAGGTTGTAAAAGTTTTATGTTTCAAATGATAGGTAAGCTTAACTGGGTTTCATACAGACAATTAAATACTTATATAAATTTAGATTTATCGGTTGATCCTTGTGAAACGCCTCCAGCACTTTGGCGAGTCCAACCTTGGTTGCCTGCGCTGGTACCACCATTCTAAAGAAAAACAGTTATTAGATGTGCTTCTCCAATCACCTTCTAAGAACCTGTTGGGCCTCATTGCAGGATCCAGAACTTATGCCTTGACCTCCAGTAGATCCTGAATTGTTCGAGTTGCTACCTTTGCCACCGCTATTTAAAGCGCCAGTATTCCCAGGGCCACTCGCTTGAGCCATCCAGGACAAAAAGTTCCCGCCCTGCTGTAAAATACATTAATACATTCGAAAAAGGCATCAGGATACACATACTAAATATACTAAAGTAGGCTTCCAACATATGATATTACACAAAGCTGTAACTTTTGTAAAATTTTTGAGTTTTTGTTTTGCTTCAGGGGAAACACCATTCAGGGGGCCGGGAAAAAGGCCTGTGATGATTAAGTTTGCGGCTATAGAAAATTTAGAGGATTTTCAATACGAAAACGGGTGGACGGATTTCTCGTAAAGTATAAGACCTGGAACAAAAAACTAGCACATTTTATAATTTATGTTCTATTGGCTATGAAGGCACACAATTTATTGCTTTGTGGCCTAAAAATTTGCACACAATTTTTTAAAACAAGAAAGTTTACGAAGAAAAAAATGCAAATATTTTAAGAGGTCGTAATATTACAACACTCAGTCATTTAACATTACGACCAGCAGTAGACAGCTTTCAGTTTCTGTATAGAGATTAGAAGCATTGAAGGGAATATCGACAGACTGTGTTTGTTGTTGGTGTCGGCCGAAGTGTCGCTTTTTTCTTAGATGAGAAAAGAGTAATAAGCTGTGGTATTTGTGTTATTGTTGCTGGTTAGTGTCATATGACACTAATACCCCAAACACATAGACGACGGCGGCGACACGACTGCAGGTGTCAAAATGCGTAATATTCGCTATTTAGGTAATTGTGTTAGCAAAATCAACGAATGATTTGAAATTACATATTGTTCAACTTCTACGGCAGCCGCCGTAGCTCAGCTGGCTAGTGCGTTGGGCCCCGAGTCAAATGCGACGCTCAAACCCAGGTTCAAGACTTCGTTGCACTAACACCGAAAAAAATAAAAACCACAATTTTGCTTTCGGCGGCTGTCCTCTCAGCAGGAAATGGCAAACCTCTGAAAGTAAAATTGCCTATGAAAAAGCTCCCAACTCGCCGTTCGGAATCGGCATAAAAATGTAGGTCCCTTCCAACATTGTAAAAATTCGCACGCACAATACGGATGGTTGCGGGTAGCTAGGCCTTAGTCGCGGTATCGGGCTGTCGTGCCAGTCAATTATTAATTATTCAACTTCAACACTTCCAAACAAATACGAACTTGTGAAAATTCAAGCGTCACAAGACATAACACATCGCCTGATAAGTCCCTGGTCTAACGCAGAAAACAAAACTTGTTTGAGAAATTCAATTTTATTCATCAACATAGTTTCGTTCAAGACCGTTCAAGACAAGATTCATTCCAGCACTTCTCTAACATTTCGACACCTTTGTTGTAAAACGACTTATCTTTGGCCTTAAAATTGGTATTTGTTTCGAGAATCAACTCCTTTTTCGAGCCAAATTTCATTCCGGCCAGAATATTTTTTAAGTCTGCGAACAGATAAAGTACTGGGAGCCAAGTCTGGAGAATAGGGTGGGTTCGGAAGTCATTCGAAGTTTCGTTCACGTAATTTTGCCATCGTCGCGAGTGACTTGTGGCACTGTGCATTGTCCTGTTTGTTAGCAAACGCGGCACCCATTTCGAAGACAGCTTTCTCATGAATAAATGTAATGCAAAATAAAATCTGCACGCTCCATTGATATCTTGATAGTATCAGCTATTTCTTGCAATGTCAATTTACGGTTTTCCAAAACGATTTTATGTACTTTTTTACCGTTTTCCGGTGTAACCACCTCAATTGGCCGCCCACAGCGCGGCGCATCATCGATGTTCGTACGACCACGTTTAAATTGAGCAAAACAATCAATAATGGTAGATTTTACGGGTGCAGAATCCGGATAATATTTCTGTGGTCAAAAGCACTAACCGCTTAAGTCGACTTAAGAAGAAATTGAGTTATGGATGCCACCACGTTCTCTTGACTGTGCTCTACCTTTGTGTAAAATCGGGGAGCTTCTAACTTTAAAATAAAAAAAGTTATTAATAAAAACCTATTCGCATTCCCATAGCGAATACACTACGCGCTAAAACTTTAAAGCGAGATTACTCGGAACAGCAATTTACGACTTAGGCGGTTATTGCTTTTGACCACAGATTTATCGAGCCAGGCTTTTGTTTCAATGGTGTTTTTTCCCATCCAAAAGCAATGTTTTATGAGAACACAAAATTATTTTTTTTTATTATATTATTTATTGTTAAATTAAGTTGTTTTACTTAAATAATTGTTACTTTTGAACCAAACATCACATCGTAATGCAATTTTTACAGGTACCTTTTAAAGGTTACTATTGGATGAGTGCATAAGTTCGTGCCCGATTTTACTAGGTGTCGTTTCAATCGTTCACGGTTGGTACTCATGACTGGAATGTATACTTGTTGTAATTCTTTGTAAAGGTGACAAATCAAACTTTGAATTAAGCGTCAAATCATTTTGATTTCTTTGAGTTTGCTTGTTGGAAAAGCGCATTGAAAATGGATAACGAAAACGAAAATTACCATTATATTAACACTTCGTTCAATAATGTGTGTGACTAACTAATTAAAACACATTTTTTTTGCCAAAATTCGTTTTGATTCATCAACATAGTCCCCTTTTAGGGAGATACAATCATTCCAACGCTTTTCCAATCTTTCGATACCGCCTTTGTAGAACGATTTTTCTTTGCCTTCAAAATAGGCGTTAGTTTCGGCGATTACTTCATCATTTGAGCCAAATCTCTTACCACGGAGCTTCTTTTTGAGGTCTGCGAAGAGCCAGTAGTCGCTGGGGGCCAGATCTGGAGAATACGGGGGATGAGGAAGCAATTCGAAGCCCAATTCATGCATTTTTGCCATCGTTTTCATCAACTTGTGACACGGTGCATTGTCTTGGTGAAACAACACTTTTTTCTTCTTCATATGGGGCCGCTTAAGCGCGATTTCTTCTTTCAAACGTTCCAACAACGCTATATAATAGTCGCTATTGATTGTTTTCCCTTTCTCAAGATAGTCGATGAATATTATTCCGTGCACATCCCAAAATACTGACGCCATAACCTTGCCAGCCGATGTTTGTGCCTTTGGACGCTTTGGGCGGCTTTCACCGGTTGTGATGTACCGACGCAAAAACTCCGACTTGTTGCGCGTAAACATGTCCAAACAGCTCTTTGAATCATCGATTCGTTGTTGTTTTTGCTCCGGTGTGAGCAAACGCGGCACCCATTTCGAAAACACCTTTTTCATAACCAAATGTTCGTGTATTATGGTGTGTACACTGCCTGCTGATATCTTTAGAATGTCAGCAATCTCCCCCACTTTCACTTTACGGTCGGACATAATGATTTTCAGTGTTTTTTCAACGTTTTCCGGAATAACAGCGTCATTTGGCCGTCCAGTAGATGGAATGTCATCGGTGTCTGTACGACCACGTTTGAATTCGGCATACCAATAACAAATGGTTCTTTTTGATGGAGCAGAGTCCGAATAATGTGTTTCAAGCCATTCCTGGCATTGAACAGTATTTTTTTTCATTAAAAAACAATGATAAATCAGCACACGGAATTGCTTTGAATTCATTTTTTTTGAAAACTCAAAAGTAGTGTCACTTAAAGCACTGTAACTTGTAAACTAATGGTCGGATTGACATATAATTTTGACAGTAATCCTAAAAAGGTTCACAATTTCGAAAAAAATATTGATTTAGTATTAGTGCCGCCATCTATGTGTCAGTCACACACATTATTGAACGAAGTGTTATGTTATACGAGTTTCGGAAGGGAAAAACTGTTGGCGCCGCAACGAAAGCTATTCAAGCAGTTTATTTGGACCGTGCACCAGCGCTTCGCACAGTGAAGAAATGGTTTGCTAAATTTCGAGTTGGTGATTTTAACCTCAAAGACCAACCTCGCGCTGGACGGCCTTCCGACCTTGACGACGTCGTTATTCCCACTTTTATGGAGAACAATTAACGCATTTCAACGGAACAGGTTGCCCAAGAACTGAACGTCAACAAATCAACTGCATTTCGTCATTTAAAAAAGGTTGGGTACACTTTGAAGGTCGATACTTGGGTGCCGCATCAGTTGAGTGAAAAAAATAAAGTGGACCGTGTAACAACAGCCATTTCTTTGCTTCGACGTATCAAAAATGAGCTTTTTCTGGATCGGTTTGTGACAAGAAATGGATTCTGTACAACAATGTCCAACGAAAACGAACACGGAAAAAGGCACACGAGAATGCAGAACCAGTCGCCGAGGAGTGATATATTTTGAGCTCTTGCCCGTTGGTGAAACGATAACCGCGAATAAGTATTGTCAGCAATTGGCCCAATTAAAGAAAGCAATAAATGAAAAACGTCCGATTTTGGCCAATCGTAAAGAAGTCCTCTTCCACCACGACAACGCCAGACCACATGTTGCAAAACCGACTCTGTTCAAACTGAAGCAGATGAACTGGGAAATCATGTCGCATATTCACCAGACATCGCGCCTTCTGATTACCACTTATTCCGATCACTGCAGAACAATTTGAATGGAAAAAGATTTAAAACCGTGGACGACGTTAAAAACCACCTTGTCCTGTTTCTTAACGAAAAAACGGGTGATTTTTATGAATCCAGCATCCGTAAGTTGGTTGATCGTTGGGAGTGGATTGCCGAACATGATGGCGAATACATACAGTGCCTCACAAAAGTATTCGGAATTTCAATTTTTCTGAAAGATAATCAAAATATCTATCTTTAATCTAAATTATTATGTATAAAAGGTATTCATATCTTTTGATTGGTTCATTACCTTTCATTTTGCAATACAATTTCATTTGAATTTGGATACAATGTCCTTACACTTGATTATAAACAGAAATACAACATAATGAACTTCACAAAAGTATTCGTAATTCCCCAATCATGGTATCCCTTGCGAAAATCCCGTCATGTTGTCAAACTGATTTTGCCGTTATTAAGATTTACATTCCATTGAGCAGTAAAGTTTGACAAGTGTGCTTGTTTTTTGTTTGCATTACAAATTTTATTGACCAAATGGGCAGACAATCTAAAGAAACCACTTTGGAGGACTTTGGAGGAAAACTATCTAAAACCTACGAGATGAAGGAAAAACTCTCAAAGAGATTTCGAAATCTACGAAGAGAAGTATATCTACCATCCACAGCATTCTGCAAAGAAATTCACGTAAGCTGGGTCAAAGATGTGGCAGACCTCTAAAACTAAAGCCATTAGGCAAATCAAGGCACAACCACTAAATCCTGCTCCAGAAATCAATAGAAGTCTCGTTGAATACAATGGAGTCCACGTCAGTAATGAAACCGTACGCAGAACTCTGCGAGCTGCTGGTTACAACGGACGAACCCCACGTATCAAACCCCTTATCAGTGCGAAGAACCGGAAGAAGCGTTTAGAGTTCGTGCAGAAGTACAAAAACCATGGAATTGAGTTTTGGGCCAAAGTAATATTTAGCGATGAAACCAAATTTAACATCTTTGGACCTGATTGTGGAAATAAAGTATGGCGGAAAAAAAATATGGAAATGGATCCCAAAAACACATGCTCTTCGGTTAAGCACGCTGGTGGTAACGCAATGTTGTGGGGGTGTCTCGGTCTCAATGGCGTTCGCAATATACAGTTTATAAATGATCATCGTCTATATATCCAAATTTTAAAAGATAATTTACAAGCCAGCGCTGAAAAATTAGGAGTTTCGGATGATATTGTGTTTCAGCAAGACAATGATCCGAAGCATACGGCTCGTAACACGAGTCTTTGGTTCCTTTACAACAATATAAAGTTGCTGGAAACACCACCGCAGTCGCCGGATCTCAACCCTATTGAGCATCTATGGGCAGATATAGAACGATCGATCCGAAAATGTCACATAACTTCAAAAGACAGTTTAATGGATGTTATAGTTAAGGAATGGACCAATATTTCCCCTGAAAGAGCCCAAAAACTGGTTGCATCCATGCCAAACCGCTTGAAGGAAGTTATAAGGATGAAAGGATATGCAACTCGTTACTAATTCGATATGTTTCTTGTATATATAACTTAAATATTTTCTCTTCCGAATATTTTTGTGACTTACGTTTTGCTATGTTTTTTGTTAGTGTTTTTTTGCCAAAATTGTTGTTAAAATTAAAATACACTCCGGGCCACCAGAATAGGTTCACATTTTTTTCTAGAGGAAAATGAGTAGTGTTCTTACAAAACACCGTTTTACCTCATTTATTGGTATCAAGATGTTCAAGGCATCTATTGTGAACCTACATGTCCAAAACACAATTTGACATTTATTTCATTTTTCTTTTTTGGCCCAATTTTGTAAAGTGAACCCCAAAACTGAGTACATTTTAGTGGGCCACCAGAATAGGTTCACATTCAAAATCGCTGCTTTTTTGGCGAATAACGGGACTTTTGGGAGCAAAACCAAATTTGATCATTCCATTAAATGTTTTTCTTAACGTTTGTATGAAAATGGGCCACGGAAAAGCTCTAACTTCCGAAGAAATCGCTCAAATTAAAGTGCTTGAAAGCGAAAATTATTCTTTGCATAAAATAGCGTTTAAAATAAACGGAAGTCAAAATTTGGTGAGCAATTATTTGCGAAATAAAATCACTAATGGAAAAAACATGAAAGGCTGCACGCATTCGGTGACAACGTCTGCAGACAAGCGTGCCATACTGCGATGTGCTTCAAATTCCGCTGACTCAGTTGCCAAAATCAAGGCTAAAACTGGACTTCTGCAAGCTATTCTACTATCAAACGTGTCATTCGGAATGTCCCCAACCTAAAAAGAAAAAAACTGCAAAAAGAACCACCGCTAACTGCTCAGCGCCAAGAAAACCGTTTGGAATTTCGCAGAAATCATATGGCATGGAACGACAAATGGAAGTACGTCGAGTTTTCGGGCGAAAAACGGTTTAATCTTGATGGACCCGATGAATACAATTTGTATTTCCATGACCTTAGAAAAAATGAACGCTTTTTAACACGCCACCACGTTTGAGAAGGTGGAATTATGGTATGGGGAGCGATTTCCTACTACGGAACTGTCAAGCTGAAATTTCAAACAGCTAGAATGGCGGTAATGGGCTATAAAACCATGCTTGAGAGAGTTTTTCCACAATTGTCTGTCTTGTTTGGTCCTATTAAGTGGATATTCCAGCAGGACAATGCACCCATCCATACTTTACGGGTCGTGAAGCAGTGGTTGATGCAGCAAAACTTTGATCAGCTGGGGCGGGCCCCCTATTTTGCTGATTTTAATATCATTGAAAACGTTTGGGGATGGTTGGTGAGGAAGGTCTATGCCTTCGGACGCCAGTTCGACAACAACGATGAACTTATTGGTGCCATTGAAGCAGCGTGGGAGACTATTTCTCTAGATTTAATTAAGTCTTTATACTAGTCAATGTTGACGCGAACTTTTGAAGCCATACTAAATAAAGGTGGCCATACTCGCTTTTAAAACCAATAAATTTAAGTGTTGTTTACCAAACAGTCCATATTATTTGCATTTACCACTGTTTCAATCTTAATTTTCAGAGTGAACCTATTCTGGTGGCCCACTAAAATGTACTCAGTTTTGGGGTTCACTTTACAAAATTGGGCCAAAAAAGAAAAATGAAATAAATGTCAAATTGTGTTTTGGACATGTAGGTTCACAATAGATGCCTTGAACATCTTGATACCAATAAATGAGGTAAAACGGTGTTTTGTAAGAACACTACTCATTTTCCTCGAGAAAAAAATGTGAACCTATTCTGGTGGCCCGGAGTGTATGTGTTGGTGTTAAAATAAAAAGCAATGTCTATTTATACAATTTACATGGTTTTCAATCATAATTTTTTGCTATTTATAACTTTTTTTCTCAAATCATTCTGCAAATATTGAATTCCGAATACTGTAATTGATTAATAAAGATTTTGTTTTGAAAAAATTTCAATTTGAGTTTTGGCTTCAAATCTGGCACGAACTTATGCACTCATCCAATACTTAAAAACAAAAATTGTTTTTCTCGTTTTGTAGCGCCTACTATGGGTCAGACCGGGGACTTATCAGCCGATGTGTTATGATTGTTGTGCTGCTGCTGCTGCCGCCATCATTGTAATCACGTAGTCAACTACACCGCGACCATTGAAGACGACGCCATCTCGCGGTCGCGTGGACGTGTCAGTGCCGTCGTCTATGTGTTCAGGGCATAAAAATCAAAAACTAGACGACTGATTAAGCTGAATCTTTTACGGCATGTCCGCCTTGACTAAATCTCGGTAAACCACATAGTGCGAATAAGACTCGACAGGTGGGCGTGGCACCTCCCATTCAACATAAATTTTTAATATGGAATATCTTTGGAATTGACATTAGCACTTCAGTTAATGTCAACAACCATACAATGTTGATGGCACTTCAGTTAATGTCAACAGCCCTACAATTTTGGCAAAGAACGCTGGCAATGCGTCTGCGACTAATTTCGCAATGCATTGCGGCGTCCGCTCTTTTGGACAAAAACGCTGACAGGGCTGCGAGTATCGATTTCGCAGCGCTTTTCAGGGACTGGGTTAGCACGTAAGATGATTTTAACTGTTAGTTTAGTTTTAAGTTGAACTTTTACTAATAAAGACGTGTTCCGATCGTCTCGAGACATAAACTTGCATTTATATCACATTCATTGCAGGGCATAAAAAATTTACATGCTACTTCTTATATTTAGAAAAAATAAACAAAATGTATTTCATAGTCGGTTTTGGCATGGACAAAAGTATTGACCCAGCAAACTTCAATGCAATAAATATTTATGATATAAATTTTGTTGCAGCTGGTAATACTATGTCGAAAATTGAAAACATTAATCTTAATTATAATATTCTAATCTAATATTCTAATCAAAAGCCGACTGCCTGGTCGCGCTGGCACGCACCGTCGATTTGGAGGTCAACATCGCCAAGACCAAGGCCATGAGAGTCAATCATAGCAGCACAAACCATATAATGGAGTTCGTCGACAGCTTCTGCTACCTCGGCGGCACAATCAAGGCGGACGGCGGGAGCGGAAGAAGATGCCAACTAGTCTAGTCTCGAATGCCATCACCCAGAGGCTACAAATGCCTGCGAATCATCTGCAGGATATTCTGGCCCACGACAATTAGCAATGACGCGCTGTGGAAGACTACAAAGGAGGAACCCATTCTGAGGCAAATAAAACACAGAAAATGGAAATGGATAGGTCATACACTAAGGAAACCTCCCAACAGCATCACGAGAATAGCACTGGACTGGAACGCGCAAGGAAGTAGAAGTCGCGGTCGACCAAAAAACACCTGGAGAAGGTCGACCCTGAGCGAGCTAGCCGATGCCAATATCACATGGGACGGCGCAAAACCAACAGCCCACAATCGTGTACGATGGAAGAGTCTTGTTGAGGCCCTATGCTCCAGTGAGGAGTGAACGAGGAAAAAATAATAATAATAATATTCTAATCCATAAGTCAAATCAAAAAAACTAAGGCAGAATCACACACTACAAAAAGAAGAAATAAAAAAATCTAAAGTTATCAAAATATTGTCCCACAATGTACATGGGCTTGAAAATAAGTGTCTTTTTACTGAATTTTTTAATTACATAAAATCTTTTGATATTTTTGCGGTACTAAAAACCCACGTTATATACATTAAAGAAAAGGATAATCTTGGAAAATTTTTTGGCGGTTTTGAACTAAATTGGAAACCAGCTTCAAAAGCTAATGTCCGTGGAAGAGCCATAGGTGGATGTTTGCTCGGCTTTAATAGACAACTTTTAAAAAGAGGTATACATTGTTCATTTAAAAACTTTGAAAAAATTGATGTTATTACGATGCTGATAAATTATTTACAGGTTGACTTGGTTTTTTTTTTCTTTTTTTGACTCGAACAAACGCGCAGGGGATGACCCCTATAAATGCGAGGCATTGCGTTGGTTCAGAAAGGATATAAAGGTTAGGAGATAGGATTTTGAGAGAAGTGGTTATGGACTCTTGACTTTAACCCATCGAGATCATAAGTGCTGAGGAAAATATCCGCAGGGAGACCATTCCACAACCGCGATGTATGGGCCAGAAACGAACCTTCTCTGTAGTGCGTAGTGCGCTGAATCATCATTTCAACGTGGAATGCATGGGCGCCAGTGTTCAAACGGGTTGTCCGGAGGAATACCCGGAGTGATGGCATCAAGCTGCTCATCTCCAATGAGCAATAACCGAAAAAGTATCGGTCAAATAACACCACACATGCCACGTTTCGACGATGTTCTAAGGAGTCAATAGAGCTGGATACCGTACTGTCCCCTATAAGCTTGATCGCATGGTTTTGCACCCGGTCCAGGAGCTTCAAATGGGTTTTTGAAGCCCCCGCCCATAGGTGCGAGTTAAACTCCATTTTAGGTCGGATAAAGGTGGTGTAAAAAATGCGGAGATCAGACGGAGTAAAATATTTTTTGCACCGCTTTAAGAAGCCGAGGCACTTGGCTGCTTCTTTCGACACGCCAAAAATATGATCGTTCCAACGAAGATCGTTATTAATTGACATGCCCAGAACATCAAGAGCTGCCGATTCCGCAATACCAACACCACCCATAACCAAGGATGTATTGGGATATGGGGAGACTCGTTTGTGGGATAACAGGCAACATTGGGTCTTGCGAGGGTTAAAATCGACCCTATTCGCTTGACCCCACTTGGAGAATGTTTGCAGGTCACTATTGAGTGTGTCATTCATACGGCGCCGTTCTCTCTCAATCTCCACAGAGCTGGGGCGCTTTGTGAAGGAATATGAATGACAAATGGTGCTGTCATCCGCAAACGAATAGATGGGATTCATCGTCGACGACAATAGGTCGTTGATGAAGATGAGGAAAAGGCTTGGAGAAAGGACCGAACCCTGCGGCACTCCCGCGCTAAGGGAATGCTTTTCCGAGGTTATGCCGTCTATTACAACACGAAGAGAGCGATCACAGAGGAAGCTCGTAATCCAACGACCGACGCCATAGGCAATCAAGTTTAACACGAGTGCTTTATGCCACACCCGGTCAAAGGCCTTAGAAATATCCAGTGCAACAATCTTGCTTTCACCGAGGTTTAGAATGCTATGGTTCCATTTCTCGGTGAGGACCGCCATAAGGTCTCCCGTCGATCGCTGTCTTCGAAAGCCGTATTGGCGGTCACTTAGCAGTCTATTGTGCTCCAGATACATGAGAAGAATAAACTGGGGGAAGAATTCAGAGAATTAGAAGTACTGTTCGAAGAAGACAAACTGACGAACCCAATTGTGATAGGAGATTTAAATGTAAGGATAGGCACAATGCAAACAAATATTGACGATATACAGTATTGCGCAAAACCTAAGCAACTTTTGTATTACTCATGAATAAAACTCCATATTTGCCAATAGTTCAATTCGAAGTGGGAATAATATTATATTTATGTAATGCTCAGAATGTAATTACAACAAATATATAAAAAAACCAAACATATCAATTCACAAACGGTAAAAACATTTACGAAAACGAAACAAACTCCAAAATTAGCTGTGCAAAACCTAAGCAACTTTATACTAGTATTTGGTGTAATACCCTTTGCTTTGTATGACTGCAGCAAATCTTGTAGGCATTGACTCAATTAGGTTTAAAATTGTGGTTTCAGGTATTTTTCCCCATTCTTCTTTTAACTTAAAAAACAATTCGCCCCTATTACGAAAGCGTGCTCCACCCAGACGCTTTTTAAGAATGCCGAACAAATTTTCGATGGGATTCTAGTCCGGTGATTGGGCCGGCCAATCAAGGACTGTAATCCCATTTGAACTGAGCCACTCTTTTACCAACTTCGATGTGTGTTTCGGATCATTGTCGTGTTGAAACACCCATCGAAATGGCATATTGTCTTCAGCATAGGGCAGCATCTGGTTTTCTAAAATATCCTTATAGACAAAGCGATCCATTTTTGTCGAAATTTCGTGTACAGAGCCAAGACCAAAACCAGAGAAGCATGTCCAAATCATTACATTCCCACCGCCATGCTTTACAGTTCCTTTGCAGTAACGTTATGATAACCGTAATTCTAAAAGAGAAGCTGAAGCTAACAGAGTTGCTTACGTTTTGCACAGCGAATTTAGGTATATATTTAAATTTCGTTGATTTTTTTCTCGTTAGTGAGGTTATATGTATTGCTTTGTAAATATTTGTTGTAATTACATTCTAAGATTAAAAAAAATACCCCATTTTTTCGAATTTATCTCATTTGAAAATATTGTATTTTGTTCATAAGAAATGAAAAAGTTGCTTAGGTTTTGCACAATACTGTACATACACTATGATTAATAAGTACCGGGACTGTGTATTTTAAATTTTCCGCCGTTGCCCGATGCAGGTTTTTTTAGGTCGGTAGGACCTTAACTGACATCTGTGTCAAATTTTGAGCGGGATTGCATCATTAGTTTTTGTTTGGCAGCTGTTAGCGTCAGTCAACTTTTAGTACTTCGTCGCATTTTACAATGGATAATTTTGCACCACGATAATGCGCCGTCTCACAAAGCACACATTATTCGCGATTATTTGAACAAACACAGTGTGAATATCATCGATCAGGCTCCCTATTCTACAGATATGGCACCATGTGACTTTTTCCTGTTCTCCCGACTCAAGTTACCGCTTCGTGGAAAGAGATTTGAGTCCATAGAGGTCATAAAAGAAAATGCGACGCTAGAGCTGAAGGCCATACCTGCTTCGGCTTACCAGAAGTGCATGGACGATTGGATTAAGCGTTGGCATATGTGTATTGCTTCAGATGGGGCTTATTTTGAAGGGGATAAAATAAATTTACCAGAAGAATAAAAAAATTTTGTTTTTTTGACATAGTCCCGGTACTTATTGATCATAGTGTATGACAACTTTCGCGGCAGGAACGGAGAGTCGAAAATCGAATGATAAAACTAGTAACAATGAAGGTAGACAATTTATGCAACCGTGCTATAGCTATGGGTTATTCATTGCAAATGGTATGACGAGGGGCGATACAGATGGGGAATATACATTTATAAGTGGAGTTGGTAAATCCACGAACGATATTTGTGCGGTTTCGCAGAACATACTCACTCATTTGGAAAGGTTTGAGGTCGACGAGCAAATTTGGTCAGATCATATGCCAATCCAATTATTATTATTATATTATTATAAAGTTAGTGAAAGTAAAGTGGAAACCGAACAAACTACTCGAATATCAGGATAAAGTAAAGAGCGTTTTAAATATAATCAAGGAAGAAGCAGGGCAAAGGACGCTAAAAGTAGAGGAAATCACAAATAGAATAAAGGAGGCGTACGGAGCCATAAATCAAGAGAAGGGTTTAAGTACCAACAAAAAGAGAAATGGTTTTAATGCACGGAAATTGTCGTTCAAATTACTAAGAAGATATAGAAAAACAGGAAGCGATGAATATAAAAACAAGTACGTGAAAGCAAATCAGCGACTTAAAGTGGTCTGTGAACAAGCATAACAAGTATATTATCAGGATCTGGACGAAAGAACAGATAAGGTGAAAAATAGCAAAGAATGGTGGAGGATAACCAAGGAAATTTGAAAGGAACAAGTGACAGGAACAACTATCGCAGCAGGGAAGCTTAAAGATTAATTTGCACAGCTCTTAAACCCACCTCAGATTTCATTTGACATGCACTACGCTCATAACATGAATTTAGTTTACGAATTAGATAAAGACATAACGACAAGTGAAATACGGACGATGTTAGCAAAAACGAAATTAAATAAAGCTCCTGGTCAAGACCGAGTTTCCTACGATAAAGAATGCCCCTGACGAGCTCCTGCAAGAATTAGCGAGAACATATAACTTGTTATTTGAAAGTGGTAGAGTGGATGACGCCTTTGTTAAAAGCATAATTTTTCCAATACATAAAAAGGGAGATAATACGCTGCCGAGCAACTATCGAGGCATTTCGTTTATGAATTGCATAGCGAAAGTAATGATGGGAGTACTCAACGCGAGACTCTCAGATTGGACAAAAAATAACAAGGTGCTAAACGAATATCAAGCAGGTTTTCGCAAAGGCTATTCCACAGCAGATAATATATACAATTTGACAGCTATCGTATATTACAGTTTCAGTAATAATAAAAAGAATTATGCGTTCTTCATAGACTTCAAAGCTGCGTTTGATAAAGTTTCTCGGAAGGCGTTGGTTTATAAGTTGTTTATAATGGGAGTATCCACTAAGTAAGTCAGGCTAATTGACAGCATCTACAGTGATACAAGGTCAGCAGTATGGACGGGACAGGAGTTGATGGATTTTGAGACACTTTGGGGTAAAACAGGGCTATTTACTTTCACCTTTTCTTTTCGCACTTTATCTTAATGACCTCTATGACAACCTGGAAAGTGGAATATATATACCTGAAATTGGATGCAACATACGATTACTGTTATATGCTGACGATATTGTTATTCTTGCTGATGAGAGAAATGTATTGCAGAAAATGTTACATACGTGGGTGGTACGATAAGTACTTAGCCTACAAAAGAAAAAAGAAAATTTTGGAAAAGTGGCGATTTATTTCTCAACGTAGTCTCCTTTCAACTCGATACACTTCACCCAGCGATGCTCCAACTTCATTTTTTTTTTTGTTCCTTGTTCGCTCCTCTCAGGAGCATAGGGCCTCCACAAGACAGCCTTGTGTTGGTTACATTAATCGGTTTTGTTCTGCCAGGGTAAGTGATTGGCCTGCCGCAGGTAGTCCTAAGTGATGGAATCATCTAACGCCGCTCAGGAACGTCGCCTCCGCTCGTAGCGCCATCTGTTGTGAGGAGGTTACAGCAGAATGGTTGGGGGCCTCGCTAGGATCAGGTTGGTGCGCGTTGTTTTCGCAGTTATCCGCTTCCCCTTGCAGATGTCGCTCGTGCGCCTGTTTTGCGTAACTGTTTATTTGTTTGCTTTTTATCAGCCGCACAGCGCATAATTGCGCGTTCTATTGCGTGGAAGTTAGTGGAATAGGAATAATTGGGTTGGGATTCAATGAACTTGGATATGTTGCAGGGTTTTTAGGAAAATTTAGAGAACAGGAAAAATTGGGAATTGGTTGGAAAAGTGCGGGGACCATGCACCCGGCGGGAGTTGAACCCACGACCTCTGGGATGACAGTCTAGTGCACTCACGCTAGGCTATCGAGGCTGCTTCTTTAACCCGTCTGAAAAATACCTTTTCTGGAGGCCTCTGTGGCGGCGATAACTTCCTCATTCGACTCAAATTTCTGCCCGGCGAGTGACTTTTTCAAGTTTGGAAACAAAAAGAAGTCACACGGGGCCAAATCTGGAGAATACGGTGGATGGGGCAGCTGTTCGTAGCCTAATGCGACCAATTTGGCGAATCACCGACCGATATTGCTCTTTTTCCATTTTTCTAAACTCCACGGACACGTTCGTTTCCACACGCGGTCAAAACAAAACTACAAATCTAATATGGCTGAATTTTTTTGACAGTAGCCGTCTACGATGATGTACTACACTATAGTAAATTTCTCTTACGATAGCGGCACCCTCGGGCGGTGGGGCTAAGTACTTATCGGACTGCCCACGTAGACTTGAAGAATATTGTCAGATGTGGAATGTAGAAGTAAACTTAAGCAAATCGGAAATTATGGTTTTTAGAAAAGGAGGCAGATTAGGTATTAATGACAAATGGTATTTTAATGGACAAATCATAAAAATTACGAGTGAGTATTGCTATCTCGGAGTATCCCTAACACCACAGATGACATTTAAAAATCATGTAGAAGGGCGAACGGTGACAGCGAAAAATAGCATAAATTCCACTTGGCAAGATTTTTTGAGAAAGAAAAATATTTCTTTAAGGGGGTCCTCTAGTTTTACATTTTGAAAAAATCGATTTTTTTTATTTCATATTTTTATAGTATAACTATCATAGAAAAAGAATACGAACGGATTTTCTCGAATTCGTAAACGTCTCTGAGATACAGAGCCTCAAATCCGTCTCCTTCACTACGCGGTAACACGGTTCTAAGACTTTAAACGCGTTTTTCTCGAAAACACATTTTTTTTACCATTGCGCCATGATTCCGTCGAAACTAATTAACCGATTCACTTGATTCTTATTTTGCTGTATTCAAAACGTTTTGCTTCACGGGTTAACCTACGGAGATTGCACTCCATTGACTAGCCGATTTTGGGGGGAGTTTTTAGAGCAAAAGAAGGGCGAATTTCGAAAAAAAACACTTTAAAACGATGCCGCGCGTCCAATTTTCATTAAAGGTCATCCTTTAATTGGAATAATGCTTTTTAAGACAAAATTTTTGGATTACATTTCAGACGAACAGGGACAAAATTAGGATGGCGCAAACGCACCCTTGAAAAAAAACATGGCCGGTACTCAGCTGGCGAACCCTAACAGTGTTCGCGGTAGCACGTGAAAAATATTTTTTTTTTATAATTCAATATGTACGGAATAAATATACGAAGAATTAACTCATTAGCATTTGCAGTTTCTGAAAAACAAAAAAAATCCCCAAAAAAGCTTTAAAAAACACCGTTTGTACTAGAGGACCCCTTAAGGGCAAAATGGAAAATATTCCTAGCGGTATGTAAAGCAACACAGGTCTACGGGGCGCAGGTGTGAGGTTATTTACAGTTTGAGGAAGTCGACAAATTAGTGTTTTACTTTAAAAAGTATTTTGCGGTTACCGGATTTCACGCCAACATATATAATAATGTTAGAGACAGGAGCCGAGAATGGACATATCGCACATGCACAACAAAAGTGACACAACTCAAAATTTGTGATTTTTCAGGAAACGCAAAAAATTGTTTTTAAGCTAAATAAACATTTTTTTTAAATAACGAATAGAGCGTTCAGTAGAAAATCATTACAGATTATGCTTTATGATAAGTTTCAAGAATTTTTTTTTTATTTTACACTAGAAAATCCAAAATTTTGAGTTGACTGTTTTGATGATATTTTAATTCAATAATTACCGAATTATTTCAAGTTATGCCACTTTTTCTGAATTTAATAATTATAAGTGATAGTTAATAAGTTGAAAGAAAAATTTTGAAAATTCATAATTAATTTAAAAAATTAAAAATATATACGAAAATTATCAGAATTTTGCTTAAAATTAACTTTAACAAAAATTTATTTCGTCAAAAGTGACACAATTTGAGTTAGGACACTTTTGCATTGAGCTGCAGCAATCAAATAGCATCAAACTTTTGACATGAAAAGAGACCTAACTGTATTTTTGTAACTGTTAACAACGACAAAATATACTGAGCTTTTGCTGATTGGTAGATTTATGCATTGTGCACAGTATTAAGGGAGCTTCCCGTTTTTCGGTTTCAAAAAATGGTTTTTTTTTACAGAAATCGATTTATAAATACTATAACAATATAAAGCCAAAGTTTCATAATGAAATATGCAATAGTTTTGAAGTTATAGCCAAAAATGTTTCGGCGCACACAGCCTCGCGTACGCTCCGCGCGGCGAGTATTGTAACTTTAAACACGTTTTTCTCGAAACCATGTTTTTGTGACTTTTTTACACTTTTTTCGGATCTAATGAACCGATTTGGATAAAACTGAATTTCACGTGTTCACAAATGAATTCTCTATCGCACATCATAGGATTTTTTCAATATTGTGAAATTTCGATTTTTAACAACACTTTTAGTACCAAAATTTTGCAAAAAAAATCGATTTTTTTTTTCAAATTTGCGCCAAATTTCACCAAGTTGAAATTATTCAAAAATCCTCCGATGTGCGATAACTAAAACTATGAAATTAATGAAAATGATGGTCAATTTGATTTCAGATAAACCGTACCCGAGAAAAGTGTAAAAAACTGGGAGTATGTTTTCCAAACAAGGCAACACTTGGTACTTGGCAAGCCGGCGGCCATTTTTTTGTTTTCCAAAAAAAAAATTTTTTCAACTCACTATTGTAACAACAAACAAAATAAAAAAGAATTACATTTTATCAAACTGTCTTTCCAAAATTAATTCTTGAAAAACACCTCATTTTTCGACGAAAAAACGGGAAAGCCCCCTTAACACATAAACCCGAAAGTGAAAAATTTTGAGTTGTGTCACTTTTGTAGTGCGTGTGCGATATTTATAGTTTATTATTATTATTATTATTTATTAGAGCAATATATAATACACTAAATTAATTTAGCACATTAGCTGCTTAGGCCTACGGTGCTTATAGTTAATAAAGTTTATATGTTTAACTATTTACAAGAGATGTTATACATGCTTACACCTATGTGTACAATTATTACATGCTTTTGATTAAATTAATGTCTTTTATGAAATTATAAATTTTTATTACGTTGGCTGCGGTGATGTCTTTTAGGTATGCGGAGGGTTTAGTAGAGCCGAAATGGGATATTCGTTTTTTGGATAGGTTAGGACAGTTATCAAGAATGTGTAGATGGTTTAGGAGGTTGTTGCAGAAGGACATAAAGGGGAGGAGAGGCTAGGAGGAGGTGTTCGTGCGTTAGTTTTGTGTGTCCTATTCTTAACCGGATGAAGAGAGAGGTTTGTGTTTTGGAAAGTGAAGAAGGGAAAAATGATTTTTTACATTCGGGGTCGAAGTTGGTGTAGGGATGATAGAATTGAGCCCAGGAGTTGCGCTGGAGGTGGGAGAGGTGGTTGCGTACGAGTTTCTGGATATCTTCTGCGATAGGAGGGGCGAAGGTGATTGACGGAGAGAGATGTATATTCTTGGCTGCTGTGTCGGCATGTTCATTCCCGGGAATGCCTTTGTGGCTAGGAATCCATATGATTTTTATTTTGTTTGAGTTTTTTATTAGGCTATCTCGTATTTGGCAAAGTAGTTGGTTGCTATTATAGATATTTTCAAGGGCTTGAATAACGGAGTAGCTATCCGTAAAGATGGCGAATTTGCCTTTGGTATTGGAAGCGTACTCTACTGCTTTATGGATGGCAATTGCTTCAGATGAGAAGACAGAGCTGTAAGAAGGGAGCCAGCCACCTGCTACCACAGTCCCGTTATTTTGTACAACTGCGAAAGTAGTGCTGTGATCATTTTTGGACCCGTCGGTAAATATGTGTGTACTGTTTGCTAGGTCTTTTCTGTTAGCAAGCTCGTAGAAGAGTTGTTTGAAGGAGTCGGATGAAGTATTATTTTTGGGAAAGGCGTGGAGTTCGGAGTTAATTGAGGTGGGACGTAGGAACCAAGGCGGCAGACGACTTATCTTGGGGCAGGTGATGAGGTTTGAATACCATGGTCATTTAGGCTGGAGATACAATGTCGTATGGCGGATTTTACTTTATAAGTACGTTTATGTCGCGAAGCAGTTTTTAAGGTATCGAACAGCGGTTTGTTGGTTGTGGTTAAGAGCCTAGAAATGAGGTGCATGGTGGTGGCAACTCGTCTTTCTAGGATGGATGGCAGGCCGGCCTCGGCGAGGATGCATTTGGTGGGGGAGGTTGGGAAAGTGTTTAGGCTTCGGCGTACTGCGGTGTGGTAAGGTAGGTAAAGGAGTTTTAGGTGGGAATTGGCGCACCAGCCGTATATTGGGAGGCCGTAATCAATCTTAGACAACAATAGCGATCTTGTAATATTAAGAAGGGTGTTGGTGTGAATTTGGAGGTGTTTTGAAGTGAGATATTTAATTATGTTTAGTCTGGTGATTAAATTTTTTCGGAGATAAAGGCAGTGTTCTTTGTATGTGTATTTGGCGTCGAAGATGATGCCTAGTATCTTCAGGTGAGGAACATTATCGATAGTGGTGTTCATGGTATTTACTTGTACTGGGGGACAGTTTTTCTTACGGCAGACATGTAGTATTTTGGATTTGTTGCAAGATAAGAGTGCTCCTGAGTATTGTCCCCAGGAGATAATATCTTCTAGTAGCTTCGAAAGAGTATCTTGGACACTGTTGATATCTTTGACTTTTGTAAAAAAGAAAGCATCATCTGCGTAAATCCTGAAGCTTAAACTCTTGTACCCCGAGGCGATTTTGTTAACCTGTTCGAAAGCTATAATGAAAAGTACTACCGAAAGAGGGGAACCCTGAGGTATGCCGTTTTCGAGGGGGTAAGTGGATGAGAATGTGCCATTAACTTTGGTTTGGAATTTACGTCCCGTTAGAAAGGATTTTATGAGCTTGTATAGCTTCGGACCGACATTCCAGGACACGAGTTGCTCTAGGACAACATGGACATCTATACGGTCGAAGGCTTTTTCGAAATCCGTCGACAGAATTGTTACGTGGTTTTTAGTCGAAAGTGCATCTCCTACGTAGTGTTGCAGAGGGAGGAGTCCTTCAAGGGTGCCATGTTGTTTCTTAAAGGCGACTTGATTGGGGCTAACGCGGTTATTCTTGGTGACGAACCACAATAGGCGCTTGGCAATCATTTTTTCAAGGATTTTGCCCAGACAGGACAGAAGGGATATGGGTCTGTAACTATTGATGTTGTCTGTTGGTTTATTTGGTTTGGGTATTGGGAGTACTGTTGCTGATAGCCAGGTGTGGGGATAGGTACCGGTTTGGAGAATTTTGTTGTAGAGTGATAGGAGGGTATTTTTGCAGGGGGAGGGAAGGTGGCGGAGCATGGGATAGGATATTCTGTCTCTGCCTGGGGTTTTGCCTTTGGCATGTTGAAGAGAAAGTTCAAGTTCGATTGGGGTAAAATCTGTTTCTAGACTGAGGGCGTCGGTTGTTGGTTGTTGTGGGAGGTATGGTTTCGCCAGTGTTGTGTTTTTGCGGTTGGTGAACTCTGGAGGGAAGTTGGCGTTTTTTGCGTACTCTGACCAAACTTTGCCAAAGGCGTCGGCGATTTCTAGGGAGGAGGATAGAAGGGTGGTTGGCATTTGGATGGCTGTGATAGGGGTGGGGGGGAAGCCCTGTAAGGGATTTGATGGATGCCCAGATTTTCTTGGATGTTGAGGATGGGTTGATTTTTGCGGTAAAATCCCCGATTGATGACCTCTTAGCTTCTTTGACATTTTTTTTAAAAAGTGCTTTCGCTTTTTTGTACGCTATTAGGTTGGGAATGGAGGGGGAGGATTTATAGGTGTACCATAGGTTTTGTTTGTTGGTGCGTACGGACCTTAGGCTCTTGTTCCACCATGGAAAGTATTTCTTTGGGGTTGAGGTACTGTTTTGCGGGATAGCAATATTGGCGGCAGATTTGATGGCTTTTGTGATGTTTGCAGTTAGTTTGTGGATGTTTACGGAGTTCCAATCGCTGAAGTTTTTTTCACATAGGGATTGGTATAGGGGCCAATTGGCGGCATCGGTTATGAATTTTGGGGATTTTGAAAGGTTACATGGGACTGAATTGGTTTGGATGACACAAAGAACAGGATAGTGGTCACGGCCGTATAGATTGTCGAGAGTTTTCCAGCAACATCTAGGGCTTAAACGGGAGTCTGCTAGTGTTAAGTCGATGTGTGTGAATGTGTTATGTGTGGAGAAGTGAGTTGGGGACCCGTCATTTAGTACGACGAGATTATTAGTGATGACGATATTCTCTATTACAGTACCACGGGCGTTAGGTTTTTGTGAACCCCAGAGTGGGCTCCAGGCATTGAAGTCGCCGAGGAGGAGGGGAGGGCTGGGGGATCGGGATAGCAAGGAGGAGATATCGTTTTCGGAAAGGTTTTGATTTGGGGGAATGTAGGTGTTGATTATAGTAAATGGGGGGGTTAGGTTAAATTCGATGGCTATGGATTGGGGGGTTGAGTTTTGAAAAATTAATTTGTGGGGGATATCACGCCTGACTAATATGGCAACCCGTTGTTTAGAGGTGGTGTTGCTGTAACAGTTGTTGAAGTAACCCATGTACTTTTTGGGAGTTACTATTTGACTAGTGTTGTAGGGGCATTGAGTTTCCTGTAGACAGATCATACTGGGGTTAGTGTCTTTAATTAACATATCAAGTTCATTCTAATTGTTAAAGTATCCTTTGATGTTCCACTGTACTATTTTAAATGACATTAATATGATAAGTAATATAATTTAAGTATGATATAATAATATATAAATATAATATATATATGTATAATTTAAGTATATAAGTAATATAAATTAAGTATATATAAGGTGTGAAGGGTATTGCTATGGTATGTATGGAAGAGTGTAAATACAGGGTATAAGTGTGTGTAGGAGTAACTAAATGTTGATTTTATATATGCATGTAAGGCGTTGTTTTAATTAAGTTATAAGCGTGGTTTTATTCTTTGTTGTGTGCTGATTTTGACTTTAGGTAGTCTTTTACAGAAGGTGTTTTAGTTGAGGAGATGATCTTGTTGTTGTTGGTTGACGGCTGCGGTGTGGTGCTGTTGTAGATGGTTGTATGGATTTGTTTTTGTGCCGGTGTTTCAGTTTCCAAAATGTTAGCGGCGGTTGTGTTGTTGGTGCTTTGATGGATTGAAGGAGAGAGAGGAAGATGATAGGCGATTGTGCGCGAGTTATCGTTTGAGATTGTTGTTGCTGTGGACGTTTTTTGCGTGTCGGGTGATTGAATGTATATGTTGTTGTGTTGCTGGTTGACGTTTTGTTGCTTATTTCTGTTTTCTGTTTCTGCAACTGCTACTGTGGAGATTTTAGGTTGGGTGTTGTTGCTGGTTGTGGTTGAAGAATTGTTGGTGTTGAGATTTTCAAGTGTCTCCGGTTTGTTTGTTTTAAGTGCATTAGCGAAGGAAAGAGGATTGGAATGGAGAGGATTGCGGTTTTTGTAGATTTTGTTAGCTTCACGCATTGTGCATTTCTCTTGGTATTTAATCTTTAACACTTCTCTTGCTTGCTGATATTTAGGGCAAGAGTTGGACGAGGCCACGTGTTCGCCTGCACAGTTGGCACAGTATGTTCTTGTGCATGGGTCCGGGATGTGCGGGGGGAGGTTACAGGAATAACAGGCTGGGAGGTTTTTGCAATGTTTATGGGTATGGCCTAGCTTTTGGCATACCTTGCAACGCATGGGGTTGGGATAATAGGGTCGGACGGGGGTGTTGATCCAGGCTGTTTATTTTATCCGGTAATTGGTAGTTGTCGAATGAGATCAATAAGACTCCAGTTGGCTTCAGAACTCCATCAGATTGGCGTTGGAACTTATAGACGTTTGTAACTTTGTGCTCTTTCAGACCTTCGACGATTTCGTCTTCAGGAACATTGATCAAAAAGGGTGCGTATACTGTTCCTTTGACAGTGTTGAGATTGTCGTGATATTTTGCAGTAGTCTCACAGAGACCAGGCAGAGACTTTGCGTCTATGAACTTCTTAGCGTGTTGGCGGTTTTTCAGGAGGAGTACTAGGCTGCCGTCCGGATGTGTTTGAATTTTGTTAATTTCCTTACATATCGAGAGTAAGGCTCTATGCACCGCGAAGACGGAGAAGTTGGCAAGCGATTTGTTTGGGTCGGTAGCTTTTATTGTAACAAATTTCGGGTCGTCTTTTTTTGTGACTGGAAGTTCTGGGAACTCCGCAGACGAGTTGGTAGTTTTTTTACGTTTTGCACGTGGGCTGGGCGATAACAGGGCGAACCTATTATCACCCAGGTTGGGGGCCGCTGGGGCCATTTACACAAAGTTTGTTTCCACCGGTTGAGTAAGCGAAAAGTCCCGTAATGAAACAATAGCAATGCACTTTAACACTGCGCGTAGAAGTTGCGTTGAGTAGCAATAGAGTAAACAGACGAAGAGCTTAGTGGACCGTTCGCAATGAATGCGAAGGTATATAGCTAGGACGATGTTTGAGTGAGACGATGAACGATTACCACATCTCTTTACTAAACTGACACTTCGGAAAAATATGTTATGGGCAAAGGAACTAAATCAACTAGGTAATGAATTTGACATTAAACGGATGGAAGATAACGCCGATAGACAAAACAACAACAACAAACAAGAATCGGCTGGCATTGTTAAAAATGCTAAAAAGTAAATATTATGAAGGTTGGCTAAAAAAGCCGAGCAAACAGAAAGGATATATAAGAACTTAAATCATATGGCGGCAAAGCAGATGGTTTCACCGACGAAGAAATACAGGCATGTGCTACAAATCGTTTTAGTTTCAAATTCGGAGCGAAAACGTGATGAAGTGTGCTCAATTTCGGTTTGATTTCGTCAATTTTCGAAAACGAAATCGTTTCAAATGATATGTGCCAGAAAACCGAAATTCCGTTTTCGTTGCGATTAGAAAACGGCTGATATTCTATTTGCGTTTCAACTTATAAAAAATTTTTGAACGTGAAAAAGT
The DNA here is from genome assembly GCA_963971225.1 of Melieria omissa. Classification (NCBI taxonomy): domain Eukaryota; kingdom Metazoa; phylum Arthropoda; class Insecta; order Diptera; family Ulidiidae; genus Melieria; species Melieria omissa. The sequence continues at coordinate 70,945,494 of OZ020269.1, read as the reverse complement.
TAAGGAAGCTTTCTACAATATTAGTGGACACAGTTCACAACCAATAGGGTTACAACTCCTCCACTGTTGCACTGTACTCTTGCAAAAGAGCAGTTGGCAAAAAATGGGGTATCCACCACGTATCATGTACTGGATTTACATCTCCATGATTAGGCCCATTCTATTCTATGGAGCAGTAGTATTGTGAATTGCCCTGGATAAGGGGGTAAACCAGAAACTTCTGGACTTAGTCCAAAGATCGGCGTCGCTTATAATAATTGGAGCATTCGATCGACACCATCCAGAGGGCTCTACGCCCTGCTCCACTTTCTTCCTGTTGACCTCTTCGGTAAACAAGCTGCAACCCTCTCTGCAGTGAGACTAAATACCATCAAAAGATGAACACGTACTGATTTCAATTTCTGCCGGATTCTAGGCTGTTCACCTGACTTACTTGAGAACATAGACTACTCGCTACCATCATATCTGTTGTTGTACCTCATAGACAGTAGTGGGAACAAGACACGGTTTCTATACAGACGGCTCCAAGCTAGATGACATAGTAGGGGGGTATGGTTCGCATTTTCACTGACATCCAGGCAGCAATTAAAGCAAGAGGAGAACACTTGTACCATAACCAAACAGCTCTGGCCTGTTTTTAATCCTAGGCGCACTAGACCACTTATCTCGCTTGGCAGACAGCACACTGGCACGGTCGTCGCAATCCTGAAGAGGAGGAGGAAACGATTAGTCATTTTCTCTGCAACTGCCCGGCTCTATTTGAACGAAGATGGAAAACCCTAGGCTCTCCTTTCTTCAACAACTTGAATGACCTCGGTTCAGCTAACTTCAAAAACTTACTTGAGTTCATCCACAATTCAAAATGGCTTGAATAGGCTTCTCGACTTGTAGTAAGACAGACCCTAAACTTGTGGTATCACAACGGGCCCAATCCGTGGCCTAAGTGTGTCTTTCGGCAAGTCCCATACCAAGGCAGCTACCTTAACCTAACCTAACAAAAATTGCAAAAATTCCAATCTACATTGTTAGCAAAAATGAGAAAATTAGAGAGAGTGAGATTCCGACATGTCCAGTGGGTTGGAGTGGTCTCTCAGAATGCGGTGTTTTACAAAGAAAATGCTCATCATGTTAGATATTCAATTTTCTGTTTACGTTTCGAAAAAAATTGTATAGACGTCAACAAAAAAATCAGCTTGAATTTTATTTCGAATTGAAGTCAATTCGTCCGTTTTGTAGCACACCCATGGTACAATAATATTCAGGTAATTTCATTCGATCAAATTTAAAAGTCAGTTGCCTTTTTGACAAATAAGAAGAAAATTTTAATGATGCAGAAAAAAGTATGAATGGTAGGTAATTTATTCAGAAATAGTAGTTGGTAGTAGTTGTAGTTAATTTTAACAGTTGATGCGATCAAATAATGGATAACTGCTGTAATTTTGTTCTGCAAATTGAACATTACAACTGATGCGGTAAATTTCATGAATTTCGGTATTAAGTTATTAAAATGTTGTGATTTTTAAAAGACTAAACTACAAACTTACGTTGTGGTTTGTCATGCAAATTATGGACATTGCAGACGTACATTATATGGGCACTATAATATTGAAAGTATGGTCAAACTAGTGGTGTACAATGAGTTCATTTCTGAAGTGCTTCCTCAAAGCTCTAGGCCAACTGAATAATTTAAGACAATTTAAAGCTGTCTGTTTTTACGCAACGAACGTCTGCCAAATTTAATGTCGAAAAGTAAAAGTGAGTGAACGTAAAACGATATTAATATGAGCTGTGCAATCAAAAAGTGCAATAACACCAAATATAACTGCAATGGCGGTAGTGTGCGGTTCTTTGCTTTCCCAAGCAACAGATTCATGCGGGAAAAGTGGCTTGCTGCATGCGAAGTACGGGAGGAAGACTTATCAAAGTCGTCGTTAGTATGCTCGATGCACTTTTTGCCGAGGGACGTGGGCGTTAAAAATAAAATATACCGCCTCAATCAAAATGCAGTACCTGTCATAGGTGCTGGCGTGCAACGGTAATGCAAATTATTTTCATTTGTATTCTTTTTACTAATTAAACCCACTTTTCAGGAGAGAAGCGATCCACGTAGCAGACGAAGTACCAACTACAGGTGCTTTCGCGCAACGGTAATGTATGCTCGTCTGCACCTAGCACCACGACTCGCCTGCATCTAGCACCACAACTCGCCTGCGCCGAGCAGCAAGAGCACCGCCACGACTCGCCCGTACCTAGCACCACGACTCGCCTGCACCTAGCACCACAACTCGCCTGCGCCGAACAGCAAGAGCACCGCCACGACTCGCACATTTAGTCTATTAGAACCACGCAAATCGTGCACCCGCAAGATAAGTTGTTAATTGAAGGTTAAAGATCTATTCTTTTCCTCAATCACTTTATTAAAGGACGGAGTCGTGAATCGACTGCCGCCCGAGACTGGTGTATCCAGAATGCCAGTTTTGTGGATCACTCTACAACTTCGACTACCTGCTATTTCTTACTTAATAAAAGACACCCGCTTCAACCCAAAAACCTGCCTTCTTTTTTCTGTCGGTCACCGCGCAAACATTTAGAAAACACATTAATTCTTAAACCATTTTTATGATACGTTACTACATAAACTGATAGCCACAAATTTACAGCCCTATGGCGAAAATGAAAAGAGTAGTAGAACAAATTTATTTCTCATTTGTCAATTTTCTTCTTATCTGTCTTTATGAAACTACCTGTATTTTATTGTATCATGAGCACACCCCTCAAAAATTCGTACGATTTCAAATTCCGATTTGCAGCACATGCCTGATAATGTGGGTTTTTAAAGTGCGCAGCAACATAATTGAACTAAATGGAAATCGGTTCAAAAAGGCTACTAGAATATGTTCTCTGTGTAACAGAAAGGAAATTGAAAATATAGGGGAATTCTTTGTAAGGTGCCACCCCATAGCTTTTTTGCGCATAACTCGTTAGAAAATAAACATATCGCCAATGTTAATATACCGTTGAAAAGAGGATTTAAAGAGCTATGATCCAAGGTAACACTTTATATTCATTTTTCGTAAATACGAATTTTACAGCCAATTTCCCAAAGTGTTCAAAATCGACACTCTAAAATTTTTTAATGTAAGGTGCAACCCCCTAAAAAAAACGCTAAAAACGTAGAAATCTCAAGTAAAAATGCATGATTTAGAAAATTTACGAAAGATTATTGAATTTAATTTGAATTAAATAGAAAATGACCAAAAGCAAACCGAAATTGAATGGTAACGAATAAAACGAATAATTGTATGGAAATTAATAAACAAAACTGAACTAATTCATTCCTCATGATAGGATTAAAGAAAAATTGACTAAGAACACTTTAAATTCATTGTAATGACGATTCCAAGCAATAAAAAGTCATTTTACCGATATAGGACCACAAAACAATGAAAAAAGGGGGGTGCCACTTTACAAAGAAAAAAAGGTGGCACTTTACATTTTCATGCCATTTTGGAAATCATTGTATAAATTTGTTCCTTTTACTATATGCTTCGATATCATTTCGGATTATGAAAAACCATTAAAAACTAAGTCCAACACTGATATTTACCTTAGTTTTTTACAAGTTTTTGGTTACTTTTTCACCGCAAGAAAAACATTTTGTTTTCATTTTTATGTTTTTTCTTAACCGAATTTGACACTTTTATTTACCCAGACCGTGTTATTGCGTCTGTTGCTTAAATGACAATAGGAATTTCTTTTCTTGGATTTCTGGAACGTCGAAATCTAGCAGGGGTGGCACCTTACGAAGAGTGGCACCCTGCAATTCCCCTACAACATTTTCCAGGCTCATGCCCTGTATTAAGAGAATTTCGAAAACGGTATTTGGGGAAAAGCAGCTTCAATGAAGAAGAAATAGTAAATATATTGATTTGTGAATTAGATTAAGAATTATAGTTAAGTATATAAAAGTGTGTTTAAAGTATAGAAGCTCTCTTTTTACAGAGTTTAATTATTAATTACACAGGCACAAAAAAAAAGGCTAGACCCAGAGGGTAGACCCCTACCCCAATGTTTTTTGGGTCGCTCAAACTGAATATGAACATAAAAAATAATTCTAACTAGCCATTTTCCCGCTAGCACCCCCTCTCTCACCCCCACTCTCATATTAAAGCAGAAACTTTGAACTTTGAGTGGTGGTGAGAGGGGGTGCTAGCGGGAAAATGGCTAGTTAAAATTATTTTTTTATTTTTTATGTTCATATTCAGTTTCAGCGAACCAAAAGCCATGGGTGCACAAATCCACTTCAATTTTTCAAAAAAATCGAAATTTCAACAATTTTGCTTTTGCATGGCAGTGATTTAAACCGTTGTGCTTTGTGTGAGCAATTAAATATTATTACGCTCTCACTGTACCGACGCTTGCTTGCTCTCGATAATGAAAATGTTGCAAATTCGAGCTCGCCCTATGCCATTTGGTTGTATGAACGTAAGACATCTTATTGTTTAATTGTCTTTGGTACAGCGGAAGGGTTACAGGAAAACCAAAAATAGGCTGAATCGACGTCAGATCAGACAAAACGTTTTCTTTTGTTTGATAAACAGGCCAATGATTCTTATGAAGCAGCGCCCATTAAAGCAAGCGAAACAAAACGCATGTTTCTGTTTCAGTTTGTTTGACGGCGATGCATGGCGTTGCATACGGACAGCACACACTGAACGCAACAAGTTCGTTTCAAATGAGCGCCGTTAATTGTGCATTTTTTTATGGCACATCAAACACCGCATGCATCGAAACAAGAAAAACAAGGCGAAACAGAAAATCACATTTCGTTGTCGATAGCTGCCCACTTGTTTTTCGGAAACAAAAATTCTATGTCGCTTACTTTCTTTTTGGTCGGCATTTTATGTTGTGTAAAGTTGCTTAGTATGGAGGTCGACGCGAAAATAACTATAACACGTCGTTCAATAATGTGTGTGACTAACTAATTAAAACACATTTTTTTGCCAAAATTCGTTTTTATTCATCAACATAATCCCCTTTTAGGGAGATACAATCATTCCAACGCTTTTCCAATCTTTCGAGACCGCTTTGTAGAACGATTTTTCTTTGCCTTCAAAATAGGCGTTAGTTTCGGCGATTACTTCATCATTTGAGCCAAATCTCTTACCACGGAGCATCTTTTTGAGGTCTGCGAAGAGCCAGTAGTCGCTGGGGGCCAGATCTGGAGAATACGGGGGATGAGGAAGCAATTCGAAGCCTAATTCATGCATTTTTGCCATCGTTTTCATCGACTTGTGACACGGTGCATTGTCTTGGTGAAACAACACTTTTTTCTTCTTCATATGGGGCCGCTTAATCGCGATTTCTTCTTTCAAACGTTCCAACAACGCTGAACGATGAATATTATTCCGTGCACATCCCAAAATACTGACGCCATAACCTTGCCAGCCGATGTTTGTGCCTTTGGACGCTTTGGGCGGCTTTCACCGGTTGCATGCCACTCAGCAGACTGCCGATTTGACTCTGGAGTGAAATGGTGGATCCATGTTTCATTCATTGTGATGTACCAACGCAAAAACTCCGACTTGTTGCGCGTAAACATGGCCAAACAGCTCTTTGAATCATCGATTCGTTGTTGTTTTTGCTCCAAATGTTCGTGTATTATGGTGTGTACACTGCCTGCTGATATCTTTAGAATGTCAGCAATCTCCCCCACTTTCACTTTACGGTCGGACATAATGATTTTCAGTGTTTTTTCAACGTTTTCCGGAATAACAGCGTCATTTGGCCGTCCAGTAGATGGAATGTCATCGCTGTCTGTACGACCACGTTTGAATTCGGCATACCAATAACAAATGGTTCTTTTTGATGGAGCAGAGTCCGAATAATGTTTTTCAAGCCATTCCTGGCATTGAACAGTATTTTTTTTCATTAAGAAACAATGATAAATCAGCACACGGAATTGCTTTGAATTCATTTTTTTTTGAAAACTCAAAAGTAGTGTCACTTAAAGCACTGTAACTTGTAAACTAATGGTCGGATTGACATATAATTTTGACAGTAAGCCTAAATAGGTTCACAATTTCGAAAAAAAATATTGATTTAGTATTAGTGCCGCCATCTATGTGTCAGTCACACACATTATTGAACGAAGTGTTATATATAGTATATATATTGTAACGATGAGGCACCCTGTCGCTGTGCTATGCATGAATGCATACATTTGACGAGCATTCTTTTAGCCACGCACTTTAAAGTACGGCCGGCATGCTATAAATTCGATATGGCAAGGATGGCTCGCGATGGTAATGGGATGTTCCAGAACGATCGAGAGATAATCCAATTGGAATGTGAGAGAACAATCGAGGGATAGTCCAATTGGAATACGCGATAACAATCGGCGCGATAAGCATACAAGTATAAAACTACTGGGTTGCAGAGCAGAGGAGTCTTATTTGCACAAGCAAAGGTGAAACACAAGATAGCCCAATAAGTAGTAGCAAGTTTAAGTAAGCAAAGTATAAATTTGTGAATAAAGTGATTGTTGGTTTTTGACTGCGTTTTGCGTTCAGTAATTGAAGTGTGTTTTATTTTTTAAGCACTATCCAGAGAGACGAAACCTAGAGAACATATTTTCGTAGCATTTGGTGTCAAAAGTGAGATTGTGCTACTGAAAACAAACTAAAACATAAAATAAAATTATAAAACGCAGACATTGTTAAGCTCGAGCAGCTGAAGCTGGACCAGCTGAAGAAGGAACTGGCTGCCTGGAATTTGCCGACTGCTGGCGGAAAGGTAGAGTTGCAGCTTCGCTTGCGGGAGGCGTGTGAGTCCCGAGGTATCGATTGGGCTGCGCACGAGTTAGGGACGCAGGAGCTAGAAGCGTCGGCTAAGGAGGAGAAATCGCCTACTGGTGCTGCATCGCTGCAAAGTACGGCTGCAGCGGCTGCGCCACTAAAAGCGGTGGACATGAGCCAGCTAATGGTTGCACTTAAATGCATGTCGGCGCAAATTGAGACGGCGAATCGAGAAATGGTAGCGAAAGTGGAAACCACGAAGCAGGAACTTTCGGCGCAAATGGCAGCGAAACTGGAAATTACCAATCAGGAAATTTCAGCAAAAGTCGAAACTACGAATCAGGAAATAGCAAAAATGGAATCGGCGAACCGAGAAGTAGCAGAGCGAATGGAAACCAAACTCCAGGAACATGCGGAAAAATTTGAAAATGCGAATCGCGAGTTGTCCAGCAAGCTTTAGGAAAATTCTGCGCGCTTGGAGCAGAAAGTGGAAGAAATTTCAGACAGGATTAATGTGAAAGTCGAGCACGTGAAGACACGAGTAGAACATTTAGACAAACGAGTTGACAGTCTGGAGGATGCGGTGAACAGAAAAATCGACGAGCGGCTTAGAAAGGTACAGCCACGAGAATGTTTACCGCCAGTTCAGGAAGTTTTGCCAGAAGAAAAGAAGTCCCTACTTAGGATGGTGCTGCGCCGATCGATACATTCAAGCTACAGCTCGACCTGGCCACTCTGGAAAATCAGTGGACCGATGTAAGGAAAGGTCGGCCTCGATGGTCCAGCGGGTAGCTCGCTGGCTTCTCATACCGCGGCCCCAGGTTCGATTCCTGGCTCGGGCTGGTGGAAACGCTCATATACTTCTATCGCTATCCACATGAAGCAGATGAGAATTACAAGATTCGCACAAGTGCGCTCTTGGCAGGCAATGGCAAAACCTCCAAGTGTGAAAGAAAAAACTGCCAATCGCCATTCGGATTCGGCAGTAAACTGTAGGTCCCCTCCCCGTCTCTTTCCCCTTCCGCTTGAAATGTCTCCTGTTGTCCGCTTGAAATGTCTTGTAGTCTTCCTGCCCACCCTCGCATCACATCACATTAAGGAAAGGTCGGCGATTAGTACTGGCGCTTAAAGATCCTACGAGGCGCTGCAGACATACGCAACTGATATTGAGCGGCTCGTTCAGCCGGAAGTCGGCACTGATGTTCTCAAGAGAATGAAGATAAAGGCGTTCGTCGAAGGTCATGACCCGGAGACACGTCGCCGTGCGTTGATGATGAGCAAGCCGACATTCAAGGAGACGGTGACTAGCGCGATGACATATAAGACGGCATGGATTGGGGGCTCTCGATATGCACCGGTAAAGATACGCCAAATTAAACCGGAAAGCGATATATCGATCCAGATCATAAACTCTGAGACACCGGGCAGGCCACGGGTGGTCTTTAAAGTTGTTTGCTGGATATGTGGCAAGCAGGGCCACATATCACGAGACTGCCGTCGACGAAAGAAGCGTTCCCGTTCTCGATCGCAATCGCCTGAAGCGAGGAATACTGACAATCTCAGTCAGAGGCTCAGCCAACAAGCGCAGGGCTGAGGACGAGGAGTCGTTAAACTAAAAAGGGTCAGCCCAAAGGGGCGTGAGCTGATCCCCACTACCCCACCGTCCTTGTCACGCAGTTGAAACAACCCAGCAGCTTGACGGCTGAAGGAAATATAGTTGGAACGTCGTTTGTGTTATCACTGGATACTGGCGCGTCATACTCAATCATAAAAAGGAAGCTTCTGAGAAATTAGGAACCACTGCATGGCATACAGCTGAGGACTGCGATTGGCGAGCGTGCGCCGGTGAGAGGAAAAGACACAAAAAGGATTGATATCGGCACCAACAGCCTGGAATATGAGTTCATCGTCACGGATATAATGGACGACGTGATTACAGGCGTGGATTTCATGATTAGGCACGGATTTACGCTGGGCCTGAAAGAAATTGTGCGCAAAGGTGGACAAAGACTATGGGACAAGTCGGCTGTGGGTTGTAGAAGCACCAGAACAAGGATACAACATAATTATCGGACGTACATTAGTGGAACCCAAAAATGGCAACATACAAGTCAGGATACTCAACCCGCTTAATACACTCAGATATGTCGGAAAAGAAGCGGTCATTGGCGAGTGTAGAGAGGCTGAAGCAGTTGTCAATTGGAAAAGTAGCATACCCGGAGAAAATAAGAAAATCGGTTTTAACATGGACGCCATACCGCATAAGAACCAGTGGAGCAGCGAATTGACAGCCAAGCAGAAACAGAAGGCACGGTCACTCCTGTAACACTGTGGGTCCATATTTGCAACGGAGGCGGGCGGAAGAACAGCCATAGTGAAACACAACATCGACACCGGAAGTGCGAAACCAATCCGCCCACCGCCGAGACGAGTTCCTCTGGCCAAGAGGGAAGAGGTCACAAATTTAATCGAAAACATGCATAAAGAAAAGGTCATAGAGCCTTCGTCAGACCCTTGGTGCTCGCCGGTCGTGCTGGTCAAGAAAAAGGATGGCGATTGTGTGGACTATCGGAAGCTCAATGACGTCGCCAAGGACAGCTATCTGCTACCTCGGATCGATGACACCCTGGATACGGTCAGGCACACAGTGGTTTTCCACGCTCGAATTACGCAGCGGCTAATTGGCAGGTGGAGCTTGCAGACAAAGAAAAGGAGAAGCAGCTTACAGTGTGAGCGATGGGTTGTGGCAGTTCACCGTCATGCCGTTTGGACTCTGCCACGCACCAACAACATTCGAGCGGCTAATGAAACGTGTGCTAAAAGGGTTGCATTGGCGGATGTGTCTGATGTACTTCGACGACATAATCGTGATGGGTAGAAGCTTCAATGGAAACTTGGAAAAAATGAAGGAGCTATTCGAGAGAATACAAGAAGCCGGTCTTAAGCTCAATCCAAAGATCCAATCAATCCATCCAAAACATACAGATGAAGGCAAGATCACGGCGGTGAAGGAGTGGCCCCGGCCACGCAATCTGCACGAACTCCGCAGCTTCTTGGGCCTGTGCACATATTACCGAAGATTTGTTCCTGGATTTAAGAACATAGCCAGCAGCTTGCACAAACTGACGAAAAAGAATCAAGCCTTCGAGTGGAGCGACCAGCAGGAGCAGGCTTTTGCACGACTGAAGAAAAAACTGTGCAGTGCTCCAATTCTGACCTTCCCGGTGCCCGATAGAGCATCGCAAGGGTAGCAGTCATGGAAATGCTGTTGCCTTGTCACGCCGTCCGTGCAAAACTGAATGCAGGCTTTGTTCGCGAGCCGAAAGCAAAGAGCAGATAGTGGACGTCTGATTGGTAAGCGTTATGCCAGAGCACAAGTGGTCGGCGGAGAGGATACAAAAGGACCAGCGCGAAGATACTGAGCGTGCAAAATCGTCTAAGGAAAGGAGCAGGGCGCACATCCGGACTGGCAGGAGATGGCCGGTGAAAGCCCGACCGCGAAGGCTTACTGGGCAAAGTGGAAAACTCTGCGGCTGTCTGGTGGCTGCTATACCGCGGGTGGGAGAATGAGGATGGCCGGACCAGCAAACCCCTAATTGTAGTCCCGAAATGCGGGATCAACGAACTCAGCGAGGCATACAATAACGACTCCAGCAGAAGACACCTAGGCATCACAAAAACTGTCGCCAAAATAAAAAGACGACTCTACTGGGTAGGATGCCAGGAGTGTGTCGCCGATTGGATTAAGAGCTGTCATAGGTGTTCGGCGAAAGGGCCGACATGCAGCAGTAGAAAGTGGGGGCACCTTTCGAGCGTATTGCCATAGACGTCGCCGCCCCATTCCCAATTAACACTAAAGGCAACAAATATGCGCTGGTGGTGATGGACTATTTTAACAAATGGCCCGAAGTGTATCCTATTCCTAACCGGGAGGCCACCACGGTTGCGGAAATGCTGGTAAACAACTGGGAGGCCAGGTTAGGAGTTCCGCTGAATTTCAACTCTGCGGTATTCAAGGAAGTGTGTGAACTACTAAGAATAAGGAAAACTCGCCTCCCTCCTTTGCATACGCAGTCCGACGGCATGGTGGAACGATTAAATCTGCGGAAAGTGGTAGGCAGGAATCAAAAGGATTGGGACACGCATATCTCTCTGTTTCTGATGGCGGAGAGATCAGCCCCGCCCGATACATCACTTACTCCAGCCCGAGTAAGTGATGTATCAACCTTGTGTTCGGCACAGGGTTGCTTGCTGACTTGAAGTTCGTGTGGTCAGCACGACGGAAGACACTAGGACTGACTACGTGATCAATAAGCGGTCGGAACTGAAAGAAATCCACCAGTTCATAAGAAGCCGTACCCAACTGGTAAGCGATAAGATGAACGCAAGATATGATCTACGGGCTAACACAGCAGGGTTCCAAGAAGGCGATCTGGTAATGCCTTACAACCCGCAGCGGAGGGAAGGTTTGTCTCCAAAACTTTAAACGTCATAGATAGGAAAAATAAATTTTGTTTTATTTCAACGGAGACCAAACGAAACAAAAAACTTGTTGTGTTTTGTTACGTTGTTTCGTTTGGTGTGTGCTAGATTAACATTTTCCCGCCTTATGAATAAAAAATATGTTGTTTTATCTGGTGTGGGTTTGTGCTTTAGAGCAATAAAGTTAAGACATTAATTAATTTGCTGCTAGAGGTAACAACATCGACTACCAATTTAAATTTTCCCTTAACAAAACGAATCTTCTAATACTGATAGACAAAATGATCGTTTAGATAGTTCAATGTAAAGAAAGCGACGACGAAGGCAACAAGGAAAACTATATCCGCCCAGTTCAGCATGAGCAATAACATGTTGAGTATGTCCCGCATGTTTTTCTTTTGCAAAGCAATTCAGAAACGCAATTTGTATGTGTCGAATGTAAAATCGCAATGTGTTTGAGTCATGATACTGCATAATGTCGTTGCAACCACTGCATTGGTCAAGCAGTTGAAACAAACCCATAAACAAAGTATTTTACGCATTTAAGTTCTTTTATGTTTTTGCCTTACTGACGTATTTGTTTAACCCTAATTCCCAAAAGTGAGCCTCACAGTCTCATTAAAGAATTCAAATGGTGATAAATCCAAAAGATTTTCGATTCCATTATTTTATGTAATCCTCTAATGGAATGTTAGAATTATATTGCATTTATAAATTGAACATTATAGCCAGTTCTTGTACTTTTTAAACAAATGTTTTCAGTAATTTAGCTAATATAAGCCTGACAGTCTCACTTCTGGGTTTTCGTTACTTTTAAAATTTTGGGAATTAGCGTTAATTTAAAAATGCATTCATTGAAGTTCAAATTCGTTATTTATTTTATTACACAGGGCACAAAATTTCGAGGCCCCTAATTTTTTAAGGAAACAGTATGAAAAGTGATGAAATATACTTATTTGCTATTACTTCGATGAGAATGGGAACCACACCAATTAGTTTGGTTGGGTTGTATTACTTGATGTTTCCGTTTTCATTTAACACCAAACTCGTTACTTGATTTACGAAAAATGTGCATGTTTTCAGCATTTAAGATAACGCCCAAATTCCATATTTTCCGACTTTGATGTCCAATTGCCGAAGAATTTCAAAACTTAAACAAAAAATTACAGCAAACGAAGCCGTTAGGTGTTGTAAATGCCACAAAGTAAAAATCATGTCAACCGGTTTATTGGTTTAGATATTACAATCCCAAACCTGAAAAAAGTGACACGCACGAAAACGTAAACTAAGTTTTAAAAACGGATTGCGGATTCGAAATCAGCGGTCCCTAATTACCCTGGAACTAATTTCAAAACCAGAAAAGCCATATTGTTGTTGATCAGTGTTATTCAAGTATATTTTTCCCCGTTTTACCTAAATAAAATTTAAGCAAGCAAAAAAAAATCATTGTGTTCACATTTTATGGTTTTTTTTGCTCTCTCATAGGCACATCCGAACACAAACACACACTCAGACATATTAAGATATATAACAACTGCTCAACAATAATATGAATAAAATATATATTAACTGCCAGAATCCTAGAATATCCTTTTTCAACAATGAGGTTTCAATTGGATGCCCACACAAGGGTTAGATGCACTTGAGCGCTCCGTGGAAATACGGAATAAAGTATTGTTAAAGTAAAGCTAAACTTGATTTTTGCGAAATTCTAGTCATGTTATCCCTAAAACGGAACGGAAGTAATTGGACTAAACACTTCCGAAAACTGATAGCTACTGATAGGACCATATCGCACACGCACAACAAAAGTGACACAACTCAAAATTTTTGATTTTTCAGGAAACGCAAAAAACTGTTTTTGAGCTAAATAGACATTTTTTTTAAATAACGAATAGACCGTTCAGTAGAAAATCATTACAGATTATGCTTTATGATAAGTTGCAAGAATTTTTTTTTATTTTACTCTAGAAAATCTAAAATCTTGAGTTGTGACTGTTTTGATGATATTTTAATTCAATAATTACGGAACTATTTCAAGTTATGCCACTTTTTCTGAATTTAATAATTATAAATGACAGTCAAAAAGTTGAAAGAAAAATTAAAATTAAAATTAACTTTTACAAAAATGTATTACGTCAAAAGTGACACAATTTGAGTTAGGACTCTTTTGCATTGAGCTGCAGCGATCAAATAGCATCAAACTTCTGACATGAAGAGAGACTTAACTGTATTTTTGCAACAGTTAACAACAACAAAATATACTGAGCTTTTGCTGATTGGTAGATTTATGCATTGTGCACAGTATTAACACATAAACCCGAAAATGAAAAATTTTGAGTTGTGTCACTTTTGTAGTAGGTGTGCGATATGTACTAAAGTGCACAAAGACTGGCTGCAAAATACGAAAAAATTATACACTTTTATGTTAATATGATATTAAATTAATTTTGACGAAACCCAACTTGTCTGCAACCTTCATTTTTATTACAATGGTTTGTTAAAAATGAACAGCAACTTTAATAGTAAAACACGTCAATTGCTCTTTTAGTCCGTTCAGAAAACATATAAGTATATGGGTGGTGCTTTCAAATGGCATGCAATGTTAATATTTTTTATTTCAGCGATGTGAAATTCGAGATAATTTATGTTAGCATTGCAACCGCCATTTTAGAATCCAGTATACGGTATTTGTACATTACCTGCTGCTCTTGCGACTGATTTTGTAACTGATTACCAAGGAGGCTCCATTGATTCAAAGCGGCTGCAACAATCGCTGGATTCATTGGCAAAGAACCCAGATTCAACCCGACCCCCAGCGGATTGTTAATGTTTTGGCCTTGACTTGAAGAGTTCGGTCCCTGTGGATTGATGCCCAACGCTTGCAAATTAGGCATGTCAAGGTGACCGCGATTTTGTTGATTATTCCATGCGACATTATTACCGCCGGTGCTACTGCCGTGCTGAGGTCCTATGGGATGATTACTTAAATAGTTTCCCCCATTTCCACGATTGAACGGGGTTACTGACGTCTCCTGCCGGTTCAGAGGCCCCGAATTGCCTATAAGACCACCACCACTACTACCAATATTATTAAAACCGCCCCCGCTGCTGTTGTTCCCGAAGTTATTGCCATTCATGTTATAGCCACTCGAATGCCCAATTGGACCAGAGTGACACATTCCGCTACTCTCCCCCACTCCACTATTGTTGGCAACATTCGATCGTTGATGCCCGTTGCGTCCACTGGAATTCATGCTTATGCCTTGATGATGCATTAAATGCATTCCACTACTGGCGCTAGTCGATGAATTATAATGGTAGTTGTGATGATTTTGACTAGAACTCCGATTTTGCTCGGTTTTAGGAGCCGCATTAGATACATGAACAGACACACCTAAGGCATTAGTATCGGCATTAGCAGAATATAAGAAACGAGATATGTATACAAACGTTCACCTTTTATAATATGGTCTTCACCGCATAGTGACTGCGCTACTTCTGGGTCCAAAAAAGTTACGAAACTAAAAGCACGAAACGGCTTTGGTATAAAAACATCGGTAACCTCTCCAAATTTAGAAAAGTATTCGCGTAAGTCATCGGCAGTAATATCCTCAGTACACCGACCAACAAATACCTTGCATGGTACCTGATGTACCATTCCCTGAAACAAAGGTTAATCGTGTGTATATGCGATTGATGCGCAGCTCTGTAAACTTACCTTCGAGTTCGGAACTTTAACCTCACACCAGCGCCCGTCAATTAAGTGCCTTGTCGACAGTACTCTCATTTGGGCTTCATACGAACCAAATCGTACAAATCCAAAACCCTTCGACTGACCAGACTTCATGTCCTTCTTCACCTGCGCCATTAAAACCTCACCGTATCCTTCGAAATATTCGCGCAAACTGTCCTCAGTAGTTTTCCACGGCAAACCCAAAACTATCAAGTCGGTGCAACGAAGTCTTGTTTCAATGCGTTTAGTTTTAGCGGTTGAGTTTTCCAAATTATCGTCACTCTTACGTTTATTCTCTGGAAAGTATAAGTACAAACCATTCATGAAAAATAACAATCTACTTACAATCGACTTAGAATAAGCTTGCCCTAATAAGCATGATTGGCAAACATTTAATGTAAGCATAGTAAAACACTTGTAATCGTAGAATCAATAAAAAGGATCCGTGATTATTCACTTACGAAGACGTTCGGAAGCAAACTTGATAACACAAAGCAAAAAATTCCAAAACATTTTCGAGGGACAAGATCTTACATATCGCGTTCGATAGAGGACGCGTTCGACAGAGGACGGTACATAAACAAGTCCCAAGGGATTTTTCCCGGGAAGTTCGAGTTTTTTAAATGCAGTTTAAAGATGGCGGTTTATAACCCTTACTGGAACTTTTAAAACATAATATTGTTACGAAAAATAGATCATATTCGTTTCTCTGCACTGTGATAAAAAAACAACCCACTTAATATCTTCAACACCGCTGTACAATAGTAGTTCATTATTTATATTTTCAAACTTCACTATGCGTACATTTGTAAATATACTACTCCGTGTTGCATCTTTAGTTGGTAAAACCAAACTCTCCCCTCTTCGCTGTAACCGGCTGCCCTTTATATTTGTTTGCTTGTAGAGCAGACCGTTCTCGCACATTCCGGTTGGTCTCAGAATTTACAGCATCATCGTGACTCATCTGTGCGAATATTCTAGCGAAATTACACTGCCTCTAAAGCTATGCCAACGCGCAAGTCGTAATCTAGTTTTTCTTAAATTCAAGTGCCATGTTAACCTTTACTTCGTCACTATTTACATATGTTATTTCAATTTTGATTTTCTATAACTTTTTAGTTTTAAGTCCGATTTTCATGCGGCTTCGGCTCAGTGGCTTGCTTCTGACGCTCTTTCTTAATATCAGAAAACTAGAATTTTTATTTTTTTTCCATCTTTTTTTTACAAATGAAAATTGTTACCCCTAGAGACATACTAACATATTGTAACGATAAGACAGTCTGTCGCTGTGCAAAGCAACCCTGTCGCTACGCGCCGTGCTATAATTCAATCTGATAACGACGGCCGCGATAATAAGGGAAACTTTTAGGCCAACCTGGCAATGATGGCAACTTTTAGTTCAACCTGGCAATGATGGAAACTTTTAGTCCAACCTGGCAATGATGGTCGCGATCATCATGGAAACCTTTAGTTCACTCCGGAATGTGCGAGAACGATCTGCGCGATGGCCGGACAGGTCGGACAGGCAGCCGGGTGCGGCGCAGCGAGTCAGCCTGATTTTGACTAATGAAGGTGCCACACGGAGTAATTAAGCAAATAATTAAGTATAAAGACAGTAAAGTGTAAATCTGAGGAATACAGTGATTGTTGGTTTATTTTATTGACTGCGTTTGAGAAACTGAGTGTGTTTTATTTTCAAACTACGCAATCCAGAGATACGTAACAGCCCACTAGAACTAGTATTCGTAACATTTGGTGTCAGAAGTGGGATTGTGGAAAATTGAAAATAAATAACTAAATAAATAAAATTATAAAAGCACGGACATGGTTAAACTCGAGCTGCTGAAGGTAGACCAGCTGAAGAACGAGCTGGCTGCCTGTAATTTGCCGACTGCTGGCGGAAAAGTTGAGTTGCAGCTGCGCTTGCGAGAAGCGTGTGAAGCACGAGGCATCGATTGGGCTGCGCACGAGTTCGGAACGCAGGAGCTAGAGTCGTCGGCCAAGGTGGAGGAATCGCCTGCAGCTGCTGCGTCGCCGCAAAGTACGGCTGCAGCGGCCGCGCCACTGCAAGCATTGGACATGAGCCAGCTAATGGTTGCACTTAAAGGCATGTTCGAGACTTCCAACCGTGAAATGGCAGCGAAAATGGAAACTGCGAATCAAGAGATGGCAGCGAAGCTGGAATCTACGAATCTCGACATGTCGGCAAAAGTCGAGACTACAAATCGAGAAATGGCAGCGAAAATGGAAACGGCGACCCAGGAAATATCGGCGCAAGTGGTGGAGCGAATGGAAGTCAAGCTTCACGAAAAGTCGACGACCTGGATGATGCCCTGAACAAACGAGTTGGCGACCTGGATGATTCCCTGAACAAACGTGTTGACGATCTTGATGATGCACTGAACAAACGAGTTGATAGGCTGGAAGACTCGATGAACAGAAAAATGGACGAGCGGCTTAGGGAGGTACAGCCGCGAGAATGGTTGCCGCCGGTTCCGGAAAGTGTTGCCACCAGAGCGGAAGTGCCTACTTATGATGGGACTACGCCGTGCGATACATTCAAGCTGCAATTCGACCTGGCTGCTCTGGAAAATCAGTGGACCGATGTAAGGACAGGTCGGAGATTGGCGCTGGCTCTTAAAGGTGCTGCGGCTGAGGTAATAAAATCAGTTCCAGAATGTTTACGAAGTGAGTACGAGACCGTCATAAGGGCTCCAGCAGCCAAATACAGCGACGAGCACAACAGAACGCTGTACTACTGTGAGCTGAAGAATCTCAGGCAAAGGGCCAACGAGGCGCTGCAGGCATACGCAGCAAACATTGAGCGGCTCGTGCAGCTGTGCAACTCGTCCTTCGGCGCTGATGACCTCGAAAGGATGAAGATTGAGGCGTTTATTGAAGGTCTTCATGATCCGGAGACACGTCGCAGTGCGTTGATGATGGGCAAGCCGACATTTAGGGAGACGGTGACCAGCGCGATGACATATGAGGCCACATGGATTGGGAGCACTCGGTATGCACCTGCAAGGATACGCCAGATCCAGCCAGACAACGACATTACGATCCAGGCCATAAGCTCTGAGCCACCGGGCAGGCCACGGGTGGTCTCCTCTACAGTTGTTTGCTGGGTATGTGGCAAGCAGGGCCACATATCACGAGACTGCCGCCAACGGAAGAGGCGTTCCCGTTCTCGATCGCAATCGCCTGACGCGAGGAATGCTGACAATGGAGGCCCAGCCAAGAAGCGTAGGGCTGAGGACGGCGAGTCGTTAAACTAAAACGGGTCAGCCCAAAGGGGCGTGAGCTGATTCCCACAATCTGCCGCCCCACCGTCCTGGTCTCACAGCTGAAACGACAGCCCAGCAGCTTGACAATTGAAGGAAGGATAGATGGAAAGTTATTCGTGTTGACACTGGATACTGGAGCGTCATATTCGATCATAAAAAGCAGTGGCGGATTCAGGGGGGTGTTTTGGGGGTTGAAACCCCCCGAAATATTAGGATCGACATTAAAACTACATACAAATTAAAAGACATTTTATGAATATCAAAGAATTACTTTTTGAAAGCCCCCCCCCCGAAATATATGTCTGAATCCGCCCCTGATAAAAAGGAAGCTGCTGAAGAACTGGGAACCGCTGCAAGGCATACAGCTGCTTACTGCGACTGGCGAGCGCGCGCCAGTAACAGAGAAAGTTACAAAAACGACTGCTATCGGCACCAGCAGCCTGGAACATGAGTTCATCGTCGCGGATATAATGGACGACGTGATTATCGGCGTGGATTTCCTGATTAGGCACGGTTTTACGCTGGACCTGAAAGAACATGTGCTGAGATATGCCAACGTTGAATTCCCGCTGCACACCGGCTATGAGCGAAGCGTGGCGGTAAGGAAGGTTGTATCGTGTCGACACCGGAGGATACCAGCGAATTCTGAGGCGATTGTGTGGGCAAAGGTGGACAAGGACGATGGGACGAGTCGGCTGTGGGTTGTAGAAGCACCGAAACAAGGACACGACAACATCATCATCGGACGTACATTAGTAGAACCTAAGAATGGCAAAATACTGAACCCCCTGAATGCACCCAGATATGTCGGGAAAGTTGAGGTAATTGGCGAGTGCAAGGAAGCTGTAGCAGTGGTCAATTGCGAGAGTAGCCCGCCTGGAGGTAATAAGAAGAGCGGTTTTAACCTGGACGCCGTACCGCAGGAGAACCAGTGGAGCAGCGAGTTGACGGCCAAGCAGAAACAGAAGGCGAGGTCACTCCTGCAGCACTATGGGTCAATATTTACGGCAGAAGCAGGCGGAAGAACAGCCATAGTGAAGCACAACATCGACACGGGAAGTGCAAAACCGATTCGCCAACCGCCAAGACGAGTTCCTCTGGCCAAGAGGGAGGAGGTCACAAATTTGATCGAGAACATGCGGAAAGACAAGGTCATAGAGCCTTTTTCGGGCCCCTGGTGCTCGCCGGTCGTGCTAGTCAAGAAAAAATATGGCAGTACCCGGTTTTGTGTGGACTATCGGAAGCTCAATGATGTGACCAAGAAGGACAGTTATCCACTACCTCGGATCGATGACACCCTGGACACACTGTCAGGCACGCAGTGTTTCTCCACGCTCGACTTACGCAGCGGCTATTGGCAGGTAGAGCTTGCAGACAAGGACAAGGAGAAAACGGCTTTCAGTGTTGGCGATGGTTTGTGGCAGTTCACCGTCATGCCGTTTGGACTCTGCAACGCACCAGCAACATTCGAGCGGCTAATGGAACGCGTGCTAAAAGGGCTGCATTGGCGGACGTGTCTGGTATACCTCGACGACATAATCGTGATGGGCAAAAGCTTCGACGACCACCTGGAAAAGCTGAAGGAGGTATTCGAGCGGATACAAAAAGCTGGGCTTAAACTCAACCCAAAGAAGTGCTCGCTGTTCCAAAAGGAGGTCAAGTATCTGGGTCATACGGTTTCCGCCCGCGGAGTACATACGGATGAAGGCAAAATCACGGCGGTGAAGGAGTGGCCCCGGCCACGCAATCTACACGAACTCCGCAGGTTCCTGGGCCTGTGCACATACTACCGCCGATTTGTTCCGGGATTCGCGAACATACACTTAGGTGCAAAATTGAGTCAATAATATGAAAATTCATAATAATCGCATTTTTGTACCGGTCAATCGCAAAATTTTTATGAAATTTTTCGCAAGTCTATTAGATTACACCTTGATTAACCAGGATCCACCATAAAAGATTAAAAATTTGGCACATATATATGCATTTTGTCCAATATTCTAAATTAACACATTGACTTAATTTTGCACCCACATGATTTTAATAAGAAAACTGTAACTTTGTTTTAGTATTTTATCCAATATCCTTTGTTTTTTCTTAATTCTTGGGTTCTGTTTGGCATACTTTTATATAATTTGGTTACAAACTCTGGTGGAATGGCGTACCACTCTTCTTCCACTGCAAGCCAGAGATCGATTTGCCCTTTTGGGACAGAACTCTTTGCTAATTGTCTTTTTAAGTAAGCCCACGGGTTTTCGATCGGTTTTAGGTCTGGGCTTTGGGCGGGCTATTGCATTACACCAAATGGCTGTTCTTTCAACCAATCACGGACGAAACGTGCAGTATATTTGGCGTCATGGTCATGCTGAAAAATATTTCGTACCACTGCCACTGGCAAATTGGTCCCTAAAATGTGGACGTATTGTTCCTTACGCATTATGCCGTCAATTAGCACAATTGGTCCAACGCCATTTGGTGTAATGCAACCCCAGACCATAATTGAGCCGCCTCAATGCTTTACTGTTTGTTGAACATTTGAAGGCTTTAAAGGATTTCCGCCTTTGTCCCAGAACCAGGTCCTTCCATCTGTTTGGAATCGGTTAATCTTCATCTCATCCGACCAAATAACCTTTATTTGTAAATGTAATCAGCGCAAAGTTAGTAACGAAGGTACACTGCATTAATACCTGGCTCCAATCAAAATCAGTCTAAAAAATGTGCCTTTCTGCAAACTCGCGTCTTAGTTTTACGTTCTTGGCCGATAGAAGTGGCTTCTTCTTCTTAACCATCGCCTTTAACCCAACTGTATGCAGCATTCTTCGCACACTCCGCACACTTACATCCCCAGTAACGCACCCCACAGCCTCCTTTGCGGTGGATATGTGCCCGGAAAAAATTAAACGGCCAATTTTGCGGCCCTCCTTCTCCGAAATTTTGGGTTTTCTTCCACCATTTTTCTTAAATTGTAAACCTTTTACCATTTGGCAAACGGACGACTGACTTACGCGCGTAAGTTTAGCGATATCTCGACTTGAAAGCCCATTAATGGCTTTTTCAATAATAATTTTTTTAATGCTCGCCGAAATCGCGTTCATTGCACTTTAAGTTTCCGAATCGTATTTATTCAATGAATGGTTAAAATTTTTTTGGTTACAAAAAACATTTTAACCATTAACAGTTAAAAAACAGGTTGCTTAACATATCACTTCAAAGAAATTATGTAGGGTGCAAAATTGAGTCAATGTGTTAATTTAGAATATTGGACAAAATGCATATATATGTGCCAAATTTTTAATCTTTTATGGTGGATCCTGGTTAATCAAGGTATAATCTAATAGACTTGCGAAAAATTGCATCAGAATTTTGCGATTGACCGGTACAAAAATTCGATTATTATGAATTTTCATATTATTGACTCAATTTTGCACCTAAGTGTAGCAAGCAGCTTGCACAAACTGACTGAAAAAGAGCCAAGCTTTCGAGTGGAACGAGGAGCAGGAACAGGCTTTTGCACGTCTGAAGGAAAAACTGTGCAGTGCTCCAATTCTGGCCTTCCCCGTGCCTGGGGAGATGTTTGTGCTGGATACAGATACATGCCAGCGGGAATAGTATTGGCGGTGTGCTATCACAGATAATAGACGGCCAGGAACAAGTGGTAGCGTACTATAGTAGGGTTCTATCTAAAAAATCGTATGACTACATTGTCCGACACCCGCTTTTATTATCGATTCGAGAATAATTTTACTGTGCAAAAAAATAAAAACACGTTGTCAAACCTGTTCTAAGAGCAACAACATTTTCGCAAATTTCACTTAACGTAACGGTAAGTTATTGCATAAAAATATAAAAGCTAGCATGGTACATGTTTTAAAGAAAAACTGTTCATTAACTATAGAAATGGGTCGCTATCGCTCGTATCGCGTAAGATATCGCTCTGCAAAATCCATAACGCCGTAAATTGGACGCCAAAACCAGAAACTCGACGCCGAAAAAAAGAAACGAGCGAAAAAGTGGATAGGCGACTTATAAAAGCGGCAAAAGACGACCCATTCAAGTCCTCAAAAGTAATTGGACTAGAATGTGGTGCAGAAGTTAGCAGCTCTACCATTCGCAGAAGGCTAAAGGCTTGATTACACGTAACGAGTCGAGTGAACGACTCAAGTTTGCCAGAAAGCACTTAGCTGACAGAAACCAATCGAAGTGGCGCAGCGTACTTTTTAGTGATAAAACAAGGGTAAACCTAGTTGGATCGGATGGCAAAAAGTATGTTCACGGTCCTGTCAACCGTGCGTATGACACTAAATACAGGCAGAAGACTGTTAAGCATGGAGGTGGAAGCATTATGTTATAGTGCTGCTTTGGATGGTACGGTGTGGGGCCCATACATCTCATAAAAGGCAACCTGGACAGCCAAAAATACATTCACATACTGTCCACTGAAATGCTTCCCTATGCACAACAAGTCATGGGCCCTGGAGTAATTTTCCAACAGGATAATTACCCTAAACCAAAGAAAAAAAACATACAGAATGCGCATGTCATACAAGCAAAAATTTTGTATGGCGGGTTCTAACATTGGAACCCGCGCTCTGCTCGCACAGATCACGTATGTGGTGAGAGCGTTGCTTTACAAGCGAGAACGTAGTTTTATGTGTTGCGCTCTTTGGTTGCGCTCACAGCAGCGAGTGTGCGTTAGCACATTGTTGTGGCAGCGATTGAATCGCTGGTTGTGGCGTGAAATGATTGCAAGGTGAAGACGAACGCTGTTGTTGTTGTTGTTGCGCTGGCGAAAAGCTGAAATTGTAAAACAATTTCTGATTTCTGGCTGGCTTTTGTTCTTCTTCTACAAGCCTGAACGGCGTCGCATATTGCTCCTGAACTTATTGCAGACAGTAGTGTGCGTAAAATCATAGAAAAGAAAATAAAATATGGTTGGCGTGACGACTTATGTGGTCGCTACAAACAAAGTTCCTGAAGAATTTATCAAAAAAGTAGACCTAATATTTGATTGCATGAACAGGGCAATCGGATAATTGCTTTAGATCGGCTTTACAATTAAATAATGAGTCGTACAAATTTATAAAGATTTTTTTAATTATTTGAAAGATGTTAAATGTATGGATGATTCAAGTTGTATTTTTAGAACTAAAATCTGTTTTTTAATCACTGATAAAATTAAGCAATAATCCACATAAATGTTTTATAACAAGTTTTTCAACCAAGATAAATTAGAAAATACTTTTGCGATTTTGGGACAAAATTCAAGTAGTACTCGGTCATTTCGGTAATTTCGAAGATACACAGGATTCCATGAATCAAAACCTACTACATGCTGAGACAGACGAAACTGTATTTTTATTATTTTATTTCAGCAGTAATTACAACAATTATTACAACAAATTATTTTGTAGATAAAAACTTCGACAATCGAGTAAAAATTAACATAGATAATAATTGTGGCATATGTTTCCAAAAACTAAGAAATGATAACCTTTTCACTGCGCTAAGTGAAACATTTTCCATAAAAATTATCAATCGGTTACAGACATTTGCTACCTATTTGCTCCTTCAGATTTCCTGATGAATGCTGTGACAGTAAATTAACCCTTTCGGTACTTCTTTTTTGTTTTTAACTTTAAAAATCTTTATTTTCCATTTTATTACTGTTAAAGCCTACATAATGAATAATCAAAAGTAATTTTTTAAAATATTGCTCGAAAAAGTGGTTTTTGGGCATCATGAAATATGGCATAGTAAGAAATAAAAAAAATCGTACAGCCTTAGTGAACTATATTTGGGATCTAACTTTTTTTACATTTACTAAAGCAATAAATACCTACTAGATTACTTACATAAACCTATAAAATAAATTGGTTTTTGTAATAGAATAAATAAACGTACGAAGTGACCTCTTTTTGTAAAATACGCAGCTCGATAGGACTGCGCACTTTCTGAACCCTTACAATTTACTTGGTACACTAATCAAAATATTTTTTTCATTGTTTGGTATAAAAACCTTCAGAGAAAAATACAAAAATATAAAAATATAGTATCCACAAGTTTTTGACCCAAAACAGGCACTGAAAAGAGACTATGCCATATGGCATAGAATAACCGAAAGGGTTAAAAAAAGGAAGTTCCAAATGATGCAAAACATAAACAATAAAAAAACAACAAAAGAAGAGCTGTTTACATTTTTCTCGAGCTGTGTATACATAAAAACTACAACAACAACAACAAACAATGGCGTCGTTGAAACGACGATCATTGCGCTGGCTGGTGTTGCTGTGAGAAATTTGCACAAAAAATTATTGAGTGACCAAAACAACCACCAACGCCTCAAAGTACACAGGAGAAGCGGTACTTTCACTTCATGTGTGTTTGTTGTAGCGCGTGCTTCAGTTCGCACAGTCAATGAGCGTAAACTGAAGCGCTTGCTCTCTTGCTGGCACCACTCTTTCCCGTTTGTGGCTTCCCCCCGCTCTATGAAGCTCGCAAACAAAAATTTGAGTTTTTGAGCTCAGATGCGCCTTCTATACACTTCATATTCTTTGCCTAAACACACATCTGGCCAAAGATTGGTTTGCAGCGCAAAATGTTAATATTTTGGAGTGGCCCGCGTAAAGTCCAGACCTAAACCCCAATGAACATTTATGGGCGGACTTAAAACGCGCAAATTTCATGGAATGCAATCACTGTACAACGATGTCGAGACCTTATTTACACCATGGATAGGCGGTGCATTGCAGTGGAGACCAGCAAGGGCTACAACACAAAATATTACATAAAAGAATGGATTTGGTCTTTTAAATAACAAAAATAATATTAACATTTAACTTGTTATTATTTTGAACAACTTGTTTGCTATGTTTTTGTTAATTACATTCTTTTCTTGGGCTGGAAATAATCTTGAAAATAAAACAATGCTTAACCACTGTTAACAAACCTATAAATAAAACGGTCTGCAAACCTGTATGGTAATTTTCTAATTGGTTAAATTTTTGTGCGAAGTTTAAATGCATACATATTCTTGTTCTTATTATTTTGCTCACAACTGTATATACAATATATTGAAACGAAAAGGCACTCTTTGCTGTGCATGAACGCTTTTGCAAGCATACTTTTAGGCATGTACTTTGAAGTACAACAAAACTGTTATAAATTCGCTTGGTATAGTCCGATATGGCAAGGATGGTTCTCGAAGAAATGGGCTGTGCGAGAATGGTCGAGCGCTTTCCAATTAGAAGTTGCAAGAAACTTCGGCGCGATAAGAAAACTGGTATAAAAGCAGCAGTGCGCAGCGCAATGGGTGTGTCTGTGTTGAGCAAGCAATGGGGAAACATGCAATAGTAGTAGTGTAAATTAGAACAAGTGCAAATTTGTAAATAAAGCGATTGTTAGTTTTGACTACGTTGCGCTGGATAACTGAAGTTGTTTTATTTTCAAAACCAATCCAAACGAACCTGTGAAGTAATTTTCGTAACAATATATCATAGTAAATAAATTCGTTTCAACGCATTGTCCCATTCGCAACTCTTCCCATTCTCAAATATCGTTCGCGCGGACGCGGTCAGACTACACGTCTATTTCCCCAATACCCTACATTTATACAGTATTTATTCAAACTTTTTACACTTTGCCTGCTGAGCGATCCCCCAAACGACAAAGTGTCACAATGGAGACTGCGTCCTCCAGATACACAAAGTCATCCCATGCACGTTTGACAGTTCCTGTCACTCAGGAGCCGCCCAACACGCGCTCCAAACTCCCTAGCCCCAAAGTAACTGATCCCAGTGCTGCGAAATTCATTTTCGAGTCCGATAGGCTCGTGCATTTATGCACACAATTTTATCGGCTCCCATTGAGGAGCCCTGGTCTAAATTAAACAATAAAATTTGCAAGCCCAATGGGAAAGGCTTTTGTACGGCTTTTTGAGGCAGTCTTCTGAAGACAACAGCCAGCCCGACGGTTTCAAAGAGTCGTCTAGGCAAAAAATCGATGTTAGGTATGGTTAGGTTAGGTTATGATGGCTGCCTCTATAAGAGACACACTCGGAGGCCTATTATGTGATACCACATATTTTTACCCGTTGTTGAATGTGTATGCAACACTGTCTTTCCGACATACAGTGAGTTACAAAACCGTTCATAAAAATCACATTTTCACGTATTTGGTTGTAGATGTTTATTGTAATACAATATTAAAATAGTAAGTATACAATAAACTTTGAATAGCTTCTTCCTTGCTATACATAACAAAAAAATAAATTTATTATGTTTGTGGCACATTTGGTGAGCCTGTTAGTACATATATTTTAGTGAACACTTTTGTAACTGGTTTGACTTAAAGACTTAGAAATATTTTTAAAATTTGATTAGTATTTAATATGGCCACCTTTGGCTTTAACCACAAGCTGCATCCTTTTAGGCTTACTGATAGATACAAGCTAGATACAACTAGTCTCTGGACCATTCTTTTAGTAGTGGGGCTTAATTTCTGCGGTCGTCCGCTTAATTTCTTGTTTGAGGGAATATCACAAGAATTTCTTAGTTTCGATATAACGCCCATCGAAACGATGAATTTCCTTGCGATTTGGCGAAACGATTTTCCTTCTTTCACTTCGGATTCAATAGCGCCACGCGTTGCGGCATCAATTACTTTCGGCAATTTTAGTTGTACAACAAATTCTGAAAGTCAGCAAAAATCTTTCACTTTCCTCTTTTTATTACCTGAATTAACACGACAAATTGAAAATTGTTGGAATTAATTTTTGATGTTTATGCAATCGCCGCTGAAACTCAAGTGAATGCTTCAGTTACAAAAGCGTTCACGAAAATTTACATATACCGTTATTGATAACGGCATAATCACAATGAATTTCGTTAGATTTTTCACATATGCTGATCGCTTGTACAGTCACAAAAACGATCTGATATGCAACAAAACATTATTTACTGCAATTTGCAATTTTAAAGATAAAATTTTAAAGGAAAATTTAGCCAAATATTTTTTTATGAACAGTTTTGTAGGTCACTGTATGTTACAGCAGACATTTCAAGCGGATGGGGAAAGGGACCTACAGTTTAACCCCAAATCCGAACGGCAATTGGCGGTTTTTCTTTCACACTTGGAGGTTTTGCCATTGCCTGCCATGAGAACACTTGTGCGATTCTTGTAATTCTCATCTGCTTCATGTGGATAGCGATAGAAGTATATGAGCGTGTCACCAGCCCGAGCCAGGAATCGAACCTGGTATGAGAAGCGCAGAAGGCTACCCGCTGGACTATTAGGCCGGAAAAAATAATACGATGTTTACACAGACAAATACCAGTTGCGCATGGCTCATGTGTCGGACACCATTAAGATGCTTCAGATTCAGTCCCCCATCCCACTGCGCATATGGAATCAGCGACCCCTAGAACCAGCAAATACCCCCCACATTTGCCTACAAGTTCCACCTTGTGATACCGAAGCCTTATCGGAGGCTATGAACAGTGGCCGTCCTTCCGGGACATGTTTACTGCGGTTTACATTAACCACCCCCAGCTCAGTCCAGTCCAAAAATTGTATCACCTTCGATACAAAACGCAAGGCAAAGCCGGTGCTACTGTAAAGCAATATGCATTAACCGATGAGTTTCGGATTTGCGTGAGAAGTCCTAAGATCCCGCTTTGAAAATAAACGCATGCTCGTTTACACTCCCTCCTGAATATCGCTCATGCCCACACAAAAAATAGTGAGGCGCTACAGCAGATCCATTATTTTATGTAACCCTCTAATGGAATGTTACAATTATATTGCATATATAAATTTAACATTTTAGACAGATTTTGTACTTTCTAAACTAATGCTTTCAGTAATTTAGCTCATATAAGCTGAGCTGAAAGTCTCACTTCCGGGTTTACGTTACTTTTAAAATTCTGGGAATTAGGGTTGAAAATTAATCCAAGTACAATATGGTCTGGCCAGAACCTGATGCCTACAGATGGGATAATTTTTAAACTTATGTAACTGCAACTAACTTACCTTTTGGAAAAACGCAAAAAAATACGTGAGAGCTCCAACCGTTGTCAATAGACGGAGGATATAGGCGCCCTTCATTGGAGCGCACACCGCGTACAGCCTTTGTGTCTTCGTTACGATATTTAAGACCGCAAGAACCAGGAAATTGAGCTTGTAAAGTTGACAGTAGCAACGTTCCATCTTCCTCTGCCGGCAACTCTATTGGCTCCTCGCCTTCCTCTTCGGCTACTTGAACAAAGTCCATTATTCTTAGTACTGTAAGAAAAACATTCAATGAAACCAAATATTACTGTTATTTCTGTTATTTTACTAAGATCCGAAGCTCGTCAATTATTTGTCATGTCACGCATATACTACAATAAATTCCATGACAAATTAACTCCTATTGACCCGTAAAATATTGATGAAAATTATTTTTCTCTCTGAGTAGATCTTTAGAATTTCCGGCTTGTTTTCTTTTTAACAAAATTTTCCTTACCTAAAAAACATTATTTAATGCTAGTAAGTAAAACACTAACATGGATTTTCTTGAATTTAGTTACTTACAAATTCTTAGGAATAGTGATATTTTAGCAACGCTTGTAAATTTATTGAGTTCAGCAACGATTATGAAGAGGACTAAAACTATACGTCGTGTAAAAGCACTGATAGTGGGTAGAGTAAGTTCGGGTAATTTGATATTGTCAGGCTGTGGCGGATCCAGGATTTGGCCAAGGGGGTCTATTACTCAAAATTTTACTATATATATATATATATATATCGAGTAAAATTTGAAGATGTAGCCAAGAGGTGGAAACGGTTTGAAACTTTACTTCTTTTAAATCAAGTCGAGTTGATTTAACCTAATCATCAGCATGTATTACTCATACATAGTATAGTATTCATCACAAATGCAACAAGTTTAATTTTTCAAATACCGCGGCAAATAGAATCTACCGGCAGCACTGTCAGAAATTTCTCAAACTTTTCCTCTATTTTTCCTCGATAAGCCTGACAAGAGTGACAAGTCTCAATTTTCTCTGATTTTGTCTTGCTTATGCGACACTTTTCTGTCCCTTAACGAAAATTGAAAATTAGGAGCCAATAAATGTTACAAATAACATCTTTTATTTTCCCGATGGGGAGGTCCGGACCCGAAACCCCCCCGTGGATCCGCCACTGTGGTCAGGTAATGTGATATAGGTGCCATTTTCAAAATTAACCTTTTTAAAAGATCATAGCAACTAACAAACTTCAGTCAGTGTGATGAAGTGCATTGAGTAGTGCTTGCCCAAGTTTTTGGTTATAAAGTTTGAAAGCCCAAAAGGTATAAAAAATATTTTATTAGAAAGTTCGAGGCCAATCAAAAGTAAATCAGTGATATCGATGATGAACTTGCGAGGTACTCTCTTCTTAACAAAATTATTTAGGCCTATTCCGAGTGTCGTGTGTCGTTTTTTTCGCCTGTCGTTTATATTTTGGTATTCCCGAAAATTTACGACGCGACAGCTTTTGTACAAGATTGAGTGAGCATAAAATGTGATAGCTTCCTCTTGTTGAGCTGTGAACAGAGTGATCTTTCAACTGTATGAGTATGAGTTGCAGCCCAAATTAAAAAGGCGCGTGCGATCATCTGCGATACCTGCGGCAATAAAATTGGCAAGAACATTACGCGTTTTATTAGAGGGCGGCTATCACCTTGAGGCCGGCAACGCCTTTAAGTTGAGCCTAGCGCAGCCGACTGTTTCGAAGTGCTTAACAGAAGTGGTCACAGCCTTGCAACGCGTTTATTGCCGCAAGTGGATACAGTTTTAGATGAGTGACCAGGATAATCGAGAAGCAATGCAATTCTTTTACACAACAACTAATTTTCCTAGTGTTATTGGGTGTGTCGATGGCACTCACATTGCGATTCTGTCACCAAGAACAGATCCCAACCTGTTTTACAACCGGAAAGGTTATATAGTCTGAACGCAATGGTAGTATCAGGTTATACTAAATAAAATAGATGTGTTAGTTTGCACTAATACCACAGAACAAACAGTATTCTGTGGTAATACTTTAACTAAAATTATTGCATTGAGTAATAATAGAACAAGTAATAATATAACAAAGTACAAGAATAAGAACAAGTAATAATATAATGAATTTTCTTAATAAATAAATACTTAAATACTAACCATTTTGCAAAAAATTCACACAATTTTTCGGTTTCAACTGCCTGTCGTGGAGAAAAATGCCTGCGACTCAAATCAGCGAATTTTCCTGTCGTATGTGGTTTTGAAACGGCAACGGGAATCTCAAAACGTAACAGATTTAGTCGAAATTTGTGTCGCAACGACAACGAGAATGCCACTCGTCGAAATTTTCAACGAACGACTGTCGTTTCGACAATGGGAATAGGGCTGATTATTGTTTTTTTATATTTATTTTCGCAAAAAGTTAATTTCGGGTAATGTGATATACTAAAGTTCGGGTAATGTGATATATAGGGTGTTTTTTTTAGAGGTTTGTTTTTCGAATAGAGATAAAACTGGCATTTTGTGGTCAAATCTGGCAACTCTAACGTCATTTATGTTTAGTTTGGTTTGCCATTTCATCATGAACAGGTTGACAAAAGAACAACGCTTGCAAATCGTGCAAATTTATTTCGAAAATAATGGTTCAGTTCGCGAAGTTTACCGCATTTTATGGTCGACATAATCGTCCATCAGAGCAAAATCGGTCCATCCATCGGTTAACCATGGGTCGTTTTCGCACTACGTTTACTCTATGTGATAATACGCATCCGCAGAGACGTCGAACAGTGCGCCCCGAAGAAACAATTGCCGCTGTAGAGCAAAATGTTGAAGAGGACGCGAATGAATCGATTCGCCACCGTGCACAGCAATTGGAGCTTTGTCCATCAACTTTAAAAATTGGACCTGTAGAATTGGCTTTATTCGAGCCAGCCGCGGCGGCCACATGCCCGAAATCATATTTAAACATTAATGGCATAAAATTATCCTTCCAATAAAGCCAAATTGATGGACATTAAAACGATTTTCTTGTGTTTTATTTCAATTCGAAGTTCTATACCTCTAAAAAAAACACCCTATAGTATATCACAGTAACCGAACTTATTACAGCAGTACTATTTGTATACAGAAATGTAGATATACTTTATTTTATAATATTGAAAGTGGTGTTATCTCGAAAATCTGTTCTGGTTAAGTTTCAGATAGGGTAGTTACCTAAGTTTCAGATAAAAAAATCGATTAAATCATGTTTCTCGATACAAATTTTTAACCCTTGCTTTACCCCGATGGATTGTGATTGTCCATAAAAAAATGAGAAGCACGTCTCTAATTGTTTTTGATTTGTAGTATTTTCACCAAGTTGGAAATGATTAGATCTGTTAAATAACGTTTTTTGGTATATCACATTACCCGCCACTTTTATCAGACGCCAATATTTGGATATTTTGATTTGTAACTAAAAAAACTCGTCAACCGTTTATCTTAAAGAGTTAAAAATCATAGATATACTAAACAATGAGTTATTGAGAAGTTTGAGACCAAAAAAAGTGTATTTTAAGGCAAAGTGTGTCGGGAATCGCCGTAAAACAAATAGGTATGTATATCACATTACCCGAACTTACTCTACATGGAAAGTTTTCATCAAAATGCAGAAGTGGTGATTGGTGAGTTACGCTACGACCAAAAATTCAGTGCGCACTAGACATGATTTAGTGTTATATGGAGATTCTTAATAATAGGTTCTCGATGCTCCGCAACCTCTCATTTTATGCGGTTTGGTGAAAAGTGCATGAGCCAAAAAATTTTGGGGCTAGAGTGGGGCTAAAAGGCGTCGCATCGAGGTCAAAATTCACAAAAAAGCTGGGAATTTCGACAAACTGCTGATCAGCTTGCACAGCTGGTCAGAAGTTGCTCTTAGAGGGTTAAAATCTATGACTGACCCCACTAGTTTTCTATACTGAACATTACTTTCATATTTATACCCCATCTCCAACCCTTAATTGGGCTCCCATACAAAATGGTCCTTTTTACACAAGAGGCTCCCACTGCTCCCAGGTTGCCTCCAGACGTTTCAAATGTATGACCGACACCCATTAAATTCCTTTCAAATTTTTCTTCCAAACATACCTACCCGCTATCTCCAACTCTTAAGGGGGCTGCCATACAAAATTGGCCAATTTCTATGCCATTGGCTCCCCAGTTGTAAATGTAGTAGTTAAGCAAGCGACAAAATATCGTATCTCCAAAACTACTGAACCGATTTAAATGACTTATTCAGAGATCGCCAACACTCTTGAGTACAAAAAATAAAAAATTAATTACGGTTCAAAAATTCACCACCATAGGACGTCTCCCATACGATCGAAATTGCGAGGTTGTCAACTTTTCGAAATCGAAAAATCTTGTACTTCGCGTTCGTCGTTTCGTGTTTTCTATTTACTCTCGCTGACCCTACTAAATCTTATAGTCTCTATGGTTATTTGCTATTATACTGAGACAGTGACTCTTTTATTGCCTTATATTTTTCTGATGCGTATGGTGCCGTCATCAAATCGAGATAGTGTCTGATAAATACTTAAATAATAATTTACCATGCCTTGTGTTTGTGACCTAAGAGTTGATCGTGGTCAGCAAAAAGTACAGTGCACCAAGTGCAATGAGTTTTTTCATCTAACTTGTGTCAAAATTTCACCGACAGACGTTAAATCAATGCAAATGTTACGTGACCGCACGCCGAAACTTTATTCGGTCGCCTCCTCCATCTGTTAATTCGGACGAGAGAGTGGTATCTAAGAGCAGTCTTAGCTCAGTCTCATCGGCCTCTTTAAGTGTGGGTCAATGCTCCGTAGCTAAATCGAGTCCCACTACCCAACAACAACTGCCACATCTCAACAGCAAAGTGGAGGGAAGCAAGCAAGTGATAACAAGCAAATTTGCTAACTGTTTTCAACGAGATTGCCGCCCTAATGCCCGTAATTTGAACGATCCGATACCGGCCCGTGTATAGATACACATGAGTAAGTTTTCGTTCGTAAATTCAAGCTCAGATACACGACATTTGGCAGGTAAAGTAGCGTGTATTTCTACACGGCCGATATATATCTACGCATTTGAAACACTTGTCCACAATTACCATTTTCCCGAAGCTTACAAGTTGGGTAAGCTGCGAGAGTCAGTCAGTGCAGAACAGGTACCGCTAATGGGCGATATGTATTCAGGAGGTTATGAAGAGGTGTGGGCGGCGCTAAAGGCGAGGTATGACAGGCTCAATTTGTTAGTTGATGTACACGTGTCTCGTTTCATCAACATGGCGGCGTCCGCACGTCTTCGGTTGTGTTACACGTGGTCGACACTGTTCGTGAATCATTTCGCGCCCATCGTGTTATGCAATTGCCGGTGGAAAGTTGGGACGCCCTTGCCGTGCCCATCATTATACCGAAGTTGCCCTCCACAGCTCAGCACGCTTGGGAAATGAGTCTAGTGCACAACGACATTCCGAAGTTGGAAGATTTGCTTAATTTCTTGGAACGGCGAGCACATAGGTCTTAACAATAGCAAGGCGTGCCAAAATCCTCCGCGTCATCCAATGCGGCGTGATCCCACAGCTACGATACGGCCGGTGAGAGCTTACCTTGCCGTGACGGACGACGGAGGATGCCATTATTGCAAGCAGTCACATCGGATCACTCAGTGCCCACAGCTGGTGGCGCTTACAGTGACTCAACGTTTTGATTTTGCGAAGAGCTTGAAGCTTTGTTTCAATTGCTTTCAGCACAGTCATTCGGCACAACAGTGTGCATCAGGCAATTGTCGAAATTGTGGTCAGCAACATCATACTTTGTTGTGTCGTGCTCGAATCGGAATGGATATGTCGCTGGTCGCGCGGTCAGACCTTCCACTACCTGCGCTGAGCTCACACGTGACGATGATGGATCAGTCGAACTTCGTCAATAGAATTGTTTTTCTGGCCACTGCGAGAGCTCAGGTCACGATTACTCATCAGGAGGTTATTATTATTGCTGGGGATGATGCACCGCGACCTTGTAGATCTATTGTGCCCCCATCCTGGACTTCACAGACTGTCAGTGAGTCCGGCATCCAGAAGGAATTCTAATATGCTTCCTACACCTCTGGAACCAAGTCCGCACCTGGTATAAGATGGTCCCCCAGGTGTTTCTTTCTCTTATGCATGAGTACTGGGCACTCTCCTAGTATATGTAGTATATGCAGTCTCGTTTTCCTGCAAGCAGAACCTGCAATACCCGTTTTCATGGATTCCTAGTTTGGCCAGATGATAATTCAGTCTGCAGTGCACAGTTAGCATTCCCGTGATAATCCTTAGATTATTCGTTGATAGGGTCATGCAATCCTCGAATCTTTTCCTATTGTAGGACCCGATAACCATCTTGGAATGCTCTAAACCTGGTAGATTTTCCCAGTATTGATTCCTTCTGGTTATCTCGTCCTTTCTCGTTAGGATAGAAGCAGCTCCTTTCCCCAAACCACAAAAGGGTTCAGGCTGACAAAAGGTGTGGAAGCTCCCCTCCTCGCCAGTTCGTCGGCCCGTTCGTTTCCTTCAATACCAGCGTGGCCCGGAACCCAAAGTACCCAAACCTGGTTGTAACGGCCAAGTTCGTTTAGCTTCTCAAGGCACTCCAAGACCAGTTTCGAGGACACCTGGTAGGATCTAAGAGCCTTGATAGCCGCTTGGCTGTCGGAGAGGATAGCAATCTTCCGATTCCGGTATCTTCTCGCCAGATTGAAAAAAGCACACCTTTCAATGGCGTATATTTCCGCCTGGAAGATGGTGGTGTGTACCAGGATATCATATGCTGGTCCATCAGATAGGTTTCCGATTTACCTACCCAGTTACTTTTGTTACTGAGTTCAGTTTTAAATCTCTTGACAAAACTGAACTTTAGTGAGATTGTGTCCCTCGGTATTGCAATATCGGGATACTGATTCGTAAGGGTATCAATCCTCTTACGGCTCAGGAAACTGTCAGCCCCGAAATTTATATCAGCCATCCGTAAAAGAGCCCTCTTCGCCTGGGTCTGTATGTGCAAATGAAGAGGTGTTAGTTCGAGGAGAACCTCCATAGATGCTGTTGGACACGTTCTCATAGCCCCTGTTGTGCATACGCATACCAGTCTTTGTAGCTTACTGAGCGCCTTGATGGTGGTAAGTTGGCTGGTCTTGTTAACCCAGACAGCTGAACCATACGTTATCATAGGTCTCACGATCGCCGTGTAGATCCATCTCAGAATAGTCGGGGTGCAGCCCCAACTTTTGCCTGCTATGGACCTACAGGTCATGAGGACCCTGGTGGCCTTTATCGTTTCCTCCAAATGTCCTTTCCAGAGAAGTTTCTGATCTAGTATAACTCCTAGATATTTCACCTCCTTCTGGAACTCTAGCTCTATCCCATCCAGACGGATTGGTCTAAGAGCGTCAAGTTTATATTTTCTAGTGAATGGTACGATGGTGGTCTTCGCCAGGTTTATATTCAGCCCCACCTTTGTGCACCATTTCTTGGTTAACCTTAGTCCTAAGGTTATCCTATCCCGCAGGGTATCTTCGAATTTCCCCCTGCACAGGATTACGATGTCATCCGCATAACCCTGGACCGTTAGGCCAGCGTTAGTCAGTTCCTGTAACAGGTCATCAACCACGAGGCTCCACAGAAGCGGTGATAGTACTCCTCCCTGTGGACAGCCCCTGGTTGTGTTAGCTATTACTGGGCCGCTCGTACTAGTCTGTATCTCCACCAACCTAGTAGCGAGCATACGGTGTATCCATCAGGAGGTTACGGCACGAATTTTGTGCGATCCAGGCTCACAGATGAGCTTCATACCAGAACGCTTGGCGGATCAGTTACGGTTGCGCAGGGATCGGTGCACATTAACAGTTAAAGGCATTGGGTCAACCCCTCCGTTGCAGGTGAAGGGTATAGCTCACCTGCAGCTGACTTCCATTTACGGTGATTTCTCCTTTCCATTGGATATGGTGGTCTTGCCAACGATCGCGTCCGCAATGCCAGCGGTGAGAGTAGATATACAACGGTGGCCTCATTTGCAAAGGTTGAAGCTAGCAGATCCACATTTCGGAGTTCCTGGGTCGGTAGGTATATTAGTGGGTGCAGAAGCTTGGGGTCAAATTGTTGAGAGCGATATTATTAGATGACGATGGGATGAACCGTATGCGCAGCGGACAAAGCTCGGATGGGTGGTCTTCACTCCTGCCACTGCCACAGCAGGCGGCCAGTATACATAGAATTTACCATAGTATAATAATAAAGTAGTCTAACCTGAGAGAGTATTTCTAATGTATTTCTATTTTGTTTACAAAAATTGGCAGAAAATTTTATGAACAGAGTTTTGAAAATATTTAGTGTCAAATCAATATGAGCCTATGTTTTCTGTTGACAAATTTTGTACATCAAAATGAAATATTGTGAAAGAAATTTCAAAAAATTTTTACTCAAAAGAGGGGAGAGTTCAGGTTAGACTACTTTATAATTATACTATGGAATTTACATGCTCAAGCTAACACTATAGACGACCGTTTAGACGACATATTGCAGCGCTTTTGGCAATTGGAAGAGGTTTCTCTCCCGGATGTCACAGACGACGCAAGCGAAGACTATTTCATGCACCATCATTCTCGTAGGCCACAAGGGAGGTACGTAATGAAGCTTTTGTTTAAACGTGATCCAGCATGCCTTGAGGACTCGTATCAGATGGCTCTAGGGCAGTTTTATCAGCGAACGACGCCTCATGAAGAATCCAGATATGCTGCAGAAGTATTTGATGTTTATGCGCGAGTACGAGCAGCTGGGACACATGGTACGGGTAGAGAAATCGAGTATTGAAGAGCAGAGCTATTACATACCACATCATGCTGTCATGAGTAAGTTCCGGGTGGTATTTAACGCATCCGCGAAGACAGCGAGCGGCGTCTCACTGGACGAAATACAGATGGTGGGTCCAACAATACAGTCTCCGTTAATCAGCATACTTTTCAGATTCCGTCGATATCAATTTGCTCTGACGGCTGTTTTAGAGAAGATGTTTCGCCAAATCATGGTGGCCCCGCGAGGCACCCCACGAGACTCTTCCTACTTATCAATTGACAAATGGTTACTTATGGTATGGGTTGCAGCCCGTACAATGCGGTTCGGACCTTTAATCAGTGCGCGGCTGACAACAGTAATTTGGTGGATTCGCAACGAGCGGAATATACGAAGGATGTCATATTGTCGTCATTTTACGTCGACCATTTTCTCATTAGTTGTGGAACGCGAGTGGGAGCAGTGCAATTGGCCGCCGAAGTGCAAACGGTGCTAGGCACTGGCCGCTTCAAGCTCCGCAAATGGAACTCTAACGACGTTGAAGTCTTGCGGTCGGTCCAGCCCACAGACCCTTCTCCGCTGGGATCCAGTTCTAGACGAATTTCTTTTTGACGTTTATCTTAAATCAGATGATGTATACCCTACGAAGCGACGTGTGCTAAGCGACGTAGCACGATTATTTGATCCTATTGGGCTACTAGCTCCATCATCATAACCGGGAAGATTTTTATTCAATCCCTCTGGGCGGCCGGTCTAAGTTGGGACACACCATTAACCGACGACCTCAGAAATACATGGATTACGTTTTATCATGGATTGAACTCTCAACAAACTGCGAATTCCTCGCTGGCTAGGAATGTTGACTGACGTCGTTCCCACTCTCTACGGCTTCTGGAACGCTAGTCCTAAAGCGTTCGGTGCCGTGGTCTACGCTAAAACAATTGACGCATATGTTGCACAATCTTCGTCCCAATTGACCATCACTATACTTGAACGGTTCAGCAACATACAGCGTCTTCTTCGAACCGTGGCAATAGTTCTACGTTGGAACCCAAACCGCCGCAGCTACTGGCGGCAACCTGTGATCATGGTTCCAGAGATCGACTACGCTCACATAATTTTTGGTACGTATAGTACAATGCACTACACAGTGTGCTATTTTTTAAATCTAGGACAAAAGTCAAATTTTGAAATACAATTTTTTAATGAAAAAACATCATGGATCAACTGTTAATACATCATACCGTCTATTAAGGTTGATTTTATGACCATGGTGTTGTGCACAAAGGTACACAGGGTATTCGAACTTTACCTTTTCTTAAACTAAACTTTTTTTTTATTTTTTACTGATATCTAAGCACAATCTATTACAAGTTTGGTTGTAAGCCAGATTGTTTACATTTGTTGTCTTATAGTGAAAACATGGCATCAAGTAATTTGCTGTATTTCAAGTGGGATTTTGATTTTAAAATACAGATTACAAAATATTTATTTTTCATCTTATACTAATTTTAAAAGATAAAAAAGTATATAAAAGTTCTTAAAAATTAAATATCTTTAAAATCCTTGAAGTGTCCTTTGTCGATATTAAGAAAGATCCATTGCGGATTTTTGCGGCAAAAAATTTTCATAGAATGGGTGAAAGCGACGAAAGCAACTCAATTAGGTGCAATATTTGATGTTCTGGTTAGTGCCTGTAAGAAAAAAATTTGCTGTTCCGAGTTAAGAAAGCTGCTCAGAAACGAGTATCATGAGCCTTCCATGGAATAGAGAGCACCGAAAATATCATCGCTTTATGCTAAAAAGCAAACAATTCCTTAGTTCAAGATACACCATCCCAAAACACATTTGTACCAATGAAAATGTGTTGTATTGAAGATGGTACAGTACTATGGGAATCCAAGCCCTTCATCGACATGATTTTGTAGAATTATTAAATTTGTATTCACAAAGGAAACCGACGAAGTCGTAAAAGAAGAGGTCGAAATTATCAAATCTCAAATTAATGATCTTGATCCAACCAAACTCAATAGTTGACGGAAAAATGTGTGCAACTTTTTCTTCATAAAAGTCATATCAAATATGCTACATTTACGGAACTTCCCCTAAAGAAATGAACGATCCGGAAAAATTGGCAAGCAAAACGATGAACGAAAATGCCTTACAATTTGGAATGTCTCCTTTCCATGCATTAATAAGATTTTTTGAATGTGTGCTGCATATTTCATACCGTTTGGATATAAAAAAATGACGCGTTTCTGGAGAAGAGAAACATAGAATGCAGTTAAAAAAAGGAGCTGCACAAGGCATTTCGAGCGAAAATGGCTAATTGACTATCCCAAGTAAGATACTGCCAATACTAATTATGGCAACACTACCAGGACATTTTTTTAAGATCCAGAAAAAGCATCAAGTTGTGTTAATTTAAATCTGAATCGAAATTTCAGTTATTCAAGCAATTTCGTGTGGCCGTGCAATTGACGTTGATACTTTTGAAATGTATTGTAAGGAAACATAA
Organism: Melieria omissa; assembly: GCA_963971225.1. Lineage (NCBI taxonomy): Eukaryota > Metazoa > Arthropoda > Insecta > Diptera > Ulidiidae > Melieria > Melieria omissa. The sequence goes on along the minus strand of OZ020269.1, from coordinate 70,905,804 downwards.
TATTTATATTCAAAATTATCTGTGGTACTATATGCCAGTAAACGTCCACAAAGTTCTATGTCATGGACACGAAATCATTAGCAGTTGTTTGTTGCCCTTCGGTCAACTTTCGCAGTAAGTCCAAGAAGCCCGTCATAAGGACATAAAATACTTTCGGGAACATAATACAAGAAAAATGTCACACAAAGACACAAATATGGGCTTGTTCCAAATGCTTTTGGTAACGTCGGATCCCGTTATATCTAGTTTAAGAAAACTGTGATGTAAGCGAATGAAAAATTTTTCAGCTTCAAAACTTTCAGCTCAACCAAGTTCTACTGCTTCCTCAGAAGATGAAACAAGCGAGACCGTTCAAAGTGAATAATATTAATATAAAATAATATCACAAGGGGTACTCGCTTATTTACTATTTTTATGATTTTTGTTGTTATATAATACATTTTTACATATCATTATTTTTCTAAACTGATCCCAATATCTTTCCGACTTCTTTAATAGCAAATGAAATTAAAATTTTCACCATTTTGCCGCGTTATTGATTTTTGTCCTAGATTTGAAAATAAGCACACTGTGCATTGCCTTTTCGACAGTGCCTGAGGTTGGGAAAACCATTGCCAAGTCACAGTTCGCTTGTTTCATTGAATCCGTTTTTGGACAAGGATGGCATGCTTCGCGTGGGCGGTCGCCTGCCGAAATCGGCTCTTCAATATGGGCAACAACATCCTCTCATTTTGCCACGACAGGATCCCCTAACTCAGCTCAATATTAGGCGCATCCATCACGAGACTTTGCACGGTGAAACTCAATTAATGCTCCAGACCCTGCGTCAACGATATTGGGTTCTAAAAGCTAGGCAAACGGTGCGCAGCTTTATTCATCGGTGTGTCATCTGTCGTCGTCATCGTGGTGCCACTCCCTTGCAGCAAATGGCATCTCTACCCAAACAGCGCGTTCGTGTAACCCAACCATTTTTGGCTGCTGGAGTGGACTATTGCGGTCCATTCAATTTCCGAGTCGGCGGTCCATGCTCAAGGACTACAGCGAAGACTTATGTAGCGATATTTGTGGCGGCCATAAAATCGGCCGAACGCCATCTAGTCAAAGTTGTTGGCACCCAGAAGTTACGATTCCCGCAGATGCAGACTCTCATGGTACGTGCTTGTCTCAACTCGAGGCCGCTGATCGCACTACATGACGGCCCTGACGATCGCCTGGCTTTGACACCTGGAAACTTCCTCGTTGGCGAACCACTTCTGGCTGTCCCGGAACCACTTATCGTAGACGTTCCCCCATCAAGATTGAGACAATGACAATGCTTACGAAGGTTACATCAAGAGTTTTGGCATCGATGGAGTAACGAATATCTAACGACACTAACAACACACGGAAAATGGCAGCGGCGTTCCGATGGCCTCCGCATTGACGATATCGTGGCTATCAAGGAGGACAATCAGCCACCTTCCCAGTGGCGTCTTCGCCGAGTTATAGCAGTTCATCCCGGTGAAGGGGGGCTCATCCGCAACGCTACTGTGAAGACCAAGGCAGGCAACTCTACCCAGGCAGTCCAGAAACTTTGCCGCCTCTTGTCGGAGACAGATTTCGAACCGGATGGTCTGACCGGGCAGGATGTTCGGGATTTGAGTGGCAGCGCCGGCGTAGCGGCCTAGCCGTAAAGTTACTGCGCAGCGACGGCGCAATCTGCTAGCCTTGACATTTTGTCAAACGGCGCAGCCATGTAGCTGTCAATCTATTCTGTAAAATTGATTTGTCAATTGTCCTTTTTCTCTTTTAATAAAGCAGCCGAGCTGAGCAGACGTTAAACCTGCACTCGTTTTCATTTTGGGTTCCTCCGGCGTGGACGGTTTTTTGACTTGGACACAAAGCGCTATTTGCGCGCAACAGCTTTACATAATCTCAAAAGTACTCAACACATGTCACGAGAACCCGCCGACAACTGCTATTGTGTTGTAATCAGGGTGCGGAAAAATTCGCTCGCGAACGATCGAAAATTCGATCTTCTCATATTAGCTCGTTTTGCGATTGTATTTTATCGCGAGAAATACTTGAGCAAACGAGCGGTTGCGAATGCATTGCCTACGTATTCGTTCGTGAGAGATCGTATGCAGCGAGTTTATGTATACACATTTCAAACGAACGAGCATACGAAAGCGATCGGTCGTTGGAAGAACGCTGATGCAGAAAATCATTCGCAACCGCTCGTTTGCTCAAGTATTTCTCGCGATAAAATACAATCGCAAAACGAGCTAATATGAGAAGATCGAATTTTCGATCGTTCGCGAGCAAATTTTTGATCGATCGCGAACGAATTTTTGTAAGGTTCGTCGGTAGAGCGTGGCTGCAAACAATCATTAAATTTAGTCTATTTTGCGATACATACGGACGAAGGGCGATTTGTGAAATTATTTTCTTGTGCGTTTGCTTTTTTTATATAAATATGGGCAAAGTGTCAAATATTGACAAGACGAAACTTGTTACATATAATAAAGACACAGATTTTTCAAAGTGCATTTTGTGTGGAAAACAACTTAAAGGATACATGTTAGGAAACATTAAAAGGCATTACGAGACCATATACAAACATAACACAAAGTTTTTTTTTTGTTATAATTTTCCTAACAAAAGGTCTTTAAAATCTACAAACTTCTATACATAAGTTTCCTTTAGGAAATAAACTTCAGTCAGTAGCAGCCGAGTATAATAGCAAACTGCTCAAACTCCTATATACATAATTCTGTGGTCAAAAGCAATAACCGCTTAAGTCGACTTAAGGCCAGGTTCCTCCAAACAATTTTCAAAAAATCGAAATTTTTTTTTTTCTAGCCTAAATTGCTAGAAAATACTCTTAGAAATGATGTATAATTAGTCCCGAAGGTATGCGCTGCCTAGAAGTAGGTTGAGATAAGGGAGGACGGTGCGCGCTCAAGCGGTGAATTCGCCCGCTCGAATCTTTAATCGGCTTTTTCTCGAAACTAAATTTTTTCAACTGAGTGTCACTCGTATTTCAAAACTATTTCACTTATCATCATGAACCAAACGGAATTTTACTCTTTAAATGTCTCTCTATGGTCGGAACTACAACCAAAAATATTCATTGTTATTTAAAAAAGTTATTAACAATCAAAAGTGCAAAAAAAGGGTCAAAAATTAAAAAGTACGCCATTTTGTTTGTTTTTCAGTAAAAATGTTTTATTCTAGTTCCGAACATAGACAATTCGATACAGAATATGAAACTGATTTGCTTTTGGTTTCAGATGATTCGTTTCCAAGAAATGGTGACACTCATCAACAAATCGGACGAGTTTGAGCAGCTGTTTTCGGAGCCACAATAATAAAAAAAACAAAAACAAACATGTTTTTTAGTAGTTTAATGTATGTACTTTTATTTGTAAAAAAATTTATTTTCAAATTATTTTTTAACAATAAATGGAATTTTTTGAAAAAAACGTGTTTTTTGGAGGAACCTGGCCTTAAGAAGAAATTGAGTTATGGATGCCACCATGTTCCCCTGACTGTGCTCTACGTTTGTGTAAAATCGGGGAGTTTGTAACTTTAAAATAAAAAAAGTTATTAATAAAAACCTATTCGCATTCCCATAACAAACACACTACGCGCTAAAACTTTAAAACGAGATTGCTCGAAACAACAATTTTCGACTTAGGCGGTTGTTGCTTTTGACCACAGAATTTACTGCACAGACGAACGATCGCGATCGTTCAAAGATTCAATCTTCACAATACGAGTTACTGATTGAGTTTTACAACAAGCGCTCGCAACAAACGAACGATCGCGAGAGATCGAACTGACGACGCTTGCAGCGACATTTTCTCATTCGCGATTTTTCCGAACATTTATATTTCTCGTGAGAGATCGTAAATGCTTTTGCTCGCAGCGTAACTTTATCGCTCGCGAGAAATTAGAAGCACTCAGTGTTTGGTTGCGATTATTCGTGAGAAAGATCGTATTTTGATCGTTCTCCGCACCCTGGTTGTAAGTATACATATCTTTTTTTTTATTTATGTCGAAAATGTTTGGTGTTTTGTTATTTTTATATTCCGTCATCGTTCACAGCTCCACAACTCCATGCCTCTTTCACTCATATACCACATCCTTACACACTTACAACAAGTAAGTTATTTTTTGCTACACTAGAAATTCTCTTTTAATAACACTGCACAACAAAATCAAACTGTTTTTAACATAACAAGGTTCTGACAACGGATTCTGGTACAGAGGACCAAAACAAAATTTACGTGTATCGGCGTTTTGAAAGTTTACGTCTGAATTTTTGTTTAGGGGGGGTCAAAGTGGTCCCCTTTTTGCTCATTCTTATGGTGATTCGGCATATGAAAACCATGTAACCTAACATTTTAGGTATGTGATGTGTTCAGCAATTTGATGTAAAATACTACGAAGAACATTTTTGTGGAGCATTTTAACCCTGTAACTCCTATTTGTATGGGTCAATTTGACCCTTTTTTCTAAAATGCCAAAAATGTCCTGTAAAACAGGACTTTTTAAGGATAAAATGTACCACGAAAATATTCGCCATAAAATTCTACGATAGGTCTCTGAATACATCAATGCTCAGATATTAACCTGAACGCCAGAATTAAGCCAAAACTGAAAATGTGTTTAAGTGTTTATTCCGTACTTATTCAAAATTGGTACTAAAATGTCCTACAAAACTTGCACGTGGAATAGCAGATGGAAGGGCAACCAATATCCCAAAAAACAATGGGAGCCGAGAGCTGAAAACAAAAAACATTGTTTTACAACCAATACATATAAAACTTGGTGTGGTAAACAATTTTTGTTAAGTGTTTGGATACAAATGGATCGGCGTTTAACTTTCTGAAGACATTGTTTCGAAAACTAAGCGAAGCAAAGATACAAAACGGTATGAATGCTAAAACCTTGCTTTTTTCATATTGGTTTCATACCAATAAACATAAAAACTCTCGTGTTTTCATTACAACAGGTGTTTTTGTTGGTCCTGAAATAAAAAGGCTTGTGCGTAGCGCCGAATTCGATCAAATGCTGAGTGCATGATGAGTGCATTCGAAAAACTAGGTGCTCATGTGTCACCAAAAATTTATTTTCTGAATTCTCATATGGATTACTTCGCGGCGGATTCAGAAATATATTTCGGGGGGGAGGGGGGTTTCAAAAAGTAATTCTTTAACACTTATAAAATGTTTTTTAATTTGTATGTAGTTTTAAGGCCGATCCTCATATTTTGGGGGGTTCAACCCCCAAACACCCTCCCCCTGAATCCGCCACTGGCCCCCACGGTATAAACGGTATAAAGGCAAAAGTATTCATTGTTTTATAGCTGATGTATGCTGCACATTATTTGATAACGGTGTTAAATTGCCAAGAATTAATAATTTAATAATAATTGACTGGCACGACAGCCCGCTTACGCGAGACTAAGGCCTAGCTTCCCGCAACCACCCGTGTTGTGTATGTGAATTTGTACACGGGTAGAAGGGACCTACAGTTTTATGCCGGTTCCGAACGGCAGGTTGGGAGCTTTATCATAGGCAATTTTACTCTCAGAGGTTTGCCATTTCCTGCTGAGAGGACAGCCGCCGAAAGAGAAAACGAGTTTTCCCGTTATTTTTGTTTTAGGTGTTATTACGGGCAGTATTTGAACCTGCGGTTTGCTGCCTTTGACTCGCGGTCCAACGCACTAACCAACTGAGCCACGGCGGCTGCCAAGAGCTAAACGAAAAATATAATGAATACCTTAAATACCCAAAATTGTTCATTTTTCTATTTATATATATTATATCTAAGGCTTTTATTTGTATGGTGAAATTTCGCGTTCAACATTTTTCGCATACTACCCCCAAAAATGAAGTTTTGTAGGAGTTTTTAATACCAATTTTGAATAAGTACGAAATAATCTTTTAAACACATTTTCAGTTTTGGCTTAATTCTGGCGTTCAGGTTAATATCTGAGCATTGATGTATTCAGAGACCTATCGTAGAATTTTATGGCGAATATTTTCGTGGTACATTTTATCCTTAAAAAGTCCTGTTTTACAGGACACTTTTGGCATTTTAGAAAAAAGGGTCAAATTGACCCATACAAATAGGAGTTACAGGGTTAAAATGCTCCACAAAAATGTTCTTCGTAGTATTTTACATCAAACTGCTGAACACATCACATACCTAGAATGTTAGGTTACATGGTTTTCATATGCCGAATCACCATAAGAATGAGCAAAAAGGGGACCACTTTGACCCCCTAAAAAAAAATTCAGACGTAAACTTTCAAAACGCCGATACACGTAAATTTTGTTTTGGGCCCCTCTACCAGAATCCGTTGTCAGAACCTTGTTATTTTTTTTTTGCGTTGTGCAGTGTATGGCGAAACAACGTTTGCCGGGTCAGCTAGTGTTCTATAAATATATAGAATTCTGAATTCTATTCTATTTGAACTCTATAACATGAATTTTACGATGTATTTATTCCTTCCCTCTAAATTTGTACTTGGATACGCCCATGCGTATACATTGACTGGTTGGTGCTTTGGTCGCTCAACCATTTTTTGTGCGAGTCTCTGCATTTATTTGTCGCCAGCAAAGGGACATCACTTTGCCAGCGCAACGATCGTGATTCAAAACCACGCTAATGATTTGGTTTTTGTTGTTTGTACACTCTGTTGCAAAATTATACGAACATTTAATTTTTTTAATTTAAAAGATTATTTTGAAAATTTTGGAGAAATTTTGTTCCATGAAATACTGGTATGGGTAAGTACAGTGGTGTGTTTAAATTTCGTTTCAATAACTGTAACTTAAGGGTACTTTTTTGAACGTTAATCGAAAAATGTCAAAAAATTAGTGTTGCAAAATTATACGAACGTTTCTGTTTATGCATAAAAACGTACATTTTTAGCGAAACTGTGTAAAAATTAAACTTGTAGCATCAATTTAAGAGTTTTTTAACAAAACTAAAAATATGCCAAAAGGAAAATGATTGACGGATTTTGAAAAAGGACGGATCAAAGGCATGAAAAGTGCGGGAACATCCATAAGGTAAAAAGCTCGCGATATTGGAAGAAGTGCTTGGCTTGTATCCACTTTTTTAAAAAATTCTGATGGGTATGACTGCAAAAAAGGACAAGGAAGGAACAAAAAGTTAAGTGAACGGCAACATATCAAAAAGCTGCCGCTTTCTAGTTACGCTTTCCTCAACCCCAGTAAGTCGCCAAACGGTATGGAGGGCAATAAAATGCGCTGATTACATCAAACGCTTAAAAATTATGTCTACGTCACGATTATTGAAGCGTCACAAGGACATTAGCATGCAGTTTGCTGAAAAAAGCAATGAACTGACAGGACTTCGGTAAATAACTTCAAAAATTGTTTGGTTCCCAAATTATCCTTTGATTTTGTTATGCAGATAATCTTTTCGAATGAAAATAAATTTAATCTGGATGGTCCAGATGGTTTTAATGGATATTAGCATGACATTAGAAAGGAACGAAAATTTTGTTCGCCCAGAAATTTTGGAGGTGGTAGCTTAATGGTTTGGGGTGCGTTTACTGCAGAGCAAACTTTGTACCTTCAGTTTTGTTCCTGCCGGATTAAAATTTCCGTCCATAACAGTCCGTCAAAGCAGTCCCATCCATTTCCTCAACGCAACGAAAAAGAAACTGGTGTTTTCAACAGGATAACGCAGCCATACACACTAGCAAGAAAATAATTGCATGGTTGAGGGCGAAATCCGTACGTGTTCTGGAGTGGTCAGCGTGTTCGCCGGACCTTAACCCGATGGAAAATATTTGGGGTGTATTGGTTCGCCGGATTTATGCCGAAAATCGGTAATTCAATAGAATTGACGAGTTACAAATGTAAAATTTAGAAGCCTAGTCCAACGTGGACCAAAATTTATTACAAACTTTATTTTAAAGTATGAACAAAATATAAATTTTTGAACTAATGAAAGCAAAAAGGTGCCAAATAAATTACTAAGATAAAAACCTCTTACTTTCTTAATTTTTCTTTTCTTTTAGGTTAAAAATTGTAGTGTTCGTATAATTTTGCAACAAGTCATTTCAGTATTTTTTCTTTTATGAAAGTAATTATTACAACTACTTCACTTTTAGTTCGCAAAAATATATTCCCTTGATCTTCTCAAATATTCATAGAAGAAATTTTTTTAAAACATATCTTGGCTCTCGACTTATTGACGATTTTTGAGTGTTCGTATAATTTTGCAACAGAGTGTATGTATGATTTTTTGTGTTGCTGATTCGTTTTTTTTTTGACAACCTTTCAGTCGGAGCCTAAAAAATTCGATATTGGGGCATATATCTATAGTACAATGTACAGGGTTTTTCATCATGAGCCGAAAAAGTAAATAAAGAAACAAAATCAATTAAAATTTGAATTTTGATGAAACTTTATTATCAAAATAATATTTGGTTTGTGCTTTTAGTAATGGAATATGACATCATTCAAATGACCGCCACGAGCAGTCTGGCACACCTCGATTCTTTTTAGGTAATTTTCGATGACTGTTTTACATATAGCAGGCTGTAAGGCACCAAGAACTGCACGTATGTTGTCCCTCAAATGCTCCAGAGTCTGCGGATTGTCTGCATAGACTTGGTCTTTCGCGTAGCCCCAAAGAAAAAAGTCAGAAGGGTTCAGATCGCACGATCTTGACGGCCAATTGGCATCACCAAAACGCGAAATTATGCGTTCATCGAACCTAGTTCGCAATTCTGTCATGTTCGGTCGTGTTGTGTGGCATGTAGCGCCGTCCTGTTGAAATTTCCTCCACATTCATATCTTTCCCATATAGCACCACACACAACAAATTTTGACTATTAAAGTAACCGCCGAGGTGAAAATTTGGGATTTTCGGATTGTTTTTTTACCCATTCGGCGTAGTAACGACGCATTCTGTGATCTCCCGGCTCCAATTTCTGCACCAACTGAACTTTGTATGGATGAAGACGCAAATCCAAATGCAAAATACGCCAAATTGAGGTGATGGAGATGTCCAATTGTTGTGAACGCCGGGGAAGCGATAAATTCGGGTCATCTTCAACACTGGCAGCTACAGCAGCAATATTTTCGGCCGAACGAGCAAGGCGATTACGTATTGGCCTCTGTACATCTTTTACAGAACCAGTTCGTTCGAATTTCGTCAATACACCCGAAATTGTTGACAAAACAGGCCTTCCGTGATGTCCGAAATCCTTCCTTAGTGCGCGAAAAGTGGTGCTAAAATTTTCACAATTTAGTGTAGTGAATTTTCACTATGTTTACACGTTGAGCGATGCTAAATTGGTCCATTTTCATAAATGGCAAACACTAAACTACAATATTAACACAATGCAACGACAGATGACAGCTGCGGTTGTCGAACGCAGGGCTGCCAAAGTTTTCGGTTCGAAATGAAAAACCATGTACATATATGCGACTAATGCAAGAATTTTACTTCAGAATGGTTTAGTGACGAATAATGAGACAGTAAATTTAAAATCCTAGATTTTCTTATTTAAGTTCTTTTATGCAAACTGGCTGTCGTGCAAGTCAAGAAGAAGAAATTTAAAATTGAATTCCACACCTAACTCGTTAGTTGATTTACGAAAAATGTGCATGTTTTTCAACATCAAACAATACGCCTCGAAATTCCATCTTTTCCGACTTTGAGGACCAATTACCACGGAGTTGTAAAACTTATAAAAATAAATAACATTGGAAAAGAAGCCGTGAGGCGTGAAAAAAGTCAGGGGAAATCTAAAAAAGTGACACACCCATTTTTTGCGAAAACGGAAACTAAGATTTAAAAACGGTTTGCGGATTCACCGCTCCCTAATTACCCTAGAACTGATGTCAAACCCAGAAAAGCAATTTTGCTGTTGATCAGTGTTATTGTGGGCTAATAAAAAAGTCTTCCTTTCTTTCTATTTCCCGTTTTGATTCTTTGTTGATTACTTATTATTATTTGTTTTTTATTGCTTGTAGCAATCGTATAAGTCGCCATGCCAACGATATTTAAATTTCTTTTCTATGATTTCGCGCACAGTGCAGTCGGCAGTGACTTCGGGAGCAATATGCGACGCCGTGCAGGCTTATAGAAGAACAAAAGCCAGCTAGAAAATAGAAATCGCTCTCAGCACATACGTGATCTGTGAGAGCAGAGCGCGGGTTCTAGTATTGGAAGCCGCCACACAATGTTTGCTTGTACGACATGCGCATTCTGTATGTTTATTTTTTTTGATTGCACCATTCAAAGAGGAGGACAGTGATTGTTTGTTCGTTGGGCAATAGAAAAATTCCATTTTCAGTTCGAGGCTAACCATGCGTTCTCGCCAACTGTTGAGCCCAAGCAAATGTCCCGCAACCTATGCCTCCGCTCATGTCTTCTCCCCTGCGTCAAGAAACACGCTTTATATTGTATATTCTTTGCTATAACTTATGTGACAGTACTCTTCTAAATAATGCAATCAGTGATGTCGATTGGGATGTTATATTTGGCCACCTTGAAGTTTCGGAATGCGACGGTCGGAATCAAATCCATTTCCGATCCAATTCGGATTCTGGAACAGGGCTGAATGTGTTCCTTTTATATACGCTTTATTTTATATTATTTTAATATGAGCACAAAAACTGTATACGTTTAAAAAATAACTAAACAAGATGCCTGAAGTTTTAGAAAATAAATATCAAATATGTAAAAAAATCGTCGTTTATTTTTTTGGAAAAAATCTGTAGAAATCATGTATTTTTAAAAAATATATTACTTTTTGTGATACATTACTTGACATTTCCAGTTATAAGTAATGAAACGATATTACTTTCTATTGTCAGTAATGTGTAATAAATAGGGATCGGAATTATATGCAAGCGCATATCTTTTTTGGAGCTTCGGGTTTGAACGGGACCAAGACAGAAACTATTTTTATTGAAAAATATTAAGACTGAGCTAACATATGCACTGCATATTTTGAATATTTGTTGCATATTTTGCATACTTTTTGCATATGTTTTGCATATTTGTTGAATATTTTGGCATAATTTTGCATGTTTTTTTTTTGCCGTATTTGGCGTAAGTATGTTTATCAGCATACCGTGGCTCAGGTGGTTAGTGCGCAGTCCAGCGAGTCGCATGCTTCGAAGTTCGAATTCTGCATGTAGTAACACCTAAAAAAAATAACGGAAAACTCGTTTTCTCTTTCTCCTATGAAAAAGCTCCCAACCTGCCGTTCGGAACTGGCATAAAACTGTAGGTCCCTTCCACCCGCGTACAAAATTCACACGCACAACACGGGTGTTTGCGGGAAGCTAGGCCTTAGTCTCGCGTAAGCGGGCTGTCATGCCAATCAATTATTAATTATTATGTATATAAACATCTGCATATAGACTTATGTTCTTCTATGCAAACGAACAAGAGTGAGGTTGATGTGCAGGAAATGGCGAACCTCTGAGAGTAAAATTGCCTATGAAAAAGCTCCCAACTCGCCGTTCGGAATCGGCATAAAACTGTAGGTCCCTTCCAACCTTGTAAAAAAAAAATTCGCACGCACAACACGGTTGATTGCGGGTAGCTAGGCCTTAGTCTCGTAATCGGGCTGTCGTGCCAGTCAAGAAGAAGATGTTGTAGTTTGGCTCACTAAGTTATTTTTTGGGGCATTGCTGAGTACAGGATACAAGAATAATGAACGTTTTCGTATTCCAAGAGCTGGTGTACGGCATAGGCAGGACCTATGCTGACCCTAGAAAACTTGGAGCAAATTTTAGTTATTTACTGTAATAAGTAGTTAATTTGAATTTTACATTAATTTTAAGTTTTGTTATTATTTCAGTTAAGGTTTTGTTTTGTGGACTTCAAGTTAAGAAATGAATTATACTTAAAACACACTGGTAATCCCCGGCATTGCAGTGAAGAATTTCATACTTTTATTAAAAAAATTGTCATTCCACAACTAGCGGGACCCCGCGGCTTTGCACGCAAAGTTTAAGTGAATGGGCTCAATAAATCAAGTTTCTCTTAACACTTTGCCGTCCGCAAGTCTTGTAAATATTTATTCGCTTGGCGCCGGCAGCACTGATACGGATTACTTGGCTTGTCGCCGGCCGTTGTTGACATTATCGAGACTATGTATTGTTAAGTTTTACTAATCTCATCGTTAGATCTCATAAGTTCTCAACCTTGTTCCCCTACTTTCATGAAATTTCGAAGATATTGATACGATGAGAAATTCTGTGCCGCCCTGTACGGGAATGCCTTCTCCGCACGAATGTTTTCCAAGCATACTTTTAGGCATGCACTGTGAAGTACAGCAAAACTGTTATAAATTCGCTTGGTATAGTCCGATATGGCAAGGATGGTTCTCGAAATGGGGTGTGCGAGAATGGTCGAGCGCTTTCCAATTAGAAGTTGCAAGAAACTTCGGCGCGATAAGAAAAGTGGTATAAAAGCAGCAGTGGCAGCGCAAGGGGTCGAGTCTGTGTTGAGCGAGCAAAGTGGTAACAAGTGTAGATACAAGCGAAGTGTAAATTCTGTAAATAAAGCGATTGTCAGTTTTGACTACGTTTTGCTGAGTAATTGAAGTTGTTTTATTTTCAAATACAATCAAAAACGAACCGTCGATAACGATCTGTGGAATTTCGTAACATTTGGTGTCAGAAATTGGGGATTGTATTACTGAAAGTAAAATAAAATTATAAAAACGCAGACATGGTTAAACTGGAGCTGCTGAAGGTTGACCAGCTGAAGAAGGAGCTGGCGGCCTGGAATTTGCCGACTGCTGGCGGTAAGGTGGAGTTGCAGCTGCGTTTGCGAGAGGCGTGTGAATCACGAGGCATTGATTGGGCTGCACACGAGTTCGGAACGCAGGAACAAGAGGCGTCGGCCAAGGTGGAGGAATCGCCTGCTGGTGCTGCTTCGCTACAGAGTACAGCTGCAGCGGCTGCACCAATACAAGCGTTGGACATGAGCCAACTAATGGCTGCACTCAAAGGCATGTCGGTGCAAATGGAAGCAGCGAATCGAGAAATGGCAGCGAAGCTGGAAACTACAAATCTAGAAATAGCTAAAATGGAGACGGCGAACCGAGAAGTAGCGGAGCGAATGGAAACCAAGCTTCAGGAAAATTCTGCGCGCTTGGAGCAGAAAGTGGAAGAAATCTCAAACAAGCTTGATGTGAAGGTGGAGCACCTGGGAGCGCAAGTGGAACACTTAGATAAACGAGTCGACGGCCTGGATGATTCTCTGAACAGACGAGTTGACGATTTGGATGATTCCTTGAACAAACGAGTTGACAGTCTGGAGGATTCGGTAAACAGAAAAATCGACGAGCGGCTTAGAGAGGTACAGCCACGAGAATGTTTGCCGCCGATTCCGGAAAGTTTCGCCACCCGAACAGAAGTGCCTACTTATGATGGTGCTACGCCATTCGATACATTCAAACTGCAATTCGACTTAGCTGCTTTGGAAAATCAGTGGACCGATATCAGGAAGGGTCGGAGATTGGCTTTGGCGCTGAAAGGTCCTGCGGCTGAGGTAATGAAATCAGTTCCGGAATGTTCGAGAAGTGATTACGAGGCCGTCATGAGAGCGTTGGCAGTGAAGTACAGCAACGAGCACAACCATACGCTGTACTACTGTGAGCTGAAGAACCGCAGGCAAAGAGCCAGCGAGGCGCTGCAGACATATGCAGCAGACATTGAGCGGCTCGTACAGTTGTGCTACCCAAAATTCGGCGCTGATGATCTCGAAAGGATGAAGATTGAGGCGTTCATTGAAGGTCTTCATGACCCCGAGACACGTCGCAGTGCGTTGATGATGGGCAAGCCGACATTTAAGGAGACGGTGACCAGCGCGATGACATATGAAGCGACATGGATTGGAGGCAATCGGTATGCATCTGCAAGGGTACGTCAAATCCAGGCGGACAGCGACATTTCGATCCAGGCCATAAGCTCTGAGACATCGGGCAGGCCACGGGTTGTCTCCTCTAAAGTTGTTTGCTGGACATGTGGCAAGCAGGGTCACATATCACGAGACTGCCGCCAACGAAAGAGGCGTTCCCGTTCTCGATCGCAATCGCCTGAAGCGGGGAATACTGACGATCGAGGCTCAGCCAACAAGCGCAGGGCTGAGGACGAGGAGTCGTTAAACTAAAACGGGTCAGCCCAAAGGGGCGTGAGCTGATCCCCACAACCCGCTGCCCCACCGTCCTTGTCTCACAGCTGAAACGGCAACCCAGCAGCTTGACGATTGAAGGAAAGATAGATGGAAAGTTGTTCGTGTTGACACTGGATACTGGAGCGTCATATTCGATCATAAAAAGGAAGCTTCTGAAGAACTGGGAACCGCTGCATGGCATACAGCTGAGGACTGCGACTGGCGAGCGTGCGCCGGTAAGAGGAAAAGTAACAAAAACAATTGCTATCGGCACCAGCAGCCTGGAGCATGAGTTCATCGTCGCGGATATAATGGACGACGTGATTATCGGCGTGGATTTCATGATTAGGCACGGTTTTACGCTGGACCTGAAGGAAAATGTGATGAGATATGCCAACGTTGAATTCCCGCTCCACACCGGCTGTAAGCGAAGCGTGGCGGTAAGGAAGGTTGTATCGTGTCAACACGGGATACCAGCGAATTCTGAGGCGATTGTGTGGGCAAAGGTGGACGAGGACGATGGCACGAGTCGGCTGTGGATAGTAGAAGCACCGAAACAAGGACACGACAACATAATAATCGGACGTACATTAGTGGAACCCAAAAATGGCAAAATACCAGTCAGGATACTCAATCCACTGAACACGACCAGATATGTCGGAAAAGATGCGGTCATTGGCGAGTGTAGAGAGGCTGAAGCAGTTGTCAATTGCGGAAGCAGTCCACCCGGAGGAAGTAAGAAAAGCGGTTCTAACATGGACGCCATACCGCAGACCCAGTGGAGCAGTGAATTGACAGGCGAGCAGAAACAGAAGGCGCGGTCACTCCTGCGGCACTATGGGTCAATATTTGCAACGGAAGCGGGCGGAAGAACAGCCATAGTGAAGCACAACATCGACACCGGAAGCGCGAAACCAATCCGCCAACCGCCAAGACGAGTTCCTCTGGCCAAGAGGGAAGAGGTCACAAATTTGATTGGAAACATGCATACAGAAAAGGTCATAGAGCCTTCGTCAGGTCCTTGGTGCTCGCCGGTCGTGCTAGTCAAGAAAAAGGATGGCAGTACCCGATTCTGTGTGGACTATCGGAAGCTCAATGACGTGACCAAGAAGGACAGCTATCCACTACCTCGGATCGATGACACCCTGGACACACTGTCAGGCACACAGTGGTTTTCCACACTCGACTTACGCAGCGGCTATTGGCAGGTGGAAATTGCAGACCAGGACAAGGAGAAAACGGCTTTTAGTGTTGGCGACGGTTTGTGGCAGTTCACCGTCATGCCGTTTGGACTCTGCAACGCACCAGCAACATTCGAGCGGCTAATGGAGCGTGTGCTGAAAGGGCTGCATTGGCGGACGTGTCTGGTATACCTCGACGACATAATTGTGATGGGCAAAAGCTTCGACGACCACCTGGAAAAGCTGAAGGAGGTATTTGAGCGAATACAGGAAGCCGGGCTTAAACTCAACCCAAAGAAGTGCTCGCTGTTCCAAAAAGAGGTCAAGTATTTGGGTCACACGGTTTCCGCTCGCGGAGTACATACGGACGAAGGCAAGATCACGGCGGTGAAGGAGTGGCCCCGACCACGCAATCTACACGAACTCCGCAGTTTCCTGGGCCTGTGCACATACTACCGAAGATTCGTTCCAGGATTGGCCGGTGGATCGAGCGGCTGCAGAGCTACGACTACACGGTAGAGCATCGCAAGGGTAGCAGCCATGGAAATGCCGATGCCTTGTCACGCCGTCCGTGCAAAACCGAATGCAGGCATTGTTCGCGAGCCGAAAGCAAAGAGCAGATAGTGGACGTACGATTGGTCAGCGTTCTGCCAGAGAAGGAGTGGTCTGCGGAGAGGATACAAAAGGACCAGCGCGAGGATACGGATCTTAAAAAAATCATTGAAGGCAAGGAGCAAGGCGCACGTCCAGACTGGCAGGAGATGGCCGGTGAGAGCCCGATCGCGAAGGCTTACTAGGCGCAGTGGCAAAGTCTGCGGCTGTCTGATGGTTGCCTATACCGCGAGTGGGAGAGTGAGGATGGCCGGACCAGCAATTCCCTAATTTTAGTCCCGAAATGCAGGATCAACGAGGTGATCGAGGCATACCATAACGACTCTAGCGGAGGGCACCTAGGCATCACAAAAACTGTCGCAAAAATAAAAAGGCGATTCTACTGGGTAGGATGCCAGGAGTCTGTCGCCGATTGGATTAAGAGCTGTGATCGATGTTCGGCTGCGAAAGGGCCAACAAGAAGATCTCGGGGCCGCATGCAGCAGTACAACATGGGAGCGCCCTTTGAGCGAATTGCCATGGACGTCGCCGGGCCATTCCCACTTAGCACTCAAGGCAACAAATATGTGCTGGTGGTGATGGACTATTTCAGCAAATGGCCCGAAGTATATCCTATTCCTAACCAGGAGGCCACCACGGTCGCGGAAATGTTGGTAAACAACTGGGTGGCCAGATTTGGAGTTCCACTGGAGTTGCACTCGGATCAAGGCCGGAATTTCGAGTCTCTTGTATTAAAAGAAGTGTGTGAGCTACTAGGAATAAGGAAAACTCGCACCTGTCCTTTGCATCCCCAGTCCGACGGCATGGTGGAACGATTCAATCGAACACTGGAGGAATATCTGCGGAAAGTAGTAAGCAGGAATCAAAAGGATTGGGACACGCATATTCCGCTGTTCTTGATGGCGTATAGGTCAGCCCCGCACGATACGACATCACTCACTCCAGCCCGAGCAGTGTTCGGCACAGAGCTGGGATTGCCTGCTGACTTGAAGTTCGGAGTGGTCAGCACGACGGAAGGCGCTAAGACTGATTACGCAGTTAATAAGCGATCGGAGCTGGAAGAAATCCACCAGTTTATAAGGGACCGTATCCAACTGGTCAGCGATAAGATGAAAGCCAGATATGATCTACGAGCTAACACAGCAGGGTTCCAAGAAGGCGATCTGGTAATGCTTTACAACCCGCAGCGCAGGAAAGGTTTGTCTCCAAAGCTTCAAACGTCATGGGAAGGACCGTACAAAGTCGTGACCAGGATTAATGACGTGGTGTACAGGGTTCGACGCTGCTGCAACGGAAACGCCAGGCTGAAAGTAGTCCATTTGGAGCGCCTGGCGTCTTACTCCGGCGGAGCCTCGGTACTTGTTCGGGACGAACAAGTCTAAGTGATGGGCAGTGATACGA
This sequence comes from Melieria omissa, assembly GCA_963971225.1. Lineage (NCBI taxonomy): Eukaryota > Metazoa > Arthropoda > Insecta > Diptera > Ulidiidae > Melieria > Melieria omissa. The sequence continues at coordinate 70,888,432 of OZ020269.1, read as the reverse complement.
TGAGAAATTCTGTGCCGCCCTGTACGGGAATGCCTTCTCCGCACGAATGTTTTCCAAGCATACTTTTAGGCATGCACTGTGAAGTACAGCAAAACTGTTATAAATTCGCTTGGTATAGTCCGATATGGCAAGGATGGTTCTCGAAATGGGGTGTGCGAGAATGGTCGAGCGCTTTCCAATTAGAAGTTGCAAGAAACTTCGGCGCGATAAGAAAAGTGGTATAAAAGCAGCAGTGGCAGCGCAAGGGGTCGAGTCTGTGTTGAGCGAGCAAAGTGGTAACAAGTGTAGATACAAGCGAAGTGTAAATTCTGTAAATAAAGCGATTGTCAGTTTTGACTACGTTTTGCTGAGTAATTGAAGTTGTTTTATTTTCAAATACAATCAAAAACGAACCGTCGATAACGATCTGTGGAATTTCGTAACAATATACATACGTAACTGTTACTAAATTCATAATTTGTTTGTTTGTTTTAAATAATTCGCGCACGACACGCTAGTTTGCTCACGACGCCACTGTGGTGTCACCGGACGTCATAGTGTTAATCCTTCGTTTACCCATTCAGATTCGTACGAGAAAATAATTGTCTAATTATATTTATTTAACCCTTCAATTCTCATGTCCAAAATAGTGAAAAACATTTTCTTTTTAAATAAAATAGCTTAGATACGTTTGGATAAGACAAAAAAATACATAAAAAATTTTTAAACTACCCTCATTTTTATATTGAAAGAAACCACACAAACTCGCACTGCTTTAATTACGCGTGAAACAAATGAATAAATTTGTCAAATGACGTTTCGCTAGTGTTGCTAGGAAAATGAAATAAACAAGTACTACTAATTGACTTTGCTATACAAGTGTTAGAATTTAAAAATAAAAACCTATGTGGTAGGAAAAAAATATTAAGCATCCGTCACCTACAGGTGACACTGGGAATTAAAGAGTTAAAGGGCTTTCGCCATATTTAAAGTAATTTTTGACCGCTTAAATCATGTTTCCCTATACAAACTTTTAGCCCATAGATGACACCGTCAGATTTCGATCACGTGCCGAATTGTTTCTCACTAAGAGTGTTTTCACCACTTTCGAAGTCAATAGGCCCATTCATTCGGGTTTTTCACAGTTTCTTCATACACTTTTTTTAACCCTTACTTTACCGTTTGATTTCGATTTTCAAAAAACTGAGAAACACGTGTTTGATTATTTCGCATTTGAAGTACTTTTACCAAGTTTGAAGACAAATGGGCTAAACAATTTTATTTCTCCATAAAAACTTTTAACCCTTGGTTTACTTGTTAAATTTAGATTTTTACAAAAGTAAAAAATATGTGTTCAATTACACCGGCACACAAAAGAAAAAAATGGTCTGTACATTTGACTAGACCCACCTGTCCTTATGTATTTCGGTGCGCTGAAACCGAATCCGAGGTCAGTTTTGTCCGTACACCCTCAAAATTTTGAGTAAATTGCAAAAAACTGCCATTACACTGGCATAAAAAAAAAAAAAACTGGTCTGTACATTTGACTAGACCCACCTATCCTTATGTATTTCGGTGCGCTGAAACCGAATCCGAGGTCAGTTTTGTCCGTACACCCTCAAAATTTTGAGTAAATTGCAAAAAACAGCCATTACACCGGCACACAAAAAAAAAGTGGTCTGTACATTTGACTAGACCCACCTATCCTTATGTATTTCGGTGCGCTGAAACCGAATCCGAGGTCAGTTTTGTCCGTACACCCTCAAAATTTTGAGTAAATTGCAAAAAACAGCCATTACACCGGCACACAAAAAAAAAGTGGTCTGTACATTTGACTAGACCCACCTATCCTTATGTATTTCGGTGCGCTGAAACCGAATCCGAGGTCAGTTTGGTCCGTACACCCTCAAAATTTTGAGTAAATTGCAAATAATGGCAGTTTTTTGCAATTTACTCAAAATTTTGATATATAGATATTCCATTTGAAAAGCACTTCACCACTCATGTACCTTTTTTTTTCATTATTTTGTGTACACAGGCCCACTGCAAACCGCATGATTCTCTTCTGTTTTGCTTTTTTCTTTTTTTGAAATTTTTCCGCGATATTCTCACTACACGCACTTTTACAGCAAGGACTTTTGAAACTCAAAATTATTTATTTTAACAAAAAACAATGTAAACAATCAAGCAAAAGCGGCACGATTTACAAAAAATTAAATATTTGTGAATACAAAATTTTCAACCAATGAAAACAAAGCACGAAATCTGAATTGAATTGCAGGGTTTCCTCCCGAATTTCACTTGTTTTATTTTTGTTTTTTATATGAACGAATTATACGAATTTATATTTAATTTTGTAAAGATATACAAATTTCTATTAAACTATTATGTAAGCATATGTATAGGGTGTTTTTTTTAGAAGTATAGAACTTCGAATTGAAATAAAACACAAGAAAATCGTTTTAATGTCCATCAATTTGGCTTTATTGGAAGGATAATTTTATGCCATTAATGTTTAAATATGATTTCGGGCATGTGGCCGCCGCGGCTGGCTCGAATAAAGCCAATTCTACAGGTCCAATTTTTAAAGTTGATGGACAAAGCTCCAATTGCTGTGCACGGTAGCGAATCGATTCATTCGCGTCCTCTTCAACATTTTGCTCTACAGCGGCAATTGTTTCTTCGGTGCGCACTGTTCGACGTCTCTGCGGATGCGTATTATCACATAGAGTAAACGTGTGCGAAAACGACCCATGGTTAACCGATGGATGGACCGATTTTGCTCTGATGGACGATTATGTCGACCATAAAATGGACGGGGCTTGCGGTAAACTTAGCGAACTGAACCATTATTTTCGAAATAAATTTGCACGATTTGCAAGCGTTGTTCTTTTGTCAACGTGTTCATGATGAAATGGCAAACCAAACTGAACATAAATGACATTAGAGTTGCCAGATTTGACCACAAAATGCCAGTTTTATCTCTATTCGAAAAACAAACCTCTAAAAAAAACACCCTATATATATAGGGTCTTAAGTATAAAGAAAGCCATATATTTGCTCAAAAGAGTAAAGCAAAATGTAAGTTCAAAATAAAAGAGTTTAAAAAGTACTGATGGAAACCCTACATATTCTCCGATGACGTCACTGGTGCGGTTTAAAATTGATTTTCTCTCGGAAGGCGCAATCTCTGTATTCAATGAATCTTGGTTGGTAGCACTACAGCAAAAACAAAAACTCAATGCATTTTGTTCTTTTGGTCTGCTTGTAAAATAAAAACGGTGCTTTTCGCTTAAAGCGAACTTCGAGCGACTGGGCAAAATGGTTCATTTTAACCGAAAGTTCGCTTTAAAAGGGGTCAGTAATACGCGAAAACATAAAGCGCGTACTTTTTAAATTGGCTCATTTTATGGGAAATTAGTTTTAAACGGGTTCGTTATAAACGAAAAGTACTGTATATGTGTAAAAATATTGGAACAATCAAGGCGCATTAAGAAAGTGATAATAAGTGGAAAACTATTCCTACAATGTCGTGCCAATTACCAAAGAAAAAAGTTTAATCAGTTTTGGTGCTGTAACCAGCGTTGCCGTTTTGGTTATTTTTAACCAAACTTGGTAAATTTTTTTGCTGTTTTGAATTTTTGGTAATTTGGTAGCACACTCTGCGATTTGGTAATTTTTTATTTTTTTTGCTTGGTTCAACTTGTATGTTACATCAAAGAAAATAAACATACAGAATGCGCATGTCATACAAGCAAAAATTTTTTATGGTGGGTTCTAACATTGGAACCCGCGCTCTGCTCTCATATACCACGTTTATACGACGGCCCCAGTCGATTCGCATTGACTCGATACGCTTTCGAGCTAGGTGTTTATACATTGACTTCAGAAGCGAATTGACTGAAAACGGTTTGGAAAGTGTGCTCAGCAAAAGTGAAAATGTTCCGTTTATACGCATAGTGAAATAAATAAAGTGAACCAGATACTGACAACTCTCTTGATTCGGCAGGCTTATTTTATGTCACTATGAACAAATTTGTCAAATACTTAACGCTTTTTGTTCAAAAAATATTTTATTTTTTTCCAAGAGGCATAACATCTGTAGTATAGTAATAGTAGTAATAGTATGTATTCTGTACCTTAAATGTGCAGCAAAAAATAAAGTGGGAAAGTATTTGTAATACTGAGTTCGGCACACATGCGTTCGAGAACAGCAAAATCAAACGGGTTAATTCAAAACGAATTGACGTGAAACAAATTTTCAAAGCAATTGACATTTTTTAAGCATGCCTCTCCCTAGCTGGTTCACTTTATTTATTTCATTATGGTTTATACGCATTTTGGAAGCGACTTGAAAGTTTAAGAACTCACTCGATACGCTTAAAATGTTCAAAGCGGTTTGAAAACGTGTTTATACGACTGTATTGAGTCGATGCGTATTGACTCATAGCGACTTGAGCTGTCGTATAAACGGGGTAATAGATCACATATGTAGTGAAAGCGTGGATTTACAAGCGAGAATGTAATTTTGTGTTGCGCTCTTTGGTTGCGCTCACTGCAGCGAGTGTACGTTAGCACATTGTTGTGGCGTGAAATGATTGCAAGTTGAAGACGAACGCTGTTGTTGTTTTTGTTGCGCTGGCGAAAAGCTGAAATTGTAAAACGATTTCTGGCTGGCTTTTGTTCTTCTTCTACAAGCCTACACGGCGTCGCATATTGCTCCTGAACTTATTGCAGACTGTAGTGTGCGCAAAATCATAGAAAAGAAAAAATGGTTGGCATGACATGTTATATGGTCGCTACAAGCAAAGTTCCTAAAGAACTTATCAAACAAGTAGACCTAATATTTGATTGCATGAATAGGACAATCGGATAATTGCTTTACATCGGCTTTACAATTGAATAATGAGTCGTACACATTTATAAAGATTTTTTTAATTATTTGAAAGATGTTAAATTTATGGATGATTAAAGTTTTATTTTTACAACTAAAATCTGTTTTTTAATCACTGATAAAATTAAGCAATAACCAACATAAATGCTTTATAACAAAAAAGTTGTTTAACTAAGATAAACTAGAAAATACTTTTGCAATTTGGGGACAAAATTCAAGTAGTACTCGGTCAAGTGTAACAACTAATTTCGAAGATACACAGGATTATATGAATCAAATCCTATTACAACTGTATTTTTTATTATTTTATTTGAGCAGTAATTACAACAATTATTACAACAAATTATTTTGTAGATACAAACTGGGATAATAATTGTGGCATATGTTTCCAAAAACTAGGAAATTATGACCTTTGCACTGCGCTAAGTGAAACATTTTCCATAAAAATTACACGGTGCAACACTGAAAATACACCTGACAAATTACATAGTGTAGGCTGTTTATATGGTCGAATAATCCATAAAAATATTTTTGTTATATTTGTTGTACCCTCCAAATTTTATTTATTTACAAAAAACCGTTTTTTAAAAACTTTCCGCGGTTATCTATGAATATCTCAGTCATTTTTTTAACGATTTTCAATATGTAATATGTTTTGGAAAGAGCATTGTCAGACCTTTCGAATGATGTATGTCAATTCATTTTTTAAATAAATGAGTAGTAAGTTTTTATCGCATAAACCTTGAAAAAGTGATTTTTTTCTCAATTTTTTTAACTTTAACCAGTTTTTATTGCATAATGAAACAACAAAATTAATAAAGTTAGGTAATATTCTGAAAGAAGATTTGTTTACGAACAAATTGGTGTATTGCTTTATTGAATTGGACCAAAACTGCGGAATCTACGCTATTTTTTCGTAACTAGAAAATATGGCCTATCATGTGTATTGCAGTGTGTACAATGAATTCGTTTTAAATTTTTATTTAAATCTCAAATGAATACATATTCAAGGCTTTATTCCAATTCAATAAAGCAATACACCAATTTGTTCGTAAACAAATCTTCTTTCAGAATATTACCTAACTTTATTAATTTTTTTGTTTCATTATGCAATAAAAACTGGTTAAAGTTAAAAAGATTGAGAAAAAAATCACTTTATGCGATAAAAACTTACTACTTATTTGTTTAAACAATGAATTGACATACATCATTCGAAAGGTCTGACAATGCTCTTTCCAAAACATATTACATATTGAAAATCGTTAAAAAAATGAATGAGATATTCATAGATTACCGCGGAAAGTTTGTAAAAACGGTTTTTTGTAAATAAATAAAATTTGGAGGGTACAACAAATATAACAAAAATATTTTTATGGATTATTCGACCACATAAACAGCCTACAGTATGTTACTTGTCGGGTGTATTTCATTTTTTTTTTTTTGTAGCACAGTGTTATCAATCGGTTACAGACTTTTGCTACGTATTTGCTCCTTCAGATTTCCTGATAATGCTGTGACAGTAAATTAAAAAAGGAAGTTCCAAACGATGTAAAACATAAGCAATAAAAAAACAGCAAAAGAAGAGCTGTTTACATTTTTCTCGAGCGGTGTAGCAAAACCAATCATCAACACAAAAAAGCATACACACAAAAACTACAACAACAAAAAGCAATGGCGTCGTTGAAACGACGATCATTGCGCTGGCTGGTGTTGCTGTGAGAAATTTCCACAAAAAATTATTTAGTGACCAAAACAACCAAGAGCCAAGCTGGCTTGCTGCGGAAAGCAATAACATTGCGTGTTATTGTCGAAATGAGGATAAAGCACAAAGCTAACGAATCTATGTATGCATATCAATTCGCGCTTACTCTGTCGGTTCCGTTTACATTTTTCTCACCTTTGTTGTTTCCCGCCAGCGACAGAAATGAAATCGCAAAATTATTTCAGATGCGCCTTCTGCATACTGTTTATTGTGATAATACATACCCAATGTTGTACATCATTTGAAAAAAAAGGAAAAGAAAATACCTTTCATATGACACCTATATCGTTAGAATCGGTTGATAATTTCTTAAGAAATTCGGATATATAGCTGGGACTTTGGGGGCGGACAACGCCAAGATTTCTTTCCGATAAAAACAACTTTCTTTAACCTTCACACTGTCACTATTAACATATGTTAATATTTCAATTTTGATTTTGCTATAACTTTTTGGGTTTAAGTCCGATTTTCATGCGGCTTCGGCTCAGTGGCCAATTTGTCAACCTCTTTCTATACATGTAATCCGAAAACTAAAAATTAAATTTTTCCATCTTTTTTTTACAAATGAAAATTTGTACCCCTATTTTGGTTACATATTAACATATGTTAATATTTTTCTTCTCATCCGTTTTATAAAGACAGTTTTCATTTTTTGAGCTAAGTTGGTAAACAAAAACATAAAATGGACTGTGCTAAAGAGATTTTAGGTTCACATGTGGAAGGCGGATAAGGGATGAATGGGGTTTCAGCCCCTACAAAGTGGGCGAATTTGTTGCTTTTTTAAAAGAAATGCCATAAATTCTTTTTCAAATATATTCTCATCAAATTTCGTATTTAAGACTTTTAGGTAATACTATTGGTGCATTTTCGAATATATTTTCATCAAATTATATTATATATCATATATCCAAATTTGAACGAGATCGGTCAACTATCAGTTTTCAAATGCAAACGTTTGTTACCAATTTAGCCCTTTTGTACCAATCGCAATGCAACACATTTTTGCGTGATCGTTTCTATGGCAGCTATATGATATAGTTGGCCGATCTCGTTCAAATTTGTATATGTGATGTAGTATTACCTAGAAGTCTTAAAAACGAAATTTGATGAAAATATATTTGAAAATTGCACCAATTTAGCCCTTTTGTACCAATCGCAATGCAACACATTTTTGAGCGATCGTTTCTATGGCAGCTATATGATATAGTTGGCCGATCTCGTTCAAATTTAGATATGTGATGTACTATTACCTAAAAGTCTTAAATACGAAACGATGAAAATATATTTGAAAATGTACTTTTTATGGCATTTCTTTAAAAAAAGCAACAAATTCGCCCACATTGTAGGGGCTGCAACCCCATTCATCCCCTTTTCCCCCTTCCACATGTGAACCTAAAATCTCTTTAGCACAGTCCATTTTATGTTTTTGTTTACCAACTTAGCTCAAAAAATTAAAACTGTCTTTATAAAACGGATGAGAAGAAAAATATTAACATATGTTAATAGTGACGGTTTCCGTATATAAAAATTGGTGACAGTGTGAAGGTTAAGGGGGTGTGGTATTCTGCATTTAAGCCAAAAATAACAAGGAAACGAGCGCACAAAACCGCTCAACCGTTTTTTAATTCCGCCAGGGATAAAATAGACCCCAAGGGACAGGAAGAAGGTTAATTATTACTACGGCTATTATCTAACTTAAGTTCTAAATAAAATTAGTAACAAATGGCAACTATGCACACAATACACAATTCCACTTTATATCTTGTCACCTTCTCGCTTTCGCACGCTGATTGCTCGCTCTCACAATTCACACCTAATTTTTGAAAGAAGCGACTTTTAAGGTTTATATGAATATATGCTTCAAATTATGTGCAAAATTCAGAATTTTAATTATATTAGTCTGACACCGCTTCTTCCAACTCGCTCCTCCGCACGCTATCGCACTCGTTTTCGTTCAGTTTCATTCACGTCGATTCACTTCACAAAATGAACAGTAATAAAAATATATATTTACAATTTGCCAACATGTGTACGTAATGCATTCATTTTTTCTGAATAGCAATCGTTAAAAAGGTACAATTATTTCAACCGGTGCTAATATATGTTACATGCAGAACCCAACTGATTAAGTAATTCCAACTGTGCTGCCAGATGCGAAGAAATATTTTGTCACTTATAATGAACTTAGTGGTGCCACAGTTCTTCAGTAATTCAATAGACCCATTAATTAACAAACATTAATTAAACAAAAGCTCTGTTTGGGTAGGAATATGGCATAAATGCAGTATAGGCTACCTTCGTGCAAATAAATGCGCCCCCAAAAGGCGTGGCTTCGGGTCTTCAAAATTTTTATCAAAAAAAATCGATTAATCTCCAACTGATTTACACGAAATGGGTATCAAAGGGAAGCTCATACCTCTCTATTACTGTACAACATGACATGCGTAGTAAGTACTAATAAAAAGTTCTAAGCGAAAAACTTTTTTTTATAAAATTTTTTACAAACGGATGTTTTTTTCGCAAAAAACCATTAATAAGGTACAATAGGTGTGTTGCCATATTGTGGCCTGTGGAATTTCCCTTACAATTAAATATAAGACCTTTGATATTTTTGTGATTTCGCCGGTTGCCGGTTACCATTGTTTTTTCACTTGCGTGTAGATAACTTTTAGATTTGACAACAGTTTCATTCTCTTTTTATTTAAAGTTGACTTGGGTCTGTAAAAACTGATTAGTAAAATTTTCACGCACGATTAAAGTAATTACTAGGGATCGGAATGATATGCAAAATAATAATAATAATTGACTGGCACAACAGCCCGCTTACGTGAGATTAAGGCCTAGCTTCCCGCAACCACCCGTGTTGTGCATGTGAATTTGTACGCGGGTGGAAGGGACCTACAGTTTTATGCCGGTTCCGAACGGAAGGTTGGGAGCTCTTTCATAAGCAATTTTTAATCTCAGAGGTTTACCATTTCCAGCTGAGAGGATAGCCACCGAAAGAGAAAACGAGTTTTCCCGTTATTTTTTTTTAAGTGTTTTTACAGGCAGTATTTGAACCTGGTTTGCAGCCTTCGACTCGCGGTCCAACGCACTAAGCAACTGAGCCACGGCGGCGGAATTATATGCAAGTGCATATTTTTTTGGAACTTCTGATTTGAACGGGATTAAGGCAGAAACTTTTTTTATTGAAAAATATTAAGAATGAGCTATCATATGCACTGCATATTTGCATATGTTTGCATATTTGTTGCATATTTTTTGCATATTTTGCATAGTTTTTGCATACTTTTTGCACATTTTTGTTAAGTTAAAATGAATTCTGTTTGAAACACATTGATTTTTCAAACTGTTTTGAGCTTCCTAGATTTCACTAAATTCCTGGAATATAAGAATTAGTATCAGTTACCGGCTTTGTACGGAACAATTTCATACTTTTATTAAAAAAATGTTCTTTCATGAAATTTTACGTAACTAAATACAAAATTTGTTTGTTTGATTTAAATAATTCGAGCTCGACACACTAGTTTGCTCACGACGCCACTGTGGTGTCACCGGGCGTCATAGTGTTGATCCTTCATTGAACCAGTCAGATTCGTACGAGAAAATAATTGTCTAATTATATCTTATTTACAGAGCTTTCACCATATTGAAAGTAATTTGAAAGCTTAATTCATGTTTCCCTATACAAACTTTTAACCCATCGTTGACCCCGTCAGATTTTGATTTTCAAAAAAATAAAAAACATGTTTGGTTTTATTTATCATTTGGTGCACTTTGACAAAGTTTGAAGACAAAAACCCCATTATATCATGCTTATCCATACAAAATTTTAGCCCTTAGTTTACCCTGTTTGATTTAGATTAAAAAAAACTTAGAAACACATGTTTACACATTTAACCCTTGGTTTACCTCGTTAAAGTTAGATTTTCACAAAAGTAAAATATATGTGTTTAATTATAATTAAATTGAAATTAAAATTAAACACATATATAATTATTTTTTATTTATAATGTTTGCTGCAATTTTTAAGTCAACAGGCCTATCGGTTCATGTTTTTGTCGTAGTCTTTCCGTCATGCAACTGTGTGTTTGACAATGTGTCCATGGTGTCATCCATTCGTGGTTGTGGATAACTGTCCTTCTTGGTCACGTCATTGAGCTTCCGATAGTTCACACAAAACCGGGTACTGAAGGCTCTATGACCTTTTCTTTACACATGTTGCTGCTTCAGCCTCTCTAACCTTGCCAATTAGCGCATCTTTTCCGACATATCTGGGTGTATTAAGCGGGTTGAGTATCCTGACTGGTATATTGCCATTTTTGGGTTCCACTAATATACGTCCGATAATTATGTTGTCGTGTCCTTGTTCTGGTGCTTCTACAACCCACAGCCGAATTGTACAATCGGCCCCGTCCACCTTTGCCTACACAATCACCTCGGAATTCGCTGGTATCTTCTGGTGTTGACACGAGACAACCTTCAGTACCGCCACGCTTCGCTCATAGCCGGTGTGCAGGGGGAATTCAACGTTGGCATACCTCAGCACATTTTCTTTAAGGTCCAGCGTAAACCCGCGCCTAATCATGAATTCCACGCCGATAATCACGTCTTCCATTATATAAGCGATGATGCACTCATATTCCAGGTTGCTCCAGCAATCGTTTTTGTAACTTTTCCTCTCACCGGCGTATGCCCGTCAGTCGCAGTCCTCAGCTGTATGCCATGCAGTTCCCAATTCCTCAGAAGCTTTTTTCTATGATGAATTTGACGCGCGAGTATCCAGTGATAACACAAACGACGTTCCAACTATATTTTTTTCAAGCGTCAAGCTGCTGGGTTGTCGTTTCAGCTACGAGATGAGGACGGGCAGCAGGTTGTGGGATCAGCTCACGGCCCTTTGGGCTGACCCTCGTCCTCAGCCCTGCGCTTGTTGGCTGAGCCTCGATTGTCAGTATTCCTCGCTTCAGGCGATTGCGATCGAGAACGGGAACGCCTCTTTCGTTGACGGAAGTCTCGTGCTATGTGGCCCTGCTTGCCACATTTCCAGCAATCAGAGCTTATGGCCTGGATCGGAATGTCGCTGTCCGGCTGGATTTGGCGTATCCTTGCAGGTGCATACCGAGTGCCCCCAATCCAAACTGTCTCATATGTCAACGCGCTGGTCACCGTCTCCTTAAATGTCGGCTTGCACATCATAAACCCACTGCGACGTGTCTCCGGGTCATGAAGACCTTCAATAAGCGCCTCAATCTTCATCCTCTCGAGATGATCAGCGCAGAATTCCGGGTAGCACACCTGTACTAGCCGCTCAAGGTCTGTTGTATATGTCTGCAGCGCCTCGTTGGCTCTTTAGCTGCGGTTCTTCAGCACACAGTAGTACAGCGTTTTGTTTTGTGCTCTTTGCTGTACTTCGCTGCCAACGCTCTCATGATGGCATCGTAATTACTTCTTGAACATTCTGGACCCGATTTAATTACATCAGCCGCAGGACCTTTCAGCGCCAGTGGCAATTTTCGACCTTTACTGATATCGGTCCACTGATTTTCCAAGGCAGCCAAGTCGAATTGCAGTTTGAATGTATCGAATGGCGTAGCACCATCATAAGTAGACAGTTCTGTTAGGGTGGCAAAACTTTCCGGAACCGGTGGGAAACATTCTCGTGGCTGTACCTCTCTTAGCCGCTCCTCCAGACTGTCAACTCGTTTGTGCAGGGAATCATCCAGGTCGTTCACTTGTTTGTTCACGGAATCATCCAGGTCGTCAACTCTTTTGTCCCAATTGTCCATTCGCGTCTCGAGATGCTCAACTTTTACGTTCAGCCTATCGGAAATTTACTCCACCTTCTGCTCTATGCGCGCAGAATTTTCCGCCATATCTCGGTTCGCAGTGTCGACTTTTGCCGAAATTTCCTGATTCGCAGTTTCCAGTTTTGTTACCATTTCTCGATTCCACGTTGCTACTTGCGCCGTTATTTCCTGACTTGCCGCTTCCGATTTAGCTATTTCCTTATTCGTAGTTTCCATTTTGGCTGCCATTTCATGGTTGGAAGTCTCGAACATGTCTTTAAGTGCAACTATTAGCTGGCTCATGTCCGATGCTTCTAGTGGCGCAGCCGTACTTTGCAGCGACGGAGCACCAGCAGGCGATCCCTTCACCTTGGCCTACGCTTCTAGCTCCTGCGTTCCGAACTCATGCACAGTCCAATCGACGCCTCACATGCCTCTCGCAAGCGCATCTGCAACTCCACCTTTCCGCCAGCAGTCGGCAAATTCCTGGCAGCTAGCCCCTTCTTCAGCTGGCCCACCTTCAGCAGCTCGAATTTAACCATGTCTGCGTTTTATAATTTTTTTTGTTGTTGTTTATTTTCAGTAGCACAATCCCACTTCTGACATCAATGTTACGAAAAATAAAACACAACCAATTAATCAATTATTCAGCACAAACCGGAGTCAGAAAGCAACAATCACGTTATTTGCAGATTTGCACTCTTCTTTTCTTTTCACTGTGGGGACCAGGGTTTGCGTCCATAAGGTAAAGCTCCTGACGACGCGGATGGGGACATGGTCTGCATCTTCAGCTGCGATCCTTATGGGTATCAGACCAAGTGGGGTCAACGCCTCCACGAAGGTTGCTTCTGTAACCGGGTGGTCCCTTGGCGGCTGTTGGAGCCAGTCTTCTCAGCAGGCCAAGTTTGAGCTGCGGAAATGCAAGAGCGTCTGACCCACAGTGGGCGGCTCCTTGGTCAGCTTCTGATCTCCTGTAAGGGGCGGCTGTTTTTCTCATCATCGTTTGGTGGCGTGATAGATGTCAAAGAAATGCCACAAGGGAAGGCGACCCCTTTCATCAAAACGATTCTGGAGGGCTCCCATAAGGGCTCTTTTCCGGTGCAAGGAGTCGGATCCCCAGTACCGCCGGACAGTCGGTGAGCGGGCTGTCTGGCATCGTCATCCAACGCCCGCTTAGGCTGTGCAGCGGGACCCCAGGCTGTGCAGTCTACAAATTTTACTGGGAAGCAGGAGGCGCCCAAGCCTGCATTAAACAGGCACAAGGCGCAGGAGACCACCGCCCAGGATGGTCTCTCACTTTTGGGGGTGGTGCCTCAGCTCCGGGGCGTTCTCGCAAAGTGGCGGCGCCGGGTCGGTGGACTCTGAGGCGGAGGCGGCACTCCTGGAGGAGGGGGACGGCCTGCGGCCACTGGTTTCACTCCTGGAACAGTACCGGCGGGGGAACGTAGGGCGAGCAGTGCTGCGAAGAAAGCCAGAAATGGCTACCGGCGCTGTCTTGCGTTTCTCCGTAGAATGAGCAAAGAGCCTGGATCCTTGTCTGATAAGGAGAAGGATTTTGTAAGGAAGCACCAGCACCGATTTTTGGTGCAAAATGCATGAACGGTGCAGCAACGCCTGGTGACAGTGCCACGGCTGCACGGCCCACCGAAGGTGCAGTGGAGCCGAGAATTCTTAAAAACAAAGTCACATCCTCCGTCACTGCACGACGGGAGGGAGAAAAGACGGGGACGGCAAAGCCTGGAAACAGTGTTGCGGTCGCTCCATCAAGACAGACTGGTCAGAGACCCACCACCTCATCAAGACCCACTTCCACCACGGTGGAAAAGGCCGTAAAAAGGGGAAGTTCGGTTGACGATCAGCCGACAGGGGAGGGGAAAAAGTTGAAGCTCTAAGCTAGCTTCTCTTCTCCACAGGAGTTGCATTCTGCGAGCGATGCTCGAGGCAGCCGATGGTGAAATTGATTTCGACGGCGCTGGCTGGCTGAGGGGTGTCAAAATCGTCGGTTGTGGCAACAAGGAGTCCTCAACTTCTTGGAACGCACTATCGGCGGTCTTGAGCACCTCTGGCAGGATGCAAAACTCGAGGTCATACCTCGTGACCGTCTGCCACTCCGGCTTATCGTCACACTGTGGGTCCCCTCTCCAGTTATGGAGGACGGCGACACGGTGAAGCTGATAGGTCGGCAGAATAGTGGCCTTAACACAGGAGAGTGGAGAATTGTATCCTCCACTACTTGTAAAAATGAGGCGGGTAAGGACCTCGTGGTCGCGGTAGATTAATCGCCTTTGCCCATCTGCGGGACTCCTTGAGAGTTGTTAAGTTCGGTTTAGGTTCCTTCAAAGCTCGCTTTCCAAACAAGGAGCGCGCCGCACAAGGGAAGGCTGAAGATAGTGCAGATAAACCTGCACCACTCTAAAGCCGCCACCCACGACCTTGAGGAGACCGGAGGTGACTCGGCTCTAATTCAGGATCCCTGGATCGTAGGAAACAGGGTTTGTGGATTAAATTCAGGTCAATTTAGATTGCTTCATTCACGCGGTGAAGGTAAGATACGAGCCTGTATTGTATACAGAAAGTGCATTAATTTGTTTCTTTTGTCCCATTACAGTACTGGTGACCTGTCTGTGGCTGCATGCGAACGACGCGATGGGCGAGACTTGATCCTGTCGTCCGCATACATGCCATTCGAAGGGGAGGAATCACCGCCGAAGGAAGTCCGGGACCTTGCTGCGCACACCCGATCACGGAGGCTCGGCCTCATCATCGGATGTGACGCCAATACACACCACATGCTGTGGGGAAGTTCCGACACCAACAGTAGGGGTGAGTCAATTTTTGAATTTCTTCTTGGCTCTAACCTTGTGCTGTGCAATAGAGGCAATATGCCGCCAGCAGGGTAAAGGAGAAGGTTATAGATATTACCTTAGTTACCGACTCCAACACTATCTCCGTGATCGATTGGAAAGTACTGACGGAATTTTCGTTCTCGGACCACAATCGTATAGTCTTTCGGTGGCCATAGAGGTTGGATGTCCACAAACCTATAGGAATCCGAGGAAGACTAACTGGCCTGAATTCAATGCACTAGTTTCCCAGAAACTGGCATGGCGTAAAGCGAGTGCTACATTCGAGAGGAACAACATTGACAGATCAGTTGGTCTTCTAACGAAAGTGCTTAACAAGTCTTTTAACAAATATTGTCTTAAAAGTCGAGCTCCACGGAAAACCAACGCGGTGTGGTGGACCCCAGAGCTAAGACAACTTAGAACAGATACTAGACGTCTCTTCAGCCGAACTGAAGAGGACTGGGGACACTACAAGGCTAACTTTAATAAGTTTAAGAAGACTATTAGGGCGGCCAAGCGGGATAATTGAAGAAAGTACTGCGAATTCCTCAACAATGTTAACGAGGCCGCCAGACTTCGCAAGGTGCTAGCTGGGGCATCACGGACCCCTGGCAGCATTAGGAAACCTGACGGCTCGTGGACAAAATCGAGGGAGGAGCTTCTAGAGACTGACATGAACACTCACTTTCCTGGATGCACGAGTGTTGTTGAGGCGACCACGCCTCATAGACAGCACTCGTCACGACCAGATGTTTTAGTTCAGGGGATTATCGATGAGGTCAAAGTGGCATGGGCGATAGACACCTTCAACCCGTATAAATCCCCGGGTCCCGATGGTGTCATTCCGGCTATGCTGCAATGGTCTAAGCAGGCAGTGGTCAAAGTCTTGGTGCGAATCTTTCGGGAATCTCTCCAACAGGGCTATGTACCACGCGCCTGGAAAGAGGTTAGGGTGGTGTTCATCCCCAAGGCGGGGAAGTCAAACCACATCACCGCAAAAGACTACAGAACGATCAGCCTGTCATCGTTCTTTCGTAAGACTTTGGATAGGTTAGTTGATGTCTATGTCAGGGGAGTGGCACAGTCCAGGGGACTCTGCAGGACGCAACATGCGTACTGCAGGGGAAAATCTGTAGACAGAACCTTGCATGAGGTTGTTCAGACGATCGCAAAATCGCTAAACGTCAAGGAGTATACGTTAGTCGTTTTCCTCGATATTGAGGGGCCTTTAATAACGTCACCTTAGAGGCAATAACCAGTGGACTTAGAAAATTCGAAGTGGACGAGAGAGTGGTGAGGTTGACCAGTGACAGTGACACGCTTAGTAGCAGAAGGGTTCACTCCAGCCTAGGCTCGTGTTCGGTGAGGAGGTTAACCACAAGGGGCACACCTCAGGGGGGCGTCCTTTCCCCTCTGCTGTGGCTGCTTGTGATAAACAACATCCTCGAGATCTTCGAATCCAGGAGGCTACGAGTAGTAGCATATGCGGACGACGTCACTATCCTGATCCCTGGAAAATTTCTGTCCACCATTAGTGATCTCATGGGGTCTGCTTTAGGAGAACTCTCTAGGTGGGCAGAGCAGAACGGTCTAGGGGTTAACTCCTCAAAGACGGTTATGGTACTGTTCACCCGGAGATACAAAATACCGGAGTTTAGGCTGCTGAAACTCGGCGGCATAACTATCACCCTCTCACACGAGGTGAAATACCTTGGCACCATACTCAACTCCAAGCTTTCTTGGAGGCCCAACGTGGAAGAGCGGGTGAAAAAGAGCTTGAATGCCTTCTACGTTTGTCAGAAGGCCTACGGGAAAAAGTGGGCGGAGCATTGCCCACTGGATGTATACAGCGATCATTCGGCCGATCTTATGTTACGGAGCCATTGTCGGGTGGCCGGCCACGGACGCCGGGTCCTTGACGGCGCAACTGATGAAGGTGCAGAGACTGGCGGCTATGGGAATAGCAGGAACCGTCAAAAGCACCCCCAGGCAGGCCTAGAGATGATTCTACATCCCACCCAATAGAGCAGTTCATTAAGTGCTGTGCCGCAAAAGGCGCTCTCAGACTGAAAGAGGACAACCTGTAGAAAGAGCACGCTTATGGACACTCTGGGATTTTAAGGTCATTTACGTGGCCAGGTACAGAACAGCAATTAGATTCCTGCATGGAGTATCTGATTCCACACCTGGAATTTGATTCGCGCGCACTCACCTCCCTTCCCTCAAGGGAAGAATGGAGACTTACAAGTGTGACAAGGGACGCCTCCATCACCATCTTCACGGACGGTTCTAAGATGGAGGAAAGTACAGGAGCAGGTCTCCACTCACATGTACTGGGGGCACAACGGTCTTTCAGACTCCCGGACCTCTTTAGCATCTTTCAGGCGGAGATTTCTGCAATCTGGAAAGCTGCTGAACTAATCCACGACAGCGGATTATCACCCACGGATATCACAATCTGTGTGGATAGGCAGGCTGCTCTTAAAGCGCTGGAATCAGCCACTGTGAAATCGAAGGTGGTGCAGAGTTGTCGCACTGCACTTCGCGGCATCGGGCATCACCGAGTCACTCTCTGCTGGGTTCTGGGCTCCACTGGAGTGACAGGAAACGAGGCAGCGGATGAGATGGCAAGAAAGGGGGTCGCCCTGCCTCTCACCGAAGTGGATAACTCTGTGCTCCCTCCGATATCTGATCTGTATTCGCATATTGACAGGTTGAGCAAAACTTACATCGAGTCCTCATGGCGGAGTAGAACTGATTGCAGTACCTGCCGGGCAATATGGCCTTCCCTTTCCGTGAGGAAAACACGATATGTACTGTCCCTGAGTCAAACCTCTATTAGGCAGCTTGGGGTCATTACTGGACACTGCGCCGTTGGATCCATGCTTGTCAAATGGTGCCTCTCGTCCAGTGGTGTCTGCAGAAGCTGTGGAGATGTAAAAGAAGTGGAAACGATCCAACACTTCCTGTGCTACTGCCCGGCTCTGCAGGATCGCCGTCTCCGTACCTTGGGGTCAAGGTTCCTGGCAGAACTAGCCTGCGCAGCAATAGTTGAAATTTCGGATCTACTCTCCTTCATCAAGAGGTCGAATTGGTTTGCCCCGGACTGAGAGCCACTGGCTAGCTCCAGAATCTTCTAAGAAGGGATTCACAATGGGCCATTTGGGCCTCCGAGTGGAAGTGCGGCCTTTGGGACGCACACACCCTTCCCTACCTAACCTAACCTTGTCTTTACACTTGTTACTACTTTGTTCGTTCAAATAAGACTGTCCCTCTGCGCTGCACCCGATTGCCTTTTACTTGTCTGGTTATCGCGCCGATTGCACATTCCAGTAGAACTATCTCTCGATCGTTCTCGCACATCCAATTGGCCTATCTCTCGATCGTTCTCGCACATCCCATTATCATCGCGAGCAATCCTTGCCATATCGAAATTATGGCAAGCTGGCCGTACTCTAAAGTGCGTGCCTAAAAGTATGCCCGCAAAAGTAGTCATGCATAGCACAGCGACAGAGTGCCCAATCGTTACAATAGCATTCCTTTTCTTCCATATTTGTCACAGAAAACACTTTCACTTTAGAAATGTAATTCAATTGACACTAAAACACGGATATAACCATGAATGCAATGGATAAATATTAATTTTGAATATGTTCAGACATTATTACCATGTTTATACGACGGACCCAGTCGATTCGCATTGACTCGATACGCTTTCGAGCTAGGTGTTTATACATTGACTTCAGAAGCGAATTAACTGAAAACGGTTTGAAAAGTGTGCTCAGCTGCTATTGACATTCAAAACAAAAACAACAAAAAAATGGAGCAAAAGTGAAAACATTCCGTTTATACGCATTTTGGAAGCGACTTGAAAGTTTAAGAACTCATTTGAAAAGCGGTTTGACTCGATACGCTTAAAATGTTCAAAGCGGTTTGAAAACGTGTTTATACGACTGTATTGAGTCGATGCGTATTGACTCATAGCGACTTGAGCTGTCGCATAAACGGGGTATATGAAAAACACTTGGACCAGGTAGAGACCAAAAGCTGAGTTGAAGTATTATACTCCGTATAGGACTGAATAAGGAACTAACGCAAACAATTATTCATAACCCATTCTGACAACAATTAGGTGGGAAATAAGAAAAAATTTTAAATAACTGTCAAATTGGTATGAAAATACAGCGTGGTCTGGCCAGAGAATAGTTTTGATTTTTGTGTTTAGAAAGGATCAGTTGAGGTTATCATGAAATATGAGTTCGATAGCTTAACTAAAACATTATTAAAAATGGATCCAAAATTCAATATGGTCTGCCCATAACCGAGTGTCCACAGAAGGGATAAAACAAAATAATACAAAAATCAATATTGCATTTGCTTTCGAAAAATAGTTGTATTCTCAGTGTTCCCGAAAGTATCGACTATTTACCAAGGTAGTAATAAAACACAGGCTGATTTATAGACTAAAGGTTGCGCATTCCCAACGTTGTAGATGACGTAGGCGGGGGCAACAATCGAGGTGCCATTTATTGACAACTATACATTTTAAATCCCGTAAACACAAAATGCTTTGCTGTTTTCTCCATAAACTTTCAAAATATTTGTAAACCAAAAATGAAGTACTCGGTGGCAAGAATGCATGAACTACAACGGAAAATCGCGCTATCGACTTTATTGCTTCCCAATGGCAATTGGGTAGCCTTCTGTGGCCGCGAAAATCATTTTAATTCTAAAAACGTGCGAATTTGCTCATCTCACTTCATTTGCTCATCTCACTTCGAGACCGAAGACTTCAAAAAAGTTTGATGGAGCACAAATCCAGAAAAGTATTTGGATTTAATATTTGAGGAGTATAAATATAAAATCTGGGAACTTCTCTTTCCGGATTTGTTTACACTTTTTACATTTTTGTTTGCTCAAAAGTATTTTCAGCCAATCAGAGCCAACCTATGCCTACGTCACGCGAGGCGCTGTCATTTTTTGACAACCGGAATGCGTAACCTTCTATTCTATAAACCTTGGGCTGATGCCAACCCTGCATCAGCTGTTGAATGACACTTGAATTTTGTTTTAAGAATGTTATGTAAGCATACCCATAGTGCGAAGCAATTGTCAATACATCAATTTATTTGTATCATTTCGATTAACCTTTATTTTTGCTGTCGCTAAAATAGCACAAAGTTTTAAATTTTCTTTCAGTACTCCAGAAAAATATATTGTTACGAATACTACGTCTAGAGGGCTGTTACGTATCTCTGGATTGTGTAATTTGAAAATAAAACAGAGTTTCTTAAGCGCAGACAATAAAATAAACCAACAGTCACCTTATTATTCACAGTTTACACTTTCCTGTTCGTACACTTAAGTATTTGCTTAATCACTCCGTGTGGCAACTTCACTTGTCAAAACCAGACTGACTCGCTGCGCCGCATCCGGCTGCCTTTTATACCTGCCAGGCCATCGCGCAGATCGTTCCCGCACATTCCGGAGTGGACTAAAAGTTTCCATCATTGCCAGGTTGGACTAAAAGTTATTATCGCGGCCGTCGTTGCCAGATTGGACTAAAAGTTACTATCGCGGCCGTCGTTAACAGATTGGATTATAGCACGGCACGTAGCGGCAGGGTTGCTTTGCACAGCGACAGACTGTCTTATCGTTACACTGCCCACCACTTAGACTTGTTCGTCCCGAACAAGTGCCGAGGCTCCACTGTGATGAGGCGCCAGGCGCTCCAAATGGACTACCTTCAGCTTAGCGCCTCTATTGCTGCAACGTTGAATCCTGTATACCACGTCGTTAATCCTAGTCACGACTTCGTACGGTCCTTCCCATGACGCTTGAAGTTTCGGAGACAAACCTTTCCTCCGCTGCGGGTTGTAGAGCATTACCAGATCGCCTTCTTGGAACCCTGCTGAGTTGGCTCGTAGATCATATCTGGCTTTCGCCTTATCGCTGACCAGTTTAGTGCAGCTCCTTATAAACTGGTGAATTTCCTCCAGTTCCGCCCGCTTATTGGCCACGTAGTCTGTCTTAGCGCCTCCCGTCGTGCTGACTACCCCGAACTTCAAGTCGGGGTAACTTGCGGGTAACTGCAACTCCGTGCCGAACACTGCTCGGGCTGGAGTGAGTGATGTCGTGTCGTGCGGGGCTGACCTATACGCCATCAGGAACAGGGGGATATGCGTGTCCCAATCCTTTTGATTCTTGCCTAGCACTTTCCGCAGGTATTCCTCCAGTGTCCGGTTAAAGCGTTCCACCATGCCGTCGGACTGTGGGTGCAAAGGAGTGGTACGCGTTTTCTTTATCCCCAGCAGCTCACACACTTCCTTGAATACCGCAGACTCGAAATTCCGGCCTTGATCGGAGTGCAACTCCAACGGAACTCCGAACCTGGCTACCCAGTTGTTTACCAGCTTCTCCGCGATCGTAGTGGCCTCCTGGTTAGGAATAGGGTACACTTCGGGCCATTTGCTCAAGTAATCCATTACCACCAGCACATATTTGTTGCCTTGAGTACTAGTTGGGAATGGGCCGGCGACGTCCATAGCAATCCGCTCGAAGGGCGGTCCCACGTTGTACTGCTGCATGCGGCCTCGACATCTTCTTGTCGGCCCTTTCGCGGCTGAACATCGGTCGCAGCTCTTAATCCACTCGGCTACAGACTCCTGACATCCTACACAGTAGAATCGTCGTTTTATTTTGGCGACGGTTTTGGTGATGCCCAGGTGCCCTCCACTGGAGTCGTTATGGTATGCCTCGATGACCTCGTTGATTCTGCATTTCGGCACTACCATTAGGGAGTTGCTGGTCCGACCATCCGCGCTCTCCCATTCGCGGTACAGGCATCCTTCTTTCAGCCGCAGACGTTTCCACTGTGCCCAGTAAGCCTTCGGGCTTTCACCGGCCATCTCCTGCCAGTCTGGACGTGTGCCTTGCTCCTTGCCTTCGATGATTTTTGCAAGATCCGCATCCTCACGCTGGTCCTTTTGCAGCCTCTCCGCAGACCACTCTTCCTCTGGCATAACGCTTACCAACCGGACGTCCAATATCTGTTCTTTGCTTTCGGCTCGCGAGCACGGCCTGCATTCGACTTTGCACGGACGGCGTGACAAGGCATCGGCATTTCCATGGCTACTGCCCTTGCGATGCTCTATCGTGTAGTCGTAACTCTGCAGTCGCTCGATCCACCGCGCCAATTGCCCTTCAGGATCTTTAAAGTTCAGGAGCCATCTCAATGCCGCATGATCTGTGCGCAGGCGAAACCTTTGTCCATACAGATATTTGTGGAAGTGTTTTACGCAGTCCAATACCGCCAGCAGTTCTCTCCGTGTCACACAGTAGTTGCGTTCTGGTTTCGATAGAATCCTACTGTAGTACGCTATCACTTGTTCCTGGCCGTCTATTATCTGCGATTGCACACCGCCAATACTACTCCCGCTTGCATCTGTATCCAGCACAAACATCTCCCCAGGCACGGGGAAGGCCAGAATTGGGGCACTGCACAGTTTTTCCTTCAGACGTGCAAAAGCCTGTTCCTGCTCCTCGTTCCACTCGCAAGCTTGACCCTTTTTCGTCAGTTTGTGCAAGCTGCTGGCTATGTTCGCGAATCCCGGAACAAATCGGCGGTAGTATGTGCACAGGCCCAGGAAACTGCGGAGTTCGTGTAGATTGCGTGGCCGGGGCCACTCCTTCACCGCCGTGATTTTGCCTTCATCCGTATGTACTCCGCGGGCGGAAACCGTATGACCCAGATACTTGACCTCCTTTTGGAACAGCGAACACTTCTTTGGGTTGAGTTTAAGCCCGGCTTCTCGTATCCACTCGAATACCTCCTTTTGCTTTCCCAGGTGGTCGTCGAAGTTTTTACCCATCACGATTATGTCGTCGAGGTACACCAGATACGTCCGCCAATGCAGCCCTTTTAGCACGCGTTCAATTAGCCGCTCGAATGTTACTGGTGCGTTGCAGAGTCCAAACGGCATGACGGTGAACTGCCACAAACCATCGCCAACACTAAAAGCCGTTTTCTGCTTGTCCTTGTCTGCAAGCTCCACCTGCCAATAGCCGCTGCGTAAGTCGAGTGTGGAGAACCACTGCGTGCCTGACAGTGTGTCCAGGGTGTCATCGATCCGAGGTAGTGGATAACTGTCCTTCTTGGTCACATCATTGAGCTTCCGATAGTCCACACAAAACCGGGTACTGCCATATTTTTTCTTGACTAGCACGACCGGCGAGCACCAGGGGCCCGAAGAAGGCTCTATGTCCTTGTCTTTCCGCATGTTCTCGATCAAATTTGTGACCTCCTCCCTCTTGGCCAGAGGAACTCGTCTTGGCGGTTGGCGAATCGGTTTTGCCCTTCCGGTGTCGATGTTGTGCTTCACTATGGCTGTTCTTCCGCCTGCTTCTGCCGCAAATATTGACCCATAGTGCTGCAGGAGTGACCTCGCCTTCTGTTTCTGCTTGGCCGTCAACTCGCTTATCCACTGGTTCTCCTGCGGTATGGCGTCCATGTTAAAACCGCTCTTCTTATTACCTCCAGACGGGCTACTCTCGCAAATGACCACTGCTACAGCTTCCTTACACTCGCCAATTACCTCATCTTTCCCGACATATCTGGGTGCATTCAGGGGGTTCAGTATTCTGACTGGTATTCTGCAATTTTTAGGTTCCACTAATGTACGTCCGATGATGATGTTGTCATGTCCTTGTTTCGGTGCTTCTACTACCCACAGCCGACTCGTCCCATCGTCCTCGTCCACCTTTGCCCACACAATCGCCTCAGAATTCGCTGGTATCCTCCTGTGTTGACACGATACAACTTTCCTTACCACCACGCTTCGCTCATAGCCAGTGTGCAGCGGGAATTCAACGTTGGCATATCTCAGCACATTTTCCTTCAGGTCCAGGGTAAAACCGTGCCTAATCATGAAATCCACGCCGATAATCACGTCGTCCATTATATCCGCGACGATGAACTCATGTTCCAGGCTGCTGGTGCCGATAGCAATCGTTTTTGTAACTTTCCCTCTCACCGGCGCGCGCTCGCCAGTCGCAGTCCGCAGCTGTATGCCATGCAGCGGTTCCCAGTTCTTCAGCAGCTTCCTTTTTGTGATCGAATATGACTCTCCAGTATCCAGTGTCAACACGAACAACTTTCCATCTATCTTTCCTTCAATTGTCAAGCTGCTGGGCTGTCGTTTCAGCTGTGAGAAAAGAATGGTGGGGCGGCAAATTGTGGGGATCAGCTCACGTCTCTTTGGGCTGACCCGTTTCAGTTTAACGGCTCCTCGTCCTCAGCCCTACGCTTGTTGGCTGAGCCTCGATTGTCAGTACTCCTCGCTTCAGGCGATTGCGATCGAGAACTGGAACGCCTCTTTCGTTGGCGGCAGTCTCGTGATATGTGGCCCTGCTTGCCACATACCCAGCAAACAACTTTAGAGGAGACCACCCGTGGCCTGTCCGGTGGCTCACAGCTTATGGCCTGGATCGTAATGTCGTTGTCCGGCTGGATCTGGCGTATCCTTGCAGGTGCATACCGAGCGCTCCCAATCCATGTCGCCTCATATGTCATCGCGCTGGTCACCGTCTCCCTAAATGTCGGCTTGCCCATCATCAACGCACTGCGACGTGCCTCCGGGTCATGAAGACCTTCAATAAACGCCTCTATCTTCAGCCTTTCGAGATCATCAGCGCCGAATTCCGGGTAGCACAGCTGCACGAGCCGCTCAATGTCTGCTGCATATGTCTGCAGCGCCTCGTTGGATCTTTGCCTGCGGTTCTTCAGCTCACAGTAGTACAGCTTTCTGTTGTGCTCGTCGCTGTATTTTGCTGCCAGCGCCCTTATGACGGTCTCGTACTCACTTCGTAGACATTCTGGAACTGATTTTATTACCTCAGCCGCAGCACCTTTAAGAGCCAGCGCCAATCTCCGACCTTTCCTTACATCGGTCCACTGATTTTCCAGAGCAGCCAGGTCGAATTGCAGCTTGAATGTATCGCACGGCGTAGTCCCATCATAAGTAGGCACTTCCGCTCTGGTGGCAACACTTTCCGGAACCGGCGGCAACCATTCTCGCGGCTGTACCTCCCTAAGCCGCTCGTCCATTTTTCTGTTCATCGAGTCTTCCAGCCTATCAACTCGTTTGTTCAGGGAATCATCAAGACCGTCAACACGTTTGTTCAGGGAATCATCCAGGTCGCCAACTCGTTTGTTCAGGGCATCATCCAAGTCGTCGACTCGTTTATCCAAGTGCTCTACCCGCGTCTCCAGGTGCTCGACTTTCCAATTATTCCTGTCTGAGATTTCCTCCACTTTCTGCTCCAAACGCGCAGAATTTTCCTGAAGCTTGACTTCCATTCGCTCTGCCACTTGCGCCGATATTTCCTGGGTCGCCGTTTCCATTTTCGCTGACATCTGCGCCGACATTTCACGATTTGCAGTCTCGACTTTTCCCGAAATTTCGAGATTCGTAGTTTCCAGCTTCGCTGCCATTTCTCGATTCGTAGTTTCCAGCTTTGCTGCCATTTCTCGATTCGCTGTTTCTATTTGCGCCGACATGCCTTTGAGTGCAGCCATTAGTTGGCTCATGTCCAACGCTTGTATTGGTGCAGCCGCTGCAGCTGTACTCTGTAGCGAAGCAGCACCAGCAGGCGACTCCTTCACCTTGGCCGACGCCTCCAGTTCTTGCGCTCCGAACTCGTGCACAGTCCAATCGACGCCTCGTGCCTCACATGCTTCTCGCAAGCGCAACTGCAACTCCACCTTCCCGCCAGCAGTCGGAAAATTCCAGGCAGCCAGCTCCTTCTTCAGCTGGTCTACCTTCAGCAGCTCGAGTTTAACCATGTCCGTACTTTTATAATTTTATTTATTTAGTTATTTTCAATTTTCCACAATCCCACTTCTGACACCAAATGTTACGAATACTACGTCTAGGGGGCTGTTACGTATCTCTGGATTGTGTAATTTGAAAATAAAACACAGTCAGTTTCTTAAGCGCAGACAATAAAATAAACCAACAGTCACTTTATTATTCACAGTTTACACTTTACTGTTCGTACACTTAAGTATTTGCTTAATCACTCCGTGTGGCTTCACTTGTCAAAACCAGACTGACTCGCTGCGCCGCATCCGGCTGCCTTTTATACCTGCCAGCAGTGATGTTTACTGTAGGGAAAATTCCCTACATGTAGGGAATTTTAGCGAAAATTGTGTGCGTAGGGAAAAAAGGACAGATTTTTTAAAATTCACTAAATGTAGGGAATTTTCAAACAACCGTGGTTATGGAAAATTTTGAAGTCAAATTAGTCAAACTAAAAATTTTAACGATCAAATGTTGTTTCCCAATTTGTCAAAGTTGGCCAAATATGTTTCGGCACTACCACATTCTAATGCAGACTCTGAAAGAATATTTTCGAACAAAAAAGGAACACATCAAGCCAGTGGCGTCCCCAGGGGGGGATTAGGGGGATGAATCCCCCCCCTTGGGCGAAGAATTAATTTATACAATTTGATATAACAATATGGAATTGTGAAACATTTATACTTTTTGCTTTATCTCTTGTGTAAACCCACCTAAAACCTAATAATTAAACCTCCCATGATCTGGCCAGACCATGATGTAAACAAGATGATAGTCGAGGATTGTTGTTAAGGATATAAAAAAACCAGAAAGTGTAAACACAATGATTTCAAACGGTGTTCAATGAGTTAATTTTGAAATTAAAAAAAATACTGCAGAAACAGAGAA
This sequence comes from Melieria omissa, assembly GCA_963971225.1. NCBI lineage: Eukaryota > Metazoa > Arthropoda > Insecta > Diptera > Ulidiidae > Melieria > Melieria omissa. The sequence continues at coordinate 70,861,415 of OZ020269.1, read as the reverse complement.
AATAAAAAAAAATGTATAAATGTAAAATACGTTACATATGGAGCAGCAGTTACTTCAACTGCTTGACTAGTGCAATTATTTCTACGAGATTTTACATTCGACACACACAAATCGCGTTTTGATATATCTATTTCTGGATTCCTTGCATTGTTATAAATTCTGAACTGCTTTGCCAAAGAAAAATATGCAAATCGTGCTCTATGTTACATGCTATTGTTCATGCTGAACTGGTCGGATATCGTTTTCCTTGTCGCTTTCGTCGTCGCTATCTTCACATTGAACTACCTAAACAACTATTTTTTCTATCAGTATCAGAAGCTTCGTTTTGTTCAGGTCCAAATGAAAGCGTGAAATTGGCAGCACCGTTATTATTACCTCTATACCTCTAGCAGCAAATTATTTAGTATTGATACGATGAGAAATTCTGTGCCGCACTGTACAGAAATGCTTTTCTCCGCACGAATGTTTTCCAAGCATACTTTTAGGCATGCACTGTGAAGTACAGCAAAACTGTTATAAATTCGCTTGGTATAGTCCGATATGGCAAGGATGGTTCTCGAAGAAATGGGCTGTGCGAGAATGGTCGAGCGCTTTCCAATTAGAAGTGCAAGAAACTTCGGCGCGATAAGAAAAGTGGTATAAAAGCAGCAGTGGCATGCTGGGGATTGTATTACTGAAAGTAAAATAAAATTATAAAAACGGAAACATGGTTAAACTGGAGCTGCTGAAGGTTGACCAGCTGAAGAAGGAGCTGGCTGCCTGGAATTTGCCGACTGCTGGCGGTAAGGTGGAGTTGCAGCTGCGTTTGCGAGAGGCGTGTGAATCAAGAGGCATTGATTGGGCTGCACACGAGTTCGGAACGCAGGAACAAGAGGCGTCGGCCAAGGTGGAGGAATCGCCTGCTGGTGCTGCGTCGATGCAAAGTACGGCTGCAGCGGCTACGCCACCACAAGCAATGGACATGAGCCAGTTAATGGTTGCACTTAAAGGCATGTTTGAGACTTCCAACCGTGAAATGGCAGCCAAAATGGAAAATGAAAATCGCGAAATGTCGGCGCAAATGGCAACGAAACTGGAAACCGCGAATCAGGAACTTTCGGCGCAAATGGCAACGAAACTGGAAACCACGAATCAGGAACTTTCGGCGCAAATGGCAGCGAAACTGGAAACCACGAATCAGGAAATTTCGGCAAAAATCGAAACGACGAATCAAGAAATAGCAAGAATGGAAACGGCGACCCGTGAAATATCGGAGCAAATGGAAGCGTGCAACCGAGAAATGGCGACAAATTCTGCGCGCATAGAACAGAAGGTGGAGGAAATTTCCGATAGACTGAACGGGAAAGTTGAGCATCTTGAGACGCGAATGGACAAGTGGGACAAACGAGTTGACAGTCT